>JAJHPF010000024.1:125000-1433000 GCA_024447775.1 Carex cristatella | reverse complement strand
TTATTTTGATATTTAAGTTTTAAATTTTGAATTATTAAAGTTTTAATTATGGAGATACAAAAAACGAAGACATTGAACTCTCCTTAAAAAAAATTATAAAAAAAAACTTAACAATTTTAATACTTATTCTGTAAAATTAAATATTTGTGCAACTCCTGCTCAGGATTTGTCGAAAATATTTACTCCACGGTAATTCTCATTCTGATAGGAAAAATAATAAACGAAAAAGTGGTTCTTTTATATGGCTAGGTAGTTCCCCTGTTTGAAGTTTGTTGACTTAAATTTGAGTCATGGATAAGTGGTTTTTTTTTCCTGATCCAATTAATGTTAGTTTCAATACAACTGCTCTATTTTAGAGTCAAAAGTTTATATTCAACACTTGACTTGTGAATATATTATTTCAGCATTCAACCACGTAATAATTTCTTCAGGACCGTGCCATTTATGAATTATGATCAAAATATGGACTATATGGCTCCTTTTTGGAATTCGGATCCTCTAAAATAACTTACAATTTCAGTTGTCATATAAATTATATCTTTGATATTTCAGTTTTTGTTTCTTAATATGCGCTCTTTATTCAACGGCTATATATCCTAATATGGCTCATGTTTGCAGTTTTGGAATGGCTCATGTTTCTTAATATGGTTCATTTTTGGAATTCGGATCCTCTACAAATAACTTACAATTTGAGATGTGATAAATTATATCTTATGTTTGCAGTTTTGAAATCCGGATAACGGAATTTTTTGTGAATATTAATTAGTTGGGTGGCTTGACCTCCGACCTTAAAAAATCAGATAGTTCGAATTCAAATTTAAATTTGAATTAATTTGAGAACCAACATTTGATTTAATGACAAAAACACATGACTTTCGTATGAAAGATCATGAGTTCGAAACTTACAAATGCGAAAATGCTATGTAATATAAAAGGAGATGGTTTGAAAAAAATAGTAGACTAGATTTTCACCTTTTATTTTATAAAATTGGAGTTACTTCAGGGATCCGGGCACCATTTCTTTGTGGGTCACACTCTGTACAAACTACAAAGCTATACTGTAGCCTGTAGGTCAGAGTTTGATAGATCTCGTCGTGTATCCATGATCTAGGACCATAGGTCAGAGTTTGATAGATCTCGTCGTGTATCCATGATCTAGGACCAGTATTCTCTGCGGAGTTTTCTCCCTGTAAAGCTATGCGGAGCTGATCAGACGGCCTAGATTTAATCTCAGCCGGCGAGTGCTTGGATGATGGAGGGGGCAGTATTAAGTTTGCTTTAAAATTCGTGTCAAAATCTTATTTCGTCCGTCCGATGAAAAACGAACGGACCATATTAAAAGAACCGCACAGCTCCGCAAGTAAAAACTCCGCAGAGGATGCGATTTCGCATGATCTAGTCCAAGTTGTAGTTAGACAAATTTCAGCGCAATAAAAGCAAAAATAGTCAATTAATACGCGCCGATCGGCTTATATATATATATAGTAACATTCAAATTGAAAACTATAGAATGCCCAAGTATACATTACTCTCTTTTTTTCTTCTGAAATTCTGATAGTGGCTATCAGATAGCCCAAGTATACATTACTCAATAAGAGTATGTTAAGAGTATGTTGACTTTTATTGAGAATAGGTTTTTTTTGGAATTAGACTATTCAGAATAATTTATTCGGTATTTGGTTGAATTAGAATAGTTAGAATAGTAAATTTAAACTTTTTTTTTTATTAGAATAGACTGTTAATAAGAATTTTGAGATTTGACTATTCTATTAAGACAAGCAATAGTAATTTTTTATTTGGCTATTCTAGTTATTATTGTTTGCAACCAAACATATCCTTGTAATTTAATATAATTTATAGTCTTATAGATTAATGTGAAATAAATGTAAAAAAAATTACACTAAATTAAGTTAAAATTGGATATAGTCCCATCAAAAGTTCTTATTTGAATATATATGCATTGAAACTTAAAATTTGAATATTTATCCAAAAAATATTGACATCATGGATATATGTACATAACAAGTTAAATTATAAATAATAACAACTATAAGTTTATTAAATTAGAATGTGCCTAAATATCCTACTCTCAATCTATACAAACTTTTAAAATAGTCAATTTTCTAATAACATCATCATAATATTCAATATTCACACAAAAAAAAAACTCAGCATTTTTTTTTCTATCTCCTTTTATTTATTTAACTTTTCATTTAATTATTTAAAAAAAAAAGAATGGACAAATATGCTCTTTCTTTTTTTCTTTTTTTAAAATGCAACATGCTCTTTCCTGTCAAATTTTAGAAAAAGGGAACAAAATCAAGAGTAGGAAGCAATTGACATATATAGCTTTTGGTAATGAGAGTACGGAGGGAACACCATGTATTGAAAATTAAACTAAAAAAAAAATCTACATTAGCATGCATTGAAAATTAAACTTAAAACATTTCTGCATCAGCACCAGCATGTATTGAAAATTAAACTTAAAACAGCTGTACTACATCCTACACCACTTACATAATCAAATCAAAATAAAATTCCCAGAAAAAGATCCATAGTTTTACAGTCAACACCATCGTATTCCCTCTCTTTTGAAAAAACTTGGTGAGAACTGCCATACGCCTCTCTTTCTCTTGAAATGCTTGACTGAGCCTCAGTCGCTGAGGCTGTCGAGTGAATTTTTTTCAGAAACCATAAATAAATAAAAAATTATCAAATCAACTTGATTGTTTTGGTTTTTATAAAAATTATAATAACTGAGCTGTCATTGTGACCCGAACCGTTTTCACAAATTTTGAAAAAAATGATGTAGTTGTTGGTATAATGCATATCTGCTGAATGGCAGTTCAGTCCAAAGTTTTTTTTACTACTACCGAAATAACAACTCGATCTAAAGTGTTTTTTTTTTTCAGCTGCCATTTTTATATTCATCTTCGTTATGATATCATTTAATTTATATCATCAAACCATAACCTCACTCTAACGAAAATAATGATGATGAGTTGCTGGTGATATTGATCTCTTTCCTGGTTACCTCGGATATGAATGCAGATTTAGTTGATATTTTAATTTGGAGTTAGTTCTAACAAGTGGCCGAATTACCAATTCGGGATGGACAAAAAAAAAGGGGGCCGAACTGTCATTTTGGCACAGACAGGAAATTGATTTTTTTTTTTTTGCCGATATACTCAAAACTTGTAAAAACATCTCGAGCCGAAATGATAATTCGGTACGAACGAAAAAAATATTTCGGACCGAAATAGCAGTTCAGTTCTTATAATATTTATAAAAACTAAAGCAATTAAGTTAGTTTGATAAATTACTTTATTTTATTTATGGTTTCTAAAAAAATTCCCTGATAACTGCCAAGTGATATCAAGTCATTCACTATTTTTCTCTCTGTCTCTCTTTATGATTTCTCTATTCATTGCGGTTTGGTCCGGTAAAAAGGCTTATTTTTTTTTTTTTCTTCAACCATCTTGATTTTAAATGATTCGGCAATGTTTATTCATATTTTCCTTGAAAGTCTTGAAATCTTGTAAATTACATAACAAATAAGAAAATATATCACATCAGTACATCTTTATTATTGACAGAAAACCTGATACCGTGCAAATTGGCTAATTAGTACCAAAATATGTATTCCAAACTAACACCCGTAAATCTACTTTATTTTGCTTCATAATTGGTAACATGTATTTAATCTAGTGACAAAGGCAACGCGCTCGCTTTGTGTGGAACATCACAGGTTTAAAAATATTCATAATATATGCATTTTTGTCATAATATAATAATTGATGAATATTTTGTTCTCATTTATTAACGAATCAACTTAATTTAATAATAAAAATATTCATCATGTCAACATATTATGGATGAATATAAACATTTTATATTTGGATGGATAAATATCTAAAACAGAGAAACTTCTATGGATATAGGTCCGAATTTTTTTTTTTTCATGAATTATCCTATGTAAACTGTAATCCAAATGGGTTATGGCCTATGGGTGCACATAAGTATATTTGACGGTTCCAACATTTGACTAAAAATCAGATGAGGCTAATATTCCAACAGAGAGAGTCCCCTGTTTGGCTGTTTGGATATTTGCTGTATTGATTGATGAAGGAATGAAAGGCCTGTGACAAAACTCAAGCAAAAGGCTCAAAAGAGTTGAACCTGTGCAGCATGCATCAAAAAGGTGCTGCATGTACTTTCTCGGAATCTTCCTTGCATAAATATCTGCCCAACAAAATTGTCGTTATATATTACCGTGGCTTCATGTTTTCTGTTTCTTCATGTATTTTTTTTTCCTGATCATAGTTTGTTATTTTATTCTTGATGTTCTCGAGGTCAACAAGACTGACTTCCATTTCTGTGTTATAATTATAATTAGAGCATTAATTTTAAATTTTGGATGACAAACTCATTTGCAATTTCGGGGGTGCATTTGGATGGGCGAAGAATAGCTAGTATTCTGGATTAGCACTAGTTTGAACTACTATCCGGCGTTTGGGTTTGTTTGGATTAGCAAATAGTCACTATTTTTTGTTTTTCTTTTGTAGGATAGTCCACTATTTTACTATTCCTACAAAATATTAGAATAGATATTATTCTAAAATTGAGGATAGCTCTATCCTTGCTACTATTTTTGATTCATCCAAACGCATCCGAAATGTAGGATATTTTCATAAAGATATATGTTTTCCAAATAAAATTACTTTCAAAACGTCATGTTGCCAAAAATATTTATTTATTTTCTCTCATTCATCTTGGAGATTAATTTATGGGATGTATCAAGATTTTTTACTAAATTTATGAATGCTAAAAGTGATCAAAATTAATTGTATGAGTGCATTGTTTTTTAGATTAATTTTAAAATAATGTCAAGTATTTTTATTTCATGAATGTAGATGTCTCAAGTTGCTTAAACTTAGGGGTGTCAATGACATTTAGCCGTTGATCTTATTCATATCATATTTGATAAGATGAATATGAGTAAATTTTTTTCGTTAGTTTATTGGATATGGGTATGAGTAAGAATTTTTTTTATTAGGTAAACGGGTATGGGTACATAAAGACTATTTTGTGCCCGTTGAATAAGGATAATTATATAAAATAAATTACATATAGATATATAAATATTATATTCAATTTATCCTGTTTTCCATATCACTATATCAACCAGGACTGCAAACGAATCAAACCAAATCAACTTATCCCAATTTGAGTTTGAGTTTGAATAATATTCGAATCAAACTGGTTTGATTTGTTTCAGAACGAACTTCAATTGAACGAGTTAATTGTGAACCATGAATTTTTTTAAATCGAATCACGAATTACGATTTTTTTTGCAGCCCTAGTTATACTGGTAATTTATGCATTATTTTTCTTCACGCTGAACAAAATTCACACGGTTTCTTTTTATCTTTCACGAATTCACACTGATAGATTATGAGCCAGCCCAAAATTCTCTTACCTTTATGCTTCTGGATTGATTAAAATTACAGCATGGACCTAGTTAAATGGTACTTATTCTATTGTTAATTTGTTACACTTCTGAAGCATTATCCTATTATAAGTTACCATCATATTCACAATTTAGGGCTCTGATATAAGTTTGGTTCATGCATTATTAAAGGTTGATGGTTGAAGCCATTAGCTGCATTATTTGAGATTCGAACCTAAATAGTTTGCAAATCAACTTCGAATGAATTGTACTCAGTTTGAGTTTGAGTTTGAGTTTGAATATGATTCGAACTGGTCTGGTTTGATTTATTTCAGAACGAACTTCAATCGAACGAGTTAATTGTGATTTTTTTAATCGAAGCCAATCGAATCACGAACTACGAATTTTTTTTTGCAGCCCTAGTATTAATACTAATTCACGAGAAAATGTATTTCTTTTGTTGTAAGAATATTATGTTAAACATATTACTTTTTTTTTTATTCCAATGTGTTATTATTTAGTTAACAAATTGAATTTTTTAGAAGAGATAATTATGTTTTTAATTTATTTTTGCTTTATAAAAAAACTATTAGTTAGAATTGATTGCATATTTGTGTTTAATTTTTATATTAGTAATTGTGATTGCATATGTATGACATGATAAGTTTTTATGGCTTATTTGTAAAGTATAAAATCATTATATTAGTATTATTCGTCTGTTAATCTTAACAGGTACAAGTAGGATAGAATATGAATAAGATCAATTTTTATATGAAAATACTCTCACCCTACTCAGTATCGCACTTATTGACACCCCTGCTTAAACTATCTTTGATCAAAAAGCAATCGTCTTTAACCATAACCATTATCCTTGAATCTGTATCAAACTATTATTAGTCACCTTTTTTTCCTTAAATATTATTGCCTTTTTTGACTGTTGAAAGTTACAACTTTCAACCTTTTTCAATAGATATTATATAAAGTTACGATTGTCAGCAACGTCGCGACAAGAGCAGAGTCAGAAATCGTGATTGACTGGGACACAGTTTTAAAATAAGATATAAGTTTGTTTAAAATTTTCTAATGTTTCTGAAAAACTTATGGCAATAAAATTCTATTTTTGAATTATTTTGGCCAGCATGTGACAGGTGTCACTTTCTGAACTCATATGACTCTGCCACTCTGCATCACGATCTCTAATTTGAAATTTTAATTTCATGATGTATGTTTATACAGAATTCGTATCCTTTGCGTTAACTCAAAAGAAAATCTTTCGAGTTAAATGAATTTCAAATGTTTGATCTATTTTAAGATCGTGTAGTCTAAATCCGCATTAATATTGAAAGACCCTCTGATTATGAGTAGGAGGCTAAATTAGCTCCGTTTAAAATCAGATGATTGAGATTTATTAACTCAAAAAAATTATTTTTGAGTTATTGCAAAGAGTACAGGTTCGTTTATACATGGGAAGAGGAATTGGTATTATATTGACGAATTTTAATCATCTAAGACAGCACAAATTTGCTACCTCTTGCTACAATTTCTTAAATATTGTGAAACAGGATTGTTAGGAATTTTGATAGGACGAGGCAAACTTTTAAAGTAAAACATAATTTTATATTATTTTAAGCAATATGAATATTTTTTAAATTTTATACAAGAAATGTATATAGAAACATAATTTTACAAAATAAAATTGGAGAAGAAAATGTAATGCTTATCTATAGAAATATTTGTTCTTTCTTTCTAAAGTTTAATGATTATCTATTAATCCGCCGTTTGAGAAGAAAATTGCATATTTGCATGATGGTGCTACGGTAATTATTTAGAACGATAAACATAACTACAAAATCATTATCATCAGTCTCCCTAAATGAAATGTTTTTCATTTATGGGCTTTATACTATTGGGCCAACTCAAAAAGCCCACTTGGTAAAAATATTTATATGCAATTATGAACAGTACCTGCAAAAGTAAATATACCTTGATATCTGTACTTAGACAAGTCTATTAAGCTTTGTTAAGCTTTGTTAATTGGATTAAATATTCTCTTTGAAATTGGTGTTTTTCCTCTTTGGAATGTCTAGTGCATTTCTAGACCAACTATATAGCTATATTGTCAGTCTCCTACATTTTTTTTTAAAGATTGGAAGTCAAATCAACAAATTATTTAGCGTTCACAAAAAAATTCATCTGGATTTTCAAATATATAACCAGGGGCGAACCCAAGTGGAGCTAAGGGGCTGCCTCCCTGGATTATGGAGATCTATAGATCTGGATCAACTTTGTTTTTCTCTTGGAAATTTGTTTGCTCTAATTTTGATATGTAACTTTAGGTTAAAATTAGAATAAATTTCTTAAATTCGGATTTTGATAATTATAAATTAAAATCAAAGCATTGAAAATTAGAATCCAGGGCATTAAAAATTACAAGTTACAAATTAGAGCAGAGTATTGCTTTTATCTGGTACCTATTAGCTAATATATTTCAACCCGATTCATTATTTTTATTTTGTTCCTGCTTACGAAAATTCTAAATTCGTCACTGCATACAACCTAAACAGATTCTCTGCCCATTGTAAATTTGGTGAAGTGACGTTTGAGTCTCCAACTATTTTTACCTTTTTTTTTTCATTGTCAAATCGAGTAGTTGATATTATCAACTTGCTCAATGTCAGTTCATAATAGACATACAGACGGAGACTCAAAAAAATAATTGATTTTCATCTCTAGGGGCTATGCTGACCTTTTTGAAAAACGCAAGCTTTATTAGACCAGAAAAATGGTAAAAGGAAAGAAGAAGAATGGGATTTGCTGACTATATTTTGGTCTAATAAAGTTGCCGTTTGATCTCAAATATGTCAGTTCTTCTATTGAAATATTCTTATTTTAGTAATTAATGTTTATATGATGACAAGTCCTACATTCCTAGGTGATGATATTGATACAGTAATGTTTTTTTTTATTAACGCAACAAATTCAGAATTTTTTACTTGTATAGACAAATACGTCTGACTTTAATTCTCGCCATATTTTTTTTAGAATGAACTTTCTTTGTATTAATTATCACTTGTTCTTTATTTAAGGAAATATTTCATTTTTCAAATTTGAGAAATATAGCAACAAAAATTTACACAAACATTTATTGTAGTAAAATATAATAGGTATAAATAAGTTTTCTTTTTAATGATTTTAGTCGACTTAATCGAATTTGTAGCATTAAATATTTCATTTCTTGTATTACATGTCATTTTGTTTTTCTCACTTTTATTAATTATGCATTCATTTTGTGGTATGTAGAAATTTTCCATTGTTTGAGTTTAGAAAAAAAAAATGATACAACCTACACTAAGGATATTTTTAATAAAAATGTAAGTGACTTTGATGTAAGTTGTAATAATTAGGCTCTTTTTAATAAGAACTATTGTCCTTTTATCTTCTCCACCTCAAATGTGCACTCCCATCATGTCATATTTTTTTTAGTAAAGTTTGAAGTTAACTATTTAATATCCAAAAATGTTATTGTTTTGAATTTTAAACCTATAATTTTTCATACATAAAACATTATTTTTGTTACTGAATAAAACACTGGATTTTATCTTACTCCCGTTTTGTCGTCTCCTTTCTTCCCATAAAAAATGTCAAAATTTCTAACTATCAATTCCTTTCCTTCCATCGTTTCCTCAACGATGAGCTTGAATTATCCTGTTGTGATCGACTTTGCTATTTTTTTAGATGAAATATGTGAACAATTTTAGTGTTCGTTATAAACATTTTTTTAAAGGAAGCATAGAAAATTTTAGTCACAAAGCAATGTGTTTTATAAATGTATCTAGAATTGAGGGCGAGTACAAGATTTTTTTTTTTTAATAATTTAATGAAACATATGAAAAATATATATGCTCGGTCTAATATTTTTAAAACGTAAAATTTTGGTGAGAGTACGATGTTGGATCAACATTTAGTACAAACACTTCTTAATGAGAAATGCGCATGTATGAAATGTAGTGTATTTAATATATACAGTATGTGCCATTCTTATGAAATATTATATGGATGAATTGAATAATGCCTGTATTTACTATTTAGTATATACGTTATTCAAAAGAATACTGTATCTCCATTTTTATATTAAGCACGTAAATGTTCTGATCTACCAACGGTTGTGATTAAAAGATTAATTTTCAAATTAAATACCAGCCCTTCAATTAAATTATATGTCTTTTTTTAATTGAATGCATCAATTTTACGTGTAGAAGTCTAAATTTAGTTAGAGATGTACTCGCCACACGTATTGCCTCACATAATGCTAAGAATTAAGAAAATAAAATTAATATTAAATTTTTGTTATCATGTCTCTCTTTATTTTTGGAAGAGAACAAAAAAGACATATTATTGATCTATTTTATGACAGATTTCCACATTTAATTTAATTAAATTTTAACACAAAAATTGAAGAGGATATTTTTCCATTTTCATTGTAAAGAATATTATTAAATTAAAGCAGCTATTTGTTGTTTCTTTTATTATTATTTATTATTTGTGTCTTAAATCTTATAATATATCCTGTTACAAGATATATACTAATATTTAGTATAAGCATTTAAAAAGAACAGGTAAAGGCATTAAGCTGAGATGACACAGCAAGGCGGATCATAAAAATGTGGTCTTTTTAAATTGACAGTTTATATGGCACTTTCCTACAGACTTCTAACCCGGGCTCACAGCCCAAAAATTCATAAAACAGCATTATTTAAGCCCACGATAAATCTTTCCCTTCGTATCACTTATTTATTTATTTATCTTTTTTGTTCTTTTTGCTAAACTTGGGCCTATTAAGAAAGTGCCATATAATATAAACCGGGGGAGGTTGGGACATAAATGGGCCTAGGTGCATTCTAACACTGATATGCCTTTAAAGGCCCAAAAAGAGTTATCAAGTACAAGTATAGAGTGTGGCTACGGACCTACGGTATATCCGTATATGTGCATATTATATCAACCCGTGTTATAAATCAACATTACATATGTTTATATTTCTCTATAAACATTTTTTTATTTAATTTTTTTTTATAAATTCAAACAATCAAAAACAGTCTATTGAAAACCGAATCTAACATGCATGAATTAAAATCCTTTTGCAAAAGGACAATTCTATTTTCAATTCCAACGTGACACCTATGTGAATATGTGATATGTATGAGTTAAAATCCTTTGCAAAAGGACAAAACTTCACTTTACTCTTTGCAAAATGACAATCCTTCGCTTTACTCCTTGGGTCTCGCAAAGACAGCAAGGAAGATATTTATTTCATAAAATTTAATTTTATGATCCCGGACCTCCCGGTGGTGGGCTTCCAATTTTTTTTTTTTTATATATATATTTCTCAGTTTTAGAAAAACAAGCAGAGTATAAGAGATTTCAAATTTGAGCCGACAGATAATAATTTACGGCGCTCATAATATTTTGTGGAAGTTGAAATTGACAATGTTCATAACATATTTTATTGTCATCATTCTTTTTCATAAATGATATTTTATGATGCCGATAATCATGCTTACATATCAAATTTAAATTGAGTGCATTAAAATAAACGATGAAAAAAATGTAAAAAATGATAACAAATGAATTCATTAAAACAACTCATAAACATTTATTTTAATTTTACCGCTTGACTTTGTACTAAATTAATTTGAAATTTTAAAAAATTTGCATGTACACACGTCACTCGTAAAGTAGATCAGTTTCAACGGTTTGAAACCAATCTAATATATTTTGGAGTTATGCCAACCAAACCTTCTAAGTGAGTATAGTGCACGCTAGCTTTGTTCAGATCGAAAATTACTTTTTTTTATAAATTACCATTACAAAAATTAAATTTTTTTAAACAAATATTATTATTATTATTGGAGCAAAATTGGAGTAACAATCCTAATAAAATAAGTACCCCAAGCAAAACTTAGCAAAATAACTAACTGTACAGTTTACCATATCTATGTTGTCCAGAGGATAAGATAAAAGGTGATAACAACTAATTCAACCTAAATATACAAATTAAAGGACTACTGACATTGGAGAAGTCCTGGCCAGGCTCTGCAAACATTGTTCAAACTTTAAATACCGAAAACTAAAAGAAATTATAAGAAAACGAACTTGAAGAAAAGCAGAGTTAAATCTGCATAAACGAACTTAAAAATAGCATGTGAACCATTCTTAATTCAACTAAGTCTTGGAATTAGGAGTCTGGTTCTGCTGGTACATTTGCTGGTACAGCGCAGCTATCCTGCTGTATGCATCCATGCTCGCGGATTGCTGAAAAATTCATATAAAACTAATTCATAATAAAAAGAAATCAATTGATGTAATCCATGGAAGCCATACAGACCAGATTTTAATTGAAATATCTAAAATCTAGTGAATAGAACCAGAGCTCTAATGGAAACCATAAACTCCGAAGGAAATATCAAATGTGAGAAAGCGACATCATAAAAACAACCTATTACATAATGTAAAACGAAATAATGCAGTCGTTGTCATAATGTCCATTTAAATTGCTGCATCTAACATGGGTCTTATCAAGGAATTAATATTCTCTTAAACATTTTTTTTTCTCGTGGTAGTACTAAATGAACTTGAGCAAATAATTATTTACACTGCAAATGGTGTACTTAAGTTCTGTTCCCCAAATTTAACTGACAATTTGTAATTTGTAATATTTACCAACACGCTTTGGCATTAAATTCAGCAATAAAAAAAAAAATAAGCGCAAACCAATGAAGATCGAGAGGAAGAGAGAGAGGGAGAGAGAGAGAGAGAGATAATATAAATACACTAAGGTGCTGTTATCTTAGGCTAACATCACTGTAACTCCTCTTTGTTTGTTAATTTTAAAAAAAAAAAAAAAAAGATAAGAATAACAAGAAGTAAGAGAGGAAGGAAGAAAAACCTGAGAAGCTTGGCAAGCAAAAAATGTAGAAAAAGGGTCTGTCATGGCATTTCCTCCGGCTTGTTTCAGCCGATGATCACTAGCGCCATCCCATCCCGCCATAGTAAAAGGGACAAAAGGTGATGGATGGATAAGTGGCGGTGTTGGCATGCCAGAGTACCCAGTCGGTTGGCCCATGGAACCGAGATTCACCATGGGGGGGCCCCCGCCCATTCCCATCTGGGCCATTTGGGCCATCTGAGCCATGTTGGCCATCATCGACATTTGAAGCGGCGGCATTGCGGCCATTGGCATCATCATCCTGCTCATCATGTTCACTTGCACCTGTAGCTGCTTTAGGTAGTCTATCACCTCGTCAAGCATTGATGCTTTGTCCGTCTTTGCTCAAGTTAAAACAGTTACAACAGGTTTAATTAGTGTTTTTTTACACGAGGGATCTATATATGAAGAGTGAATTAATTATGCTGTTGAGTGACACTTACCTTGCTCGAGTTCGGAACAAGCCTCTGTAGAGTTTTCATCTTTTGGTTGATCCTATCTCTTCTTTTCTGCACATCATATGGTTTTCTTTGTTAACATGTTATCTTAAACTGAATCTTTGGAACAAAAATATGGGTTCGTTATATAAAATCAGAACAACTTTATTAATTTGATAAATCCTTATATGACTGAAAATCCACTTGATTTAATTAAGGTTAAAAGGTTTAACTAATTTACCAATAGTTGGTAATTTAAGTCATTGAACAAAATTTCCTCATTGCTCAAGCAAACATGTCGTACCACCAAATGTACCAGTTGCATAATGGAGACATGCAATAAAGAAAAATAGGCCAATTACGTCCTGGCTCTTATTAGCATCATGATATGCATGAATTGTAGTTCAGATTTGAAATTCCAGTTTTAGAATGGTCCCTAATGCTATCCTTTTGGAAGCACTTAAGATCCAGATCCAGCCAATGATTGCAATACATGAGAATACATCCAATTATTGAAAGAAAAGTTCAGGCATCTGATGCAAAATTGGTACAAAATTAGCTAACTACACTTTAACTGCTGTACTATATATTTCAATCCAACAGGAAGCCGGAAGGACCACAATTGATGTAACAAACTGATTCGAAGGCAGATATTTAACAAACACAATCAAAAGAAAACAAAAAACAATAAAATAAAATAAAATATTGCAACACGTGAGTGAGGCTATGGTAATATGCATATTACGGATTGACCCTTGTTTGGATCCATATTTTGATTGTAAAAGTTCAAACAGAGTATCCAAACCTTTAAATATGATCTCAAAATGTACTTGAGTCCAAATTAATTTACCTATTTTAGAATTCTATTTTACTATTTTTGTAAATAAACTTGCTCTAAAAATTCGGAACCATCAGTATGCCTATACAAAAAAAAATAGTAAAAAATGTAAAATTTAATCTCTAAGTATATTTTTCATACAAATATTACATTTAATGGTTCATATTGACTGTTGGAATTTTAAAAATAGAGATATGAATTCAAAACACAAGTCAATCCGTAATATGCATATTAGCATAGCCTCACTCAGTAACACTTTCTTACACGTTCAGATTCATTGTGTGTGGCTGCTGCTCTACTTCTCTTTGTTGAAATTGAAGCTCTTCCAGTCTCCACTTTTGGCGCCATGTTTTCTTCCTCATCACATACCCCATCTCTCTACAGAAATCATTAATTAGAGATTAACAATCATTAGCTGTTAACAAAAACATTCAACATATATTAATAACAAATTGTGCAAAGCATGATGACACCATATATAAAATTTTGATCAGGTAGATTTGCCTTAGATCTCAGGCTTTGACAAATGGAGTCATTTGCATCGCCACCGCCAATACTAGCATTCTCTGTCTCGGGTGAACCAGTACCCCCTTCACCATCCCCTGGTGAAAGTGAAGTTGAGTTATTAGTGGTGGTTGTAAACCCCATGTCCTCTCCAGCACCGACACCGCCGCCCGTATCCAGTGTCACTAATGTGCTCTCTGCTCTCCCCGGCACAGCACTCCCTTGACTAGCGCAAACCCTACCATCCTCTCCCACAACTCTTGCCCGTTTCCTCCCTGCCATCACCGGCTCAACTACTTCATCTCTTGTGCATGGTACCAGCATGTCAATTGCCGCCTGTGCAGCTGGCACCGTGCTGGTCCATGGTATGAAATTTGTACTATGCAGAGGAACCGGGGGTAACATATGACTGCGTGTTGCTTCGTTCACAACCTCCTCTAACGTCCCGCCTCCCGTCATCTGTTGCTTAGGCCAAGTGATGCCAGTTGACGAAGGAGCCGTCGCAGTTGGAGTTGTGATGGTGGTAGGATACTTAGGCATGACCTTGACGATACGCGGCGCACGAAGTCCATGAGATGAAATGTTCCCGTTCTCCCACGTCAGTTCAGCCACCTCAAAGTCCGGCATCGGCACGGCTGGCCCCGGTGACAAGTTGGGTTGAGATTGGAAATCGAGACGCAGTTGTGGCGGTGGGTTTGGGTCATCCAAGTCCCAGCTGGGCACACACTGGTTCATGATCTCTTTAGATACCCGTCTAGTTAATTGGTGTAACAGAACGAATGGTTATAATTACGTACTTGAGTAATAGAGAAGGCATGTGGTTAAGATACAGATTCAAGGTTTGTGGTGATAATTAAGAGGGTAGAGATGATAAAGGTAGGAAGGGATCGATTGGAGGGGATGAAAGAGAGAGAGAGGGACGGGAAGAAAGGGAAGAGTGCAGAGGTGGAGGTGGGGAATGGGGGATTGAGTTGAAGGGGCACGTAGACTGCATCGACGCCACATGTCGGGAAGATAGCGAGTGGAGGAGATGAATTTCTTATTTATTTATTTATTTTAAATCAATGAGAGCAATTATATGGTGATATTGTTCAAACGTTTTCCCTTTTCCCCGGGCAAAACATGGTGCGAAACAGGGGGGTAACATGAGATGAAATATTAGGTATCTTTCTCTTTCTTTCCCACTTGCTTGTGAGGTTACAAATATATGCCGGGATGTTTGTTTGTTTCTTATATGAATAAGCTGCTATTATTGTTGAAAGGAGGAGGTGGCTTGCTTTGTCTCGCGCAGCTGCCGCGCGGGAAGCGGTTGGAATAGCGGTGCATTATGCTAATATTTTTGTTTTTGTTTTTTGTTAAGGCAGGCCCAGTTCAGGGCTTAATATTGTTCCTAATTAATTTGATTCTGGAGTTACTGATATAAGCCCTAGGTTGAGACTGAAAGCCCAGATGTTGCCTTTGTTTTTAGCCTTGTAAGATGTGTATAGATCTGGAACTTAACCCTCGAGTACTGGACCGGTCACAAGTTAGTAACTAAGGGATGCAATATATGACGTGACGTGTCGTGTTTATTATGACTAAACATGTCGTGATTTCGGTTATGTGCTTTGATGTTGTTATGTAGTTAAATTAGTTTTTACGTGTCATAATTAAATTTAGAAAGTCAATCATGTTGTAATCACACGTGTCGTATTTAAATATAATTAGTCACTTTTAACTTTTTCATAATTTAAGTTAATTTATTTAAAAATTTACCATTCAATCAAGATCTAACGGTCCTAATTATATATGACTTTCGTGAGATATCGTACCATACCGTAACAAAGCCAATTTATTTAATGTATTATGCCATGTCAAATTTTTTTTTTTTTTTTTTGAGAAGAAAAATGAGAGTCTAGCTCCCATTTGTATTGATATGGTAGTGTTTATACAAGTGGTATAACCACACAAAATAACAGAAAAAGGTGCTAGAAATAGGAAAAAAAATGAAAAGAAACAAAAGCAAAAAATGAAAACTAATTAAACATAGCTATAATGATTGAAGTAGTGCGAGGCCTATATAACTGTCGACAAGGAAGGCTATATAACTGTTCAAATTGTACATCTATTTACATAATAATCACGGCACATATATAACCAGCACATATACGTACCCGGCACATGTACTGTCTCGTAATATATCCGGTTACTATGTAATTTTTTATATTCCTAATTACAACTTATTAACTGCTTGACTTTGTTTATTAGGATAATTGGTTATATGCCACTCCAAAATTTTTGAAATCTGAAAAATGCCATTCCGAAATTCTAAATCATACAAATGCCATTGCAAACTTGATCAATTCATAATTTTGCCATTAATACACAGTTATGATATTATTTTAACTAAAAAAAAATACTTTTTTAAGATATGTATTTGCGTATTTCCCATTATACCCTTCGTATAATTGGTGCAGCCCTCCTTCCTTTGATTGTTTACGACACCTCCTCCTTCCTAAAACGAGTTGCTCCAGCCCTCCTCCTTCCTCTGACTTCCTCTGCCCAATAACTGAGATCCGCCTCCTCCTCCGCCTCCTCTACCCTTCGGATCACCCCTCCTCCTTCGCCTCCTCCTCCTCCTCCTCCTTGTGTAATCACCTCCACTTCTGCAGCCACTCACCTCGTCGTCCTTCCGGTGCTTCTTGCTTATTATTTTACTAGTACCAGTCAATGTGGGCTGTTTGTGCTTGCTGGTGCTTGTTTCTTGTGTGTTGCGATGTGCCTCTGTGTTGTGATGAGGCTGTTTTTGTTTATAGTTTTACTGGTACCGGTGCTGGTACTAATCAGAGATGTTCTGGTTTGGGGATTTCCCTGTGTATGCCTTGGTTCTGACTTGTGCTGGCTGTTTGTGCTTGCTGGTGCTTGTTTCTTGTGTGTTGCGATGTGCCTCTATGTTGTGATGAGGCTGCTTTTGTTTATGGTTTTACTGGTACCAGTCGGAGATGTGCTGGCTGTTTTTGTTTATGGTTTTACTCATACCGGTGCTGGAAGTCCGACTAACTGCTGCTGGAGTGAAAAGCGCAGAGAGAATTTATGGAGGTTTAGGGTTAGCCAGCCCTAAGGCGTAGGAACTGAGAACTGGAGACTAGGGTATTTCAGTCATTTTTTTTTCAAGTCTAAATGTGTATTAATGGCAAAATTATGAATTGATCAAGTTTGTAATGGCATTTGTATGATTTAGAATTTTGAAATGGCATTTTTCAGATTTCAAAGTTTTGAAGTGGCATATAACCAATTATCCCTTGTTTATTATTTAACCGGAACAGAGTTATTTTTGAGGGAAGTGGAGTTGACGCAATATTTGTTGTCAATAACGCCTGGAGAGAAGCCAAGCTCTGGTTGCAATACTGCTCATTTTTTCTTTTTCAAATTCTATTGTGGGATGTATATTTCAAGCTTATTGGTTTGTGGGATGTAATAACTAAACCAGTTGTACTCAATCTGATAGCCTCTATCAGTATTTAAAAAAAAAAAACTCTGTTTATTATTGGAGTCCGAATCCTCTGTACTACCTCACCGTTTCAAATTGAGTCTAGATTGTCAAAATAGAATTCACTCCAATTCAGCCTGAACCTATAATTTACGAGGTCCCTTTAAAATTCATGCTAGCATATGGCCAAAGAACTAAATTCATAAATATATGACCAAAGAACTAATATTCTAGCTAACTAGCGCTCTTACTGATCCAAATAGTTCGGATTATTTTGTTTTAAACACCGACAATCATTTTTGAACAAACAAATAGTTCGTCTTTTTGTTTTAATTAATTAAGCTCGGTTGAAAAATTCTAATTGTTCGGTTATTAATGTATGTATAACTGATATATATTATTTTAAAAATTATAGTCATTCATGTCTGATCAATTGTTTCTCATATTTGTATTTTCGTTTTAAAAGCCTAAACAACTTATCTGAACCGTTCAACATGATTTTCATATTTAAATGTGTTTGGAGGCCAATTTTTTTTTTTTTTACAAAAAATGTTCACGTTTTTTAAACAGATACAAAATCATTGTTTTTTAATGATCCATAATCTTGTGAAAACAATTAGTTTGTATCAAACTAAAAACTAATAAGATATATTTTTTAAATATAAAATTTAGTCTACGAGCACATTTTAACACAACAATTATGTGGAGCACTTCAGACTAATTGTTTGAAACTTTGAAAACCAAAATGAGGTATGAATGAAGCATGAAAAATAGAAGTGAAAACGGAATGGATAATATCTGAACCATATTTAAAAAATTAGATGTGAATATTCAAATATTCATGAGGATATGAATACGTATATAGTTTTACATTTTAATTATTTATATTCGAATAATAGATAAGATATAATATAATTTAATATATATTATGAAAAATTATGTTATTCACTATCATAATTAGATGTATATTATAAATTTTAGTATTTTTTAATATTTTTATAGTTTTTAATAAATATTTGATCCGATCTGTATCTGTATATGTATCTGTATCTGTAAGATTTCTAATGTGTATATGAACTTATTAAATCAGTGATTCTATCAAGAGGTATTAACTATACTCCTTTTCTTCGGATCAAATTTAAATTATTTGTTTTTCAAATCGTATAGATCAGTTATCGGATTATATGGATTGCATATATGAAAGCAAATGGCAGTTGAATCTGATAGATGAAATGTTTTTTGAAACCAACCATTTACTCCTGGTGCAACACCTCATTCAATCTCCTAAAATGTGGGTCCCCAGAGCAAGTGAAGTAATACAATATTTAATGTTTACTCTTATTGCACCGATTTTTTTATTAATAACAAAAAAAATATATATATATTATTAATAACCAGATCCCCAAAAAAATTTTACCCGTGTCCAAACCGCCCTCCATTGGGCGGTTTACCCCCCCCAACCCGCCCCCCCAGGGGGCAGTTTACTTATTATTATTATTTTTTATATAAAATCCCCTTCCAACCCGTTTTCTCTCTCCTGTCTCACCATAATTCGCACAGTGCATTTCGTTTAATCCATTGTGTTTTTTTTTAGGCGATTTTGAGATGATTTGTAGTAATTATCAGTTTTTATCTAAGAAAAATGGTTCACAACATAAGTTAATTAAATAAGTTCATAGCGTAACTGAACAAATAAGTTTGGAATATAAGATACAAATATAAATACAAAATATGCTGAATTAACTCTTTATGCGGCTGAACAGACTAAGTCTACTTCTTAGGTTTCTGGAAGTGGATGACGGCGCAACACTAGCAGTTGTAGAGCCCTGACTACTCCCGGAGTGGCTTTCCTGACTGGGTCGCCTGCTTCCAGAAGGTCCGGCATTGACAACCACCCTAGCATTCTCTCTTTCGTTGGCTTCGTTTATTGCCTCTGCAGTGCATTTCATTGAACATTCAGTATCAATATTTAAATTTAATTTCAAATCAATTTTAAGTTGTGTAGGATCATCTACATACCTGCCCTCTGCTTGTCAGTAGTAGAACGGTTAGTCTCATGCCCCCACTTGACGATCTTGCATCCTATCCATATGCATTGTTCGCCGGTTGTGTTTCCTCCTCCCCTTCCTGATCCATTTCTTATCGGGAACCACCGTAGGCCCAAGATAGTATGGCCACTGGTACTGGTTGGGGTAGCTGTGAAATGATGGTGTCCAGGTGTGCAGAAGGAAATCGGTACGGTAATAGTTATCAATAAATACGTCCTCAGAAAAGTTTCGTTCTCGGCAAACCGCCATAACATGACAACACGGTATGCGAACTAACTGGGGGCCTTGGCACTCGCACGTTACTTGATTGTTCTTGCCTAAAATGACTTTGTACTTGCATGCGTGTTGATGAGTTTCTATAATGCTATTTTGGTTCATGCGCGGTGGAATAAACTCACTTTGAACCTGCACTTCATATTCCATATCTATGATACCATACGGTACAACGCGCATGACATAACTTTTTTCTCTGTGTTTTCTTAATTTCTCTTCAACTCTATCTGAGAATGTTTGGTCCCTACTCGCTAAGGCAGTGGCTTTAGCATGCCTCTCAACAAACCAAGCATTTAACTTGTAGAATGTGTCATCTACCAGTGAAACCACGGGTAACATACGGCTCTATTTGAAGACATTGTTTAATGACTCTGACCCATTAGTGGTCATAATTCTCCATCTCCAACCTCCATCACATGCTTGAAATATCTTCTCATATGCTGACGACTCGAACGGATCATTCGGACGTCTCTTGCCTGCCTTCACTAAATAGGCATTTGCCTCCGGAAATGTCTACAAAAAATAGATAAATAAAAGTCAGTTATACAAGTCGTACAAATGTCCAAAAAAATTATGAAAAAAGAAATGCATACATACTCTTGCAAATTCTCTGAACATCTCTTCTATCCGTCGTGGTTTTTTCCTTTTACAGCCAATTTTGAACCTGTCAGCAGGCCACTTACCCCCGCCGGTATTCTTGCACAGGTTCTCTGAAATGTGTTGTATACAGTACCTGTGCACAGCCTCTCTGGTATTCGTATTCCAACCATAGTTGGGGCTATTAAGTACATGTTTAATGCCCAAGTGCTGGTCTGATATCACGTAGACGAACCTATTTCCTACCACCTCTCTTCTCACAAAGGACATGAAAAAACCTCAATTTGGACCATCCTCCTGTTGAACAATGGCAAAGGCTATAGGCAACAACTGGTTTTCAGCATCATATGCACATGCTATAAGCAGAGCCCCACCATACTGGCCGGACATGAAACATGCATCGATGCTGATCACAGGTCTAAGATAGCGAAAGGCTTCAATACATGGACCGAAAGCCCATGCTATGCCCTTGAATTGTACCCCACCGGGTGTATCGGTTGGTACATGCCACTGCTAAAATCTGGTTCCCGAATTTGTACCTGTTATGACAAAGTAATGGTGCGATGAGATTATATGACCCCTTCCAGGTTCCAAAGCATCTGCAGACTGCAACTTCCCGACTCCTCCACAACCTATTGTAATGTGGGGTTATATATGGGTAGATCCGTCTCACTGCACGAGCAACATCCTTAATGCTCATCGCAGGCTCTTCCTTAATGTCTTCCATAATTACATCGGCAATAACTGATGCCGTCAGCGCAGTATGGTCTTTCCTTTTTGACGCAGACTTGCAAGTGTGTGGTCCCTTGACATCCTTAATTATCCATGCCTCCCCCTTGCCTTTAGGCGTGGCTGACAACTTCCATTTTCACTTTGTATCCTTGCAAATTGCAACATACCGGGTCCTCTCTCGTCTGGCTACTGTAAACTCCCAGTTACCATTTAAATGAAACTGCTTAACTTTCCTCGCCAGTTCTTCTATGTTGGTGTAAAGCTGGCCCGGGCTAATCTCTTCGTTATATACAGCGCGTGTCCCAAAAAAAGAAATGTGTGATTCTTCAAAGGAAGTAGTGTCATTGAATGTCCTTACCGGGTGCTTGTGTCATCGTCCACTAATCGGAAATCTGTCTTCAATTGGAGGAGGCATAATATTCTCATCATCGCCCTCTGATAATATGTCTGAATCCCAATCCCCGTCTCAATCATCACCAGTTTCTATTTCCTTTGTCGGTATCTTATCTATACCGTCAATATTAATGTCTACATCATTTCGATCGACTGTGGACTGTCTTCTAGGTTCAGGGGGGTTGTAGCTAGGTAATGGATCCGGTACTGATTGATATCCAACCCGACCAACACATGACCATCTTCTAGTTTCATCCCGAGGTGCAGCACGGCGCTCAGGTACATGAAAATACCTATCTCGTCTCACAGGTTCACGAGGGGGTGAGGTCACGTCCTGGTTGTGATCATACCCATAATCAGTGGTATAATTGTCATATCCTGGGTTTTCATTCTTGACATAAGGTCCAGCCCTAGTGTCCAAGTTACGCTCTGCGCATTAGGTCCAGCCCCAGTGTCCAAGTTGTTCTGGGTAGAAGGTCCATCTCCGGCACCAACCGATTCAATCGAAACTTTTTGCAAAATATGTCCATTATCGGGATTGAAGTGGACTCAAAAATACCATACACAATGTCCATATATCCTGGTCTGCTATAAGATATTTTACATAATAAGGTTTGCCACCTGTCGGATGGTTGTTAATTCGGGTACTGATTTCTACAGTAAATCGGGCACGGTCCCAACAGGTTTTTTGCAAGATTACTTCTTTTATTTCATAAATTGAAATATTGGCATTCAGTTGGAAGCCGTAACTCGCATCTTTCGAGTATTGGCATCCGAACTCCCTTTTCGTGATTTTTCCACCCCAAGGCAAAGGCAATTAACATTTTTGGTTTATTTCTGAAACAACATATAAAATCCGTCGTTCAATATAAGTTTTTTGTTTATTTCTGAAATTTATAAAATTAAAAAAAAAAAATATACCTCGGTCAGTGTTGATCAAAATCACCTCAAAATCGCCTCGGAGTACTATTTGAGAGCAGAATGAATTAAACGAATTGTATTGGACGAATTATGGTCAGACAGGAGAGAGAAAACGGTTTAAAATATGAAAATTGGGTAAACCGCCCCCTGGGGGGGGCGGTTTACTGCCCCATGGGGGGGCGGGTTGGGGGGGTGTAAACCGCCTAATGGGGGCGGTTTGGGCACGGGTAAAAAAAATTTGGAGATCTGATTATTAATAATATATTTTTTTTTGTTATTAATAAAAAAATCGGCTTATTGCATATCTTGTTAAAGGGTTGGTCCCCGCTGACAAGAGCTTCTTTATTTATTCTCTCTGACTTCTCTAAAATGGATAAAAAAAAAAAAAGAAGAAAACATATTCGGTGGAGAGATCGTCATCATATCTATATTTCGAAATGTCTACTTTTGAATTTTATAATCGATTTCTTCATCCGGTCCCATTTCTCCTTATCTGATATCACAAATTTCTCCTATCCGATATCACAAGTCCATATCCTACGAGATAACAGAATATTTCTGTTTAGACCTAGACCGTCTGATCAGAATTCAGACCAACCCAGATGGAATAATGCACTGATCTTTCTAATATTTATACGGATTCTGACGAAATAGTTCAAAACTAAAACTAAATATTTGTTACTTTAGGTGATATGAAATTTTGATATCATTGTGGTAGCCTTTTGTCTTACTTTTTTTTTTCCTCTTTGTATCTTGTTCTCTCCTCCTACAAAACAGTATAAAAATCGGGACTGAATTCTCTGCCCTTCGGGGGTAGGATTTTTCTGCTCCTGAGTCACTGAAACGTGAGTCACACCAAAACTAAAAATCAATATTTAGATTTATAAACCCGTTTGGACCCACTTGTCAATCTCACTGGAGGCAAGTCATCTCTGTCCATAAAAATCATTCTCAATTGGGCTCCAAGTGTCACATTAACTCGAGCATCTCCTGTGATACCGCATGAGATAGAGTACTTCCACATCTGATAGTGTACTTCCAATCGAATAAAAGAGGTCTATTTTATTGGTGTCAGATTAAGACGACTCAGACTCAGATCTCATTCTACTCGGTCAGTATTGTTCTACATCTGAATTCTTAACAACTCACCTCATCAACTAATTCTGTCTCAAAAGGTATCGTCGAGCCATAGATCATAAAAGAAGTACTTATTCGTATAAGAGAGACGAGCATAAATTATATAACTGAGAGATAGTATTATTATAGAAGCATCGGATCGAAATTTTGAATTCAAAATTTATTTATTAGATCCTACGAAGTATCCAAGTACATATATGAATTGCTGGAGGGTTTTCTCCTTTTTGAATTTAAGCTTGTAATTTTTTTAAATTTTAATCAAATTTACTTACGCAAACAAATTTAGTACCAACTGCAAACATGTTTGGTACCAATTGCAAATCTGCGAATCGCAACAATAGCAAACTTAAACAAGGCTGTATTGAATGTATTGGATAATAAAAAAAATATTTCCATAATTCTCTTTCTTCTGGGCTTTATTAATATGTTATCGAGTGTTGGTATTGATAATTGGGCCTAGCATGCTGTCTACAGCCCAAATTGTCTGGGCTAATATATTTTGCTAATTGATAGGGCCTCGCATATTTTGTTAAGTTCTGTACATACTAGTCATTTGTATATATACTGATTTCTCCAAATTGTATC
This sequence comes from Carex cristatella, assembly GCA_024447775.1. Classification (NCBI taxonomy): domain Eukaryota; kingdom Viridiplantae; phylum Streptophyta; class Magnoliopsida; order Poales; family Cyperaceae; genus Carex; species Carex cristatella. The sequence goes on along the minus strand of JAJHPF010000024.1, from coordinate 1,408,632 downwards.
TTTCGGCCTCTATGTTTGTATATGAACTTTGCAGAGTTTACACTGCAAATATATTTTTGCAAAGTTAAGCTTGCATATGTTTGCATATTCCTAGCACTGTGTGTTACTATTTTCCCTGTTTAATGTGTTTTTGCCTCGGTGTGCTGCAATATAACATTCACATAATCATTGCTTTGTATTTCTCCAGATTCTAAACGTTTCCAGCTTATTTTACATGCACGATATTTGATGCAAAACCTTTGCACAGTATTTAATCAAATTAAGGATTTTATGTAGTTTATATAATAAAAAAAAATGAATCCCCTTAATACAGCACTTAACCAGCAGTTTCTTCACTTGAGTAACATTAACCCCAATTAATAATCCAACCATGTAAGTGTGTAAGACCTCTGATACGAACATAAACTTGATCGATCGGTAATCTGAACATAAGCGCGGCATTGCAGTGTTGGCAGAAGGGCATTGGATCCTTTCACTGCCGGTAGACATGCTTCGATACCCTGTTCATTTACCTTACAAAATCTTAAAGCATCCACTGTGTCATTATTTATCATCATAAAACAAGACAGTAGCAGTATATAGCAGCACAACAAGTGCAGTCTCAAGTTCGGGCAAGAGAAACATATTTTGGTTATTACAATTAACTTAATTTTCTGGAATTAAAAGTCTGACTAGTTATTATAGGGAAACCATGAGCTAAAGATTTGACTAGTGAGGGGAAAAGAGGCTAAGCTCTTCCTGTAAATTAAAAAGTAGTTCATATTAAACAGTCTCATTTTGTAATTATAGGCTTGAATATAATTTACGTTGCCAATTATAAGTTCGACCAACTTATTTTTTCAGTCTTTTTTTTTTACTATTAATGGAGCAACTATTTTTGTGCCCCTACGCAACGCACTGCGCAAAAGAATTAATAAAAGATAGATCCATAATAAATACTACATTTGTTGCCATAGTTTTCATGAGCGTACGATCAAAATCAAACAGTTCAAATTTTACCTTAATTTTCTAAGGTAGGATATATATTCTTATTTTGATCTGATTGGTTGATTTTGATCAGACAGTCACGAGCTAACTATGAAAACTGATATGAAGCCATGCATTGTATGTATTACAATATGTCATGTCAAGAGTCAAGACAAATCTAATAAGCTTAGAGTCAACAAAAAATTTAAAATACAAAACTATACATTTCAATTAAAAAAAAAATGAGATTCCCGTATAAAAATATTTCTTCATTGAAATTTGAGCATAAAATTTTTTTGAATGACTGAAATCAGAATAACAGGATCTTGTTGTTCCTTTACAATAACAGGATATTTTAATTCTTTAATTTGTTATATGCAATTTTTTTTTTATTTCAAGCCGGTAGTAGTATGCATCATGTGACAAATCAAAAGTTTAAATTCGGTTCGACGGGGTTAAAAAATCGTGATTCGGTCATAATTCGGATATAATTCGGAAATGATTCGGTACAACAAGGAAATAAAAAAAATCCAAAAAAACTCCTCAAAATAGAAAACAGATAAAAAAATTCTAAATTAAATTTTTTTGCAATTTTTTTGGCGTTTTTATCACGAATAGTTCACCGATTCGCATTTTATTCGAAGTTCAGTTCGGATATGTCAAAAAGACGTTTTATACGCGAATTAAACCCGCACCTTGTTACTATGGTTTACATAAGAGGCGCATTTGTAAGAAATGTTCTACAGGCTAAATGATTTGGGCCGAATTAATATTAAATATGTATTAAGATATTGGGCTGAATATATTATGGGCCTAATGATCTGTTATATGTACTTCTGCATAAATATCTCTGAATTGGTGTGATTGAATAGGTGCATCTGAAGTGGTGCATGTCTTTTATAAATATGGTGCATAGGTTCTTTTTTCGAATCCTATTCGCTTTACACTAATTATAGAAAACATAAGAAAGAAACAGAGAAAGAAGTGCAATTGTCTATTGGTACTAGCATACCAGCTTACAGTAGTTTGTCGATCGATTCGTGTAGATACTGGTGGAGGTGCATTTATTGTTGCTGGTGAGTATATCCGACACGACAAGGGAAAGGAAAAGCTGACTGCTCCTACAACTTAGACGAAGATTCCCGCTATACGTCTAGTGGTAAACTCTATATTAATCTTTGAATTTAATTTACACTTGGATCTTAATTTAGGATAACGAACAAATTGCCGAAATTTTGTAAGAAAAAGCTGACTGCACCAATCCTGTACGGACTCGCATAACCAGTTGGCGCACCTCTTGGTTCGCACCATGACTTGGTGCAACGGGTCAGTATAATGATTTTGCGCAACAAGGGAATCGCACAATGGGTCGGCGCGCCAATAGATGTGCACGAAAGTGACATACTTGCACGGATTTTAATGTACATAGCAAGAATCTTCATGGAATCAGATGGTCTTAAAAAATTTGGCTTTGAATAGCAAAATTTGATTTGGACAACCCGGGTCCAAGAAAACTGCTATATGTTGATGCGACGGCTTGTGACCAGAGCCGCTCTAGGGTTCGTATCCTCTGAGATATCTCAATTTTTTGCGTGACCTACGTGTCCGGTGCTTATTTGGGGGAACGTAGGGGCATTATTATTTGAGCTTTGAGGTTCGTGCAGAACGTATTTGAACGATTGAGATATTCCAAAAAGTCACCCAAAGTTTAAGATGTCTCAGAAGGTGCGAATTCGGGGCTCTGGGCCTTGGTTCGCCAAATAGTTTTGCGGACTCAGTGGTACGCCAAATAGTTTCGCGAATTCAGATTTGTTGGTACGCAAAATGATTTTGCGAGAGTAGTAATTTTTGAGATATTCAGTGTCAGGTGTTTTTTATTTAACAATGAATTTGTAGGATGGTACCAAAAAAAAATTCGAAACAAATTGAATAACTGAATCGAATTGTTGCACTATAACCTATTTGAAAATTCCTATCCCATTCACATTTTTCAATTCAAATATCTTTTTCTTAGAGTGAGAAAGATTTAAGTCCGGATCATCTGAGGTAATTCAAATTTTGAGTTTGGATCTGTACCGTAAGATCAGATCAATTCGGTGTAAGTTGGAATCTCGGAGCTCCTTTAATTCATGCCAAAGTAGATCGGACATTCCAAATCTATGCTCAAAATTTGAATTACTTTAGGTGAATTAATTCGGGAAATCCATGGTACGAGTATAGCTTTCTTTCGTTAGTTCTTCAAAATCAATATACTTTGGGGGTGGATATTTGGAAAATAAACAAAAATAATAAAAATAAACCCCGGAGAAACTTAAATGTCGAGAATTTTTTTGTTGAGCAGGTATCTTGATTTCATTTACATGTTTATTTCCGAAATTTCCTTTTTCAAGTAATAATGGGGCAACAGTCTATAGTTCAGCTTTTTTTTCTCAAACAAAAATAAAACTATACCTTGACAGTAACTACATGTTTTATTAATAATTAGAGCTGTTATTCAAACATTATTTCAGAAAAATGACATCTATAAGTAACGTTAAATTTTAAAAATAAAATATTTTTTGAATTTGTTTTGCTATCAGAATATATGAGGCACAGATAAAATTTTTGTAAACACATGCAGTAGTTTTGCACAATATTGCATTCAGAATATGACACATATATTAAATTATTCTAAGTGTCGTATTCTGTCTTAGACATATTAAAAACATATTTTTCAAATGAAAAAAAAGGAGAGAGATGATACAAAAGTAAGAGAACTAAAATACATAATTGTCAGATCGAAACGAACTAACGAGAGTTTTTAAACCATAAATAAATAAATAAAATTTAGGGTTCCAGCGTGATTACTTGGTTTTTTATAAAAATCATAAAAATGAGTTAGCAGTCCGTTCCCTACAGTATTTTATACCCTAGAACGAGCTGCCAGCTCGTTCTTGATTTTTTTTTTTTCCAGTTTTAACCGGAAAAACTAGATTTTTTAGTCCGGAACGAGCTGCCAATCTGTTCTCTACAGTAACTTTTTTTTTAGAATTTGATTACAAAACAAATCAGATATTTTGTTTGATTTTGTATATTAACAATAAGATTAATGGAACAATTTGCAGAGATTTTTTTTTGTGTATTTTTACTATTTTATCATTTTATCAAATCAATGGTTTGGTTTTCTATATAAAAAAAATCAATAAATATATAAAAATCAATGAATTGGTTTTCAGATGTACGTATTATTTTTCTAAAATTTACTATTTTATATTTTAAAAATAAACAAATTTAATCATTTAATTGTTAGTTTTATTAAAACTCATTTTAATTTAAAAAGTACTTATTTGTTTCTGTAAAAATATAAAACAAGTGTTTTATTTATAAAAAAATATGTTAGTGTTATAATTGGTCGATTTTTTAGAATAATGATACATTGGTCTACCACATTGAGGATTTAGAAGTTTCTGTAACTATTATTTTTGAAAAAATATATAAAATATAATCGATTTTTGCCATAAGAGCCATTAGATTATGGAAAATATGTCCATTAATCATTCAAAGACATTATTTTCTAGAAAAAAGTATCGAGAGAAACAAATTTTGTCTTGCTATTATATTTCAATTTTACATTTTCTTCTAATTTTTTCACGGAAATATATATAGAAAACTAATCCATTGATTTGATAAAATGATAAAATAGTCAAGATACAAAAAAAAAACTCTTTAAAATGTTCCATTAATCTTATTGTTAATATATAAAATCAAACAAAATATATGATTTGTTTTATAAGCAAACTCTTAAAAAAAAGTTACTGTAGAGAACAAATTGGCAGCTTGTTCTGGATTAAAAAAAAGGTTTTTCCAGTTAAAACTTAAAAAAAATCAAAGACGAGTTGACAGCTCATTCTGAAGTATAAAATACTGTAGGGAACGGACTGCCAATTCGTTTTTTGTAATTTTTATAAAAAACTAAGTAATTATGCTGAATTCTAAATTTTTTATTTATTTATGGTTGATAAAAAAAACTCAACTAACAAAGTAACAATTCGTGTTTGCATTTATAGTTTGGCTGAAGGAATGAGCTGTAATTTGCTTTCTGTCACTGTCACTCAGACGCTCACTCACTCTTCAATACTGCTGTACCAAATTTTTCATTTGTCCATAATATAACACTAACACGTTACACGTGTTATATACTCTTAAGTCTTAACCGCGTTGCTCATTTTGCTCTAAACATCTGCAATAATATAAAATTACAACATCCAGCGAGACAATAGCATGTCAACGAGCTGAGCTGAGCCTAGTCGTTAATTATTTGTTCATACTGTGAACCGTATATAGATCAATAGTTGAAAAATAATTTAATCTTCTTCTTATAACGAGTTTTATCATCTCATAATGATTACAGAAAGAGATAGTGAAATAGTGGGCAAATAATTTCATTTTGTTCTTAGAACAAGCTGAAAAACAAATCAAATCGGTCAGTTAAGATGAATAAATCTTGAACTGGCTGATAGACCGAGTCAGAATCGAACAAACTAATTACGAATATTTTTTAGCTGATATTATGCCAGTAACAAGCTACGGATCTTTTTACTGACCCTAGTCTACCATCCATGTGGTTAATTTTTTTACTTAAAGTTTTCATTTTTATATTGTTTTATATATTGCAATGTTGGGCTGAAGCCCGCAATCATTTTCCCCACTCGCTCACTCAGCAGCTGAACAGCCGTTGATAAAATAGATGATAAGAGAGAGAGAGAGAGAGCAACAAAAAGCTGGTGATGTGACGGATGGAACCTGAAACCAACCTGGCACAATCAATTCTCTCTCTTTCTCACAACCACTGCTATCACTGCTTCCATACACCTCCCACAGTTTCCCTGTCTAATCCAATAATCCTTGTACAATTCACACCTTCTCCGTCTGTTCTCTCTTCTCTTTGGTGAACTGAAGCAGCACAATGTCACCCTTCACGCAGTTCCAGTGGTCACATTCATTTCTCAATTCAATTTGGACGGAATCGACTCCGTTCCTTTTCTTGGGAAAAGGAGGGTTCTCGTTAGTCTTTCATCCATATCATTTAAAATTTATTATACGGTTTCAATTATTTTTTATTTTTAAATTAATTTAATTTATTAAAATAATTTAGATTTAATTGAAACCGTACGATGAACTCTAAATGATCCGGATGAAAGAAAAAAAGGGTACTCATTTTCTCAAGAAAAGAAGCAGATTTTGATCCAATTTGGACTTATTCAGATACATTTTCAGAAAATGAATAGAATGAAGAATTATTTTTTATGAACTAAATAGAGTTTCATCCGATTAACTATTAGCAAAATAGTTAATAGGATGAAACTCTGAAATTAGCATGGTTTAAATGCTAATTTTATAATTATCTGAGAATTGGTCTAAGTAATATATTGACAGTGAATGCACAAACAATAAAATTATAATGAAAGAAATGTATGACTTGTACCCAAAATAGCAAGTATTTTTATCCCATCAGTTGAGCTTATCTTCAATTGTAATTAGAGTCTAGACACCTACACTATCTCATTAATTAAGGTGGATTATTTGGAGAAATTTCTATGCACCGGGATTTGTTTGAAGGTTGCTGTCAAGCAGCGAAAGGGACCATAAGATCTAGACGAATAATTATGAATATATTGCATTGATTTTGAGATGATCTAAAATTATCAATTCAATCACACCACGTAACCAGCGGATCTTAATGATGAATTCTTTGTTTTTTCTTAGAATTTTCTAAGGCACTAAGATGAATTTGGAATGTTTTCTAAATATATATATATATATATATATATAGTGATGCTATTATGCATTGCAAATTAAAAAGCCTCTTTTAATTCGCGCTCATATCGCGATTTCCAAAGTTCAAATAGCCGATTCAAACAGTTAGATGTGTTCTCCATATTGAAATATGCTTGGAGACCAAATTTTACATTTTTTGGAATTTTTTTACTATTTATTAAGCCACTTTGAAAATCACTGATCCAACGGTGGCTCATAATGAATAGTGAAACCGGTGGATCAGCGATTTTTAAAGTGGCTTAATAAATAGTAAAAAAATTCCAAAAAATGTAAAATTTGGTTTCCAAGCACATTTCAATATGGAGAACACATCTAACGGTTCGGATCGGCTATTTGAACTTTGGAAATTGCGATATGAGCGTGAATTAAAAGGGGCCTTTTAATTTGCAATGCATAGTAGCATCGCGCTCTCTCTCTCTATGTATATGTATGTATGTATGTATTATAGATACACGGTTTAAACACTTTTATTAAAATGAATTTTCCGGTATCTGACCACTTTTAGTAAAATGAGAAATCTCGGTAATGATCCAACTCGGATCCATTCTATAATCATTTTAGTCTTTTAGTTTAAAAAAGGTATCGGAAACAAGAAAAAAAATTAAATTAGGAGTAAAACTGGTATGAATTTGAACTCATCAAGATTGTTTGTGCGCTTTGATCTTAAAATGTATCAAATTAACTTTAAATGACGAAATTATATCATGGAATTGATTTATAACTTTATGGATGATTGGTTTAAATACCAAGTTTATAAATTTTTATAGTTTATTTAGTATAAATATGGCATTCAAAATATAACAAAAAAATCAACACTGAATGAATTTCAAAACGTTAATTGGTTCAATAGATTTTGATGGGGGAGCCAAAAAACTTATCTTTTTTAATGTAGCAGCTTTGCTGGTACAAAATTATAAATTTTCTAAATTTTGATTATTAAGTTTTTAGTTAGTATTTTGTTCCTTGTTCATGTGTCAACTAAGTTTAATTAACAAAAAAAACCGTTCTTTTTATTTAAATTTCCTGCCTAGAATTATTAAAAAATAATAATTAGCGTACTAAGGACCAGCTTGCAATATACACCGTGTTTTTCATCAAAAAAAGGGATGTAATTTTGTAAATAGTAACACATGACACGTAAAATAATTAAATTTAAGTATAAAAAAATATAAGTTGGACTTTAAAAAAAAAGGATAAGTTGAAAAAAAGAATGAGATCTTAGGACAATAGTTTTTTTTTTTTAAGGTTGGAACTAGGGGTGTCAACGAGTTGGTTCGGTCCGAGCTAGAATTTGGCTCAACTCGTTAATTCTGGACCAAGCTACAGCCGAGCGAGCAAGATCTAGAGCTTCCGAGTTAAAACCTTAGCTCAAAATCGTGACGAGTAAGTCCGAGCTAATTTGTGAACTGACGAGTTGGCTCACTGAATTCGGCTGGACTTTATTTTAAGAAGAAAATAAATTCTACAAACTTTTTGGACCGAGCTGGACCGAGCATGACAGTATAAAATGCACACAAATTCACAAATTAATGCCAGGCGAGCTAGGTCGTGAGTAAGCTAAGCTTCAACTTGAACTCGTTAATTCTGGACAAAGCAAGTAGTGAGGTGGTTCGTTAACAGCTCGGTCCAATAACAAACGAACTGTTAGCAAGCCAGATGCGAGTCACAATCGAGCCACGAACTACGAACTACGAACTTTTTTGCAACCTCTAGTTCAAACCGTTTGAGAGCCAATAGTTAAGATAATAGTTTTGCATATATAGAGAGAGAGAGAGTAGAACTAGGGTGCTCCTAGGAGTACCAAGTCCTTTTGTACTCTTAACTCTAAAACTTATCGAATTAACTTCGAACGACGAATTCAAACTGTTCAAATCCTTCTACCTTACGAGTGATGGGTCTACATGTGAAAATTTTAAAGTTTCGGATTAATTTAGTATAAAGTCAAGTGGTCAAAAGGCTTCCAAAAAATGAATGCATTAAAATTAATTTAGAAGCCTTCTAATTTTGACCACTTGACTTTATACTAAATTAATTCGAAACTTTAAAATTTTCACATGTAGACGCATCACTCGTAAGAGAGAAGGATTTCAACGGTTTGAATTCGTCGTTCGAAGTTAATCCGATAGATTTTAGAGTTAAGAGTACAAAGAAGTTTAGTACTCCTAGGAGCACCCTAGTTCTACTCTCTCTCTCTCTATATATATATGTTCAAAATCAGTTAGATTGTTTCTGTTGAATATTAAAAAAAAAATACTCGATCGACTCCTTTCATTATTAAAAAGGATAAATTAGCAACAGAATATCAGAATTTGTATCTATATTTCTATAGATGATCCATTCAATTCCAATGCAATCTAGACGAGTCCTTGTTTTAGAACTTGAAGTATCCACCCCTAGGATCAATGGCGGATCCAAGAAACACTTGGAGTAAGCAAGTGTCTAATTCTATATTTTAATTTTTATTTTCGACTCAGTGCTAATTATTCAGTATGTCTATCTCTGGCCTGAGCTGGTCTGATTCCTTCTGAACTTCAATCAATTTTGTGTATTTTATTTTTTCGGATACGGCGTTCTATTTCACAAATAGAATAGAGGATTAGAGCACAAGAAAGATATGATAATGGGACATATCATTACAATTATAAAGAAATGTTTTTTTGACCTTTTGTTATTCATGACCAAGGTTCTAAATAGCGATAATAGCGGCGTAGCGGGGAGAAGAAAAAAAAAGATATAGCGAAAGCTTTCCTACATAGCGTTTTTGTCTTTTTAAATTATATTTTATATTTCTAGTTTTCTACTAATAATAAACATTATCTATGTAAAATCTCATAGAGCAACAAAAACATCAAATTGATTAAGAAGTTATAATATTCATATTGAACCAATACAAAGTCCAAATTGTCATTCAAAATATATCTAATTCTATAATTCATAAACTATCGATACATTTTCTATTCAATATATCATACTATCATATATTAAATATCATTTTACTACATATTCAAATCAACCATTCTTTATATTAGTCACACAAATCCCATTTAATTTCAGTTTGGACTTTAAAGCCCATTTAAATTGAAAAAAATAGAAAAATAAGCCCATGTAGCATAGCGGACCGCTATTACCGTTATAGCGGCCGTAACTCAATTAGCGCAGTTTTACTCTGTAGCTTAGCTTATGAGGTCCAAAACCGCTATAGCGGTTCTATAGCTAGCTATTTAGAACACCGTTCAAGACATACATTTATGTTAGATTTTTATTTAAACTTTGACTTAAATTTGCTGATTTGCTAAGACAGACTCACTTTGAAATGTTTCAAATTATTTTAATTAGCTTAGAAAAAATATTTCAATATTGTGTCAATTGATTTTAGAATTATAAAAGATTTTTCAATAAACATAGTTATGGAGACTGAGTTGTAATTGTACCCGATAAGTTAATAGGTTTGAATCCAATTAACTACTTAAACCCGATTAGTGAGATAGACATAAATCCTGAATCTACACCTGCCTATGATAAATCAACAGAAATAGCGACTTTTTAGGAATTATACCTGGAATGATAAATAAAAATATTGCGTTTTTGTATGGTAACATCAGCGATCGAATTTTTAATTTTAAATATTTATTAAATTATTTCAATGAAATTTTGAATTTACTATCTTGCATACATAAAAAAATATAATACTTGGTAAATTAAAGAGCTATATTCACTATTAAATAATTTTAAATGAAGATCACAATATCCAACGTAAGTTTTTTTATTCATAATTAATACTTTTCAAGACTAGTGATATTTGTAGTGATATTCTAACACATGTTATACTAACTTAATAAACTTCATTTTTTTTTTAGATCTTCACACTTTACATAAATTTACTAGTCTATTTTGTAAGAATATCCCAAAAATTTAACCAACATAGATAAGTGATGAGCGGCTATTTAATAAATATAATATTTTATTTTCATAAAAACTATTTAAGAAATAGACGTTGGAACATCATAGTTAATATAGTACTTAATCATTGCAAAAGGAAAACCCCAGAAAAAGATAGATGCTTGTAAACATGATTATACAGTGTTTTTTTTGTTTTGTAGCTAGTTTGCACCTAATTAATCCTGTGCGACATGGTACCAGACTACCAGCACGAAGGCGTGGGTTCAGTGCATCTCAGCCGTCCGGTATACTCATATCATATGTGTGCAGGTACATTGCACTTTTCACATTTTACATTTTATATCATTTGTTACATTACCGATTTAGTAGAAAATACTTTTAGGCGTGTTCAGATGTATGGATTAGATTGGGAATTTGATGGGTTGTGAATTATAATTCTAACAAGTATTCGGCTGCATGTGTTGTACCCAAATTACTTCTTTCAGTAGTTCTCAATTTCTATGCACTGCGTGGGAATATGAACATCAGAGACAGGTGTACGTCCGATGGGCATCGGACCTACTTTTAGGTTCAATTAGCTCTAACACCGTACGATTAGAATTATGATTGATGCGCACAGAAATTGAAACAGATCTGCACGGATTTTAATTCAGTTAGACGGATCTTGATGCAATCAAATAGTTATTTCACCCGTCGGACTTACTTAGGTCCGATGGGCATCGTACCTACTCTGAATTCTCTTCTACGCAAAAGAGAGATTTTCTCTCCTTCTCTCTCCTACTTTATACATCCTTATTTACTTTATTTTTTATTACTTCATACACATTCTTATTTACTTTATTTTAAAATATTTTAGTACAATATAAACTATCTCAAATCTAAATCTAAGTTGATATTTTTACTAATGCAAATTCAAATTTATTTAATTTTTATCATTTCAAGATCTATTTAATATCTTTTATTATTTTGGCATAATTTTTTTCAGGACTTATGTTTTTATTTAATTGAAAAGTATTATATATATAATTTTAATTCAAGATTCCGTTTTTTTTTTCCTTAATCATAGTAGTCTTTAATATGAGAAATAAAAACATTAATCTTCTATGTAAAACTTAAGTCAATATTGATTGGTTGTTGAATAATTTTCTTGAATACCTAATAAATATTCATCTAATGTCCAATAAATACAAGTTTTTTCTGTACATACTTTTTCTTATTTTAAATTGGTAAATAATTAAATAAAAAAACATGTTTTTTATAATAAATCAAAATTTTTCCCAACTAATCTCATACTACAACCGAATACTCATTTTACCACATTCCCGTAATCAACCCATACCCATGGGTTCCTGTTTTTTTAAAAATGAATACCCTGTTTTTTCAAAAATGAATACCCACTTCCGTGAAATCACATCTCGTGCCATTAGAATACTTTTTTGGTGAGAGGAGATCATGCAAATAAAATTTGTTTATCACTAATCACTCTATGTATAAACAATTTTTTAAAGCAAGCGCACGCATAATTTGGTGTCTTTTACTTAATATTACAAGTTTTACATTTACCTATTCTCTGTTATCCAAGAACTTGTTTCTCCATTTTGTTAAAATTAATCAAGCGATAGCTAAATAGCCCAAAAAGGAAGGCGTGACTTTCCCATGTACCACTCCCAAGTGCCACCCCAAGATGGAAGACAAAGTCAACCGTAGAAATAATGGGACCAATAGATAAAAAAAATCGTATAATCCCCTGCCAAACCAAAATAAATGGCGACCCCTCCAATAATGAATTCTCCGCCATAATAAGACAAGCAGCAACCTCCGACACATCACGTGCATGTCACGTCGCTCTCTCCCCCCACTGTACTGTTTAATAATTCTCCCCTCGAGAAAGACAACTTATTATTAGCTTGCATCGACATTTCTACTCTTTTTCTATATACGTTCCCATCTCGCCATTGGTGCGCTCTCTACCTGACATATAGGGTCCCACGCGTTCATGGAAATAAGAAAGATTTAGGTGCCCTTCTTTGTTTTGAGTATTAGTTCGCAAAGAGGTGGCGCATGTAAATAATTTTTGACTTTTTTGTAAAAACAATTATAGTAGTTTACAGAAATTTTAGCTTGCATCGACATTTCTACTCTTTTTTTATATACAGAAATTCCCAAAATAACAACATTTACATGTTCTAAAATTACTTTGCTTCTTAAGCTGGAATATACTTGATAACAAACATTAGCTTGAAGGGTATATAAGAAAACAACCCCAAAATACCAATAGTAATTATTAATTCTCCATCTTTTTCCGAACAAATATAACTACAAACTTTCCACCTAATTTCACAGCTGAAAATGATTTTTTAACGGGGAAATCAAGCTAGTTCCCATACAACTTATAAAAAAACCACAAAAAAGAGACAAATCTAACTATCTATACAAACATCTCATGGCTTATGACATCATATAACTTTCTAACACACTAAAACAATCCTTTTCCCGCTTTTTTACCTGGAAAATACAGGATTGAGGCTCTTGGTGAAGCCATTAAAAGCGCCATAGCTCTTAGAGCTAAACCCCAAGCAACCAAGCAACCCTTGCCGGTACGGCAAAAATGTACGCCGTCGCATTTCCTCAGCATGGGCTCGGTTCATGTTGTAAAGCCTCTCATGTGCCGACTGCCTCTTTCTTGTACCACTTGTACCAGCATTAGTTCTCATTACTGGTGTATTTGTGTTGTTTGGCGCCTCATTGTCTGGTTTAGATTTATCTTTCTCCTTCTCCTTGTCTTTCTCCTTCTCCTTCTCCTTCTCTCTATCTTTGGAGAATGGCATGTGGGTCCAGAACCTCTCTCTAATAGGGCCGCGCTCCCTCTCCCTACCTTCACTCTTACTACGGTACAAGAGATCCTTTAAAAAGATCCAGCGTTTGGAACTTCTACTGGAAGAAGAAGAACTGGATCGGGATGAAGAGGCTGAGACTGAAGGAGCTGTTGCATCAGCCATTTCATTTTGGTCCTGATCCAGATCTAGATCGTTTGGCCGAGACTTGATCTCTTCCTGGTCAATATCCCTATCCTCTTCTTCGTCGTGGTGCCACTGGTAGCGGTTGTTACGCATTGGTGACATTGATCTCGCCCTCCTGTGGACGGATCCACTTCTCAGCTTGATGTCTCGGCCTCTTATAGAGATTTCTTGTTCATCATCTTGAATTGGAGAGAGGGGAGGCGTGTCGAGGTTGGAAATGGGGCGGATCTGGCCGTTGCAGAAGATTTCATCAGCAGAGATCATTGACGAGAGGTAACGAGAAGAGAACTCAAACTCAATGTCGCCAGATAGACCTCCAGATGAGGCTACGGCGGAGGAACCGCCGGATGTGGAGATGATGAAGTGCATTGGACTGGCCGGAGCACTGAAGAAGTACCCGCCACTGAAAGGCGCTGAGGAAGTGGCGTTGGAGGGACGACCTGGGCTGGAGGGTGCGCTGACGTAAGGAGTAGAGCACGAGCTGTCGATTTCATCGCCATTGTTAGGTTTTTCGAGCTCCATCTCGATTTGTCTCCTCTCGTTTCCTTTTTTATCTCTTTGTTTCTTTTTATAAGAGAAAGAGTGAGAAAGAGAGAAATGGAGGGAGACTTGGGAAGAGAGCGCTAAGGCGTTAATAAATGGGAAGGTAGGGAAGGACGTGATTACTGTCAGATTGGGATTAATAATCTATGACCCCATACTCGTACGTATTTACGATAACACCACTAGTAGTTGAAGGTATAGTTATGTACTTATGCGTGTATGGGTGTATTTGTTTCGTTTAATTGTTTATTGTAGGAAAAAAAAAGGTTCTGATGTACGTGTGATGATTAGAGGTGAGGTAGTAGGCGATTCGTGGGGAGGTAGTGGGTGTGTACGGTCGTAGCTTGCTAGGCACGGAGCCACGTATTACCATAATTACAACTTTGTTTCGGAATAACTTCCTTTTAGTTTGCAAACGGCAGCGGCTTCGGCCTTAATTATTTGCTGTGTCGACCTAAGAATAAATGATTTCGGCTCGTGGGCCTCAACCAGAAATGAGCTTTGAAAATAAAATATAGTTATAAGTATTATTATAAACTCACAAGTAATTATGAGTTATGATTGAAAAAAATACAAACAAAATAATATTGTACTCTTTAAATAGCAATAAAGTGGAATGAATTGGTAATTAAAAATAGAAATAAAGTGAAAACCTATCATTTCTATTGTGATTCTATATTATAGACAAACAAATTTTCTTGGAGAAATAATGCATCATGTAATTGTAGGCTCGGACCCATGAGGCAAGATTTCGATCAAAGAAAGTCTATATATCCATATATATCCGGTATTTTTTTTCATAATCAAAAAAATAAATAAAGTAATATTAATAACCGCATTTTAAAAAAAAATTCACCCATAACCAAACCGCCCCCCGTGGGGCGGTCTACCCTTGGTCCAACCCGCCTCCTGGGGGCGGTTTACTTTTTCTTTTTTTTTAAATATTAACCCCTCCCATCCACAACCTCAAACCC
Organism: Carex cristatella; assembly: GCA_024447775.1. Classification (NCBI taxonomy): domain Eukaryota; kingdom Viridiplantae; phylum Streptophyta; class Magnoliopsida; order Poales; family Cyperaceae; genus Carex; species Carex cristatella. The sequence continues at coordinate 1,393,412 of JAJHPF010000024.1, read as the reverse complement.
TTCTCGCCCCACACCCGAACCCCCCTCTCTCACCGCCGGAAACCGCCCAAAAAACCTGTTTTTTTGCTCCGAACGCGATATTCCGCACCTCTCAAGCATTCCCGACCCCTCTCTCTCTCTCTACCGCCCTCTCCCTCTCTCTCTCCACCCGAGTTCGTCGTTACCGCCGCGCCGTCGCTCCGCTTTCATTTTCGGGTATGAAATTATTTCTTTAACTTGCTTATAAATTATTTGGAATTTGTATAAATTGTTTGGAATTGTTAGAAATTGTTCGAAATTGCGGGATTTTCTTGAAATTACAAATCACGGGATTTGTTTGAAATTGTTGTGATTGAATTTGGTAGAAATTGATTGGAATTGTTTAGGGTTGTTAGAAATAGTTAGAAATGTTTGAAAATTGTTAGAAATTTTTACAAATTGATCAAATTACGGGATTTGTTAGAAATTGTTAGAAATTATTTCTTTAACTTGTTTATAAATTATTTGGAATTTTTATAAATTGTTCAGAATTGTTTGGAGTTGTTAGAAATTAAGTAGAAATTATTTGTTTGAAATTGTTAGAATTGTTTGATTGAAATTATTAGAATTGTTTGATTGGAATTGTTAGAAATTATTATAAATTAGGTAGAAATTGATTGAAATTTTTTGTTTGGAGTTGTTAAAAATTGTTATAATTGTTTAGAGCTGTTAGAAATTGATTGCATGGCGTTAAAATTGCATGAATTGTTAGAAATACGAGTTTGATTGAAATTAGGTTTGATTGGATTAATTAAAATTGCATGAAGTGTTAGAAAATTACGAGTTTGATTGAAATTAGGTTTGATTGGATGCGTTAAAATTGCATGAATTGTTAGAAATTACAAGTTTGATTGAAATTATGTTTGATTGGATTAATTAAAATTGCATTGATTGAAATTAAGTTTTATAAATAATTAATTGAAATTAGGTTTGATTGGATTAAAATTGATAATTAGTTTATTTTTTTTAACTTGATATTTTGAAATGCAGCATGACTAGACCTCGACGTGGGCGATCACCAAATACGTCGGAGACCAGCGAGAGTTCGCAGGCTCATGCTGATCCTAGTGGTAGCACAGAGAGCCCCACTGCGGAGGGTGTCGATGCAGGGGATGCCGCACCACATCGTGCAGATACGTTCAGTCTTCTCCTGTGGGTCCCTCACAGACGCCACAGTGCCTCACTTGCATCGATAGAGGTACGTTGTGTTATTCAAAGAAAATGCAAAAATTACGTTTCAAACAACATATAGTTATTCAGTCCCACTGATCTACAACATTGATAAATGCAGGATGAAACCATGTTGACGATGCGGCACCGCTCGCCGGAGGTACAGTACGTTGAAAATCCATTGATAAACAGTTATTTACTCACTCTTCAAACTGTATGTACGTTATGACATTCGTGCTTGACTTATGTGGTACCACGATGTTTTTCGATTCCTGTGGCGACTCGGTTCCGATTATGTTTGTCTAGCAGCTGGAGCAACTCGATAAGCCATCGCGGTGGAACTGGGGTGGAGCCGTGCTTCCATGTTTGTACAGAGGACTGTGTCACACTTGTCTTGTAATTCTTCATCAATTAATGTTCTTACGATTGTTTTAAATTTGACAATAACTAATATACATCTCAAATTTCAGAGAGGCAGCCAGCAGTTTAATGGGCCACTCCTTCTACTGCAGCAGTGGTTCTGGTCGCACCTACCAGTATGCCGACCCATCATTCCATCAAATGTGAAGTGACAAAGGAGCAAAGATATCAACAAAAGCCCCCCATACGGTACCGTATAGGGTAGCCGCCACCGCTACCAGAACACGTCGAGGGAAGGGACAGCGGGTATTTTCTACGTCCGGAATCAGCTCCAGATGTTGCACCAGGCAAACAATGACTGGTTCCTGTATCGGTCGTGGTACCAGGCAAGTATTTTCTTTCCATTGACGATGGAACAGAGGGATCTCGGTTTGTACCGCGGTCCAATCGTTTGTTACTGGATAGTTGAGTATCACTATCCTGATCGGGTGCCTCGTCAGTTCGGATTCGATGCCTTCATCCCTGATGACCCGATACCTGGTGATGATGAGACGGAGAAGTTGCACAAATAAGTAATACATACTCAATATTGATATTATTTCACAAATTGTATCTAACTGACTTATAATGCAGTACCTTCCATAAAAAAGCAAGAGGTGGATTGGAGCACCCACCATTTACGCCACTACAGGATTGCCCACGCGCCTGAGAACCACTTGTGGGCCCCGCCTAACCCGACAGACGTCAGTTTGGGGGCGGGACCCTGGACATTGCGGTATATCGTCTGCTACCAGCAGTGGTGCATGACTTCGGTGTACTTACAAGGCGACTACGGTGATGCGCTTTGGCGGAGAATGATGGGTGACGGGAGTAAGACCCATTTGCCGTGGTGCCCGACCAGTACTTGAGCGGTAAGTAATAAAGATTATTTGTAATATTATTTTTTTCCGTATAACTAATTTTCTAATTGTTATGCACAGGTACTATCAGGGATCCAAGGAGTTGCACACAACTTGGTGTGCGTGGCGAAAAAAGGTTTTCGGGCGTTCGGGTGTACTATGCTGCATCACACTGCTCCGATCGTCGAGGATTCCCAGTTCGATGGGCGCTTCATTGGCATGCTGCACGACGCTGGAGAGAACATCAACTGGCGTGAGATCAAGAAAGACTCACCAGCTCCGAACGAGTCAAGCAGAGAGTGGGTCCTCGTATACGACGATGACCTACCACCTGCACCCAAAGGTATTATAAGTTAAATTATTTTTCCATACATGTCAATTTTGTTTTGAAAGTATGTTCTTAAGAAGTTCAACTCAAATGCTGCAGAAGACAACCCCAATTGGGCGTTCCACGACTGGGTGCTCGACAACAAGAAATGGCACGCCTACTACGATAAATATAATGTGCCTAGGTGCAGCTTGGCGAGGTAAGTTGGTTCGTCTCTCGTATATATTAAATTTTAGTTATTTTCATAAATACAAAACTAACATTATAAGTTAACTGTAGGATGGTCACTCTATATGGTGTGCCGAACCCACTTTCACTCCTAAGAGACTTTGGCCTCACCGCCACCCCCCAGGCAGGACACGACCACGAGGCGAGTGGGTGTGGGGTACAAGCAGCCCCACTAATGCTTAGGAGGCTCCTATGTTCGGAACACAGCCCCGAGCACGTATACGCGGATTGGGAGACCGATCCATGGGAGACAGGTCCATCGCAAGCTACTCAGTATGATCCATGGCCCGATTCATACCGACGATCCACGGGCACTATGCAGGAGGACATGCGTGTGGATCATTTTGATGACGAGGAGGACATGCGTGTGGATCATTTTGATGACGAGGATCCTCCAGAGCCACAGAAGAGGCGTGTGCAGCGACAGAGGACGCGTGTGCAGCCGTCGAGGGCGTGCGGGCCGCCTCCCAAATTGTTATTGTCCAGTCGTCATCGCTAGTTTTTTATATTTCATATTGTAGACCTGACAGTACTATTTTTATATTTATGTTTCTATATTTTATGTTGATTAAACGTTATTTGGTGATTTTATTCAGTTTGTTTGCGTTTCTATATTTTATGCTGATAAGACATTATTTGATTATTTTGTTCACTTATATTTTCGACTATTCACTTGGCATAACAAATCACAAAATCCCTCGTATTCAAAATATAAACAATAAATAAATAGAAAATAACAACATACAAATATATACAAAAATACAATAACAAATACATTAGAAAAAAATACAATACAAAAATACAAAAAAAAAAAAAAGTAAAATGCCCCCCGGAGGGGCGGGTTGGTCCAAGGGTAGACCGCCCCACGGGTGGCAGTTTGGTTATGAGTGAATTTTTTTTTTAAAACTTGGTTATTAATATTACTTTATTTATTTTTTTGGTTATGGAAAGAAATGCCGGCATACATATACTAGATTTTTATTTCCACAAAAGTATGGATCAACCGTAAAGAAAATGAGGGTTAAATTTAGTGTCCATGTAGCATGATATTTAAATATTTATGCAAAATATTGTAGAATAGGGCAAAAACTTTGTGGATTTTGATAAAAATGAGAGTCAGTTATAAGTCTCATATGTCCCATCTGTTAGATGTATTCGCCTTTAATTTTGCGTCACTTCTTTTATAAACCAAATGCTTAATATTTATTTGTCAGATTAATCAAATCCAATTCACTTTAATCAATTAATTTTTTTCACAGTTTTTCAAATCGAATTAGTTGAATAAATTAAATTGTTTGTGTTTGATCGAATTAATCCAGTTATATTTACACCTTACATAAAGCAGCATTTATATGACAATAACCACCCCCAAAATACATAGTACAGTTTTAAATTAACACCAAAACTACAGTGCAATTATGGTGATTTTAATTTCTCACAGTGACGATTTAAGAATCAAGTGACATTAAAAGAGCGTGGAAGCGGAGTCTATGTGATTACGACTTACGAGCTTGTGGTCGGTATAGACCCGCTGGATTTCACTGTGAGATTTAAAAAAAAAAATGGAAACCTGAAATCCAACCAAACAAATCGTATTTTACGGCCAGCACCTGAGTTTTTTTTTGTTTTTCTGGATTTTGTTTTTACTGTTTGATCTTATCGGAACAGTGTTCAATTGTTTGGTGATCCAAACAAAACCGGATCAGATAGCATGACAAATTCCCACTAATGAGAAAGCTGTCTCACAGTGCCCATACCACCTGTCTTCGGATCTGCTGTGAGACCATGTCAAGTCTCTCGCAGAAGCGCAGTTATGATTTATGAACTTATGAAGTTATGATCAGTGATAAACAACACTGAATACACACGTGATTACTGCCACAGGAAATCTAGAATAAGCATTGCAATTCCATTGAGACAAGGGGAAGGATTAGTGGAGAAATTAACTTTTACCAATAAAGGTGAAAAGATTGAAAGCAAGAAAAGTGAGAAAGCTACAAGTGCGCGCGAATGTCGATGCTTGAACAACCGTCCGATTTGTCACGGAGCCTGCTGGATTGTTAGAAACAAAATGGATTCACTACATATTCTCCATTTATTTCCGCCGGTTGATGTGATATTAGGATCGGTTTATTTGGGTCTGAACCGAACCAATAAAATTTGGATTATTGCGGTTGGATTTGTCGGTTTAACTGGTCCCGTTCAGTTTTTAGGTTGTTCGTTTTTTTTTTTTTATATATTTTGTTGGAATTTTATCTTCCGCAAACCATTATATATGATTAATAACGAACCAATCAATTTTTAGTTGACATCAAATAAAACATATAATTTGTATTGTACCATTATTATTTGATACGCAATTTATTTACTACCGGGGATTATATATTATTTAATACTTATTCAGCTCAGTTGTAAAGTAATGGAAATAAGGAGCGGTCTGATTCACACAAATTTCAATAGTCTGTGTGAATCTTGATAAGGATCTGAAGACACTAACATGATTCTTTGAATTTTTTAATCCTTCTTTCATCACGTTGGAGCCGTCGGCTATTTTATTCGAGAACAAATCTGTTGTGATTCTTTGAAATCGCACGGTTTCTGCTTGTCCAAATCAAATTATTCATTTGTTTTGAGATTCATAAATAAAAATTACATGCTTTGAGATTCGTGCATTAAAAATGATTGATTTGATCTCAAAAAAATGGAACCTGCGATTCCAGATTTATTTCCATTTTATCCACCCTCTAACAAACACGAATCCGGTTTAACCGAACAAAATTTCGCTTGATTTGGTTGTATTTTTTTGCGGGTTGGTTTTGTTTTTTATCAGTTAGGTTCAATTGGTAATTTGACAAACGGAACAAAACATTATTGTCTGTATTTAATTCGATCTGTACACCGTTTAGATACGGCGACGCCCGCCACAGGTTAACTCGGTTTCAACGAAACCAAAGCATATATAAAGCAAATGTATTATCTTTCTTTAATTAATTATAACTATTTCTCTGGAGAAAGGGAAGAAAAGTAGTTTTGTATTGGATTACTGGAACAGTTGTGAGATAAATGTTGAAATGTAAAGCGGGTCAATTTATGTATGCAATATAACCCGCTGCATAATACAGAGACGTTGGGATGTGCACAAAAATGTAAATTTAAAGGTCACTAAAGAGAAATATTTCAATTTTAAAATTGCAGCTACTTAAAATTTGAAATTAATGTTTTTCTTTACTTATTTCAATTTTCGGAAGTTCGAAAAAATAGTCATAGTTATCGATAAAAACCGTATTATCATCGTACAGACATGATCAATCTACCTATATCATGAATTTTTTATATACAAAAATAAAAAATTATTAGTTTTAAAAATTAAAAAGTAAAAAAATTGTACTGGGATCCCAAAAGTTGGATCTGAATACTTAAATTATTTTAGGATCAAGTTACACTAACTTTTAAAAATAATTCGGTCCATATTGATAGTCGAATATACCAAATCATCGGTTCCATTTTACTCGAATCGAAAAAAAAATAGTCCAATTGTTTAGTTTTTAAATATCTAAAAATAAAAAAAGTTGTCTCTAGTAGGCTACCTGGCTCTCAGCAGCTAATGACCTAATAGCATCAGTTCGATTTCACGTGCCACCAAAGTAGATTATGGGTCTCGAGCTGTCTTATTCATTCATTTTATTATTATATCTCATGTCTAGTAACGCCTACGTGGTTTATTTATTGGAACAAAAAAATTCTTCTATTTCTTTAATAAATAGAACCTATGGAGCTTTTCTTGACGTGTGGAAATCAAAAAGGTAAAAGTGACAATGCCATCAGCCACAGCAACTTTGAGATTTATCGTTTGCAAAAACAAAAAAAAATTGAGATTTATTTTACCTATATAAAATATTAAAAAAAATATATGTCATCCTTCCCGAGTAGAAAGATCTATATAGGCGAAACTGATTCAAAAACACCCAATATTAGAATAAGTACGAGAAACACCGATCCTAACCCGTTTCTTTTTTTGTTTTTTTTATTCTCTACTAAAATATAAAACATTTTTAGAAAGTGAAAATGTTTCTGTACCTATGATTTTGTACTCGGTTTTTACCCACACCGTATTTGATAACGCGTTTTAAACTGATTTAACGCTTGTGGTCCCCACACCGATAAAAAACATATCTCTTTTAAATAGTTCTCCTCTCTACTTTTTTCCCCAAATCAATTTGAAAATTCTTTCATTCATTCATCCAAAAGCAGAAAAAGAATTCATCATTTCGTCTTGATGTGCATTTCGTCTTGACGTGAATTTCTTCTACCTGATTCTTCTAAAAATTGACAACGATTGATTTCAGGTGCTTCAGGCAAGATCGAGCGCTGGTCAGGTGCTTCAAGCAGAAAAAAATTCATCATTTTTCAGATCGAGCGCCGGTCAGAACTTGATTGATATACGAAATGGTTCTATCGTTGTTCAACCTCATTTTCAAAATCGGTGAGTTGTTACGTTAATTAATGGAAGAAAAACAAATTTGTCAATCTCTTATCGGATGCTCTACTAGCACTCGATCAGTTGATGCTTTGCTCTAGTAGCACTCGATCTGAGAATCTTAATACTAGTATCTGATCTCCAATCCTGAGTAGATAATTTTCGTTACTTGATTGATTCTCTCTTAGTCTATAGTTTCTGATTTTTCTTGTCTCTTCGATTATTTTGTGTTTATCTTAATGTTGATCGTCAAGATAATCTACTTTTTGTGTTGCGGTACAAGATTCTTACATTAGATTTTTAAAAAAATTGACAGAGTTAGATCTGAATCAGAACAGGCACATTTATTCTCCGTTTGTATTTTTTATTTACATTTATTTGCTACAATATTTGTTTGTATTTGTTGTATTATTAGTTGTCATTTGTTATAGTTTTTGGTTTATTAGATTTATTATTGTTTTGGTTTAGATATCTTTTACTATGTATTATCATTTGTTCTGATATTATGTTCTATTTGTTACAGTTTGGATTGACCTTTGTTACATTATTTGTTTTTATATTTCATAGTTCTGAATAAATATGGTACAGTATTGATTTGCATGTGTTACATTATTTTTTATTTTTATTACAGTATTTTTCTATTGTAATATGCAGATAATAATGCATCAGTATACAGAAAAACAGACGGCGGTGGCTATTCCTCAACTGTCTGGTCGACAGTTTGAGACGATCAAATGGTTATTTGTCCCTGTGTTTGAGTTGCACTACTATATGTCTCACGGGGAAAATGATTCATATTTTGAATACCACCACCAAACTGTCACATGGCTTAAATGGTTTTTATCATGGAGAATTGGTAAGTCCTTATTTTGAATTATTCTCTAGTATTATTATGATAATACTTAATAGAATTTTTCCTCCATCGATCTTTTTATTAATGGTGTTTTTTTATTTTCCTTTTAGGCAACCCTGAATGGATAGCTGTTAACACTCAATTCAAGGTTTGTCCAAAGCAAGGACCATTATCAATGGATTATGCTGTGTTCATTTTGCAGATAGTCTACAATATAATCACTGGTCTTCCACTAAATTTCTCTCAGGTATTGATTTATTTGTAAGTAGTAGATAAATGTCTGAAAATATTAGATACATATGTTACAATATTTATTTACAATTGTTAGATTATTGGTCTTCTGCTGTTACAGTGTTTGATAATGGTGAAGTCCAGTCTTATTATTTTTTGATCTGTTACATTATTTTTTACCAATTTGTTACATTATTTGTCCACATTGGTTACATGATTTTACTCGAAAAATGTCTGAAAATATTAGATAAATATGTTACAATATTTATTTACATTTGTTAGATTATTGGTCTTCTGTTGTTACAGTATTTGACAATGGTGAAGTTCAGTCTTATTATTTTTTGATCTGTTACATTATGTGTCTATATTTGTTACATTATTTTTACTAGAAAAATGTCTGAAAATATTAGATAAATATGTTACAATATTTATTTACATTTATTAGATTATTGGTCTTCTGTTGTTATAGTATTTGACAATGGTGAAGTTTAGTCTTAGTATGGTGAAGTTCAGTTTTAATTGTAAGATTTGTTGTAATTTTTTTTGTAGGAAAATATATGTAAAGAGCGTTTGATTCTCGCCATGAAGCTGTTGACACATCCCTACAATGAACACCAAATATCAGTAGTTTAAGGTTTTCTGTTTCTTGTTTTGGAGAAAGTTCTTGATAGTGTTGTTTTGGACAAAGTTCTAGTTAGTTGTTTGGTTGATTGTTGTTATCGTAATTGTTGCTGGATAGTTGTTGTTGTAATTGTTATTTGCTGGATACTGTTTCGATGACAAAGTTATTTGCTGCATAGTTGTTATTGTAATTGTTACAATTTTCATAATTAATTGATGCAGTATACCTTGTTACGGTTTTGATACTCTGTTGTCACACTTTTCATAATGTTCAGTTGCAGTATATTTAGAATTTATATTTTGTCGTTTTTTTTTGCAGTTTACACATCTATTTTTTACCATATTCATTTACATTAGTTTGAATCCGTAATTTTACATAATGACAAATTTAAAATAAAAAAAATTAATAATCAAAACTTCTAGAATAATAGAAAAAATTTGAAAAAAAATTTAAAACCTTCTAGAAGGAGGAAAGTACACAATTTGATAGATTCATAAGTAAAACAAGTACAGTTAACTGTCATTAACTGTCAAAGTACAACAGTTTTGAAAGTACAAAGTAAATCAAGTACAAATATGTTGGAAGTTACAAGTTGTTATTTTTTAAAAAATTGATCGCATATTTTATATCATTATATATTGTTTGTTACAGTATTATATTATATTTGTTGCAGTATTACTGCCAGTCAAATGACAGTTGGTTTGAGTAAAAAGTGGATACAAATCCTTGAATACAATTAGAAGGATCCTTAACAGAGAAAATTAAAAAACAAAAGTGGGTTAGAATGAGTGTCTCCAGATTTTAATTTTTACCTATTCTAATATTAGATGTTTTTTGAATCGATTTATCCCATGGAGCGTTTTCTACTCATAAAGTATTACATATACTCTTTTTATTTCTCTATCTTCTTTTTTAATATTTTCTACAGACGAAAAATTCTCGAGCAACTACCGTATTAAGGAACAGAAATTGAGAGGAGCTTGAATTTTGATTAGAAATTTTTATAAACTTTTCAAAACCCTGTATAAGTGATAATCGACTCAATCCATACAGAAAAGTTTTTACGGCCGACATTATTGTGATAAATCATAATGGACTGGGCCAGGCCTTAGACCCAGCTCATGTAAGCAATTGCGTTAAACAATGGTGTTCAGCGATGTGTAAAAACCGATACAAACAGTCCTAGTTACCGATAAAAATATTTCAATTTTAAAAATTGTAGCTATTTCAATTTTGAAATTAATGTTTTTCTTTATGTATTTCTATTTTCGGAAGTTCGAAAAAATAGTCCTAGTTACCAATAAAAACCGTATGATCATTCAGACGGTCGACGGACATGATCAATCTACCTATATCATGAGCTTTTTATATACTAATAAAACTGACTGTTTGATTGACTGATCATGAGGCCAGTGATATCTCTGTGCTTTGGATCCTTTAGGACCACAAACAGATCTATCAGATATAATCATATAAAAAAGATTCATTAGATATAATCATATAAAAAAGATTCACATCTGGTGTCAAAAGAATGATGGTTAATGCGCTATATTTTGCTCGTCGGTTTTCTATAAAAATCTTGTTTAAATCAGATAAAAAAACTTCTTCAAAAACCGAATGTATAAATATTATTCATATGATTTTGATTGGACGGTCTATGTTAATATGATACAAAAAAAATTAAAATAGAACCAAATTTAATATTTTTAACAAAACAAGCACCATTAATTTAGAATCTAAACAAACCCAGAAAAAATCACGCCTTGACAAAAGGAAATTAAATTAACTTATATAGAGTGTCCATGAAGTCTATACAAACTCTGCATAATTCAACTGATATCCTTATTCTAGACAACAAATGAAACAAAAGAAGAGCTAAAAATAATATATTCAAAACCTTAGCAAAATCGATAAGCACAATCTAAACCCGTCTAGAATATAATCATTTACCGATTCATTTCTTTAGTATTATCAAACAAACCCAGAAAAAATCACACGCCTTGACAAAAGGAAGTTGACTTATGTAATCATTTACTGATTCATTTACTTAGTATTATCAAACAAACCAAGAAAAACTCACACGCCTTGACAAAAGGAAATTAAATTGACTATATAGAGTACCCATGAAGTCTATACAAACTCTGCATAATTAACTGATATCCTTATTCTAGACAACAAATGAAACAAAAGGAGAGCTAAAAATACTACATTCAAAAAATTAGCATCCCCCCCCTCCCCGCACCCCCGCCCCCCAACCCACGCACCACCAATCCAACAATGTAAATTTTGTGCCATCATACAATGTTTAACCAGAACCACCTTAATTCAACCTCTAACAATACATTTCTCACCTCTTATCATTTCATGATATCACAAACCACCTCATTGATCAAAGAGTTCAGTATCTCTGCCTCTAAATCCGTGCCGGCTTCACACGCCTCGACCCGGAAATCCATCCACGTCCCCAGACCTGTACCCATATCCTTCTCCACAATTTCATCTACGTTCCAGTCGGCCATGTTTTTCCATCCGCTAATTTCTTCATGCACTCGTTTGTGGAGCCCGCTTCTAACTGCAACTGTTCCTTTACTCCACGCCTCATAACCTGCCTTGAAATGATAATCAATCCTTGAATCCAAGCACTCATTGACGCAATCAAACAGAAGCTTTCGATCCGCCAGACTTAACAGAGTTTCATTCTCCAATTTGCTCCTGCCTCTTTTCCTCTCCAGTTTGTCGAAGAGAGGAGAGTCTAGTTGAGTGCCCTGCAAAGCCTTTCTCTCCAGTTCTGTATTAGATAGTATGTCGCTTATATAATCGAGTTCAGGGTTGGATTTTGTTTTTGGTTGTTTCACTGGAGTTATGTCGAAGAATTTGGAGGTGTCGAATATAGAAGAACAAGCCGAATCAGAAAGTTTTGTTTCCGTTTCACAGGAGAACACCCTTTTTGAGGTCGAAAAGTTGTTCTGAGCTTGAACTGAAGTTGGCGAAATTTTGCTCCCTGAAAAGTTTGTTTAGGAAATCATTATCTTCTTTCCAAATTTTAATGAAATTTGTCATAAACTGATTTGGTTGACTATCAAGTGTATAAGGTTTAGGAACCCAATAACCCGTAGTATTAATTGAAAACTTGTGGAATGCTGGGTGTTAATTACAAGTGCAGAACAATGAACAGTAAAATTGGTTTGAAAGGCGACGAATTTCGGAGAGCCAACCAAAAATTTCAGTTAATAATTAGTTGTCATACAGACACTGCAAGGAGTATCTATTAAAAAATGAACAGTTCAAGGAGTGTAAAAAATTACCATCACTGCAGGTTGAGTCCTCAGAGGTGCAACAGCTTTCATTTGTAACAAATGTTTCTTCTTCAAGAACAGAAAGCGGACTCAGCTGGTCATACTCTTTACTATTTACATCCATTGAATTACTACTTTCCCCATTTTCTACAACCTGAAAAATGAAATTGAGAGAAGGAAAGAGGATATAAGACCTTATCAAAAGTTTATCTATCTAAACACTAATGCCAAACTCAGAAGTTCATCAATATTAGGTTCAATTTAAACTCATTATTGTATTGCAGTTGGGTAAAACAGCTTGTACATGCAAGCACCTACATCTTAGGTTATACTAACAAAATTTATATCATGTCTTTCGAGGGATGTATAATCCCTATTTGTACCTACATTTAAGCTATCATTTGTTTTGCAGTTGGGTAAAACAGCTGGCACAAGGCAAGCAGGTACATCTATATCATGTTCTTTGCAGGATGTATAATCCCTATAGATACATTTATAATACAAATATAAGCAACTTTTCTTACCTGAAGAGCCTGATGCTTTGTAAAGTTGAAAATACCAGCATTTAACGAACCAATGTCTTCTCCCTTAGAAGATGAATCCTTTTCCAATGACCCAAAACTCATACCTCTGCCGAAATCGGTTGATGGTTCGATCCGAGTCGTCAATTCCCTGAGCTTCTGCTCCAAGAGGAGACTCAGTGCATCTCCATTTGAACCACCTACCAATCCCAGCTTCTCAGCCCCCAAAATCTGGTACTGGACGTTTCCAGGTTGCTTAACCAATGGAGAGGTGAATGTAAATGAGACCACATCAGTCGTATCCTTCATCTCCTTGTTCCATTTCGTAATTTCGTCGATAACGACATTTTGTCGAACACGTTGGTCGTGTTTGTCAGAATTGCTAGTGCTTCTCTCTATCAATCTCTTCTTCTGTGGGAAATCCTTATTGTTGCTAAAAGTGGCCTCCTTTTCTAATTCGATTGTGCTTCTGGGTTTTGAACTGTTCGCTAGTCTACTTAAGCTCTTGTGTTTTGATGAAGAGGATTCACATGAAATTCCTTTTCTCCCTTGTTGACTCGAGGTCAACTTGCTGGTACCAGACTTACTGCGGTTTACAGTGCAGTTCTGTTTCTGGTTGTTTTGTTTCAAGATCGCAGAACCACTGCTACCTTGTTTCTTTTGTTGCCTGATACCGGTTCTTTGATTGGTACTGGAATTGCCAGAACCGGGTTGGCTTCGGAAAGCTTGGTTCAGCCTGGACTCATCATGCTCTTTTTGCGCAACCCCAGAGTGGCGATTTGGCAAATTTACCCCTTCCCTTTTCTGTACATTAACCTTCGCCTGAATTGCCAGAGACACTGACTTCCCTTTATTACCTTTAACATTTGAAACACCACTTGTACTACTCCCTAAACTGACCTCATAAGGATCAGGTGACGTCCTAATTATAATGATATCCTCTTCTCTGTTCTCTCTAGCAAACTGGTTCTCACCTGATTCAACCGGGACCCGGCTCATTTGCAAGAGCCGAGATGCCCTCTGAGAAGCCATGACACTCTCTTTCGGGTAGGGCCCTACACGACCTGACCCAAAAGAACAAAGCTTCTCCCTACCATTGCCAACAGTTTGGAGCCTCGGTTCAAGGATCTTGGCCGCAGCCTCCATAATCTGAGCAGCATTTCTGGCAGATGTGAACCCGGGGTTCTTTATCGGTGACAGTAACTTGTGGTACGTCATTGGGAGGGGCTTAGCAGACCTAGATGGCAATGCCTCCATCTGAAACCGCTCAATTGGGCTGCTGGGCATCTTTTGGGCCCGTAAATCAACTGGTCTTCTCATGTAACCACTAGTTTCAATTCTGTGTGCATTGTTGGTTAAGCGGTCTTGGGTGCAGTATTCAGGGCTTCTCTTAAGGGAGTAGTTCTCCCTAAAGGATCGTGTGTCACGAAATGGGGTGCAGTATGGTTCGGAGGCGGTGGATACAGGCATGGAATCCAAACCCATTAAACGGGCAACCACACCTGGCGCTTTTGACCCGGTAAGGTCGTCATCAGTGACAGAGGATGCACAGCTATAGTCACTACTTCCTTTAATACTTGATACACCAACCAACTCGTCTTCATCGATCTGGAATTACCGACCAACATAAATGATAAATGTTTTAAGTAAATAAAAAATAAATGAGAAATTTTGATTGTGAAAGAGATTACAAACCATGTGAAGACGGGTGGATGGTAAGGCTTCATCTATCCTCTTCCCCCCTTGTTTGGTGCCCTCTAAAAAATAATAAAGGAACAGGTTGAGAAAAAAAAACATTAATAAATTACATTTTGCACAAATGAATCAAGACAGAAAAAAAAACAAAGATTTTACCAGGAGAAACCGTAAATAGCTTCTTGCGGGATTTTCGATTCCAATCAAATAGGTGGAAGAAGCCACTGCCCTTAGAACTGCCTTTCTCTATTCCCATTTTTCCCCCTAAATTGTAGCGTTACAAAGCCTATGTCTTATTCTACATAAAGAATTCTCTCCAATTTGATGAAGAAATCCGATACGCAATGACCAATATATTTGGAAAACCTGAAAAAACGACGTGATCCCATCAGGCTCTAACCAAATCACACAAAAAAGAATAAAATCAAACTCTTAATCTTCACATATCAATTAATGGAGGAGGTTTTTTAATAGATACAAATCCATTATATACTGTAGCAACGATTATAATCACAAGGTAAGAAATAATAAACGAGTGATAATATAACTGGGACCTTTAGATCTGTGCTGCGATTTAAATTTCGTGGACCCCCTACTTGTTACAAACCCTAAACCCAACAAAAACCCGAGGATCAAATTCCGAACAAAACCCATCCATAACCAAAATAATCAAAGCCAAATCAACAGATAAACTAACCTAGTAGAATACACCGCGACTTGATCTCTTCGTCCAAGGAAACTCCGCTATTCCTCGATCGCCTCTCTAGAGGGCGGGCCGCAACTAGGGTTTTGAGAGGAAACCAATAAGAGGGGAGAGGTGAAAAGACTAGAGAAAGGAACTATCAAGCAACCATTAACTCTCCTAGAAAGAAATGAGAGAGAAATAGACGCATTAATTTCTTATAGCAGGAGCAGGTTAAATGAAATATAAAATGATTAAACTAAAATTGGGGAAAGTGGGGTTTTAGTATAAAACGATAAAAACTAACGGCTCTTTTCTAGAGAGAGTGGGAGATTCATTTCAAATTCCAAACGGTTCGGCCGAGGAGATCTCTTAGCAAAATTCCGCATAGAAACTATCTGCATATTCAATGTACACCCTTTGATTAATGATCAAACGGTGGATATAAGTCGGTACGGTAATGAAGATGCGACTATTAACATAGGCCGTGTTCAAGGAAGAGTGGGGATTCGAATTGCTAGATTTCTTACACCGCACTTTATGGATAAGTTTGTATTATACTACAGTCTGTAGATTGTCAGTGAACTAAAAATAGTGGGGTCCATAGCGCAGTAGGAAGATTTTGGTTTAAAAACAGGTATTGATATCTGGGAAAGAGGTGGGGGCGTGTCAGGGTCGAGTCAAACGTGGGTGGGGAGTAGGATCAGAGGTGATTCAAATGCTTTTAGTGAGTTACTGTGTTGTGGGGCCCGCCTTAATTCCGTTGAGTTTTTAGATTTTGAAGGCACGTGACGTCAGGAGATGTACGCCGAGCTGTGAACCTGGTCCATGTTTCTGTAACCTGTCAAAAACATTTCCCCGATTCTATGCTAACAAGATATTTAATTTTTTTTTATTTCTGAATAAAAATATTTGCTTTGTAATTATTTTTGGAGGAGTCTAATTTTGAATCTCATACTTGGTTGCTTCGAGATCGAATTTGTTCAAACAAATAGCTCAACCGTTCTTGTTATTACTGGTTCGAACTGGTTTTCACACAAATATTGTAATTTGCTGTGAGAATGTTTGATTATGGAGTAAGAGGTGGAGTATCTCTCTTACTCTATATTTAAATGGCTAAATAAAAAGTAAAAGAAGAGGAAATGTTTATTTCGAATAAGTTATTTCACTTCTTCAAATAGATTAATTTATTCTACGCTTCACTTTGTAAGGTCCATTGTCATAGACAGAAATATATTTTTCAACATCTTACCCTTTAGACGGATTAATTTAAGCCATAACTTAAATTACTAAACAAGATGTAAAATATGTGGAGTAAGATGAAATAAACTATTTAATTCTCATTAACTTTACTCTACAATCAAACATAACTTATAAGCATATCGGCTGATACGAATGAGATTTTTTTTTAATAATTTATCTAATAAGAAAATGGAAAAGAAAAATGTTTTATCAACTCAATGAATAAGAATGCAAATAAGAATTATTTGTACTAACTAAATTTAGAATAAATGATATAAACAAAATCTTATATTAATTATTATTTATACATTAAACAATATAATATATTATTATCACAACATCGTTGATTTATATCCAATATTTTATATAACTTATATTATTAATAATTTACAACGAGATTGATTTATACAATATTTTAAAATACTTTATATACCTTCTGTTTTCCTATTTGACTTTATGCCAATCAATTTAAAAATTTAAAAGTTTAATAAGATAAGACATTGTGTGAAGTAGATCGGTTTCAACATTTTAATTTGTCATTTAAATTCAATTTGATAAATTTAAAATTAAGCTTTATCTTCTAATTTTTTGGGAGTGACAAATCCTAAGGCTTCGCTTATTCTTGAAGTTCAGTTTGAAATGGTTTTTAAATTATTGAGTTTAGATTCAGACCGTCTAATATGTCCTGGCATAAATATGAAAAATGCTATGCATTTAATCTCAGGTCGGATTATGACCGGACAGTTCGTATTGAAAGTAAAAATTTGAGTTATTCTAGAATATCTGAACTCGTGTATTGAACGAATTCGAATTCATCAAGTAACTCAATTTTTGAGTTTGGGTCCGGACCATCCGATATGTTATGGCACAAATATTAAAGAAGTCATGTATATTTCATCTCGAGTTAGATTGATTCAGATTTGTTTGATCTAAATTCAAACATAAAATGTTAGTTTAGGAAACCTGGACCCGCATTGGACGGGAGTCGTTGTAGGGTGGGGTCCGTGGGAAAAGGAGACACAGACACTGCATGATTGCATCGAGTGTGGTGTGTGGGAGGCAAAAGAGATATCGCATCCTCTGCAAAGTTTTTTACCTGCGGAGCTGTGCGGTTCTTTTAATCTGATTCGTTCGTTTCTGATCGGACGGATCAAATAAGATTTTGGCACAAATTTTAAAGCAAAATTAATACTGCCCCTTTCATCATCCGAGCACTCACCGACTGAGATTAAATCTGGACCGTCCGATCAGCTCCGCAGGGGATAACTCTGCAGAAGATACTGGTCCAGGCAAAAGATGTGTCGTCAGCAGTTGCCTGCGAGATCAGCAACATATTTGAATATGTATTTAAAAAATTCGAACAAAAAATAATAAAATGCTTTTTCATTGGTTAGTTTATAATTTAGATGAGATCTGCAAAATTGCAAGTAACATAAGGTCTGTAAAATTGTTAGGTCTTAAGTAGCAATTTGACATTTTATTAGTAACTGGTTGCTTTAACGAAATCAATATAAAATGTGCAACGGGTTAACTGAACCACCAAAAGGTTCAGTATCTTGGTTGAATCTCATGCAATAATTAAGAGGATTCGATTGAACCAGTGACTGAAAGTAAAAGAGAACATTACCAAAGTAAAAACAAAAAAATTGTACAGATTTTTTTCAAGTAAATTTTAGGTACAATATACTTACTAGTTACTAGATATGAAATTATTCTGTCGGAGAAAATTTGATTTGAATTGGTTCCACAAGGACAGATTCCCCTTTGCATGATAATTGGGCTTTCAAAGAGGCCTCATAAAATTTCTCATAATAAGGATCTTAACAGTTAGCCTCACAATTATCAAGTGTCAACGACTTTAAATGGCAAAAACTCAATATATTTCCGGACTAGTTTATTTTGGAACATTTTTATGGGCTATGGAACAGAAAATAAATCTGCTGTTATTCAAATAGTATAACAGGAAATCTATTATTCTTATATCAACCGTTCAAATTTTTTCATATACAAATCTCAATGAATAACACCAGGTTTATTTCCATGGAAAGAAACATAACATCCTGATAAATAGTTGTCTCGTAAGTCGTATTGCTAATGCAAATATGCAATGGACGAAATATCTACATCAAAATTTGTGCGCACCGATAAAACTTTTCATACGAATTTTGATATGTTTTTTTGTGAAATATGAGTTGGAGCGTAGAGAAGAAAATTAGTCACGACGTGATCAGTCACGTTACATAACGTTATGTATGTCGATTACGTGACATTATTCGCGTGATGTGATTGTATTTTACGAAAATTATACGTCACGTCACGCAAACCAATAACGTTACGTGATCACGTTACGTCACGGTATTCAAGTACAATATGTACAATTAGGGCTGAGAATATTAACTTGACATTTTTTAGAATATTATTTACTAGTTAATTTTTAGTTTTTTTCAAGGTTCTAAATAGTGTTTATCGCGTCATCGCGGGAAGGCTGAAAAAAAAGCTATAGCGAATAACGAAAGCTATACTACATAGCGTTTTTTTGTTTTTACAAGAAATATATTATATATTTGTGCTAAATACCAATATTATCTAAAGTCTCATGTAACAATAAATAACACCAAATTGATTAAGAAATTATAATATTCATATTTAATTAGTTCAAAGTCCAAATTGATATTCAAAATATCCATAATAATATCATAAATTATTGATCTTTTTCTACAAAATATCTTAAGCATCACGATTCACGACATAATCTATTTTTTCTATTCAAATTCTAAAATAACTTAGACACCATGGCATAAACTATCTAATTAAAAATTAAAAATTTAAAAATAGTAAGTATCATTTTGGGAAGGTCGTCAATTTAGAATTTTTCTAATTTCAGCGACAAGAGTTCCTTTTGTAGCAAAAAACTTTCAATTAATTTTTTTTGCTTTTATTTAACTATTTAATTTACCAATAAATTCTCATTTAACAATTAATACTTTAATATAGAGCACAGTACTTCATTGAAAAAAAAATCAAGTCAAAACCCATATAAATTGCCTAAAAAAATACTCATATTGCATAGCGCACGCTATTGGCGCTATACGCTATCCGCTATTACTGCTATAGCGGTCGTAACTCAATTAACGTATTTTAATGCCACAACTTAGCATTTAGGGTCCAAAAACGCTATAGCGGCGCTATAGCGCGTTATTTAGAACATTGGTTTTTTTAGTGCGCATAGAGTATTCAGGTTTCTTTTTTAATATAGGTTCAGTGATAAAGGTTCTCATGTAGTATTGGTTTTTACTGTTTTAGTTTAGCCTAATGAATATTTATAATTTAAATTTTTTACTGTTTTAGTTTAGCCTAATGAATATTTATAATTTAAATTTTTAACAACATTATTTGCTCATTTTATAATTTTTATAATTTTTCATATTTTTCAATGTGTTTAATAAATTTTTAACAATTTAAATTATAATATAAAAAAAGTTCGACGTGACTAATTCACGTCACGTCACGTCACGTCACGTCACGTGTAATTACGGCACGACTATGTGTGACGTGACTGTCTGCCGCTATTTTAGTCACGTCACGTGAAAATAAAAATTGATCACGTCACGTCACGTGACCAAATCACGGCGTGATTTTCACGTCATGTCATGGTGTGTCACGTATTTCCTTCTCTAGTTGGAGGTCAAGCCATCCAACATATTTCAAATTCCGGTGTATTAATACAGAGTATTTCGACACTTTGTGAGTTTCGAACCTCTGAACTTTCACATGAGAATCATGTGTTTTTGCTTCTAGACCAAAAGCAGATTCTTATATAAATTTTGATATTGATCGAACATATTTGACCAGATATTAAGCATCTAGTCCGATGCTCATCGGACCGTTCTCAATTTCAAGTGTGATAAGGAATAAATCAAATAAAAGAAAATAAAGAATGAATGAGAAGGTCAGATTCCGAAAACAAAATTTTCAATTCAGAGGTGTGCATTATGATTATATAGTTCGAATCAATTTGAATTCAATTAAGCATATATACCTACAGAAATTTTCTTCAGGAAGGCCAAATGTTTTCCCTCTACGAAACGTAAAAATGTTTGCTTTACAATCAAAAATAGGTTTTACCCTCTAACAGTCTAACCAGATAAAAACCTTTTACTATTGTGGTTTTGTGGGTTTGTTGTTTTGTGGTACGGTTAGAAATAAATTAGATTAGAAAGCACAGATTTATAGGATGTTTCAATCATTTACTTTATTCCTCTGTCTATGCTAAGTAAAATAATTTCAATGTTTTCAAAGCGGCGAAAGCACAACGAGACCACAATATAAGAGCAACTCAAATTCCAAGTTCTGAATAGAAAAATGAAAACAACAAAATCCAACGACCAAGTCTCCTGATAAGCATAAAAATTTGCAATGAAATGTATAATTTTTAAAGAACAAAGAATCTTATAATCTTTTTAAGTATATAGAAGTGAAAAGGTCAAAGTAAATAAACTCTTTTTTTCTTAAAAGAATGGTATAAAATAAATAAGAAATTTGAAGGTTCTCTATGCACTTCTTTCAAGCATCTCATAGTACTGAATTGCTGAAACCTGTCGTTGCAACTTCATTTCTTCATAAAATCTCGAAATAAATTCCTCTGCTTTTGTATCAATCCCCTTCTCCTCTAATCTCTCCCCTTCCTCGATCAACTCCACGAATCCCTCTTTTCTGCCGTTGTACTCAATTTGCTCATTTTCCTTCTCGCGCTGATAAAACAAGAGATCAGCTTCATCCCGATCGAAATCGGGATTGACCGAAGGTGTAATGCAAGGAAGGAAACGAAGAGAAAGAGTCTTGAATCTGAAGCTTGGTGTTTTCTCAAAAGAGAATTCCCGCTCAAATTGCAACCGAGGCGACTGTCGACTGTGCCAGAGTTCGAGGGTTTCGAGGAATCGTAGCTGGAGCAGACGCCATGCTCTGTTAGTCAATTTGGTGCTTCTTCGTGCCATCAAATCTTTGTTTAGATAGCGATTAGCGAATGGGTAACGAATCTTGCTAATTGAGATTCTTTTTGTTGCTTTGAAACAGAGCTGGTTTAGAATGGAAGATTGAGTTGTTGGTGTTTGGAGGAGATAGGGTTTATATAGGAGGCAATTGTGGAACGCGTTTGATTATAGTAATGTATATTCTAAGCTAGGAAGAACAGTGTTGCTTACTTATTAGTTACTGTTTAGTGGGCCATGCTATTGAGCACATAGATCGGCACAAGAAAATAGCAAGGGATGTTATTATAAATGGAAAACCGGAATCCTTCACTGCATCAGTAAGTTGATAACTTTTTCTTTTCGATGTACGAAACATTGGATATAATATAATATGACAAAGACTTCTATGGACATAAGGACCTATTTGTAAAATTAACATATTTTTATTTTCAAAGCTCAAACAGTCGATCCGAACCATTCATCTTGTTCTCCATATTAATATGTGCTTGGAGACCAAATTTTATATTTTTATGAATTTTTTTACTATTTATTAAGATGGGTACAAAAAATATCAAATTCAGACCATTGAATTTTGTATCCATCTTAATAAATAGTCAACAAATTCAGAAAAATATAAAATTTAGTCTCTGAGCACATATTAATGTGGAGAACAAGATGAACGGTTCGGATCGACTGTTTGAACTTTGAAAATAAAAATATATTCATTTTACAAATAGGTCCTTATGTCCATAGAAGACACTCTCATGTAATATTATAGTATTTGAAGAAATTCATTCTCACTAAAAAAAATGTTATGTTTTTTTTCTAATTTTGTCACGTGATTTTTTTGCTGAATTACTGCACTGCAATTTGTATTGCTTATCATTAACTAAACTTTCAAAGTTCCGAAAAAAACATATTTATTTGTGTTTCAAATCTTTTTCAGAGAAATTTTCTTGATTAAAATATATGTTTTCCACGGAACAGAGCTCTGAGGACACCACTTTATTAATAGTCTATTTTATTAGGTATCATAGCCGTAATAACTCAACTTTTCAGTTAATGCATCTTGATCATTTGATAAGAATCAGAATCAGTTCGGCACGACGTGAAACGTACCAAAAATCTTTAATAGTTGTGTCAACATGAACTGGATGGTCTGGATTCATTCTGCATTAATTTAAAAATTGAGATAATGCAGAGGTCAAGGTTAGTGGAGCTTTTTACAATTTTTTTTGCATTCATTCAAAAATTGAGTTAATGGAAACAATTTAATATCAAATCTGCGTCTTTTCAACAGAGAACTTTGTCAATACTATATATTAAAGACCAGTTCTCACTAGTAGAGTTATGTTAATGTACTAATATAAGCATATTAGTCAATATACATATTAATGGATTAAATCTTACTTTTTTTCATATCAAAACGGTCTATCTAAACTGCTCAATCAAATCAATGTAAAAAATAATGTATTCAAACTTTTACAAACTTAATAAATGTTTACTATTTTTAAGTAATTTTGTATATCCCACGTGATTATCTTTCAAATATCCTAAAAAATAGTAAAGAAGCCTAAAAATATTAAAGAATTCTTATTCTATAAGATTTTTAATAAATATTTTATTGAGCTATTTGAAATGATGACTTGGACAATTTTTTTTTTTTAAATTTGAGCCATAAGTATATTGTATTATATAGGGGTGAAAATAGTATGAATAATATCTGATCCGTATTCAATCCATATTCAACAACTTAGACGTGGATATCCGTGTGGATAAGGATACTGATATGGTTCTACGTTTCAATTACCCGTATCCGAATAGTAGACATACATCATATATTTTAATATATATTATGAAAAATTTATGTTATTCACCATTATAATTAGATAAATATTATGAACTTTAATATTTTTTAATATTATTTTAATAAATATCCGATCTAATCCGGATCCGTATCCGCATCCGTCTGATATGTCTGATATCCGCTCTATATCCGTATTCAGAAAATGAAAAAAAATATAGATATGATTTTACCACTATCCACTCCGTTTTCACCCTAGTATTATATGCTAATACTAGTATATTAGCATAACATTATGTTAGCAATCTAAAATACCAAATAAATCACCCATTATTTACCAATATAAACAATATTCATAATACTTCAATAAGGTCGACTGCCTACTGTTGTGCAACAAATTATGGTAATAAATTATGGGGTACCCAGAGAAGATTTGGAAAAAAAATATTCAAGAAAGGTACGAGGGCCCTACATGGCAGAGAGCAAGAGACAGGGGTCTCCGGGCTGTCACTCACTCTACGCGGTTTGGTAGAGACGCGTTTTATTAGCGTTTGTTTGTTTCTTTATTAGAAGCAATATTCATAATACGCGTTTTAATTTGAATTAGTTCCACATGTATTCCACTTTACATAATAATTGGGCTTTCAAGGGGCCTCATAAAATTTAACATATAAAAGAAAGAGCTTAACAGTTAGCCTCACTCACAATTATCAACGAGGCTGTTCGGTAAAGAAATTTAGAGCATTGCAGTTTAAAATTTTAAGTTGTACTAAAGATGAGCTGTTTGTTTAAAGTAATAAAGCTTAAATTACTACATAGTCTTTTGGTTAGTTCCTTGCATAGCAGCAAGAAGATCCATCTTTTGATCAGTGGACAGATTTATGCAGTAGGATATATTTTTAGTAAGTGATGAGAGCTTTGGATTTTGATAGCTTGGAACATTTTACTATGTTTGTAATTTAATTATGTTTCTTAATGAAATTAGATCTCGGTCTTTTTTTATCAAAAAATAAATAAAACTTAAATTAAATAAAATATATACTGTTACATGAGATATTGTGTTAAGGACTAAATTATTCTTTCTATTTTAAAACATGAAATGGCAATTAGCAATATTACATTCAGTCAATTTATTTTATCTGTACAAACTATTAGAATGCATCGTCTGCACATTAATAAATAAATAAATAAATACAAACAAAAATACTGCAGTCTATATCAACAAATAATTAAAAGAGCTTAATTAAAAAAAAATATATAACAATCACATAAGAAGTGATTTTAGATATTCGAGACAATTACGTATAATTAGCGTGTTCGATGCATAGTACACCATAATTGAAAAAACATAATCACTAAGTATAATGTCAAGTATATTGTGTTTCAAGTTTGAAATATAAAGTACTATATAAAATATATAAAAAGTATAACATAAACTATAATAAATTATGTTATTTAAACAAAATTAGCCCAAATCTAACAAGTGTGTTTGGACTGGTTAGAAGTTGATACGTAGTTGATCATACCGAAACAATTCAACTGTGTAGTTGACAATCATCATTATGCGTTCATTATTATCTTCTTTCATAAAACAACTTTTTATTCAAAAATTGATCAAACTCATCTCCACATCCACGTGACTTGTTGTTGATAATTACAATGATTGTAGCTTGTTCAGAACCTGGTCATGTATACGATTTGCTTAGTCCAATTGAGCAATCAACTCAGTTTGTTGCTGCTGCTGAGAAATGAATCTCTCAGTAAATTCATCCATATGGCCTACTTTGTTTCATCCATATGGTTAACACTTTGCTTCAGTTTGTGATCCATACAATTAACACTTTGGCAAAGGAATCTCCATATTCATGTTTCGTTCTTTGTTTTTTCAACAAGTCCATCTATAATTGAGTTACAACCAATTAGAGGTCCAAATTATTTTTTTTTTATTTGCAAAGATGATAAATGATGACTTAACACATGCTATTATATGAAACAGAATAGAAAATGTACATGATTGTCCACAAATAGCTACGATTTTATAACTAATCATTGGCCAATTCTGCCTCATGTATTCCTTAATTTTGGGTATCATATAACTTTTACGAAGAAAAATTTAAAAATGAGCTCAAATTGGTCAAATAGCCTGCTTACCAGTAAACTATTCACTCTGTTTTAATTTATTATTCTTGTCAAAAGTGTTATGAAAACAGTATTTAGCATTTAATAATTTTCTTAAAAAAAGAGAGGCTTAGAACAGTCAATGTATTAAACTAAACAACATCAAATTTTACATACTGCTAATCTTGTCTAATTGCTTCTTCTTCTTCTTCTATTGAACCCATTCTAGAAAACCCATGGGATGCCTTATAACCTCAATAACACAACCTAATTGATTGGTATTCCAAAACTAACCACACTAGAGAAACTCTCCCTTTATTACAGTCTCAATATAGCCAAAACAACAACTATTAATATCACTGCTATTCCTAGCATCAGAATTGGCACAACTGGTTAAAGTATTTTTTTCCTTTGATTTCTTCAATTTAATAAATTACAAAGTGTGATCATTTATTATAGAAGTTACGAGATATATTAAACTATAACAAGAAATATAAACTAACTGTACCAAATAACAGAAAGAGAAATTAAATATCAACAACTTGCCTATGATTGTTCACTACCAGACAAACTTTAACATCTAAAATCAGAACAATGTATATTTTTTCTCGTTAACCATGCAAATTGGATGTATGAAGAGGACGAAGAAACCAACATTTTTTAATTCCATTTATGTTTAAGCAAGAACGAAGTCTAAAGAACTAAAAACAAGTAAGAAAAGATAATATATATTCAAGTATTAAACAATATTAAAAAGCTTGGCCATGTTAGCATTATATAAACGACTGCAAACTTGAGTACAACAAATAAAGAAAAAGAGGAACGAAAGAAATATGAGAATCGAGGCAACATAGACCTGTCAACTTGGATCTTAATTGATAGAGTGTTTTGATGTGAAGCCCCCCTGTAACATTGAATTAATGAATTCGTCGCCAACGAGCTTGCGACAGATACTGGGAGGATAAATTTTGCTTTCACACAGGAGTGGACCCACATGGTCCCAGGAGAGGGCAGCCACATTTTCTTGGATTTTGAATTTTAGTAGAGATTTATCGGTTCCAGTCGACTTTGCCTCATCTGAAAAAATAAAATTTAGCCATTCTGAATGTTTGATTTGTAATTCAGATTAAATTTAGAATTAAAATTAATATAATTTTTTTGAATTATAATTGGTAATTAGAATTATAAGTTAAAACATCAGAAATTACATGTCAGAGCATTAAAATGTACAAGTTAAAGTATTATTTTTTATCGAATACCCATTAACTAAATGAGTTTAAATCCAATTAGCCATTTAAACTTGATTCAATTGTTTTTTTTTTTGCTCTCCCGATATAATCCTTGATCCACCCGTGTTTCCCACACCTACAAAATCGTGCGGGGAAGGAGAGAAAAGAGACGTTAAAAAATATAAACAAATGAAAATATCTTTAAACTGAGGGGTAAAAAAGTAATAAAAATAGCTAAAATGGGCTCTAGCTCTGTATCTTACGAAGGAAGTGGGTCAGCTTAATAATCTTTACTCCTTATAAAATCACGTTAAAATTTTGAGAACTGAAGGACCTTACTATCTAGACGAGATCTCAGCCACACATTTAATAAATCTCAGTCGTTGGTTAGTCTCTGATTTTCTACATATTCTTTCATGTAGTATTACATGTAGAAGCCTTTTATTCAGATAGAGACGTACCCATTTGACTTTGTTATCACTCTCTCTCACTTGATACTTGCCACATTTTATCCATCTTTTTCTCTGTTAACTGTGCACGGAACGCGCTCGTCACTTCTTCCCGATTCCCGAGGCCTTCAGACGTGTTTTTCATTTTTTTCTTTTCTCCTTCGCCACAGTCTCCTCCTCTTTCTCCGTCCCGGCGCCACCGACTCCTCTCTCTGTAAATGGATCTCCTCTGTGATTTAGCGACTTTTATTTCTCTTTTCCACCGCTCCCTCTAAGCCATCTTGCAATTGATGCATTGTTTTTTCTCCTAAAAAAATGATGCATTTTTCAGGTTCCATTTTTGAACTAGGGTTTTGGCGACATCAGTGGTTCTGATTCTTTGCATGGATGCCTTGGTTTTCTGTCCTTCTCCACTTCTGGCTTGTGGGCTGGCCATGGTGCTTTGTCAGGTTTTCTCCTTGTAAGATTATGGATGCTATAGCGGGACTTCGGTCGATTTAAGACCTCATGGCTCTTGAATTTTTGTCTCTATTGAATTTACTGGTACATAGTTCCCTTTTTTCTATTTTTTGCTGATAAGATAGATCAAAATTTGTGATTTGTGGCTGGTTGGTCCTTTAAACGTTATTTTACTGTGATGCACTTGATCAAACAGCTCAATGGGCTCTGGGATTGGATCAAAGATTTCAAAATGCTATTAAAGATGTTCATTTCAGTACTGAGGCAGCTACTGTTTTACTGATGAATTATTGTTTTCATTTCAGTGAATTTTTGTGTTGAACAAGTTGGTTATATGCTTAATCGATTTTCTTCTGACATTACAGCTAAATTATGTGAGTGGATAACTCCTACACCAACACTTTTGTCTGAATATTTATATAATTCTAATCCAGGTGTGACGTATTTTGAAGATATCTAAATTTAGATTACCATTAGAGGAAAGTCTGGTATTGACCCCTTAATTGTTACACTTTGTTTAATTTACCACCTAAACTATCAGACCTCTGAACATTCTTTTGATTCAGTTTAGCTTAAACCATTGCATTGTTCAATTATGTCTCTGAACCTTTTCTTTGTTCAACTTAAATGTATTAATCAATAGGATCTTTCTAGGCTCTACAATACTACTATAGCTTCGCAACAGTAAAACAATCCTGAACAATCTTTTAAATATATGCACATCTGAGGCGCTTTGGACCTGTGCTCACGGTTCAGGTGAGCTTTCTATTATTTTGTTAGTTTGTGCTTCTAATTTCATCTCTATTTCTCATATATACGATATTATGCTTCTGATCCATGGGTCTTTGGGGCTTTGGGCAACTGTATTAAAAAACTAAGTGTAGATTGCTTGGCCTCTTGCCTGAGGGTGAGGGGTGAAATTGTTAGAGGAAATTGGAAATAGGTATAAGCTGGACCGAGAATTGAAATTCAAATGAAACAGATTTTGCACTCGATGAAAGTCTTAAAGATTGGCAAATTATGTTATTAATTAAATAGGTACTTTTATAAATCCCATTAACCAAGGGATGCAAGGAATGATTATACCAAATGGAAGTTATTGTGTACATAACTACATATATCGAACAATAAGAGCAAATTCTATTTATTTTATGTTAGAATGACATGTAACTACATAACAATGCACAATCTAACATTAAAGATTCATCATTTTGTTCGCTTGGAAATTTGCTGCATTATTTATTTAAGTTTATAAATTTTCTATATACTTATTAATTGGATATCTTTTTTCCTTTGTTGGTTTTTCTTTC
Organism: Carex cristatella; assembly: GCA_024447775.1. Taxonomy (NCBI): domain Eukaryota; kingdom Viridiplantae; phylum Streptophyta; class Magnoliopsida; order Poales; family Cyperaceae; genus Carex; species Carex cristatella. The sequence goes on along the minus strand of JAJHPF010000024.1, from coordinate 1,364,451 downwards.
GAGCCATGAGTTCCTTGAAATATAATAGCAGAACTAATAAACTTGGAAATTTTAATGTAATTTGTTATATAGAAATTAGACAAATTATCCGGGAGTTATAATTATTTCTTGTAAAATTATGAATGCATTGGAGGGGAAGAAGCAAGAGAGATCTGAGCGAGACAGTTAATTAGGGTTAATATCATATATAGTTATGTACATGGGTGTATCTGAAAAAAAAGTGAAATAAGAATGGTTTGGATGTTGTTTCACAAATAATTTGGTGGGGCTTAAATTCTTAATTTGGTGTAATTCATGTATAATTGAAAATAATTATCTTTTATAATATAAATACCATTTAAAAATATACAAATCCTTACTTTTATGTACATAAGCACTAAATACATTTACCGTTTGTACTATGACTTTGTGTCACGATTAACTTCAAGGAGAGAAGTGAGAAAAAAAAACATCACACCTGTAACGAACACATATAACTATACAAATTTTACAATAAGATAATTAAATCTAACAAAGCATCTGGCACAGCTCAAATATTACATTTTAAAAAAGTGATAAAAAATAGATTTTAATCTCCACAGCAACGCGTGGCACCTGACTATTTTTTTTTAAAAGGAATCTTAAGAAGAACGCTTTAAACCCATATAAGGCAATACAATTGGGCCTGCTTAAGCAATTCAATAATTATAAGGAGGCTTAGCCTTGCGGCCGAACATGTACAACAAGTTTGAATGGCACAAGTCCATTTTATGTCGGGCTTAGTTCCTGTAGGAAAGTTTTTTGTGGGCCTTGAAAACAACATAATTTTTTATAAAGGAATAAGGTGGGGTGCTCTTCAAATCTTTGCTATTTTCTGTTCTTCTCTTTCTCTCCTCCTCTTTGAAGAGAGAAATAGAGAGAGAAAGAAATAGTATTAAAAAAAACAGCAGATGTTGATCCTTAGACAAATAGTTGTGTCTCGTATAGTTTCTTTCGGCAATGTAAATGCAATGGATGAAGAGGCACTTAGACAGTCAGTTCGATCCTACTAAAATTCGTACATATTTGATCAATACAAATTTTGAACTTTTTCGGCCAAATTTTATTGTTGATCAAATGGCTTCGAGAAGATATCAAACTAAATTTAATCCGATATCAATTTTGGTGCAATAAGGAATACCGAAAAAACAACAAAGAATGAATGAGAAGGTCAAATTCCGAAAACAACATTTTTTATGGAGAGGTATATAGTTCGCAACAATTATAATCTCATTAAATAAGTATACCTAAAGAAAACTTTTTCAGAAATGCGAATTATTTTCACGCTGCACTCATGAAATTAGATTGAAACTAGAATATAAATAATTGAAATTAACTTAATGTGAATTTCACATGAACTACATTCATGCAATTAATGTTGACAGCTTTTAGCGTTCAGAAATTGCAAAAAGAAATTTTGATATATTTCAGAAATTAGTTTCTAAGAAATTAATATTTTTTGTAAACATGTTGTTTTGAAATAAATTTTATTTAATTTTTTTATATATTCATAAAATTATCATACATTTCTTAAATTGCAATAAAATTGTACCTAGAATTTAAAATTATAATGAAATTATCAAGAAACTTAAAATTGTTTTCCAAAAATGAGCGAGACAGTTGCTTTACAAGCAAAAAATAGTTTTTCTCCTCTCACAAGATAAGATTCTTTTGTTATTTTGGATTTGTGGTACGGATTGAAATAAATCAGATCAGAAAACACAGATTCATAGGATGTTTCAATCATTTACTTTCGTCTGTTCAAGCTAATAAGTAAACTAATTTCAAATGTTTTAAGCGGTGAAACTGCAATGAGATCACAAATAAAATATATAATTAAAGGAATTTGCAATGAAATGTATAATTAAACAAAGAAGCATCCACACTTTAAGTATATAGAAATGAAAAGGTCAAAAGTAAATCAACTCATTTTTTTTTTACAAAAAACAAATAAATAAATAAGAAAAATCCAAGGTTCTCTATACACTTCTTTCAAGCATCTCATAGTACTGAATTGCTGAAACCTGTCGTTGCAACTTCATTTCTTCATAAAACCTTGAAATAAACTCCTCTGCTTTTGCATCAATCCCCTTCTCCTCTAATCTCTGATCCCCTTGCTCAATCACCTCCACGAATTCCGCTTCTCTGTCGTTGTACTCAATTCGCTCATGTTCTTTCTCGCGCTGATAAAACAAGAGATCAGCCTCATCCCGATTGAAATCATGATCGACCAAAGGTGTAATGCAAGGAAGGAAGCGAAGAGAAGGAGTCTTGAATCTGAAGTTTGGTGTTTCCTCGAATGAGAACTCCCGCTCGAATTGCAATCGAGGCGACTGTCGACTATGTCTGAGTTTGAGGGTTTTAAACAGGCGAAGTTGGAGAAGTGCACGGTTTTGCTTGAACATGCCGCCTTTCCGGGCCCAGAGTACGGAAAAACGGAGCAGACGCCATGCTCTATTAGTAAATTTGGTGCTTCTTCGTGTCATCAAATCTTTGTTTAGATAGTGGAACGGGTAACGAATCTTGCTAATTAAGATTCCTATTGTTGCGCTTTTTTGTTGCTTTGAAACAGAGGTGGTTAAGAATGGAAAGTTTGAGTTGGTGGTGTTTGGAGGAGATGTAGGGTTTATATAGGAGGCAATTGTAAAACGCGTTTGCTTACAATAATGTATAATTGTATATTGTAAGACTTGCCTTAAGAAGAACAGTGTTGTTTACTAGTTAGTTGATGATTAATGATTTATTATTAGTTGATGAAATGGTTTACAAATTATGCGGAGGGGCAGGCTATTTGGTACATAGGTTGGTACAAGAAATATAAGAAGGGATATAATCTAACTTGTGCATGATTCAAATATCTCATGTCTTTTGTAGTATTATGTGTTATATTTTATATCTGCTTTTTAGGGATTCAAATTTTCGATTCAAATTATTTGACAAAATTTTCATATTAAAATTTGCTTAGAGACCAAAATTTTTATTTTTTCTGCTTTTTTTTTTTAAAATTAGTACAAAATCAATATTTATTGAACATCTACATATTTTAATATGAATATCATGTTAAACAGTTAATATTAACAATTTGAACTTTGAAAATATAAATATACAATATAAGCCACAATAAGATACGAAAGACATTAGGCATTTTGAATCCTCATCTAACATTACAGTACTTGAAGAAATTGATTTTCTGAAAAAAAAAATTATTAATTTTTTTAATCGTACCACATAATCTATGCTTTTATTCGTCTGTTTCTTTATTTTTTATTTTAATCGGAGAGTTACAATAACATGCTTCATATTTAAAAGGAAAAGACTGGCGTGCTACCTGTAACACAGTGACATATCATACTATTTTCTCAAAAACCTATTGAGTAGATTTCAAATGACAAATTCAAACCGTTGAAACCAATCTACTTCACGAGTGATGTATTTACATATAAAATTTACCAATTTTTACATTTATTTAGTATAAAGTCAAGCGGTCAAAAAAATAATAAAAGATGAATGTTAATACATCACTTATGTAGTAGATTAATTTCAACGGTTAGGATTAGTTATTAAAACATATCCAATAAATTTTTAAAGAGGTAGTACGACATATTATCATGCTACAGGTAGCATGTTAGTCTTATTCTTAAAAATAATTGTGTTTAATATGTCTTTGAATATTATTCTTAAATTAATATAATTTGCTTTTCATTTTTGATAAAATATTTGCATGACACATTGCACTATTTATTATTAATTATATTCTAAAAGTTCCGAAATAAAAGTACATATCTATTTATGTTTAAAATCTTTTCCAGAGAAATTTTCTTGATTGAAAAATATTTTTCAATATTTTTTTCTTGGAACAAAGCTCGAGGACCCAACTTTAATAATAATATATTTTATGAAACTATCATAACCGTATAATGAAGCATAAATGAAAAATATCGAAAAATATATTCATGTTGGAGGATATTAATCAATGTGTTAACGGGTTAAATTTTACTTCTTCTTTATCATAGCGAAACGCTAGATCTAAATTGCTCAATAAAATTTACACATATTAAACCCTTGTACACAAATTTTTATTAATTTAAACTTTTTACTATATTTATGTATATTTAAAAAAATGATCCTAAAATAATAGGAAAATATCAATATTCATATATCATATAGGGTCATCTTTCAAATATCCATAAAAAATAGTATGAAAGAAAACACAAAATAGTAAAAATTGCTATTTTATATGATTTTATTGAGTTATTTAAATTGATTATTTGTACATGAATTTTTTTTAATTTGAACCATTAATATATCCTAATATATGCTAATACTAGTACATTAGCATAACTCTGTCAGTAACCTAAAATACCAAATAATTCACCCATTACTTACCAATAACAAACAATATTCACAATACATTAATGATACAGTCTACCTTCTGTTGTACAACAAATAATTAATGGGTGTAGAATGTAAATTATGAATTCTCATCCTCTGAGATATCTCAAACTTTGCGTGACTTTTTAGGGAAAATCATAACCGTTTAAATAGTTTTATACTGTACAAATAGTACTGCCCCTGCGCTATCCCCGAATTGTCACTGAACACGCGGTCACGCAAAAATTGAGATATCTCAGACGATACACATTCGTAAATTATGAGGTTGCCCAAAGATGACTTGGATTTTTTTTTCAGAAAAGGTGCGAGGCCCCACATGGCAGTGAGCAAGAGGCGGATGGGTCCAGGCTGTCACTCTCTATACACGGCTTAGTAGAAAACGCGTTTTATTAGCGTTTGTTTGTTTCTTTGGTAGTGATCTGTGTTTTTCTGTTAGATTAGATCTATATATGATATATCGGTTGCATGTGATGTGCATTTTTTAATCTGTTGACTGCTAATTATGTTCCTTTGATTCATTCCTTTTTAAGTTTTCCAATTACATTTGACTTCTTTAAAGAAAATTATCTTTATCATTATTTTTAAGTATTGCTTTTAAATAATCATAAGAATATATTTTTTGCAACATTGTCTAAATTCCCCTCTCCTGCAATAATTAAGAGCGTTAGATTGAACCGAAAAATAAAATAAAGATCTGATAGAACAAATTACAATAGTTAAGAGGTCATAATCAAACTCGTTTTTCTTTTCTTTTATAGTTTTAAGGTTTTATAATCCAAATATTGAGAACATATATATAACTTTTTATAGTTTTAAGGTTTTTCTTTTCTTTTCTTTTATAGTTTTAAAGTTTTATAATCTAAAGTAAAAAAGTGGGAAAAAAACATATATATAACTTTTTATGTAAATTTTAGCTACAATATAATTACCACTTTACCAGGTATGGAATTATTCTGTCGGAGCAAATGTAATTTGAATTGGTTCCACATACACAAAGGAATCAAATCTTCTGTCCGAAGAAGCCATCTGTTCATTTTCTCAAAAAAAAAAAAAAGAAACCATCTGTTCATACATTTCATTTTGTGTTGATCTAATTAAACAGACATAATTAAAATATTAAGAGCATTTAAATTTTGAGAAAGCACAACTCATAACTAAATTCTTCTTTACGTGATAATTAAGCTTTCAAGGGCACTTCATAATGTTCCACATATTAAAGAGCATAAAAGTAAGCCTGGCAATTATCAATGATGTAAATGATACAAACCTAATATATTTTGGGTCTAGTTCCTTTAGTAATATTTGCATGGGCCTGGTAAACAACATAACATTTTGACAAATAGTGGTGTCTCGTATATATCGTTTCTTTTGGCATTGCTAGTTCAATGGATGAAAGTGCAGTCTAACAGTCGGAACTGTTTGATTGCATCAAGAATCGTGTATATTTGATCCACACGGATCTTGAAGCTTTTGTACAGATTTTGTTACTGATTAAATGACTCCGACTGAACATCATATGATCCGATATTTATTAGACTGTTCCCCGTTCTAGTGCAATAAGGAATAAAGAAAAGAAAGAAAGAAGTAATGAAAAGGTTAAATCCCGGTAACAACATTTTCAATGCAGACGTGTGGATTATGATTATAAAATTGGCAACAATTATAATTTCATTAACCATATACCTAAAGAAAACTTCTTCAGAAAGGCTAAATATATAGTTTCAGTGTATTAGATCATGTATAGGATCAGGCAACCATTGTATGATTAGGTTAGGATTGTTGACCTGTCACACTAGTAATTTGGATTTAACAGAATTAGTCAAGGTTGTTAACCAGTGAGGATTATCTCTATATAAGGGACAGTACTGTACTGCGTAAAAGACTGATCAAGAAACATAATACAAATCATTTTGAATTCTATCTTCTGTATTCTTGTATCTTTAGATATCACCCAGCGGTTTCTGCATTTGTAGTACGGTTATCACTTATCAGTCATTTACTTTATTTCTATGTTTAAGCTAAGGAAAATAATTTCAACGTTTTAAAGCAGTGAAAGTACAACTAACGACTAACGAGATCACAAAACTAGAGCAACTCAGATTTCAAGCTCTGAATAGAAAATGAAAATAACAAAATCAAACGACCAAGTCTTCCTGATAAGTATAATTTTTTTGCATTGAAATGTATAATTTTCCGAGAATGTCAAAGAAACATATACTCGTTAAGTATATAGAAACAAAGTATATAGAAAATAACAAAGAAGCATTTACTCTTTAAGTATATAGAAACGAAAATGTCAAAGAAAAATTGCAAAGAACTACAGGTAAAGCATATGTACTCTGTTTTTTACAAAAGCGAAAAAGAAAATAAGAAAATTCAAAGGTCCTCTATGCACTTCTTTCAAGCATCTCATAGTACTGAATTGCTGAAATCTGCCGTTGCAATTTCATATCTTCATAAAACCTGGAAATAAATTCCTCTGCTTTTGTATCAATCCCCTTCTCCTCTAATCTCTCCCTTTCCTCAATCAACTCGACAAATCCCTCTTCTCTGTCGTCATACACAATTTGCTCATGTTCCTTCTCGCACTGATAAAACAGGAGATCAGTCTCGTCCTGATCGAAATCATGATCGACCGAAGGTGTAATGCAAGGAAGGAAGCGAAGAGAAGGAGTCTTGAATCTGAAGCTTGGTGTTTCCTCGAAGGAGAACTCCTGCTCAAATTTCAATCGAGGTGATTGTCTACTATGTCTTAGTTTGAGGGCTTTAAACAGGCGAAGTCTGAGAAATGCACGGTTTTGCTTGAAAATGTCGCCTTTCCGAGCCCAGAGTAAGGCGAGACGGAGCAGATGCCATGCTCTGTTAGTCAATTTGGAGTTTCTTCGTGCCATCAAATCCCTGTTTAGATAGCAAATGGGTAATGAATATTGCGAACTGAGATTCTATTTGTTGTGCTTTTTATCTTTGAAACAGAGCTGGTTTAGAATGGAAGTTTTGAGTTGGTGGTGTTTATAGGAGATATAGGGTTTATATAGGAGGCACTTGTCGGAAGCGTTGCTTATAATAATGTACAATTGTATATTCTAAGAATTGTATATTTGTATTGGAAGAACAGTGTTGTTTACTTGGTAGTTGATGAAATGATTTGCAAATTATGCGTAGGGCCAGGCTATTGGGTACGTATGTGATATGTTGGTACAAGAAATATAACATGGGATATAATATAATCTAACATTATAGTACTTGAAGAAATTGATTCTTTGAAAAAAAGTATTGATGTTTTTAATCATACCACATAATCTATGTTTTTAGTCGTCTGTTCTTTATTTATTTTATTCGGAGATATACTGAATCATGCTTCACATTTAAAAGAATTGTGTCTAATATGTCTTGGATTAGAATTCTCAAATTAATATAACTTGTTTTCATTTTTGATGAATTATTTGCATGACAAATTGCTTTGTTTATCATTAAATTACATTTTAAAAGTTCCGAAAAAATATATCTATATATGTTTAAAATCTTTTCCAGATGAATTTCTTAGATTGAAAAATATTTTTCAATATTTTTTTTCATGGAACAAAACTCGAGGACACAACTATAATAATAATCTTTTTTATTAAACTATTATGACCGTCTAATGAAGCATAAATGAAAGTTTTTAACTTTTAAATTTTAGGTAAGATGTATTTCCATGCACAAAAAGATCTTATAAATATACAGTAACTACATTTCAAACAAACAATGATGTCAAACTAATGGAAACAATTGCATGATACATTTTAGTGGAATATGTTAATGCACTGATGGGAGCATGTTTAAACCTTGTATATGTTAACGGGCTAAATTTTACTTCTTTTTTTTTTTTTATAGAGAAACGGTAGATCTAAAGTGCTCAATAAAATTTGCATGTTTAAACCTTGTATACAATTTTTTACTATATTTAAATATATTTAAAGAATGATCCTTAAACAATAGAAAAAAAATATCAATATTCATATATCAGATAGAGTCATATTTCAAATATCCACAAAAATAGTAGTAATATAAAAACATAAAATTGTAAAAAATTGTTATTTTATATTATTTTATTGAGTTATTTGAATTGATCAGTTGGACATGATTTTTTTAATTTGAACCATAAATATATCCTATTATTTGTTAATACTAGTATAATACAATAACTCTATGTCAGTAAACCTTAAATATCAAATAATTCACCCATTACAACTTACCAGAAACAAACAATATTCATAATACATTATGATATTGTGTGCCTTCTGTTGTACAACAAACAAATAACGGGAGTAAATTATGGGGTACCCAAAGAAGAGTTGGAGAAATTATTCAGAAAATGTGAGAGGCCCCACATGCAAAACAGGAAGTGACGGTTGGGTGTGGGCTGTCACTCTCTTTACACGGTTTAGCACAAAGGCGCGTAATTAGCGTTTGCATACTTGCATGTCATGTGCATTTTCTAATCTGTTGACTGCTTATTATATGTACCTTTGATTCTTTCCTTTGAAGTTTTCCTCTTTTCATTTCACTTCTTTAACGGAAATTATCTTTATCATAATTATTATAATTGCTTTTATATATATAAAAATAAGGAAAAAAAATGAAATTTTTTTAATATTCATTTTCTAAATTTGTATTGAGTAATGCATTTTTCAAAATCACCTCTCCGGCTACTTTAACTGGTTTTGAAAATCTTCCCTGTATTCCTTGCTTCAAAATTCAGACATTGAGCACTTCATGCTTGAATTTTCAACAGCATTTATTTTTAATGATTTTCTTACTTGCCTCTTTTTTTGTACATTTCTAGCTGTCCGTTTTTTTTTTCTTTTCCTTTCATGATAAATCAATAATATTCAACGGATATATTTAAAATGCATGCTTTACATCAAAATTTATTACAGTCACCTCGAAATTCCGTAGTTACTTCCTTTTTCTTCGCTTTTCTAATAAATTAGAGCCATATTTCAGATCAACCGTTAAGATTTTGAAAACAAAATTAATCGGTAGTATGGACCAAACCACGCTATGCATAGTACCATAGCCTCGCTCGTTAAATTTTATGTTTTTATACATGCATTAATATTATTATATTGCATGAAATGAAAGTTTAATTATTTCTTGTTCTGATCTTGACTTCAAATCTAAATGAAGAATAGTAACTCGGAATAGTGCTAATCCGGATTAGTTAATAATATTATTACTTTTTTGAAAATTTGAAAGCTTTGCAAGACAATATAACAGCATATATGTCATCAGCTCGTATTTAATACACACTTTGCATAATTTTAGTGTTTTTTCTCGAATAATTATTCCCCAGAGTTACACAAATGCTTCATAGGATTCTCTTGGTGCTCGCCAAAGAGATATTTCATCTTTTTTTTTTTTTTGTTATAATATACTAACAAGTAAGAAATATAATTTCTAGCTAATGGTTTTTATCGTAGCTTTAATAGATACATCTTCCAAAAATGTTTAAAAATAATTTTCATACTCAAGATCCTCCCAATTTCTTCTTTTATTCATATATCAAAAGAAAAATACTGAGCGCAATTAGTTCGTACGTGCTCTAGCTAGATTTTGTAGTGCACAGTAAACTGTCACTGTATACTGTGAACTAACTGTGAACTACTGAGGCGCACATAGAACAGCCTGAACAGGGTGGTGATAAGGCGGCCATGGCAAATACAGGGAACTATCCAAAACAACCACAACCGCACTCAAATTAACTGGCATCTTGCTGGAGTCCTACTTAAATAAGGGAAAGAGATAAACCAGTTCTGTACTCACCAACCCTAGCTATTTTCAGGTTGGGGCCTTGTGGGCCCAAACATTTAGCCCGCAGCAATTTTGTTTTCAAGGTTAGAAAGTAAATTAATGAAGGATCGTATGTGTTTTTTTTTTTTTTTGTAACTTCATACAAGATTACAAGATGCATCTGTCGAGTTCGCATTTTTTAACTTAGGTGAATGAATCGGAAGACATAAAATCAAATTATCGAATTAAATCATCCTATCCGCACATATTCGTCAAAGATGAATCTATCCAAGTGATTAGGATTGGTTTAGTCATCCCATGAATTAAATTTTTACAGTTTTATCATTTATATTTTATCATATTTTTTTTATAAATATCTATATGTTTTAGCATCTTTTTATAAAATAAATTATACTACAATTAATATCGTATTTAGACCTCTCCAATTTCAATTTTCTTTTTTAAAATTTGAGATCGCTCAGACAACTTTTAGATTTGTGTGGATCAGATGTGTACGAATTTTAATGTAGATCAGACAACTTCAACTGAATATAAGACTGAATTTGATTCGATATTCGTTGAAACGCCCCCACTTGACCACTCCTAGGTGAACATAATTTGAATCGTCTACTAAATTAATGCACAGACAAATTTTCAAGGGATCAATCTTCAAGCATCTAAGTTTAATCAGTCTTATAATTTTCAAAGATTTCGGTGTTCTCATATGCAAGTTATATCTATAATGCATATTGTATTTTTCAAATCTTATGTTTTGTGCAGTTTAATTAACCTCTACAAATTTGTTATTATCATAATCAAACATCGACGTTACCATGGATGTTAACAAAATTTAACTTGTAATTAATAGAAGTAGCATAAATAATTTACAAAAGTAACCCCACTTCCTTTTAGTTTATAAAACGGACTCTTGATGTTTTCATTAATTATCCATAATATTACTAACCTAACATCCATATGAGAAATTATTAGATTCTTTAGTGTTGACAAACGAATACCTTCAACTACTAATGATGATAGAGAAAAGAGAAATAACACAATTAGTTAGAAAAAAAAATCCTGCTAATTTAACCGGTACTTTAATCTCTCCTGCTACTCTAATCGGTTTTGAAAATCTTCTTTGTATTCCTTCAAAATTCAGACATTGAGCACTTCATTCTTCAATTTTCAACAGCATTTACTTTTAATAATTTGCTTGCTTGCCTCTTTTTTTGTACATTTCTAGCTGTCCTCTTTTTTTTTTTTCTTTTCCTTTCATGACAAATAATATTCAACGGATATATTTAAAATGCATGCTTTACATCAAAATTTATTACGGTCACCTCGAATTTTCATAGTGACTTCCTTTTTCTTCCCTTTTCTATATTTTTTTATTAAAAATGCCTAAGTCCATTTTATTTAAGAAATAATTAACTTACAAACAGTAGCATCTAAAACTTAATAGTTCACCTTACCAGACCTTAACAAAATCACCACAAACTATCATCAACAGTAAACTAGATGAGCAACGGATCCGAATGTGCTGTGATTCTTAACTCATGAACAGTGACCTACAATCTCTGTTTTTCTAAATCCAACTGTTGAATTGTTTTGAGATTCGTGCAAGAAAAAATCAGCTGCTTTGAGATACATACACAAAATTATTAGACGGTTAAATTTAAAAAAATAGATATTTTAGAGTTGCTGCTTATTCTTTTAGGATCACAGCAGATGTGAATCCGATGAGCAACACTAAAAAACACAGAATATCAACCACATAACAACATCATAAAGCGACAAAATACATAACAGCAGCTGCGTTCTAAACCACTCATAGGGGCTGTGGATAATATTGTTAACTATAAAATTTGACTTGAAAGCCACTAACGAGCTTCTAAAGTTCTCATCTTCATCTTCATCTTCATATTACTGAAATCAACAGATCATCCAATATTATTTATTATCTAAATTCTCGAGAATTTGTAATAGAAGACATTATTTTCCTCGAAATGTGAACATTATGCTTCTATGAACTCGACTGCCAAAGATAAATTTGAGTGAGGCTATGGTACTATGCATACTGCATATTTGTCTCCACTGAATAAAAATTTCCATTTTAGAGTCCTAATGGCCCGGTCAACATAATTTCTTTATGAATATGTACTTGTAAACTAAATTCTACATTTAAAAATAAAACTTCACTATTTTTTAGATGGGTACAAAATCATTGTTTTAAAAAATAGTGATATTTTATGAATCTAAAAAAAAAAAAAAAACATGTAAAATTTTTGTTTACAAGTACATATTCATACGGATATCATGTTGAATGGTTCAGATCGACCGTTAAGATTTTGAAAACAAAAATGTTGATCTGTAGTAAGAACCAATCCATGCTATGCATAGTATCATAGCCTTGCTCGTTAAATTTTATGTTTTTATGCATGCATTAATATTATTATATTGCAAGAAATGAAAGTTTAATTATTTAATTTAATTTCTAGTCCTGTTCATGACTTCAAACCTTTAGTTAATAATATATATATATTTTTTTAAAATTCGAAAATATAACAGCATATTACATATATGTCATCAGCTCGTATTTAATATACACACTTTGCATAATTTTAGTGTTTTTTCTGGAGTACTTTAAGGTGATTATTCCCCAGAGTTACACAAATGCTTCATAGTAGTCTCTTGGTGCTCGCCAAAGAGAGATTTCATCTTTTCTTTTCTTTTTTTGATATAATATACTGACAAATATAATTTCTAGCTAATGGTTTTATCGTAGCTTTAATAGATACATCTTCCAAGATGTTTAAAAAGAATATTCATACTCAAGATCCTCTTGATTTCTTCTTTGAGTGGAACTAGGGTGCTCCTAAATTCACCAAGCTTCTTTGTAAATTCAACTAAAATATATCATATTGACTTCAAACGACGAATTCAAATTGTTAAAATCCTTCTACTTTACGAGTGATGTGTCTACATGTAAAAAAATTAAAATTAAAAATAAAATTTGTATAGAGTCAAGTGGTCAAAAAACTTTCAAAAAATAAATGCATTAAAATTAATTTATAAATCTTCTAATTTCGACCAATCGACTTTATACCAAATTAATTCGAAACTTTAAAATTTTCACATGTATACGCATCACTTGTAGAATAATAGAACTTCAATGGTTTAAATTCGTTATTTGAAATTAATTTAATAAATTTTAGAGTTAAATTTATAAAGAAATTTGATAAACTTAGAATCACCCTAGTTAGTTCTACTCTTCTTCTTTTATTTCATATATCAAAAGAAAAATACTGAGCGTAATTAGTTTATACTGTAGCTAGATTTTGTTGTACCCCGTAAACTGTCACTGTATAGTGGGAACTGTGAACTACTGGGGCGCACATAGAACAGCCTGTTCACATCTGCTGCTGCGATTCTAAAAAGGTGAACAGTAACTCTAAAATTTCTGTTTTTTCAAATCTAACCGTCTAATAATTTCGTACACGTATCTCAAAACAGCTGATTTTTTTTTGCACGAATCTCAAAACAATTCAACAGTTGGATTTAAAAAAACAGAAATTGTAGGTCACTGTTCAGAGTCAAGAATCGCAGCAGATTCGGATCCGCCTGAACAGGGTCATGATGAACTTCCCCTGGCATATACAGTGAACCATCCAAAACAACCACAGCCTCTAGTTGCGCTCAAATTAATTGGCATCTTCCTGTAGTTCTATTTAAATAAGGAAAAGAAATAAACCAGTTCTGTACTCACCATGTTTTCAGGTTGTGGCCTTGTGGGCCCAAACATTTAGCCCGCATCAATTTTGTTTTCAAAGTTAGGAACTAAATTAATGAGAGATAGGAGTAAGTCCGATGGCCATCGGCTCTACTTAGTAGGTCCGATGAACATCGGACTCATCGGACCTACTCTGAATTCAATTAATGAAGGATCGTATGTGGTTTTTTGTAACTTCATGCAAGATTACAAGATACATCTGTCAAGTTCGTATTTTTTTAATTAGGTGGATGGAATTGGAAAAGGTCTGATGGACATAAAATAAAATTATCGAATTAAATCATCCTATCCGCACATATTCGTCAAAGGTGAATATATCCAAGTAATTAGGATTTGTTTAGTCATCCTATAAATTAATTTTCTAATTTCAATTTTGAGATTGCACGGACAAATTTCATATTTGTGTGGATCAGGTGTGTACGAATTATAACGCAAATTAGACGATTAGTTGCTAATCGAACAGTTGAAGATGCAAAACTGTGGCTGAGATATTGTGGTAACAGGAAGTTCAATGTAGGGGCTGTTGGAGGTACAAATAGTGATATAACATAGAAATTGTAATAATTTTTGTTAGGAGTTGATGTTGTAAACAAATCTACTAATTTTCCTCTACAAATTAATGCACAGTCAAATTTTCACTACCAAGTTTTTTTTTTTTTTTTTTGATAATCTGATAGTGGCTATTAGCAATAGGTCTCATTTACAATTGGAAAAAAAACAAAAACAACTGGAAAAAAAAAAAAAACAGCACCAGCAACTCTTCTGACAAATGGAAAAAAACTAAAAAACTAAAAAAACTGAAAAAACATTTTGCCACACATAACGTAGCCAAAGAATTGCCTCCTGATTTGCTTGATTGGCTGTCACCATAGGATCAACATGCTTTCCTTCAAAAATTATAGTATTCCTATTTCTCCAAAGAAACCAAACTCCCGCAAAAAAATAAACTGCCCATTTTGTCCTTGCTCCACGGGTTTACCTGTGTCTTGAACTTACCAGTATAGCTTGCACATAATCTCCACTTCTTGTAAATCTAATTCCCGATAGGCATGACAGTCGAGCCCAAAATGTTCTTGCAAAATTACAACGAAAGAATAGATGAAGAGACGTTTCGACAGGAGCTATTTGACATACCTCACAGTGAGTACTTCCATGGAAACCTCTTCGCACCATAATTTCTCGAGTGAGAAGTTTGTTCTTTACACAAAGAAAAGCAAAAACTCGGACTGTTGGAGGTATCTTTAATTGCCAAATAAATTCAAATCTAAAACTTGTTTTTCCTGCAGTTACCATGACCTCATAGATTGATTTTGCTGAGTATTCTAACTTATTGTTCCACCTCCAAATCAAGAGGTCTTGTGCTGCCGGTGAGATAACAAAATCCTCTTGAATGCCATTTTGCACGACCATTTGCAAAGACCATGTACGGTTTGCCGGTACCGGTAATGCCATTGAAGCTCTTATTGGAAACTGCCATGAATCAAACCAGTATGATATTTGTGCACCCGTACCAATCTGCCATCTAGTGCTCAATCAAACAATGGTCTTATTTTCAGTAGCTGCATCCAAAAGAAAGAGCCATTGCGCATCCAAACATGATGTTCTTAGTTTCTGGTTACCGATCGAAGGGCTACAGACGTTTGAGTCCATAGTGAATTGGGGTACCGGTATTGTCTCCACCACCATCTGAGTAGTAGTGAGTAATTTTTGAGTAGTAAATTGGAAGCTCCCATTCCACCGTATTGTTTTGGAAGACAAACCACTGACCACCCAATTAGTAAAAAAAAAAAAATTAATTAATGCACAGTCAAATTTTTAAGGGATCAATCTTCAAGTATCTAAGTTTAGTCAGTCTTATAATTTTCAAAGATTTTCAGTCTATGCAAGTCATATCTATTATGCATATCGTATTTTCCAAATCTAATGTTTTGGTGCAGTTTAATTAACCTCTACAAAATTGTTATTATCATAATCAAACATCCACGTTACCCCTTTTTCTTTTGTCAATAAAAAAAAACATCGAAGTTACCATAATACCATGGATGTTAAGAAAATTTAACTTGTAATTAATAGAAGTAACAAAAAACAATATACAAAAGTAACCCCACTCCATTTTAGTTTATAAAACGGACTCACTTGCAGTTTTCATTATTAGATTCTTTAGTGTTGACAAATGAATATTTTCAACAACTAATGATGATAGAGAAAAAGGAGGTAGCACGTGTGGTTAAGAAAAAAGTCCTAAGAGTGTTAGTTACTCAAAGGTCAAAAAATTGATTCCTCTTCATAATTTCGCAGCTTCTGCCAAGATTTTCAAAATAAAATATAAACTACTAATGATGATTCATTTAACAATTATTTATTTTGTCCATTTTAACAATTTTATAATAAATTTTGATGTGAAATCCAACGTTATCGACATGATCTGTATGTTTGGCTGTATATCAAATTACTTGAAGTTTTAGCGGCAGAATTGAACATTCCTTAATGCATGATCAAGTGATACCCGAATTGCATAAACTTCATTGTTAGACTATTTATTTATCAACAACATACCTCTGAATATAGTTATTGATTTTCATTTATTTGAATTGATTTTAAATAATCGTTGTCGATCTATTAGTTAATTAGTTTCTTATTACTTTCTTGATAATAGCTAGAAACTAAATAGAACGGTAACCCATTGATAACAAATTAATTTGATAATCTTGACAATCATAACGAAATTTATAACTTATAATTATAAAATTCATAAAGTAAAAATGTAATCTATAATTTATAAATATTATATATAAAAAGATGATGATGATACAACTTTCATATTTTATCAAATTGATATGAAATTTACAACCGTCCATGCATATTAAATGATATTTAGTTGAATATCAAAAGATATTTAAAATTGCATGAAAATTATACACAACAAATCTATAACAAAAATAACATGTCATAATTTTTCTCTATTTTTTAATTTTCTTACATGATTTGAAAAAAAATATGGTTATGATTATCAAGATATATAAGTCCTTGTTAAATTAACCCTAACCCAACTGAATATAATGATCCTGTACGCTGCGTTGAAAATTATATTTCACATTCACAATGCTGCCAAGCCCATCATATCCGGTTGCCTCATCATGGACTAAATCCCCGTGCAAATATCGAAATAAAATGTATTAACAATTTAACATATCTGTGTGAACTGTCGGTTTAGCGCCAGGGATGGATGATAGTTGAAGCTACGATTGAAGCTACGTGTAAACTTAACTCTAAAATCTATCGATTTACTTCAAATGACGAATTCGAACCGTTGAAGCTCTTCTACCTTATGAGTGATGCATCTATATGCGAAAAATTTTAACTTTTGAATTAATTTAGTATTAAGTCAAAGTAGAAGATTTATAAATTAATTTTAATGCATTCATTTTATGAACAATTCTTGACCACTTGACTCTATACATAATTAATTCAAAATTTAATTTTTTACATATAGACGCATCACTCGTAAGGTATAAGGGTTTCAACGGTTTGGATTCATTATTTGAAGTCAATCCGATAGATTTTAGAGTTAAGTTTACAAAGAGACTTGGTGAACTTAAGAGCGAAAACGAATCCTTTCAATTTGAAAAGGTTAGACCGATAAAAAAAAATAATGCCCGATTCAATCTCGTGTTATATTGTGTTATGCATTTTTTTTTATTAAAATAAATAAATATATTATTTAGCACCCTATACACAAATTCTAGTTCCGCCCCTGTTTAGTGCAGTGGCACATATTCTCGTCTCAATTTGAAGATACGGCTGTTCAATCTTTGAGAATCAGTAATTGATCTAGTGGTAAATGTAATGTCTTCTGTGTAAAAGGTCGTAGGTCTGAAATGGAAAAAAATATTTTATAAATATTAAATAGTTGAGTTGTTTGATCTTCATTCTTTACTCAATAAAAATTTATCGAGAATAACATCTAAAAGATAAAAGATATTGGATTTGACCGGATCTTTTAATAAAAAAAAAATTGTGGTGCTTACAAAGAAACAACAAACACACCATGACCAAGGCTGTCATAAAGCGCAAGAACTTTGTCTAATTATAACATCAAACTTGGCTTGCAAGTTTTTAATTACTTGAAGAGATTTGGAGCTTTACTATTGTCTGAGGTGTCAGAGGATTGATTAGAGAAGAAGGAAAAACATGAAAGACTAAATGCAAGGGGAAAAGGTTATTCAACGCTTCAGTGTTAATCACCTGGTAAGTGTATTAATAATAAAATGTGTTAATATATCTTGGCGCCTGGATTGAAATGTAGCTTGTGACTCACTTGAAATCAATTATGAAAAAGTACATAATTATCTTGTTTAATTTTGAAATAGTTGTAATTTTCTTGTTCGATTCTGGCTCGACTCATCATGAGCGAGTTTAAACTTGACGCATCCCGGCTTGGCGGCTTGTTCCTATGCTCGTTGCAAGAAGACAAAATAAAGCTCTTTTCCTACTGTTTCACTCTCTCTGTGTCCATCACAAGATGATGAAATTCTATTTTTTTTTTCCAGCTTGCAGTCTTTACTCTATATGCGAGACTAACAACACCAAATTGTTAAAAATATTTGGTCTATACATGGAGTAGAACTAGGGTGCTCCTAAGTTCATCAAACTTCTTATGAACTTGACTCTAAAATATATTGAATCGACTTTAAACGATAAATTCAAACCATTGAAACCATTCTACCTAATGAGTGATGCGTCTACATGTGAAATTTTTAAAGTTTCGAATTAATTTAATATAGAGTCAAGTGGTCAAAAGTTTAAGGTTTATAAATTAATTTTAATGCTCTTTTGACCACTTGACTCTATATTAAATTACTTCGAAACTTTAAAATTTTCACATGTAGACGCATCAATCATTAGGTAGAAGGATTTCAACGGTTTGGATTCATCGTTTAAAGTCGATTCGATATATTTTAGAGTCAAGTTCACAAGAGATTGGGTGAACTTAGGAGCACCCTAGTTCTACTCCTATACATGCCTCACAGCACGAATGAGCTGAGTCAGACTCGTGATCGGCTCAACTAAAGTCAAACTTGACTTGTTCTGAGCCGAATTCAAACTCAACTCATTCTGAACCTATTTTTGTTAGAAATGTACTATAGCCCAGAATATTATGGACCATATTAATAATTAATATGGATCAGGTCTTAATGAACTAGGTCCGAATTCTTATTCTCATCTGATCTGATCAGATCAGATAATGTTTTCTGAATGGATGCAATTAAATGGTGCAATTGAATAGGTGCATAGTATTATAAATATACATGCAGAGTTCAGTTTTAGAGGTTCCAAAAAATTCTGTAATATACATATCAGAAAACGTAAGAGAGAAAGAAAAAGAAAATACGTGGCTGTTAATTCGGTACTAGCATACCGAATTACAGAAGTTTGTCAACTTGTTCGTGTGGATACTGATAAAAGCGTGACTGCTGGGCTGTTGCGTGAATTTGACACGAGATCGAAAGGAGAAGAAGGCTACTGCTAGACTAAACTTGAAGTTTCCGCTGCACTTCACGTCTAGTGGTAAACTCTGTTTTAATCTTGGAATTAGTTTTATACATGAATTCTGGTTTCAAATAGTGAACAAATCTGAAGAACTAAATTAAATTGTTGCACTATAACCTATCCAAAATCCCAACAATTTTAACATAGAAGATAAAGCAACTGGATGGTGAAATCTCTTAGAATCAAGAGGTTTGGAATTTATTCGTTGTCTTACTGGTCACACAATGAATAACAGAGGAAAGAAAAGCATTAAAGTGTAAAGGGTAAAATAAATTAAGCACTCTAATTAGCTTCAATTACACCTAACTACGTGCTATATTTTAAATAAAGCCTGAACTTTTAATCATCATGACCAAACTTGTAAAAGTACAGAATCTCAAATAATAAAATTACACCCCAACTGTACCAAACCTATACGACAATGTGCTTGTTTCGGTTTAGTTTTCATCTATCTATTGGAGCTTAAAAAGGGCTATGACAAGTTGACAACAACATCAGGCCTAAAAAACCTATGAAAAAACTTATTTAGGTCATGTTCGGCCGTTTTACTGTTTTCGTGGAAAAAAAAAATTCATTTCAATAAACTGAATTTTTTTCCCACGCAAACAGTAATTTTTAGTTCAATTTCCGTACTCATACTCATTTTAAATGGTCCGCCGAACAGACTCTTATAGTATTAGCAAGGCAGCAAGCACAACACTGTACCAGTGTACTAGCACGCAGGAAAACAAAAGTAGGTGCGAGAAGGTCAATGAAAAAAAAAAATAGAACAGAGTAGCTTCGATACCCATCATATCTATTTTGGGTTTAACGGATTTCATAACCCTCCAATCCATCTTAAAATTTGTGCATACGAAAATTAAAACAGGCACACACAAAATTTAAAACATTGTACACAAACCATAAAACAGATTGGAGGATGATTTAACCTATTGAACCAAAGTAGGTCAATGTACCAAGTCAAAATAAAAAAAAAAAAAAAAGACAGAAAGTACAATCCATTCATTACAATTCCTGTAGTAGATTAGTAGTCCAACAAAACAGTTGATACAAAAAACATATTTTAGTGGAAAAGACTTTTGAGTTTTGACGCACGAGATAATTTGTTTTTCAAAGTTCCTTTCCTCTTTTGAACAGTAACAAAAGAATCTATCGGCCCGATGTTACTATTATGAGTCTATGACACCAAATCCTGTCAGTTGACCATAACTTGAATCTCAACCATCCAGGACGAGCTTGGGTCCGATGCCTATCGGACTCAAACTGGGTCTCATGGGCTCCACTACCGTCCGATCTGCTTCAAGATTCGTGCGCACGGATCTTAATGCAGATCTGATGGAGCTCATCGGACCCAAGCTGCTCCCAACCATCCATCCATCTTGTGATCCACACCAGCGTGAATCTCCCTGCAATTGCCAGTAAAGAATTGTCATGCAGGTGTCATATGGACCATAACTCGATTTTTTTTATTATCCATAATTAAAAAAATAATTTTATAAAACCAGCATGATTTTTTTTTTTACAAAAATTATAGAACTAAAATGTCATTTTGGTCCTTTATTTTTTTTAGACTGAAATGACATTTCGGCTCCACGTAGTTTCACAGCTTTTCATATTGACAGTCACAAAAAATCCATAAATGTCATTGGACTGACATGGCTTTTATCCCTGCAATTTTTTTTCACAATGAGACAACCTCCTCTTCTCTCTTCCCTTCTTCTCTTAACAAAAATAGTTTGAACCGAAATGCCATTTCGATTCAGGCTAAAAACAAATTGGACTGCAATCCGATCCATGAGTGTTACACCTATTTTTTTGAAAATCTGTGAAACCACATGAAGCCAAAATGCCATTTTAGTCTTGAAAAAAATGACGGACTAAAATAATATTTCAGTTTTTATGATTTTTGTAAAAAAAAAAAGATAATCATATTGGTTTCATAGTATTTTTTTTTTTTAATTATGGTTTGTAAAAAAAATTCTAACTCCTCGGGAGCGTGTTCAATTGGACGATAATTGGTAATAATTGGATGGGTATAGTGAGGTGTTTTGATGTCATTTTGCCTAACATGAGATTGGATTTTTTTTCATCTTCATTCCCATATCTTAACAAATTCTAAAAAAAGTAATTAGATCAAACTAAATTATTTTTTTCCCACCATCTCTTCGTTTCTCCTCAAAATTTTCCAATAAAAATATATTGTATGCATTCATACTCAATGTTGAATAAATTATACTTATTTATACTTGCATTCAAATCTTATAAAAATTATCACAATCTCAAATTACTTTAATTTTCTAATTGTAAAAGATACCTGTTATAAAATCATAATGTTTTTGTCATCATTTTAACGTCATTCATATAATTTGCACAATTAACCAAAGAGAAATTATAATTTATTATACTTATATAATTTTATTTAATTTTTTTCTAAATTTTATTATACGTTAATTATCACACTTTAGAATTTAAAATTGATCACAAAACTATTAATACCTATTAATCACAATTTCCATGATTATCTTTCACTAATTAGGATTCCCACAACTATTCACACAATACAACCATGATACGCTCTATTTCGAGAAAAATAGGTCGTATGTGAGAAGGCTTTTGGATTGGCCTAATCTTGTCTCGGGCTGACAAGCCGAGGTGTGACTGGATTTGGAGACGGGTGAGGATTGGAGATATTTGAACTTTTTCCTATGCGATATCTCTCGTGTGGGGTAAACATAAATTTGACCCCTGCTCAATGGATCTTTTGCCTTATATAGGTCATCCCTTAATCGCATTCTGCGTTGACAAGACAATTAAGGGAGATTGTGGGAGCGGTTTCGTTCGCATGGAAAATGTTATCTCACATAAGGTGGTACAAGCTGATGTCGGTTCAAAATTGGATCGTATGTGGCTGTCAGGGCTATTTTGTTGAGCTTAACTTTTCATGGGCTCTAGACATTTCACATTGATCCCAGGTTGGCCCCCAAAGAAGGTCTGAATCCTAACATTTTCGTTGCCCAAAGGATCTAAGTGAGAGACTGAGAGCCATGAAAATATGGCTCTTTCGAGCCGAATACTAATTCAATACATTCACTTAAATTTTTCCCATAGATAATCATGTATAGGTTTCCGCAAATAAAAAAATAAATTTCCTAACCTGTCAAATTTTATTCCCATAGATAACTATGTATAAATTTCGGCAAATAAAAAAGTAAATTTCCTAACCTGTCAAATTGTATCTCATGTAATTTCGTGACAAATAAACATATCTTAAAAAATGTGCATCTTTTTCATAAGAAAGGGCAAAACTAAAAAATTTAGACGACTGAAGTAAAAAAAATGCCTTATTTGCGGCAGCGGTGATTTTAATACAAGCCTCCACTATAACAAAGTAAAATTTTAACTTAGCTATAAGCACAAGTTAGCATTTTATAAGAGGAACTGAACTATATAAATTTATTTAAGATAACAAGATCTAATTAAATTTGAATATACATGATTAAAAAATTTAAATTATAGAGATGACTAATTGGCTAGAGTACAAGAACTAGTGCATTTACTATGAGAAATAGCAAAATGACAGAAAAAAAAAAATTTGGGCATTTACTATTAGTGGGCCAACAGGCAAGAGTACAATAACAGAACAAGATGTATTTCAAATTTGACCAAATTTCAACATTTAATGATCATGAAGGAGCTAGCTTGTCTTGTCTGCATATAATTGAGTTTCATTGAATTCATGAAACAACTGGATTTGTCCCAATTCTGTTCAATATTCAAATTATGAGGAAAAAAAATAATTAATAAGTTACAATGGTCAAAATTAAGACATGCTGGGTTTAATTACAGAAAGAAAAAACAAAAGTTGAGGAAATTTAGAATTAGATTCCTTTCATTGTAAGTCAAACCCACATTTCTACCTTGACAGAGTAGAATGACATGAGAAAATGACAACTGCCTTGGTTAAGACAGCAAAGAATGATGCCAAATTGCCAAGACATGTGCCACTTGGTTGTCGGTTCATACTGAGATCTTTTGTTTTTGCATAGAAGCCCCCCCAAGATATGCAACTATCATATTATGATCAACAAAAAATTGCCCCAAAACATGTCAAGAATTGGGTATTCATATTAGTATCTTAAAATTCTCTTTTGGAGTTGGTCAAAGCTAATCTATATCATATTATCATAGTTGTCCTTATTATATTCTCCAAAATCATTCTATAATTAAAAATTCCATAAATAAAGCGGGTATAAAGACATCTCAGTGCACTGCTAAACAAATTAATAGTACCAGTTAGGGAAACGCAACATGACCATCTATGATCATATTTAACGCAAAAGGTATTGATTTTAAGAACAGTACTACAATTTAGGTAAGCAAACTTAATCCTGAAAAATGCAACAAACCCACCTAGAATGCGTCTATTATTTACCAAAGCAAAGCAAAAACTTTCAGCTATGATCGTCATTGTAAATTTGTAATCCGTGCCAAATTGCATAAACCATCAACAATACAACATAAATAAGTTTCTAGATTCAACCCATAAGGAAACCCAAGATCCACCCTCTACAAACTTTTCTATAGTTAAGAACTATTGCTGTGAATTTCGAGCAATAGCACCAATACAAAATCTTCAAGATCAATTGAATAATTAACTATAACTGCAGAAATTTATCCAATTTTCCAAATTCCCACAAGAAGATCCCACCTTTTTCACTTCCACTGCTCAATAAATGAAGCTCCCGACACTAATCAACCCCAATACAACCACCAAGAGAAGAGAAGCTAACAGTGAGTAAATACAACATGAACAGCCAAATAAATTTCCTTTAAGAAAGAAAGAAACAAACTACTGCTACCAGCCATGAATAATCTCAGAGCACTTAACCTTGATCCAGCGAAAGCCCTTGCGAATCGAGGACTTTACCTTCCCCTCTACCGAGTACGCCTTGTAACTCGCAACTCGTCTCTTGCGTTTCATCTCGGGGTCGCCAAAGCACCACGGCCCGGAAGACGACCCAACCACCGCCACCGGCCTCGGCGCCACCACTGCCGGCGGCAGAGGCTGCTGCCTCGGCACTATATCCAGTCTCCCATTGTACTCATAACTGTTGTTGGCGTCGTACGGGGGTGCTTGATCGGTACTCGGTCGAGAGGTGTTGTAGGAGTACGAGTAGGAGTAGGAGGATGTTTGATCGGTGCTGGGGCGAGAGGGGTTGAGAGAGAAAGGAGGGTTTTGGTTTTGATCGGTGCTGAGGCGGGGGTTGTAGGAGTACGAGTTAGAGTAGTTGTGGTGGTAGGAGCGATCGAAGTCGGCCATGGCGAGCCAGAGATAGAAAGGAAGAAATGTAGAGACTAAAGAGGAGAGCGAAAGAAGAGAAGGGATTTTGTTATTTCTTTCTGGTTTTGGGTGCTTTCTACTTGGTTTTGGGTTAGGTTGATGCTGCAATAGTGCTATTTAGGCATCCGAATCACTAAGGTAACACAATATTTCTGTATAGATTAAGACCGGGCGATCAGAATCTGCTCGAATATTAAAAGGATCCGCTAATCCCCTTGCATTCAACCTCGGGCCAGATTATCCGGGATTCTGATCGGACAGTCCATAAATAAACAGAAACATTCTGTTACCTCAGCCGATATGGATTCGTTTTCCGTTTCTTTCTGCTTTTGAAATGTTTATTGTCCTTTTGTACAAGAGAGGTTCTTTTTGCACGGGAATTCCACGCGTTAGTTTGGGAGAGAGGGTGGGGACTACAGAAATCTGACATCCCCTCAGATAGCCGATTCAAATTAGAAGAATCTTTACCGTTCATTTTGATCTTAAAGTCAACCAGTCCATAAGAAGCCTGCCGATTTATTGATCGGACAGTACATATTCTTCATATCTGAGAGTTGTACCTAACGGGTGCCTTCTCAAAGGAAGGACGTTTCAAAAGGCGCAGAATTATAGGATATTTTATTTGTTGGTGAGAAATCGTAGAAATTTTAATGTGCAACTTTCTACTCGCTTTTGGTGTTTTTATATGCTTGCTAAAAGAGAATGGAAAATGGTGTATTACAGTATTAGCAGTTGAGCAATAGTGCATGGCGAGATATCAAGAATGACAAGAACTTGGAAAGAAAGTTCAAAATTGAATAGATAGAAGATAGTTCCGAAGGTTTTGTTGATAAAAATTAGAATTTTGTCTTAGAAAATTGAGGCATAAAAATAGAGGATAGTTCAAAATTATATTAGCACAAAACAGCAAGGTATTTAAGCAACATAACAACATATTTTATATATTAAATATAGATTTAATAAACTCTGTTCCAACAATTATTTTCTTTTTTTTAATTATGCAACATTTATATGTAACGCTGCTATCAAGCTAAGTGTTCTAGGTTGTCTACTGACGTACACCAGCTGTGAGTGGTTTATGATGGACAATAGCCTGAAATAATCATGACATTATGGCAAAATGAAATGAAGACATTTTATGCTATGTGCCCCTTGACTCAGCTTATTATTCTCCTTTCAATAATACATGGAAGTGGACATGATTTCCCAATTTTTTTTTTAGAAATTATATAAAAATAATATAGGATATTAGATGGATTGTGGTGAATAATTTTTTGCGTGATAAAGGGACCGAACTAGTCTGGATGGAGTTATATTCAACTAATTGATTCCATTTATTTAAAAAAGTTGTACTCATGTACGATTTTATATATAGTTTAGAATAAAATGTTATGAATATTGTAAAATTAATTTTCATCTGTAGTATGAAAATTTTATATAATCGATTTTCATTCATATTTGATCCCATAGTTAAAAAATTTGACTCTGCCCCGATGAGAAGTGCCGTTGTTCCTTTTGCTTTGCAAGCAGATATAGACAGTGCCTCAGAAAATCACATTACTAAAGGAATCAATCGAACACTTGATTCAGTATCTTTGGTCCAATAAATATTGGTGCCTCCTCCATTTCTTATTCTCTCTTCAGGAGTTTTCGCAAGGAACCTAACCACCAGGGACAGACTCTGGTGTGGACCGTGTGGTTCTGAGTTTTGATAGTTTTGATGTGGTAGCTAAATGAATCGAACGATTTCTTCTATTGCAACAATTTTTCCCGCAATCCATCTATTATCCCGTATTATTTTTATATAACTTCTATATATAATTTTTTTTTTCATTTTAATATGTTAAGCCGCATACTGAATTACTGATTCTATTGGCTAATCACTACTATAAGTCTGCACTCTGCAGTTAAGAAAGTGGCTTAGATGGATTCATCACGAGTCAAAGAGCACGTGAATGAATCATATGCAGGATATAATTTATTTACATAGGACAGTGAATAACTTCCCACATGTTTCCATATATATTTTATTTCCGTGGTGAGCAAGCTTTTAGTTTAATCAAGATGTATATTTCAACACGCTTACAAAATAATTTAGCTAAAATAAGAACTAAAGTTTTCAAATATTTTTACTAGCACGCATTAAATTTTTCATTTTCATAATATTTTACTCGAAGAATAATATCTTAGATGATTATTCTAGACATGATTTCCAACAGACTCAAAACTTACAAGTTTATTTAACTATAATCACTCATATCTCATATATATGTTAATCGATAAAAGTTTGGATCGATCCAAGGGTGACAAGTCCTCAATTTTAGTGGATACACTAACAATTCATCCTAAAATGTGTAACCAATTGAGGTTAATGAAAATAGGGGCTTGACCGGTTGACCCGGTGACCCCACTGTATTTCTCAAAAAAAAAAAAAAATGCATCCTAAAATGTTTGTATCGAACAAATTATCACTGCTTATCCAAGGAAAACCGCATCCTCTGCTGCAATTTTATAGTACAGCATCCTGCTGCACTTTTAATCTGGTCCGTTTGTTTTTTATCGGACGGACGAAATAAGATTTTAGCATGAATTTTAAAGCAAAATTAATACTGCCCCCTCCATCATCCAAGCACTCGCCTGCTGAAATTAAATCTGGACCGTCCGAAAGTACAGCAGAGAATGCGGTTCCTATCCAAGGAGGCTAAAGGTTAAAGCCTATATCACATATGCTCTGGCCTAGAAAAGGCCCATACACAAAAAAAGTTATTAGCCCACAATAGAAAGCCCTTCTCTTGTATTTTGTTTTACAACCCGTTGCAATCAACCTAGGCCATCTCTAACTTTAAAGGCCTAGTTTCCGAACACCTGGAAGTATATTATTTGCCCTTATTTTTGCTGATAAATTAAATTATCATCGCGGATACTTTTACATCTAACAAATAACAACTGAAAATAAACATCACCAATTTGTTTCATCCTCATAATCCTAGGCCATGATGGCAATTAATCAACCTTAACATACATCATAACCAATATTTGATTAAGCTAAACTTCACCTTGCACCAGCAAAACATCACACATACTGTTAACCTGGCTTGTGCAACAGTTCGACGTCACTAGAAGCCGTTATGTTGCAAACCTTGCCAGTGAAAACAGAGATGGCGATGAGCTAACGAGGCAAAGAATCGCACAGTCTGGGCAGTACTAAGAATCTCTATGTTTCTTCTAACAACATTCTTTCTTAACTCGTCGGCCTCATCAAGCACCGCACGCATCATCTCGCCCACTCTCTCGGTCGTGTAGCCTCTTGCCTCTCCATTCCTGACCTTTCCATGCGCAGCAGCAAGTGCCATCAAAACAGCCATGGCCTCCTCCACTAATTTCATTTTCTCCTCGAGCTCGTGAATTCTTCTCATCGTTTGTTGCCTGAGTTGCCCTACCTTGTAGCTCTGATCATGAGTCAGATCTAATGGCAGGGAATGAAAGACAATACCGGGATTCAAACCGCCCAGCCAAAAGAAGGAGCGTTCGATGTATGTGAGCCAGTAAGCGGAGAAGGCCCGAAATATGTCGCGGTCAGCTAGCTGAGACTTGTGTTTGTAATACTCAGCATAGTGCGATATGGCGCGGTTTATGAGAGGGATGTGGAGGTCTGGACGGTCTTGAGGAACAGATAGGAGATCGTTCAAGAGATGTTGTTCTTGGATCAGCCATTGTGAGTAGAATTGCTCCATAGGGGTAGTGCCGTAGTGGTCAGTTAATTACCTTAGCTTTTGCTAGTTATATATAGTAGTCATATCATATGGTTTATAGGATCCGCATCTGCTGCGATTCTTCGCTAATCAACATTGCCCTGCGATCTCTGCTTTTCCAAATTCAACTGTTCAATTGTTTCGAGATTCGTGCAAGAAAAAATCAGCTGTTTTGAGATACGTGCACGAAATTATTAGACGGTCAAATTTGAAAAAACAGAGATTTTAGAGTTACTGTTCACCATTTTAAGATCGCAGCAGCAAATGTGAATCCTGGTTTATAGGGGATAAGAGAGGGTACAGTTAAGGAGGAACTAAATCTTTGGTTGGTGTGCCAATATATATATAAAAAAAAATATAATGTGTGCCAATTGAGTTTGAAACGATGTTTTTGTGATAAAAAAAAAAAAAACGTTAATTGGTGTGTTAAAATATAAAAAGGTAGAATTTCAAATTTTCAACCAGATATTTTCATGATGTGACAACTAAAAAAAACATTATTTAAAGTTATAGTACTAGGGTCCAAATTGTCTGCATTTAAAGCAATTCTAAGAAGAAATAATAATATAATAAATACAAACATATAAAACATTTAATTAATCACACAATTTAAAATTAAGGATAAATTGAAGAAACACACTACTAGTACAAAAGTGCTAGGAGGACGGGCGTAGATTTGAACCAACCGATACATCGGAATTTTTTTTTCTAATTTAAGTAGATTATGTATTAAATATGGTGTAATTTGACGATGGTTTGCTATCAATCAAATACCAACAAAACTGAACTTTTAATTTTTAATATAGTTGAATAAATTATCAATTAAATTTCAAATTTCATTAAATTTAATAAAAGACGTTCAAATTATATAAAAGATGAATCGGGTTCAAATGCATCGTGTCTCTCATGCATCAATCGTGTCCCTTAAGATGATCTCCATATTAAAGTTCAAACAATCAGTCTGAAGCTCTCAACATGGTCTCCATTTTAAAATATGCTTGGAGGTCAAATTTTACCTTTGATGGAAAAAATTATTCTTTTTTAGATATGTACAAAATCACTTTTTTTTTTATGGCTCGGAATCTTCTAAAAATAATAATTTATCTATCTAAAAACATAATAAAATGTTTCAAAAAAGATTAAAAATTTGGTTTCCAATCACATCTTTTGAAAATAGTTGAGATCGACTATTTGAAATTTTAAAACGAAAATATAAAAATGCGAGGCACGATTAAAGTATGAAAGACATGAGACTTGTGAACTTTACTCATAAAGATATATGTAATTTTATTATTATCCTATTTTGATGGTCATCAATCAATTATTACATTTATTATATAATTTTAGAGTGAGGTTACCTACGGTATATGCATATCACATATTAGTCCGTACTATATATTAATTTTTTTATTTTTTAACTTCAAATAATCAATATGAAACGTTTAACATTTTTTCTTCATATAAAAATATAGCTGTTGACCAAATTTTATATTTATTAGAATTATTTTTACAACTTTATTTAGATAGATAGAAAATCACTAACCAATAAAAGTTGTGATTTTCTACCTATCTAAAAAGTAGTAAAAGGATTCTATAAATTGTAGAATATATTCCTAGAATATATTCCGCAAGTACATTTTAAAATTGAAGATCATGTTGAATGGTTAAGACTAATTGTTTGAATTTTAAAAACAAAAATATTTATTCGTAGTATGTACCAATATGTGCTATCCAATGATGTAGATATATATTTTTAATTTGTTATGTATATATGATGAGTTGAAGCGTGGAGATGCGTATTAGAGAAGTTGAAAAAGATGCAAATATTGAAGTTGGAGACATATTTTAATGGAAGCTCAATTTTGGTAGATAGAATTAGATGAGGTTGCAACGGAGACGGAGACTCGGATGGAGTAGAGGCAAAAGAGAACAGATCTGACAACCGGGGAGGGAACAACAACTTGAGGGAACCACATGGGGTTGTTTCTAAGAACCCGGTTTGGTCCTTGGATACATAAAAAAATTAGTCAAAATCTCAACAGCGTTTTTTTAAACAGTTCTACATAATTTATTATATATTAAATCTCAACTAAATGTTATAACCATTCAAACATTTATGGTATAGTTTCTTGCATTTTCTAGTAAATAGATATCAAGCCTTTTTCAGTCAATTGAAGAGATGTTTAACAATAAAGATAGATTTATTGGGGTCTTAATCACTTTAAAAAAGTCTTTTTTACTGTTAAGTCTCGTATTAAATATAATTAGATTAGTAATTACATGAATTTTGTTTTTTCAAATTCCTTTAACAAGTTTGTCTCTTGTTTTTATTTTTCTTTATTTTGCTTTATTAATCATATATATTACCAATTAAATATAGATTGATTTTAGATGTAGATAAGCCTTGAATCAACTTGGTGATTTCATCTGGAATGGAATCTAAGATCATTAAAAACAATTAGAAACACATGACACTACGTAAAAATGACGCAATGTTTATGGTGAAATACAATAGGTAATTAGGTATTGATAGCTCGTACATTACTGTAGAACATACCTATTTGTTTCTCATAAGTATTAAATTGAAACCCACTCCTTACTAATGCTGTAGGCGTTCGTGCAAATTAATGTTTCTTTATTGGAAGATATTTGATGGATATTAGATCAAATTTTAATTGATATGCTCCACATCAAAATTCGCGTACACTATTTGATCCGCAAAATTTTAAAGTTTTTCGTGAATTCTTGATACGGATCAAACAACACTAATTGGGTATTCCACATGAGCTCCTTTAATTTTGTTAAGATTTGAACTGTCCGGTCGGAATTCGGGTCAAGGTGAAACACATGGGCTCCTTTCATATTTGTGCAGATTTTGTTTAGACGGTCTGGATCTAAAAAGAAATATTATGTTACGTTGGGTGATACGAATTCAAGGTGAGGTAAGGTAATTAGGTAATTTAGAGGATCCCAACTCGTGACGCCAACAATGAGGTCACTAATCGTAACTTGAACTCAAAAATTGGCGACGAGGAGTTTGACTTTTGGCAATTCAGTAGGAATTGTATCAATTTTTTTTTTTTGAAAACTGATAGAGGATATCAGGGATCATCAGTTTTGTGTAACATGATGACCAGCAGTTGTGAATTTGTGATGAAGAACCGTCCAAACTCCAAACAACACAAATTTTTGTTTTTTGTTGTATGTTATTCTAAAGGACACATGGCCTTATTCAACTTTAAGTCTTGGGAGGTCACGTTAGAAGTGGTGGCAGTGTGCATCTCTCAAACAAATGACAATCCACCTATTTCTTGTTGCCCTGGCATGTTGCCACGTGTAATGTTCATTATACAAATTAACTACTGTAGCTAAGTAAAATCATCATAGGTGTGTGTAGGTATAATAAAATAAACATTTCAAGAGTACTGTTACGAGTCATAGGTTAATGTTTTGATTTAATTGTGAAATAAACAAGATGTTTGCGTTCATTATGCAATTTGGGTTTAATATAAGTCGGTTATTTCTTATTTGTGTCACTTCGATTTGAATTTGATATTAAACCGGATGCATGTGCCCGATCATTAATTCATTATATTGGGCTTTATAAATTAAATAGGTGTTTGTGGCTTATTCTTTGATCTGGGTTTGATAGATAACTGGATGTTTGGGCCCGATCCTTCGATTTGGGTTTAATATAAACCGGGTGTCCTTGTCTGATATTTTGATTTGTGTTTGATATAACCTGATTGTTTGTGCCCGATCAACAGCGCTAATAGAAATGGTGAGTTAGCAAGAATAGAATCAGTGGGATTAGTGATATTATTAAAAAAATTGATTCCTCTCGGTTAGAATTAGTTTAAATAGTAAATTAGCATTAAATAAAAATTTTTTAATTAGTACTAAACAAATATAATATTAGATTTGATTAGTATTAAAAAAACTATTAGTTTTAATATTAAACATAATATAATATTAATTTAAAATATAGATTAGTATTGAATAAAATGTTTGATTATTGTACTTATTTAAATATTAAATGTTAGTTTAATTAAATATTAGTCTAAATATTAGATTAGTATTAAATAAATATAATATCAAATTAGATTAGTATTAAAAAAATAGATAAAATATAATATAATATTAGTTTGAATATTAAATGCAATATAAAATATATAATATTAGTTTAAATATTAGATTAGTATTAAATATAATTTTATATTAGATTAATAGTAAAGAAAATATTAGTTTAATATTAAATGTAATATAATATCAATTTAAATATTATATTATTATTAAATATAATATAATATTAAATTAGATTAACTATAATATAATATTAATTTAAAAAAATGTGTAATATAATATTAGTGTAAATGTTAAGTGTTGAATGCAATATAATATTAGCTTAAATATTAGACTAGTATTAAATAAATATAATATTAATTTAAATATTAAATTAGTATTAAATAAATATAATATTAAATTAGATTAACTATAATATAATATTAATTTAAAAAAAAGTGTGAAATAATATTAGTGTAAATGTTAAATGTTGAATGCAATATAATATTAGCTTAAATATTAGACTAATATTAAATAAATATAATATCATATTAGATTAGATTAGTATTAAATAAAATATTATATTAAATATAATATAATATTAATTTAAATATTTAATGTAATATAATTTTACTTTAAATATTATATTAGTATTAAGTTAAATATTAGAATAAATATAATATAATATATTTTAAATATCAAATTAGTTAAATAAAATATTTGATTAAATATAATATAATATATTTTAAATATTAAACGTAATATAATATTAGTTTAAATATTAAATGTAATATAATATTAGTTTAAATATTTATTAGTATTAAAAAATATTATTTTAAATATTATATTAGTTTATTTATTATTTTATTCATTCTCTCCATCATTATTCTAAATAACGTGGAGTTTTTGTCCAAACAGTTTTGAACAAATTCTCATCCATAGCTAGATCTAAACCGTCCAATATGCATCAAAAACCATACATATGTTTAGATTCAATAAACCATTCAAATTTATTAAGTTTTAAATATGTTGCACAAATCTCAATGCAAATCGACGTTTAATCTTGATTTTGGATGAGGTTTTATTCAAAGCCCTTTGGACAAAACTCAATCCCTTCTAAATATACAATACAAACGACATTTTACTATCCCGAACTCAGTTAAGTTTGGAGTCTTATATAGATCATCCGATAATTGCAACGCGAGAGCGGTGATGAGACAGTTTCTATGTGTGACAAGTTGCCGCATAGCAGTCATGTAGACGCGGTATTTTTCACATAATTATGGAGACTATCCCGAGCTTGTACAGGGCTCCCTCTGGGAGTCAACTGAACGGGTCTTACTGGGCCGCTACGGGATCTTTCGAGCTCGAGGTTGTAGCTAGGCTCGGGAGACTTATGATGCCGAGCCCAACACTTAGACATGTGAGAAGCTTATGAATCATTTGATACATGACCCTATCAGTGTTATAAATAATTTTTTATATATGTCGGAATAAACTCATTATTTGAGTTTTAAAACTACGTACTAAACTTTCCATAAAAGCAAATCATAGAATGATACATATCTATATTTCATAAAAAAAAAAGAATGATACATATGATTAATTAGATCTGATGATTTCAAGTCTTCGATCGCCTCAATCGTTGGTAATGATTTTGGCTTCCCAAATAAATAGTTGCAACTTTTATATAATTAGAATATCTCCATCTTATGTTCTTATTAGATCGTTGTATGATCAATACGGTCGACGGTCGTCCCAAAGTTGCAAAGTTTACTTCGAATAATAAATCGTTGTTTAATTTTATTACTTTATTATATAATTTGTGCTGACTTGTTTGTTTTATTGTTTTTACGGGTGCAAAGTCTTTCATATCTGATTATATTTTAATCCCAGAAAATATGTTCTAAGTCCTTTTGTCCAGAAAATTGTCCTTTGTCATGTTTTAATTTGGAATATTTTATATTAATTAATTTGGTTTATATTTTCCGAACTGATTATTATTTCTGTTTGAACTATACTTACTGCATTTCTATAGACGGGAAAAACGGATTTGAAAGGGAATAAGTGGCGGTAGATAACATAGAGTTGTTCGATTCGCATTAAGATTCTTAAAGATAATTTTAAATTTTTATGTGCATCAATTGCACACGTGTCTTGATATGAATCGGGTGACTTCGACTGAATGTTAAACTGAATTTAATTCGATGTCCAACCAACCATGCACCTCACTCCATATCATGATCAGATAACACGTCAAATCTAACCAAAATTAATCACTGTTGCTTGCGCCATATGTTGCAAAGACTGCAAACCGTACCGGCGCAACCAGAGATGGAAGTTCGCCGCCGATACGAGAAAGTGCACCGTCTGACCGGTGCTCAGAATCTGAGTTATCCTAATAACAACATACTTCCTCAAACTGTCAGCCTCATACAACACGGCGCGCATCATCTCCGCCACCCTCTGTTCTGTATCACCTCTGGCCTCTCCATTTCTGACCAGTCCATGCACCGCTGCCAGAGCCATCAAGACCATCATCGGCTCCTCCACCTGTCGCATCGTTTCCTCCAACTCTGTCTGTCTCTGCACTATCTGCCTTTTCAGTTGCTCCATCATCCTTCTCTGATCATTGATGAGAGCTGATGGCACAAACTGAAAAATCGTGCTGGGTTTCACGTCGCCGAGCCAGAGGAACGACCGCTCAACCGGAGTAAGCCAGTAAGCTGAGAATACCTGAAATATGTCTCGTCCAGCGAGTTGATACTTGAGGTTGTAATACTCGGCACAGTGCGACAACATACAAATGATCAGAGGAATTTGGAGGTCCGGACGGTCTTGCGGTACAGATAAGAGATGAATCAAGAGGTCTTGTTTTTCAAGGAGCCATTGTGAGTACAAGGCATCCATGGCCAGGTGTTGAGGGGACAAGGCGCCCATCGTAAATATATATATTTATATATACCAAGGGAAGATGCGGACATGCAGTTCGTCTTTTATGTTTTTTTGGGAAGATGTTCGGATGTTTTCTTTATTTCTTTCTTTGGTTTTCTGGTTTTTGTTTGGAGTGTTAAATTGAAAAACTTACGAGGTAAGTATTAGACACAGCAAATTCAGTTGTAACTTAGAAAAGTTTTCTGTTATGAATTAGTTAGACTTTGACTCAGTCAACTATTGTTAGCAAACTTAACACAATTAGTTAGGCTGTTAGTTGCTAATTCTCTTTGTAATCAAAGGCCTTTATAAGGCGCTGTAATCAGTCTGATTCAAAATAATAAAAATAGAAAACAATTACTCTGTCATCTCTCTTCTCTGTATCTCTTTATCCCTTTACTAAACAGCAGCTTTATTATGGTATCAGAGCACTGATCCATTTTCACCATTTTTTTCTCATCTCTCTTTCGCTATGACTACCTCTTCTGTATCCACTGATTCTCCTGCTCCAATCATCCCTGATTCGGTCATTCACATCACAATTCTTGTTTCTACCAAGCTTGATAGGAATAATTTTCTTACCTGGAGGTCTCAGATTGAACCGATTGTTGACGGATTCGATCTTTCTTCGCATCTTGATCCTCATTTCTCCCCGCCGGACAAAGAGATTCAAGTTGGTGAAGCTCTTGTCTCCAATCCTGCCTTTTCTGTGTGGCGCAAGCAAGATCGTCTTCTTCTTGGCTGGCTGCGCTCCACCATCTCCGGCACCGTCCTAGCTCAGTATGTGAAGTGTCAGAATGCTGTTGACCTTTGGTCCGATTTGCACCGGGTATACTCCGTGATCTCATCCGCTCGTATTATGGAGCTCCGGCGACTCTTGCAAACAACCACCAGAGGAGGCAAATCTTGCAATGAGTATCTTGAGACGATGCGTGGTATTGCTGACCAGTTGACGGCGTCTGGTGATCCCATCTTGGAGTCCGATCTTGTTCGGTATGTACTTAACGGGCTTGGACCCGATTTCAATTCTTTTGTCGTTGCTTTAACTACTCGGTCAAATCCAGTCTCTCTTGGTGATCTCCATGGCTACCTTCTTTCTCATGAGGCGTTGATTAACTCTTAGCACCTTTCCTCTCCTCTTACTAACTCCGATCCCCAAGTTCTCTACACCACTGCTCCAGGTCGTGGGAGAGGAAAAGGCCCAAGAGGTCGTGGCAGGGGTGGCCCAGGTTCTAGTTCTGGCCCAAATCAGCATCCACCCTTGCTTCCTACACCAGGCCGTGGCAGATCTGGCCCGAATTCCTCCAGCTATTCTCAAGGCAGGGGAGGCCCTCCAAACTACTCAAATTCCTCTCAAGGCAGAGGCGCCAATTCTCAGCACTTCCCTGCACAACCACCTGATGAGCGCCCAATTTGTCAAGTATGTCACAAGCGAGGCCACACCGCACTAATTTGCTACCATCGATTCGATCATGCCTACACAGCTGAAGCTCCTTCTACCTTGCAAGCCTATGTTAACACTGCCACTACACCACATGAGGGCTGGTTTATCGATTCTGGTGCGACACACCACGTGACCTCGGACATCAATAATCTCACCAATTTCATTCCTTACAGTGGCACTGATCAGCTGCAAGTTGGTAATGGAAACTTTCTCTCTATTTCTCATATTGGCCGATGTGATTTTTCTATTGATCGTGGCAAATTGGAATTAAAAGATGTCCTTCATGTGCCTCATATCACAAAGAATTTAATAAGTCTTTCTCGATTGATTCGTGATAATGATGTACTTATTGAATTTAACTCTACTTCTTGCCTTGTTAAGGACCGCCTCACAATGAGTACGCTTCTTCGAGCACATCTAACTAATGGACTTTATCATGTTACTTCTTCTCCTCGGGTTTTTCTTGGAGCTCGGGTCTCAGCTGAAAAGTGGCACGCTTGGTTGGGGCATCCCTCCATCTCTACTACTAGAAGAACTATTCATTCACATAGTCTTCCTTTTTCTTCCAATAATTTTTTTTCTTGTATTCACTGTAACAAGGCAAAATCTCATACACTGCCTTTTAAGGCTTCTTCTTCTTTTTGCTCTTTTCCTTTAGAGGTCGTTCATTCCGACCTATGGGGACCTTCCCCGATTGTATCCATGAATGGTTTTCGCTATTATATACATTTTGTAGATGAATTTTCTCGATTTTCATGGATTTACTTTCTTCGGTCTAAAGATGAAGTTGTCCATGTTTTTTCTAAATTTAAGGCTCAAGTGGAGAACATCTTTGGGACTTCAATAAAGGTGCTTCAAACTGATGGGGGATCTGAATTTAAACCACTTGCTCGATTATTTCCCCAAATAGTACATCAAACTTCATGCCCTCATACACCGGCGCAAAACGGCATTGCCGAACGCAAGCACCAACACATCGTCGAGTTGAGCCTCTCGATCATGTCTCATGCATCCTTGCCTCTTCACTTGTGGGATCATGTATTCCAATCCGTGGTATTTCTCATTAACCGCCTTCCTCCATCTTCCCCTCCTCACACACCTCCTTTTACCCTTCTTTTTAAATCCAAGCCCGACTACGGGTTTCTTCGAGTACTTGGCTGTTTATGCTTCCCTCACCTCCGACCCTATAATTCCCATAAACTTCAATTTCGCTCACTCCCGTGTGTGTTCTTGGGGTATTGCCAACACCAAAAGGGTTATAAGTG
The DNA here is from genome assembly GCA_024447775.1 of Carex cristatella. Taxonomy (NCBI): domain Eukaryota; kingdom Viridiplantae; phylum Streptophyta; class Magnoliopsida; order Poales; family Cyperaceae; genus Carex; species Carex cristatella. The sequence goes on along the minus strand of JAJHPF010000024.1, from coordinate 1,326,131 downwards.
CCTTAATGTTTCTACCAACCGAATCTATGTTAGTAGAAATGTTATCTTTCATGAAGAAATTTTTCCATTTGCGCAACAGCCCTCAACTGAACCTTCTGCTTCTTCAGTTTTGGACCATTACACTCAATTTCCTCTTCTTTACCCGACTTTGTCTGCTCCGACTTCGGTTCCTGCACAGGTTGCTCCATTACAAGTCAGCAGCCCTTTACCAATTTCGGCCTCTAGTCCTGATTCTCTTCAGTTAGACACGACACCCTTACAGACCGAATCTTTCCTGGTTCCCTCTACTCAACCACTACAGCAAGCTGCACCTCCTGTCATTTCTTCCTCACCACAGGAGACACCTTCCTCCTCACCCACTCCTGTTCTAGTTTCTGACTCCAAACATCCTATGCTCACTAGGTCCAAAGCTAACACCAGACAATCAAAGAGGTTCCCAGATCACATTGTTTATGTGACCACTAAACATCCTTTACCTGACATTCCACAAGAAGAGCCTACTTCTTTCACTGCAGCAAATAAAAGTTCTGATTGGCGTATGGCCATGGCTCAGGAACTAAGTGCACTCGCGCAAAACAACACCCTGGGATCTTGTTCCACCGCCTTCAAATCAGCACATTATAGGCTGCAAGTGGATTTTCAAGCTTAAAAAGAGAGCTGATGGCTCTATTGAACGGCACAAGGCCCGGCTTGTGGCAAAAGGCTACGATCAAGAGCATGGCATCGATTATCATGAAACCTTTAGTCCCGTAGTCAAACCTACGACTATTCGGGTTGTTCTTTCACTGGCCGTTTCTCACAATTGGAGCCTTCGCCAACTTGATGTAAACAACGCCTTTCTACATGGCGACCTTGAGGAATGTGTTTATATGTCTCAACCGCCGGGTTTTGTTGATACGGCTTTTCCTTCGCATGTGTGTAGGCTTAAAAAGGCTTTATATGGTCTTAAGCAAGCACCTAGGGCTTGGTTTCATAAACTTGCTTCAGCCCTTACCGACTTTGGGTTCATTGCTTCACAATCCGATCCCTCACTGTTTATTCGTTTTACCAGCAATTCTCTCACCATTACTCTTGTCTATGTAGACGATATTATTGTGACAGGATCTAGCTCTCTCGAGGTTACTTCTCTTATCTCTTCGCTTGCCTCAAGATTTTCCATCAAGGATCTTGGCCCTTTGCACTATTTTTTAGGCATTCGGGTCCAACAGAACTCACAGGGGCTTCTCTTATCTCAACCAAGCTACATCCGTGACCTCCTCCTTCGATCAAAGATGGATGGAGCTAAGCCTTGCTCCACTCCAATTTCGGCCAATGACCATCTTTCCAAAATTGGTGGTACTCCTATGCCCGACCCACATCTCTATCGAAGCATAGTTGGTGCCTTACAATACGCTACTATTACAAGGCCTGACATCACATTCGCTGTTAACAAAACCTCTCAATTTATGCACTCTCCTACCATGGATCATTGGGAAGTTGTCAAAAGAATTTTGAGGTATCTCAAGGGCACCCTTTATGACGGACTTCAATTAAACTCACATTCCTCACTTGAGCTCCATGCATATTCGGATTCCGATTGGGCGGGGTGTCCCGATGACAGGCGTTCAACTACGGGGTTTTGTGTGTTTTTTAGGCTCCAACCTTCTCTCTTGGGGCTCAAAAAAACAGCACACTGTTGCTCGTTCAACAACTGAGGCCGAATATAGGAGCATGGCCATTGCTTGCTCTGAATTAATTTGGTTACAACAGCTGTTCAAAGAACTTCATGTGCCTCTGTCCTCTAAACCTACACTCTGGTGTGATAATTTAGGAGCGACTTTCCTTGCTTCTAATCCAGTCTTCCATGCCCGAACTAAACATATAGAAATTGATTACCACTTTGTGCGTGAACGAGTGGCTTCCAAAGAATTGATTGTTCGGTTTATCTGCACCAAGGACCAACTTGCCGATCTATTTACCAAAGGTTTATCTTCCCAGAGGCTTCAATTGCTGTGCTCCAAGCTTCACATTTCCTCTCCTGGCTCAGCTTGCGGGGGGATATTAGACACAGCAAATTCAGTTGTAACTTAGAACAGTTTTCTGTTATGAATTAGTTAGACTTTGACTTAGTCAACTATTGTTAGCAAACTTAACACAATTAGTTAGGCTGTTAGTTGCTAATTCTCTTTGTAATCAAAGGCCTTTATAAGGCGCTGTAATCAGTCTAATTCAAAATAATAAAAATAGAAAACAATTACTCTGTCATCTCTCTTCTCTGTATCTCTTTATCCCTTTACTAAACAGCAGCTTTATTAGTAAGTTACATAAATACAGTAGTGCAGTCAGGGGACAAGTTGATGGAAACAGGAACAGAATTAGCGCATATATACATATATTATATAGAGAGAGAGAGAGCTTGCGTCTTTTGACTATTGCAACTGTATATACATACGTACTATGTTTAAGTGACCGGTTCTTTTGTTGGTTGCATGCATGTAACCCATGGTACTTGTTTATTTTTCATGGTGACTTCAATAGTATTGAATAGTAGATATATACCATCGGTGTTAACTAGTTAATATCTTTTATTGGTCTTATATTTGAGTTGGGCTACAGTGTTTTGAGAAAAAAAAATTACTTTTCGTCGGGGCGGACCTAGGATTTTCGTCAGGTGGGAAAAAAAAATATCAAATCGGATTTAAATAACTAATTAGATTTAAACCCATTAACTAATTTGGTACTCAATAAAAAATAATACTTTAATTTATACTTTTCAATACACTGACTTGCAATTTCTGATATTTTAACATATAATTCTAATTACTAATCAAAATTCATGAAATTTATTTTAATTTTAACCTTAAATTTAACCCGAATTACAAATCAAACATTCAGAGAGGAGCAAAAAAAATTTTAGAGAGGGGCAGAGTCGATTAAAACGTCCCAAACTCTACTAAAACTCAAAATCCAGGGGGGGCAGCTGCCCCCCCGAGATGAACATGTGTCCGCCCCTGCTTTTCGTTCACATTTTCATTTTCAAAATTTAAACTGTCGATTCAAAATAAATGTCCTATCCGGAGACCATAATTTTGCAACAGTTCACACATTCCACAATTTGCCGAAGTTTTTATTAATATACAAAAGAAATAATAAATTTAACAATCTATACAATGTTTTGATGAAATTCGAAATCTATCGAAACCAATGACAATGTCATCGGTTTCAGAAACAGCAAGAACCGATGACAATGTCGTATAATTAGAAAATATTATAATTTATTTATTTATTTTATTAAAATATTAGAAATATTTTTATATTTTTTTGAAATTAGATAGAATACCATATAATTTGATTTATTAGAAAGACTGCAATAAATAGCCTGGATCAATTTTTTTCAATTCGGATTTTTCACGGCTGTAAGAAAAATTAAAATATTTTTTCATGTGTTATTGGAAAAAAAAATACTTTAATTCTGAATTATTGATCCCGGTTTAAAAGTCACTTCTAAGTAAATACAGAACATATTATGGTCTTTCTATTTTTGAAAAAATAAAAATTTAAGAAAACTTTTCAAAACATGTAATCATTACTCAAAAAAAGTTTTAATCTGAGTCGTTCGTTGTTTTAATCTGATATAATTCTCGCATCAAAAAGTATGCATCCTGCATTAAAAATTGTGCATCAATATATTACTCAAAGTTATCTCCCGGGAATTAAATTTTGAAGCTGAAATCGATTACATTGTCATCGGTTCTAGCTTTTAAAACCGATGACTTTGTTATTGGTTCTAGCTTCTGAAACCGATCACAATGTCATCGGTTTCGATAGATTTCGAATTTCATCATAACATTGTATAGATTGTTAAATTTATTATTTCTTTTGTATATTATAAAAAAATTCGGCACAATTTGCATTCTTTTCTGTGAGCGCTAATTGATATTCAAATTGTGTAGCTCAAAAACGGAAAAGAAATTAAATCAATTAGAAACATAATCCAAATTAGTGATATATCACTTCTCAATTAAACATAACACGTACAATTACGTAAAGAAAAAAAAAACGTTGCTCTCAGCGACACATAGTATTATTTTTAATATGTAAAATGGTACAAAAAGCGTTTGCTTCAGCTACCTAGTATAAAGTCTTATTTTTTTTGTCGTTTATTAATACAATAAACGTATATTGATACTATTTTTGTTGCTTTTATTTTGTAAAATATATTTGATTTCCGTTCAAGTAAGAAATAATGTCTTATTTTGCTATTTACTTGTTGATGTTCACAGGGGCGGAACTAGAAATTTTTAATAAAAGAGACTAAAAATTAAAATGCATAATGTGGTGAGTGGAATTTGAACCCAAGATCTCTCAATTACAAAATAGAGCTCTAATTACTAAACTACAAGCAAACATTTGACTATTATTGGAGGAAACTGAACTATAAAGAAAGTTCTAAAAAAATAAAATTTCTTAAATTTCAATACACATAACTAAAATTTTAAAATTATAGGAGTGGCTTAGCTATCTTTCCAATACACTGAGATCCTCCCTGTTCACAGCAAAATGTGCCACGCTGCAAGTGCCACAATAAATGATGATTGAATATGTGTTTTTGAATTTTTGATTGTGTGGCGACATAATTTATATATATAGGTAAACCGAAACCATGTTCGGGTTCTTAGGGGGGCAATGAAGGGAAAACGGGATCAATACAAAAAAGGGAGAAAGAGATAGAGAAGGCTGGCCAAAGCTGGTGACGTGTATTCAACACATGCATGCATGCATGAATAAACTGATTAACCAATATTTGAACTATTTTGAAATATATCACATCGTTGTGGATCACAGATAGTACACGTAAGTGTTTATATATTTTAACAAAAATTCCAACTTACTAACTAATAGTACACATAATTTGCATGCATTTTAACAAAAATTCCAACTTACTAACTAATAGTACACATAATTTTCATGCAAGAGATTATGAGTTTGAAATTCACAAAGTATAAAAATATTCCATATAATATACATAGTAGTTCGAAAGTGCCGAAAATTGTAATAATGTCATATTCATAAAAATAAAATAAAAACCAAGTCGCCACTTTTTCTGAAAAATTATAAAGGTGTCACGTCGGTCATTTTGAACGGTAGACACAAAAGGACAAGTCTGCCTTTCAAAACGGTGGACTCCCCTTTGTGTCCGCCATTTTGAATGGAGGACTTTACATATATATGTTTGTGTGGGAGGGGGGGGTGTGAAGTCATTATTTGAGAGGTTTTATTGTATTAATTTATGAAATTATTAATTTCTTTGAGAAAAAACAAATTGAATTCAATTATATTAATTTGAAACTAGAGCTGCAAACGAATCGAACTGAATGGAACTTACTCCAGTTTGAGTTTGTTTTGAATTAATTTCGAATCGATTTTTTACGAACTCAATTTCGAATCTTTTACGAACTTTTTTACGACAAGGAAGAGTGATCGTAGTCGCCGAGAGCGAAAGGTGACAGTCGTCTAGGGCTTCAGACCTGAGAGCGAGGGTTACAACCAGTGTTGTAAATAACAGTATGCGGTCATATTTGGAAATAGTCGTCCGATTAGTCGAGAAATTTCATGACGGTTTGGTCATTGCCAATGACTAATCGATCGATTAATCGGTCTAAACGGATGTTTTTACATCACCGGTTCGACTTACGAGTTATGACTTATGGCTAGGAGGCATTATATTTTAATTTTTAAGTCATCAGCAGAAATTACCGGTTCACGTTACTTTGAGATTCGAACTAGAATAGTTCACGAACCTATTTCAAACGAACCAGGTCCAGTTTGAGTTTGGATTGAATGAATTTCAAACTATTTTGAATCGAGTATTTTACGAACTTTTTCAAATCAAACTCGAATCGAATCACGAACTATGATTTTTTTGTGCAGCCCTATTTCAAATAGATAAATAAGGAGAATAATCAATATTAAGTAATTTCCATCAAAAGTAGCAATAAATAAGAGGAAAGAACCAAATGGAAAAATATAATTTCTAGCAAATGTTCTCACCATTACAATTAAAAAATATCTAAATTAATCAATGTTCATACAAAGATAAATTGCCACAAAAGATTTGAAAAATAAAAACAAATATTAAAATAAATTAACTACCTCGTGCATCTGGAGCAGCTCTGTTATGCCTTTCTTGGGTGTCTCGGTTGGCTTGGTGTTCACTTCTCCTCTTATTCAGCATGTCTAGCCACATCAGAATTTTGTTTTGCCATCTTCTACCCAAACTGACTAGCCTATGTTCTAGAACAAGGGTCAGGCCATCGTGTTTTGGCCAGTCCGACTGATTGTTGTATACATGACATTCACCACTCTATGTGTGTTCATCAGTGTCTGGGTGTGGTAGTAGTAGTGTACAAAACTGTCAGGGTCAATGCCTCGGAGACGGCAAATACATAGTACATGAGAACACGATATTCTATCTAACTGAGGCTTCTGGCATGTGCATTCCACCGTGTTATTCTTCTTGATGACCACTTTGTATTTGTAATTGGCCTTGGTGGTCTGGCCAAAAGCACGAACTCTCTCTTACATGCATGGCGGTAACCTCAAACTCGTTTTGGTTACCGAATTCCTCAAGCATCTTCATTTTATTTTTCCTCATGAATCATTTATTAATAAGCTGTGAACAATTAAAAAATCATAGAATTAAATAAACAAATGAGGTTACAAAAAAAATGAAGATATGAACTTATTTGTCAAAAAATACCTTATGAACACTGTTGGATTGTATCATAATCTACTTGTCTGTTTGACTGGATTTGCGAAACATATATAAATTAAATTTTACAGTTTTCTTGTCTTCAGATATTGTGCATGATCATGATAGTAGAAAGATTCAAGAATTACACATCAAGGATGAAATGATTAATTGCTAAACACTGTCAAGGATGTAGTCATGAAGCACAAGACATTGGATTGAAAATTCATTATCTCAAGATTAGGATAATTAATCTGTAAAATTGGTAAAATAAGTTTGAGAATGAATTAAGTGAAGCCTACCATTACGATGATTCAGGAACTATTGTAACGGATAAAGTAAATCTCCAGCCATTGTGTGACGGATTAATTCGGTTGGAACCATCACCGAACGACAGGATTTCTAAAGACATCTGTTATGGTAACCGTTACAACGTTAGCCTACTGTTAGGGTTAACGACATTCAAACATGTCGTAAATTGACCAACCATTATAACGATAAATGAAACCGTTATAATGGTAGGGCTAAATTACTTCATTTTTATCAGCTCTCTATAAATGGAAGTAATATCAATGTTTGGATTATCACTCTAGCCGCCCCTAACTTCAATATTTTGAATTCTCAGGTCTAGAAAAAATTGTTATTGCTTGTGCAACTTCAATATTCACAATCAATCTCAAATTTATTCAACCAATACACAAACTCTTAGAGTGATCCTGCAACCCTCTATCTTTGAGCCTTAGTTGCTTGCTTTGTTATTCTTGAGCTTGTAGTGCTTGTGAGCCAATTCCATGCTCGGGCCGTGTGACTTTCCAAAAGACTGTAAGGGCTCACCGGTTCTATCTTGTACTTCATTTCTTATTGGGTAAAGAAAGGTGCGCCATCTCGATGGTCGCGAGACCTGGAGACATATGTATTAGTGCCGAAATCCGTAAACAACTCTAATGTCAAGTGTGTCTAAACTCTACTCTTTACTTTATTATATTATATTTTAGTTTAGGACCAAGTTATTTGAGTTTCCGCCAAGAATAATTTTAAGACATGTTAGGGATTTTTAACTTATCTTAAAAGTTTAAAAAAAAAGACCTATCCCCTCTCTCTCTAAGTGCATTTGGGTCCAACAAGTGGTATCAGATCAGAAAAATCAAGTTAAGACAAACTTAATTTGACTATTGTTATTAGATCCAATAATGGCACTACTGACCCCTAAAAATGTTATTAGATCCATTCCCAAATTCTAACAAATATTGGCCTTAATTCCCATATAATAGGTACCCGGCATTACCGGAATCACAGCAACTAGCCCGATACTGTAATAAATCACATTAGGGCCAGTCAAAACCTCACCACTAGTGTAAATATACAACATGAGACTCATTTTCACACAATTATATCACACAAACCTAAAATTAAAAATGAACTAAATTAACTATTAACCTAATTAACGACTAAGAAAAAAGAGAAAATTTCTAGTGTACCCATACAAACTTTTAAAATAACTAATTTACCCATGAAAACATCATAATATCCAATCCATACAAATTTATAATTCTTTCTTCTATCCCCTTTCATTTATTCAAACTATTATTTAATTATTTTAAAACTGAAATGGACAAATATACCCTTCACCATCCTTTTCCTTCTCCTTCTCCTTCATTGTTCACTGTAGCAACTCGTTTAGTAAAAAAATGATTTCAAACGTATTTTATCCCAAACATTTATTTACTTTGTTTTCCTCTAATCTCCCAACAGATACCTTTGCTTTCTTACATAGTGTTGCAATTGGAGAGCATTATTGAATCAATCCAATTAACTTTTTTTTCTTCTGTACTCCGGACTCATATGCACAGGAACACTCAATACCTTAAAAGGCTCGAGCTTCGAACATAATCGCGAATTGAAGCTATTCAAATTCAAGTTTCGATGGTCAAAGTTGCAAGTAATTGGATCACACATGTGAATTACGTTTGACTTTGGAACTTTGGACATTAGTTTTTATCGGATATTAATTAAGGTATATAATAATATGATACTTTGGGGTCTGTCATCTAGAAAAACTGCAACGAAAATTTCAAATGAATAATTTAAATGGAGGACTTAAAAATTTAGATACCTTAACGGAAACCAGATATACTTTGGAGTTCGCTACCAACTGATTCAAATTTCAAATCCGTCCGATTTACAAATAAATAGACCAAATCAACATTTTTATGGTTTAAATTTCATGTCTGTAAGGGAAGGTTCATAAAATATTTGGATGCTCTTAAAGTGTTTGATGAAATGTTTAAACTCAAAATATATTATTTAATACTTTTATCCTTCACTCAGATCGGATTAGAAAAGTGCTTGCATAATTGATGATTTGAGAGATTGGAGGAAAACAAAGTAAATCATTCAATAAATGATTGGGATCAAATCCGTTTAAAATCTTTATTTTTTTACTAAACGAGTTGCTACAGTGAACAGTGAAGGGGTAGGGTGAAGGGTATGTTTGTCAATTTCAATTTTAAAATAATTAAATAATAGTTTGAATAAATGAAAGGGGATAGAAGAAACAATTCTAAGTTTGTATGGGGATATTTGATATTATGGTGTTTTCATGGGTAAATTAGCTATTTTAAAAGTTTGTATGGGTACACTAGAAATTTTCCCAAGAAAAAAAATTACAACTTCTATAGGGAAGAGCTCTATTTGTCCTGGAGAGAGAGAGTGCGAAGTGAGAAATGAAAATTTTTGACTGGGAAGGGAGTTTTGTATAGAATTGAGTATGTTGTTCAAAATGGCGGATTTCCCTTTGTGTCCGTTACTTTGAAAGACGGACTTGCTCTTTTGTGTCCACCGTTCAAAGGCGGATGTGACAACTTTTTAATTTTTCAGAAAAAATATTGTTTTGGTTTTTTTTTTTAGTATGACATTATTAAAAATTTCGGTCAAAAGTGTATTGGGTGGCTTGACTCCTAACTCATGATTTAAAAAATAATCGATCAAAAACAAAAAATACAACGAATACTGATACAATCTTAATTTTATTAAATAATATAAGGTCATGTCAACAATTTTATATACTTAACAAGATAAAAAAAAATTATCATATATACATTATTTTTATATAAGGTTTAGAATATATACATGGTTGATGACGCAATGCGTGTTTTTATGAACATAACATGTATTGTATAAACATAAGCGGTCGTATTTTCATAATAACACAATAACATACTCATTCCATCTACATGTTGTAGCAAATATAATTGAAACTTTTTTTGGTAAAAATTAGAGGTTAGCCCAACCATCTATTTAATATTTACAAAAAATATTCTTCTAAAAATCTTTGTAAATATAATTAGATATATAATTGAGTAACTTGTCTCCAACTTATTTAAATAAATAAAAAATTTAGAGTTAAAATTTGATTATGTGTTTTAACTTTTGGGAAATGCTAGTTAAAATTTGTTCTTGTTGTAGTCGATTGTGATTATCGAATAAATGAAAAATCGATGGCATATAGTAAAATTGGAATCAAGTTTAAAGGTATGCATGCTCAATCACGTACTGCTGCTTATCATTGCATGCAAGTATCAATTAGACCGAAACTAGTACCATCAAGAAATGGAGTGAGATTCTAATTTGTGTTAAAACATCGGTTATTAGTTGGAAACTAGCTTCCATTGGTCCCTGAACAAAAATAAATTATATAGTGCTCATTTAAAAAAAAAAAAAAAAGGAGAAGAAGCACTTTCTTTAGGTAATAATTAATTGATTGATTGATCTGATAATATCTATAATTCCGACTTTCTTTCGTTTAATGGTCCTTTGTTTGTCATTAATTATTAAATGATTTGGATGGTCCGAGTAATCGAATTTTCTGATAGAAGTTTACTTATTATCCAATTATTAATTAAACCGGGTGACAGCAGATGCAAATTTCCCAGTAAACTGATCCCCCTCTGGCCCTCTGCTAATCACCCAGCTGAGTCCAGACATCCATCGCATCTAGCATCGCACAAAATTAAAGAAGGCTTCCATGCATACAAAAAATTTCATCAATCCCTTGCATTGCCATGCAAACCATACTGGCGCAATCTGAGATGGAAGTTCACAGCCGACCCGAGGAATAGCACCGTCTGAGCGGTGTTCAGTATATGAATTGTCCTTGTAACAACATGCTTTCTCAGTGTATCAGCATCATAGAACACTACACGCATCATCTCTGCCACCCTCAGTGCCGCCTCACCTCTCACCTCGCCATTTCTGACACGTCCATGTACCGCCGCCAGAGTCATCAACACTGTCATTGCCTCCTCCACGTGTCGCATCCTCTCCTCCAGCTCTGTCTGTCTCTGCACCATTTGTGTTTTCAACTGCTCCAAGTCCCTTCTCTGGTCATTGTTAAGACCCGATGGCACAAAATGAAAGATTATGTTGGGTTTCAGGCCACCGAGCCAGAGGAACGTTCGCTCAACTGGAGTAAGCCAGTGAGCTGAGAACACCTGAAAAATGTCTCGTTCGGCAATCTGGGACTTGCGGTTGTAGTACTCGGCACATTGCGACAACATGCGAGAGATCAGAGGTATCTGGAGATCAGGACGGTCTTGCGGCACTGACAATAGATCATTTAAGAGGCGTTCTTCTTCAATGAGGCACCGAGAGTAGAAGGCCTCCATTGAAGGCATGTGTATGAGACAATGGCGATGCTGGACTGGTGGTATCCAAACAGGAGATGGCATTAATATAGAGAGGAGACATTATGTGCTAAACGTGTATATATACGTGTATTGAAATCGGTGCAAGGTTCAATTTGCTTGAGAAAGCTTACGAGAGAAGCTTTCAAGTACGTGTTCTTTCAGGAGCTTAAGAGGTAAGGTTTCCCAGTAGAGGTACAAGAACGCTAATGCATGCTGCATGTCGGATTGATGGAGCACAGTACAGCGAGGGTAGATTTGGGATTTTTGGAATGGAGCGGCTGATAGCGGCGCCTAGGAAATCAGTTGATGGCAACTAGATCAGTGTGTTGCTGTTTCAATGTTTATGTTTATGTAATTTGAATGGTCTAGCAGTACAAAAGATACTTCCTTGGGTGGATGGATTTAGAAAATGAAATTAAGAAAAACATAGATGACAATGTTTATGTTTACGTTTACGTAATATTTCCTACAAGAGATACTCTTTTATTGGCCAAGCTAGTGGAATTAAGAAGAAACATAATGTGCTCAAATTGTTTTTGTTTGTTCTAAAAGCTTTAATTGATTATAATGATTGGGTGCTGATACTTGATAACTTAATTATTACTTTTTAAAGAATATCCCCATATATTATAAGCTTAAATAAATTTTCCTCAATTGAGATATTGATAAATGATTACATTAGTTTTTATCTCTCCTGTCATGATCATTGATCAAGCAAGAATTCATATCACCTCGAACCGTCCAATCAAAATTCACACAAAATTAAAGAGCCTCCGTGCGTTACACCTCGGTCCGAGGATAGTCTTAAATTCTGATCAAATGGTACGGACCTAAACACAAATATTATGTTACCTTTATTCATGCCACAAGATATGCTACATTGTAATGGCCACAGGACACAGGTGGTTGGGATTAAATTCCGGTGTTCTTGGTTTTAGTTGTACTAGGTAGCTTGGTTGACGTGACTGATCGTGCAACCTTTAGGCCCTTTACGAGGTCTCAAAGGGCCGAAGAATCAAAATCTGCTAAAGCGGCAATGTGAGGTGGGAAGAGCGCATGACTGACACGATTCGTTTTGAAAACCAATTGATTGGAAACGAAGGGTTTATATTACTGATACGTGCCTCATAATCTGATCATCGAATAGAAGCTGAGATCGCTTGACGTTCCAGATAGTCCGCACTGTCCACAGTTCTTACGGGTCTATGGGTCTATGCGGTCCGGGTCCGGCGATTCTTATTTGAAATAGTTGGCTCAAACTCGTACTAGAACTATGGTCTAGATTTACATGGTCCAGTCCGATCCAAAGTTTGGTATGTATGGGTCCATGGAGGATGGGGCACTGTTTTTTTTTTTTTTTTTTAAGATTAAATTGTTAAAAAAAAAAATTGAACCATCAGATTCAAAATTTAATTTAGAGAAAATGGATGCATTGATTTTTGTATTCCTTATATCAAAATAAAGCGGTCCGACTCTACTCTTTTTCTTGAGAAAAGGAGGACCATTTTTTTCTCAAATCTGGATCGTTCAAAATTCATCGTATGGTCTCGATTACTTTTTAGTTCCAAATCAATTTAATCTATTAAAATAATTTAGCTTTAATTGAAACCGTACGATGGATTTTGCACGATCCGGATGGAAGAAAAGGAGAAGGAGGAAGCTTCTTTTCTCAAGAAAATGAGCAGATTTTAAATCAAAATAAAGATATGAAAGTCTAGTTTTCAGATAATATAATTTATCTATACAAAAATATTACAGATTGGTACAGTTTTAACGATTAATTCAGAAATCAGAAAAGTTGAAATCCAGTGAGTAGTCTCAGCTTTTTACCATATTCAAAATTAAATTTAGAGAAAATGGCTACATGAATTTTTGTGTTCTTCGTATCAAAATAGAGGTATGGAAGTCTAGTTTCCAGATAATATAATTTTTCTATACAAAATTTTTATAGATTGGTACAGTTTTAATGATTAATTGATAGAGGTCAGAAATCAGAAAAGTTAAAATTCCAGTGAGTAGTCCCAGCTTTGACTAGATTCAAAATTTAATTTAGAGAAAATGACTACATGGATTTATATGTTATATATATCAAAATAAAGGTATTGAAGTTTAGTTTTCAAATAATATAATTTTTCTATAACAAAATATGACAGATTGGTACAGTTTTAACGATTAATAGACAGAGGTCAGAAATAAAAAAAAAAAGCTGAAATTCAAGTGAGCGGTCTCAGTTTTTTACCATATTCAAAATTTTAGAGAAAATGGCTGCATGGATTTTAGTGTTCTTTATATCAAAATAAAGGCATGAAAATCTAGTTTTATGATTATATAATTTCTCTATACAAAAAAATTACAGATTGGTACAGTTTTAACAATTAATTAACAGAGATCAGAAATTAAAAAAAAACTGAAATTCCAATGAGCAGTCTCAGTTTTTTACCATATTTAAAATTCATTTTAGAAAAAATAACTACATGAATTTTTGAGTTCTTTATATCAAAATAAAGGTATGTAACTTTTGTTTTCAAATAATATAATTTCTCTATACAAAAATATTACAGATTTATACAGTTTTAACGATTATTTGACATAGGTCAGATTAGCTTGAAAGGAGGCATATTTAAATCTGAATTCTAGCCACGGGTTAGTTCGGTCCGATTCTACATGGTTTCACGGATTAGTATGGTCCGGTTCTATATGACTCCAGTGAAAAAAATTGACCCAAATTCTTACTAGACCTGTTTCTAGCCACGGTCATGTCCGGTCCAAATTGGGGGCACGGTCCGGATCAGAACCACCGGTGGTCCGGTCCCGTTATAGACCGGCCGGTCCATTTCAATACACTAGAACTAGCTACCTTATTTTTACTCAAAAAAAAAATACAACAGATAATTTATCTAATTTTTTTTTTAATCTTCACAGAAGCTGTGAAGTCGTGAGAGGGAATCGAACTCTCAATCTTTGGATAACCAACAATCTTATAACTTTTTCACTAACCAACTGTACTACCTCCCCTTTCTCATAGCAGATAATTTATCAGCTAAGATAATAATGTATTGCAAAAGGTAATAAAAAGATGCTTTAAACAAAAACTTTTAATAACTTCTAAATAATTTGTACGTTGTCAGTTACGTTTACAACAGAGAAATTGAGAGTAAAAATGTCAGCTAGAAACAAGAAAAAAGACATTTTAATTATTCGTCGATAATTTATTGTCAAAATTCTGCCACTTATTAAGGATCGACAATACGACATCTATCAAGGAGAGAGAGAGAGGAGAAGAGGGAGGGATCTACAGAGATTGCATTCACAAAGTTTTGGTTTGTTCTGTTCTTTATTACTATCGTTAATTTTGTGATGTACGTTGCTTAATGCAGGTTTGTAACAACTAACAAGGTGCACGACTCCGTAGGTTTGAATTTGGACTGTTCGATCAAATTTGTGTCAATCTGGCTCAAACCTATAATGTACAGAATCCTTTTAAATTTCTTGGTAATATATAACGGACGGATAGTATTCAAATTCAAATAGTAAGGCACCTTAGGTGATATGGTTCATGTTTTAATATCATTGCATTATAAAAGTGGGTTGGTGTTTGGATGAATCCTAGGGTTAGCGAGTTTAGAAACTAATTAAAGAGTTAGAAATAGCTGCTAATCCAATATTAGTGCGTTGGGATGCAACCCGCAGGTAATAGCAAGAATAGCACTAGTCTGGGTTAGCACTATTTCATCGTTTGGATGGGTTAAACTAGTGTTTAAAAAACAATGTTAACGGCCGATTAATCGGAAACAGCGGCCAAACTGTTACAAATACGCTTAACGGATACTTGTTTGTGGATAAAAACGATTAATCGGCCGTTTTACCGTTTAATCGTCCGTTTATTCTTGTTTAATCCCATTTTTTTTTCCGTTTATTCCCATTTATTCCAGTGAATATTTATTTTCACATTGCTTTTTTTTTATGATAGTGTGTGATAATAAGGTTTATAAATTATGTATTGTAGTTTTATTTGTGCTTAGATATACATCCAATATTTTTTATATATGTTTTTTTTCTTCTTACTTACTTTGAAATTGATTAATTCTTCTATTATTTATATACGATGTATTTTTCTTACTGATATAATATTTTCAATTAGTACGATGTGTTTATTTATGAAATTAAGTTATTATCATAAATTAAATTTAGTAATTTTATGTTAGAATGCTTCATTTCTTTCAAATAATATATTATTAGTATTTGAAAAAACTTAATTCTCAAATTTATTTTTCATTAAATAAATGTGTTAAGAAGAAATAAGCGTAATGTCATGTTATAATAATAAAACTAACTTAAATTAAATTTATTTGATAAGTTTAATAAGTTAACTAAATTATTTTTAACAAATTATGATATATATACATAAATTTAATAAAAACGTTAAATTGTCCGCATAATTCCGATTAATTGGCCGCATACCGATTAATCGCTTGGCGGAATCCCATCCGGCCGACGACCGCATACCGTTATTTACAACACTGGGTTAAACGGTGGGTTAGTAAGAATAATGCTAATCTCAGAAATAGCACTATTCTTAAGGTGATCCAAATGTAGAATAGTGAAGACCGAAGAAGAATAGTCACTAACTCAAAATCAGTGCTAACCCCATACTATTCTTGATAATCCAAACACACCAAAGAATAGCAGTATAGCCGATTAATCGGTAACTTAAGAGACAGTATAAAGAGTTGACCAGTAAAATTCAGCGATGAAACATGGCGCAAAGTCTTAATTAAAAAAAAAATAGCGGAATAATCGGTAACTTAAGAGACAGTATAAAGAGTTGTGTTCGAACACGGAATAGGGGTTCCGCACTAGCGTTATTCCTAAGTTAGAAGCAGAGGGGGCGCACCCCAAAAACGAAGTTAAGGCCGCACCCCCAAAAAAAAAAAAATTGCTTATTAGAATTTAGAAAGCCCAATAGTCCAACCCAATATGATTAAAAATATTTTCCAAAGCTCGCAGGAGAGGAAGGAACAGAGGAAAGATTGAAAACCCTCGTAGTTGCCTTCGTTGGCTCAAATTCTCGCGAAGAGAAGAGAAGGAAAAGCAACAGCGAGGAGTCCGAAACCCAAAATCGGCGACTCCCACACTTCAAGTATCCCTCCGCCGCCGCGCCTCTTCTTCCTCTTCGACTCGACTTATCCTCTTCCTTCCTTCAGCAAGCCCGCGACCCTTGTTTCGATTTGTATGCCGTAGTATACTAGTGAATTTAATTTCTCAAGGAAGTACTGAACAGTTGAACCGATGAGTTCACGTTCACGTTCTTGATAAATTAAAGCATGTAATTTATGATTTGTATGATACTATGATTTGTATGTTTTTTTTTTTTCTTCTATTTTTCAGATTTAAAACCTTCAATAATGAAGCAAAAACAATTGAAAATTTTTCAAACCGATCGAAAGTGGTACAAGTTCACAACAGTCTCGGCGAACACGAACTTGTTAACCCTACTCAAGTGCAAGAACCCGAACAAAATCGCTACATCTAATACGTTGCACAAGAATCTAGAATTGGATCTTTAATGTATGAGAGAGATCCGGCAAACGCGCCAATCGGAGTACTCAAAAATAAAGAGAGCGTAGAAGATTTTATATAACAAGGACCATATCAACCACACTTGAAAGAATACCATTAGCACCAAAGTCACCGTCGTCGGTTTCAATTTCCGGTTTAAAAGTTTTCCATGGCTAGAGTATTCACCTCACACACACGGCCTATTGCTTGCCTTGTTTTCTTTTCACAACAAAGCCAAAAGGAAGGGCGGACACATTTACCGCAAGGGTTTCCAAACACGGAGGAAAGTTAAGAAGGAAAAGAAGTGCCTTTCTAACTCATAGGGTCAAGATTCAAACTCAACATAATTTTGCGGTAAGGTGTTTTGTAAATCTCAAGAATAACAGGGCCATATTGAAAATGTGAGGTAAGGCAAAATGAGAAAGTAGTGCCGCTCGAGACTTAGGCTCAAGGTTTCGATTGATTCCATCGTGGTTGACATTTCAAGCATGTGCATTCGAAGGCCAGACGAATCTCTAGAATCATTAAATCGGAAATTTTCCCAAATGATCAAGCTTTGGCCTCTTATAATAAAGATGGAATGAAGTCGTTAGATAATGCCCAAAAAGCAAAGTACACTTCACCATTGGTTCAAAGAAATCCTTCACATCTTGGCCGAAAAGGCTAATTAGAGATGTATAGGGTTAAGGATTTCAATTTTCAATCTTTATAATCTTTTCTTATTTTCTTGTACGAATTTAACTACTTTTATACAAATTTGTAGACATCAATTAGAGATGAAATTGGTGAAAGCAAGTTTTGTGTCCTTGTTGATGAAGCTCGAGATGAGTCTAAAAAGAGCAAATGGCCCAGCTTCGATTGCGATAGAGAAGGATTGAAAAGGAGCGTTTGACCTAGTTCATGGAGAGATACTACGCGTTAACTCTCAAGAACTCAATTTGTGCTATTTTATCGATAATAGCTTGAGGCAAGATATTAGAGGTCAAGGATAGACGGGCAAGCAAAGCGAGGGAGTGGAACGGGCAAGCTCTTATACTCCGGAGTGTCCTTATGCATACTACGTGCATTGTAGGCTCATCAATTACAATTAGCACTTATCAACAAGAGAGGACGCAGGTGCATAACTTCTTCCAAGAGCAATTTTCATCGAAATGTTGTTAGTGTTTCTCCCAAGCAATGAGAGTTATTAGCTAGAGAGCCAAATGTGCATGATATTGATTTGGGAGAACTTGATACGGTAGAGGAGCGAATCGATTGGGCTTTACAAAGGCCAAGACACCAGATGGAGTTCCACTACAAGACCATTTGTAGTTTAGCAAAGATGTTCGGGCTAACCGAAGTCCAAGGAATGTAACGCATGATCGTTCATCCGTCCGCATCTCGGGAGATGCTAGTGGTGCTCTCAAAAGGCTTCTCTCATTTGACTTTGTGTTTATTATGCACTTAATGAAAGAGATTATGGCAATCACCAATGTATTGTGTCAAGCTTTGCAACAAAAATCTTTGGACATCTTAAATGCCATACGTCTCATTTCAACTACTAAGGAGTTGATTCAAGATTTGAGAAATAACGGTTGGAAACCCTTTTTGAGAAGGTCAAATCTTTTGTGCAAAGCATGAAGTTGAGCTCCCCGAGATGAATCGTAGGTATGTTGATTTTATAATTTTAAGATTGCAACTTTTTTGTATAAAGCATGATATTGTGTTCTTTAATATGAATTGTAGGTATGTTGATCTCACTAAATCTCGAAAGAAGCATGATAACACTACAGAGAGCATCATTATCGAGTGGACATGTTTGCGGTTGCAATTGATCAACAATTGCGGGAGTTAAATGCCGATTTAGTGAGCAATCTCGAGCTTTTAACACTTAGTGCCTCCTTGGATCCAAGATATGATTCCTTTAACATCTCCAATATATGTATTTTGGCCGAAAAATTCTATCCCGCCGACTTTTCGATCAAGAGAGAGCTCAATGGAGTGTCAACTACAGCATTTTCAGCTTGATATACGCAACGATCCGATCCAAGGGCTTACCTTCACTTCCGATTTGACTTCGGATTGGTTAAAACCGGTAAAGCCTCAATATATCCGATGGTTGATAGAATAATGCGGTTGGTGATAACTCTTCCCGTCTCTACCGCAACGACGGAGCGTTCATTTTCGGCCATGAAGCTCATCAAGACGTGGCCGCGAAACGAAACGGGGATGGTTTTCTTCGAGACTACATGGTGGTATATATTGAAAAAGAAATTGCAAAGTTCACTTCCAACGAAATTATTAATATGTATGATTTGTTAGGAAGTCGTAGGGCTAAATTGAAATTAATAGAAATGTAGAGTTTAATTTTATTTCAAAAAAGCAATTGTTATGCATACAATACTTTTTGAGTTTTTGTTATAGAGATGTTATAATTTTGAATCTATTTAGTATTTAATATTGTTAATGATTATTGTTTAACTAATTTTTATATTTGTGGTTGTTATTTTGTCTTCGGCGGCTTGGCCCCCCCCAAATTTTCATCCTGGTTCCGCCCCTGATTAGAAGTTAGAACATACAAGCGAAGAGAGATTGAAGAACAAACGATTTTGAATTATCTTTCTTGATCCTCTTTACAGACTGTTCCCTTTTACATAGAAGTATTCAATGCCTAACTATCAGCCAAACCAATTCAGTTAATCAATTTACTGAATGGTTTGACCAGTAAACATCCGTAACTAACTTTCCAATATACTGTTCTATTATATTTTTGACTGGTCAACCTTTGTAACAAACCAATCCTATACAGTATTACAGTGATCTATAGTTCTATACTGAGTTTTTCAAAATAATTAAACATCAGATGCTACATTTTTTTGTCTTGGAGAGTTTTTGATATTACACTTACCCAGACGTTTCCTAAACACAAATTAGGATCGAGCAAAACTGAGAATGATTAGAAACAGCTTACAGGTAAATATCAACTCGGAGCCGTCCAATCCACATCTAAATTTGTACTGATAACTTCAAGATCCGTGCGGATTTGAATCTTGGTTTAAATTTGGGTCCCGAGAAGGTGATCATTGAATCATACTTCATGGATTTTTGAGAGAGGCCGCGTAAGATATCAACGGATAAGCCCAACAGGTCACAAAATGAAGCCCACAAATTGGAGTTCATACAATATTAGAGGAATTCCCCTCCTCTTTCGACCTTTCCATTTCCCTCCAATCAGCATTTTAGAGCATTGCACAAGTGATAAAATGGAGAGACATTCTTGGAAGCAATGGAGGTCAATTAATACCCAAATCTAGAAGCTAAAACATAACCAACCTGCTCCCCCCATTCCTTTTTTGTTTTGAATTATAACCTCCTTTCCCGCTTGCTTTTATGACATTTGGGAAAGCTTTCTTATCAGTCTTTTAATATTGAATAAGCAAACCATTTGTTATAGAATATGTTCACATCTTAAATCATTTTTCCGTCAAATAGTTGCTATAATGAATGAAATGCACCTTTTCAGCACAACATTGGATTGATTTTTCTTCCCAAAACATAAAAAGTGTAAAAATGTATAATTAAAAAACAGATAGCAGCGGGAAGCACAAATAACCATCTTTGCAGGTAGCATCAGAATCATTATCAATAATTCAAACATACAGCTACACGTTTTCTTAATGATATGTATCCTTAAATTCAATTTTATAAGGCAAGTATAAAGAAAAGAGGACGAAAAAATTAGAGAAAAAAACAAAAAAGAAATGGGTCATTTTTTGCTTTTAAATAAGAAATGGACATTGATGGGGGGCCATGTATGAAGGGAATGACTTTATTATATTGCGAATGGAATGGTAATGGGGCAAGATGACCTACAATACAGGTCTTCTTTGTTAGATTGGCAAGAATGGCGATCTAATCAAGAATTGAAAATAAAATTAAATAAAAAATAAATCTACTTTTTTTCTTTAACCCCGATTAAGTATGGTCATGGCCACATCTCTGACAAAGGAATCAAAACAAGCTGAGCAAGAACCAGCCAGAAGAGATGTTTGTTCTGAGTCGCGAGTTTCATGGGAGCAACCAATCGGGGCAGAGATGGAATTCAAAACAAGGTTTCTGTTGTGTTCGACTCCAAATCCACAGGCCGCTAGAACTGTGTAGGTGGCCCTTCGTGCTACTTCCTTGAATGCATCCCGGACTTCCCAATTTGCACAATGGCAAAAAAAGACCAAAAATAAAAAATTAGCCCAAAGAACTAAGCTTTACTGTGTATGCACAACTAAGAGACTTTGCTTGATACCTAGTGGAGCATTTGAGCAAATTTGTTTCAAGTGATTCTTCACCATTGACCGCACCTGCTCCTTTGCCCTGTCAGCATCGTGGGGCCCACCTCGCTCTCTTTGAGGTGCCAGAAAACTGCGTTGCTGGCCAACAGACCCACCAACCCGATGACCTAACCCAACACCATTAAAAACACCATTTCGTTCCTCTCCATTCCTTCTGACAACCTGCATTGGCCGCGTGTTGGACAGTAGAATCCGTATCCGGTTCTGTATGGCCCGCCTGCCAGAGAGTGTAGCAGCCCCACCAGCTGATGGTGACGCAACTTGTGATGGGCCCACACCAGGATCCTCAAGAACGTCTCTGGGAGGGGCATTAAGATCGATTTCAAGTGAAGAAGAAGACGGAGCTGTCGGTTGCATATTCACAAACAGATCAAGCTCGGTAGGAGCAGGGTCGGCAGGGCCCATGGACGATTGAGGTGGCAGGTTGGAGGGGCCCACACCAGCAGAGCGGCAGCAGTCACAGTACCAGTTGCCCTCTGGTACTGCGTTGCCAAGGCCCACACAATAGGTGTGGGCTGAGGAGTCACAGATGTCACACAGCAGCATCAAGTTGTCATCGCCGCCTTGCTGGCACTCCATGCACAACACGTTTTCATACGGGTCCAGCATGCCCCTTATATCCTCCTCGGATGGCTGGTACACCTGTTTCATTACATACAATAGAAATTGAAAAACTTTTTCACATACTGTAGAGGAGACAAAAGTAAGCTTAAAAGAGAAACTATTCCCAACCCAAATCTAGTACCCTGCCTTTGTGGATTTTAAACAAGCTTTTGGACAAAGTTGGAAGAAGAGATGACAGAATCTTTTGTTACCAGTAAATGATTGCCCAAGTCAAATTAGATATCTGACCAGATAAGATAATTACTCTTTTCAGGAGAATATGCCATCACTCACCAGTTCAAAGCAATTGAAATAAATTAAATCTATTTGACACCTTTGTTTGACCTATATGTTATATTTACACCTAAGCAAATAAGCACAGAAAATAATCATAAAATAATATATAGATAACCCAAAATAATTCAAAGAAGTTACCTGATCTCGCTTGGGAACCCTGATGACCTTCCTTGGGGCGCCAAACCCTAGATCGTCAGAATCTGAGCTGGACGCCTTTGTGATGGTCTCAAACCGCCTCTTACAAACAGGGCACCGTGACTCTACCTTCGACCATTCGACTATACATGCAAAACAAAAGAAATGAGCACAACAATCAAGCACTCCACGCGTTGTTCTTCTCTGCTCCTCTGACAAGCAGATCCCACACATCTTCTTTCCAGTATCTTCCTCTTTCTCTCCCTCCTTCGCCTTCCCCTTTACATGCTCTCTCTTTCTCTTTCTCTTTCGCACCTCCTTTGCCACTTCCTCTTCCTCATAAATTACATAATCTGAATCAGATGAGTCGGATCCTGACCCTGACTCAGAACAGCATATGTTGTTTTTCTTCCTCTTTTTAGGTTCGATCTGTTCTTGGATAACAAATTCATCTTCATCAGAAGTAATGAATTCGAATTCTGACGTGTCAGAGTCTGATACAGGTTTTCTCTTGTTGTTTTTCTTTTTAGCCTCGACCCGATCTTCCACAATAAAATCATCATCATCAACGATGAAATCATCATCTTTGATCTGACCCGATCGTCGCCTTCGTTTAGTCGCAGGCTCTTTTGGGGAACTCCTCTTTCTCCCTCTTCCTCTTTTCTTTCTAGATTTCTTTTCTTTCTTACTTTTGGGGACAGTAGGTTTCTTTCGCCTTGATACTTTTGATTTCTTAGTCTTTCTTGCTCTTTTAATAGGTGACCTACTAGCCTTCTCTTTTCTGTAACCTTTTATTCTCTTAGAAAAGGAAACAGATTCTTCATCTTCGTCTTCTACATCTGGTGTAAAATCTTCATCTTCGTCCAAATCATCGAAATCATCTTCCTCTTCATCCTCGTAATCTGATCCTTCAGAATCGTGTTTTCGAGATTGCTTCCTTCTATTTTTGTTCGGAACTGATTTAATATCAAAATCTTCGTCATCTTCGTCTGAATCTGATACCTTCCTTCTAGCTTTCGTCTGTTTTTTCCCCGATTTTTTTCTCCCTTTATTTGAAATCCTAGCCCGGATCTCCTCCTCTTCTTCAAATTCTGAATCATCAAATTCAAAATCAGACTCTTCCTCGAAGGATCTGTCAGATCCACTAAATTCCTCCAAATTCCCCCCAAATTCGCCACCACCATCATCCTCAGAATCTGACGAGGAGGCAAGGAATTCGTCGTAGCTTTCAGATTCAAGCTCCTCTTCCTCTTCGGCTATATATTCTTCATCCTCCTCATCTTCTTCATCTCCTTTCCATCTCGAAATTCCCCTTCTTGATTTCTCCACGATCACTCGCCCTCCCTTCGCCATGTCCAATCCTACAAAACTAATTCCAAAATTCAAATTCTCAGGCCCAACATCTTCTACCTTTGATTTATAATTCAATTATCTCTCCGGAAAAAAAAAAATTCCTCTCATTTTTTCTCCTCAACGCACGAGATTGAGGCAGCCAGAACAGTAGCTTTATTTATCCAGATACAATTACGAGGTTACCCACTATTTTTATTTCAAGTTTTATTCCGTGGGCTGTTGATGTTCACTTGTATTTTTTTTCTCTCATCCCCGTAATTTCAGTTTTGTTCGTTTGAATTTTTTGAAAAAAGTAATTTTTTCATTTTTTTTTTTTATTTATAAAAATAAAGGAGATAGGTTCGGAGTACCGTACCTCGCGAGAGAAAGAGAGAGTGGGGAAGGCGGCTCCAATGAGAGGCTAAAACGAGAAAAGAAAGAAATCGCTATGTGTGGGTGGGGTCGCTTTTATCAGCCCCAGTAAGAAGGAAATGATAGCCTGCACCTGGAGCACCAGCTCAGCAAAAAAGAAGAAAACTTCGAATCAACCCTTCAATGTCCGGATAATTTTACACCATCCCAAAAGTAAAACATCCAGCAGACCAGCGCTCTCAGTTATCGGTTATCCAGCTTTATCTTTAATTTTTTAATTTGCAGTATTTTGGATAAAAATATATATATAAATAGTAAGGAGTAATATCATATCATGATGTTATAAAATTAAAATAAAGTGCATTAAATGAATGGTAGAGTAGGAACATTTTAAATGCATTTCCTTAAGCAAATAGCAAGTCACAAGTCATTAAGTTATTACAAGTTATATTTTGGTACCCAATAGTATATTGTATATTTAGCAACAAACTATGCTTGTTTCTTACAATCTTACTCTCTATTTTTTTCTTTTTTTAAGGAGGAGGGACGATTGGTTCCTTTCATTATTAGATAACTTCAGTTATTCTAAAATAGAAGATCGTAAAATTTTATATACAACTTTGTAGAAAAAAAATCAAGCAACTTATCCAAATAACTCGTATTGCTATACATGTTGTATATTGAATTCTAGTAAGAAGCGTTGGTCAATATAATCAGGAGCAGGATTAGAAAATTGAAATTGGAGGGCTAGAAATTCAATATAATGTTATTATATATTATGGGAGGCGGGAGGGCTAAAATATTAGTACATACAAAAATTATAAAAGTTAATGGACAAAATTATTAATTTTTAATTTATATGGATGACTTAGACACCGAATCAATGCATTACCTTCTGTCGTTGAATATAATTTAAGTTACACTACTAGTATGTTATAATGCTAGATAATATAATACAAATTTGCATATCTATTTCTTTTTTAATTATTGACTATTTAATTTCATACACAATAATAGAGTACAAATTTAAACACTAAATTTACACAATTCCTGAATTATTTCATTTGATATACATAAAAAATTGAATTTTTTTACAATTCTTAAATGAAAACATGTCATATCAAAAAAAAATATATATATATTAGATCCAAATCTGGCTATATATAAATCACCGACTAAACACTTTTCACAGAAGAAGAGAGGCAGAATTAAAAAAATAACCTTTTTGTCTAAATATTTATCTAATTATGTCAAGGAAGATTTGAATTGTAATAATTTAGACAGTTTTTAAATATATTCAGAATTTGAATTGTAAAAAATCAGCTAGGTTTTTTTATTATATGTGATACATTTTACTTTTTAGAGAGCAAATCATGACAAAAGAAAAAACAATGAATGAACTTATCAGTTTTGTCTTAAGAGTCACTGATCAACTACTATACACAAAACATAATTTGAAAGGAGGAGAAAGGTAAGGTGAGTCTGAATTAAATACTTAGTTTAATCGATTGGATTGATAGCTTTTATGTTAACCAGCTTCATCAAATATTGCCCGTAAAAATATTAAATTATATATTGAATCCGAATTTTTGTTGCAAATTACATGATATAAACCGCGTACTATATTGTTTTAAAAAATATACACTTATCAATTTTTTTAGGAGAAAGCCGTAAGTAATATACTTAACAGTTATACAAAATATAAGTTTTAATTATTTTATTTCAATTAATTTATCATTGTGACTGTTTATAAATTACAAAGTGTAAGTCGCTGAATGAATGATGAGTTAGTTATATATTGTTCCCATATTTGTTGCTGGACATAGATTTGCAAAAATTATGATTGCATAAAATTTATAATTTTCATATTTTTAGACTATCACAATTCACAAACAAACGCTTATTTTCTCCAGAGACAATAAACCGTTCACAGGAATATAAGACGTGTTTATTTAATTTGTGAACTAAAAGTTTATTTATCTCGAAGAGTATTTTAATGCTATTTATTACATCAGTTTATCTATAGAAATTTAATTTTGATATTTTTCAAGGTTGAAGAAAAACATATCGGGCTCCCGAAGACACTGTTCGTCTCCATTCCGTTTGTAAGAAAAATCTACAAATGGAGATATTAAATGAAAACAACGGGATCCTGGCTATTTGAGGCCGTCCATCTGAGATCGTCTGTTCCTTTCGAGCGATTAGAAGAGCTCAATATGAACTTTGTCCAACGGTTTCATTTTAACTGGAGGGATACAGCCAGTCGGTCTACTGTGTGGTCCCACTTGTCGGTTTCATTGATCGCTTTTATGAGGTTTTACTTATGGAGCCACGATTAATAGTTTAATACTTGCCTCTTGGGGGCGATAGGTGGGCTAATGCGTAATTGTTATTACCTATTCAGATTCCCTGTGGCATAGAAGATAGAACATCATTCGTGAAACTGACAATTGGGCTGGAGTTCAGGAACCATAAGAGGGTCTTTTACACCGAGTATGAGACCGTATCAGCCAAAGAGGATCCGAAAAGTTAATCGCCAACTTGGCACGATCTAAGTGAGTCCGAGGCGAAGCCAAGGCGTCGTAAATGCACCAGGTATTATTTGGCATGAGAATTGACACAGTTTAGTGCCAGAACGCGGGGCCCACGGTGATGCGTCCGGGTTTGGCTTAGCCAAGTGTTATTTATTTGGCGCTAAAATAAATTAATTGATTATTATCTAAAACCGGGCGCTGTTGTCTATGGGCGTAACAACTGAAAAATTAAGCGTCCGATAGAAACCGCGAGCTCCTGTTAACTGTAATCAGCGTCTTGATTTTCAATCCGGATCCGGATTTAAACGCGTGAACCCTATACCCGTTTATACTTGTCAAAAGGCAAGAGGCACAAACCGCTCAACCATTGATGCTTGAAAGCCAAGTCTTAGTTGGCTTGGATTGGATTGCAATCATTTGAATTATGAGAGAAATACTCGTGCAATTTTAGTAACGGCAGTTGTTCAACAAACAGTTTGATTCTCTCCAAAAATCGCATCAAAGCGCAAGATTTTATCAACAACGACTACCACCCATCTTTTAACCTAAACAAGACTAATAGACAATAGTATAACACTGTTTATTTTTTTAAATAAAAATAACCTTCCGTTAGCATTTTGACCAATGCCCTGTTGAAAGTTCTCAATTTTCTTGATCCAAACAATTATGCTTTTTTAGCCCCGCGCAATTTTTTTTTTTCGTTTGTTATTAAAAGCATATGAAATAAAATTTGTATGAGCATAAACTTGCTGAATTTCGCGTGTTTAACTAAAAATCAGGCAATCAATTTCAAATGGAAAATTTGAATTATTAATCTCCATCTACTTCCATAAAAATATTAGCATTAAAGTTTTCAAATTTCAAATTTTATAGTTTGTTTGTATATGATCAAGTAGATGAAAATAAATTATTTTTGTGCGTTGATTTCTTACCAATTTTTTTTTATTTTGTCCAAAATAAAGAACAATAAATAGTAAGTATAAAAAAAAATACTTGGATTTTTAAGCAAATTGAAATCAACAATTAAAATTTTTGACATTTAAAGTTAAACTCTATGTTTGTTTTTTCCTTTATAAATTTTTTTTTTAAAAAGGTCAAGAGACCCATTTCATTAAGGAACAAAATAATTACATGGCAGCAGTTATATCAGGGGAGGAACCACACCCCCCCCCCCCATATGCTTTTTTTCCTTTATGATGAAAACAATTTTATCCAATACAAAAAATTCTGAATATATATTTAAATCTGCTTTAAAATTCGTACAAATCTAAGTGAAACAGTTAGATCTAATTTGACCTTATCATGTACCGACTTCACTCAAAATACATGAAGTGGCAAAATAAGTATTCTTAATTTTTTTTTTTTTTTTTGAAAAAGTGGTAAGACCACTAATGAAACATAATAGAACAAAAGCATATATTAAACTAATAGCCAGATATCCCACACATCTCTAAAACAAGTCTGAGATGAATACATCCAAAATAAGCACACATTGTAAAAGCAGCCTAATAAAGAAACTAAAGCATAATGGAGTCACGGAAGCACACTACAACTGCTTCAGAAATAGTGAAAAACCAGTAGACAACCTTATTATCTTAATTTTTTTTTATTAACGTGACTCTTTGGCTCTACGTACAACTTTTTCATATGGAAACAGAAACCCGTACTTCGAGAATCTAAAACTCAAGTTAAAATATTTTAGAAATAGGAAGATTATGAGCATTCATTACGACCCGAATAATTTGGATAATGATCTATCTAAGTTATTTCGGCTTTGTCTGGGAAAAATATTATACAAGTTTTCGAAGGTGCAAGTCAAATTCAAGTCATACTTTTGTAAATATTTTAATTAAACAAAACATAATCGTTGTTATTTTATTAAACCATGTATAGGCAGAATTAGAAATCCAGTCTTCAAATTTCAAAAGCCTAAATTTTCAGTTCTTCGTAGCATTTTTAATTATTACTGGTAATGTACTTCAACCTAAATATAAGACAATAAATTTAAATTATGAATTTTGTGAGGGTCGAAATTAATTGATGATGATTAAGTTGACAATCACAATAATATATAAAATCAAGCTAAAATGATTTTCAAAAATGAAGATGCATATGGGTTCCGTTTTAAATTTTATGGAATTCGAATTACATTTTGTATTCCATTAAGGATGTTAAACATAGACCGTTATAAATTTAAATCATTTGATTAACGATAAAAAAAATGCATTATATTTCATCATTTTTTATGCGTATGATATAAACATAGTATAGATTAGGGGTGAGTAAATTGCTCATAACTCGTGACTCGCTCATAACTCGCTTACTAACAACTCGTTAATAACTCGCTTATTAATGACTCGCTCGTTAACAACTCGCTAACTTAATGAGCGATCATGAGCATACCCCAACTCACTCATAACTCGCTCATTAAGAATTTGCCACATCTAATCCCAATTTATTAAATTAAAATTAAATTGAATAAATAAAAAAAATCAACTAACGTTACTAACCCAAATTGACTAAAATTGAAGTTAAAATTGAAAAAAATGAAGCTCCAAAGTCTAGTGATCCAGTCCATTACTATACTCCAGTCTTAAATAATTGACGCTAAAAAAGATTTGTTTAGTGATGTACAATTCTACTGTTTAATACTTGTTTTGATTTTATTAAATTTGCTTATGGACATTTTTTTATTAAATTATGTAATATTTAATTCGTGACTCGCTCAATTGCTCATAACTCGCTCATTAACAGTCTGCTCATTAACAACTCGCTAACTTAATGAGCGAGCATGAGCATATCCCAACTCGCTCATGCTCGCTCATTAATCAGCTCTAGTATAGATCACGTATATTATATTCAATCAATTTCCATGTGTCGGATCTCATAATTAGAATTAAAATTAATAATTGTCAAGATCGTCGATTCAATTCATAGTCAATAAATCTAAACTCAAAATTTATTATTTTATCAAGAATATATTTTTTTTTATTTTTTATTCGTAGAGCTCCCTATGACCCTATGGATCAGAATCTGCTAGCAACTTTCTATTTTCAAATCCGAATCGTTTAAAATTCATCGTACGGTCTCGATTAAATCTAAATCATTTTAATAGATTAAATTGATTTGAAAATGAAAAGTAATTGAGGCCGTACGATGAATTTTGAACGATCCGGATTTGAGAATAAAAGAGTGCTCATTTTTTTTAGAAAATGAGAAGATTCTGATCCGCTATGGGAGATTGTATATAACTTTTCTTATTTAATATACTGCCAGCCGGCTACTTGTTAGTTGACCTTAAAAAAGAAATGACTACATTCATTATTATTTCACATGTATAAAAAGACACGTAATTGACGCTGAGAAAATGAACATTTCATTCTTGCTGAAAATTAAAAGGGTTAATTGCTAGTGTACACACCAAACTTTCAAAAATATTCAATTTACTCAGTGTCACAGTGAATTTTATTTGAAATTCGATGGCAATAGGAAGGAAATTAGCCCTCAAAATTAATTTCGATCTTCCCATAAAAATTTACAAAACAAATCAATTTCCCCGTTATAATTAAGAATCATTTTTTTAAATCCAACTCGACTCACAGGAGAGTTTTTTTTTCAGTACTTAAGTACGGTTTGCTGGTACTTTCGAAAATTAGACATGATATATGTTTTAATGATAAAAATATTCTTTCAATGAGAATAGTTATCTTAAGCATTTAATCTCGGTGAGGAGTTAAACGTGATCAGTAGCTAACTAAAGAATTCGAAACAGTAACTAACTCAAATTTTTCATTGGAATAACACAATAGCAGAGGTTAGTTGCTATTCGGAACAGCAGCTAATTTGGATTAGCAGTATTCTTCTGTGATTCAAACGCATATTAGGAATCAGGGGCAGTTCGATGTTTGGTCATAATCGTTAGATTCTCATCAAGACTTGCACATATAACTTTAAAATTCATGCTTATCAAATGCGTGCGAATTTCGACGCAGATGGAACAACTCGGATCGGTCATCGGACCCAATTTGATAAGCACAAATTTTGGCTGTTAAGCTGGTACCGTTACCAGTTCTGTCTGGTTATATAAAAATATACATTTGTTAAGGTAACATCTACTTTAGCATCCTAGTTTAGCGGAACATTTTTGCAGGGTATGATTAGCGGAACACTTGTGCAGGGTATGACAGGGAAACTTGAAAAGTTTCGATCATAGTAACGTTTATTGCATTAAGGAAACAATGACTTAAAAATTTAAGTTTAACGTCGGTGAAAATCTAAAAAAATGTAACATGCATCTTGGAAATTGCTACTTGAGTATCTCTCGGCAGCAGTTTTCGAAATTTTAAGCTAAATATTAAAACACAGAATTAGTGTATGAATAAGAGTAGGGTTAAAATGCGATTTTGTGTTCCAATCATCTTCTACATTTTTAACTCTGTTTTCAAAATTCAAACATTCAATTTGAATCACTTAACATGATATCAATATTAAAATTTGCTTAGAGGCTAAATTTTTTATTTTTATTTTATTTTTTAAGATAGATACAAAATCACTGTTTTTAAATGGTATAGAACAATTGATTTTGTACCTATCTAAAAAAAATAGCTAATTTGTTTTCAAAAAAAATATAAAATTTTGTCTCCAAGTACATTTTAATACGGAAATCATGTTGAGTGTTTCAGATTAACTATTTGAACTTTAAAAATAGAAATAAATCTAGAGTATAATTGACATTTTAATCAATCATGCATTTTAACCATACTCCATAAATAAAGAGCAAGAATTTGATGTGGCATGTATAAATATTAAAATGAAATTATTTTTGTTGACATTGTTTTCCCGTGATGTGATTATATATAAGCATGTTTTGGTTGGCAAAACCTTTGTATGTGCCAAACTGCCAATTGATACCATTTAATTACTCGTGGCTCCACTTTACTATTTTGAAAATTATATAAAAAAAAATATCATATTATATAAGAAGAGGGATCCAATTACACCCTTTTTTTTTGAGATATCTTGACATTGTTTTTTCTATAGGTCAATTTTGTAATTTTAAAATTCAAACAGTCGATCCGAACCGTTCAACATGATAATCATATTAAAATATGCTTGGAGATCAAATTTTATATTTTTTTGAATTTTTTTACTATATATTAAGATGGTTACAAAATCGCTGTTTTTCAAGGGTCCGGAAACAACGATTTTGTAACCATCTTAATAAATAGTAAAAAAATTCAAAAAAATGTAAATTTTATCTCCAAACATATTTTAATATATCAATCATGTTGAACGGTTTGGATTGACTATTTGGACTTCGAAAATAATAGGTATCAAAATGTGTCAAAAAAAAGAGTGTAATCCGATCCCTCGTTATATAATTCGATTCATTAAATTTTGGAAAACGCCCATAACCATAAATGCTGTTATGTTAAAATATAGGGCTTTAGTAGGCTGAATTAAAACGTGCTTTGCAACTGGACCGTTTATTTCTTATCTTCATGTCTTTTTTTTTTTTTTTTTTCGGTTTATGGATTGAGCCCGCGAGTTTGTTCCTCTGAATTAGAAAGAGGGGATTGAGAGTGCGTAAATTAAATTGAGACCATAGTTATGATAGTTTCTTTTGAGTCCGGCTTAGTTTAGAATACATCGGTTTGATTTTGAAAGACGAATTCAAATCATTGAAACTGATCTTCTTCAAGAGAGCTTCATCTACATATACATTTCTGAATCACTTAGTAGAAAGTCAAGCAGTAAAAGAAAAAAAAAATGATTCAGAAAAGTAATGCACTAATATACGTACAAAAATTATTGACGGAAACATATAAAAAAGATAGACATAGACAGAAAAAGAGAATCACGTGTCATTGCCAGAGCTAATGGAGTTGCACTTAAAACGAGCACCTCCTACCGAACCGTGTAGAATATTCATGGTTGGGCCTAATCAATTCAATGTCTATTTAGAATCTCATTCTACAGTTAGGTATTGCATTGGGTCTGAATTCGGCTAGTAATAGCTAGAATCACGGGCTTAAGAGTAGGTCCGATGGACATCGGATCTGCTTTGGTTCGACAGGCTCAGTCACCATTCAATGTGCTTTAAGATTCGTGCACAATACTTTAAGTTTCGTGTGTTAATGCTTTGATTTTTGTGCGCACAGATCTTTAGATGGATCAGACAGTTATGTAGCTTGTTGAACCTAAAAGTAGGTCTGATGGACATCGGACCCACTCCGTTCTCAGAATCCCGTTCATGGATGCTTGGGTTTCACCAAAGATGGATCGAAACCGACAGAAGAGAGAACTGGGCCATAAGGTTGGGCCATGACGAGAATGATGAAAAATTGAAACTTCCAATAATGGGCTTCTTGATTTTCCAAATAGAGCCTCGATTGTAAACTTCTGAAAACCGGAAATGGTCAACAAGTCAATGGTACAGTTAGTTCTTTTGTATAAGTTGAATCTGGACTCCTATTACCCGTTCCGTGACGAATTGGTTTAATTGAATTTTCGACGAGGACCTGGACAGACTTCTCAAGACCTGAGAGTTGAAAATGCTCTTTCACAAACGAACGGTTGTGATGTTCCTATCTCCACACCGATCCGCAGCGATCATCTCTAGACCCCACCAAGCTAACTACGACCTACACCTGGAACATTGACATGACGGAGTTTATTATTGGTGGACCGCACCTTTAGGCGAGTGAGTGTATGCACCGGGCCTATTCGCCGCGTTATTATCAATTTTCCGCGAGATCTATCGAACCGACGAACCGTCAACGTAAAAAAAAATAGCCGTTTGATCTGGTCTAGTCAACAGATCCAACGGATTAGGTTACGCTCCGCGGCGATTCTCTCTCTGCCTCGTAAAATCTATAAATAAAATAAACAAACTCCAACAAATTTTCTCAACCCGAGAAGAGGTGGCCAAGACACAGGTTGCTACTTCTCTAACCAACCAAAACCATACTCTCTCTAATGCCGATTTCTCTTTCGCTCTCGATCCAATAGAAACCCTAGAGAATTCGAAAGTTGTTTCCGGCGCCTCTTCACTTCCTATTTCGCGCCTCCTCGAGGAGAAGATTCATTCGAGTTCTTTTCTCTGGCCATGCGAGCTTGCTTGTCTGATCGATTCCTCTGGAGAGAGGAAACCCTATATTCGGATCACAACGCTTGGTTTAAGTTTGTTTTTTCGTATGGCGCGCGATAATTTTGATCCTTCGACATGGGGCGTTTTCTCTAATGCCGTAGCTGGTGCTTCCGCCGGTACCATTTTGTAGTTGTTTAAAATGTCGTTTACTTCTTGTTAATTTATATTATTTTTATTTTGTCATTTATTGAATTTGAATCAATTTTGTTTCGAGCCAGGTGTAATTGCGGCGACTTTTGTTTGTCCATTGGATGTAATCAAAACAAGATTACAAGTTCAGGGTTTGCCCCCCGGTAGAAAAGGTGAGTGCTTTTAAAATTTCGAAAGAAGTGATTATAAGAACAATTATTGCCTAATCAGGTCCTTAAACTTATCCTATGATAAATGTTATTAACAAGACCAAAGGCGTGATTATTGGATTTTAGACATTGAAAACTTTCATTTGACTAAAATTGAGGAGTTTGCTTCAATTTAATTTGCTCCATTGGAGTTATACAGTTCCCAAATTAGTTTGGAGAGTACAAACAAAGGTCTAATTTTTCTGTATGTTTACCTTGACAAACTAAAATGGCGAGAATTCTTCTGTAAATGTTTTTGTGCTTGCTTTAAACATGCTTTTCATGTAAACTTTTAGCTCATATATGGATATAATTTTCTATTTTTGGGACAACTTTATCAATTAATACCCTGAAACCTAGGCAATACCCAGCTAGAACATCACATCATGCCACTTCTCCCTCAATTTTCTTAATTTTTTTAACCATGCCTCTTAAGTTTCTGATCTGCATCCCCCTTCACTGTTTGAAGTAAATACAGGAATGAGGGATACTCGAACACTTTTCATGTCTTGTAGGAGTATATATCGCAGTCCTTATGCTTTTAGTATATATTGTGTGTGTGCGCAAGGTCTACAAGAAATAATCCCTTATTTTATATAATTCTGTAGCAGAAAGTTTTAAACAGCCTTGAAGGTTCTGTTACAATTGCAAAGATAGATTTTTTAAAAAGAAATTTTTTTTTAGACATTATTTATCTTCTGTGTCATATTACTCCAGGAAGTATAATTCTCAGGAGCTTCAATCAAATAATACAACAGGAAGGTAGTGTGCGGGGCCTATACCGTGGCCTTTCACCAACTATTTTGGCACTGCTTCCCAATTGGGCAGTAAGTTCTCCCTTCATTCTATTATTCAAAAATTGCTATTGCCAGGGTCAATTTTAATGGATCTTATTTTATCTATTCATATATTGTGTCCTTGGTGACCATTCGGTCTTCCAATTATTTCTCTGCTTGATTTTAACACATCAAAAGTGACTATTTAGCAAATGTTGAAAGCAAGCAAAGAATACTTTTGAAGAATAAAAAAGGAAAGTTGATGGAGCATGATCAGTTGTCTCAATGGGGATATTGTTGAACTCAAAATATGGCCGCACCTGTGCTTCTATTGAAACACCGATATCCCCAAATAGAATCCAAATCTGTTTTGGCCCCTAACATTTTGAAGTTCTAGACATTTGGACTTGGAAATTTACGTTCTCAGGACATTCTTAGCGAATAAGTGGTTGGAAATCCCTGGCAATACTCATATGGAACATTTTTTAAAAAAAAATTATCTCGCATTAGCTTTTATTGAGGTTTTCATTCATTATTTTTATTATTAGAAGTAATACCAAATGCTGCAGATCAGAATTTTGGGTGTCAAAATGACAACTTTGAATATCATGGACTAAACAGGAAGTAGCTGGACTATATAGGCCAACTTGTCTGACTTTTCCTGCTTTAATTTTATTCTTAATGTTCAGTACTAAATATTAAATTTCGTTTATGCCATGAAGCTTTTGGTGACAGGTTTGAATATTTTTTGAGTTGAATAAAATTTTCAGTTCTTATATTTTGTTTTATTGCATTGCGCTGTATTTTACCAGGTGTATTTTAGCATATACGAGCAACTCAAGGGCTTGTTGGCTTCAAATGGTTAGTCTACTGTCTGCTCCAGATCTTATGTTTAGTAATCATTGCTTGCTCAATTGCGTTTTTGTTGCTATTTGCTACAAATCATACTATAGAAGCCAGGTATTTACCAGTATTTTTGTGATAGCATTTGCAATCTGGCTGCAATAGCATTTTTGCTATTTTTGGTGTTTCTCTTTGGTCTTTTTCAGTTTTTTTATTATTAGCTATTTCCTTAAGGATTGTTGGAGGCTAAAATGTATAACTGCAACCCAACGAGTATTTTACAGGATAGCTTTGGTGCTGATCTATACTGATATTTGTGTGGCAATTGTTAATAATAGTTAATGTCCATTCTTTATGACTTTGTATGTTTGATTTCAAGGGATTAGTTAACAATTACATGTTTGCACCTACAACACTTAAAGTATCTTGTATACCCTTATACGCATCATGTGAGGCTATAAC
Source organism: Carex cristatella (assembly GCA_024447775.1). NCBI lineage: Eukaryota > Viridiplantae > Streptophyta > Magnoliopsida > Poales > Cyperaceae > Carex > Carex cristatella. The sequence continues at coordinate 1,289,990 of JAJHPF010000024.1, read as the reverse complement.
CCTATCAAATATTATATGCACTTTTCCTCTCTTTACATTAATAATTTTGTAAATTTTGTTTATTGTAAACACTAGTTGGGATGGAGGAGAACTATTTACACAAATAGTTGGGATGCATTATTCTTGTATTATTAGAAGATACATGTCATATCTCCTAGTCCTTTTTTTAGAAAAAAAATTAAACAATGATGCAGATGGAAGCCATCAGCTGTCAATAGGGGCAAATATGATAGCGGCATCTGGAGCTGGAGCTGCAACCATAATTGCGACCAACCCCCTCTGGGTTGTCAAAACTAGATTTCAGGTGTGCCGTTTATTTCATTTTATTTTCTAATTTATTACTTTTTTGAACCATCTGAGGGATTTCTAATTTTTGGCTTTTCCAAGGAGGAAAATAAGGAAGTCCCAAGGGGTGCTTATCAAATTTTCTATCGTAATTACTCTAATTTCCTTCTAAGTTTTGTAAATTATATTGATTCACTAGTTGCTAAACATGATTAAAAAAAATCTACTAGCTTCTAGTTTGTAGTACTTCCCATTTCGCAACACAATTAATATTTTGGAACATGCTGTGGCAATTTTTGCAGTTGCACCACTCAATGTGTTAATGAGTACTGGAAATTAATATTTTTAATATTTTTCTCGACAAAACTTGTTTTACTAAATGCTGGTTATTATATCCAATGAATGTAGACTCAAGGAATGAGGATTGGGGTCATACCATACAAAGGAATAGTAGATGCTCTAAGACGAATAGCTCATGAAGAAGGCATTAGAGGTTTATACAGGTACCTTATTTTTGTTTTAATTATACTTTATTATTATTATTATTATTATTATTATTATTATTATTATTATTATTATTATCATTATCATTATTCTATTTAAAATCATTTGAATTGAAATTTTCATATCCATTCAAATAATTTTGCTAAACTGTGATTTTTCTCTCCTTTTTTATTTCTACAGTGGTCTTGTTCCGGCCTTGGCTGGTATCAGCCATGTGGCCATCCAGTTCCCTGTTTATGAAAAAATCAAACTTTATCTTGCACAGAGAGGTACCCTTCCCTTCGTATATTAATGAAAACAACATAGAATAATATAGTTTGATGGAACATAAAAGAAAAAAGGATAACAAATAAACACCGAAGAAAATCAAACAATGGGCAGGCTTTGTAAAAATCTGGATTCAGAGATTCTTTTCTGAAAAAAAGAACCAATAACTATTATATATATATATATATATATATATATATATCCATGCCAGGAATGTCAAGACCTCAGAATAAGATAAAAAAGAAATTGCTTTATCGGTCTTGTATTGAGTGAAGAAATGAAAAACAATAAAACATTCAAATTACAATGATTTTGTTTTGTTGCAGATAACACCACTGTAGACTCATTACATTCTGGTGACGTTGCTATTGCTTCATCGGTCTCAAAAATAATCGCTTCCACATTGACATACCCTCATGAGGTACTTCATGTCTTTCTATATTCATGGTGTTTAGTTTTTTTTTTCTTAGAGGGATTTAAGTGTAGGTTTTTGTTGTCTCTCTCTTTTTTCATTACGGTAATTCTAGCATATATCCATATGGTGCATCAATTTGATATCATGAAAAATATTGTTGCAGTTAAAAATTACAGTTGCAATTGTGTTCTTAATGGGATTGTACTGTATAGCTTAATTGTAAACATTTTCTTTTTTAAACCAAATTGTTAGTGGACATTTCGCCCTGACCTTATAAAAAATTTAATTGGTTTGTGGAAGGCTAAACATCTTTCAAATCGGCCCAAATTTTGATACACATTATGTAAGAGATTAAGAACATGTCTGCCATTTTAATTTTCTAATTTGAAATTTTTGTTTTCCTTCCGGATATTTCACAAAGAGTTATTAATTTAATAATACAAGGTATAACTGGATATTAAATTGAAATGGTGTACTTGTTAAAATCATATAATAAACCAAAATAGGAATACTGAGGTTTTTTGGAGGCTGCTTCCCAGATGCCTATTTTGGTCACCAAAATCATGTCTATTTGCCACTGAGAACTTCTTAAAATGTTAGGTGGTGCGAACAAGGCTTCAAGAGCAGGGATTCCATCAAGAAAAGAAGTACAAAGGCGTAATTGATTGCATAAGAAAGGTTCTTTACAAAGATGGCATTTCTGGTTTTTACAGTGGTTGTGCAACAAATTTACTGCGAACTACACCAGCAGCTGCCATCACTTTTACTAGTTTCGAGATGATCCACAGATTTCTGGTCAATCTAAATCCTCCTAAATCTCATCCCCAAATTATTTAATTTTTAAACATTGTTTTCTATATGATATAAAGGTTAGCTCCATTTAAAGCCATTCTTCAAAAGAAATTGGATATGAACAATTATGCTACTAGTTCCTGGCATATTCAATGATAGCAATTCTCTGACCTCTTGTTTTAGCGTTTCTGTGTCTCACTGATGATGATGAAAAATTAGTATATTTCATGTTAGATGTAACTATTACACTGGGATATTAATGTGCAGTGAAAAGTCGCTGTTTTGTTTTACATTTCAGTGTGTTGTTGTATGTAACAGTACAGTTAGAAATTGTATGAATCATAGATGTTTCTTGCTCTGAGGGAAGTAAATTAAAGCGAACTTCTAGAGATATATATCATGGAGATAATTTTTTGCTGTATAAGTAGATTGTTGTGGATGTGATACCTTGTTGGTCAAATTATATCTTTTCCATAGTTTCCTCAGTTTAAAAATTATACAATGTGATGCCTTGTTGGTCAAATTATACCTTCGTGTCATTCACATTTTTTATTCGACGTATATTTAATGATCTAACGTCAATTGTTGCTAGCAAGTATTCTCCTTGACAAACTTATATAGTCAAGTGAAAACAATTAATTGCAAGTACATGACAGAAGTCATTCGAATTGGGTATGCTCGTGTGATCAAATTTAATTCTAGGATCATTCATAACTCACGTTAGTGTATTTGGATATTTATAACGACCAGATAATGTTTTTCACGGTAATAATCACTGCCAAATTAGCAAAATTTTATGTAAAAGAGTCCCGCGCAGTTGAAGATCAGAAGATCTCGAGATAAGATATCATGTCAAATTATTTGTAAAATTAATCATGCAAAATTCAGACACGAGAACGTATAAACTAATACTTCACTAGGAAGGACTGACAGATATCTGATACCTATAAACATAATAATTATAGGAGTCAAAATAATAGTAATAGTAATAGAATAAATAAAAAAGATCGATTTCAATTATAGAGTTTATTGCATCATGCATAGCGCCTATTGGTCCATTTTTCACATATGTCTAGAGAAATAGTAAAAAAAATACTAAAAAATATAAAATTCAATCTACATGCATATTTTTATACGGAGATTATATTAAACGGTTTAGATTAATTTATTTAAATTTTAAAAATAAAAATATTAATCCGTAGTACATATTAACATCAATATAAGCTATACATATTACCTACTCACACGTTATTCATTTTCCTTTGAGTGAGATGCTTGCCGTAAACGAGTTTGCAATTGCAACAAAAAAAAAGTTATTTAAAACGAAGAAAAGTGGATTTATTATCTTCTCGCCACCATCCCTCAGTTATTCAGTGACATCTCAGTTTTTGTCAGCTAGCGTCTTGGATTGCCATTTCCAACTAGTGCTCTTAAGAATCTACTCTCTGAGTTGGAAAGAGAGACAAAGAAGAAAATAAGGAGGAATTAAGTTTTTACTTTTAAAATTGAAAAATATCTTTTCGTTTTATAAAAAAATGAATAGAAAATATCTTTCTTTTTTATTTAATTTTTCTCCATTTAACTTGCTTCACCTTCAGAAAATTAAACTCAGAAGCAAAATAAATGTGCATTTTTCTTCCTCTTCCTTCCCCTTCTCTTTAGTCAATTTTTTTTTTTATCCAATACACTCTTAATTTACCTATTTTAACTTATGCTTTATTAATTTTTTTCATCAAAGAACAAGAAATTATCCCTCCAATCAGAGATGGAGCTATTCACAATGACCCCATTCATTTCATAATCTTTGTACTTTGATCCGATTTTATTATATAATTTAATGTACATGTATGAATACAATAAAATTGACTTCTATAATTTTGTATAAATTTTATATGATTGACACCTATACTCATAGAAAATTTTCGAAGTTTGACCTCTATAACTTGAAAATATGTCTCCGCTCCTGCCTTTAACATATAAATAGTTGTGAGTTAACATTTCTTTTTATCATCATTAATAAAAACAAGTTCCCACATAATCAATTATAGCGTTCTATGCCGTAATTTCTTTGTGAATAATTCAAATTTTAATTCTCAAATTAAATACCATGATGGGCTTTTTCTATTTCTTTTTTACTAATAAGCAAATCCAATCTAAACAGTAGCAAATTTTAGCTCCGCAGTTAGCAAGAAAGGTGGATATGTGCACAATAGGAAATTTTGTTTCTCGAAATTAACAAATGACACCCATATTTAGAACTTAATTTGTTAGCAAGTCATGAACAAACCAGACTCCTAAGATAGAAGAAAATTTGGTTGCCAGTTGCAAATATAAAATTTCGTTAGTACTGCTAAGCAAATTTGAATCTTCGAGAGGAGAAAAAACTGGGGGTAGAAATGGAAGCACAATATGAACGTTGTTCTTTTCTTAGAATTAAATAAAGTAAAATCTGGCGTTGGAAAGGATGAAAGAATTGGAGATAATTGATAAAAAGCGATGATAAATAAAAGAGAAGATAATTCAGAGAGAGAAAGGAATCCTATAATAGGCATCTCTTGCGTATTGAACCGTTCAACAATCTACGGTTCATTTAAGGCTGCTGCTACACCCGCAACACACGCAGCCGAAATTTTGCGTGAAATTTTTTTTTTGGCATCCTGAAAATTCATTATTAATTAAAAACCATCCAAACCGGATTATATCAAAAAATATCACTCCCGCACAATGATTTCGCACACTAGTTAAATTGGGTCCGCACAAGCCTTTTGCTCACCTATTGGTCCGCACCATGGTTTGACGCACCAGATCCGCACAATAATTTCGCACACCAAGTGGTTCGCACAATGATTTGGCGAATTCAGATTCACTGAGGTAACCCAAAAGTTGGGTTTTAAATTGGGACCGTCTGATTCAAATCCGAAACCATCCATCTGGTAATGAGTGCACATATTCCGAGACGCAAATTCGGATCCCGAGATAATCATGAGCGACGAATTAGAATCGGATGGTCCCAATGCAAAACCCAAAAATTGGGTTACATTAGGGGATCCGGACCCATGGTTTGGCGCACCAATATGTGCGCATGGAAATTGATATACTTACACTGATTTTAATGTATTTAGCACGGATCTTGATGCAAATCGGATGCTCCTTATAAAAATGGGCTTTAATGGGATAATGAGATGCTCTTTTCAATGTTGTGCGTGAAAGTCAAATTTGGCTTCGCAAAACCTTGGTGTGCGAAATATCTGGGTGCGCAAAAGGATGGTGCGGACTCGGTGCGTCAAATCATGGTGCAGATTAATAGGTGCGCAAAAGGTTTGTGCGGATCCGATTTGACTGGTGCACGAAATCATTGTATGGAAGTGGTAGTTTTTATATAATCCGGTTTGGGCGGTTTTTAATTAATAACGAATTTTCGGAGTATCAAAAAAGAAATTCGGCACATGCAGCAATTGATCAGAGAAAAAAAATACTGTCACCTTCACTCCGAAAGTGTCCCCGTATCCTTTGTAAAATATTTGAAAGGGTCTTGAGCATCGGATCAGAATCTGCTTCTTTTCTTTAAAAAAAATGAGCTGATTCTGATCCCCTGACCATCATACCCAATTATTTGAACCTAAAATGTTGTATGCAAAATTAAATACATATATTATGCGGATTGTTAGTCAGTTATTTTGTTTATATAGGTGCTATTAGCCGGTAAATTTGACATTCATTTCTGACTCGTCTATTAATAGATACGTCAATCTTGTCGAATCTAAGTGTGGAACTATACATCAATTTTAAATTTGTACGTAGTTCATATTTGATATCAGTAATTTGAGTTTTGAGTCTGTTAACACTTCTCAATATATTATTAATTAATTATAAAATATAAATAGATTCACTTACAAATCTGTTTATATTATTACATCTAGGCACAATCAAATTTTTTTGACATATGCATTGGCTCAAGCACCCAACACATTTCAAATTTTGAATTCATAACCTGAGACCTCTCACATAAGAGTCAATGCATATGTTTTTGTTACTAGACCAAAAACAAATTCTTGAGCACAATCAAAATTAGTCACTTCAAATATAAAAAATATTTAAGAACCAGATAATTGAATAAACAAAGATATATTTTGTAAATAAACTTACTCCATAATCATAACTGGCGTCAACTTTACATTGTCGAAAATTTGACGTAGAAATAAATTTCGTGCAATTTCATATAATATGTAGCAAATTCGAAAAATCAGCTGATTGTTGATTGAATTTTGATAAATTTACATTATTAATTCTGTAAATGGCTCGATAGATATCAATTTGTTTTGAAATTGTTTCAACTTTAAAATGCATTTTTTTCAAATAATAAAAACTATATCAATAATTTTATTTGATAAGGTGACGGTTGTCAAATGACTAATAACTTCTTTTAAATTGCCTACCAATAAATAATAGCAGACGCGGAGATTCCACAACTCCTTTCTGTAGTCCAAGTGCATCTATAAAACTTATATTGGGAATATCCACTTAAAATTATTAAATTATTAAATCATACAAACAAATCAAAGAGAACTCTCTTTTTAGTTGATCTCTGTTCTTCATCTTCTCCAATTCCTCTCTCTCGCTCCAGTCGCCATGAACGGAGTTTCCGAGCCACCACTGGAAAGCAACAACAAGTCGAGATCAACCAACGCGTCGGAGCGACCTCCCAAACCGATCACCGTTTCACCTCCGCCTCGTCGCGACTTCCTGCTCCACCTCGAGGCCTACCTCGCGCGGCGCGATGGTGTCGACAAACTCCTCAAGATCTCTCGCTATGCTGCTAAGATCCTGCTTGCGACTCCCTCCCGTGGCGGAGCGCTCGCGCCTCGCCTTCAGGCCTTTGAATCCAGTGTCGGTCTCAGTCGAAAAGCGTTTCGATTGGGTAAGTTTATTCAGGATGTGAATTCTCTCCGCTTTTTCTCCTTCTCTAAAACGCTCTGCTCCTCTCCTCTGGATCTCCTACTTGCGATTGTGGCTTTTGGTGGAGAGGGGGTTTATTTCTTTATTGAGCAGTTTGTGTGGCTCGCAAAAGCTGGGCTCCTGCCAAGTGAAATTACTCCTCCTTTGCAAAAACTCAGCACCTGGTCTGAATTGATCGGATATTTCGGGAGTGTGGCGCTTAAGACCCGAGAGATGGGAAAGATCAAAGCTTCCATTGAGGCAAAGAAAGGGGAGGCGGATGATGATGAAATGGACTTGGAGAGATTGAATGCGAAACTTGAATTGAAAAAACTGTCAATAGTGCAAGATGCGGCGGATGGTGTGATGGCATTGTCAGATGTAAAGAGCTTCCATTACGGGACAGGATTTAGTGCTGTGGTGTGCGCCACCGCCGGAATGATATCAGCTCTAATTAGCACTCATAGGAACTGGAGAGCATGCTGATCAAGGTACTGGTGCTCGGATTATCGTCCGTCTTTGTTTAATTTATTTTTCCATACCGAGTCATTGATTGTAGGATGTCCAATTAGAGATAGATATAATAAAAAGCTCTGATCCATTTTTAATAGAAGTAGTTCTTCGCAGAGTGAAATAATGTGAATTGTCATAGTGTTTTGCCATGTATACAAAATGATGGTTAATATCAGGGGAAATATGGTTTCTTAATCACAGAGGCCTCGAATAATTCATATAATTTTGTTCGTTTATCATGACTGTCTTTGTCTTTTTGGCGTGTAGAATCTTAGCCTTGTAACATTTTGTTGATTGATGACTAAAAAGAGGTGTATTGTACCAAATTCTTATATAGAAAACTTATATGGTGGGGCTAAGAGCTAATAGATTTTGATTATTTTGACAAAGAACAAAATTAGTTGGAGGCAATTTTATCTTTGATCAGTTAATTGGAATTTTGATTTTCTTGATAATTCCCTGTCTAAGCATATTGAAAATTGTAGTTATGACTGTGCAAGTTGTTTACTAATATTTTGAACAAGTCAAAAGTTGGAATCCCTGGCTATACCAGTCTGGTTTGTGCCAGCCATGGTTTTGTACAAAACCAGATCAGCTTCCTGTTAACATTTCTAAGAGGCAAAAGTGGTATTTGAGTGTTGTTCATTTTTCTGTGTTTTGCCTATTATTCTACTATTAAAGGGACTGTTAGAGATAGTGATGTTCATATCTTGGATAATTACTTGCTTGCGGGAGAGTTTTAGATGAACCGAAAATAAAAATGAAGGATGACAGTTAATCATAAAATTTTACATTTTTGTTGCTGAGATAAAATCATTTATAATATAGTACTGTTTCAGAACATGGGTTTATGCTGGTAAATGGTAATACCTTTTCCCCTGTAAAGAAAGCAAATTTAGGTACATAAAAAAAATTCCACTGTGATTGTGATAGTTTGCTACAGAATGTGGTAAAAGCTGCAAAAATGTATACCAATATTAAATACTGTTGTTGCAAAATTTTGAAGTTATCGCTGCTCGCTCCCGTAAGTTAATTTAAATATTTTAAAGGTTGTCATTGTATATCTTGTTGAGACAAAATGGGACTCAACAAAACGAGGCTAAATTATTTAATTTTAAGTATCTAGCAAAAAAGTTTCAGGCGGATTTCGAATATACGATTCCTGGGAGAGTATTATTTTAGTCATTTGTCTATTTTTAAAGAAAGTTTCTTAAAAGTGGTAAAATTCAAGGTTTCTATTACGTAGATTGACGCTTAAAAATAAATGAAAAAAATAATAATAAACAGAAAGGGTATTTAGGCAGACACATGCTTCTAGTCGTGTGTACACCTTATATGTACTATATTTAAATCGGTATTTCTCATAGTTTCAAAACAAGTCATATATTGAGGAACAATCTTTCTCTATTTTTTGGAGTCAGGCTTTGCAGTCGTATTTGGAACTTTGGATTCTGTGAACCGGCGTTTAGAAAAAATAGTGGGAACTTCTGGTATATTCTTCAATTTTTTTGAAATTAGGTATTTCTCCTCTATCATAATATTATATTTATCATCTTATATTTCTATTAGAACTCGTTTAAATTAATAAATACTCATTTTATCTTTTATTAAAAAATAAAAAATATGCAGTACGGTTAAGAGAAATACTCGATCTTCTAATTGGCTAGTTGCGATAACAAATGATTTGTTTTCTTATTTGTGACATTCAAGCAAGCGTATATGTGCGCGTCACGAGCAGAGAAAATAACCATATGTCCTCGAAGAATTAGAGGCGGAACACAGTAATTGATAAAGGTGGCTAAGTCACCCCCATAAATTAAAATTTTATAGTTTGGTCTACTAAATTTTGTAAATTTTATATGCAGGTATACATTTAGCCTCGTTATAAATTTACACTATATTTGATACTTCAGCCCCACCAATCTCTATTTTCTAGTTCCGCCCCGTTGTAAAATATAAATAGAATGTTAATAGAAAATGCAATAGATTGGGTAAATGCGTGAGTTTCTATAATTTAGTAGAGTAAATATGATATTATGAATTTTAGAGCGATGCATAATTTTTGTGATTTTTGAAGGGTGTATATGAAATTCCCCCCTTAAAAATATTTTTCATTGCTATATATTTCGGTATTCTTTTAACCTGAATTAGTCAACTGAGGGCTAGCCGCTTAACCACAAATAGGATGCTAAATTGCTAATTATTATTCATGCACTTGTAGAGAGTTTGCAATCAAACTCTATTTTAATATAGTATATGTTTTTTTTTTGAAGGACGAATATAGTATATGTTATAATATGTTCTTGGAATTCGCGTAAGCACGTCAAATTGGAAAGGCCAGCTAAAACAACTTTTTAACAACAAATAACAAATTTCAAGTGGAGTGTTTAAACAATGTTCTCTTTTGTTTTGAAATAGTATATATCGTTCCAGGTTAACCTCCAGGTGTAATGAGACTAAGAACTATCAGCAGGGTATTATGTAAACAAATTGAGCATTCTGTTTAAATTGCATCGAGTAATGGATAGAGTTCTCCTGATTTACAAACTGGTCTAATTACTTGTTTTAGAAAGAAAAAAAAAAATGAAAAACACGACGACTGAGCTATAAACCCGACTTTATATTGAATTTTTTTTTTATGAAATTAGGCAGGAATCATAGTGGCTTAATACTTTGTTAGGCTTTGAAATTGTTCTGTCTATATCATGTAAGATTTAAAATCCCCATTGAGATGATTTGAAGTTATCGCTTCTTAGGTACAAACGTGGAAGCAATTGGCGATAATTCTGTAATATTCAGCAATTGATTGGAATTTAATAAACTTGAGACAAAATAGATAAATGAGAATAAATCATCAATGAAAGAGTTTTTTTTTTTCCTTTTCGGATACAAACAAACAGGAGAGAGAGAGAGAGCAGACTCTATAATCAAATTGTTTAAAAATAAAATGGAATGAATAAAAACGGAAAGGTATAGGTTGTGTTTTATATGATACTGAATTGGTTCAGTCTAAGGCGCCTTTTCAATGTAATGTATCTATTTGTATTTGTGCTCTTTAATCAATAATGAAAAAGTCACAATAAAACAATAACAGTGGAAAATGCAATATGTGATGTCAGTGTATAGATTTTGCAGATCGAACCATAAAATACCAAATATCACACTTGGTCCAAAATACATATAGATGATCATATCAAATGAAAAATAATTAATATGCAATATACACCTATCAATCAATCGGAAATTAAGAGCAAATTTATTTAAACGAATATTTTGAGTTTTTTTAAATTTAAGTTTCAACACTTTTTTTGCCTTTTCAATTTGCGCTTTATCGATTTATTTCATCTGCAACTTCTATTATTTCATGCTTCATTTTCATTTTTTTTTAAAGATCCTATTGGATGTGCAAAAAAGTCTCTGAATTCAGCTCAGACTTTGACTGAGCATTTTATAATTAATTAGGTTCTTTAATTTAATTAAAAAAATAAGAAAACAAACGAAAGAAAGGAGGCTGGCCGTTGACCACAAAGACCATTGCTGGCCTTGCAAACAAATGAAAAAAAATCACCAATTTAGAAATAATATGATTGCAGTTGACATTATCCTCTCATGTATTCTTTTTTCGAACAAAAAAATTGTTAAACCGCAGTTGATTATTTTTTTTATCTTTTGTGTGATTTTGGAAGAGAGACGAACTTAGTTTGATATGGGCCTTAAAAAATTTGGGCTTGAGCTTCATAGAAGAGTAAACAGTTAACTTATTTTTCAGGCCTCTTTTATCAAAACCCATTTTGTAAGATTACATGAGAAAAAATGGTGTTTCTCATTCCCTTTGAATCTTCTTTTTTCTTTGAGATGAAGATGGAATTAAATACTTATACTTATAAATATCTATATAAAATTTCTCAGCTGGGTTTGAACTTTAGATTCCGTCAGACAATTTGCACTTTTCCTTTTTTTTTTTTTTTTTTTTTTTTTCTAGAAGGTAAAGATGCTACTTTTTAAAAGTTAATAGACCTGGTACCTAGTAAAATAGGCAGCCTTTTTTAAGGTTGGTGTTATCAGGTCTCTGTCTCAAAATAATATCTAATATTTTATAAAATTCAATGATGGTTCAAAGTGAGATATGATCATTTATAAATTATTTTATGTGTTGATTTAAAATATCTCTTGTAAATTTTAAACATGTGTCTTTCCGTAAAGAAATGAGACCCATCATGATTTGTGTTATGCTTACGATAGTTAATCGTATAAATGAGTGAAACCGTGATATTGTGCAGATTCTATGACTTTAAAACTCAATTTTTAAAAATTCAAAAGTCTATTGTTCCACATATAAAAAATTCATAGAGTCATTTTTTTTTAGTTTTTATTATTTTGTCTAAAAGAGAGAAATCATTCTATGGTTTAGAACTTCTTAAATCATTGTTTTAATTAGTATTAGAATCTGGAGACTAGACTTTCAAATTTTCTCTAAAAAAATAGTAAAATAATCTTTAATATATAACATTGTGCTTCTTATAAAATTTTGATATCTAAATCAAATTGAGCAACTCGGATTCCCCATTTAAACTTTAAAAATCAAAATATAAAACTATAGTATTGACCTATCAGTGATTGTACCATAAACTCACTTCACGTAAGATGAAAAAAAGGTGTAATTTTAGCTTCCTAAAAGAATCATGGACGGTTTGCTAAAGTTGCAACACTTGGTATCACTAGGCATTTGAAATATTTCTAAAGGTAAAGTGCGTATATCCCAATTGACAATTGTTATCAGCAAAATCAAGTAATATATTACAATTTTGAAACATGCTTAATTAAAAAAATGGATACTTAGTGGAGCAATCATACCGTGAGAATATAATGCAAAGGGGATTAAAATTTAACGGGATTCCTTTTAATGCAATACAAAAATCCACAACAAATTCTATTATTTCATGCTAAAGTTGGCTAATTAATCTACAATATTTGGTATCGCAAAAGTAGCTTGCTTCAATAAAACAGGTGGAATACCAATACCCCACTTTGATTGGAGAAAAAAAAGATGATTAAGAAATAATTTAACACATTAGAGGCACCACTAATTAAGAAAATGAAAAGTGCCATGTCTGATGACAACGCACCACTAATTTTTTTTGTTCTCCATTTACCCCTTTTTATTTTTATTTTTAGTTTTGTCACCTCACCTCCTTCTATAGATAACCCTTTTGAAGTAAGTTGAGCTGTCTGAATTGGAGAACTTAGCATTTGGATATTCACGTGTCAAGCTGCCTCCATCTTTTTCTAATTGAATGTGAAATGAACAGCCTATCTCGTCGATAGTGGCATACTCATAAAATTTGTGAATTATCCGTGAATAATTTATGTTTTTATTGATGGCAAACTGAACGTTAAATTATTTGGTTGATCATATTTTGACCGAATTATTCGCGAATAATTCACGAATTTTATAAAAAAAAATCCGAATTTTACGAATTATTTGCGAATTTTCCCGATTTTTTTTTCCAAAACTTATTTTTTTGTTTTTTGTTTTGTTCCCTTGTAAAACTGAGATCTCTAGTCCGGATAATTCCGAATAATTTTCAAATTATACCCGAATTATTCCTAAATAACAAATTTTTAACCTCACCGAACCGAATCCTAATAATTCATTTGTCACTATGACTAGTGAGGACTGAGGAGTCAAGAGATTGATGCCTGCTCCAAACTGTAGATATAATTTTTTACATTTTCTACATAATTCTTCTAATATAATGTAGATGTCTTAAAAACTGCACAAAAAAGATGTTATTAGTTGCATAAAAGTGAAATTATTAGTTGCATAGATTGTTATTTGATAAATATGATATTGTGATAGAATTGAGAATTGTGTTGTCTCGAAATTAACTTCATAATATTTTTTTTTCTTAGAAATAGAATTAGTAGAACTAGATCTTGTCCACTTCATATAAAAGAGTCTATGTTGTGAACTTGTGATAATAAAATTAGAAATAATTGAATAAAGCAAACAAAAATTAATATAACCTCCGAGAAACGTAATAAAATCATGATATTGAAGTTCTAATTCTACATTTTTGTATGATGTTTTTTTAAAGTGAGCTCACGTAAAATATTACAGAGAATGGTGCCTTTTAAAATAAAGAAAGTTACAGTGATCATACTCACGCAACTATTTGTCAAAAACACAATCTCTACAAAGTTGTAAGATCATATATGGTGTTGATCATAGTTCAATGTTGAAAATTAAGAAAATTGGTGATCATATGTAGTGTTGGCTATCGAACTCCTGGTTAATGACAGTCATAACTACAATAATGCTAAGTAATAAAATTCATCATAGTTCATAATATTATTTAGCAATGATTCAAATCCAATTCTACTAAAATTCTTCTATTTCATAGCTCCTGAGAGATGAGTAAAAACAAAAAAAAATGTTTTTTCTCTTCTCTGGAACAATGACTCACTATACAACATATTTTTTGTCACGAGGAATCAAATACAACCATCAAAAGCGCAAAACCATGAACGAACCGGAAGAAATAAAGGAACTCGGTGGCTTCTAGATGGGGCTCAATCGTATCATATGCCTCTGAAAAGGAAGACATACAACAATAGGCCTTACTGAAAAAATAAAAGAAAACAATATCTGATTAATCGGAATTGGGACGGTACTATTCGATATCTATAAAAATTTATGCAGATAATTTGAAGATTGGTTCGAATCAAATACGTATGAATCTTGATACGGATCAAACATCTCCGACCGACCCTCAGACCTTCTCCCCTCCCTCCCTGATTAACCTAATGAAATAACGGACAACATTCAACAAAACATGATAGTGACCGAGATAATCATACTTTTATAATACAACAGAGAGGGGGGTTGGCTAAGATCAAATTAGAATGACTAAGGTCATGTTTGGTTGTGGAGTAAAGTTACTCCGGATTAAATTTCTTACTTCAAGCTAAGATGAATTAAAATAATCATGTTTGGTTGGAGTTTGATTAGAATTTGGTGGAGTAAGCTAATGAAGAGAGAAAAATTATAAAATGACATTACTCTAATTATGGAACCCACAGGTGGAGTAAGTTACTCCACCTAGAGAGGTGGAGTAACTTAATCCGGATTAACTCAAATACTACTCCATCTTACTCCTTCAAATTTACTCCTCGTTTGACTCCTTAAAGATGGATTAAAGGGTTTACTCCACTACTTACTCCACAACCAAACATGACCTAAGATTTTAATACTACAAATTTGTTTTTGTAGTTTTCAAAATTCAAACGGTTGATCTTAAGTGCTCAACGTGTTCTCCATATTAAAATGCGCCTGGAGACCAAATTTTATATTTTTTTTGAATTTTTTTAATCTTTTTTAGATAGGTAGAAAATTATTATTTTTTATAATTTAAAATCTTCTAAATGATTGGATTTCTATCTACTAATCTATCTTAAAAAATAGCAAAAAAAAATTAAAAATATATATAAAATTTAGTGTCCAAGTACATTTTAATATGAAAATCATGTGGAATGGTTGGTATATAGACGTGGTCTGGTCATATATATATATATGGACCATTATTGCTACACATGTCATCAAGAAATTCTAACCAAATTTTGGAATTTTTTCTGGACACATTATATGAACCTTCTATCTCTTTTAACTGGGGATAAGGGTAAAATTCTTTACTGGCAAGATTCTGTAACAAACTTTTACAGTAGAAGTTTAAAAAAAGTTGATTCATTTAACACATTAGCAATTTAATTTCTTCATTTTTATTATTTAATAAAATTCATATCATATATCTTAATCCCTGTAATTAAAGTTTTATTTAGTAATTTCATAATTTGAAGCAAGATTACTTCATAATTAAAAGATATCATCTTTAAATCGTGCAATTTAATTACGTTAATTATATAAATCATATTGCTTGCATAGTTTTTTTTTTCACTTAAATTAAAGGGAGATTCTTTGTTGTAAAATCTACTAAGTCATTTGTCTAAATGAAAAATATTAACTTAAATTTTGACCTTAACAAAACATTTTTGCAAAAAAAGAAAAAAAATACTGTTTTTTTTAGTTGAAAAAAATACTGTTTAATTACTCAACTTTGTATAATTAAAATACATACTAGCTTTTTTAAGATTGTTGGTTTGATAATTTGACGATGCAGCATACATTAGAGCATGAGCCGCTCAATTGTAATGGGCCCAATAATAATTGCCATTTCCTTAGCACTGATCAATGTTTCTCAAGCGCATCCACAGATTGCCTTTTATTTTATTTTCTTTCGTTTCTTTTTCTTTTTCACTTTTTATTCCTTCTCATATATTTCTCTTTGTTTGTATTTTTAAGAACCCTAGCCACCTAGCCCATATTTCTCTTTGTTGTTTTATATTTTCACGCGACATGCTTTATCATACGTGATAGTATAATAACATGTAGAGGCGGAGTCAAGTGAAATTAGACTGAGACTAATCTTAATATAATCTAAAGAGTGCTTAGCCATTCTTATGGTTTACTAGTTTTTTAATTATATAAATTGAAATTTAATTAATTTTTTTATTTTTATGTAGTTTAGCTCCTTGATGAAATTTCAAACGTGTGAGACTTGGGTTCAAGGTCTATCGATTACATTTTAAATTTCAAACGTGTGAGACTTAGTAGTTTTGCATTTTACGTTTCAACACTTTCAATCTTAAATTTATAGTTCCATATCTGAAGTCAGGGGCAGAGGCGGAACATAAGCCTAACTGGAGTGTGCTAACTGCTAACTGCTAAGCCACCCCAACTTTTCAAAATTTTATTATCAAGTACCTAGATTAGATAGAAGAAATGAAATTTTGAGAGAGTTTTCTTACTAATTTATTTCTTTTATATGTATTATTAGCATCTCTCAACTTTATATAGCCTCCTCTATACTCAAATTCTGGTTTCGTCCCTGGTCAAGGGTAGGCATAAGGCATATATGTTAACCTCTGACTCAATTTTTTTTGAAAAAAATGTACTTCTATCGTATTGTTTTTTTCATGAAAATTATAAGAATATACTTGAACTTAGAAAAATTATAAAATTTTACTTCTAAACCTTGTTTTAAATTTTATCTTCTTTAAGCGACGATAGCAAGAAACGACTATAATGTAAACTACAACTTTGACGGATAAAGGAAACAGATTTCTATTCATGTTTTTTGGTCTAGGTTCGATTTCACCTCTGTTTTTTTTTTTTTTGAAGAGAAAAATAAGAGTCTAGCTCATATTTCTCATTCATTGGTGTTTGTTACATGAGTGTGTAACTGGCAATGAAAGTGGAAAAAAATGCTCAAAACAGTTGAGCATAAGTAAGAAATGAAATAATAGGAAAAAAGTAGGAATTAAAAGAAAATGAAAGTATTTATGATTGTATGGCTAAGGGTATAATAGTAGATATCCGAGACCAAGTGACTATTATTGCTCTCTTCTATTTCTATATAGTTATTCACCTATGTTAGTATTTTGTAAAAAATAAAAGTTTTATGATTGTATGGCTGAGGGTATAACTGTAGATATCCGAGACCAAGTGACTATTATTTTTCTCTCCTATTTCTATATTTCTATGTAGTTATTAAATTATGTCTCACTCAAAAAATTTATTCCACCCTACTAATTATTCCGGCTCCGTCTCTAAGTGAGGTTAGTGAATATTTGTATGGTTGATTAGTTAGAGGCTAGACCGTTAAAGCTATTTATTAATTTATTTAACTAACTTTTGTTGAAACAGGCTACCAGAGCGTTATCAACCGCTTAGTAGCTCAATGCCTCAATAAAATAATGATCGTTCAACTTTTCTTCATGAGATTGGGAATGGTACCGTGTATTTTTATCATTAGGCATTAGCTAATTTAAATCGCTATCACGAATATCTTGTGCATTTGCGTTGAATTGCTACTGGAGATTTGTTAGGCAACTAACCCATGTCAATCTCGTAAAAAGTATATTTTTGTAAGCAGCGAAAGGGAAAGAGAAATTACATTAGTACGATGATAGTTGGTACAATATAATATTGATTGCGGAGTAGTTTCGATAGACATTAGATCTACTTCAGGTTCAATGAATTTCGATCCTTTGATCTGTTTTAAAATCTATGTGTCAATCAGACCTAAAAGTAAGTGCAATATGTCCATCAGACTTATTTCATTCTTAAATTAGAGAAATTGAATAAAAAAAACACTACTGATAGTACTGATTTCTAAAATCTGACAAGTTGAATTTTATTTTTAAGGACAGAGAGCAAACGATCTTTGGCATTTCAATTAATATACAAAACTGTATAAAGTTGGTGTTACAAACAACACCATAATCTTTCTATTAATTATTTGTATATTCATTTCCTTTTTAGTTCCAACGGCTATTTAGCCTAAGTGTGTATAAATAGAATAGCTGCTGTACATTGTAAAGTATGATTTGATAATCAATAAAATCTAGAAATTCCACTCATCAGAAATTTCAGTTTCTGTTATTCTGATCTCAACCATTATTTTTTATTGAGATCTGTGCATGAATATATTTCTTAGTTGAGATTCACATGAAAAAATTAGAATCAGATTTCTAACAGCAGATTTATTTACCAACGTGAAAAGAACTCCAATAAAAATCGAAAATCTTGAGGGAAAGTTGTAGCTCATCTAGTCCTCCGTCTCAAATGACCTCGATCCACTAATACTAGCGTGGAAATTTTTATTTAATAATGTTGGATATTAAATCTATCCGAAGAAGTAAGAGCATTTCCCCTTGTATTTTGGGAAAATTGTGAAAATGTCGCTTCAAACTTTGAAATTGTCAAAATGACACTCTAAACTTCATTAATTTGTAAAAATGTCACTCTAAATATTTAATGACCAAAATACCCTTCTTCTCCTCTTCTTTCTCCTGCCTTCTATTCTTCTCCTGTTCCGAATGGCGGTGGAGGGGGTCGTAGAGGAGGGTTTGATGGTGTTGGTGCTTGTCGGAGGAGGAGGGGTTGCGAAGAATGCGAAAGCAGACGAGGGGAATCATGCCCGGAAACTGCTTCTTGCGCCTCTTGCGACGGGTGAGGGTCGGGTCGGCGGAGGGTGTGGGAAGAGGTGGTGGAGGGGTGGGAGGCGGAGATGGACGGGCGAGGGTATTTTAGTCATTAATTATTTGAAGTGGCATTTTTACAAATTAATGAAGTTTGGAGTGCCATTTTGACAATTTCAAAGTTTGGAGTGACATTTTCACAATTTGAAAGTTTTGGAGTTGCATTTTCACAATTTCTCTTTGCATTTTTGGTCGTTGTGGTCACGCTGGCCTGGTCGTATATTGACTATTGACCATTATAGCTACAAATGTCATTAAGAAAGGAAGAGGGGGGTGTTCGATGTCCATCGGACTAGAAAAGTATTCGATGGGTGATTTCTACCGTCCGATCTACTTCAAAATATGTGCGCACAGATATTAAAGCAAACAGCACGGATATTAAAGTAATACGCACAGATCTTGAAGTGAATCAGACGGTAGAATGACCCATCAAACACTGTTCTGGTCCGATGGGCATCGGACACCCCCTCTCTCATTAAGAAATCCTAACAACATTTTGCAATTTTTTTTAGAAATAGACATTATATGGACTTTATATCTTTTTTAAGCGGGGGGGGTGAGGGTAAACTTTTTTACTGACAATATCGTGTGACAAACGTTTACAGTGCATGAGAGCATCTTTATTTAAAAATTGCAAAAAAAAAAAAAAATCTTTTAACACATTAGCAATTTAATTTCTGCAATTTTATTATTCAAGAAATTTCATATCATCTCAATTCATGTATATTTAATTTTATTTTGTAATTTATACTTCAAGCAAAATTACTTCATAATTAAATTTATATCATCTCTATTCATGCAATTTTTTTATTAAAGGCTCCTGATGAGAATTGAACTTGCGTCTTTTTAAAGAGAGAAAAGAGTTTATACCACTGCAGTAAGTCCGCAGTGCTTTATTCATACAATTTTATTATGTCAATTGTCAAAATCATATGGCTTGCATATTTTCTTCAGATACATTAAGAAAGATTATTCTTTGTAAAATTTACGAAGTCATTTGTCTAAATGAAAAAAATTAGCATATCGCCACATTATTTTAAAGTATTGGATTGATAATTTGACCACATTAGAGCATTAGCCGCTAATTGCATTTTCTTTTATTTTCATTTCCTTCCTCTCTTTTTTCCTTGTTAAATATTTCTCTTTGTTTGTGTTGTTTAGATAAGAAATTATTTGCAGAAATTTCGATTTTCAACGGTGCTAAGATAAATATTATCTTAAATATTACTCTCGACAACTAGTCTGCACGAATTTCATCCAAGTAAGAAATTATCAAATCAAATTTAAATAATTAATCAGATTCAAACTCATTAGATAAACAAGCACCATACGAAACACAATTGAAAAACAATAAAATAATATTATTTTGTATAATAAGAAACAAAAAAAATTATCCTTGTACATATTAAAAAGCAACATAAAAAGAAGACTAGTAATTAGATAGAATGAAGCGAGCATTTCTCTATGGATCTTCATAGTTTGCAATATTGCATAATTATTTAAACATCTACATTATTAAAAAAAAAACATTCTCATTGAAAGTAACCAAGAAATCATTCATTTATTGATCTTTCATGATACTTAAGTGGATTTGGTGTACTTAAGTGGATTTTCACCAAATTCATTGTCGAAAATACCCTTTTAACTCGCAGTATTTTTATTTTAATAGAGTGGAGTCACCTGCTATATGAGTCAAGATTGGTATATCTTTTTCTTTTTTCTTTTTGTTTACTTTTTGTGTACTTGCATTATGTTTTGTTGAGAAGCGATAGCCCGCTAATTTAAGCTATGTTCCTAACTTATTTTTTTCCTTATTTGTTTTATTTTTATTTTTGAGCTACAATTTTGGATTGCACACATAAAATATCAATTAGCGTACAAATGTCTTTCTTTTGAAATTTTAGATTGTCGCTAATCCCTCTGTGATGTGTACAAAAGAAGAAGAAAAAAAAAATGCAAATCATGGACTGTGAGCTCTTACAAAATTTTGGACTCATAATTGGACATTTATTTTTTCAGAACGGAACAAGAACTCAAAATCCAACATTCTGAAAACTATTTTTGAAATTCAAGGGAGGGTTAGCTCCTGCCTCCTGCACCTAGCCGATACGAAATACTCCGGGCTTTATCCAGCATATTCCTTTATTTTTTTTCTTTTTCTCATTTGACATTGTTTATAATTTCATGCAACAAGCTTTATCTTACACGAAAGTATAATAACATATTAACATTCGAGAACAAAGCCGAGTAAAATCAAACGTAGGCACTCATAATTATGAAAATATACACAAGCTTAGAAAATTTATAATTTTTTCTTTACTCCTAATTTTATCTTCTAAAAATATAATATTCTATATTCTTCTAAAAATATACTATCAAGGGATCACACATGAACTGATGGATGTCTCTGCTTAGTTTTCTTTTTTGGGTGTTTTCTAACTGTTTTGTTGTGTATGTTTCGCTCTATTATTAGGTGATTATTGAACATTTTAGTGTTTTGTATTTTTGTATAGTTTTTTTTTATTAAATTTCTGCTTTATATTTGGTATAAGGGAAGTTCGTACTTCCTTTTAAATTGCTAAATCAGGATTTCTTTTAAATGATAGAATTATGGACTTATAATTGGTCATTTTTTTTAAGATTCTTTTGAATTACTAATTTATTTTAATTTTACAGATTAATAACTTTTATTTTGCTATATTTATTTTCATTTTTTATATACGGGTATAAATTATTGCTTACATAATTTTCTTCATACATTGTTATATTAATTTTATGTGGTTTGCTCAATTTATAGGGGGAATTTCATGTATACCCATCAAAAACTTCAAAATTACATATTTCCCCCTCTAAATTTTGAAATTACATATTTCCCCCTCCAAACTTCAAAAACTCACATCTTTACCCATTTTATTATATTTTATATTAAAACACATTCTAAATTCATAAAATACCCACTTTACCCTTCATTAAAAGTATAAAACCTCATATTAAACTCAAATTTGAATCTGAAGGGTTCCTCTACCGTTCGATCCATCTGCATCGCAGTAAGATATGTGCGTGTTCGCTTCAAGATTCGTGCTGATGTAGTGTGCACGGATCTTAAAGCAATTTTGATATGCATGCATCGCATCAATATCTGTGCACATTGCTTCAATATTCGTGCGTGTTTGCTTCAAGATTCATGTTGATGTAGCACACACGGATCTTAAAGCAATTCGGACGTTAGATGAACCTTTCATATTCTAATTAGAGTGAGATGGATGTTTTATGATTTTTAATAAATGGTAAAATGGATATTTTATGAAATTAGAATGTGTTTTAATATAAAATATAATAAAATGGGTAAATATATGAGTTTTTGAAGTTTGGAGGGGGAAATATGTAATTACAAAATTTAGAGGGGAAAATATGTAATTTTGAAGTTTTTGAGGGGTATACATGAAATTCCCCCCAATTTATATATCTTACCTTGTTAAAAAAAAAATTGCAAAAGAAGTCCCCCGCGGCCCCGCCCAAGTCCAAACCCAATTTTTTTTTTATTTCTTCGTTTCTTTTTGTGAGAGCGCAGCGCTGCTTCTGTTAATTGCGGCGGCCAAGAAGAAAATCTCACCGACATTTAAAGACGACTCCTCTTCCGAGTCCGAGTCCCATCCGTATCCGCCGATAAAAACTCTCAACGCTCCCGAGAAACCCTCCAAGCAATGTTATAAAGAAGAAGAAAAGGAGAATAAGAAGGCAAAGTCACATTTTCTGAATTTCACCAACTTTAAATATTTTAATGAGCTTAACGTTTGTTTCCTATTTGATTTATAGGAATCGAAAGGGGTCCAAGTCAAGTCAAGCCAGAAACTGAAATCTGAAAAAAAAAAGAACAAGTGGACATGAACTGGTACACACCGAGGTATTGCATTTGTTTCGATACTAACTCTTACAGGCCATGATTTGTGTCTGTTCGCTGGTGTTGTACGAATCTCTGTTGAGTTTGTGTGCACAAATAATTGGAATTTAGGATATTCAGAATTGAAATGGTATCTCTGAGAAATTCCGGATTATTGATGCCCTTTATATTGTCGTTCTAGATAGCGGATAGGGATTAGATATTTAAATGGCCTGTGTCTAGTAATCAAATGAGAGCTCAAATTATAGATATATATACCAGAATTTAGTGTGCAAGAGCTCAATTTCAACTTGCCCCCCCCCCCCTCCCTTCAAAATAGGTTCATATTTGGTTTTTTCAAGTCAGCTATAGGTATTTGGTTTTTTCCACCACCCCTAATAGGTATTTAAGCTGATTACCAATTTAAGAACCAAAAGGGTCTCTTATGTTTTGCATAGGCAAGCATGCTAGTAAAAGCACAAGAGCCTCTTTGGCATGCTACGCTTTAGATTGACAAGTTTGTTTAAGAGTTTGCATCAATGTGTTTATTTTTTTTTGTTGCCCTTGCTGATAAAAACAAGTCACTGGAGAAGAGACAGGGTACTCACTTGAGTAAGAGTAAAGAAATGAAGAAAAAACATCAGGAGAGGAGTCCCCGAAAAGCGTTCCATGTAGGTCCACGCCTTTGTATTTGTAGGAAGGGTTTTTGGAAATTTTATCTGCGTGAATCTCGAAGGAGGCAAAGCGTTCGGGTCTTAGACAACTCGAGATCCAGCAATAAGCAGGAACAAATGGAGAGTAATACTGATTCCAGGTAATACTATGCTAAGAGGGTTGTTATGACAGAAGCAGGGGAGCACAGCTTTGAGGTAAATAACTGGATTACTCAATTGGAATTTAGGATATTCAGAACTGAAATGACATCTATGTATTATTGATGTCCTTTGCATTGTTGCTCTAGATTGCTTCTGATTGGGAATTAATTTTATGACCCGTGTCTAGTAATCAATTGAGAACTGAAATTGATCTTTATATACTAGAATCTGTTTCACAAAGCAACCTAAAGAATGGGTTCAATACAAAAAACATCTATTTAATACCACCATCCCTAGTAGGTATTAAGCTGCTTGCCTGTTTAGGAACCAGGTTCTTGTTTAATACAAAAAGGGTCTCATTTATTTTGCATAGGCAAGCATGCTAGTAAAAGCACAAGGGCCTTTTTGTTATACTGCCTTTTAGATTGACAAATTTGTTTAAGTGTTTGCATTAATGTGTTTATTTTTGCTGCCTTTCATAATGTAGTTTTAACGGTGTTAGATCTCTTCATTATATCTGTAGGATTATTCTGGGGGAGTAGATACACAACCATCATGGAGACCTCCAATGCCTGTAGAGGATGGCATTTGGAAACCAATTCATGTGAAGACAAATGGCGAAGGGAGGGAGAGGCTCCTGGATTCAGATTTTTTGATAGAGGTTTATGATGTGAAAGTGGACCTATGCGGGAAGATGTCTGGCAATATCCATGGTACAATCGTCATGGACTGCACTACATACCTTATATACCTCTTCAATCGGGACAAAGAAAATGCATTGATGATTCACAAAAAGGTAAACAGTACACTACTAATATCCTATCACATAACCCTACCACCACCCCTTCTCACACACTCTCTCAACATTTATTTCTTTTCACTCTTCTAGGGTTCTTTGCCGTTAAACAGTCCTGATAGAGCCCCTTTGGCTTATGAACGAATCATGATCTTTCTCGACCTCAACATAGATGACGACTTACTATGTAGAGGTGTTGTGACATTTAATCCTATTCGCCATCCCATGGACAAGTGGTTGTGTTACGAGTATAAAGGAGGGAATTGTTCCGTGCACGTGACCTTTGCGGTGATGAAAAGTGCTTGGCTTGCTGAGCTTGATGTGAAGCTAATCAAGACTACTGAAGAGGAAACAGTAGTAGATTTTTAGAATTCATGGTGATATTATTGTTTACATCAACAATATGCCATACCTAAGAGATTTCATTTTCAGCAAGAAGATTGATGATTGCTCCACTATCAAGCCTTTGGAGTCCATCCCCTTGTCTAGATCTTTATTTTGTTGCTGTGATGGGTCATCCCTTGTTGTTAAGGTTGATCTTTGGAATTCTGACAACAACGAACCCTTTGTACGTGGTGCATTGCTTTTCTCGCCGGAGTATTACGGTGACTCTGATGTGGGAAAACTAAGCAGTCAGTATGGCGAGATTCAAGTAAAGGTTAATTGGTCAACTCATTTGAAACATCCAAAAACACGTGATGCCATTCGTTTGCCCCTGGTTATAGACATGCATTAGCAAGTTGTATATAGAGTCAAAAGTGAAGGTGAAAACAGTAAACCAAGCATTTTTTATTTGTAGGGTTAATTTCATATATATAGTGAGTAGTTACAGAAAAGCTAACTTATTTTGTGTACGTTATGTATATATAAAATAATTCTCTATCTTTAGCTAGGATTCAAGATAACGAGATTAATGTGCAGTGCAGAAAATAAACTTGAGCTTGTATGAGCATGGGCTTTGCAGGGGCATACATGTGATGTTTGCAATCTTTGTAGGGGTAGGCTTTGGAATTTTTCCTTTTAAGTAAAGCAATGCCTTGAATTGAACTCGGAAAATCAGCATACCTCAACCTTTCTTTTTTATGTTCTCTGGTGATTGTGAACTCAAATCAAGTAATATATTATACCTTTTATGCATGAAAGGGGGCTAAAAATTGAACGCATTCCTATAATGCATTACAAAAACCCCAACAAATTATATTATTTCATTCCTGCTAAAGTTGGTCCATGAATCTACAACGCCATTGATCCGCTCTTTTGTTTATGTTTTTTCTCCAAAAAACGATTAAAAAAATTGCACTAGCTGTTTGGTATCACAAAAAATATATTGTTTCAATAAAACAGGTGTAATACCCCCACTTTCATTGCAAAAAATGATGATTAAGAAATAATTAAACACAGTAGATGCTAAAATAAGAAAATGAAAAGTGCCATGTCTCAGTGACAACGCACGGCTCATTTTTTTTTCTTCTTCATTTTTCCTTTTTAGTTTTGGCACCTCATCTCCTTCTCTAGATGACTCTTTTGAAGTAAGTTGAGCTGTCTAAATTGGAGAACTTTGCATTTGGATGTTCACGTGTCAAGCTGCCTCTATCTTTTTAATTGAGTGTGTAATGGAACAGCCCATCTGGCCAACATAGAGCGAATGGGATTTTCTGTGAATTATTTCCTGTAGTGAGATTGAGGAGCCAAGAGATTAGAGAAGAAAATTTGTCACGGCGTGATTAGGCGTCATGTCACGTGTGTCGATTACGTGACGTAACTCACGTGACGCGTGACGTGACCACATTCTAGTGAAAATATACGTCACGTGATTACGTTACGTCACATCACGTGATCACGTTACGTCACATCACGGTATGAAACATAGAGTATCCAAATTTTTTTTATATGTATAGAGTATTCGAATATTTATTTTAGTGTAAGTTCAGTTATATTGGTACTCATGTAGTACTGATTTTTATTTTCTTTAGTTTAGTCTAATGAATGTTTGTAATTTGAATTTTTAAAGTAATGTCAGATATAACATTTCCTAAAAAAAATAATCTTTACAATATTATTTACTTATTTTAGAATTTTTTATATTTTTTTTTAATTTTCAACAATTTAAATTAAAATATAAAAGAAATTGACATTACTAATTTACGTCACGACACGTCACGTCACGTATGGTCATGGCGTGACTACGCGTGACGTGACCATCTGCCACCATTTTGGTTAAGTCACGTCACGTCACGAAAGCACGACGTGTTTGTCACGTCACGTCACGGCGTGTCACGTATTTCCTTCTCTACAAGAGATTGTATGTCTGTGACTCTGTTCCAAAATGTACATATAAATATTTATAGTATATAAAGAATTTTCGTAGTCATTAGCCATCTAATAAATTATGTATTATATTAAAGTATCTTAATAATATAACAGAGATGTCTGACATGAAAATATATACAAAAGAGAGGTTATTAGTTGCATAAAAGAGAGGTTATTAGTTGACAAAGGTGTTGTTTGCAATTGATAGTATTGTGATGAAATTGAGAAATGAGAATTATGTTGTCTCAAAAATTTCACGAGTTTTTATTTTTTGATGAGTACGTAAGTAAGATGGATAATAATTTTATCTAAAAATAGAATCTGAGAAACTGAATCTTGTTAACTTTTTGAAAAAAGAGTATATCATGACAACAAAATTGAATTTTTTTTTTTGTAAAGTAAAAAAGAGCATCACTTAAGAGATTATTAAGATAATAAAATCATATCGATGTTCTAATTCTACATCTTTTGCATGTTGTCTTTTCAAAATGAACTCATGTAAATTGTCACAGAGAAAGGTGCCTCCTAAAGTACAAGAGGTTGTGTTGATCATGCTCGAGCGGCTGTTTGCCAAAAACAATGGTTTTTGCAAAATCGTAAAATCATGTATAGGGACCGATGTATGTCTAGTTTGAATGATTAAGGAAGTTGGTGAATTGATGACAAGAACATTACCGATCGAAGTCCTAATTTACAGCGATCATAACTATAACGGCTCTAAGATAAAATAATCATCATAAATTTATTATTTCGTTCATAGATTGATGACAAAAACCGCTTAGCATTTACTCAAGATTTTAAATACAATTCTACTAAAGTTTTTCTATTCCATCTAGTTGAACAACTCCCATGAGATGAGCACCAGCAAAAAGTAAAAAGAAAAAAATGTTTTCTATGGAACAATGACTCGCTACATAGAATGCAACATAAATTTTGTCTCGAGGAATCAAATACTTTGAGCAAAAGTGGAAAACCTATTCATAAGGAACCGGAAGAAATAAAGAAGCTCGGTGGCTTTTTGATGAGGCTCGATCGCATCATGTGCCTCTGAAAAGAAGACAGACAGCAGTACAGCACAATGCCTTGAGCCCTTGAGTTAAAAAAAAAAAAATCTGATTAACCAAATTCGGTCTAATAAATATTAAATCAAATTTGGTCCGATACTTTAATATCCAGTCGGAACTATTCTATTTACATTAAGATTTTTATAAATAACTTCAAGTATGTACAAATTTTAACGCGTATGTTAAAACTAATGAAATAACGGACAACATATGACAAAACATTATGATAATGGAGTTTTTCATACTTTGACAAAATATTTTCTGCATATTTCCCGTTTTGAACGAAGATAGCTGCTAGCTCCATCAGCATTATTTGGAACAAGACACTTCACCTGACGATTCTTCGTAAATATGTATTATATATAAATTTTGAAAATTTTATTTAGAATTTGTATATGAATTATGAGTAGAACTAAGGTGCTCCTAAGTTCATCCAACCTCTTGTGAACTTCACTCTAAAATATATCGAATTAACTTTAAACGATAAATTCAAACCGTTGAAATCATTCTATCTAATGATTGATGCGTCTACATGTGAAAATTTTAAAGTTTCGAATTAATTTAATATAGAGTCAAGTGGTCAAAGGTGTCCAAAAAATAAATGCATTAAAATTAATTTATAAACCTTAAACTTTTGACCACTTGACTCTATATTAAATTAATTCGAAACTTTAAAATTTTCACATGTAGACGCATCAATCATTAGGTAAAAGAATTTCAACGGTTTGGATTTATCGTTTAAAGTTGATTCGATATATTTTAGAGTTAAGTTCACAAGAGATTTGGTGAACTTAGGAGCACCCTAGTTCTACTCTATGAATTATACTCTATTTAATAATTAAGAAACTAAATTTATATATATTGGTGAGCGGATCCAATACAAACTTACTCCGAAAGAAGTAAGAGTATTTCTCTTAAAAAAAAATTAGAAATTATATGCACGGTTATGTGTAAATGCATGATTATGTGTTTTATCGTATACGGAATTACGGACCATCATAGCCACACATGTCATCGAGAAATCCTAACAAAATTTTGGAATTTATTAATAAATCGACGTATTAATTATATGGACTTTATATCTTTTTTAAGCGGGGGATGAGGGTAAAAAATTTTACTGACAAGATCGTGTAACAAACTTTTACAGTGTATGAGAACATCTTTATTTTAAAAATTGCTTAGCAATTAGTTTCTTCAATTTTATTATTCAATATATTTCATATCATCTTGAAATATATTATCTTTATTCATATTTTTTATTTTATTAAAGGGCTTCAATGCTATTCTTGATAATTGAATCTGTATCTCTCTGAAGAGAGACGAGAATTCGTATCACTACATTAATCCCATGATTCTTTTATTCATGCAATTTATTACGTCAATTACCAAAACACCAATGCAGAAATTAAAATATATACTAGCATATCGCCACATAATTTTAAAATTATTGAATTGATAATTTGACGATGCAGCCTACATTAGAGCATGAGCCTCTCAATTGAAATGGGCCCAATAATAATTGCCATTTGCTTAGCACTGATCAATGCTTCTCAAGTGCATCCACTAATTGCCTTTTTTTTTTCTTTCTTTCTTTCTTATCTTTTCTCTTTTCACTTTTTATTCCTTCTTAAATATTTCTCTTTGTTTGTGTTGTTTAGAACCCTAGCCACCTAGCCGAAATGAAAGACTACGGGACTTTATCCAGCATATTCCTTTTGTTTTATAATTTGTTGTTTATAATTTTCATGCGGCATACTTCTTCTTAAAAAAAAAATAAGTCATGCCGCATGCTTTATCATATTATTAGACTGTAGACGAGTCAAGACTAGATTGCTAACAACTCTTTCGTGTTGTGAATCACACATAGATTACAATTTTTTGTTTGATTTGATATTGTGAATCACGCATAAATCACGAGTCAGAAAAGAATTTCATCTTTTTGTTGCAATAAGATTCATCCTCTTATGATGGACAAAAAAAGTGATAGAAAAAAAAATAAAAATTAACTTCATCTTCTTCGTGCAATGAACTGAAAAATAAGTCAAGCAGCATGAGCAGAGCTAGCTAGGTTAAGCTTGAACTCGCTAATTACGAGTCCAACAGAATCAAGCATATAAATTATGAATTTTTCCTGAGTCAATCTCGAACAGCCATGATTTATGAGTTTTTTTTATCAACCCTATATTCATACATGATTCATTATAATATAAAAACATGCAAGTAAAGTTGGTGAATATTTGTATAGTTGATTAGTTAGAGGCTAGGCCGTTAAAGCTTTTTTTTTTTTTTTTGTTGAAATAGGCTACCAGAGCTTTTTCTTCTCCTTAAAGATTCGGAATGGTACTTTCATTAGCTGATTTAAAATTTTATTACGAATATCTTGTGCATATTGCGTTGAATTGCTACTAGAGGTTTGTTAGGCAACCAACCCATCTCAATCTCGGACCAGTTTATGATTGTAAGTAACGAAAGGGAAAGAGAGATTACACTGACTAATATGATGATAGTTGGTACAGGATTACTTGTTGAAGCTTATAATATCAGAGAAATTGGGCAAAGTAGTGCAACTACTCCAAAATTTGCTAGTGCTGTTTCCTAAAATCCCGCAAGTTGATTTGATGTGACGCTGACTAGTGTGGCAATACAAGTAAGACCGTTATGGGTACGAGGAATCGTCAATTAATTAATTGTTAAGCAGCTGATTAATTAAAATTTTACATTTTTTTTTTTTTTGAGAACTTGGTAGGACTACCAAGATTGTAATTTTACATTTTCATTAAACGAACTAAATTGAGCAAATCGGACAAGAATAAACCGATCATTCATAGCTAAATAAATAACCGACTAACAGACTAAGCATACATTTACATGGAAAAACATACAATTAATTGTGCAAATCAGTCAATTTAACGTTTTCATCCGCAAACAAGCTTTTGCATCCTCTCTCATGACAGTTTGGTCATCACCACTAGGGCTGTCAAAAAAGCTCGTAGCTCGTGGCTCGCTCGTAACTCACATCTGGCTCAATCGGTAACAACTCGTTCGATAGTGGACTGAGCTGTTAACGAGCTGGCTCGCTAACAGCTCGGGTCAAAATTAACGAGCTGAGCTAAGGTCTAGCTCGGCTAGGCATCAATTTGTGAATTTGTGTGTATTTTATACTGTCAAACTTGGTCCAGCTTCGGTTCAAAAAAAAGATTTGTAAAATTTATTTTCTTCTTAAAATAAGGTCTAACCAAACCTAGTGAGCTAGCTCGTGGCTCGCGAGTTAGCTCGTCACGAGTTTGAGCTGAGATTTTAGCTCGCGAGCTATTAACGAGCTGGCTCGCTAACAGCTCGGTCCAAAATTAATGAGCTAAGCTAAGGTCCAGCTCGGCCCATTTTAAGAGGGTTCAAATGCCTTAATTTTTTGTTTTCATTGTGTCCTCCATTTTTAAAACTTTAATAGCTTAAAAATTAAAACTTAAATATCAAAATAATACTGCTAGATATGATTTATATTATTTTTTCTTTCCACACATAAAATATTACAATATTTCAACTTTGTTATTATTAGTATCAAGAGTTATTTCTGGACGTTAATTTGTACATTTTTTATTTATATTAATAAAAAATAAAAAAGCGATAATCTTTTATGTGCATTTAGAGAAAATAATACATATCACATCTAACGGTTTTATTTTGACATATAAGTTTTAGATTTTTTATTATTATAAAATTATAAAGGTGGAGGCATGATTGAACTTATATTTTTTATTATTATAAAATTATAAAGGTGGAGGCATGATTGAGACACAAAAATTAGAACTATTTGAACATTCCTCGAAATTTAATGTCGTGTTCTACCGTAAATAATTTTACTATCATTAACAAATAGATTCGGTGACAAATTAATTGTCAACAGTAGTTTAAAAACCATTCTACTTTACAAAAATTATATACAAAATATCTACGCCTACAACTAGAGTATTTGTGCAGATAATATTTTTTATATATATATCCACCTTTTTAAAAAAAAATCATGAGCAAATAGTTGGCCTCTCTTATTCAATGAGAAAGCGAAATCATGGACATGGATGGTGCGGTGGCGGTTTAGAGGATTAACCTAACTTATAGTTTGACATCACTTGAAGGCTTTTTACTCTTTAAAGATAAGTGAGAAAAAGGGAAGCTTCTCTAATAATACAAAATCCATCTTTATGTTGTATCAGTATTCAGTAACTATGACTTCTTTTGCTTTCTCTCGTCAGTTGTCAGTTTTGAAGCTAAAATTATGCTCTTGAAACAAAAAAACAAAAAGATAAAAGTTGATGTTAATTTTCTTTTTGGACGTAAAAACCGAGTTGTGATTTTCTAATTAAATGCACGATAGTTAGAGCATAGTCCGGAGATTTTATAATTAATTGCGCGATATTTGTGCTTCAGATTTCTATTTTCTTATAGGAATAAGGTTTGGTCCAAATGGCTTTGGACCGAACACCGTCTAAAAGCTCTAAAAATTGTATGATTAAAGTCCGAACAGTCAATCCGAATCACTCAGTATAATTTTCATATTAAAATAAGCTCAGAGACCAAAATATATATATATATTTCTTTTTTTTTTTAACTTTTTACTATTTATTTAGATACGTACAAGATCACTGTTTTTGGACCGTTCAGACAGTGATGTTGTACGTATCTAAAAAAATAGTAAAAAAATTCCAAAAAATATAAAATTTGGTCTTTGAGCACATTTTAATATGAAAATCATATTGAGCAATTCGAATTGACTGTTCAGACTTTAATCGTACAATTTTTAGAATCTTTGGACAGTGTCCGGTCCAATACCATTTGGACCAAATCTTATTCCTTTCTTAAAGGCCTTTTTTTTTTTTTTTCTTCCTGAAAGGCTTGAATGATAGTGTATTGTGCTTCAGCTTTCACCGTGTATTTTGTAAATAACTTTCTTATTATTAATGAAATTGTCAGTGGAGCTTTGCTCACTGACCTTCAAAAGATTTCACCAGTCTTGCTTGCACTTTCTTGTTTCCATTTAGTTAAAATTTCTTAGCAAATATTTATTTAGAAATTAAAAAAAATATAATTTTCAGAAAAATGTTTTTCTTCAAAAATTAGATACAACCGTACTAATAGTATAGTTCCAGTGTAGACATGCTGATAGGGTTTGACATCGACATGGGATTTAATGACAGAAAAATTCTAAAACTGTACCATTAGTGCGGTCCCATAAACCTTCACTTTGTGTGGTTCCAAGGGTGGAAGCAAGGCAGGGGCTAGCCTATGCCCCGGCCTCCTCTTAGCTCAGAAAATATATAGAATTTTTTTTTGCTTATGAGCTCTTAGCACTCCCTAAAATTTTTGGAATCACATCCTCTGCGGAGCTTTTACCTGCGGAGGTCGTGCAGTTCTTTTAATCTGGTCCGTTCGTTTTGATCGGACGGACCAAATAAGATTATGGCACGAATCTCAAGGCAAAATTAATATTGCTCCCTCCATCACCCCGAGCACTCACCGGCTGAGAGTAAATCTGGACCGTCCGATCAGCTCCGTACCGCAAATCTCTGCAGAGGATACTAGTCCAATTTTTTTTTACTTATGGGCCCTAAATTATTTATGGCCCTCTTAGTTTTCATTCCTAGTTCCGCCATCGTCTGGTTCCATCTATTTTTTAAAGAAAAATATAATAATTTCTTTTTCTGGAGAATTAAAATTAAAATTTCTAAACAAAAAATCCTTAGCGTGTAGTTTTATCGAAATAAGGTGGCAATGCCTATGGGAAGAGTTTATGTGGAAGAGTTCTTTTTTCACTCTGTATTATTTTTTATAATGGTGTTTGATAACTCTATTTTGAATAAAAAGTAATGCTTATCGAAATAAAATATTTTAAAAATAATTATATTTTCTGATATAAATTTTATAGCGGTGACAAATTATTATTATTATCTAATAAACAACAACAAAAGTAATGTAGATAACATAATAACAACAAAGTAACAATGTTAACAAAAAGAATAATGATGCGATAGAGAGATTATAATTTATAGCATTAGCCCGCAACACCCATCAATTTTACAGTACTATAAAAAAAAATTATAAGATTAAAGTATTAATTTCTTTGAAATTTAATTATTATAAAATAATCAAGCTATTTTTTTAATCTACGAAAATGACAAAATCAACAGCCATAGTATAATATGGTGGCGACCATGATGATGATCATCATCATAATAATATTTTATAAAATATTAGTAATTACAATAATAAGAATAATTGTTATAATAATGAAAATTATTACAATATACAAATTATAACAATAAAAATATTACAGTGTCATGAGCTATCATCATCATCATCATTGTTGCCATTGATGTTGTTGAATATAACAGATAGTTATTACTTATTAGAGAAGAAATAATTACAATTTTTTATATAAAGCTAGGGCTGTACAAAAAATTCGTAGATCGTGATTCGATTCGAGTTTGATTCGAAAAAGTTCGTAAAAAGTTTGATTCGAAATAGTTCGAAATTAATTCAAACCAAATTCAAACTAGACATGGTTCGTTTGAAATAGGTTCGCAAACTATTATAGTTCAAATCTCAAAGTAACGTGAACCATTAATTTCCACTAATGACTCTTGTTCGCTGATGACTTAAAAATTAAAATATAACGCCGCTCAGCCATAAGCCATAACTTGTAAGTCGTAACTCTCGCTCTCAGTTCTGAAACTCTAAATGACTTTCACATCTCGCTCTCAGCAACTACGATCGCTCTTTCTTGTTATAAAAAAGTTCGTAAAAGATTCGAAATTAAGTTCGTAAAAAATTCGATTCGAAATTATTCAAACCAAATCTAGTTCGAAATTAATTCAAATCAAACTCAAACTAAGATAAATTCGATTCGATTTGATTCGTGTGCAGCCCTATATAAAGCAGTGGTATTTATAAATTAAAAGATGGGAAATCTCATATTTTTTTTGGAGGGTGATTTCTACCTAAGAATTAACTTATTCATTACGAGGGGTAGCCGTTGGAACTTGGAAGTACAAATCAGACAATTATTTATATATTATACAATTATAATACGTGTAGAACTGGGGTGTTCTTAAGTCCACCAAGTTGTTTTATGAATTCAAGTCTAAAATTCATCGGATTGGCTTCAAACGGCGAATCCGAATTGTTAAAATTCGTCTATTCTACAAGTGATGCGTCTATATGTAAAAATTTTAAACTTTCGAATTAGTTTAGTATAAAGTTAAGCGGTCAAAATTAGAATGTTAATAAATTAATTTTTATACATGTATTTTTTGAACGTTTTTTTTACCACTTGACTCCATGCAAAATTAATAAAGTCAAGCGGTCAAAATTAAAAAGTTAACAAATTAATTTTAATACATTCATTTTTTTAATATTTTTTGACCACTTGACTCTATGCATAATTAATTCCTAAATTTAATTTTTTTACATGTAAATGCATCACTCATAAAGTAGACTGATTTCAACAGTTCGAATTTGTCGTTTGAAGACGATCTGATGGGTTTTAGACTTGAGTTTACCAAAAGAACTTGATGAACTTAAGAACACCCTAGTTCTACTCCAATTATACATATATATAGCGCTTTCCGCAGGTCATGTTTACAATCATTAAATGACGACAAAAAAAAATAACTTCTGAACGGTCACAGTCATAGTGATGATATACACTATAATTCGTGTTTTTTTTTTTTTATTTTTTTTAAATTTCTAAACCGAACTTCATTTAAAACGCAAAAAAAACATATAATACGTTTTATATCGCGAATAAAACACGAATTACGAATTATTCGCGATAAAAACATGATTTTTCTTTTTGGACTTTTTTTAGTCTTATTTTTTGTTTCTTTTTATTGTATCTAATCATTTTTAAATTATATCTAAATAATAATTTTTTTACTTTATCAAACTAAATCCAAACTATTTATTTGACACTTTGGTCACGGTCAGTGACCACAGAGAGCGAGCGACACCGAAAAGCCGGACTGATCGCAAGGTGCAAGGGTCGACTCGCGGATATAACTGGCACAGTGGGTCCCATATGACGGTACATAGCCTTTCTGTGGTCCCCACAGAGGGCAGGCTTTTGGCAATTCACACCTCTGAGATATCTCAAACTTTGCGTGACTTTTTGGAACATCCCAATCGTTCAAATACGTTCTGCACGAATCTCAAGGCTCCATTAATACTGGTCCCCTACGCTGTCCCGAATAGACACCGGACGCGTCGGTCACGCAAAAATTGAGATATACCAGAGGATACGCACTCGACTTTTGGCCCGGGTATTGCTCGCGCGTCGCGCCACTATGTCTTTTCCACTTTAGGCCAACAAGTAGAAGAACCCCAAGGGGGGTCCCACACTTCAGAAATCCACTCCTCCAATGGATCCCATATTTGACCTTTCCCTTTAAAATTGCTTAGTTATCCACTTCCAGAAAATCGGGTAAAGAGTTTAACGGAGCAATTTTTACTTCATACAGTGCACAGACCATAGAATCAAAACAGCCATGCATGTCATTTGTGCGCTGTATGACGTCATAAATGCTCTGTTAAAATCTTCACCCAGGAAATCTCTGGCTTTTTTCTGGCATTAGTCATAGTGTTTAGTAAATGCTCCCGGGGATCCAATCCGGACTGGTCCGTCCGTGCCCGTGCCACGGGTATGCACGGGTACACGGGACACACGGGCACAGGTATTAAACGGGCCGGATCTGGTTTTTTTGGAAAAATACCCGTGAGAACCCGGATCCCCGTACTCGTAACCCATACCCGTGACGCTCGTGCCCGTGCACGTGAGCCCGTGGCAGATTTTTTTTTATTTTTTAATTTTTTACTTTTGGTCTAAAATTCAAAATTTAAACTCAAATTCCCTCCCCCCATTCCCCCTATGCCCCACAACCCCACTTTCTACCCGGACCCCTACCCATTTTTTTTTGTTTTTTTTTTTTAAATTCAAATTTTAATCCCTCCAAACAAAATTCTATAAATATACACCCATTCCTTAAAAATTTTCAGATCTCTCTCAATATTTTCATATCTCATTCTCTCAGTCTCAGTCTCAATGTTTTTATTATTCTTCAATTTTAATTTTATTGTTAAAAAAAATATAGTTGTTAATTTAACAAATACGCAAACGCAAACACGCAAACGGAATTACGAAGGTATTCTCGAAGATTTTTCCGCAAAATTAAAAAGGTAACATTAATTTTTGTTAGATTACATTTTGTTAGATTAAATTTTGCTAGATTAAATTTTGTTAGATTGAAATATTGAATGTTAGATTTATTTTGTAGAGTAATTTCAAAATTAAATTTGATGTTAGATTTATTTTTGTAGAGACATTTAGAATTTAAATTGAATGTTAGATTTAGTTTATGTTAGATTTATTGAATAGGTTAGATTTTATTTTTGAAATTCAAATTTATTTTTAATAGGTTAATAAAAGATGTTAGATTTATTTTTTTGAATATGTGAAGTAATTTAATTTGTTTTGAATGGGTTAGAATTTATTTTTGAAATTCGGATTTATTATTAATAGGTCAATAAAAGATGTTAGATTTATTTTTTTGAATATGTGAAGTAATTTGATTTGTTTTGAATAGGTTAGCTTTTATTTTTGAAATTCGGATTTATTTTTAATAGGTTAATAAAAAATGTTAGATTTATTTTTTTGAATATGTGAAGTAATTTGATTTGTTTTGAATATGTTAGATTTTATTTTTGAAATTCGAATTTATTTTTAATAGGTTAATAAAAGATGTTAGATTTTTTTTTTTTTGAATATGTGAAGTAATTTGATTTGTTTTGAATAGGTTAGATTTTATTTTTGAAATTCGGATTTATTTTTAATAGGTTAATAAAAGATGTTAGATTTATTTTTTTGAATATGTGAAGTAATTTGATTTGTTTTGAATAGGTTAGATTTTATTTTTGAAATTCGAATTTATTTTTAATAGGTTAATAAAAGATGTTAGATTTATTTTTTTGAATATGTGAAGTAATTTGATTTGTTTTGAATAGGTTAGATTTTAGTTTTGAAATTCGGATTTATTTTTAATAGGTTAATAAAAGATATTAGATTTATTTTTTTGAATATGTGAAGTAATTTGATTTGTTTTGAATAGGTTAGATTTTATTTTTGAAATTCGGATTTATTTTTATTAGGTTAATAAAAGATGTTAGATTTATTTTTTTGAATATGTAAGGTAATTTGATTTGTTTTGAATAGGTTATATTTTATTTTTGAAATTCGGATTTATTTTTAATAGGTTAATAAAAGATGTTAGATTTATTTTTTTGAATATGTGAAGTAATTTGATTTGTTTTGAATAGGTTAGATTTTAGTTTTGAAATTCGGATTTATTTTTAATAGGTTAATAAAATATGTTAGATTTATTTTTTTGAATATGTGAAGTAATTTGATTTATTTTGAATACGTTAGATTTTATTTTTGAAATTCGGATTTATTTTTAATAGGTTAATAAAATATGTTAGATTTATTTTTTTGAATATATGAAGTAATTTGATTTGTTTTGAATAGGTTAGATTTTATTTTTGAAATTCGGATTTATTTTTAATAGGTAAAAGACTGGATTGATGCTGAAGAGCGCACGCAACATCTGCCTCAAGAACAATCATCATCCCGAAGCCAACACTGAAGAAAGCGGTACCGAGGTGCGACACGACGGCGAGGCTAATTCGGATTCAGATGGTGTGGAAGAGAGCGAACAATGGTATAGAAATGCGAACTTCTAGATAGGTAGTGTCGATATATATTTCTAACATCTTTAATCTTTATGGTTATTTTTTAAATTATAAATTTCTAAACATTTCAATTAGTTTTTAAATTATTCATTTTAACGAAAAATTACTAACAAAAAAAAAGTTAGAACTCTGTCTATGTTATTTTACACAGCCGGTCCCAAGCCCGGAATAAAAGAGGAGGGTAACTTTAATTTTTTAATCTATTGTTTTAAAATAAGAGCTCAATTGTTTATAAAGTAATTGATTTAAGAAATTTTTTATTTATATTTTATTATAACAATAATAATTCGGATTCAAATATACAACCATGTCAAATGAATTTAAATTAGAATGAATTTGGATTTATAATTTATTGGTTTTCAAAAAAAACAAAAAAAGAACAAAAAAAAAGAACAAAAAAAAAAGAACAAAAAAAACAGAAACAAAAAACCGAAAAAAAGACAGAAACAAAAAAACAGAAAAAAAAACCCAGTCCGGACCCGGATGTCTCCGAACCCATGACGGGCACGGGTATTAAACGGGCAGGGCAGAATTTTTGAAAAAAAAACCCGTGATGTCCGGCCCGTTGTGCCCATGTGCCCGTGACGTCCGTGACCGTGACTACCCGTGCCCGTGCCCGGGTTTTGCCCGGACCGCCCGGCCCGGCCACACTAATTAGTCATAGTAATACATGATAGTATGATACCGACTTTTCTATTAGTAAATGGCAATTCAATAGTATTGTCTTAAAATAAAATGAAAGCTCAATTTTTGTCCAAAATTGTGAGAAACCCAACGGGGTTCGCATTTATGAGACCGTTGTGAGACTTGTGCCTTCACGGGAGATTTTGTGCGAGTCAAAATCCTTACTAAATCACATCAAATCAACAACCTACAAAAAGAAAACGAATGAAAAAAGTTCCCAACGAGATGTCTTAATCAATCGCTGTAAAAGTAATTCTGCCTTGTCTCTTGAATTATAAGCAACTACAAACCGACAAAGAAAATTGAATCTTTCTTATTTCTCAATTTTGGCGTTTGGCAGTTTGGCTGCATGGCCGTTGCAGAGAACTTCATTTAAAATACAATATCTGAAATTAATTTAAAATCCATCATCCATCATCCATCATCGTGATTTAAAATTTGAAACATTTCCCAAGCTTTTGTAGTTCAAACAGATAGTATCAAAATCTTTGGAACTCTTGTTCCAGCAGAATTTCAATTTTGGTTTGTGTAACTTTTCTTCTTCTTTTATTTCTTTTCACCTCCTTTGTTTTTTGAAATTAATTAAACCGTGTGGCTCCCGTGCGGCATCTCTCTGATTCGAGCAGAAGAGCATTCGACTTTACTTTACTCTCTCTACCGCTAAACAAAATATACAAACAAGCAGCACAGCCGAAAGGAGCCTCTTCTCTTCTCTTTCTTTTAGTTAGTAGTGGCTCCGCTCCTTTCCTCTTTCCTTTCTCTCTTATAACCACCGCTCCCAAATAATCAATGGCAGTCATATGACCTTGATCAATTTCTCTATCTCTCTCTCACACACACACAGTCATTCATCTCTTCCGTCTCTGTAACCTGGATTAATTGGATTAGTTAGAGATAGAGAAATGGCGCCGGATTCTCTATTTTCCATTTCGGCGGCTACAGTTATAGAAGATGTTCTCAGACAACATAGCAAGAAGCTCAGCGATCGTGATTTGGCTTCACGCAAAGCAGAGGAGATAGGTACCTCTCTCTAAAATCTCACAATACTGAAATTGACAAAATGTAGTATCTTATATCCTAGTTGTATTTATCAGATCCTTTCTTGCCTCTCTCGAATGCCTTTTACTTCTAAAATACACAATTTATTATTATAATTTCTTTTGTGAAATGAAGCTATTAGAAGGTATGAGGCGGCAGGATGGCTTAGACGAACAGTCGGGGTGGTTAGTGCGAAAGACTTGCCAGAGGCGCCGTCAGAGGAAGAGTTCAGACTCGGTTTGCGAAACGGATTGATCCTCTGCAATGCTCTCAACAAGGTCCATCCTGGTGCTGTACCAAAGGTACATTTTTCTCACACTGCACCACCAGATTTGTTATATACTTCGATCTTCATTGATGTCGGAGTGTTCAATTTTGAAGATTTTAGGGAGCAATTTCATCATTTGATTGATTTTTTGGTTGCTTCTTCAGGTAGTAGTGAATCCGGGGGACCCGGTGCTTCAGCCGGATGGAGCAGCTTTATCTGCTTTTCAGTATTTTGAAAATGTGAGAAATTTTCTTGTAGCGGTGCAAGAGTTGGGTATACCAACATTCCAGGCCTCTGATTTGGAACAGGTAATTTTGAAATTATTTAGAATTTTTGAATATTTTATCTGTTTCTGCATTATTTTCTCTACTCTTCTATTTTTCTCATTCTTGATTTTCTTGATACCAAACAAATTGTTGGTATTATCGTAGTAGTCTGTTAATTCTGTGCTCTTCATTTTGGTTCAGTCCTGTACTTCTTATTTAAAGCTTTAGATTTTAAACGGTATCTATTATTCATTTTTCTTGCACTGTTCCACTTAACTATTTCCCCCCCTTTTGCATATTTAATGCACATCATTTTTCCTAAATTTTTCATGAAATCACTCATCATTTTTTTCAGGGAGGAAAAGGTGCGAGGGTTGTGAATTGTGTTCTTGCTATGAAGTCCTACAGTGAATGGAAAAAAACGGGTGGGACTGGATCATGGAAATACGGTGGGATAATTAAACCGGCAAATTTGAGCAAATCATTTTTAAAAAGAAATTCTGAGCAGTCTACAAATTATCTGTCAAGGAGCTTATCAATGAACGAATGCGAAATTTTGTCCGAAGATCATAGTCTGTGTGGAAATATTTCGGCTGATTCAAATGAATTGGTTGGTTATGAATTTTTCGGAACAAAATCTGTTGATTTTCTTAAATATTTTGCTTCCTCACATTAATTTTAACTTATTTATTGATGGAAAATTAGGTTACAACACGTCCATTGAGAATGTTAATTACTGCAGCGCTGTCAGACAAAAGGCCTGACGAAGTTCCAATGGTACATTTTAATTAATAATTAGTTAATATAATCTTCTTGCCCTTTTGTTCTGTTATATGATGTTAATATTTGGTGCAGCTCTTGGAGTCCATGCTAAGTAAGCTTGTTGAAGAGTTTGACAACCGGATGAGCAACCAAAGTGAATTGGTACACTCCTTTCCAAGGAATAACAAAAAAGGAAAATTATTTTTGTGTTTTGGAAGCCAACCTGGTGATATTGTTATCTTTGTTTAAATAGGTCAAAAGTACTCATAAGGGCTCTGCTGATGGTAGCAAGTCATTTTCTAAATCAAAAGTGTCAGCTGAAATAGCTCCGGGCTTTTATGAGAAAAGAGTAAGCTTCATATTAAATTAGTATATGTTTATATTATACAGTAAACTTTAATTAATGTTGTCTAACTTCCACTATGTTATATTTCTTAAGACGGAGTCAGTAGATACATATTATAAGGCAGATAAAGAGAAAGCAAAAGAGAAGGCACTGAGACAACATTCAATTTTGGAGCAACAACAGATTGATATTGAGGTAACTCATTGAATAGCAGTTCAATCTACTTTTGAACCTAGTTATTGAATTAATGAGAAGGGTTTTAAATAGTTTACTGTAATTACAGGAACTTAGGCAAATTCTAAGAACTACTAAAGCTGGATTTGAATACATGCAAAAGAAGTACACTGAGGAGCTTAGCATGCTTGGTAAATTATCCCAAAACTCCAAAAGTTACTATTGCTAAAATAAAAATAGAACCCAAAACATATTCCAGTATACATAATCTCCCCTCTGTTATATATAACTTTTAATAGGACTGCACATTTATGGGCTTGCTAATGCTGCATCGGGCTACCACAAAGTTTTAGAAGAAAATAGAAAACTATATAACCAAGTGCAAGATCTTAAAGGTAACGTTTTCAAGTTACATAATTTTTTTTACCAAAGATGATAAAATATGTAACATCCCTGTTAAACTAACTCATTTATTTTAACTTTGTATTCTATTTTAGGAAGTATAAGGGTTTATTGTAGGGTGAGGCCTTTCTTGCCAGGTCAACTGAGTGGAAACACTGTGGGATCCATTGATGAAGGGAATATTACGATTCTAACACCGTCAAAGCATGGGAAAGAGGCACGCCGAGCTTTTTGTTTCAATAAAGTTTTTGGACCTTCTTCTACTCAAGGTACAAAGATTTAATGCTCTCTCAAAATGTCCATGTACCAGGGAGAATTATGTCTTATGACCTATGCAATTTTTAAATGAATGTTACAGATGAGGTGTTTTTAGATACACAACCTTTGATTAGATCTGTTCTTGATGGTTACAATGTTTGCATATTTGCATATGGACAAACCGGGTCTGGAAAGACATACACTATGGTAAGTGTTTCAACTTCTAACTAATTAATGAATTATCTTGTTCTTTTATAATTTTTTCCCATATATTTTAAATCCTACATGCAGAGTGGTCCAAAGAATGCAACTGAGAAAACTCAAGGTGTGAATTTTAAAGCACTGAGTGACCTTTTTAAGATCGCCGATCAGAGGAAAGGCATGTTTGTATACGAAATTGCAGTTCAAATGATTGAGATCTATAACGAGCAAGTGCGAGACCTACTTGTTAGTGATGGTCTCAACAAAAGATATCCTTTCAACTTGCTTTTTTGAAGTTACCATTATTTTTGTCTATTAGTTATCAAAGATTCCCATTATGTGCAATAATTAGTAAATGACAGGTCAGTATAACCATATAACATAGGTGCTTTTGCATAATCTTCGCTGGTTATATACCAAACCAGTTGGCCGGCTAAATGTTTTTCCCTTAACAAAGTGTTTACGCTGGAGATAAGAAACAATTCTCAGAATGGGTTAAATGTACCAGATGCTAGTCTGGTACGTGTCACATCAACGTTTGATGTGATAGAATTAATGAATGTTGGTCTCAAGAATCGTGCGGTGGGCTCCACAGCACTTAATGACCGTAGTAGCCGTTCTCACAGGTGCACTTCCATGCCTCAATTTTTCTATTTGTGGATTTTTTTTATCTTAATATGCTCCACTTTCAAATAAAAATGTCTTAATACTGATGATTGTTACCTTGCTCTCTGTATTTCCTATTAACAAAGAAATGTAAGAAAGAACATTTCCTAGATCAATTCTGAGACCATGCATGAGTATTAAGTTATCCAATTTTACTTCAGTAGTCCTGATATAGCTATTAAAAAATTCTATCATTTTAGGTAATGACACTAAATAATATTTAATTATGAGTATGACTTAATATTTTCATTTTCAAAGTCCAAATAATCGATCTGAATTGTTCAATATGATCTACATATGACTTGCAGACTAAGTTTTACATTTTTTTAGAATTTTTTTACTAAATTTTTAGATAGGTAGAAAATCACTATTTTTGAATGGTCTAGAATCTTTAGACCAAGTGATTTTCTACCTATCTAAAAAAATAGTAAAAAAATTCTAAGAAATGTAAAATTTGATCTACAAGTACATTTTCATACGGAGATCATGTTGAACTGTTCAAATCGATCA
This sequence comes from Carex cristatella, assembly GCA_024447775.1. Classification (NCBI taxonomy): domain Eukaryota; kingdom Viridiplantae; phylum Streptophyta; class Magnoliopsida; order Poales; family Cyperaceae; genus Carex; species Carex cristatella. Next base: position 1,245,945 of record JAJHPF010000024.1, on the reverse strand, counting down.
TTTGAACTTTGAAAGTAAAGATATTGATCCATAGTTTGGACCAATATGCGCTATGCATAGTACCATAGCCTAAGTATTTAATTATTGTATGTTAAAAGTCCTTTTGATCTTGAGTCTATTTTATGGGCTTAGGTAACCTGTGACATTGTATCTTTCTATTGTAAACTGTATGCTCTACTTTTGTGGGTGCAGTTGTCTAACAGTGCATGTTCAAGGAAGAGACCTAACGGCCGGTACAATTGTTCGCGGGTGCATGCACTTGGTTGATCTGGCCGGAAGTGAACGGGTTGACAAGTCAGAGGTCACGGGAGAGAGGCTCAAAGAGGCACAACACATCAACAAATCCCTCTCTGCTTTAGGAGACGTGATAGCGGCATTGGCGCAAAAGAATTCTCATGTCCCATACAGGAACAGCAAGCTCACTCAGCTGCTCCAGGATTCTTTAGGTACGTTAAAAAAATGTTTTTTCTAAAGTTTTCTGATCCATGTTACAAGTAGAACTAGGGTGTTTAACTCCAAAACCTATAGAAATGACTTCAAATGACGAATCCAAACTGTTAAAACCAATCTACTTCACGTGTGAAGCATTTAAATGTTAAATTTATTATTTTTCGAATTAATTTAGTATAAAGTCAAGAGGTCAAAAAAAGAAGGTTTTTGAGTTAATTTTTCATCATTTTTTGACCACTTGACTTTATACTAAATTACATCACTCGTGATAAGTTTGACATCACTCAAAATTTTATAAGTTTGACATGTAAACACATCACTCGTGAAATTGACCGGTTTCAACGGTTTGGATTCATCATTTGAAGTCAATCCGATAGGTAATGGAGTTAACCTCAGCAAAGGGCTTGGTGAGCTTAAAAACCCCATAGTTCTACTCTCCATGTTACATTATTTGCAACCGAAATGGATGTTCTTTTTGGGTTATGTTAAATGACCCCAACTTCTGTGGCGATTTGAAAAGGAAGGTACCGTCATGCCTATAATTTGGTCTTTGTTTTTTCTAAGCCTCATCAGATCAAAAATCAAGCGAGGTGTGTGATTTGAAACAATTGCTAATTCATGGTATACGGGAAAGCTCAACAACCTACAACTGCATCAAACAATAATTATAGAAACAAAAAATTTACAAGATAACTAAGATGCACAAGACATGCAAAATTATATTTTCTTTTACTGGTGAATATGATTGGCATGGATTTTGGCATAAACTGGTAAGATTCAGGGCCAAGATGTACTGAATTTTGTACTCTCCCTACTATAAATGGAGCAACATGAGCCAAACAAGAATGAACTGACTGTTACTTCTTAGTACCACACAATTTTACACTTGATTAATTACATGTCTAAACCTTTGATTTTAATTTGGTAGGTGGTCAAGCAAAAACATTGATGTTTGTGCATATCAGTCCGGAATTTGATGCAGTAGGGGAGACAATCAGCACGTTGAAATTTGCCGAGCGTGTTTCAACAGTTGAACTTGGTGCAGCCAAGCTTAACAAAGAGACTGGAGATGTCAGAGATCTTAAAGAACAGGTTTTTTTTTTTGGTATAATTTATTTTTGGAACCCCCCCCCTCGGTTCTTCTTACTATTGATATTCTTGGTTGATTTGTAATTTTTTTTGTTTTTGTAGATAGCTAGGCTGAAGTCAGAACTCGCAATGAAAGAGGGAGGATCAGGACACACTCAAAGCACCTATTCCAACAATTCAGAGGCGCTCAGCACAAGGGCATCATCGCCGTTGATATCAGAGAGACGATGTGATGCCGATTTTTTAAGTAGGCAACCAATGGAGGAAGTGGGAAATATAGAGGTAATGAACTTAAAAATGTAATTTTGTTTTGTGGGTTATTTTGTAAGTTGCAATAAATATTACTATATATGCAGATAATACTCAAAAGTCTATTGTCTTTGCTGAAACACTCAAACTTGTTTGATTATTTGTAAATTTCACCTGGTTGTTACCGGAGTTTGATTTAATTCAACAATCTTCGCATTAGGGTCAGTGCAATCTACTAGAAAATTTACAATTTCACTTGGCTTGATTTTGGAGTGGAAAGAGGTTCATGGAATTAGAGGTAATGAATATTCAAGGCAATTGACCTGTCACTGTACCAATCTAAACAATGGTTTCTGTGCAACTATGAGAAATGTTGGGGTTTTTTTTTTTTTTTTGTAAAATGATTTTTTTTTTGGTGCTTAACCGTCACAAGTCTTCCACTTGTAGCTTAGAAGCACCCCACCATTGAGACAGAAGAAGCCAAGCTTCGACCTGAATGATCTTTTGCGAACAAACTCTGTGTGGCCTAACTTGAACCCGAGACTAGAACCAGAAGACAAAGAGATCTCGTGCGGTGAATGGATCGACAAGGTTGTGGTCAACACTGCCACTCAAGTTGCCAGAGGGTTAAATTGGGAAGAAGATACAAATAATAGTAATTCTGCCAAAAATGAAAAATTGCCAGAGTTCTTTTACCAGAGATATCAACAGAATAGCAAGGATAGTAAACATTTCGGAAGGAAAGAGAGTGTTGATTTTGGACAGTTTTATATGAATAACAATACTGACGAGAGTGATGATTTGGATGTGGCAACAAGTGATTCATCAGAGGCTGACATGCTGTGGCAATTTAATATGCCTAATGTCAGTGTTAACACTTCCTTGGGAGGTAATACCGAAAGCGTTTCTAAGATCAAGAAGCCTCAAGTTAGGCTTGCAGAAGGCTCTAATACGAGGTAATGTTGATTTTGTTGTTGTTGTTTTTTAAGTAAAATGTTTAACTTTCTCATATCAATCTCTATTGATTTTGTTTTGGTGTATTAATTTTAGGACTCCAATTCAATCGCACATACCATTGCCGTCATCGAGAAAAATGTCAAACGGTTCGTCCCGCTCGAGTGGAAAGAGAATTTCATCTACTAATGGGAAATTGAGCACTAAGTGAGGTCCCCTTACCATTATGACAGCGTGCTAATTCTTTTTTTTTTTTTTTTTTCAATTGATTCGTTTCTCCAAAGTTTGGTGTGAGTAGAGATTGGAGAGCTTGTTCAAGTATAGTGATGAGTGGGGGTGATAATAAAGCATAGTTGCTTTGTATTGGTGTGGTGTGGTGATTCTTTTTTTTTCTCTTTTATTTATATTATTTTGCCTTGTTTATAGATCATAAAGGATAAAAGAAAGGTGAAGAACAACTCAAAAGCAAAAGGTTCTTACTTGATTTATAATACAGTCTTCTCTCTCTTTCTGGTGCCAACTTCTCTTTTCACTTTCTGTCTTTCTCTTAATAATTATGCTTTAGCTTTCTCTTTACCACCTCATTTCTAACTAGTAAATTATATAGTACGTACGTCAATTAGGTGAATTGTCTAGCAGAGAGCAAGTAAGAGAAAGGTCAAACTTTTTTCATTAATAATTGCTTAGTTGTGAACTCCTACCGATTTTCTTTTTGTGTCATTAAAAAAACAAATTAAATATATGGTATCGGACGGCTCCTTTTCGAGTAAAGATTTTAACGGAGCAGTTTTTTTTTTTTTTTTTTTTTTTAAATGTTGGTAGAAGCTACCAAACAATACAAATAACAGAGCAGTTTTTACCTCATACAAATAATAGATCAGTTTTTAAATGTTATCATGCTTTTTTTTTCACTACTGTTTGAGCTAGACTGCCAAACTGTTTATAAATACAGTCATGTTTGACTTAGAATGACAAAATGTTTCTTCAAATAAGTTAGGTACGTCCTGTTGTTTGACTTTGATTGTAATAGCACAAGAGAACATGACATCAAAGCGTAATCAGGAAACTTCATGATATGTTGTTGACGATTACAAAAAAAATAAACATTTTCATCTTATTTGAACTTTTTTTTCTTTTTCCAAATACAATATTCACTATTCGGCAATATGTATTTAGAAAAATATATTTGTTGTTTTAATTAAGCAAATACAGAAATACTTCATTAGTACAGGGAACAAATTATATAATTTTATTAAAACTAACTAAATTACATGAGGTTGGCTACTCTTCTTATATAAGCATATGAGAGCATATGCTTATAAGTCAATTTTTGCATTTATAAATTATATATAATCGGTCTAAAGCACTTCTCTATATTAGAATGTGCTTGGACGCCAAATTTTATATTTTTCAGAAAAAAATTATTATTTTTTAGAATTTTTCAAAACAGTGCTTTTTAGATTTTTTTTTTTTTTACCATACTAAAACATTTTTTTGAAAAATTCAAAAAATAGTAAAAAAATGTAAAATTTAGTCTCTGAGCACATTATAATATGGAAAACATGCTTTATATCAACTAATTAGACATTAAAAATGTAAAAACGATTTATAAACATATGCTCTCATATACTTATATAAGTAAAGTAGCCAACCTCAAATTACAGAAATAATCTACTGACTTTTTTAAAGCCTAAATCTCACTGTCCCTGTACATTTATATAAGAGTTAACACGTGCGAAAAACACATCAAACCATGTGATCTTGTGCTTGAACGATGGCAGTTCTTTAAAAATTGCCAGCTGCTGAGAACTAGCATCTGGTCTAATGGCTAAAACACATGGTCTCTATGTGAGAGATCATGAATTCGAAACCCAGATGGGGGGAATCCTTTATTATAATAACAAAGATATTAAATAGTAAAAAAAAAATTGCCAGCTGCTCGCTATGTTATTTCAACATATAAGTATATATCACTGATTTATGTCATGCATTTAATTTATTTTATAATATAAAAATTAGAAACTTATTTCTTTCTTTTTGTAAAAATAAAATAAAGATATCTTAGTATTGCTTCAAATAGAAAGTGAATAATCATTTTTCCCAAATTAATTCTTAGATCTTTCATAAAAAAAATGTCTTAATCAAAGATAACCCTTCGCTTCTAAATATATAGTTTATACTTTATACCACGTACGGTGTTCGGCCAACCGGGTAGTTTGGTAAAAATGCTAAACCGGTTCATTACAAATTGATACTGTTCAAAACCTTATCTAAGGATGTAAACCGGGTAGTTTTGATTGTTTATTATGTATCAAAATGTATGTAAATGACTGTGACTAATTAACAAACCCAAAACCCTTGTGCTCTAGCTAGGTAGCATAACATTTCCTTTTGGCATATCACATATGCCTGTGTATGTTGCACAAATAAACCATTCAAAGCGGAACTTTTGGGATTCCTTTTAATATTTTGATTTTTAGTTCAATGCATCACTTTCCATTACATATACTGTATGTCCTTGACCATATCATGTCTTTTGATAATGGCTCTCTAATGATTAAATGGAGCTTGAGGACCCATTTCAACAAAAAGAAAACAGTACCTGTGTTTGTCTTAGTGTACAACTGTTTGATGAGGTTCAGAGAACCCCATAATAAGGAACCATGTTCAGTGTACATGCCCATAAACTCGCAGTCAAGGCCCAGATAGTTGAATCCAGTTCTTAGTTGTAGGCCCTTCTTGGAGTACTTCCTAAACAGAATATTATACAGTCCATTATCTCGCTAGTAGCTACTGCTATATATTCAGATACCGTGCAATGCATGAGCCCTGTTTGGGTGTGGAGGGTGTGGAGCAAGAGGTGGAGCAGATTTCTCGCTTCAGACTTAAGTAGTCAAACGGAGAGTAAAAGAAGAGAATTGAGATGGAATAAGAAATGAGTTAATAACGAGTTGAATTTTAAATATATCATTTGAAAAAAAATGATAAACCAAAAAATCACAAATTCTGCGAAATTTCAGAATTATCACGTACGCAATTTCAAGTTGCGTCCCTAATTCTTCATAATTCTCAGACAAGTTCTGCATGATCAACAACTTATCAGAAAAGTTTTTCAATTCATAGGTTTTTGTGTTATTTTTTTAAAATGGATGGAAAAACTTATAATTTGAATGTGCTAGAAGGAACGTTAAATAAAATAGATGAAGCATCTTATAATTTAGATGTACTAGAAAGTACTACGAAATATTTTTAAGGCAAGACTTTTTGCGGTTGTAAAAAAGATTAAACTCTTTCTTGATATGTTAGAAAAAGATAAAAATATTTGACATCTCAATTATTCATTCCGGTTCAAAATAACTTCTTAGTATCATAAAAGTTTTTTGACAAGTTCTGCATGATCAACAACTTATCAGAAAAGTTTTTCGATTCATAGGATTTTGGATTATTTTTTTTTTAAAATGGATGGAAAAACTTATAATTTGAATGTACTAGAAGGAACGTTAAACAAAATGGATAAAACATCTTATAATTTATATGTACTAGAAGTACTACGAGTCATTTTTCGGGCAAGATTTTTTTGCGATTGTAAAAAGATTAAATTATTTCTTAATATGTTATTGGAAAAAGATAAAAATGTTTGAAATCTCAATTATTCATCATGTTTGAAAAATAATTTCTGAGTATTATAAAAATTGTCGTGGTCTTTCTAGTACATTCAAATTATAAGTTTCTCCTTCTAATTTTGAAAATTAATAAAAGAATCTAAATTTCAACATATGTCGAATAAAAAAATAAAAAATAGATAGAGTAACTTAGAATTTGAATATACTAAAAGGACCACGATAATTTTTATAATACTCATAAGTTGTTTTTGAAACAAGGTCAATAACTAAGATCCAAAATATTTTTATTTTTTTCATTAACATATCAAGAAATAGTTTAATTTTTCTAACAACAACAAAAAATCATGCCTGAAATATGTTTCATAGTACTTTTAGTACATCTAAATTATAAAATATTTTATCTATTTTGTTTGATGTTCTTTCTAATATATTCAAATTATAAGTTGCTCCTTATATTTTTGAAAATTAATAAAAAAAAACCTATTAAAACTGCCAAATTCCGAATTCCATATATATTTATGGATGCAACCTCAAGTTGCGCTAATATTTGGACACAACTAGAAGTTGCGTCCATGGTGAATTTAGAATTATGTAGAATTTGTAGTTTATTGGTTTATCTTTTTTCTTAAATGATAAATTTAAAAATTTCAGAATCCAGAGTAAGTTACTCCACATCTTTGGATGGATTAACTTACTCCACACTTACTCCATCTGTAGGACCCACTGTCAATGACAGAGACTTATTTTCCAACATTTTATTCCTCTAGGCAAATTCATTTTAAGTTAAACTACCAAACAATATATAAAGTATGTGGAGTGAGATGAAGCAAGCTATTTAATCCTCATTAACTCTACTCCACAATCAAACATAGCCTAACCAGTGGTGAATTCAGTAAGGAGCATGAGGGTTAATTAACACCTATTAATTTTCAAAATTTGTGTGTATATACATGATTTTATATATAATTCAGAGTAAAATGTTATGGATACTGTAAAATTAATCTCATACTTCATATGATTTTTTTTTATAAAATTGATCTCATTCATATTTGACTCTCATATTTTAAAAATCTGACTCCGCTCCCGAATCATCTAACATGAGTAGAATGAAATTTGAGTGGTCAGTATTATCTGTCACGAATCTCAAAAATAGAGCCCACATTACATATGTAAACAGGTACTATATTGTAGTGTGGTATCTAAGGGAATACGAACTCGGGATCTGGGTAGAATTTTTTTATCTAACAAGTTTACAAGTAACTTTGCTATTATAGCACCTGAATTAAATAACACATGAATATTCATTTACAAAATTACTTTGTATGTTATAATAAAATTTTATGGATAGAAATACATTACCCGGCAGAAGCTGCAAAATTTATATTCCTAAGTTGTGATTTTCATAAAAGTAAATAATTTTTAACTATTCGATATGAAACGCTTTATTGTTTTTTCCTCAAGCGTAATATATAAAATCACAATTTAGTTTAAAAGAGAATATTAAATGCGAGCAAAACTATTATAAAGAGGACATTTTTCCTCAGTACTCAACATTATTTATCAAAAATATCTCCACTGGGAAACAACCTTTCTGCCGAATCCGATCTATCTTTTTGTTTTTATTATTGGCAGTCTTGCAAACGTAACAGACAAGGAGCCAAAGACAGCTGAGAAGCATGGCAATTGCGTTTCCATTCATCATTCATATAAGATAAGAGGGGGGGGGGGTGTCCGATGCCCATCGGACCAGAACAGTGTTTGATAGGTGTCCGATACCGTCCGTTCTAGTTCAAAATTTGTGCGCACGTAATATTAAAACAAACAGTACGGATATTAAAGTGATGCGCACAGATTTTGAAGTAAATCGGACAGTATCGGACACCCATCAAACAGACTCTCCGATGGGCATCGGACACTCTCCCCTCCCATAAGATAATCCTCTGAAAAATGCAAACCGTGTTTCTTTTGCCACGAGCCATTAACCACATTCACCCCTGAGAAATTGAATAATCGACCGGCCTCATTGTAAAAAGTAAGGCTTTTCCAATTCAGCGGCATCTATTTTATTATTTTTATTTTTCCAAGAATCGTTTCTCCCGTCAAAATCTCGAAATAAACTTATTATCAGCAAGAAGCCAAGAAGCCGAATTTAAACTTAAGTCAGAATTAGTGATCGAAAAAGAAATAGATTGAAAATAATTAAGAAACAAAATTTGCGAGTAACGAGGAATCTGAGCATATACGGACCGGAATGGACCCGTTTCTCTGACAAGGAGAACAGACTTTTGGGGTGGCATCCATCAATCCATAATGCTCTTTGATGGCGGACAAAAAGCGAACAAAAAAAGGGCAAAAAAATAACAGGGGGAGAAAAAGCAAGAAGACATTCCTCCTCTTGGGCACTGCAAATGTGGGACCCACTGCTCCTATCTAGCTGTAGATTCGGATCGGCGAAAAGGAAAATAATCCATATCACCTAAGGTAATTCAAATTTTGAGTTAGATCCGAATCGTCCGATCTGTTTTGGCACGATTATTAAAGGAACTCGTGCATATTCTTTTCGGGCCGAGTTGTTGTGATGTTATCGGACGGCTAATAATTAAAAACAAAATTTGAGTTACTTCAGAGAAATAGGACACGGAAAATACGGGACGTCCACTTTGATCGTACGACCTTATATGTAGTATGGCAGTTCAGATTAAGTTTGGGTAGCCGGGCAGGTACAGAACTGCTATTCGGTCAGACCCAATACAGTCCGTTCGATCTTATATAAACGGTTGAGATCTATCCGTGTAGATAATAGATCCATTAAACTCCATGCAGTTGAATCGGAGCTGGTAATCTTTTCTGTGGAGAAAATAATTGGTACAGCTAGGGCGCACAATTAGCCCTGGAAACTGGAAAGACCATTGTAGGCTCCACTAACTGGGACCCGCCCACATGGCCACGTCATCACATCCCGCGTTGTCGTGTTCCAGATGACATTTATTTGCATTTTGCGGTTTTCAGATCTCCTACGTCGATTACAGAACTTGTACTTAAAACACACGACTGATATGTGGGTCCAAAAATCTACCTCATTCCAAAAAGAAGGGTGACAGTAGAGGGCTACAGTTTTGATTATAGAGTTTATGACCGCAAAGAATCATAATTTGTCACTCTTCGTTCCTTTTACAAACTCCTTTCCTTTTCCAAGCGAGCGACCTTCAATATTCGACGCGTGAAGTCGCTGGCGCCGAATTTGTTTTTGTGCGTTGATTTCTGATCCGACGGATACGAAAACGATTTGCATAATATGGTTCGGGGGTTCTAATGGTAGCAAAACATACAATATGACTAATGACAACCTACAACTGATTTTTTTTAGCACTTTCATCGTACACCGAAGTAATGACAACCTATAACTGATTTCCAATGCTTGACATGATTACATCTGATGTTGTTCAAATTAAATAGATATTGATTATGATTAGAAAGTAGATATTAAATTATCATAAGTTGTTTAATGAGCGAACTGGTTGAAGTTAAAGAGCTCATACCATATAATTGAACGGCTAATTTCAATTAATCCGATAAATTTTGAAGTTTGTACTCAACAAATCTTCTTAATGAGCATAATACACACTATATTTACTTCTCAAAAAGTGGACAACCAGAAAATTTTAATGAGGTAAATTGATTAGTATTTAAGATAACACGATGAACATTTTTTATGTTGCATGAATAAATCAGGTATTGAGAGAACACGAGGAACACGAAGTTCAATTATAGGGTGCAAAAATTAGCTCCTTAAAAAAATTATACGGCGCAAGGTACTCACGGTTGCAGCTCTATTTGGATCTTAGCTCGTTTAGCTTATTTGATCTAAAACGAGAATTATTTTGAAGTCTCGAGCTCAAGTTCTTTACATTATCAGTCTCCATCAAATCAACTTAATATAATAAGTTTCCTTTATACGACTATCATACCTTTTGTCCGGATATAGTTTTATATAATCATTCACGGGATTTAAAAATGTTGCATCATGAGTAAGTTGATATCTAAATGCTTAAAATCCAGTAATAGTTCAAATAGCCGATCTGAATCGCTCAAAATGTTCTCCATATTGAAATGTGCTTGGAGACCAAATTTTACATTTTTTTGGAATTTTTTTACTATTTATTAAGTCACTTTGAAAATCGCTGATCCGATGGTCCAGAAATTTTTACTGTTTTTTACTGTTCATAGTGGATCAGCGATTTTCAAAGTGGCTTAATAAATAGTAAAAAAAATTCAAAAAAATGTAAAATTTGGTTTCCAAGCACATTTCAATATGGAGAACATTTTAGGTGGTTCGGATCGTCTATTTGAACTTCAAAATCACAAAATCCACTTGATATAACGAACTATTCTATGCCAACGTTGGTATATTAGCCAACCTCTCTATATATTTGACTGATATCTCGAGCAATTATGCTTTACACTAAATAATCTGTCCATAGGCTCCATCTGTTTATTTATTTTATGTCTACTCCAATCTAAAAGGTCAATATAAAAGTATAGAGAGTGTATTTCAAAACTCAAATATTTTTCATATTATAATTATTATTGTTTAGATTAAAACATACATGAAATAAATGGATGGATGATGAGCCTATGAGAAGAATTTTCCTACTAATACGTGGGATCCGACTTTGCTGCTTTTTTGAGAGAAAAGTAGAATTCTGTCTTTTCAATTTCAACTATTTAAAATTTTTCATTCACGTATCTCGGAAATTTTTCTATGCACAAATCTCAACGAATTTGAATGATTTGGATCGGAAAAACAAAACTCTTGCTTTTCTCTAAAAATAAATCAACAGAGTTGATTCCTAATATGTTGGCGGGAGGTTTGATTCGTTACATTCTATTTACAAGAAAAAAAATTATCTCTTATTAATCATAGAATAACGTCTCATATATGTGGTCATTCGGAAAATTACTCCCTTTTAATTTTGTATTGCTTTTAATTTTCAGTTCAGTTATTATCCGTTGATTCCGGTCCTGTCCCAGCAAGCAACCATCGGGACAAATAGGGGTACATTAATTGCGTACCTGCAGCAGTGCCTGCCTTGCTGGAGCCAAGCCGTCAAAGCACCCATGATTCCTCCTCCCATACAATTTCTTGCTCAAATTTTTAATTCAGTTTTTCTCATTACTCGTTCGCCAATCCCGTTTCTCTCCTCTCTCTCTCTCAGTTCCTCCGTCGAGGTCCCTCAAATCCCCAAATCTCCCAAAATCCAGCTATATACATACCCTCTCTCTCTCTCCTCCATTTCTCCTTTTCTCTTCTTTCATACCATCAGATTAGATCCCGTCACAATCCCATTTTTCCTTCTCCCCTCTCCAATCGCCCCGCCAATTTTCCAGAGAAGCCCCTCGAATAATGCGCATTTCTTACAACTGATCCCTGCCACTGCAATGCGGATGGATTAGGTTCTCCGATTCCCTCCGCAATGAGCGCCGCCACGGCGATCTCGCCTGACTCCGGTCCGATCGGACGGCCGCCGCTCGTCCCCCTCGCGACGCTGATCGGTCGTGAGCTTCGCGAGGAAAACTCAGATAGTCCAATCGTGAAGTACGAGTATTACAACTACGCCAAGCGTGGGGAGGATTTGGTCCTTATCAAACCAGATTGCCTTCGCGTGCCTAACGATCCCTCCACCTCTTTCTCTGTCTTTGGTGTATGTCGTTTCTGCTTTTTGTTGGGGAACTTTTTTTTGTTTTGTAACTAGGCCCCTGCATTGTTGCGTACTTTGAATGAGACTCCAGCTAGCAGAGGTTTATGTCTTATTTTGAGGGTTGCCTGATGGGAGACTATACTTTTTTGGAATAGACCTTGTTCCGTCACTATAATTGTGAAAATGACCTTGATCGCTCTAGTAACTGCTAGTTTTTCCTTTCTTAATACAATGTGTTTTAGGGAGTAAATCCCTATGAATATTTTCATGTTAGTTTTGGTTCTTATCTGATATGATGTGTTTTGTATAGGTATTTGATGGGCACAACGGGGTATCAGCTGCTGTGTACTCAAAGGAGCACTTATTCGATCATGTGATGAGTGCAGTGCCAGAAGGGATTAGCAGAGATGAGTGGTTGCAAACTCTACCTAGTGCACTTGTGGCTGGTTTTGTCAAGTGCGATATAGATTTTCAGAGAAGAGGTACCTTTTTTAATTTTATTTTTGTTCTTATTTCACTGATCTATACATGTCTCATGGATGCTGTATTTTTGTGCTCTAAATTAACATAGTACTGGTATCTACCTGCTTTCTATGCATCAGTATCAATTGGTACGGTAATCCAATGTCTTCTATGGTGCTCTGTCTTATGTTTATGTCCTTTGAATCAGACCCATTTTTTCTTTGGATATTTCTGTGTTATGATGTTTGTTGCATTAGTGAGTTTTCTTAGAAATTGAGATTCAAAGATGCAGAGCAGAGTGATAATACTGGCAGTTGATTTTACCAGTGTGCTTAAATCAAGGTTGTCTCGCAAAACACACAAAAATTTAAAACACAAAGATAATGCAAATTTGTAACGTTTTTCCCTTAACAGGGGAAGTCTCGGGCACCACGGCCACACTAGTAGTCATCGATGGGCTCACTGTTACAGTGGCATCAGTTGGGGATTCAAGATGCATTTTGGTGACGCCAGGTGGCGAGCTCTCATTGCTCACAGTGGATCACCGATTAGATGATAATGAGGATGAGGTCAACCGTGTTAGAGCGAGTGGTGGTGAGGTTGGAAGACTCAACATTTGTGGTGGCCAGGAGGTATGGAAGTGTGTCACTGTTTTTTGTTTTTTTTTCATTTTTCTGAAAAGTGCTGCGCACTCTCCTAGATGTGTAGCTTGGGAAAATGCAAATTATCATACACATTCAAGTGATGTGACAAAATCAGGATAGCAATTTCAAATTCTTCACAGAAGTTTGAGACATCATTTGAATCCTTCAGAATGGGAAGACTCATGCATAACTGAGCAAGCAGAAGAATGTCACATCTACATTTTAAGACAAGCAAAATTCCCATAACTACACTCTACTAAACAACTCTGGCAACATCTTTACCTCACCTTGTTATTTGAACCCGCACAATGAGAAAGTGACAGGTGTTATTAGCATTCTTTTTACGAAATTAGGTGAACAGTAAGGACAAGTGGTATACGCAAAAGTTATTGCTTTGTCTATTCTGGATTTGAAGCCATTTATTTTTTTACTTTTTTTATTTTAAGTAATCATCTATTATTTATTTGGTTTCAGGTCGGTCCGCTCCGATGCTGGCCAGGTGGGTTGTGCTTGTCAAGGTCTATTGGAGATATGGATGTTGGGGAGTTTATAGTCCCTGTGCCTCATGTGAAGCAAGTCAAGGTAACATCACATTTTGTACTGGTGGATTGGTCTATGCTTTGCTTTCACTCGTGTGTTTATTGTATTGCCTGGTAGAGGGTGCAACTGTTGCGTGTCTCCATCTTTTGCAATTTAAGTAAAATTTGAAAAGCAAATAGCAAAATGGAACTTTAGATACGATTTACATCCCTTTTCTCTACTCCACATAAAAAAAATGTTACAGCATTTGGATCACATCTAACAGTTCTATTCTGATACTTTGAGTTACATATCTTAAACAATTAAATTTTTAAGATGAAGGCTGGTTTTGAGGTAACCAAAATGGAGCCATTTGAAGAGTACTTGAGGAGTGGAGCCAAAATGGAGGCTGGTTTTTGAAAGAACTGATGAAATCATTTAAGGACGGCAATGTATTGAATATATATTCTATACATTTGTATATATTTCAATAAGTATACTTTGTTTCTTGACAAGTTTGCACCTCACATTTGTTCTCTTTCAATTTTCACATTAAGTAACAATTAGGTTTAGTTTTGGAGGCTCTGACAAAATATATTCCGAAAGTTGAATGCAAAATTGAATATGGAGAAGAAAAATTGTCTTGGTCATTGCAATTCCAATATAAGCTCTGGAATGGTCAATTTTTTCAGGATTATTGGTGACCTTATAATTTATCTTCTTTGCGAAGGCTGGCTGTAGCAAAAACCCTATTGCTTTGTGTTTTGTTGACCAAAATTTTATGGAAAAATTACAATGGATCTAACCTCGGTCGGGTCATTTGGTTAATAGAACTGATGTTTCCCATTGATATCTCTTCACAGTAGTTCTATATGTTTTCAAGGGTATAATTCAGTTAATTTACCATTGTAATTTTATCACTTATTTAGCTCCCAAATACGGGTGGACGGCTAATTATTGCCTCAGATGGGATTTGGGATGCAATGAAGAATGATGTGGCTGTCAAGTCTTGCCGGGGCTTGTTTACCAAAGAAGCTGCAAGAACAATCGTTAAGGTAAAGCTACCATTGCACCCTTTTACTTTAAAGACATTTATTGCTAAGTTCCGAGGCCCTTGAACTTAGTCATCACTTTCTGTCTGGGATTAGAACCTCCCACATGTCTTGAAAATTTGGCAGAGATCTGGTCCTGCAAATGGTCAGACGTGTGATTAACTGCGTTTAACTGAAATTTGGGGACCCAGTGCTCAAACTCAAAGGGTGTTTTTAATTTTTGGTCACTCAGTCCTGACCAAGTGCACTTGGCATGAAACTCAAATTGACTTGGAACCCAAGATTTGCTATATATCAAAATAAATGGATGTAAGATTAAGTGCCAGTCCTGGCTACTCAAACATCATGGAAGTACTAGGCTAAGATGCAACCGATTAACACCAATACTAACCGATCCGACTGAACCTGACATGCAATTTTAAAATTGCTTAAATTGAAAAGGGAAAGATGGTTATGTTACTTAAAAATAAATACATCTCTGTGATTTAGAAATGGTGATTTCTTAGTTTCTCTGTTGTACATAATTTTTAACAAACTATCAGAAAAGGACTTGCTGTGTGGAAAAATACATGGTTTTGGACAATGAAATTTACCTGTGGCATGCATTATTTTCAAACTGTGCTGTATGAATTTGTAATTACAAATGTATTTTTTTCTAGACTACAGTAGTCAAACCTAAGTAATTATCATTTCAAAAATCAACTAATTGTAGGGCAAATCTAAATTAAGAGTTCATCAAAAGACTTTAATTTATGTTGAAAATCCTTAGTTTTTACTTGAACTATTCAATAAGTCATTTTTATGTTTTCCTTTTAGAATGCATTGAGAACAAGTGGATTGAAAGATGACACGACATGCTTGGTGGTTGATGTAATCACAACAATTCGCAATGTTACAGCTGGTGCAGAGCTGTCGCTGCCTTCTCCAAAGAAAGCTCAGAAGCTGAAGGCTCTGTTTCTCGGCAAAAAATCACATACAATGAGTGACGAGGGTAAAGCTGGACGCTGTTCTCGCTCTGTTGGTTCGATCGAGGAATTATTTGAAGAGGGATCTGCCATGCTTGAAAAAAGGCAGGCATTTCTTTTATTTCTTTTATGTTTATCGTATTGGGAAGGGGAATTTTGGCATTTCTTTTATTTCTTTGATGAATAATCTATCTATTTCGAGGCATTTAATATTATACTCACCATAATTTTTTTTTTTTGAAAAACTATAAATTGAGATCAACTCATCCTGGGGTTTTTTGTATTACAGGTTACCATCCAGGGCAAGCTCTGATCCATTCCGTTGTGCAATATGTCAACTGCAACAATCACCTAGTGAAGATCTACTAATGGATAACGGCCCTGAAAGGAGCCAGAACAAACTGGAGGGTCCATTTCTCTGTACCGACTGCAGAAAAAAGAAGGATGCGATGGAAGGAAAGAACCGCCCTCCCAAACCACCTAAAAACAGATGAAATCTTGCTAATATTTCATGCAATTCAAATTTGGTTGTGCAGTCAGATTTTTCTAGTAGTTTTCTGTAAAAATGGAGAATAAACCTTGCTTTTGTTTGGTGAGATAGAGAGAGAGAGAGAGAGAGAGAGCAAGAGAACTAACCAGTGTACCAGGGAAGTTGAGGGGTCTAAATCTAATTTTAAGAAAGTTGAGGGTTTGAACTCGCTAACCAACTTGGGAGATTTGTACTGATGTGTGTTGAATTGAAAGAGCGGTCATTTGTTTTGATGGATTTGACATGTATTTAAGAGAGCTTGAACTGATGCACTATATATAATTTTTTACTTAAATTCTTTTTCTGTTTTCTGTCTTGGCATATGTACTATATTTTTTTTTTACGAGTGAGGCTATGGTATTACGCATAATGCATATTGGTTTGTAATTTTGTATCATGGATCAAGATTTTTATTTTTAAAGTTCAAACAATCGATTTGAACTGTTTGACATGATTTTCATATAAATATATACTTATAATTTAGAAATAAAATTTTACATAATTTGAAATTTTTTACTATTTTTTTAGCTAGATAGAAAACACTTGATATAATGATTCTAGACCATTCAAATTCAATTATTTTTTACCTATTAAGAAAAATAGTAAAAAGGATTCTAAAATTTTAGTCTGAAGGTAACGTTTTAATATGATAATCATGTTAGATGGTTTAGATTGACTATTTATACTTTAAATATAAAAATATTGATTCGTAGTATCTCTTATATTTAATTTCTTTTTTGTTTTTCTTCCAGTTAAAATATCAGAGGTTTGAGATACAGCTGTTCTGTTCCTTTAACTTTGATGTGGGGGGTTCTGATTAGACTCGTTAGATATTCACGTGGTGGCGTATAATGGCTAACTGTGTATATAGAACAATGTTCACATTTGTGATAACAAAGCTGAAACTGGTAGGCCGAAAATGTGAGATAAACATTGCTAAATTCCGAGTACTATTTAAGAAATCAAAATTAGCATCTTATCACTAAATAATTTACAATTTCAATCATGTACAGAACTGCCAATTACAGTGTACAACTAAGGAAAATACAAATCCAAAACCACTAAAGAAACTAGGAAAGAAAACACAGCAACATCAAAAGAAGAGGAAAGAAAAATATACTCCCAACCCCGCAAAAAATACCTACCAAGTTATCATTAGGACACTACAAACCTGTGTAAAACCGTCAGAATGATCCCAAATAAATAGAATCGCCACATGAGTTCCTCGTATCCATTTCTGAATAACACCCCATAATATTCTTATTCTCACCTCTAACACCAGGGAATAATAGTCCTCCAGTATCGGCAATACTACCTGCACTGAAAGCACTTCCTGAAAATGAATTGAACTGGTTAGGAGCCGTAGGTGACTGTGGAGGAACAATTCCAGTTATCTGCAACAGATCTTCTATGACTTCTGATGGTGCGTGTGGTAGTGCAAAGCTCATTCCAGGAGTTGATTGTTCTGTCCAAAAGCAAATATTTAACAGATGCTTAGCATTTCAAATTAATATTGTGGAACACGCACATATTTTGATTTGCAGGAAACATCCATGATTTTTGGTATTTGCAAAAAGGACTTCATTAGAGAAAGCCAAGGAATTGTAGTAAAGGTGTACATTTTTTTGTAGTGTAGAAATATTTCTTTCTTTCTCAGAACAACATTTTATTTGGACTGTCTTTGCAGAAAGACGCTAGTTTTAACATAAAAATAACTGATTGCAATCACGTTTTTAAAAACGAGACAAACAAAAGAAAGTCGAAACTCAAAAGCAATTTAGAGGAAAGGCCATTTTATTTATGTTGTTTAATTACAGAACCGAGGTAAAAATTGTCCTTCTTTTTGGTTTTCCCTTAAACCAGTTAAGTTCTGTATTATGGATGCTTTCAAATATCAATGACACTCCTTTTATGAATATAAACCCCTACATTGAGAATGCCTTACCAAGATTAGTCATGAGCAAATCCGAAGCATCAACAGGCACTTGCACATTCTTCGCTTGCTCTTGATTGAGCTCCATTATTCTTTCAGGATATTTGTAGCATTCGTGCTTTAATCTGTCCACAATTGCCTAAAACAAAAAATTTGTATCCACAATAACGATTTGGGCCTTCCTAGAAAGAAAAAGAAAGAATGAAATAAAAGAAAAAGAAGAAAAGGCATAAAGAGTGTACCTTCTGGGGTAAAGTGAGCTCTTTCAGGCTGCAGTAACTGTTACCAAAAATAGACCCGACAGGTTGGTAAATGCAATTTAATAAAAGAACAATTCCTTGGTCGCTATTGTAAGAATAGAACTTGTTATAATCCAAGCAGCACTCCCTTGCATGCTCTATTGTAGCTTCCCACATTTTGTTCGACATTCCACTTCCAAGTAACTAGAAAACAGAAACATAAAATAATTTAAAAATAAACTCAGAAAATAACAATTTTCAGTTTATTGGCAGAAAATAACATTTTGTTAAAATCAAAGTGTATTTAAGCCAGAAAGTAACCATTCCCCCCTAAAATTCCTTTCTAACTAATATAAGATTAAAACCGGGGTTCTTATTATAAATTTTCTGTCCATGTAAATAACCTGTTAAATTTCTAATTCTACAAATCTAACAGTTGTGTGTATCTTCAAAAGCTCAAAATGTAATGGATCATGCTTTAACAAATGAAAATCTCTGGGTATTATTTGCAGTTAAAAGAGTAACCAATTGTAATTTACATTTCTTACATTGCGTAAACCTTCTGGATCAATAACAAGTTTTCTCAAGAAATCCTGAACAGTGCTTATGTTGTGATCAGCCAATCTTTTATGAAAGACCCCATCTTTTCCTATTTTCTCCAATCGCCACACGTCATCCAATAGAGCAGGAGGATGATGCTTCTTATATGCTAAAATAAAAGAAAATAATAATAATATACAAAATTAGTGTTTGATACGGTACTTGGTTGAGCTTTCAAAACACAGAGAGACAACCGTGATTGTTATGGCTAAGGTACAAGCAAAATACCGCTATAGACCATATTATAACAATTTATGCCCATCCATTATCCAAGGCCCTTCACTTTGATTTTTTTCCTTTTTCTTTTAGCAACTGTCTCAGATTGCCTGGAGGCAAATTGGTACTGCCAAATATTAAATTTTGCTATTGGCCTCAAGTCCTCAACAGAAAGTAAAAAAAAAGAAAAAAACTTTCAAATGAAAGTTAGCATTGTAAAAGTACAGTAAAGGAAAAACAAAAATACTTACATTCGCCACGATGATCTTTGACCATGAAAGGACTGCTAACTCCTTCTTGCACTTTTTCTTCAGTACCATTAACACCCACGAAAACCCTAGCACCCAGTCTAAATCTCCTGTTGCGCCTCCAGCTGGAGTTGTCAGTGAAGGCTATGTCAGTAATGAACCCTACCCCACCAGTCAGTTTAATCTCGACCTCACCCGAGAGAAGTGGCCGCTTCCCTTCCCTTTCCCGAACTATACTTTCCGCAAATTCAGTTTCAGTCCAAGTTCTTTCATCACTGTTAAAATCTCCATCAAGTACTACAATTTCAATTCTTGCTGAGGAGAGAGGGGAGGAGGTCACAACTTGGTTTACAATAGCGTCAGTAAGGCAAATTTGGATAGGTTGGTTATTTTGGGTTTTTATGGGGCTGCTTGTGAAAAGTGTCTGGGGCAATTCTGTCTTGAAAGAAAGCTGGTACTGGTGTCTCGGTGACCCTGCCGGAATCTGAAGTGGATATCTACAGTCAAACCATTCAAAATTGAAAATCATAAATAAAAACTTTCTGATAGTTAAATTTAAAATTAGGAACTTCTATTTAATTCTGTTTTATATACCTGTGTGTCACATGCACATGGCGTATAAGAGCATTTTGCACCTCTTCTTGGACCTGAATTTGAGTTCAACAGAGTCAAGAAATGAATAAAGGGCCGTATAGCATTTTGTCAAACATCTTACATTCAAGGAGAAAGGTTACTATAAAAAGAGATCTTACAACTTTTCGCAGAAAAGGTTCAATTTTTGGCAAATTGAGTTGCATATATCTTGCTCCCATTGCTTCTTTCACAGAACTGTAATTAAATTGAATCAGACAAGAGAACTAGCAAAATATTATGAAATATAGTATTAGTTTCAGTTAAGAAACCATTAGCACACAATGCAGTGTCCAAAAGAAGGCCAACATTAAATTTAAAACTACAAAAAAAAAAAAAATCACACACAATGGTCAAACTACAACCCCTGTTTAATTAACAATTCAAATCAAAATCAACAGTGAGATTCAAATCCACTCACTTGACAACAGCCTTTCTTCGTTTAGAATCTTGCACCAACAAATCATCTTCCCCATCCCCTTCATTACTCATAACTCTCTTCAAGTCCATCTCTAACCAATTGACACTGACTAAGACATAATTTCATTGGCATCATTATGTCAGATATATATACGAAGCTAACAGAGAAGCAGCGGAGAAGCTTCTCATGCATCGTGAGGAAGAAGTTCTCGCGCGTCCCGAGAAAAAAAGGGAGAGGGACGCAAAAGTAAAAACAACAAAGATTCGGACTTTTTGGAAAAGGATGGAATTTTATCAGAGGGAGCAAAAGGTGAATTACAGTAGTTTCTCAGACTGCGCACGTAGCGCTAGTACACATATCATATGAGGTTGTCGAAAGCGATCTTGGCGCTGAAAACCAAGAGGTGAAAAGAATGTCGACGCGAGAAAGTTCGAGGAAGCAGGGAAGCTGGGGTCCCTGGTAGTTTTTGGTCGTTAGGGTTTAGAGAGAGAGAGAGAGAGAGAGAGGGAAATGGTCTTTTTTTTTTTCTTTAGAAAAAAGGGAGAATGGAGCGGGTCAGAGGGGAGGGGAGGGAGAGAGGGAATCCATATAAACCGAGGAAACAGAAATTTTGAGATTAGATTCCGACCGTTCGATCTGCTTCGGCACGATTATTAAGACACCCCGTGCATTTCACCTCGGGCCGGATTGACCGGGATTATGATCGTACGGTCTGGATCTAAACTCAATTATTATGTTACCTCGGAGGAGATGGATAAAAGTCGAGATCCAGTAGATCTAGTCCGTCAAACTTCGGATAGTTTTTCCATTCCGAATCTTCAATGGTTGAAAATTCATTTGGATGGACCGAGATAAATCTTGGTTGTCCATTTCAGATCGAACAGTTTATGTTTAAACCTGGTTATTAACTGATTTAATAGTCAAGCATTGGGTTCAAATGTTCAATCCTTGAAACTCAACTCGTCATTTTTATTCATGCCCAAAGTTCCCTGAATTTCTCCAACTCTGCCCACCAAACTCAAATTCTATCAAAAATGTTCAAACCGACGGTTTAATAGCCGGTTCTAATAAAAATTAGGAACCGGCTATTAAATCGCCGGTCCCTATTTTTTATTATTTTTTTGAAAAAAGTTATAATTTATTTATTTATTTTATTAAAGTTTTAGAAATTTTTTATATGTTTCTTTGAAAGTTTTAGAAATATATTAAAATGATTTGATAACATCATTTAAAAGACATCATTTTAAAAATCGTGCATAATAATATTATTAACATCATTTAAAAAAATATATCATTAATTACTTAAAAAAATTGCATTAAGCAAGAAATGGACCAAGTTCATTTAGTCTTGAACCGGTGTATTGTTCTCTCCAATGGCCGGAAGCATCGTTTTTTTTCAAAAAACTTTAAACGGCCATAACTTTGGCTAGGAAAGTCGGATTGGCGCGTACGACCCCCATTCAGAAAGGGGGGATGAGACGGTGGTAACCGGCACCTCGGGGTAGAACCCCAGGTATCCGATGAATCAGAATCGCCAAAAAATATCGTTTAGTACCTCAAAAATTAAGTTTAAGATTTTTAGTGCCAAAAAACATCGTTTTAAGATTTTTAGTGCCAAAAATTAAGTTTAAGATTTTTTTTAAATGATGTTATTAATATTATTATGCACGATTTTTAGGAAAACATTTTAAATGATGTTTTTTAAATGATGTTATCAAATCATTTTAATACATTTTAAGTGACTTTTGAATCGGGATCAATAATTCTGATTCAAATAATTCTTATTTTTTTTTTCCAATAACACACAATAAAATATTTTAATTTTTCTTACAGACGCGAAAAATCCGATCTGAAAAATATTCATCCGGGTTATTTGTTTCAGTCCTTCTAATAAACTAAATTATATATTTTTCTATCTAATTTCAAATAAACATATAAAAAATTTCTAAAACTTTAGTAAAAAAAAATCATAACTTTTTTCCAAAAAACAAAAAAAACAAAAAATAGAGACCGCCATTTAATAGCCGGTTCCTAATAAAAAATAGAGACCGGCGAATTAATAACCGGTTCCTAATTTTTATTAGAACCGGCTATTAAACCGCTGGTTTCTAATAAAAATTAGGAACCGGTTATTAAGCCGCCGGTTTAGGTATTTTTGATAGAATAAACCCTAAACCCTAAACACGGAAAATCAACACGAACCAGTAGGCTGACTGTGAATTCCTTGTCTACCAACGGTTGATTTTTTTTTTCCATAGATTATTAAAGAAATAAAAAATTAAATCTGTAATAATATTTTTTACAAAATATTAAATCTGCAATATTATTTTTACAAAATATTCCAAACTAATAAAATCGCAATGATGCGTTGATTGGAGATAATTCTTTTACAGAATGAATGTATTCTTGTCATTTTCTTCTTCTTTTGTGAGCTGGACCCATACAATATGTATAATTATGTCGAATTTAATATTAAAATGATATATGTTGTTTACATGTGATATTTGATCATATAATATGAAAATTATATATGATTAATAAAATTTGTAAGAAAAAAATCATTTCCTTACCAGAAAAAAAAATATTCCTTTGCGTTATTTTACTTGAATCATAGAATAGAAAAAAAAATATTCCTACATATTCTTGATTGACTAATTGATTTAATGTAGATATGATATATGCGCATCAATTTAGTTGAAACACCGGCTACAATAATATTGTTCGTATAAATTAAATATGGAAACACATGTATTCAATATCCGCCTTTGTATGATTTTTTATTTTTCAAATATTCACGAGTACTGTATAGTCTTTGCTTAAAGTAAGTAATTAAATAAATTTACATAGTTCAAAATCTTACTACATACAATTCTTTCCGAGTGATGCGACCCCTCACAAACAGTATTGGGACGAGACAATCCAAAGTACGTTCTAATTCGGGAAAGATTAGTACGTGTTTGTAAAAGTTATATGGATTATGGAGTCTATATAAAAACTGGATTGCGGATCTGGTAAATACGTAACTCTATTCTTTTTTGTACTCGATATTCCTAGATCAATCGTCCCCCAGCTCAGTGAACTTTAGAGTTTTTATAGGCATTTACATCGGTTTGGGTCTCGAAGAAAGATGCAACCGAGTCATTCTCGCAGATAAGTCGGTTTAGGTTTTGAATAGAGACGCGACCGAGCCCTTCTCCCAGGTATGTCGATTTGAGTCTCAAATAAAGACGCGATTGGGCCTTTTTTATATTGAATAGTCGGCTCAAATCTCGAGTGGAGTCTTCATTCGTCTTTTCTAATGAGTTTATTGATTTTGGATCTTTGGTGTTTATTTCTAAGTAGTTTTTATAAGTTTATAACGTCTTTGGTTCATGATTCTATCACCGTGTATTATCTCTAACATGTTTCAACTTTTTATTTAAATAAAAAGATAAAATCACAAAAATGACTATTTAAACGGTTTGAAGCAACGTACATAGAGACTTAAATATAAAAGTGTTCTGATTTGTTTTTTCACAAACAAGTTGATATTATTTTACTATTTCCGACGTGGCAGTGTATCATTAGCAAAATTTAAAAGTATATTAGCTCGTTTGTTATATTTATTCTTAGTAGTTGGTTGTTGGAATTTTTTTGACTATTTAGTAGATGATGTTTTAACGTGAAGAACGTATTTTTTATCCTATTATGATTTACTGTGATTTATCACATTGTGTATTGTAGAACTTGTACTAAAAAATCTCTTGAAAATTACTCTATATTTTTTTCTACTGGTGTTAGAAGTTGGATTCAGCAAATTAAGTAATTACGAATTATCGTCGGTTTATTGGTTACCTTCTCGCACTTAAATTAGTTGAACCATTGATCTATCAACATGTGATTATCAAATTTGTTCTAAATCTCTTGAAAATGGGGGATATATCTAAGATGAAATCATGAAATCAGGCCTTTTCGGCAAGAAACAAAATAATGGTTTTACTCATCTGAAAAAAATTCTTCACATTTTGTTCTTGAAAAAGAGTATAGATAATGCACATTTGAAGAATAATTCTTTACGAACTTTAATGCGAAAAAATAAATTATATACTGAGAGATAGATACACGAATTTTTTGAACGATAACTATCATCTTATATATATATATAGAGAGAGAGAGTATGGCTAATATGCTTTTGCTTTCGGTTGTATTTTGGCCGAAATACAACCAATTTATTTTTCAATTTTCGAAGTCTAAAAAGTCGATCCAAACCGTTAGATGTGTTCTCCATATTGAAATGTGTTTGGAAACTAAATTTTACATTTTTTGGAATTTTTTTACTATTTATTAAGTTACTTTGAAAATCGCTGATCCAACGGTTTCACTGTTTGGTTAAGCCACCGTTGGATCAGCGATTTTCAAAGTGACTTAATAAATAGTCAAAAGTTTAAGGTTTATAAATTAATTTTAATGCATTCATTTTTTGGACTGCTTTGACCACTTGACTCTATATTAAATTAATTCGAAACTTTAAAATTTTCACATGTAGACGCATCAATCATTAGGTAGAAGTATTTCAACGGTTTGGATTTATCGTTTAAAGTCGATTCGATATATTTTAGAGTCAAGTTCACAAGAGGTTGGGTGAACTTAGGAGCACCCTAGTTCTACTCTCTCTCTCTCTCTCTCTATATATATATATAGAGCTGGGCTAGGGTGCTCATGGAGTAAAACAAGTTTTCAATCCATGACACTATATTTTTATTTTGAAAATCCAAACAATTGATTCAAACTGCTCAACATGATCTCCATATTTAAATGTACTTGGAGACCAAATTTTATATTTTTTGGAATTTTTTTACTATTTATTAAGCCACTTTGAAAATCGCTGATCCGATGGTCCAGAAATTTTACTATTTTCTATTGTTCACAGCGGATCAACGATTTTCAAAGTGGCTTAATAGATAGTAAAAAAATTAAAAAAAATGTAAAATTTGGTCTCCAAGCACATTTCAATATGAAGAACATGTTGGAAGGTTCAAATCGGCTATTTGAACTTTAAAAATAAAGATATAGCGTGGATTACAAATGTGTTTTACTCCATGAAGCACCCTAGTCAACCTTATATATATAAAGAGAGAGATGGGCTACAGTACATTGCAATGTATAATCCCTTTTGTATATTGGAATATAAATTGTTGAATTCAAAGTCTAAACAAACGATCCAAATCGTTCAACTTGATTTTCATATTAATATCTGTTTGGAGACCAAATTTTACATTTTTTGAATTTTTTTACTCTTTTTTAGATTTATTGAAATTCGTTGTTTTTAGAAAAATCTGGGTCATGAAAAAACAACGGTTTTCAATAAATCTAAAAAAACAGTAAAAATTTCCAAAAAAAATATAAAATTTGGTCTCCAAATTCATATTAATATGGAGATAAAGTTGAACGGTTTGGATCGGCCAAAGTGCTACCGACTCAAATTTTAAAATTTTATATTCGAAGCTTCAAATTAAGTAGCTCAGTAAATTAGTTATATATTGAACTTGTAGAATACTAATTTTTATGATTTTTGAAATTTTTTACTATTTTTTATGATTTATGAAAGATGGCAAAAAATGGCTTAAAAATAAAAGAAAAGTGCTAATAATTTGTAATGTTTTTACTATTTTTTTTTTATGATTTTTAAAAATTTACGATTTTTGAAATTATTTTACTATGTTTTTATCCTATAATAATTTGTATTACGGAAAAAAAAAAGGTTTGTGATGTGGATACTATTCTCAATTTGAAAGCAAAAGAGTGATTTTTGTAGGCTGTAGGCTGTTCATTTGACATATCTCTATTGGTATTTGTCAAATGGTTTTCAAAAGGTTATGATTTTATATTAACTTGCGCAGACTGAAGTAACAGAGGTAAATCTTGTCAACCTTAAACAACAATTTAAGATATCTCCCCACTTCTCCAGTTAATTAAGAAAGAGTGGTGGCAATTATTAGCCCCTTGATAACTTAATTTATTTGATTAATTGGCTATTGCGCTCTCCATTATTGATGACAAATCATGAGACATGATGAGCAAAGTAACACATTCAAAGAAACATCCGAGCACAGTTAGATGGCAAAGAAAATTAGATTTAGTCAAACCTATTTTAAAAAAATATCTTTGTTTTGTCTTTTCTCCTTAAATGGCACCTCCATTGTGGTTTAATAAAATCTCTACTGTCTCCAGAAAAAAAGTATAAATAATTCCAGGAGTATTTTAATTTATGTCTAAAAGCTTGGGAATATATTCAACCACCTTACCAGCTTTTAATTTTATTAAAGACGGGAGCTTTTGTGGTAAAGATAAAAAAAGCACTTCCTGTAAAAGCGCTTTTTCATCCTTTACTTCTTTAGTCTTTACTGATTTAGTATAGGTTTAGCCGCTGAGGATAATTTTAACTAGGGGAATCCAATAATATCATTTAGGGGGCTGATATAAGACTCCAACTTCCCACTTTTAAAGGCATGACAATAATCAAGTAATCAACGAAACCTAAATTTGGTGACCAAGCTGGATGGTAAATAATGTTAAGAAAATTTCAACATCCCTTCTATTGCAGAATTTTGTCAAAGTAAAAGAAGTTTCGCTTCAGTTTCCTAGTTATCGTTCTTCTTCTTCTTCTCCTTTTTTTTAATTTTCTTTTTCATTTCTTTTTGAAAAGAAGTTTCACTTCATTTTCTTGACAATTATATATATATGAAAACTGAAAGACAAATAAATAAATATATATATATATGAGGTATCACGGCTAGGAAGAAAGTTATTAAATTGTTGGTTATCTAAAACTTGAGAGTTTGATTTTTCTTTACAACTTTACAGTTTTTACGAAGGTTTTCAAAAAGACAATTATATATATAGTTGGACTATGGTGCATTGTAATGTATAGCCCCTCTTATACATTGGACTATAAATCATTGAATTCGAAGTTTAAACAATTGATCTAAATGGCTCAACATGTTCTGCATATTAAAATGTGCATGGAGACCAAATTTTATATTTTATGGGAATTTTTTATTATTCTTTTATAATTTTTGAAAATCGTTGTTTTTCATAAATTTCTGAACTATAGAAAAAGAGTGATTTCAAAAATTCTATAAAAAAATAGCAAATAATTTCAAAAAAATGTAAAATTTGGTCTCCAAAGCATATTTTAATATGAATATTAAATTGAATGGTTTGGATTGGTTGTTGAAAATTAAAATTAACAATTTATTATCTAATATACAAGAGGAATTATACAATGCAATGCATTTTAGTCTGAGTCCGAATCTGCTGTAATTCCTCTGGAATTACAGGATCCTGAAATTCTGGGATCAACCGTTCAAACTTTGTCGTGCACAGATCTCGAAAACATTCTTGAAAAAGTAAGTTTTTATGCACGCATTTCGAAAAAGACCAACGGTTGGAATCTGAATTACAGGTCCTGTAATTCTTCGAGAATCACAGTAGATTTATTTTCCTTTAGTCTAACTCTCTCTCTCTCTATATATATATATTTTACAGAATGCAATACAACTGTTAATATATTATAGTATATATCCTGAACTTCTAGGTCTTTTCCTAGAAATTCCTTGAAGTTCAATAGCACTATGATCAATTTCTTCTTCACGCGATTTCCACGTGAATAGTTGATTTCAGGTTATGAACTCTTAATATACCATTCAAACCTCTTCGATATTTTAATCTTCATGTGTTGTCAACAATAATATCAATACCTTTTTATGAATTTCTTTGACTATCATATGACAGCACAATCGCTTTCACGAAAACAGTAGCTCAATTTATCATTTTAATTTACAAACTCATAAAATTACTACGTTCGTTTGACATCACAAAAAATAAAAATAAAAACATTACTGTGTTCATTTTTTTTTTCTCCAGCAAAGAATCAATTGATGCTAAAGGAGCAAAGGGTTGTCAATGTCAACTCTCTCAAGTTATAATTACCTAACACTAGGCCCGCATGTGCCAATACAACTAGGCCCTAAAAAAGTAATCTTATCAGGCTCCAATTTCAATAATGGCCCTAAAGCCTAAACACATCATTCCACTTTTCAAGTTGGCAGGCAGACAGCGGTTATTTAGAAATCTTACCCAGCAATAAAAATTCGGTGGTGCTTTCAGTCCCTAAATTATCGATCATTGGTTCAGCACATCACTTAGATTTTCTGGCGCGTTAACAGTGCAGCAACAGTACATGTTGCATTTTTCAGGAAACTACAGTAGGAGAATGCTTGTTTTTGAATTAAAAAAAGGGTTAGTTTTAAAATCAATTCGGATATAATTCTCTTATAATAAGAACACAACTCGCCGGTCTCTCTTTCCCCGCAGAAGCCAACACTTATACAATTGATATCATCCATCATGTGATTTCCAAACCAGTCGAATATTTCACAAAAGTTAACATGCACATGAAAAAAAAGAAGAAGAATTTTACACAAAATGAACATTCACAGGCATGAGATCCCTTTCGCCCCACATGTCAGGGACTCCCTTAATCCAACCAAGAAAACTGCTGACCTATTCGGAGTTCATCCGTCTCCCAAAGCCGTATTAGTGTGGACCCACTAATCAGTCTTTCTACTAGGCTAATTAACAAACCTCTTTATTTAATTAGCACATGCGGTTCCAATTGTAAGTGCCTAATTTGTAATTAAAGAAGTGGACTAACATCCAGTATGTGTACTGCTCAACTATTGAAGCACTTATTCCTATTGATTTCTCAAAACGATATCGTATACCCTTAAACTAACCGACCCAGGCCATAATACCTTTTATTAACAACTGCCACAATCCTCTTGGAACAAAATAATTGGGTAACACCTCACACAAGTCAAACGAACTCACCGGGCCCCACATGCCTGAAGTGGCACCTATGGCCATATGGACAGCCAGTGTCAGTGCCGAACATGCGGCAAACTTGGGTCTTGTAGCGGGGGTGACGCAGCACAGGCCGCAGCTCCTCCACGCCGTGTGCAAAACGGCACTGGTCCCCATAGGGACACCCATCGGCGCCTGTCCCACGCCATTTGTTGCAGAGCTCAGTTTTCTCCATTCCTTGGGAGAAGACCTCCATTTCCACCTCCAGTTCTCCTTCCTCACCTTCCTGCTTAATAGCAAGTTTATAATCTCCACTAAGAAAAAAAAGAAAGTATATAATCCGTGCATTACAATCAGGTGGATGTCTGGACTGTAATTACCTATGCTCACCTACGGATTTTTGCTCAAAAATAAAAGTAATTACCTATGCTAAATGATACGTGTCAAATATTTTATCCATTCTTAATATTTCTCTCCATTTCAAATAAATGGAGACGCCCCTTCCTATAAAACATTTGGTGAGGGGGGAATATATGAAACGTGACGACATCCTATGAACAATAAATAGTTCCTGTCTTCCTGAACTTGAGGTCTTTTCCAAATTCAATCGAGCAAAACAATCAAACTGAGAGAGGAAATACATATCTTGCAAGTACTGGAGAGAGATGACGCCTAGAAATTCATACCTCCTGTCCTGGATTTGGTGTGCGCACGCGAAGGCGGCGAGGCTGGTTTGTCTCTCCAGTCAGAAATCCCCTCGATCGGATCGATATGCTCTTTGGATTATTGGCACGTGTCTCTCCACTTCCTTCCCCACTGTCCGATCCAGATGGAGGCGTCAGATCCGACCTCTCTACTCTCACGTCCTTTTCTTTCCCTGTCAGCTTCAATTTCATCGCACCTGGAGCGACCTTCTCCCGCTCGGAGGCGAGATATGTCAACTGGAGGTTCGCGGCTGTCAGATCTATATTCTCCCGGCGAAGCACCTCCACATCTGAGAGAGTTTTGCGGAGGCGGTAGAAGGTCTCGTTGTAGAGGTTCACCTTCTGTTGTATCTCCAGTAGCATTCTGTGCCTTTTGAACTCGAAGCTGTGATTGCCTGTGAGTAACTGAAGAACTGAAGCAGGGATAGAATCGATGATCCTCTCCATCTTTGTGCTGTCCATTTGGGATGAACTCCTGTAGTTCAAGGCGAAAATATTTACAAATAAAGAGGCACACACGTAGAGAGTACTTATGTGTTAGCGACTTTCGTAAAACAAGTGAGATCCAATCAGATTCTAAATAATTTACTTGACAGTTCACTCCATCTGATCTAATTTCTTGATACGAAAGTAGAAATTAGGATTGAAATGAAAAGCATTACGGGAACTAAAGTGAAGTGGAGCATCAGAAAGTTTTAAGCTATATTCAAGCTTAAAGTGTAGTGATATAATCTTAATTGAAGGAATCAAAAGAGGCAAAAGCAATCTCGTTAAATCTAGGTGGAGAGTTGAAGAGAGAATGAATTTCCTAATCAAACACAAACAGAGAAATCAAATAACAATCAGTGGGATGTACGACTTACTTGAAATCTTCAAATAAATTCAAGAAGCATGATTGAAATCATAATCTACGGAGGGAGAGATATAGGGAGAGATGTCGAACCTTCTCAGCGCGACTTCGTGATCTTTTCGCACTGAAAGGCGCTAGGGGAGAGGGGAAACAGAGGAAGAATGGCGGGTCATATTTATACGCTTCGGTTCGGTGGCAGATCCGTAATAAACCCCGAAAAGATTGGACTAGCTGCTAGCATGGCCTACCACTACCAGGCCTGGTCTACTCGGGTTAGGATACCCTAAAATAACTCAAATTTTGCTGTTAAAAATGGACCGTATGATCATAATCCGGGTAAATCCGGCCCAATGTGACATGCACGGTATCCCTCAATATTCGTACCAGAACCGATTGTACGGTCTGGATTCAAAAACAAAATTCGATTTACTTTAGGGAATTGAAGTCTCTCTTATCCGGTCAAATATTTACAAAGCTAGTCAACAGTAAGGGTACTGTTCACTGCGGACCCGCATCTTCGGAGGTTTTCCTGCGGAGCAGATCGGACGGTCCAGATTTAATCTCAGCAGATGAGTTATCGGATGATGGAGGGAGCAGTATTAATTTTGTTTTAAAATTCGTGTTAAAATCTTATTTCGCCCGTCCGATAGTTAATCGTTGGATCCACTTGTCAAAACTCCGCAGAGGATGCGATTTCCCTGCTCATTTGCTCATTTGAAACCGGCTTACCAGCTCGTACCTTCAATAGTTAATCGTTGGGTCCACTTGTCAAGTGCGGATCTGTCGCTGCTCCCAAATCCTTGAATCCCCAACTACCCAAGGAATTCACATCCTCTCCAATATTGAACAGGAGAATATTTTACAATTAGTGAATCCGGACCATTCTTTTTAACTTGGCACGAATCTTAAAGTCCAATAATACTGCCCAGCACTAGCCCGGATGCCAAAGCGTAATGTTAGGCCCATCCTCTATAGTACTGGAGAGGAGTTGAATCCAATCCCAAGTCAATGGCCGAGCTGAAGGTCTGAGGATGCAATTAAGTCCTTTTTTTTTAAGTCTAAATGTCTAATCTCCACTTGTACGATTTTTTAAGTCTAAATGTCTAAAAATCTAATTCCGGATGGATGAAGAATAGCTATTATTCTGAATTAGCAGTGTTTCAAGCTACTAATTTACGTAGTGTGTTTGAATTAGTGAATAATCACTATTCTTTGTTTATCTTTTATGGGATTACTCACTATTTTACTAATTTTATAAAATATTGAATAGCTACTATTTTCAAAATTGATATTAGCTCTATCTTTGCACTATTTTTGATTCATCCAAAAGCACTCAAATGTCTAATCTCAAAGCCCAATAATATGCCATTTGTACAATTTTTCAAAGGTCCGATTTTCAAACTTATTCCTATTAAATACATCAACTTAGATCCTAATGATTCTTAATAATGAATTTTTTAAACTAAAAACATCAAATTCATTTGTTTAGTTTAAATAGCAATAGTTTAATTATTAAATTTCAGGAAATAAATCTGCTGTTACTCCAAGGGATAACATGACTCTGTTATTCCGATCTCAACCATTGACCTTTCTCGAGATTTGCACATAAAAAAAATTTCTTGAGATTATGTGTGTGAAAAACTTTGAATGGTTGGTATAGCAATAACAGAGTACTGTTATCCTTAAAAATAACAGCAGATTCATTTCCTAAATTTCATAACAGTGCCGTTATAGTGTATTTAATTTAGGTAATCCATTCATGCTGTTGCGAATTTCAAATGGTTCAAATAATGATTAAATATGGATCATGTTTGTCTAATTTAATTTAAATTTAGAAATATTTATACATATTGTGAAAGCCTCACAACCGTAAAGTTAGGAACTATCCGCCAATCTACTTTCTAATTTCTATGAATTTCTGATACCCACCAACTCCAACATCAATTTTTTCTTCATAAATTTCACCGATACGACTTGATAAGTAGATTCAACTTCTCTTCAATACTGTAGAGGATGGGCCTCATTTTACGGTTTGAGATTAAATCTCGCCGCTTTGGGATTCAGGCTAGTGCAGGGGCATTATAATTAGGCTTTGAGATTCGTGTCAAGTTAAAAAGAATAGTCCGGATTCACTAATTGTAAAATATTCTCTTGTGCAATATTGGAGAGGATGTGAATTCCCTAATAAGTAAAACATGTAACACTTCGTATTAAGCAAATGGTATGCCAAATAATAATTAAATATTAACATTTTTCACGTTTCCGTAATCTCCGGCTGATAGAGTGGACAAAACGTGTTGTACCATGCCGTGTCGTGACTAACATACCGTGACTTTGGTCTCGTGCCGTGCCGTGACTAAAATGTGAAGGGGTGGTCACGGCACGTGAGTCACACCGTGACTCTTCGCGTGCCGTGTCCAAACGTAACTGGTCATGTTTCTCACATTTAACTATTTTTTCATAATTTAAGTTATTTTATTCAAGATTCATTATTTGATCAAGACTTAACGGTCCTAATTACACGTGACTTGCGTGACCGCGTGCCGTGACCAGATTTTTCTCGTGACGTGCCGTGCAAAATTTTCAAAAGATGGTCACAGCACGCAACACTCGAGTCACGGCACACGAACAGTAATACGTGCCGTAACCGTTCCGTTCCGTGATGGAACCGGTTCTGCTGTGCCATTTTTTCCACTCTACCGGCTGATCTTGATCACACGTCCAAAAAAATGGTATGCGCGCTGCTGAGACCTTCAGCGCGCCCTGAGATAACACAATATTTCTTCTTTTTGGAGGAAATTTTTTGTTTAAATTCAGACCGTTAGATCAGAATTCGTATCAATCCGATCTGAAATAAGAGCATTGGCTCCTTTAATATTCATGCGGATTCTAATAGACTGTCAAAATTTAATCAAGTACACTTGGTCTTATCAGAATCATTAATTTTAAATAGTCCATAATTTTTAGATCAAATAATTTTCTACCTGTCTAAAAAAATTATGAAAAATATAAAATTTGATCAAATTTTTTAATATATAGATCATGTTGAATGATTCAAATCAACTTATTGAACTTTGAAAACACCATATTACAGTCAATGTGCAGTATGCATAGTATCATAGCCTCACTCTATATTTTTGTATAGTTCGTATTATTTTATGTAAACTAAATGCCGGAGCATACTATTATTTTTCTCATAGTTCAGAATGTCTCAAGAAAATACGATATATGCAATTGTTTTATTTATGAATCATGGAATGGAAAAAATTATTGCCATCTATTCTGTATTGATTGATTTATTCAGTGTAGAATGTAGATATAATTAACATGTATTTGCCTTCTCTCTATTAGTAACTGCGACTAAACAATTAATGTCGTCATGTAACTGCGACTGAACATATATTATATACCTTTAAAGATGTTGTCATATAATAACAAATAATTCTTTTTGAAAGTTTGTATTCACGATTCTATCATTTTTAAAAATAATAAATAACTCACATATTTTAACGTTACTGCAACCATGTTTTTCATGTATTTGTAATTTTGTATGATGTTTTTATATTTGTATTTGTCAACCGGCCTATGCCATTAGATTTCAGTTTCACCGGCCGAAAAAAAAGAGAGACAATAAATGATTCCGCCTCTACCAAAAAATTAGATGTAAAATGTAATAAACAGGTGCAGAGACAAGCTCGCATGTGATGTGATCAGTCAGATACTCATGAGGTTGCACGTAACCACAGAGGAGACATAATTCTGAAATTCTTTGGAACAGACATAATTTCACATTTTCATTTTATGTCAGTGCCAGCAGCTGAGAATAATATATTGTAAAAAAAATATAAATTCACACAGAAGCAACCACAAACAGACAAATCACTTCTCGACTAGTGATGCAATTTCAGTAAAAAATGAATCAACACAGAATTATTATCAATGCCAGCATCAGTTGTAACAGGCAATTAATCAACTTGCCAACTAAACAGCAATACAGAAAAAAGGGCAAAAAAAAAGAGGGGGTCAAGAGAAAGATGAACCAATAATTGATCTTTCAATAATGGAACGGATGTTAAAATGCTTGTTGGTTCACTTACTAGGCTTCCACTTAATTTCTGAGGCCATTAATGATTCCTCAATCACATCTGAGACAGTGAACTTAAGTCTAAATGTTGTATGTTGAAAAATATAACTCAGTCTATTGACATCTCCCATTGCTGTGTGCGCAGCTTCGTCTACAACAATGCCGAAGAATTCACACAAATCTGTTACCTTGTGCTTTTTAAGCACCAATCCTGTCAAAAGAGGAAATTTCAGTACCCCAGGAATTTGCATGGTCCCACTATTGTATCAACCAGGTACCGAATTAAATTACAAGAAACTACTAATTTCCCTTCTGCTGACCTGTATGCTTAAGACTCAACTGAAAAAAAATGAAAGAAATGAAAAGAAAAGAAGAAAATAAGAGGTACCATTAGAATCAACTAATCTGCGTGCAAGGGTAAGGGTGTCAAGGAAGCGCCAACGGTCAGGGATGTCAAATCCACAGCGGTTCATTTCTCTTATCAAGAATGGGAAGTCAAAAGTCTTGCCATTGTGGGCCAACCATATCACAGGCTTGTCAGGTTCTTGCAGTTCCACCCATTCGAACAGTCTCGGTATCACATCCTCGATCCTAAAGTTCATTTATCAAGTCATAGAAGCACAACCTCAACATACAGGATTTTAGTCTAAGGTGGTTGAGTTAAACATAATTATATAAATAGCACTTTATGCATTTCAAATGGATAGTAATACTTGTTTTAGAGCAAGTCTTTATTATTTCACATTTTGTAAGGGTATCAAACCGAGTTTGAAATCAAGTGCATGCTACTATTGGTTATTTGAGGGCTTTGACACTCACCTCATGCTCAGAAAACACAAACATAACTGCTAGTTATCTTCTTTTTAAATTAATATTTAGTTGCATACCTTGGGGCTCCGGCCTGGGAAATCATTGAGTTTGTTATACCATGAATATCTGAATTCTTGATTACTTTTTGGGGATTAATCAGGGTCTGAAATGTACTATTTGTCCCTCCAATTAAATTCCTCGCCGCAAATTCAACAATCCTCTCTGCTGGTGTATTAAATCCAGTTGTCTCTATGTCAAATGCCAGAATTGTTGCCGGCCGATCAATCTTGGCCTCCAAGTTTCTCTCTTTGGACAGAGCTGGATAGCACTTAATAGGCTCAATATGGGGCTTTAATATTTCGGTCTGGTTGATGTGAAGTTTGATACTCTCTGGTGTGCTATTCTGCGACCTTTTACGTATCACCTCCGCACGGGTTGTTAATGGCCGGATTTTGCATTGGTTGGAGAGGCATTTTCCAGAGTAGAATCTCAGGAGTCTTATATTAGCATGGCTTATACGGCAGTTCCTGAAATGATGTAAATTTCCAGAAAGGATGAAGGACATTTTTTTGTGGCGGGTCAGGAGAATCCCACATGAACCGTCTACTTTGAATATAGTATCTTTTTTCTTTCCTTCAGAATGAACTTGAGGTTCCTGAAATGTATGAAAGAAATGACTCAGTGCTATAACGCCTTAACTGATATTACATGACATGATATGATACTTAGACAGTGCATAACTGTATTGCTGTTACCAGTTTGGAACAGCCACTGGTAACAGATTAATTAGTCTTAAATTTGCTATCAGTGCCAACATACGAGTCCTCTTTCAATTGCTCTTTTTCAGTTTCAGGTGCAATTTGGTGTGTTGCCAAAATTCATCTTAAAGCTCAGACAAATCACAAATTGATATATATTCTCTCTAAACATTTATTCAAGAGATTGTTAACAAATTAAAACCCACGACTAATTATCTAATCACTATGTAGAAATTACTTCATCATGCTCATCAATTAGTGATTTCCTAACAAAACTTTGAAGATTGTACACTTCAATTCCACGTAATACCACCAACTGTTCAAATACTTAGCCAGTTCTTAACTCAGTGCTATAACGCCTCAATTCCACGTAATGCCACAAAGATTTGCACTCTACCCAACAAACGCCAAAATGAATCAAACCCGCGAGAATGCTCACCTGATGCTCGACAAAATGCGTCACAGAAAAACAGCCCCGAAAACAAATAAAACAAATGCGATGCGATAAGCCAATTCGAAGAAAGAGGTTAAGTGAAGAGAGAGACGGTACCTGAGGTGGAAGAGGTAGAAACGGAACAACCAATGACTTCAAAAAATAACGAGGTTGGAGACAATGCCAAGTAAGGTATATGCGCTTGAAAGAGATTGGCTGTGCATCCGTTCCCTTTTGGTTTTCTTAATTTTAGGTGTAATTTGGACTAAGCAAAGGGGTTAAGCCAGAGAGGGGAGAGAAACGGCTGAGATTCCAAGATCAGGTAGCTGAGGCGATCTAAACCCGATAAAAGGGAAGGGAGAGGATCGTTGCGCTAATGGAGATAGTGAGTAACGGGTCCGAGTCGGGCGTCGTAACCGCTAGACCCGCTCCGCTTGCGAGGGAGAGAGGCCGAGAGGGGCAGAGGGAGCATATGCTGATATGCTTTGCTTGAGGACTTGAGTTGCTTTGGCGTAGGGCTTTGCTTTGCCCCACTGAATAGTATTGATCCTGGATTCTCTGTAACGTTGTACCAGAGGCCCGGTATGTGAGGGAAATAAAGATGGGGGCGTTATCAAATCAAACAGGTGTTATCAAATGAATCAATTAATAGATTTGAGTAAACAAATATGAACTAAAACAGACATGAAGTCAACAAAATATGGTACAAAATTTAGTTTTACAAAAATAAAGAACACCGTGTGGTGTGGCTAGCAAAAGTGTGCTCTCTCTTTTAGATTATTTATGATTGTATAACAAAGAGTCCTTTGTTAGTAAGTCCAATTTTGTTTATGGAAATCGTGGGCGGTACGATCGGCATCATATCAAATTTGGTATGATCAGAATCGTTCAATTTGTATCAATATTCGTATAGAAAACTTTAAGATTTGTACATATTAAGTGTACACGAATTTTAATACAGATTGAATAACTCCGACAAGCCAGATATTAAACCGAATTATCCAGTGTCTAACGAGCCGCCCCCACTCTTATCCAGTGTCACGATAATGCGATAGAGATCTAATTAAGAGAAATGTGAAAATAATAATAGACATATTCACAGCCAGTCCTGAACAATTTGGAGTCTGAAACGGGACAAAAATTTGAATTCTTTATATATACATTTTTTTTATGAGACATGCTAATATGCTTCTATAAGATTTCAACACTATATATTTATAAGTTATTTTTTTTATTTTCAAAGTTCAAACAGTCAATCTGAATCGTTCAAATATGATATCCATATTAAAACAAACTTGGAGACCAAATTTTATAATTTTGGAATTTTTTTACTATTTTTAAGAGTAAATTTTGCTAAAGATTACTAAATTTTGTCATTTTTCACGGATTAATAACTCAAGTTTGATTTGTCTCTTTCTAGTCACTTAATTTTTTTATTTGTCCTAATCAAGTCACTCTATATTTTTTCGTCCAAAATGCTAACAGAATATGCTCATTCCGTTAGTATTTTTGGACATAATGAGTATATTCCGATAATATTTTGGACGGAATGGGAATATTTCGTTAAGATTTTGAATGGAAAATTATAAAGTGATTTGATTGGAGCAAGTAACAATGTTGAATGACTAGAAATTGACAAATTAAATTTAAGTGATCAATTCGTAACAAATGATAAAGTTTAGTGACCTCCACTAAAATTATCCATTTTTTAATGTAGGTAGAAAATTCATTGATTTAGAAGATTTTGAATCATAAAAAATAATAATTTTCTACCTACCTTAAAAAATAGTAAAATAATTCAAAAATGGATAAATTTTGGTCTCCAAGCATGTTTTAATATAAATATCATGTTGCATGGTTTGGATCGATAATTTGGACTTTTAAAATGCAAAAACGACTTATAAGCATATTGGTGTTGAAGTACTTATGGAAACG
Source organism: Carex cristatella (assembly GCA_024447775.1). Classification (NCBI taxonomy): domain Eukaryota; kingdom Viridiplantae; phylum Streptophyta; class Magnoliopsida; order Poales; family Cyperaceae; genus Carex; species Carex cristatella. Next base: position 1,207,005 of record JAJHPF010000024.1, on the reverse strand, counting down.
TATATATTAACTAGTCTCATTTTTATTGATATGCCAATAGATTATACTTATTTATAGAAAAATTTGGATTCTTTATATATACAAAATTTGAGCTCTAATATTTTATTTATTTTTAATATATGCAGATTATTTTTTTTATATATATAAATTTTTTTTGAATAATTATATATAACCCCCCATTCCCACCCCCTCTTCATTCCCGCAGCCTCCAAAAAAGTTTTTTTTTTGTCTTTTAGTGGGGGGGGTATATGGGGACAATATTTTTCGCTGTTGGACACCAATGGTTAATACTATAATGAATAAAGTTAAATACTAGATCGATGAACGGTAAATACACTAAAGACTGAAGTTAAATACTGTAGGAAATTAAATATCTGAAGTTAAATACTGACATTAAAGTTAAATAATGTGTATAAAGTTAAATACTAAGATATAGGATGCTAAATAGAATCCATGCAACTTATTTATAATTTTAGAGATTAATACTTTTGACTTTAAAGATAAATACTAACGTTCATAATGTTAAATACTAACATTTCAAAGTGAAATACTGATGTGCGGGACGCGGGGACGATACCAAATTAGTTTGTCATTTTTGCGGGGACAAATTGTGTCGCTGTTGGACGCGGACGGTTAAATACTCCAATGAATAGAGTTAAATACTTGTTCGATGCACTATTAATACACTAAAGATTGAAGTTAAATACTGCAGGGAATTTAAACCATCAAATGTCGGAATCTAATTTTTTTGTCTTTTAGTGCGGGGATGCGGGGACAGATATGTTAAATTTTTGTTGGGACAGATATTGTTTTCGTTGTTGGGCGGAACTAGATTTTTTTGTTTTTTAGTGCGGAGATAGAAGGGGGATGAAGGTGCGGAGACAGTTATCTGGGTCCCTTTTTTTTGGGCTCTTGAATTTTGAGGTCCGATGGCCCTGGCTACCCTGCCCCAGGGCCGGGCATGCGTATTCGAACTAAAATATAGATGAGAAAATACATTGTCAATTATTTTCTGCGAAACATTATTTCTTTTTTTCCTTAATTTTTTTAGATTATAGAATGTTACTTCCACGAACCCCTTTGCTTGATATTTTTGTTGATAAACGATCTTGATTGATTCCTTTGACCGGATTTATCTACGATCTCAAATCCAGCTGTGTATTCTTATTTTCTAAGATACTCATATTCATTACCGATCTAACAATATTAATACTCATATTAGTTATTAGCTGAGAGCACTATTAGCCTAATAGGGAATTAAAAATATAAATATATTACGGTCTAAGGAATATAAATTTATAAAATTGCATATATATACTTGTTGCTTTATTCTGCTTACAACTTGGTTGACCTTGTTTATAAATTTATTTTTATATATTATTATTGTTTCTTATCATATACTGTAACTTTAACTATTATTATATTTCTAAGAGACACACCACCAAGTAATTAATGAAGAATCGGATTAATTGTTTTCGTTGTTTTACTACTGTTTTGTGCAGGAATTTGGTTGAAAGCTGGCTTCTTTTGACTTTGTCTACTGATATTATTTTTCTGTTATGTTATGAGTTTTGTTATGTTATCGTGCTACTGTAGGTTGCTTAATTATGATTTTAGTAGGAGGTGTTTGTAGTTTCTTTAGGGTCATGTTTGTAATTTTTAGCTTTACTATTTGTAACTAGATTGTGCTATGTACTGATTTTCTGTGCAGGGATCAATTTCTGACACCCTCACATAGTATATGCCTATATGGATTCCAATAAAATCAGTAGAATAATTCCACTTTTGTTCAAATATATACTAACATTTTTTTTAAACTAGTAAATTTTTTGTTCACCGTTATTTGTCGTGCTTTTTTTTTTTTTTTTTCCGGCCGGCTCTATGCGAAGTAAGTGTTGGATTGGATTGAGCGGCGACTCAATTGGTCGGGTTTGCTACGCATTGTCTAAAGATCGATGAATCACATAGGATATTATATATCTACAGACATTATTACAACAATTGAATCATATTTTGATTTGGGCAGTTGGTTCAGTTCATTTATCATTTCCTCGAATTTATCCATCCTGCCTCTTATTTCTTGCTTCATCATTTTCCATGCTATTTGAATTGTTTCTTGTTTCAGTGAGTTGTAATTGGAGAACAGGTTTTGTTAGAATTTTTTCACGGTATAATGAGGAAGGAAGAGACGCAGTAAAGAGTCAACTTATTTTTTTTTTTTTAATTTCTATCTCTTACAAGAGTCTTAATATAAACAACAATTAAAAATACATAGCCTGATGGACCCAAATAATAATTTGACTCATTACATAACATGTTAGTTGCTTCTTATTTTTTCCATTTTAGCTGTCCATGATAGCTGGCTTCAATTATTCCTAAATGCTATTTTGAAGCTATGCTACCAATTATATTATGTTAATGGCTATAGAGATGATAAACGAAGGTGAAGAAAATTGATGTACTGAGGTGAGCAAATATGAGAGAGAGAGGTGAAGTTGCAATAATTGATCATCTAAATCTAAGCAAATTAACGAGATCGTGACACATAGGATGTCAAGTCATCGATCCCTGCCTAAACAGATTAACTAACACTTTAACGGCACATTTCTTTCATCTCCAGTCAAAAGCCTATGTGAGGAATCCAGTTCTGAAAAACGCCACTAGATTGATATGTTTTTAACCCCACTAGTCATACAGGTTGTGTTTGGATGGTACAAGAATAGAGCTATTTTTGGATTAGCTCCACTATTCTTATTCTTGAGTCATCCAAACACAAATTGAAAAATTGAATTAGCTCAAGAATAGCTCTATTCTACTAATCCAAAGAAATTGTGGAATGGCAAGAATAGAGCTTGTAGGATTAGTGATATTAATAAAAAAAAAAAATTTCATTCCTCTCAATTAGAATTAGTTTCAATATTAAAATAATATTAAATAAAATATTTGATTAGTATTAAATAAATATAATATAATATTATATTAGTATTAAATAAATATTGGTTTAAATATTAAATATAATATAATATAAATTTAAATAATATATTAGTATTGAATAAATATAATATCAAATATTAATATTAAATAATTTTTTAGATTAAATATAATATAATATTAATTTAAATGTCAGATAATATCAAATAAATATAATATCATCTTAGATTAGTATTAAATAAAATATTATATTAAATACAATATAATATTAGTTTAAATGTTAAATGTAATACAATATTAGTTTAAATATTGATTAGTATTATATATAATATTAGATTGGATTAGTATTAAATAAAATATTAGTTTAAAATATTAAACGTAATATAATATTAATTTATATATTAGATTGGTATTAAATAAATATAATATTAATTTAAAATTTTAATGTAATATAATATTAGTTTAAATATTATATTAGTATTAAATAAATATAATATCAGATTAGATTAGTATTAAATATAATATACTATCAGTTTACATATTAAATGTAATATAATATTAGTTTAAATGTTAAATATAATATAATATTAGTTTAAATATTAGATTAGTATTAAATAAATATAATATCATATTAGATTAGTATTAAATAAAATATTATATTAGTTTAAAAAATTTCAGCTTTAATGTAATATAATATTAGTTTAAATATTAAATGTAATATAATATTAGTTTAAATATTAAATGCAATATAATATTAGTTTAAATGTTATATTAGTTTAATCATTATTTTATTCATTTCCTTCATCGCTATTTCAAATATACAATCAAAACGATATTTTTACTAATCCGAATAGTTCAAAGTTAGTACTATTCTCAAACCACTCGGAATAGCACTATTCTCAACCACTAATCCAAAAATTGCTATTCTTGCACTAATCCTTGCACAATCCAAACGCACCCACAATAAGTAGGTCCGATGCCCATAGGACTCAAACTGAGTTCAATGGGCTCCATAACCGTCCGATCTGTTTTAAGATCCGTGCACATTACTTTAATATCCATGTACATTTGCTTTAATATTCATGCGCACATATCTTCAAGCAGATCAGACGGTTATGGAGCCCCATCGGACCCAAACTGCTCTCTACAATAAACTGCAAGGCCCATTTTCTTTCACTCACTCTTCCCGGGTACTGATAAATGATACAATTGATATGTTTAATAACTGCAAGGCTACAAAATACATTGATCCCACAAAGCAATTAAATAAATCTTGTGCTATGCGGTATCAATTGTTCTTGCAATCATCAATCATATATGTACTTGAACCTGTTAAAATTGTTTGGTTGCCAACATCCAAGGGAGGATTTTTGGAATTATGTGGTCTATGGATCATCTCCAGTGGTCGTCAAGATTGGAGATAAAAAAAATAACGAGAGAAACTAAACGGAACTAATCAACTAATAACTTATGGTCTATGGATTAGCTAAGCAGGCTTCTAAAAAGTGAACGATTGAATATGGTTGGAGAATTCAAGACGCAAATTCTAAAAAAAATTCACCAATTTTTTGTTAATAAAACTTCTGAATTTTAGTCAAGAGATCAAATCGTATCGAACAATCATTCGAATTTCATATATCCTTCTACTTTGTAAGAGAAGTCTTATTTGTTGACAAAAAAGCGAAGAAACCGATTTAGTTTAAACAGTATTTTACTATTCTTTGCTTCAAGCACTCGATACAGATCAGAATATGGAAAAAAAAATAAAAATAAAAATAAAAAACAAAGTTAGAGCCCTATATAGCCCAAACAGAAAAAAATTGTTAAACTTGAAATAGTATCAATCAGACAGCAAAACCAATCAATGACATGTGACGATACAGTTAGGATCTCAGGTAGTAACAACGGATTACACCAAAAGGTATAATGAAATTTCATCAACAGAGAGACAAACCGTTGGCAGGTTTTCAAAGTAAAAGTGTACTACTGTAGAGTTTGTTTTAAACCAGGATTGATCTTTTTAATATTCAGGTTTAACTGAATCATTTAAAATTCAATGGAATCATTACAAAATAGTAAAATAAATTGCGGTGCATTCGAATGCAAACAAAGATATTTTACAAATAACCTCTTCCTCCAACTATTTTACTGATAAGTAGAAATTTACCAGAATTTAATCTAGAATTTAAGCAAGATTGACATCAACCAAAGTCCCAAGAACAAAATAAAAATGAAAGTAATACAAATTCAGTCATTTTCTCTTTACCCATGTAGTAATGACTACACTAAATCACTTTAATTATTTCCAAAGTGCATATTACATATTTTTGGTCCCACTAGTCATACAATAAACAAAATTGAAGAAATTAATAAAAAAAATTATGGGTTTATTGGTTATTTTCAACTTCTAACAATAGCATTAGCTAGGCTATTTACCATGTTAAAATATAAACAACGCAAAGGACTATCAGAGAAGAACAAAATAAATAATTAATTCCTCAATTAAGTTAGATATAAGAAGGTCATTGGTCCCATGACAGTCTTACAAATACCGGGAGGGTGTATATGCTCTTTTAACAAGATCTGTGATGGTCAGATTAAGAACAAATGTCATCTGTTGTAAAACTGAAGTGAGAGCATTTACATCTACCATTGCTTTGTGTGCTGAACCCTCTGGATTTACATTAAAAAATGTAACCAGATCGTTTAGTTTATGATTGCCCTTTCCCAATTTAGTCCCTGATACAACAGCAAGAATATTAGTCATGATCAATGCATGATGTGGTACTGCTTCTGCTTCTGTACAAAACTGATACTAAACCAAATTATGATTGCTTCAAAAATAATTTGAATAAAGAGTGTCAGAGAGAGAGAGAGAGAGGTATACCGTCAGGGTGGCGAAGTTGTCGTGCAAAAGGAAGACTGTCAATAAAGAGCCAGTCATCTGGGACTTGGTAGCCATTCTGGTCAAAGGCTCTTACCAGAAATGGAAAGTCGAAGCAATGTCCATTGTGGGCCACCAGCACCACCGGCTTGCTACCCATCTGGCGACTCTGGACCCACTTCACCAGTAATGCTATCACATCCTTCACCCTATAATTAGGTTATTGAGTAATCCACAGCCATCTTATAGGTTTCAATTTAGGTACTCAGATTTGGAAAGGTACTAAAATTTGAAAGGTTTCAAATTCTCAAATCGTAAAATATAAAACCAATTTAAAAGAAAAAAATACCTTGGCGCATTGGATTTGGTCAGAATTTGATTTGTTTTATGATTCTTCAGTGGTAAATCAGGATTGACAAGTGTATGAAACGTACTATCCGACCCTCCTTTCAAATCCCTGATTGCGATTTCAGTTATTTGGTCCTTTGTGCTATTCACCCCTGTGGTACCTAAATCGAGTACCAGAATTGTTGCTGTCTGGTTGATTGTACCACCCCCGTGCTTCTTCTCTTGGTAAAGATGTATTGGATTACTATCCTGGTAACTTATCTTGGGTTCTTTCAGAGCAAAGCGCGTGATTGTCTGCGGCAGTCTGCGTGTAACATCGCAGTAGGTGCTTAAGGGAAAGACTATGCATTGGTCGGAGATAAATTTGTCGGAGTAGATTCCAAGAAGTCTAATGTTTGCTCCGATCAAAAGGCAGTTCCTCAGGTGACGGGAGTTCCTGAAAAAAATGAATGACATTTTGTGTTTTGTGGTTACAGTAAATCTGCTTCAACAGTAGATTTGGTAATTTCTTTCTCTTTTGTAGATGGACTTTATTACCCTGAAATTGGAGAAAGAGTCAAATTAGTGCGAGACTGATACAACAGTGACATGATAACGTCAGGAAATCAGTAATGGTATGGTTAACAGTACACTAATGTAAAAGTTCTTAACATTTTTTAACCGAATGAACTTTTCGCCTTGTTCCCTTTTTGTTTAATTTCCTAAAATAATTTTGAAGATTCCACAGTTTAAATCAGCAGCTAAATATTCACAGTTGATGGCAAGACAAACCAAGGTTTGGTCTACATTATGAGAAAACAAGAAATCTAATGAAAATTGCGTAATATACTGAGAATCAATTAGGCAAAAGTAGAATTGCACCAAAACTGTTGATCTCAGATGAAACATCACAAAACAAAGAGTATGAGAGGCAGGTTAGTAGATGGTGAGATGAGAACCACACATAACGTACCACAAAAACAGTTGATATATGAAGAGAGAGAAGTACTGAGATGAAAGAGGTACAACGAAATTGTTCTAATTTGAGAAAAGTAAAGGCAGTGGTCGTTGGGATCTGGAATCTTGTTTGTCAAAATACAATTTATGGATATCTTTAGAAAAATATTTTGATCCCTTCTTTTCTTTTGTATTTGAATTTCAGAAATAACAGACGAACCTTTTGTATTCTGGCGCCTCTAGAAATTCCCCATCTTCTCTCCTTAACCCCCATAATTTTTATGGCATTAATAGAACCAATTAGTGAAGGCAATAAAGACATTGGAGAGAATGCCAAGCAAAGTATATGCTCCGAAGAGACCGTGGCTGTGCATGTGCTCTCTCCTTTCTCAGTTTCGTAAGAGTAATGCTTCTATGCACAGAAGGGAAATGGTTTCCAATTCCAACTTGTAACGGAAATTCCGTTGTTTTCCAATCCTCCATTTAGATAGGTACTGGAGAGGTTTCCATTCAGTTGCTTCTCAAAAATTAAAGATGCTTTCCCTCGCACAACTTTGGCAAAAGGATCATTGCTCTATTGTGTCAATTTAGAATTCGAACACTAGTGATATTAATATAGCATACATCTTTTGAACATAACCTAGAGCAGTTACATGCATTTACTGTTGCTTGGCAAGTGCTGGCCTTTTTTCAAACAGGTCGTTACGAAATAAAGATTTAGAAAAATCCTTTTTTTTTTTTTTTTTTTTTTATTCTATTTGATTTGAAATCAAAAGTAAATTTATTAGGAAATCTACTTTCCTATATTATATTCTTCAATATATATCTAGTTAGGAACTTATTACAAGAAAGTGGCCAAGCCCTCGAAACTTACATGACCAAGTCAATGGATCAATTAATTAGTAAATAACAATGCGAACTTCATGTATTTTGAATTTTTTATTGACACTTCAGTGGTGAAATTTTTAGTTATCAAAGTAAGATAAAAAAAATCTTCTTAAATTGAAGGAGCAGCTCTCGCGCTCAATTGAAGCTGACCTATTTCAGTATTCATCTTTTTCTGGTCAAATTTAAAAGCTTAAATTCCAGTCCTGAATTTCTTTTAGTTTTGAATTCACTAATTTTACACACAGATCACGTTCTGCACAAATACCAGCTGGAATTCTGGAAACATTTATAATTATAAATAAACATACCTTTGCACACTTAATTCATCATATTTATAGTATACAGTATGTTGTAATTTTAGATAGTATAATTGTATATTGAAGGAATAGATATATGAAGGGAGGGAATGTATATTTTTATTTTTGATTTAAAACCCGTAGGTAGGGAGGGAATGTATTGATAACAAGATGAGCGCGGGGACATATTTGTCTTTTGTATTTTTATTCAATTTTTTTTTTGTTGATGATTGAATAATTTACAGGTAACGTCAAAGCTCTTTATGTAAGTATCTGAATTGTGAGTTTAAATAAAGAAATATTCAAATGAGAAAGAATTGATGGTAATTCTGACCGCTCAATTGCTTAAAACATTATCCATTTCTTATCCCCGCGCACACGAAAAAAAAAAGTTGGGCCCAAAGTTCGTGGTCCATTTCTCATCTGAGAAAATGTTCTTAAATAAGTTATTGGGCCGAAAACGAAGTAGGCCCAAATTCGTGTCATTTCTTACCTCGTGCACGGGCTCGGTTCCCTGGGTGTTTGTTTTTTCATTTATTATTTTACAAAGAAAAGGAAAGGCGGGGGTCCACCGTCCACATTGCGGGAGACGTGGGTCCATCTGATTTGAATTTCTCGAAATGGATTAAGTGGTCCCTTCGAGTTAGGGCTGCAAACGAACCAAACCAAACCGAACCTGCTAAGGTTCGAATTCGAATTCGTGAAAGTTTGAATCAAACTGGTTCGAAATGAGAACCCAATTTCGAACTTAAGACACAAGTTCGAATTTGATTCCATTAAGTTCGAACTAATTTGGTTGGTTCGATTCGTTAAGGTTCGAAATTGAGACATTTACAGATTCACAGATTCACAGATTCAAAGTTCATCAAAGTTCAATTAGTTAACATATTACACATTAGATATTAAATGAATCCCACATACATTACTGATAATGAATCCCACATACATCACAGAAGGAAAAGATGAAGATCAAAAGTGCCAATAAAATAACCAACGGGTTCAGTAGATATTAAATGTTCACAGCAGCGGCAACATACCAGATTGAAAAAATAACGAAGATTGAAAAAAATAACGGGTTCAGTAGATATTAAAGATGAAGATCAAATGTTCACAGCAGCAGCGGCAACGGGTTCAGTAGAATGAAAAAAATAACGAAAAGGTGAAGAAGCGACAACTCATCAGATTGAAAAGTAGAATGAAATCAAGTATTAAATCCAAGAACGAAGAAGGATCGCTGATTGAAAAGAATGGAGCTCGTCACTGAAAGGGGGATTTCTAGGGTTTTACAACAGCAGCGGGTCTAGCTAGATCTCTTTCTCTATGGTCTCTAGAGTCTAGAGTAAAGAAGAGGAGAAGACAATATCGGGTCGAATCTGGCCTGGCCGCCTGAGCTTCTAAGAAACGATCAAAGTCGGGGGTTGGAGTTGCGCCGCTGAGAGCGAGAGCGAGAGAGAGAGGGCTGAGAGGCTAAGAATCGGGGTTAGGAAATGGGGAGAAAGAGCAACTAGGGTTATATTTTGATAATCACGGACGGTCTGGATTACGTGCATCTCCGCATATATTTGAACCTCTTCAGGTTCGCATCTGTGCAGATTCGAATTTGGTTCGAAATTATTTCGAATCGAACTGATTTGAATTATTTCGAATCGAATTTAATTTCGAATCGAATTTTTTTCAAATTTTTTCGAATTAAATACGAATCGAATTACGAACTACGAATTTTTTATGCACCCCTGCTTCGAGTGCTCCAGTCCAATTCAAATTGATGGATGACAGGATGAGGATCTTTCAAGTCTCAACTTTTAAGGCCACTTGTCTCGGATAAATTTGAAATTAGACAATGACTCCAATGTGTCTGATCAGAAAATCAACGGTCTTGATCTATCAGGAAACAGCGAATTTTTATTTTCTGATACCATCAAACGTAGACAATTTTTTTTTTTGGAAATTAAAATGGAGATAACTAGCTACACAGAAATAATTCATTTGAAGTTTCCAATTTTGAAATCCACCGACCTGAATATCACAGATGCTGATCACTTTCTCAGCTTGCGTTGGTGTCTCTCACTCTTAAAATACATATATCAGAAAAGTCGAACTGTCAAAATAAACCCAAATATTACACTAAAATACATAGGGTCTGTTATGTTCACATGGGAACTGAATTTTCCCCCTCATGTAAACAGTAAATTCAGTTCAATTTCTATATCCATGTCTATTCCCGCTGTGCAGCCAAACAAGCCCTAAGACTGTGACGCTATGAATTCCTGCAAAATAAAATTAGATAAAATTAAGCTCAAAATTTCTAACTTTAAATATTTATAATAAATCTTCAATTAAAATTTTAAATCTAGTATCTATTACTTTTTTATAAGTAAAGATTGGAAGTTAAAACTATCCAACTATTTAATATATGTAAAAAACTTCCAATTCAAGTTTCGAATCCGTGACAAAATATTGTCTTTATCACTAGACTAAAGTCTGATTTTCATAATCTATCACTAGAAAACATGGTTCTCAAATTTGTAGAAAAATTAATCTTCACACCTATTGTATTAGAAAATTCACTATAAATAAATATTCCTATGCTTTCGCAAATAAGGACTAAATATAATCTTTTCCTAAAAAAAAATTATTGTTATGCTTTCAAGTTAACAAAAAGGAAAGTGTTATTTTAAAGACAATAATTTCAATAATAAGAACTGAGAAAATATTTCTTATACTAATACCTAATTTGTCCTTCTCTCAAAATATGATATATGAATACGTCATCAATGAATAACTAATAAGAAAATTATCTCAGATATCTTTCATCTCTTTTTTGGTACATTGAAACCAATCCTTCCTAGCCGGTGTGTGTGTGTGTGTGACTGTGTCATGTTATTTATAACATTCACATACCCAATTCTATTATTTGACTCCTGATACAATGATATATGAAAGGAAACCTATGGGTATTTGAGTTGCAAAAAAAAAGAAAAAAGAAATTGGAAACCAATCAAATTAAAATTTCAATTTAATTAACAACTTCATTATAAATGTTTATAAACTTTATAATGTATATTTAGTTCTTAATAATGTATTATAAAGTTTATAAATATTTATAATGAGATTCGTTAATTATAAAGTCTCTTAAGCGCTCTATAAAGAATCCTTTACTATATTGCATCCTTATCCTAAATGTTAAAACCTTCTGTCTTTTCCAGACGAAATAGATCAGGTACACAATCCCAACCCAAAACTATTCACAATTTGCATTTAATCTAGGGATAAACTCAAAATAGAAGCATAAATAGTCTTAATTGACAGAGTTTGTAAAAACAGATCAGTGACTAATGTAAATGACATAGCAAATATACCGATTAGGAATGATTGGTTTCCATTCTATATGTACAAAAAAAGAAGATGAAAGATATTTGAGATAATTTTCTAATTAGTTATTCATTGATTATGTATTTATATATAGTATTAAGAGAGAAGGGTAAATTAGGTATTAGTATAAGAAATATTTTTTCAGTTCTCATTATTGAAATTATTGCTCTTAGAATAGCACCTCCCTATTTTTTTAAATTACGAGTGGCAAACTGATAGATATGTTTCACATCTCCAGCACTGCACATATTGCAGCACAAATCAGACCTTATATTGCATCAAGATTCGTGTTTATAAACGATCATCCATTAATCATATATGGCTCCACCATTTTTTACAAAGGTGGATGTGGCATTATTAGTTTTCCCATGTACGTTATGCATAAAGTACAACCATATTTCAAGAGTTGGATTCCAAATATTATATTGTTTGAACATATCAAGTAAATTCATTGCAAATGGATCTACATCCTTTTAATTCTTAATAATAAAATTTTCAATACTCAAATATTAAAATAATACAACAGCATGTGATTTATTGTAACAATCTGCATATACATTAAAAAATGATGATTCGACCTTGTTCTGATGGAAACCAAAAAATTGTCAAATTTTTTTTTACCTATCAATGCGTTTTTATGAATTCTTTATTTCAATCAAAAGAATATCAAAATGCCATTATATTTTTTTTATGCGTATAAAAATGGTGATATAGACTAAATCTAATTATTTTCACTTTGAGAGTTGAGTTTATAAATTAACTTATTAAAATTTTAAACAAAAAATATGAAGGTAAAAAAAAAAACATCTTCTTGCAGAATTTCCCCCCGACTACTAATTATTTTCGCAAAGAAAAAACAAAGGTTTTTCGGAGCATTTCAATATTGTTATTCACTGTTTGCGCTAGTACAAAGTTCCAAATTGCAGATGGTTTCCTTTGTCCATTTTAAAAAGGAGCAAGTATGGTTTTTCAAAGGATGTTCGGGAAAAATGTATCCAAGTGTAAGAAAAGCCACATGCTCCAATAGATTGAAATGTGCCACTTACATAGACCAAAAAATCTTTGTAAAGTTACAGATAATGAGATAATGGATGCCACTATACATGAAAAAGTCAAAATTTTCATTTTTCCCACAACGTGCATGCGTTTTTGAATTTTTTTTTCTACGTGCTTACACGTTCAAATCTAATTACATACAATCGTCAGTTTTAAAAATATATTCAAAATCTGCCGTGGAAACAATCAATGGCATTCCGTGACATACCGTTTTATGAAATTCCTATCACCCGATGTAACAAAGTATTTATTTTAGATCCGAACAGTTGGATTCTTACCAGAAGGTCCGAATCTAATCAATAAATATTATGTTACCTATAGGATATGGACTCCCGTTCTATTAGGTGATCAAGTGACTTGTGACTTCTCGTTATGGGTTGGGAATCTTGGGACGGATTCACATGATGCATCATGTTCTAATGTACTCATTTTTACTAAACAAAAGCATGTCACGCCACACGCAAATTATACATGTGCATTAGCGTATGAATCATGTATCGTGTTGTTTCCATAACATAACCCAGTACACAGTGTTATTTTTAAATAGGGGAAATTTCATGTATCTCCCTCAAAAACTTCAATATTACGTATTTCCCCCTCAAAAGTTAGTAATATCGTATTTGCCCTTCGAAATTGCTAAAATTTACGTATTTACCCATTTCATCAATAAAATATATTAATATATGTAAAAGTAATTAAATAATAATATTTCAGATTCTAAAATTTAATACTGACTATTATACCCTTCCTGCTCTCCGGTTTCTTCTCTCCACCTGAGTGTCCATCAAATTTTGTTGACCTCACCATGAGCTGCGTCCCACACCCCACCCCCCTTGCCTCCATAAGCAATATGTTCTTCCAGATTGAGTTGGATTCCCTTAATCACCTCATCCTCCTCTGAAACTCGGTGGGTTTGATAGCATTTTGGTTTGGGGTCTGCTTATTTAGTTTCACGCTCTGAAGGATTTTAACTTACCACATAGGTTTTTGGAGACCCATGTTCTACCGAGCCGAACTAAGGGCCCTTTCAAAATAATAGCTTTTTGCTAGCAAGTGATGATCAAAGGTAAGATTATTACCAAGATAATTTAAATTCCATAAGCTCACTACATCGTTTCACTCGCTGGGTGAGTTTTTTTAGCATCTGTAGCGAACCAGAAATAATTATGAAATTATAAGCTGAATTGAAGCTAGTGAATGAATCAAATTAAACACTTGACGAAAGGGAACGTTATTAGAACCAATTTCAATAAAGTCATATATAAAATAGAGAAGTGATTTGCAATATTTTATTTGAGGGTCTGAATAGCTTTTGCCAAATGACCTGATAATGGAAAAAAGAGAAGCTAGGTGCGCAAGTCAAATAAATTCTTATTTTTATATGAAATGCTCTTTTTTTTTAGGATTTCCCATTTGTCAAAAAGGCTGATGCAACGGGGTGGAGATATGCTCCTCCTGAGCAGCGATAGGTAAGTTCATACCAGTAGAATATTGTACTGTTACTGCAAGTCTTCAAATCATACCCTTCAAGCCGATGTTGTACCGTGGGATTTGAGCAGCAAAGGTCTAGGCAAAAGCTGGTCTCTAATCAGCACCTGCTTTCAAATGACTTTCAATCTCTACCATTCAGCCTATGATGATGCAATTACGTTGAGAATTGAGATAAGTTTGGTCAACTATACGATAGTGAAGTTGCTTGCAAGGGCGTAAGCTCTGAGGAATCGATTGAATCACAGGAAAGAATCAAATGTTAAATTAAGAGGACCTACTTCTTTGTTTTGTCGGGCCCTCAGACAGAGAAAAAATTAGAGAGAAATAATGGAAACAAAAGGGTATAATAGTCAGTATCAAATTTTAGAATCTGAAATATTATTATTTAATTAATTTGAGATATATTGATATATTTTATTGATGAAATGGGTAAATATGTGAGTTTTAGCAATTTTGAGGGGCAAATATGATATTATAAACTTTTGAGGGAAAGACGTAATATTGAAGTTTTTGAGGGGGATACATGAAATTCCCCCTTTTAAATATTTCAAAGCTTAAAAAGGTCTTTCAATTTGCCAAGACTTATATATGGAAGGAATAAAACATATATATGGAAGGACAGTAGTACTGAATACAAGGACAGTAGTACTGAATAAAACATATTATTTCCCCCTTTTAAATATTTCAAAGCATAAAACAGCTTGGAATGATATGAATGATAAATTTGCAAGGACAGTAGTACTGAATACTCCATACCTCTTTGATAAAATCGAGCATATATATGGAAGGAATAAGAAAAAAGAATAATGTTTAAAGGCTTCTAACCCATATTAATTTAACCAGAGTTATTTCTCAAGTTTTATGCTAAAAAAATATAGTTATTAAATAAATAAAAAATAGATATCTGAATTAAAAAAATTCTCACTTAATATTAATAACAATTGGGCAGAAATAATTTTTTTTCAATATATTAAATACGTAAATAATAATAATAATAATAAACAAGAATAACTGTTAGATAATTATCACAAAAGAGTCGCATTGTTTTAAGAATTAACTCTATTAAATGAAGAGAGAAGCGTGAGTTGTCTGATTAAGATAGATTAGGAAAGAATGCAATCTACATTTTAAAATATAAATGACGAACATAACCAGAAAGCTTAATAACTTTACTCTCTTTATATATTATTAATTTTCATCAAATCAATTTTAATTAACGACTGTACTGGTCTTAAATAATCAAAGTACATTTCTCCTCCCTTCATAAATGAAACGAAAATGAAATAAAATGCTGCACCTACTAAAATACAAGATTAAAGCGTGTGAGACGCATCTCTGTCTTGACACAATTATCATTGAACAAGAAATGGAAAGCTTGGGTTTTCATTGTTGGACCTGTTCTTGATTAAATAAATCTTCAAATAAAATTGGAAAAGCCCTTTGTTGTCATATTCATTGACCCGTATCTAGAAGACCATTTCTTACCTAAACATTAGATTTCAAACTAGAATTGTTTCAAACAAAGTTATTAACAATTAAAAATATGAATAATGAAATTGAGATAGCACCTCAATTTTTTTTAAAACCAAATAAACCATCAAAGTTGGGAAATTAGGTCCAGTGTTTCTGAGTTCTGCAAAAAAGTTAGTACGAGCTAATTTGAAGGAAAAAGAATGCTAAAAAAGCTTGAATACGAACTAAATATACATATACTGATATACAGCATGAGGAGAGTTTTACAAAAAAACAAAATCAAACTAAATATTAAATCACAAAGCATATGTGATCTAACTTGCATATAAAGAAGGAAAAACAGAAAGATGAGAGTAGACCAGAAACTCTCTGATATCCTCTGACCCACCAAAAAAAAAAAATCTAATCCTAAAAGTTCCCCAATTTACCTTACAACAATCGACCCAAACAAAAATTTTCGCGATCTGTCAAATTTCGCAATTTCATCAGCATTCTACACTGGTGACCTTGGTCCCGACCGTAAACCAATTAAAGAATGAAACAAATTCTTTCTTTTTTTTCTGTTTCTAATCAAAATCATAGCCTCAGAATCATCACCAAAGAAACAAGAAGAGCAAACACTGCCTGACGAGCAGTGCCCACAACATTCCTAAATCCAGCACTTTGCAGGAACATGGTCGGCAAAGAGCACTCATCCCCATTAAAGTAAACCTTACTTGGGAACCCGCCTCCACTGATAACATTGATCCCAGGTGTTGTCTTCTTGGTGAACGAGACCACTGTTTGTTGTTTGCCAGGGACCATTGGATCTGAGCTGGTTGACCCATTACTCATCTTGACCAGATAATTCAGACCCTCTAACCCTTGCATGAAAATGGTGTTATTCCCGACTGCACTGCCATTAAACGAATACATCTTCTCATAACCATCATAAGCATCATCCATTACAATTGCTGCAAACCAATCGGCAAAATTGACCTGGCCCCAATTAAAAAGTGTAATTCTGGCACTCCAACCCTTACTGTAATCTGTTGCAATATGCCAATTTATGCTGACACCGCAATAATCACCGCACGGCATTGGGTTTGGCAGAGGCAAGTGTTTGAGACTCGCCCAGGCCTGGGTTTTGGCAGTACGGTTATCAAAAGGCACCAACAAGGCCTCTGGTGGGAGAAGCATAGCGGGAGTGGTTGTACTGCAAGTGGGTCCAGCTCGGTTGGCTGGGCATCCGCATGCACAGGTGCTGCATGGTAGTACTGAATCATTGTAGAAACCAGAGAAGGTGACACAGCATTTGGGTTTTGTGTTAGCGTTGACAGTGATGTTGCAGCCAATCTTCCAGGTGGCAAATGCTGATTTATTTGATTCAAGGCCTGACGGGTCTGGGGATTCAGTTGGAGCAACCCGTACCGGCGGATTACAGGTGTAGTCTGGGTTGAGAGGTGACCCTCCCGCAATTTTAAATTTTGTGGGAGGGCTAATTGTGGTGATATTTAAATCAGGCGGCATTTTGAACACTTGGATTTGAAATGAGGATTTTGTTTGCTTTGGGTCCATAGCTTTAGGTAAGATTGTACCATTTCGGCAACAGTTCTCGATCCTGCCAAGTTGAGTGTTATTGTAGTGGGACAATGGTAAGTCCAGAATTACTGGGCTTCTCTGACAGTTCAAAACTGTGCTGAAATCCAGGTTTTGGTAATAAGTGGCTTGAGGGCCGTAAATGCACCCAGTAGCATCAACATCTAACGGGTACGCACCCCTCATGGAGTTTATGAACTCATTGTTCTTCCATGTCCATGACAGGTGCCAGTTGTCAAGCCGACCAAGTCGTGCAAAGTTCTCTATTGTCACCAATGCAAGGTAGCTCGATGGGTACGCTTGGATCACATCATAGGTTATTATCAAGTCGCCAGTTGGTGGGTCCTTGTAGTCCTTTTTCGGGTCGGTGATGTTGCTTATAACTGTGTTATTCGGGTTAAATTTCGGGTTGGGCACACAACACGTTGTGATAGAGAATGTGTAATTGCCTGGTTTGGCAAAGGGCGGGCAAATATAGCTCGGATCCTCTAAGGATATTGATTCAGGAAACGGGTTCAATGTTTTTGGGGCCCCGAAGAGGGTCCCAACCATGTCAACGGTACCTTGGATGAGAGAGAGGTCGTTGGCAGTAGCAATTGGAGTCAATAGATCGGTATTTGGGGATCCAGAGAAGGAAGTGGCGTTAGCATCGAGGGTCGTATTGTACGGAAGATCCGCCCCGTTAGTGAGAACTGCGTCTTTCAAAGTGACTATGATCTCCTTGTACTTGAATTTAATTAGAATAGCCCAGGATTTGAGCGTAGTTGTGCCTGAGTTGAGAACTGTCGCTCGGGCCTGAAATTTGTAGGCTTGTTGGGTCGGGTCGGTGACAAAGGGTCGGATCTTGGCAACACCGCCCCACAGGTCGTAGGTGAGTTGAACGCCATTGCAACCCGGGTCGGGTGCGGGCGCGGGTGCGAAAGAGGCGCCCGCTGGGGTTGTTTGGGAGAAAGAAGGGGTGGTAAGGAGTGTTAGTATGGATAAGAGAAGGAGGAGAAATAACTTACTGGACACCTCCATTGTCGGTCTCTGCTCCGATCTATCTATCTCTCTGTCTCTGCTTCTCTGCGGAGTTGATCTATTGAGTAGGATAAAGAGAAGAAGAAAGCGCGTTTGGGGGAAGAAAGAAAGAAAAGAGCAGGGAGAAGGTGAGGGGAACACAGCTGGGAAGGTTTGAAATGGAAAACAAGTGAAAGAAACAAAGACCGGTCTTTATTATTTTATTTTATTTTATTTTTTAGTTTTTTTTATTGGGGTTTTGTTTTGTGTGGGACAGTGGGAGCCTGGGAGGGTTTTAAACTTTAATTTAAATTAAAGAGAGGGAGACTGGGAGAGAGAGATGGGAAGGCCGGCTGGGAGTGTCTACGACTCTACGACAGTAATGGAAGGGAAGAGGACGGTAACCAAATTTCACGGGGCTCGTCAAATATAAGTGATATGTAGCGGGTTGTAAAATAGTGATAAGAAACATAGGGACAAATGAATAGTTCGGATTTCATTTGGTGGGGTCAAAATTTCGTGATTCGGAATTAATTCAGTTATAATTCGAAAATTATTTGGTATCACAAAGAAGCAAAAAAAAAAATCCAATTTTTTTTTGCATTTTATTCATGAATAATTTGTGATTCGCGTTTTATTCACATTTTTTTCGCGAATAAAATGTATTATACTTTTGTTTGCGTTTTATTTGAATTTTGATTCGGAAACGTAAAAAAATACGAATTATTCGTGAATTTATCACGTATTAAAAAACATAGTAGGTCTTGAATATTTTTTTTTATTATATACGAATAGTTTGTTTGTCTAACCCATAAGTTATTTTTTTAATTTAATGAGTTGTACGAAGAACATGATATTTATCAATATTATTTATGAAAATTGTACAAATTTTTATTTATTTTACTCATGTACAAGTATTGATATTTTGATACATTTTTTCAATTATAATTGAAAATGATATCCAAATCACGAACTATAGATATCACCGATTTGTTCAAAGTTTAAAATTATTATTATGCTAAGAAGATTGAAATGTATCTACCACAAATGACTCATTCTAGAGAACTAACATCTATTGTCAATATAGAAAACCAATACAAGCCTCAGGGCAAAAAGAATGAGGTCTTACTTTTTAGGACGGACAGAAGTGAGACGTACCAAAACGGAGCTGAAATATTTTAGGAGAAATTGTAAAAATTTCACTTGAAAATGTCACTTCAAATTTTGAAATTATCAAAATACTACTTCAAATTTTATTAATTTGTAAAAGTATCACTCCAAATAATTAATGACAAAAATACTTTTATCCGCTCATCTCCGCTCCTGTTCTTCTGCTGCCTCCTCCCGCACCCTCCGCCGACCCAACCCTTGTCCGTCGCAAGAGGCGCAAGAAGCAGTTTCCGGACATGATTCCACTCGCTCGTCTTCGTATTCTTCGTAATCCCTCCTCCTCCGACAAGCACCAGCACCATCAAACCCTCCTCTACGACTCTCCTCCGCCGCGCTCAGTTGCCATTTGGAACAAGAGAAGAAGAGAAGGCAGTAGAAAGAAGAGAAGAAGGATATTTTAGTCATTAATTATTTAGAGTGACATTTTTACAAATTAATAAAGTTTGGAGTGACATTTTGACAATTTCAAATTTTGAGGTGACATTTTCACAATTTAAAAATTTTGGAGTGGCATTTTCACAATTTTTCTAATATTTTATTACACCGTGCGAGTTTGCGAATTGCGACTATTCACTTTTGCTGAAATTTCGCTTGTTGATTGGTTCTCTCTAACCCTAAGAAAACATCACAGAAAATGGGCTCTGAACGGGTCGAGATTTGGACCGTTTCCCTCCGAAATATGATCTTTGTCGAGACTTGAGACGGTAGACAGTGACCGCACGCATGCTTTATCTACCGTGAATTGGTACTCGGCGCCGTCATAAATCATAATTCGTAAAAGTTTGAGGCATGTGGTTGGCTGTTTGCCTGTTTTGGTAGGTGATTTCCGGTAATTAAATTACAAAATTATTCTATTATCTCGTTTGGTTAACATGGTCAGAAAATAAAAATAAAGACATGGTAATTCTTGATTACCTCGGAATTGCGATTTCTTCGTTTAAATGCTATCGCTTGGTTAACAAAATTATCCTAATTCGTTTTATTGCTATCAAGGATAAATGGTTCATTTCTATATGTTTTGATGTTTACATAATAATATTACGTATATACTTGTGTATGTACTAGAAGTAGATAAATAAATTATTTATCTTCTGATCAATTAAAAAATTAATATATTTGTTTTAAACATGTTATATATATTTTAATTTTTTTAAGAAAGAGTAAAATTGATACTTTGTAAATTTAAATGAGTTTTAATGAAAAATAAAATAAAATTAGTAAATTTGTGAGTTTTTCAAAATTTAAAAAGGGGAAAACGTAATTTTAAATTTTTGAGGAGTATTAAATTTCCTAATTTTTTTATTTATTTTCAATTGCCATAAAAAATGAGCATCTTTCCATCTTCTATTTTAGCTGTTTCGGCAATGATCAGGTGTCTCCATTTTAATTAATAGGTCTCAGATTGAGTTCTCTATCTGCAGGTACGTACCTGTTGAGGTTGTCTCTCGTGCAATCATCAGACTAGTTTTTCTTTTAATATATTTAATTGTTTATTCTTTGGGAAAGTTTACTACTAATTATTAATAATAAAAGCAATAAATATTACATTTTCTCTTTAGCTAACGATAATAAGTCAGAGTATGCGTGTTCACTCTTAAATGGTTGCCAGATATAATGACTTTATAATTGTTCCTTTTTTAATATTTAGTGCGGATGAACGATGGCATGCATGTACTTCAGTAAAATTATAGTATTAAATAAAGTTACAATTTAGTTGATATTTACAAATGGTCCTGAATGAAACTCAAAAAGGTTAAAAGTTAATAAATGGTATATGTGAAATTAAATGATTTTTTGAAGGGTACGAAAGAAGATAAATTTGTAAAAAAAAAAAAAGAACCATCAGGATAAGTACAACGATGATTTGGGTGGGGTGTCAATGGCGTCATTTTATCCGTTTATCTGATCTGTATTGTATTCGATAAAATGAGTACGTGTAAGATTCTTTTTTCGTAAACTAATCGATGTATTGTAAACTAATCGAGTATGGGTACGGGTAGGAGCAGATTTAGGATTTTGATCAGAAGTAGGCACAAAATATTGACAAATGTATAATTTTTTTTCTCCTGACGAATCAAAGCGGAGTAATAGATAGGGATCTAAAAAGTCACGACACCACCCGATATGTTGCGGCACGTGTGCTGATTACGTACCATGATTATCTTTCGAAAATTTGACTTAACAAGACATGTCACATAAAAGATTTGGTCACGGCACGATACATGGTCACGTGTGATTACGACCATTAGATTTTGATTGAATGGTGAATCTTAAATAAACTAACTTACGAAAAAAAAAGTTAAACGTGACAAGTATAACCGGTTACGTTTGGACACATCACATGTGGTCACGGCGTGTTTAACGTGTTGTGACTATTCACGTGTCATGACCATCTTTCCAAATTTGCTTACGACACGGCACGTGATCCAAGTTACAGCATGATTAGTCACAGCATGTTACATATTTATATCCTTAGTAGATGATCTCTTTTTTCTCCTAAAAAAACAATAATTCTTTTAAGTAGAGTAGCAATTAGACTACGTCTTGTTTGTTTCTTTCTTTCTTTTACGCAAATTAGTCTGGGTTGATTTTTTTTCCCGCAATTTTATTCTACTAGAACATAAATTAAAACTAGAAGTAGATATTATATCCATTAGAAGTATACACAAGTTTAAAATGCCACTAAATTAAAAAAAAAAAATCGAATTTGAAAATAGATACTTGTCTACTTCTGATATTTTTTAATCCGCCACTAAATACGGATAAAGATTTTTTTCATCGTTTAGCAAGAACAATATACACAAAACTTATTTCCGGGTCTCACGTGGAAGCAGAGGTCCGGTGGATATCCTAGACATGCAATTAATAAGTTCAAAAACGAGAAAAAGTTATTAATGAAATGCGAAAGTCATTAATGGGACAACTTACCATTAAGGTTAATTATTGGTCTCATGTACATTGAATCCGTCTATCTCCTGTTCACATGTGAGCAAAAAAAAAAAGGCTAACAGGTCTATCGATCAGTCCATCCATTAATTATCCGAACGAGTATAATTAAAGTATTAATTATATCTTCTCAAAATTCAATATTCTTTATATTTCAATTATAAGTGTGGAGTTTATAAGTAAATAGACGGATGGATTATGTTAACTATAAGCGTGGAGTTTATAAATAAATATACGGACGGATGATCTGTTGGTCGGATTTTCTCACTCATATATTAACATCAGATTCAATTCCATCTAAGCATTGATAAAACACAGATTGGACAATGAAATGTTACATCAATATCACTAAATTTCGTTAAAGTACACGACTATCGCATAGAGCGGTAAAAACGTGTCGTGTTAAAAGCTAGAGTTTTGAGAGTCACACGGTGAATAGCCCCCCCCCCAACCCCATCCCACTTCTTTTCAAACTTCTCTCGGTGCTACACACTTGTTCGATCGACCATGCATCAGAAGTTTCGGCCATACTGCTTCTGATTGCTCCACCTCCACTCTTCATCCACAGTGGGCACCGCCTCCGATTACTCCATTTTCACTGCCACTGATCTTGGACTGCTCTTAGGACTACCTTCCCTTGCTTCGTGACGGTGTTTGGTAGCATCGATCTCCTTCTTGTCTCTCTTTATCTTAAATTAGTTTACTTTCGTTTTTAGTTTTTGTTTGGATTGCGGTTTGGATGATGTTGTGGTGATGTTGTTGGTCCCTTCTCCTATCTCATCCATTCTTCTCGGCCTCTCCTCTATGTGCTCTTTTGAGACTACAATCGAATACTGATACTAGTTCCTTTCAAGCTACTTTTCAAATTGGTTATGATCTTATGGTAAGTGATTGGCTATGTCACGTGCAATTTGCACTCTTCAATGCATCACTTTCATATTTGTGTGACTTTAGATGACTATCTGACAGTAAAAAGTACAATTTTGAAGGCTGTCTAACTTGTTTTTCTTGGCTCGAATCCTCTCTTGTACTCATAAACCACAATGTTCATGCACAGTGGCATATCACAGTTGTTTGTTGCTATCTGTAACTGTGTTGTTATTGTTTTGAATTTGCTACTGGTATGTTAAACTTTGGTTGTAATTTTTTTTGGACACGGCTGAGTACGGCGGCGTGATTCGCGAAATTAAAAACAACTAAAGTTTTACTATTTGATCAAGATTTAATAATTCTAATTACACGTGACCACTTGCTGTGAGTAGACTTTTCGCGTGACGTATCATGCCATGCCAAATTTTCAAAAGATGGCCACGGCATGCGAATGATTACAGCACATAACGGTCAAACGTGACATGCCGTAATCGTGACGTTCTCCCACCATGCCATTCTTTCTCACTTTGGCGAGTAAATCGCGTAATGTAGAGGATCAGAACTCATCAAATCTGATAGATAGCTGATGTATTTATATATATTGCTATTGCTATCATTTTTTAAATTGTTCACTCTAACAGCGTTAGTGTTTAATTTACTGGCTATAGTATTTACTATTTAGTATGTAGAATACTTTTATATGTAATTTCACCAATGATGAACCAATCTATTTAATAGTAAGACATGTATTTTTTGCTCAGTTTTAAAAGCGTTATAGGCTATAAGTTTGAGATATATAATCAACTCAGTTATGATTTCAACAAAATACTTAACTATATTTTTATGTGGTATTTGATAAGACGAATCTAGACCACAAGTCCGTTTAACTTCACTCGAGCGGATGCAGATAAAAACGTTTTTTTTTTTTTTTGATTTATTATATAAGGATACGACTAAAAAATATTTCATATCCATTATCCTCTAGGATAATATATAGATATAAAACTCTATACGATAACTTTGTATTTGTACATACAATACACTACAGAGAAAGAGAGATCGTTATTTCTCATGTCAAACTTCGTCATTTGGGGAGCTGCGTCAGAATATCATCGGATTAAAAATTAAAGTTTGATGTTTCAAGATGCGTGCGCGGTTGATCTATGCAAATATTAAAGCGGGCACACATAAATATTAAAGCGATGTATACATATTGAGGTAAATTTGATGGTAACGTTGTTCATCAAATCTAAATTAGGTTCGATGGATGACCTACTCAGCTTCGATCAAATAACAGTTTTTGGTTTTTGGGTTTCTCGTGTTGATCATGTTTATGTTTTATTTTTTACGTTTTCTCTTTCTTTGATCTCCTTTGTTTTTTTTTTTTTTTTTTTTTAAAACTTCACAAAAGCTGTGAAGTTGTGAGAAAAATTTGAACTCTAAATTTTTAAATGACCACAATTTTAGAAAAAAATTTATTTTGACCAACTTTATTACCATCTCATCTCATCATCTCCTTTGTTTTTAGTTTACTTATTTTCATCTTTTTTTGCACCAAGGCTCACACATGTTGAGCTACTTTGTTTTATTTTATTTTATTTTGATACATGATTTATTTAATCAAACTCTGATCAGTGAAATGAGAGATAAACCTCGATTTTTACTCAAATTTGATTAATACAATATTCAATATTGTTTTATTAATTAATTAGTTATATTCAACGATTCGGATCAGAATAATAGGTTTCTAGTAATCCTTTGAAATAACAACAGATTTATTTCTCACACACATCAACACACTGTCATAGAAGAAGAAACATAAGCTTTAAATAAGTTTCCTCAAACGACCAAGCAGCTGATCCATCCCAGGTCATTCTTCAGATTTTTTTCGTTATATAATAGTATGAGTAGGGATCAGCACATTTTCTTAAAGCTCTTTAAGAAACTAAGAAGTCTTCAGTTTGTCAAACACTTGTTTTTTGTAAAGTTTAAAATCACTTTCTTAAGTCTCTTTTTACTTATTTTCTTAAACTTGCCTCAATTTTTAAGTCACCATTATACATATTTTCAGCAATTGAGTCTTCTTAAGAAAGCTAAATACTCACTTTCTTGAGTAGAACTAAGGTGTTCCTAAGTTCACTAAGCCTTTTTGTAAACTCAACTCTAAAATCTATCATATTGACTTCAAACGACGAATCTAAACTGTTGAAATCCTTCTAGCTTACTAGTGATGTGTCTACATGCAAAAGATTTAAAATCTAATATTAATTTTGTATAGAGTTAAGCGGTCAAAAGACATTCAAAAAATGAATGCATTAAAACTAATTTATAAACCTTCTAATTTTAACCACTTGACTTTATATTAAATTAATTTGAAACTTTTAAATTTTTATATATAGACGCATTACTCATAAGATAGAAGAATTTTAATGATTTGAATTCATCGTTTAAAGCCAATTCAATATGTTTTGTAGTTGAGTTTACAAAAAACCTTAGTGAATTAGGAATATCGTAGGTTTACTCCGCTTTCTTAAATTTCTCTTGTCAAATACTTTTTTTTTTAGTGGAGTTTAAAATTTAAGCCTATCCAATTAGTCGAAACACCCTCATGAATTTTAAAGAACCGTACATTGCAGATGTGAGTCAGATTGGTTCAAATTCTAATTCGATGATATGAAATTAAACTCTAAAAATACATTATTGCATAGAATGTGGACTCCAATGGGAACGGGAGAAATGAAGAACATTGTCACGCATTTTTTTTTGTGTTACACGGGTTGGCTTATGCTGAATGCCACAAAAGACCAGAACCCGTGTTTTCGAATTTTGTATCCGTTGAGGCGGTCAAATGACTTGAACTCTTCAATGAACTTAGCTGGGACCAGCTATTATTTGATATAACCTTTTGACGATATTTTCTTCCATTATTAGCGCGCAATCATCGGTGATAATTGACAAAAAGATAATTTGGTAATTATGAGAAGTAATATTATGAGAAATAATAAAAGATTTGTCATCGAAAAACTATAATGACTATTTTGTTCTTTACAGTTTAGTTTGGACCGGTGTTATCAAAACCGGACCGGACCGGACCGCCGGTTAAAGTGAAAATAGCCAGATCCGGTCACTTGTCCGGTTTAATTATAACAAAACATCCATAATTTTAGTTCTTATTTTGATAATATTTTTCGGCTATCACGATTATTAATTGATTTTGTTAATAAATCTTTTAATATATAGTTCACAATTTAAACTGCTATCAAAAGATCGAACCACCAACCAAACTAAGTGCTTGTTACTTTTCATTTTTTTTGTAACTTCATTTGTTTAACATTCCCCTACTAGAACATTAGGAAAATTAGGATTATTCCTCTCATACTTTGTTCCGGAAAAATAATATTTATTTCATAATAAATTGAATAATAATAATTTTTTAAACGTAAATAAATAACTTTTGTATAACTTCAATGATAAATATAATAAACACAATAAAATTATCCGAATATAACTTTCTTTATAAAATGTATAATATATTTCTCTCTTCGATGTAGAGAGAGAATATAAAACAATTAATATGAGAGTACTTTTGATCTAAGAAAATATAATTGGATAAACGAAAATATTTTTGATGCAACGCATATAATATTTTTTTAAACTTTATACTCTTGTTGATTTTACAAAAGAAAAAATGAAAAAAAAAAACTACCTAAATCTAGAACGCGTCCTGCTTTAAACCTCCCATCATAATAATTATTTATTGGACTTCTCAAAAATAATAATGGGTCCACTCGATCGCCTCGTGAAAACTTCAATTTTGATAATGAATAGCAAGTTTGCAGCCTTTTCAAATGCTACCTAGCCTGCTTAAGGGTTTACATCGTTAGTGAACTAATTTTAGCATTTATATTTGTACACGACACGATTTGTACGAGTCTGGATATGTTAGATTTATGCACGATCGATGCATACTCTTGCACATTAATTGTTATTTCGATATGTACTCACGTGCCGTGTGTGTTGTTAATTAATTAGATGTGCATATCAAAGGATGAAGGGGGGAGAGGTGATCAGAATTCAGTTTCACTGCAAAATCTAAGTCTGTAGAATGATCAGATACGAAGTCTTACAAGTGTAATATGATAGCTCAAGCTAGTATAGTGTCATGGTGGGTATCATGTTTGCACATTTTATCATTTTAGTTTTTGGTCGTATCATATATATGAGTAGAACTAGGGTGCTTCTAGGAGTACCAAGCTTCTTTGTACTTTTAATAAATAAGTTGAGTTACACAATATTTGTCATAATAAATCTCAGAGGCTAAACGCTAAACCCTAAACCCTCGTGTAGTTTGTCTTCAAAAATTGTCGGTCTCAGTTTTAAGGTTCCTCTGTTTCCCCCGTTTCACCTTCCTCTGCTCAGCCCTGCCGCAAATCTCTATCCCTGCGAGTTCTCGACAAGCCGCTCTGCCACTCGTCTCCGCCGCCGCACTTCAGGTAAATATTTACCCTAGGCCGGTCTGGCTTTTTTTTTATTAATTTGGTTTATTAGGTTTTGAACTGTAAGACTGAAGCATTAATCAAGTTGTCATTTTTTTAGTTCTTTTACTATAGAATTTCTTTTGTAATGACTCAAATTGGGACACAGAATCAGTGTATTATCAAATTTTCAGTTATTTTGTTTAATTTCTTGTGGGGCCTGTAATTAGGACTGGTATTATATTTGTAGAATGAATGTTATACTATTTGGGAAAATAGAAGGAACAATTTTAGCAAGCTTTTGTTATTGAATTTAATTTGAGCATTGTTCCAGTCATGCATCTAGATCTCGTTAATCCACCTTTAGATTACAGCGAAGAATTGAAATCTGCCTATATATATAATATATTTCTTTTTATTAATTTTTCAGCCCACTGGACAATCTGCCTCTTGTAAGCTATTTCTGTACTAGTGACAGACCCTCACGTCCAGTTCAAGAGTGTATTAGATGATTTAGATGGATGAGAACGAGGCAAGTAAAGCCCCTTTCCAGTTAAGTGAATGCTCGTTAGGTGATTTAGGATATGATGCAAAAGTAGCTAACGTTATTTTTTTTTTTGGTCATTTTTATTACATATATCGCCTCATATACTTATTAACCGGCACAAGGAACCCCACGGTGGTTATCAAATCTATTCAATTTCAACAGAAAAAACACGAACAATAGATTTAGATATTCCACCAGACCACACATATTACTTTAGTGACGGCATATGGGGATTGACAGGTAGGTTCAAACCCGATGAACCAGGAAGGGTGATGTTGGTCTCTTTAGAATATAACCGTGCTATGGTAATTGACGTTGTTTGAATTAATGAGTATGGGCAGGAGAGTTCTCCGAGTCGGGTTTGCAGGGGTGTTTTTTGAGGTGATCCCGACCAAGATTATCGCATTTTCTTAATGGTTACTAACGATGAAGAAAATCAAGGAACCCTCTGGATGATCGAGATGTTGGATGATCTGCTATTTGATGGTGAGATTATGGATTTTGATGATGAAAATAACTTCTATGACGCATATGGGAGGGATATTAGGTGAAAACATCATCAACGTACTGCCATCGGTAATGAACTTTGACCGCGCATTTTCTCTTCTATATTTGAACGGAGAGCTGTACTGGATCAATACCATCAGTAGAACCTGGAGAAAATATAATTTTGATGTCAACTACAATTTCATAAATGATCTGGGGATGCGAGGCCTCCCTGTGCATACTTGGCGGCAATTCATGATCTGGAAATATTCGATATATATGCACATACCAATCAAATGGTGTGGGTGGGAGAGATGGTGAATGGTGGAGGTGATGGTAGATCAATTCGGCTTACCCTACTTGTGAACAGAGGGCAAGGGGTGATTTGGATTGAAAATTTGCCCATTTTGGAATATTTGCTGAGGGATACCATATCTCAAGGACTGGACCGCCATCCTCTGCGGAGTTTTAAAAGAACTGCACCCTGCGGAGCTGATCTGACGGCCCAGATTAAATCTCATCCGGTGAGTGTTCGGATGATGGAGGGGGCAGTTTTAATTTTGCTTTAAAATTCGTGTCAAAATCTTATTTGGTCCGTCCGATCAAAACGAACGGACCAGATTAAAAGAACCGCACAGCTCCGCAGGTAAAAACTCTGCAGAGAATGTGATTCCCTCAGGGACCATGTCCAGATGATTGCTGTATGTTCTACAACGAGGCACAACTGCACAAGGATGGCATGTATGAAAGCATTGTCATCTTCTGACCTGCCAGGGGATGTGGTTTCTATCAGGTTTGTTTTTACTTGAATTTTTTTATAATTATCCCTATAATTTTTAAATACAGTGATTTTGATATGGCGTTCTTTGTACAGACAACGAGTGCCAAGGTCTCCATATGCATGGATCCGACTCTGCTGCTGTTCTCTTAGAAAAGTAGAATCCTGCTTGCATCCCATCCCATCCAAAGTCGGATCTCTTGTGCTATTTGAGAAGCTAGTATTTGCTCCATGCTTCTTTGTTCGGAGAATACTCTTCTATTTCTTTCCCTTGAGAGTACCCACACCCTTGCTGCAATCTTATTCTTTGGTCCTTCTGTAGACCCACCCGTCCCTTAATTCAGACGTCCATGATATTCTCCCCACCTCTAAAAGAGATGTTGAAAAGTGTTATTAGGTCAAACCAGAAACTAATTGCATAGGCGCAGTTCCACATTATGTAGTCTCTTGTTTCAATTCTGTTTGAGCCACACAGCTGATATCTCTGCCGTACCTGACATCCTCGATAAATCAAGACATCCTGTGTCAGTAATTTTTTTTTTCCAATATCAGCCAGATGAAATATTTGACTTTCATTGGGATCCTCATCCTCCATAGTTCCTTCTGCATCGCACAGAGAACTCCTGTGTTGTGTAGCTTCAAATCAAAGTTGTCCCACAGCTGGGATTAAAAAAACAAGTAAAGAAGGTTTGCTGATAATTACAGTCAATAGAAAATTAAAAAAAAGAACATAATAAGATTAACCAAGCAGTCTAAAGAGAAGTCATTAAAAATATTGGCCAATAAAGTTGACACAAATTGGATAGGAAAAGAGAGATTATTAAAAGGGGTTAGTTTTTTTTGGAGGTTCTAATCTTTTGTACAAATTCACAAATTGTTATTTGATTGTAGTTTATTTCCCTACAAACATAGTTTTTTTAATCTTTCATAAAAAAATAACAGGAAATTATGTTATTCTCTTTGTTTTTTTTTTTTCTCTCTACTCATCTTTTATAAAATATCATCCAGCTTTTAATCTGGCTATCACAAGACTATGTTTAGAATTTTACTTAAATGTAACCGATCCTCCAAAAATTAGGTTTGCGATATTCTGGCAATGTCTTTTTGACATCAAAATCATTCCACCAAAATATACTAAAAATTAGAAATAATACAAGTTGATAGGACGGCAAATCACACAATCGAACTATATATTTCATTGGAAGGTATTAGCAAATCCAAGAAATGAGAGTTCAATTATTACTTCTATTTTGTTAACACAATATATCAAAACTTAACAACTTCAATTCAAATCATAAATAATAAAATAAAATTATTAGATGTGAAATACGCTATTATTTTTAAACAAACACAAACAATTACCGTGTAGCATTATTGTTATGATATGCATCCGTAGTTTAAACTTAATTCATTTTCTCATTCTCTTGAAATCTATCAAAATATAGTCGTCGAGAAATAAACTTTTTATATCATTTTAAACAAGTAATATAGATAACACTGAATGGTTCTACCTTCATTATCTGGTTTTTAGATTTTATTTTGTTAAACTTGCAAAAAATTGAGGCATAATCAGATATTATATATACACGAAAAAATAATTAAACACTTTTTGGTTCTTAACATCATCATATTACATACAGTAGCCATATTCATTGTACTGTCCAGAAATTAATGTAGATCGACGCATCAAAACCCACAAGCATAGACAAGGAAACACAAGCATTTCTACCAGGAGCAAACACAAGCAATTCCAAATAAAAATAGTTCAACCATGATTTGGTACCCGAATCACGGAATCAGCATTCCTAATTTCAGGATATCGACATATCCTAGACAGATAACATGCATCACACGCACTAGTTCATATATCACACTGGGAAAAAGCACAAGCATAGATGATAGAGCTGCAGTCTTATGCAACAGCAATATAACAAAATGTAGAAATATATATGATATCTATTTAGAAGTCAGGAAAAACGTCGTCACCGGTTATCCCACGATCTAAGAGAGTAGAGTGAGAGAGGCAGCCTAGGTCAACCCATGCATGTTGGTTATTCAAAACCGAGTCGGTGGTGAGCCTGCAGTGGGCACGTGTAGTCAAATTTAAGCAATGTATTGCTACAACACCACTTATTCCTCTGCCTACAAACCAAAGAAATCTTTTGTCCAGAGCCCGCAACTTTGACAGAAAAAGATTGAAGGCGGTCGATAAACCAAAGGCGCCCCTCGTTCAACTCTGTTATCTCTACCCAATAAAACCGGTCTCCAATTATCTCCATCCGAAAGAAAGGTATTGACATTAAGCCACCCACCACCAACCCGGTCAGAGATTTGGTGAAATGCTGTGGATGGCCGACCATCACAAGTTTTCCTTCGACCTCAAGAGGCTCGTAGCGGCCGAAATTCTTGAGGCTCTCACCTGTTAAAAGATGCCAGCTAAGATCGGCAAGCTTGAAAATGAGACACTGAAATAATAGGCATCCACCTGAAACTGGAACTGATGTGTAAAAATAGTACACAGAGCCGCCACATAAGAACATCTTCATACTTGGTCTGCCAATTAGCAGCCCTGGTTTAAAGACATAAGGATGCTCCTCCCAGTATGAGTATGCACCACCAGGTCCGGCCGGGCCATGTATATGCTCACAACGGTCTCCGTAAAGCGACCACAAATAACAACTCTCGGAGTGCGAGTGCCCTCGGTTGTACTTGTGGTGCGGGCAAAGACACAGTGCGGATAATAGAAGCCCTAAGCAAATCTATGCGGGCCCCGTGAATGGGATTCAATAAAAACATTGAATATTTCGGGGATCCCCTTCCCCCGCCAAATAACAACGAGGTTTCGCCCACGCAAAGAGCAACCATCCATCTTTGGAGTACTCTAAACGGTTGCTAGATTGTAGGCCTGAATTGGCTATCAAAAAGCTCTGCCGTGCTGCAATGTTCCCGAAAAGGTGATTACCTTGGCTTGTCCCAGGGTCAGCCATGTAGAACCAAGGAAGATCATTGTGGAGAGAAGGTACAAAGGGAACACCGAAAAGGCGGGAGTGCTCATTTTCCACTCCGCAAAGACAGCTACCATTGCACAACCCTCATCCTTTTCCCTCGCGTGTTTCATCAACTGCTCAATTGATGGAGGAGGCTGATCTAGATCTGGATCTGGACGACGATTGCTGGGGCGCAACTTTCTTAAAACTTTCTTTATCTGTTAATTATGAGGAAACCAACCAGTCTCACTATCAGGCTAACACATAAAAAATGCTACATAATTCACATATAGCTCAGTTCAGTACCGGTGGTACAGGGGTTAAAGATTTCACGGATAGTATGGGGCTTGGGATGATTGAACAGAACATGACTTTTCTTTCTCACTAACCCAACTGTTAATTTGCAAATAACTGCAAGAGGTTAATATGTAAGAATCTGAACCCCACTTAAAACTTTTGATATTTTGATAGTTCATACAATTGAAGAATTGAAGTTAACAGGGAACCATTTAAAGAGCTAATTGCATATTCTATCATTCTCTACTTATTTTGAGGGTCAGCTCATTGGAAGCCTGTCAAGGAGATGTAGACTCAGGAGAGTAGAATGCTTACAACTATGAAGCTAGAATTATTGACGGTGCTTGGCAGTTTTACTTTTACATCACGTGAACCACCCTCCCTTTGTAGGGCCGTATCTTCACCTTTTACCCGGTCCCGGTAAATGCTTCGGAAAATATCCCATTAGTATGTCGACACCGAGTAATCACGCCTTGATGATGCATGTACCGTATCTTGTGTCGGTCTGCTTTGAAGCCGATTGCGCTAAATTGAAAGGTACAAAAGACGAAATCTTATTTACCAGAACCGAAATAGATATTGTCAGGTTTACCAGAACTGAGAAATGAAATGAAAATTACCTTTCACCTTGTTGCACGAAGAGCATATGACAATCGGGGTCAATATCAGCGAATATATCTGAATCATCAACGAATAACCCAATTGGCGCCTTGGAATTGGATCCATTGAACAGCAATTGTTGTTATGATATGCTTCCGGAGTTTAAACTTAATTCATTTTCTTCATGTCATTTTCTCATTCTCTTGAAATCTATCAAAATATAGTCGTCGAGGAATAAACTTTTTATATCATTTTAAACAAGTAATATAGATAACACCTTGAATGGTTCTACCTTCATTATACTTTTTTTTAGATTTTATTTTGTTAAACTTGCAAAAAATTGAGGCATAATCGGATATTATATATACACGAAAAAATAATTAAACACTTTTTGGTTCTTAACATCATCATATTACATACAGTAGCCATATTCATTGTACTGTCCAGAAATTAATGTAGATCGACGCATCAAAACCCACAAGCATAGACAAGGAAACACAAGCATTTCTACCAGGAGCAAACACAAGCAATTCCAAATAAAAATAGTTCAACCATGATTTGGTTCCCGAATCACGGAATCAGCATTCCTAATTTCAGGATATCGACATATCCTAGACAGATAACATGCATCACACGCACTAGTTCATATATCACACTGGGAAAAAGCACAAGCATAGATGATAGAGCTGCAGTCTTATGCAACAGCAATATAACAAAATGTAGAAATATATATGATATCTAGTTAGAAGTCAGGAAAAACGTCGTCACCGGTTATCCCACGATCTAAGAGAGTAGAGTGAGAGAGGCAGCCTAGGTCAACCCATGCATGTTGGTTATTCAAAACCGAGTCGGTGGTGAGCCTGCAGTGGGCACGTGTAGTCAAATTTAAGCAATGTATTGCTACAACACCACTTATTCCTCTGCCTACAAACCAGCAAATCTTTTGTCCAGAGCCCGCAACTTTGACAGAAAAAGATTGAAGGCGGTCGATAAACCAAAGGCGCCCCTCGTTCAACTCTGTTATCTCTACCCAATAAAACCGGTCTCCAATTATCTCCATCCGAAAGAAAGGTATTGACATTAAGCCACCCACCACCAACCCGGTCAGAGATTTGGTGAAATGCTGTGGATGGCCGACCATCACAAGTTTTCCTTCGACCTCAAGAGGCTCGTAGCGGCCGAAATTCTTGAGGCTCTCACCTGTTAAAAGATGCCGGCTAAGATCGGCAAGCTTGAAAATGAGACACGAAATAATAGGCATCCACCAAACTGGAACTGATGTGTAAAAATAGTACACAGAGCCGCCACATAAGAACATCTTCATACTTGGTCTGCCAATTAGCAGCCCTGGTTTAAAGACATAAGGATGCTCCTCCCAGTATGAGTATGCACCACCAGGTCCGGGCCGGGCCATGTATATGCTCACAACGGTCTCCGTAAAGCGACCACAAATAACAACTCCTGGAGTGCGAGTGCCCTCGGTTGTACTTGTGGTGCAGAATGCAGCACACAGGTCTGGATAATAGAAGCCCGGCAAATCTATGCGGGCCCCAGTAATGGGATTCAATAAAAACATTGAATATTTCGGGGATCCCCTTCCCCTGCCAAATAACAACAGGTTTCGCCCACGCAAGAGCAACCATCCATCTTTGGAGTACTCTAAACGGTTGCTAGATTGTAGGCCTGAATTGGCTATCAAAAAGCTCTGCCGTGCTGCAATGTTCCCGAAAAGGTGATTACCTTGGCTTGTCCCAGGGTCAGCCATGTAGAACCAAGGAAGATCATTGTGGAGAGAAGGTACAAAGGGGAACACCGAAAAGGCGGGAGTGCTCATTTTCCACTCCGCAAAGACAGCTACCATTGCACAACCCTCATCCTTTTCCCTCGCGTGTTTCATCAACTGCTCAATTGATGGAGGAGGCTGATCTAGATCTGGATCTGGACGACGATTGCTGGGGCGCAACTTTCTTAAAACTTTCTTTATCTGTTAATTATGAGGAAACCAACCAGTCTCACTATCAGGCTAACACATAAAAAATGCTACATAATTCACATATAGCTCAGTTCAGTACCGGTGGTACAGGGGTTAAAGATTTCACGGATAGTATGGGGCTTGGGATGATTGAACAGAACATGACTTTTCTTTCTCACTAACCCAACTGTTAATTTGCAAATAACTGCAAGAGGTTAATATGTAAGAATCTGAACCCCACTTAAAACTTTTGATATTTTGATAGTTCATACAATTGAAGAATTGAAGTTAACAGGGAACCATTTAAAGAGCTAATTGCATATTCTATCATTCTCTACTTATTTTGAGGGTCGGCTCATTGGAAGCCTGTCAAGGAGATGTAGACTCAGGAGAGTAGAATGCTTACAACTATGAAGCTAGAATTATTGACGGTGCTTGGCAGTTTTACTTTTACATCACGTGAACCACCCTCCCTTTGTAGGGGCTGTATCTTCACCTTTTACCTGGTCCTGGTAAATGCTTCGGAAAATATCCCATTAGTATGTCGACACCGAGTAATCACTGCCTTGATGATCTGTACCGTATCTTGTGTCGGTCTGCTGAAGCCAGTTGCGCTAAATTGAAAGGTACAAAAGACGAAATCTTATTTACCGTAACCGAAATAGATATTGTCGGGTTTACCGGGCGAGAAATGAAATGAAAATTACCTTTCACCTTGTTGCACGAAGAGCATATGACAATCGGGGTCAATATCAGCGAATATATCTGAATCATCAACGAATAACCCAATTGGCGCCTTGGAATTGGATCCATTGAACAGCAATTGTTGTTATGATATGCTTCCGAGTTTAAACTTAATTCATTTTCTTCATGTCATTTTCTCATTCTCTTGAAATCTATCAAAATATAGTCGTCGAGGAATAAACTTTTTATATCATTTTAAACAAGTAATATAGATAACACTGAATGGTTCTACCTTCATTATCTGTTTTTTAGATTTTATTTTGTTAAACTTGCAAAAAATTGAGGCATAATCAGATATTATATATACACGAAAAAATAATTAAACACTTTTTGGTTCTTAACATCATCATATTACATACGGTAGCCATATTCATTGTCTTGTCCGAAAATTAATGTAGATCGACGCATCAAAACCCACAAGCATAGACAAGGAAACACAAGCATTTCTACCAGGGAGCAAACACAAGCAATTCCAAATAAAAATAGTTCAACCATGATTTGGTTCCCGAATCACGGAATCAGCATTCCTAATTTCAGGATATCGACATATCCTAGACAGATAACATGCATCACACGCACTAGTTCATATATCACACTGGGAAAAAGCACAAGCATAGATGATAGAGCTGCAGTCTTATGCAACAAAGAATATAACAAAATGTAGAAATATATATGATATCTAGTTAGAAGTCGGGAAAAACGTCGTCACCGGTTATCCCACGATCTAAGAGAGTAGAGTGAGAGAGGCAGCCTAGGTCAACCCATGCATGTTGGTTATTCAAAACCGAGTCGGTGGTGAGCCTGCAGTGGGCACGTGTAGTCAAATTTAAGCAATGTATTGCTACAACACCACTTATTCCTCTGCCTACAAACCAGCAAATCTTTTGTCCAGAGCCCGCAACTTTGACAGAAAAAGATTGAAGGCGGTCGATAAACCAAAGGCGCCCCTCGTTCAACTCTGTTATCTCTACCCAATAAAACCGGTCTCCAATTATCTCCATCCGAAAGAAAGGTATTGACATTAAGCCACCCACCACCAACCCGGTCAGAGATTTGGTGAAATGCTGTGGATGGCCGACCATCACAAGTTTTCCTTCGACCTCAAGAGGCTCGTAGCGGCCGAAATTCTTGAGGCTCTCACCGTTAAAAGATGCCGCCTAAGATCGGCAAGCTTGAAAATGAGACACTTGAAATAATAGGCATCCACCGAAACTGGAACCGATGTGTAAAAATAGTACACGAGCCGCCACATAAGAACATCTTCATACTTGGTCCGCCAATTAGCGACCCCGGTTTAAAGACATAAGGATGCTCCTCCCGGTATGAGTATGCACCACCGTGTCGGGCCGGGCCATGTATATGCTCACAACGGTCTCCGTAAAGCGACCACAAATAACAACTCCTGGAGTGCGAGTGCCCTCGGTTGTACTTGTGGTGCGAGAATGCAAGACACAGTGCGGATAATAGAAGCCCGGCAAATCTATGCGGGCCCCAGTAATGGGATTCAATAAAAACATTGAATATTTCGGGGATCCCCTTCCCCTGCCAAATAACAACAGGTTTCGCCCACGCAAGAGCAACCATCCATCTTTGGAGTACTCTAAACGGTTGCTAGATTGTAGGCCTGAATTGGCTATCAAAAAGCTCTGCCGTGCTGCAATGTTCCCGAAAAGGTGATTACCTTGGCTTGTCCCAGGGTCAGCCATGTAGAACCAAGGAAGATCATTGTGGAGAGAAGGTACAAAGGGGAACACCGAAAAGGCGGGAGTGCTCATTTTCCACTCCGCAAAGACAGCTACCATTGCACAACCCTCATCCTTTTCCCTCGCGTGTTTCATCAACTGCTCAATTGATGGAGGAGGCTGATCTAGATCTGGATCTGGACGACGATTGCTGGGGCGCAACTTTCTTAAAACTTTCTTTATCTGTTAATTATGAGGAAACCAACCAGTCTCACTATCAGGCTAACACATAAAAAATGCTACATAATTCACATATAGCTCGGTTCGATGCACGGTGGTACAGGGGTTAAAGATTTCACGGATAGTATGGGGCTTGGGATGATTGAACGAGAACATGACTTTTCTTTCTCACTAACCCAACTTGTTAATTTGCAAATAACTGCAAGAGGTTAATATGTAAGAATCTGAACCCCACTTAAAACTTTTGATATTTTGATAGTTCATACAATTGAAGAATTGAAGTTAACAGGGAACCATTTAAAGAGCTAATTGCATATTCTATCATTCTCTACTTATTTTGAGGGTCAGCTCATTGGAAGCCTGTCAAGGAGATGTAGACTCAGGAGAGTAGAATGCTTACAACTATGAAGCTAGAATTATTGACGGTGCTTGGCAGTTTTACTTTTACATCACGTGAACCACCCTCCCTTTGTAGGGGCTGTATCTTCACCTTTTACCTGGTCCTGGTAAATGCTTCGGAAAATATCCCATTAGTATGTCGACACCGAGTAATCACTGCCTTGATGATCTGTACCGTATCTTGTGTCGGTCTGCTTGAAGCCGATTGCGCTAAATTGAAAGGTACAAAAGACGAAATCTTATTTACCGTAACCGAAATAGATATTGTCGGGTTTACCGGGCGAGAAATGAAATGAAAATTACCTTTCACCTTGTTGCACGAAGAGCATATGACAATCGGGGTCAATATCGGCGAATATATCCGAA
Organism: Carex cristatella; assembly: GCA_024447775.1. Classification (NCBI taxonomy): domain Eukaryota; kingdom Viridiplantae; phylum Streptophyta; class Magnoliopsida; order Poales; family Cyperaceae; genus Carex; species Carex cristatella. The sequence continues at coordinate 1,168,194 of JAJHPF010000024.1, read as the reverse complement.
TCATCAACGAATAACCCAATTGGCGCCTTGGAATTGGATCCATTGAACGGCAATTGTTGTTATGATATGCTTCCGGAGTTTAAACTTAATTCATTTTCTTCATGTCATTTTCTCATTCTCTTGAAATCTATCAAAATATAGTCGTCGAGGAATAAACTTTTTATATCATTTTAAACAAGTAATATAGATAACACTGAATGGTTCTACCTTCATTATCTGTTTTTTAGATTTTATTTTGTTAAACTTGCAAAAAATTGAGGCATAATCAGATATTATATATACACGAAAAAATAATTAAACACTTTTTGGTTCTTAACATCATCATATTACATACAGTAGCCATATTCATTGTACTGTCCAGAAATTAATGTAGATCGACGCATCAAAACCCACAAGCATAGACAAGGAAACACAAGCATTTCTACCAGGAGCAAACACAAGCAATTCCAAATAAAAATAGTTCAACCATGATTTGGTTCCCGAATCACGGAATCAGCATTCCTAATTTCAGGATATCGACATATCCTAGACAGATAACATGCATCACACGCACTAGTTCATATATCACACTGGGAAAAAGCACAAGCATAGATGATAGAGCTGCAGTCTTATGCAACAGCAATATAACAAAATGTAGAAATATATATGATATCTAGTTAGAAGTCAGGAAAAACGTCGTCACCGGTTATCCCACGATCTAAGAGAGTAGAGTGAGAGAGGCAGCCTAGGTCAACCCATGCATGTTGGTTATTCAAAACCGAGTCGGTGGTGAGCCTGCAGTGGGCACGTGTAGTCAAATTTAAGCAATGTATTGCTACAACACCACTTATTCCTCTGCCTACAAACCAGCAAATCTTTTGTCCAGAGCCCGCAACTTTGACAGAAAAAGATTGAAGGCGGTCGATAAACCAAAGGCGCCCCTCGTTCAACTCTGTTATCTCTACCCAATAAAACCGGTCTCCAATTATCTCCATCCGAAAGAAAGGTATTGACATTAAGCCACCCACCACCAACCCGGTCAGAGATTTGGTGAAATGCTGTGGATGGCCGACCATCACAAGTTTTCCTTCGACCTCAAGAGGCTCGTAGCGGCCGAAATTCTTGAGGCTCTCACCTGTTAAAAGATGCCAGCTAAGATCGGCAAGCTTGAAAATGAGACACTGAAATAATAGGCATCCACCTGAAACTGGAACTGATGTGTAAAAATAGTACACAGAGCCGCCACATAAGAACATCTTCATACTTGGTCTGCCAATTAGCAGCCCTGGTTTAAAGACATAAGGATGCTCCTCCCAGTATGAGTATGCACCACCAGGTCCGGGCCGGGCCATGTATATGCTCACAACGGTCTCCGTAAAGCGACCACAAATAACAACTCCTGGAGTGCGAGTGCCCTCGGTTGTACTTGTGGTGCAGAATGCAGCACACAGGTCTGGATAATAGAAGCCCGGCAAATCTATGCGGGCCCCAGTAATGGGATTCAATAAAAACATTGAATATTTCGGGGATCCCCTTCCCCTGCCAAATAACAACAGGTTTCGCCCACGCAAGAGCAACCATCCATCTTTGGAGTACTCTAAACGGTTGCTAGATTGTAGGCCTGAATTGGCTATCAAAAAGCTCTGCCGTGCTGCAATGTTCCCGAAAAGGTGATTACCTTGGCTTGTCCCAGGGTCAGCCATGTAGAACCAAGGAAGATCATTGTGGAGAGAAGGTACAAAGGGGAACACCGAAAAGGCGGGAGTGCTCATTTTCCACTCCGCAAAGACAGCTACCATTGCACAACCCTCATCCTTTTCCCTCGCGTGTTTCATCAACTGCTCAATTGATGGAGGAGGCTGATCTAGATCTGGATCTGGACGACGATTGCTGGGGCGCAACTTTCTTAAAACTTTCTTTATCTGTTAATTATGAGGAAACCAACCAGTCTCACTATCAGGCTAACACATAAAAAATGCTACATAATTCACATATAGCTCAGTTCAGTACCGGTGGTACAGGGGTTAAAGATTTCACGGATAGTATGGGGCTTGGGATGATTGAACAGAACATGACTTTTCTTTCTCACTAACCCAACTGTTAATTTGCAAATAACTGCAAGAGGTTAATATGTAAGAATCTGAACCCCACTTAAAACTTTTGATATTTTGATAGTTCATACAATTGAAGAATTGAAGTTAACAGGGAACCATTTAAAGAGCTAATTGCATATTCTATCATTCTCTACTTATTTTGAGGGTCAGCTCATTGGAAGCCTGTCAAGGAGATGTAGACTCAGGAGAGTAGAATGCTTACAACTATGAAGCTAGAATTATTGACGGTGCTTGGCAGTTTTACTTTTACATCACGTGAACCACCCTCCCTTTGTAGGGGCTGTATCTTCACCTTTTACCTGGTCCTGGTAAATGCTTCGGAAAATATCCCATTAGTATGTCGACACCGAGTAATCACTGCCTTGATGATCTGTACCGTATCTTGTGTCGGTCTGCTGAAGCCAGTTGCGCTAAATTGAAAGGTACAAAAGACGAAATCTTATTTACCAGAACCGAAATAGATATTGTCAGGTTTACCAGAACTGAGAAATGAAATGAAAATTACCTTTCACCTTGTTGCACGAAGAGCATATGACAATCGGGGTCAATATCAGCGAATATATCTGAATCATCAACGAATAACCCAATTGGCGCCTTGGAATTGGATCCATTGAACAGCAATTGTTGTTATGATATGCTTCCGGAGTTTAAACTTAATTCATTTTCTTCATGTCATTTTCTCATTCTCTTGAAATCTATCAAAATATAGTCGTCGAGGAATAAACTTTTTATATCATTTTAAACAAGTAATATAGATAACACTGAATGGTTCTACCTTCATTATCTGTTTTTTAGATTTTATTTTGTTAAACTTGCAAAAAATTGAGGCATAATCAGATATTATATATACACGAAAAAATAATTAAACACTTTTTGGTTCTTAACATCATCATATTACATACAGTAGCCATATTCATTGTACTGTCCAGAAATTAATGTAGATCGACGCATCAAAACCCACAAGCATAGACAAGGAAACACAAGCATTTCTACCAGGAGCAAACACAAGCAATTCCAAATAAAAATAGTTCAACCATGATTTGGTTCCCGAATCACGGAATCAGCATTCCTAATTTCAGGATATCGACATATCCTAGACAGATAACATGCATCACACGCACTAGTTCATATATCACACTGGGAAAAAGCACAAGCATAGATGATAGAGCTGCAGTCTTATGCAACAGCAATATAACAAAATGTAGACATATATATGATATCTATTTAGAAGTCAGGAAAAACGTCGTCACCGGTTATCCCACGATCTAAGAGAGTAGAGTGAGAGAGGCAGCCTAGGTCAACCCATGCATGTTGGTTATTCAAAACCGAGTCGGTGGTGAGCCTGCAGTGGGCACGTGTAGTCAAATTTAAGCAATGTATTGCTACAACACCACTTATTCCTCTGCCTACAAACCAGCAAATCTTTTGTCCAGAGCCCGCAACTTTGACAGAAAAAGATTGAAGGCGGTCGATAAACCAAAGGCGCCCCTCGTTCAACTCTGTTATCTCTACCCAATAAAACCGGGTCTCCAATTATCTCCATCCGAAAGAAAGGTATTGACATTAAGCCACCCACCACCAACCCGGTCAGAGATTTGGTGAAATGCTGTGGATGGCCGACCATCACAAGTTTTCCTTCGACCTCAAGAGGCTCGTAGCGGCCGAAATTCTTGAGGCTCTCACCTGTTAAAAGATGCCAGCTAAGATCGGCAAGCTTGAAAATGAGACAACGAAATAATAGGCATCCACCGAAACTGGGCCGATGTGTAAAAATAGTACACAGAGCCGCCACATAAGAACATCTTCATACTTGGTCTGCGCAATTAGCGGCCCCTGGTTTAAAGACATAAGGATGCTCCTCCCAGTATGAGTATGCACCACCAGGTCCGGGCCGGGCCATGTATATGCTCACAACGGTCTCCGTAAAGCGACCACAAATAACAACTCCTGGAGTGCGAGTGCCCTCGGTTGTACTTGTGGTGCAGAATGCAGCACACAGGTCTGGATAATAGAAGCCCGGCAAATCTATGCGGGCCCCAGTAATGGGATTCAATAAAAACATTGAATATTTCGGGGATCCCCTTCCCCTGCCAAATAACAACAGGTTTCGCCCACGCAAGAGCAACCATCCATCTTTGGAGTACTCTAAACGGTTGCTAGATTGTAGGCCTGAATTGGCTATCAAAAAGCTCTGCCGTGCTGCAATGTTCCCGAAAAGGTGATTACCTTGGCTTGTCCCAGGGTCAGCCATGTAGAACCAAGGAAGATCATTGTGGAGAGAAGGTACAAAGGGGAACACCGAAAAGGCGGGAGTGCTCATTTTCCACTCCGCAAAGACAGCTACCATTGCACAACCCTCATCTTTTCCCTCGCGTGTTTCATCAACTGCTCAATTGATGGAGGAGGCTGATCTAGATCTGGATCTGGACGACGATTGCTGGGGCGCAACTTTCTTAAAACTTTCTTTATCTGTTAATTATGAGGAAACCAACCAGTCTCACTATCGGGCTAACACATAAAAAATGCTACATAATTCACGAGATAGTTCGGTTCGATGACTAGGTGGTACGGGGTTAAAGATTTCACGGATAGTATGGGGCTTGGGATGATTGAACGAACATGACTTTTCTTTCTCACTAACCCAACCGTTAATTTGCAAATAACCGCAAGAGGTTAATATGTAAGAATCGAACCCCACTTAAAACTTTTGATATTTTGATAGTTCATACAATTGAAGAATTGAAGTTAACAGGGAACCATTTAAAGAGCTAATTGCATATTCTATCATTCTCTACTTATTTTGAGGGTCAGCTCATTGGAAGCCTGTCAAGGAGATGTAGACTCAGGAGAGTAGAATGCTTACAACTATGAAGCTAGAATTATTGAAGGTGCTTGGCAGTTTTACTTTTACATCACGTGAACCACCCTCCCTTTGTAGGGGCTGTATCTTCACCTTTGGCCTGGTCCTGGTAAATGCTTCGGAAAATATCCCATTAGTATGTCGACACCGAGTAATCACTGCCTTGATGATCTGTACCGTATCTTGTGTCGGTCTGCTGAAGCCAGTTGCGCTAAATTGAAAGGTACAAAAGACGAAATCTTATTTACCAGAACCGAAATAGATATTGTCAGGTTTACCTGAACTGAGAAATGAAATGAAAATTACCTTTCACCTTGTTGCACGAAGAGCATATGACAATCGGGGTCAATATCAGCGAATATATCTGAATCATCAACGAATAACCCAATTGGCGCCTTGGAATTGGATCCATTGAACAGCATAGGGCGGGAGTGGGACCCAGAGTACACTAAGACTTGGGATCCCTCATCTCCAAGTGCTTTCAGGGCTTGGGCTGTATGGTCATGTAGATGCGGGGGTGGAGCGGCTGCCGCCTGTGCCGAACAATTTAGTATCTTGTTACTAATCATTATTAAAAATATATAATTATATAATTAATATATTATACTATTAATATATTAACTTATTATTATTATTATAATATTATATAATGAGTATCTTATTATTAATATATAATTATATAATTAATGTCTTATATTGTTAACATATTAAATAATTATTATAATAAAATTAATATATTATAGTTATTAATAATATATTAATATTATATAATTAGTTTCATATTATTAATAGATAATTATATAATTAATATCTTATAATTTTAATATACTAATAATAATTATAATATATTATAGTTATTATTAATAATTAACTAATTTAGGCTTCCAAAACTTTAGTCCACTAATTCTAACCAAACAAAGAATAACTTAAGCCATTATCTAACTTTAGACCTCAACCAAACATGAATAATTTAGACCGGCCTAAGTTGGAATAACCAATTTAGGCCTCCTTAGCTTTAGTCCACAACCAAAATGGGGTACATGTTTAAAGACTAGATATAGAGTGCTCATCTAAATTCATATTTTTTTTATGAATGGTACATACACTGGCCTCAGTTAACAAAGTTAAAGTTTATGTACTTTGTTGATACAGTGTTTAAAAATGAGAAGTTTTATAAAATACTCTTTTTTTTTAAATTTTAAAACAAAACACTTTTTTTTGAAAATTTTGAAACAAAACACCCTTTTTCTAAAATTCTTAACAAAGTTGCGGATGTGAATCCAATTATCCAAAGTACAATTAAGTAAAACTAAAGAACTCCATAGTAAAGATATTGGCAGAATGGCAGTGCTATTTTGGTTACATACAACTTATAAATCATAATTTTTTTTTTCATTTTGACTCTACTATCCGTATACTATAGGAAGTCAAAAAATCATGGTTAATATCTTTACCCGAATTCTACCGACCCAAGAGCTACCCCAATACACCCGTGCTTGCATTCCAATACTGGTATATATACGTTATGCCTTGATTAAAATACATCAAAATGGGAACAAGTGCAACTTCAAACTACAATTGAATTTCTGTTCTTCGTTGATTTTCTTGTGTGAAATAGTTCGGGGAGTTGTACAAAGAAAAATAATGGCCTTGTGGTTTGTTGCAGTGACACATAATTTTTTTGTTGAGAAAGTGGACATAGTCTACCAATTTCTAGCAGTGACATATAGATTATCTGAATTGGGGCTGTCCGAATGGCATCAGACCAAATTCGATCTGATGTCAAGTTAGAGCTCTCCGATCATCATTGAGATTTGTGTGGACAATTTTAAAATTGTGCAGATCAAGTTTGCACAAATCCTGATGTGGATTGTACGGCTCTGATCGACCGGACATCAAACTGAATTTATTACTTTTTTTTGTATATCAAATGACATGATGAGCAACTTTTTGCATGAAAAATATGAATGTTTCATCTTATCAAATGACACCAAATTTACAACGATTCAAAATATACGACATTTGATGGACAATCAAATAATATGTAAATTGCATGAAAATTGATAATTCAATCTATAAGAAAAACAACTTTTTCAATACTTTTTTTTCTCAACTCAAAATTTGGTTGACACGAATAAGAAAACTTTGTCGAAATTATACAGATAAACTATTGTCAAGAGTTTTATATCTTAATGAAAATTGAAATGTAAATTTAAAGTAAGGATATAGAAGATTAAAAAAAAAAAACAAATGAACCTCGCAATTCCAAGACCGTATTTGTGGGAAAATTTGAAGGGGATGTAATTTTTGTCTCAACTTTGAAGAGTTGTACTTCGTTTAATTTCCTCTTTAGCTAGTAATTGACATCATATGATGGATAATCATGTGTTTTTTTTTTTGTTATTTAATAACATGAAATAAGGTTTTATTTCACTCCTTGAGCATCAGCACTCACATACAAGAGTTGTAGATATGTTCTAGCTACATGTTTTTGCACAAAATTGATGTATTTTAAATTAGTATGAAGAATTTTTTTCTGCAAGCAACTATATAACTTTAAAACATTATTATTAATTATTAATTTTTGGTAATTTCATTAACTGAATAAAATCTTATATTAGTTATTGTTTAAATTATTAACAGATGCATTGTGTATCTCATTTTGCATACATATATATGCATTGGCATCTTGGCCCACAAAAAAATCTCCACTGTAACGCCCAATTGGTCAATTTCTCTTTATAATAAGAAATATTTTACAAAGGCTGAAAGCTATTATTTTGGGCCTCGAAAAGGCATGAATTGACTAAAAAGGGCCTGTTCTGTTCATCCCGTAATTTTGTTCTTCTTCTCATGCGCAGAGTTTTGCTAACTGCAGAAATTATAAGGCCCAATTTTACCGGGTCAACAATCTTATCAGCTCTTCGGCTGGCCCAGAAATTGTGAAATTACATTCTGGCATTTCATTAGCGATTTGAAGGAGTTGTGCGCTTTGGAGTAGTTGGAATTACTTTAAATTTTATGGGCTTAAAGTTTGTTCGATGTGTTTTAAAATTTGTGCCCTTTTTTTAATATTCGTGAGTGCCTACTTCAATTTTCGTGCACACAAATTTTGAAGCCGATCGGACGATCTCGAAGCCCAGACTCGGCACAGACTAACTCAGCTTGTTTCTTAACTCGTAAGAATAAATTGAAGTTATTTGTAGGGGCGAAACTAGAAAATCATAATAGGGATGTTAAAATTTAAAATAAAAATATATTGTTAGTGAGAATTGAACTCAAGTTCTCCATAACTATAAAATAAGCTCTAACTATTAGACCACAAGTGAACATATGAATTTTTTAAAAATAATAACTTTCAATTAAATTTCAATATATATAACTACAATTTTAAAATCATAGGGTGGCTTAGCACCCGTACGGGTGAATGTAAATCCGTCCCTAGTTATTTGTCGTCTCGTTACTAATTCTAAACTCGACTCATGATTGAGTCAACTAAAATCTAAGTTCGGATTGGATTCAACTCGTTCTGTCAAGAGCTGAGTTAAATTTTGCCTAGCTCAGCTTGGCTGGTTGACATCAGGGGCGGATCCAGAATTTTCATCAGGAGGGGCAAAAAAATATCGAATCGGATTTAAATAGCTAATCGGATTTAAACTCATTAAATAATTGAGTATTTGATAAAAAAAAATAATACTTTAACTTATACTTTATAATGCTCTGACTTATAATTTATGACATGCTAACTTGTAATTGTAATATATCCCGAATTACCAATTAAACGTCAAGAGGAGAGCAAACAAAATTGCAGAGAAAACAAAGCCAGTCAGAATCGATAAATCTACACTAAAACTTAAAATTCAGAGTGCAATTGGACTACACTGGGTCCGCCCTGGTTAATACTCGAATCCTACAACAGGGGAGAATGGTGCATGCGAGATTTGTGCAATGTATTTTCTTGACCCAGCGCAATGTATATAATAAATATAAAACAAGTTAATCAAGACTGTTTCTTGGGGGACAAATGAACGTACAGCTATTTCAAACATTCTTCTAAATTATCCCAATTCAAGCACAGAAAATTGAGAACTCGCCGAGCACAGATGAATCAATCAATCGGAAAGAGGGGAACATAACAATAACAATAACAATAAAAAGAAAAAAAAAACTTACTTTGGTGTCGTCGATTGAAAGATTTGAAATCGCATTTTCAGTGTCCGACATCGTCGTCAATTTTTTTTGGCTGGCGGCCGATAGATAGAGGAAAGGTCAGAGGAGAGATTTGTGCAAGGAAGGAAGAAGGTAAATTGCAAATCTAGGAAGGAAGGTTTATTAGAAAATGGAGTAATTTTAGGATGCCATTGCCAATTTGCCATCCTTAATTTAACCAATTTTTTTTTCAATTAAAGTATATTTTTAATTGGATGCCAACTTTACTTAGATGCCAATTTTACATTTTTTTTAAGCATATTTTTAATATTTTTAAAAATAGATAAAAATTTACTTGATCTAAAAATTCTATATTATAACTCTGCGTGTTAGTTTCTACACAACCTATTCCAAGTCAGAAAAAAAAAATTGTGATAGCCTTGGTGAGTTAGTGATAAAAAAAACAACTTTATGAAAATAAAACCCTCACAAATTGGACATGTATAGTACTAGAATGGGTGACCATGTTATAAGTCCCTGTGTTGCTAATTCCGGTTAGTTTCATTTTCAGCCTACTCCAACTTATTTGGAAATAAAGACTTTGAAAAAAGAAGAATAAATATTCTATACTATCTAAAATAGTTAATTTTTTTTACCTATTTAAAAAATATAAAAAATTATAAAAATGTAAATTTTGATATCCATGTATATTTTCACAAGAAGATCATATTGAACAATTTAGATATAATTAAATCTGTCAGAATTTTGAAATTGAACATATGAACTGATATGCACTATGCATAGTACAATTACCTCATTTATATTATCACATTTAAATTATATTAAATTTAATATTTGATCAATTTATAAGACCAATAACATATTTGTGATCCTTTTTGTTTTATAGTTTGATTTTAAAAAAGAAATATTATCAATATTATCAGAATAACTATTGTTAAATAATTCCAAGCCTTTCTTTAAAATCTACAAATAAATCCAAAATTGTTATCGTACTATAATATAGTTGTCAACCATAACACACTAATATAATTGGGATTTCAGTGTCCATCTAATCGAATAAAAATCTGATTTAATAATATATATGAGCCATCAGAGCAAAATATAAAATTGTTAAAGATGGAAAACGGTAAACAATAAATATGGAACTATCTATCGGACATGCATCCAGATGTTACTATCCGCTTCCCAGAGAGATATATGTATGCAAAATCCAGCTAATATCAAGTCGACAATCCATCAAATTCATATCACTCAGCTAATAGGTATAAATACTACAACACATATCTATAAATACTTGTAATAATATTAATAATTTCATATATCATCCAGTGTCATATGTAAAAACTACTTGCAAGCACTACAGCAGAATCAAGCATCAGCTACTGGTGCTGACGCCGGTGGCAGATAGTTGATTTCCTCCCCCCCCCAAAAAAAAAAAAAAAAGGAACACCAAAATCAGCGGCTACCACGACTTTCAGCTACCACATCTGCTACCGGCTCCTGAAAGTTGGTTTTTTTTTTTTTTTTAGGCGCCTTCTGCGAAAATTTTCGCCCTAAAACAATTTGTCGCGTGCCAGAGACGCCCCAAACCCTTGTTCGCTGTTCTCCGCCACAACCAAGTCGCGCAGCAGAACCAACTCGCTGTCTTCCGTCTCGCAGCAGAACCAACTCGCCGTTCGCCGTTCTCCTTGTCTTCTGTCTCGCAGCAGAACCAACTTGCGATTGCCGCTGATAGTTGAAGAACCAACTCGCACCACTGTTAAAGAAGGTTTCAAATTTGTTAATTTACTGAAATTTTTGAATTTTCTGGTTTTTTTTTTTTTATCTTGCTGAATCTGTGAAATGTGTGAAATTCGGTGGTTAAAGGGTATAAATCTGGCAATGACTTGTATCAGAACCACTCTCTCTCTTTCGTTTTTATTTTTATTTTTTTTAGTTTTTAATTTGTAGTTTTTTTTTTGGTATTTTTTTGAACTTTTAGTTATAGTTTTTGTTGTTGTTATATATAGTTTCGTTTTTTGTATTATTTCTGTTTTTTGTTACTGTTTTTTCTTTTTATTTTTTCTGTTTTTTATTTTCTGTTTTTCATTTTCTGTTTTTCATGTTTTATTAGAAAAATGCATCGGTAGCCTCAGTCTATTACGGGTTATGCATTGCGCGCTGTCGAAGATTGCGGTATTATTACCAAGCGTACCTTCCTTACTGATTCTCTTCTTCTGGTACACTCTATTTCTCAGCTGAATACTCCCATATGTATTCACTGGCAAGCATACACTGAAATTTTTCTTATCTGGCAAATGCTTGTAAAATACCCTGATTTCACCTTGTCATAGCAAACAACGAAATTAAAGACCCACTTTTGTTTAGTATTTCTGTTTTTCAGAAATTTGTCCATTTGTCCATTATATACTTGGATGCATAGTTGAGAAAAAAAAAGGTAACAACTTAATATCTTGTTTTGTCAAGTATGGTTCTGTATATAAGCTAATTGGAATTTGATTGAAATTGGAAATCCAACCCTGTTTGAGTTGATTGAATATAAGTGTTGTATTATATATTTGATGTCATTATTTCATTGAATTGTCCGAATATAAGGAAGGCATATGTTTAAATTCATAGTTTCTATAGTGTAGATGCTGCTTATATGGCTGTATACAAGTTCTGTTGCATGGATGATGCAACAATTGATTGTGATTTCTTCCATGACTTGCTTTAGAGGGTCCGTTATCAATTGATGATATCTGGAGGGTCTAAAGTACAGATCTTGACTTTTTGTTTGTTTGAGACAAAAATTTCGTTTGAATGGTAAAGTAATAGAATTTCTTGTTATTTTAAATTAAATGAACTAAAGTGTAGTTAAAAAACCTAAGCAATGAAGAATGTAATATATAATTGTTGCATTTAGGTATGGCGCCGAGTAGAAAGCAAAAGGGAAAGGGAAAGGGATCGGAGGAAGACGAAGGCGAGTCTAGTGAAATTTGATGATCAAGAATGTCCACGACATTTGGTATTCTACGGGCATTGATGATCAGAATGTCCACGGAGATAACTATGGTCTCGGTGCTCTAGGTAAAATAAACATTATTTGAAATTTGAAAGTTATTTTTAGTTTTGTTAGATAATACTAATTGTCTTACTTTTAATGTTTCAGCCAGCACGAGACGCATGTTTCGCTCCAGTGGTTCCAGCGGTACTCAATCACATTCGTCACAATCATATTCTTCGATGCCGCCAGCTCCGCAACTCACAGAAGAAGATATCGACAGGATATCTACTCGGGTGGCGGAGAAGTTGGAGGCTCAGATGGAGGCTCGGTTCAGAGCTGCTTCGGTACGAAATTCGATATTTCATATGTTTTAATTGTGAACCCTAAACACTAAATCATAATTATCTCAAATATTTTCTTACAACTTCACAGGGAGGTTCAGACTCGCACCAGGCCTCGCCGCCCGCACCTCAGGATGACGAGGATGATGACGAGGGGCAGTGGTTGGATGGCGGCGGCGACGGTATTGCTTACGACTTTTTTATATATTTATATCTTGTCAGATGGTAATATTTACATTTCCTAGCTTAGATGTTACTTGACACTTGCCTTGTCTGTTACTTGATGTTATTCGACATTTATGTTTATGTTACTTGACATTTCGTATTTTATGTTTGATGATGTGATATACAGTTTTCTGATATTTATGTTTATATTTGTTTTGTATGTATCGATGTCTTGTATTATGTGTATGTATTTATCTTATTTTGTATGATGTGTATGCCTGTATCGATGTCTTGTATGTGTTTTATGTTCTTTATTAGTACATGTCGTACCAATTATTAAATGGTGCAAATTTAAATCATAAAAAAAAATTATAAAAATCTGGCAGAAGACTTTCAGCGACCGGTTTTCAGTATCAGCGACCAGTTTTGTGGTAGCAGATACCTGCCTTTCTGACGTCAGCAAAAAATTAGTGACCGGAAAAAAATCGTCGCAGAAACATTATCAGCGACCGGGTGACGTCATTCAGCGACCGGTGACGTCATCGGGAAAGCATCAGCTACAATGGTACCAGCTTCCGGTCTATCAGCGACCGGAATAGGGCATCAGAGACCAGAAGTACTATCAGCTACCGGCGCTTTTATCATCAGCTACCGGAAGTCCGGTAGCTGATGCTTGGTTCTGCTGTAGTGAAGTGTAGGTATAAATACTTCTGTGACGACGAGCCCGAAAGTACATTATCGTGAATCTCATTTGAAAAAGAAAATTATATTGAAGACGTTTGTAGTGTTAGATTTGCAAAATTCCTCACAGATTACGAGAAAATATGGATGATAAAAAACGGAGAAAAAAATATCCACCTCAAAAAACGTGTATGGTCCCCCACATGCATTTATAGTGCAGGCACGTTTGAGAAATTTAGTTAGAGAAACAATTATTTATATAAAAGTTGTTCGCCTCATAGATATAAATACTTCCGTGCATATGTATAAATATTTTAGTGTATATATTAATACTTTGGGAGAAAAAATTCAGTCCTGAAATTTTTGTAGTCCCCCAAGTTGTTATGGTAGTTATGACAATTATGGTGCAGGTACAGTACAGATACTGTAGCGCGGATACTGATATCAACTTCCTAATTTGAATTTGTATCACCTGAAAGTATACTTTTTTTTTTAAATAACAATAAAAAAAAATATATATATATATATATATATATATATATATATATATATATACTTATTGCTTAGTATTCGACGCAATAAATCTTGACACCATCAGTAGTGCTGCTGTCCTGCACAGAATAAAGGCTCTGTCAAGTTTGTATCTTGGATGGATGCAACTACCAAAAACATAAGAAAATTTATCTTAAAAAGAAAAAAAACATAAGAAAATGTAACATTAATCGATCGGTCGTGGTCGACTTCATCGCTGCTTTTCATAAAGCACCCAAAGAAAATAGATACACATTGCATGACTAAGGAAAACCACTAAAACAATTATGATTATATCAAATTATAGATATGTTTTTGTATTTACATAGATTATTTATCAAATTTAATTTGATATAATTTAAGTTATTTTGCCAACTAAGTGTTAATAAAACAAAATCGTTAATTTGCCAAACAACTTGATTGATGGATGACAAATGATTTTCGAATTTTATTAAATATAATGCACCACCTATGAAACAAAGTAATATCTGTATTTTTTTTATTAGTTTGATAATCTATTGGTGATTGACATAATTATCAAATTTTTTTTTATCATTATAAAATATATACCTAAAATTAATCTGAAGTGGTCAAGGTTTAACCGGGAAATTCCAAAGTGCAGCCAAAATAACAGAGGAAGAAGCAAGTTAATTAACACCACACAAATAGTACTAAAAAAAAAAATCCGATTCCTCAATGAAATCTGTAATCCTATACAAAAAAAGAGGGACAAAGCATCATGGCCAGCTCAATGTGTTGAAATTTTGAATAAAAAAAAAAAAAAGGAACATTACGTACGCCGGCGAAAATATATTACACAATATATCTTGTAGTAATCTTTGATTTATTCAAATTTCATTCTCAAAGCATGTATTATAGCTAGGGGTGTAAACAGAGCGGATTTGGAGCGGATAATGCTAATACTGTATTCGCATCCGTTTTTCAACAAGCGGATACGAATACGGATACGGATAGTAAACAGATATCAAAATTTAAAACCATATCCGTCCTAAATAGGTACAAATACAGAACGGATAATCCACGGATACGGATTCGAATACGAATATGGAGTGGATAATTATCGGATATTGATTAATTTTACTAAATTTTATAATTTTAAATTATCTAAATTGATAAAAATTTAATGGACTTTTTAAGTTTGCACATTGACAATTATGCATTACTAATTGCTTATTGGTTCAGAGAACCAATCTATTATCCTAATATATTATATGATTTTTCTACCAAAATTCTTGGACTTAATCGAATATGTATATTTTTTGGAAACTTCGCAAGGGTAAAATGAATTGAAAATTGTTGAAAGATTAAATTTTGGATCTGGATATATACGGATATCCGCTCTGTTTATATCATCACGGAATTATCCGTATCCGGATTATTTTTTCATATACTGAAAGTATCCGTATCCGTATCCGTATCTGTTTAATCCGGATATAGATAATAAGCGGATTTGGAGCGGATTATCCGTAGATAATCCGAATTCGTTTACACTCCTAATTATAGCTCACCGACATCTTTTTTTTTATAATAATAAAGAAAGCACTCTGATTTAAAATATTAACCAGGAAAAAGAAACCATTCAAATAATTATTAATCTCAAACTCCTGATGATGGTGATAGCAAAATTAGTAACAGAAATTGATGAGTCACGCCACAGCAAATAAGTTGATGACGTCGGATTTTGAATTTCTCCTTTTGTCCCTGTCACAGCCGTGATATATTTTGTAAAATAATGTGATACCAAGTAACACTGGTTTTGCAGTAATTCAGCCGAATTGAACCTGGCATTTTTACAAATTTAATTTAGAGCTTGGATCGTAATGAGCATCTCCCGAAATTTTTATAAATATACAAAACACGAAATTAATTTAACAATCTATACAAATTTTAAACATAATTTCAAAACTATCTAAACCGCTGATAGACTAATTGGTTTCAGAGTCTGAAACCGCTGACCAACTCATCGGTCCCAGGATTGATGAGTTAGTCACCCATCCCAGAACCGCTGACCTACTCATCGGTTTCAGAAGCTGCACGATTTTTGATGCTTTCTGCACACTTTTTGAAACAACGAACAACTCAGATTAAAATATTGTTTGTAATGATTACAAAGTTCCGCAAATTTTTGTTAAATTTTTATTTTTTTCAAAAATAGAAAGACTATAATATTTTCTATATTTACCTAGAAGTGACTTTTGAACCGGGATCAATAATTCAGATTCAAAGTATTTTTTTTTCTAATAACACACAAAGAAATATTTTAATTTTTCTTACAGCCATGAAAAATTGGATCTGAAAAATATTGATCCGGGTTATTTGTTTAAGTCTTTCTAATAAATCAAATTATATGGTATTCTATCTAATTTAAAAAATATATATAAAAATATTTCTAATATTTTAATAAAAAAATAAAAAAATCATAACATTTTCTAATATTAGAAAGACTTAAACAAATATTTTTATAACATATTATAACATTTTCTAAAATAGAAAATGTTATAATTTTTTTATTTTTTTATTAAAATATTTTAAATTTTTTTAAAATTAGATAGAATACCATATAATTTGATTTATTAAATACTTTGAATCTGAATTATTGATCCCGGTTCAAAAGTCACTTCTAGATAAATATAGAAAATATTATGGTCTTTTTATTTTTGAAAAAATAAAAATTTAACAAAAATTTGCACAACTCTGTAATCATTACAAACAGTATTCTAATCTGAGTCGTTCGTTGTTTCAAAAAGTGTGCAGAAAGCATAAAAAATCGTGCAACTTCAGAAACCGATGAGTAGGTCAGCGGTTCTGGGATGGGTGACTAACTCATCAATCCTGGGACCGATGAGTTGGTCAGCGGTTTCAGATTCTGCCGATTAGTCTGTCAGCGGTTTAGATAGTTTTCAAATTCTGTTTAAAATTTGTATAGATTGCTAAATTAATTTCGTGTTTTGTATATTTATAAAAATTTCGGCAGCATCTCAAATTGGAGGTACTCGTCTCTGTCATGACAACTCCAATTCTCCATACACCCCGCACAGTAACCAGGGTGTTTCATTGGATTTTAGTTTTATTGTTGCTATAATGAAGTTGTAAGATGATTCTAATCCTCCTCCTCGGCCTATAGAGGGGACTATTTCAGCATTCGTCAGAGGCAATTTAAATATATTTTTTATTTTTAAGTCATTTGTTTGTCATTTTTCATAAATTATAAAAAAAAATAGTAAAAAAATTCTAAAAAATAGTAAAAATTGATATCCTACAAGTTAATTATATAACTAACTTATTAAGCTACTTAGATCAAAGTTTAAAATTTATTTGATAGATTTTTTTAGACCGTAGCACGGATGACCTTATGCTATCAATAACACCTAAGCCTTACTCATGAAAAAATCTTCTATAATATACACATGAATTTAAAAATATATTGAATGTTGTTCCCAATTCATAATTTCTAAAGAAATTCAACTATTTATTTCAATGAGAAAAGTATTCAACTATTTTTTGGAAGCTATTTGGTAAGAGAGAAAAAAATTCAAATTTTGGATAAAGCAAACTCTAGTTCCCAGGCAATTTTTGGTAAAGTAACCTCCTCTGGAAAATTAATATTTCATGTCAACTCTAATCATGATAGATCGAAGGCCGAAAAGAATTGGGCAATTTTTTTAAGAGATGGATAGATACGCAAAGTAGGTCTATGCATTTTTTTTTTGAGGCGCACATATTTATCTGTGTCACTGTGTGTTTGTTCAGAAAAAATATGTTAACTTTGAATTTTTTAGAGAAGTATTTAATCTAGTGATAAAAATAATATTTTTTGTATAAAAAATTGTTGAATTGAAATTCGAAAGAAATAAATTATTGTGAATATTAAATAATTAGATGGCTTAATTTTCCATCTTTACTCAAATATCTTTAAACTTTTATTTTTGTAAAATGCTTGATATCTCGTTATTTTAGCTACATTTCCGACCTAATCTTGTACCAAAACCTGTGTCCAAAACAGTAAAATCATGTTTATTACATTGATTATCTATAGAATATGGTACTGCTGCGCTTTTGTTTGTTTATTGTAGTAAACGGGCGAAGAAAGAGTGAAATCCAACAATCTGGACTTCCTACACGGACCGAGTCACAATCCACACGGACCGTGTCATACCCTACTCGACCCCCTACACAGGCGCTGCATGACCCGGACAGAAGACACAGGCACACGGTCGTATAGAATATCACACGGACCGTGTCAGACAAATCCGGCAGTTAATCTAAATTTACAGATTATTGCCTAATTAAAGATGGACGGTTATGGAGAATAAAAGAACGACCCCTTGGGCCAGAAGGCATGAAATTTCGTAGAGAACACAAATCAATTCATACAGAGACCGATTCTAAGGGAGTTCGACAACAACCAACTTGGAGACGAAGTAGAGAGGAGGAAATTGAGAGAATTCCGACGATTCTTCTTCGTATTTTCGGTTTTTGCAATGAATTGTTTATCTTACTTTTGTTATTCTGTTTTAGAAACCATGCTTGAGTAATTTATTTAGTTTCTTGGGAACATGATGTAATCGAATACTTTGTTTACTTGCTAGTTGTTTGATTATGCGTGATATTTCGTGTTTGCTTGTTTGTGTATGATTTTAATTGCTTTTCTGTGTTGTTCGATTATTATTTGGTTCTTACCATTAGGCTTGGCCACGTCTAACAAGGTATTGTGTCCAATTTCATCTTTCAACCAGACCAAAGTATTTGAGGTGAGTCGATGAACCGAGAGGGAAGACTAATTAGTAGCCGAGAGGTGAACTTTTCAAAGAATCGAGAGATGTTGAATACCTTTAGTAAACCAAACAAGTAACTTAGGCCATTCAAACCAATGAACGAGAGTTTAGGGTAGAACCCTAAAAGGATTGAATTGTATTTCCATTATCGAGTTTATTTAGCCAACAAACGAGAGTTGAGGTTTAAAAACATCGGGTATGGTCGGTTCATCCTACACATAATTAATCGGCGTGGAAACCGGACAACCGCTGCGTTTCACTCAAGTCGACACGGACCGTGTAGGATACTACACGGGCCGTGTGACATGGGTCGTGTACGAGAGTACACGGGTCGTGTCGAGCAAGAGGCGAGTTGCGAGATGAAATCGAAACCCAGGAAACGCTTGTTTTAAATTAGTTTTGAATTCCGAGTTTAGTTTATTTGCAACCTTATAATATTGTTAACCAAAATTTCAACCAACTCAAACATTTTCAACACTTCTAGTTTGAAGATAAATTAGGTAAAAATCTAGTTAAGTTATTGAACCGTCCTGTGGATCGACACCCGATATTACCAACGATAGGACTGTACACTTGCAGTCCGAATCGAAGTAGAATCGAGGTTTAAAAGGTACAGCTTGCTGTACTGAAACTTTGTAGTACACTTTTGTGCAAACAAGTTTTTGGCGCCGTTGCCGGGGACGGCATCATTTAGTTTTTCTAGATTTTTGCTTCTTTTATTTTAATTCTAGATTTTAACTTGTATACTTTATTTTGTTTTTCTCCATCGCAGGAAACCTAACAGAAATACGGTCAGGCTCGAGACCTAAAACAAGCGCTCCTTGGAAGGCAACCCAAGTTCTTTTTATCTATTTGCTCGCATTTTTACTTTATTGTCTGCTTTATTTGTTTGTAGCATTACTTACTTTTTATCGTTTTACTTTGGTTTCTGTTTTATTATCTTGCTTGCATTTTTCGTTATTATGTTTTTCAGTTTAGAAGTTAAAAGGAGAGGTGTTTCAGGCTCAGGAAATAAATCACACGGTCCGTGTCACCACCAAACGGTAGCTGGAGTAAGGCCCAACACGGGTCGTGTCGAATAACGATTGGAAGGGATATACACGGTCCGTGTCATATTTCACGCGGTCCGGTATCGGGCCGGGCGACGCAACGAACGAGACGCGCCGCTCCGCGTCCGTTACTCCTTCCTCCCTACTTAGCCTCTCTTCTTCTCCATCCGACCGATCTGCAAAAATTCTCACGGAACTCCACCACCCGGCCGTGTTACTTGCCCGTGTGCACTGTAGCACCGCCCTTTTTCTCCGTACCCACTCCGTACCGGAGATCTTACCACTTCCACTTCTCCTCATCTCCCTCTTCTCCACTCTCCTTTTGATTCATCCGAGATCCCTCGCACCAACAACGTCACGGCGCCTCGATCACCATTGTCACTGTTCTCTCTGCGCCGAAACCCTCACTCCACACGGTCCGTGTCACAAAGTCACTCGGCCCGTGTCATTCTCGTTCACATCCACATCTCAAGTTACACGGTCCGTGTCACAACTCACTTGGCCCATGTCAGACTTTGACAGAGCACGCAATGAATCAAGAGCGCCGCAGCAAGAGGAACCAGGACCGTGCGCGGGCGGCTCTCCGTGCCCCAACACCACCGCCCGATCAGACACCATCATCTGAGAGCTCTCATTCCTCTCACTCTTCTCATTCCACGCCATCAGCCGTGCGCTCACCAACTCCTTCACCAAATCCATCGCCTGAGCGATATGACTCGGAGGAGTCCGACCACCTTTCCGGGCATTACACCGACAGTGCCGCTGAGCACGAGCCTAACTTCTTTCCGATGCCCACGCGTCGGATGTTCGAGCGCTTCGAAATCCTACGGAATAGGAAGTGCAAAAACACCCCGAAAGTCGACTTCGACACTCTTCGCGCTTTTGGGATCGAGGAGCAGTTCCTTGACCTCACTGGCCGCATCGGGTTTACCCCCGAATTCTGGGCTATCGAGCACAATGCCTATGAGAGGCTCACTCTTGAGTTCCTCTCCTCTCTCCAGCTCAAGTGGGATGCGGAAGACCAGCCCTACATCAAATTCAGGATGTGCAGCGCGACATGCCACGTCCCTGTAGCTACTCTTCGCATGTGGTTTGGGTTACCCACAAACCCAACCACACCCGAGCTCCGTTTCCGAGAGGGGTTGGACAAGGATCATTTCTGGAATTTGGTCAGTGGCTTGCGGGGATGCCACAACAAGGATTACAAGGGCCTCAACATTCCTCACCCCGGTCCTCCCGCCGCATCCAACCGAGCTTTAGCTTGCACCATCTTCGCGCGGCGAGACAGTCGCCCGCGCCAATGAGACAGATCTCATGCTGCTGGATCACATGCTCCGGCCAGATGCTGACTTAGAGCGGCCCGATCTGATGCTCATTATGATTCAGCACTGGCTGGAGATCGCCAGGTCACACAGGACTGGAGGAGACATCACCCTCGGCGGTTATGTCACACATATCGCCGAGCACTTAGAGTATCAGATTCAGGGTGATACTCTCTGCAGGGGCCCGACCACACTAGATATTGAGTCCTTCAGACTGGCGAAATTCATCCATCTTGACAAGGGCGCCGCCGGCCATCATGACAGATACTATTGGTGCATGCCGGATGGCACACGCGAGCACCGTCTCCCCTTCTCCGCACCTCTCTTCTTCGAGGATAGGAGCACTTGGCTGTTCACAGGCCCTCGACTTGCTCCACCACCTCCTACTACAGCAGATGATACGCCCATGCCTGATGTGATCATTACAGACATCCCCAGCTCCTCTCATCCAGTTCACGCCTCTACTTCCACGGCAGGCCCTTCTTCTTCTACTGCAGCCCGCACTTACCCACTCTCCGATCCTACCATCATGGACGTGTACCGCCTTGTTTACGACATGAGGCAGGAGCAGGGTGAGATTCTTCGCGACCTCACCGACAGAGTGACAGCTATTGAGGATGAGTTGCGCGACTGGCGTTGGTGGGACTACGACCACGACTCCGACCATAGAGCCGCGGACCACTGAGCAGGTTTGTTCTCCCTATCCCTAGCTTTTATATCTCCTTATTTATACGTCTTTAAGCATTGGGGACAATGCTAAGACGAAGCTTGGGGGGGTCTTTATCTGTTTAGTTTGCATTTTAGGTCATGTTTTATCTCTTGTTTGTATCATAGTTTACTTTTTGTTTGCATTTTAGGCGAAATTTTTTGCGAATCGTTTGAATCTAGATCTTTAGTGAAACATTTTGGCCATGACTAACCTGACCTTGGTTTGATTGAAACTAACACCATAATTGACCACACAATTGATTAGGATGAGATTGTCATTTGTTATTGATGAAAACCCGTTCATATCGAGAAAAATATTTGAATTCTGAACTGTACCTTACAATATAGGGAAATGGGGATTTTTGACTAAAATATAACGATATCCAATGGTATGAAAGAATACCATCGGATGTGTGTATTCATGGTGTATGCGAATGAAAATAATGAGAAAAGATGGAGAAAATAAGAGTACTGGCAATAAGCCCTTCGAGGCGCCTTTGAGCTCGTCTCCCAAATGTAAAAAACAAAAAACGAGTACTATCACAATCCATTTGGATGCCTTTGAGCTCGATTTGCATATACCAACACACTAAGGGCAAAATGGTCGAAACCACCACTAACGAGGGTATATCTTCAGTCTAAAGCTTAATATCGATAGGTTCGGGTAATTAATCTTAAAATATATCAAAGCATCTCAAAATTTGAAGTTAAGTGGTCAGTTTGTGGAGTGAATCGAAATTAACTTAAGAGAAGTCTAAATTGTAGTCAAAATGATTCACGAGATCTCTGATATAAACAATTCATAGAAGATTTCGTATTTAGGAAATTATCTTGCATTTAGGTAGTTTAAATGACCAATCTGGGCCAAAGTTGTTATTTTTGCTTGAGGACAAGCAAGATTTCAGCTTGGGGGGATTAACTACAAAATGGAACGCGTCATTTTTTTAATTTAAATTTTTAGTAGCATTGAGTGGAGAGTCACGACAGTATTTAAGTTCCGGTGTAAATATACTTCTCATAGTTTAATTAATTTAAGGCAGGGGAGAAACTAAAAAATATATTGAATATATGATTACAACTAGGGTGCTCCTAGGAGTACCAAGTACTTTTGTACTCTTAACTTTAAAATTTATCAGATTAATTTCGAACGACGAATTCAAACTATAGAAATTCTTCTACCTTACGAGTTATGTGTCTATATATGAAAATTTTAAAGTTTTGAATTAATTTAGCATAAAGTAAAGTGGTCAAAATTAGAAGGTTTCTAAATTAATTTTAATGCATTCATTTTTTGAAGACTTTTGACCACTTGACTTTAAACTAAATTAATTCGAAACTTTAAAATTTTTACATGTAGACGCATCACTAGTAAGGTAGAAGGATTTCAACAGTTTGAATTCGTCGTTCGAAGTTAATCCGATAAATTTTTGAGTTAATAGTACAAAGAACTTGGTACTCCTAAGAGCACCCTAGTTCTATGATTACTGAAAGTGAAAAAAGTTTTCACAATAAACAATAACAAAGTGGAATCCAATATCTACATTTACACATTTAACATCTTATGAGAGTAACTGAATATTTTCTAATAAATTCAATATCTCCATGCTTCGAAAAGACAAGTGAACCGAATAAATAGGGTTTGGGCGGCGGGGGAGTATGGACGCTATGGCGAGAAAGAAATAGACGCCTATTTTCTAATAAATCAAAACCGGCGCAGCTTTTGATAAACGATACAACACTTGATATTCATTTTTGGTCTCAGCTCGGGTAAGGGTGGGACTATGGCAGGACTTGGGGCACGATACTGTGTCCTTCTGGTTGCTATCTTAGGCAACTAATGCATCCGCCTTTTTGCTTTTTTAATTACGCTATTTACATTTCACATAGAGAAGGAAATTTGTCACGGCGTGACTAGTCACATCACGAGACGTCACGTTAACGTCACGTCACGTCACGTGTGTCAATTACGTGACGTGACTCGCGTGACGCGTGACGTGATCACATTCTAGTAAAAATATACGTCACGTCACGTCACGCGAACCAGTCACGTCACGTCACGTGATCACGTTATGTCACGTCACAGTATGAAACATAGAGTATCAAACTTTTTTTATATGTATAGAGTATTCAGATTTTTATTTTAGTGTAAGTTCAGTGATATTGGTACTCATGTAGTATTGATTTTTATTTTCTTTAGTTTAGTCTAATGAATGTTTGTAATTTGAATTTTTAAAGTAATATCAGATGTAATATTTCCTAAAAAAAAAAATTTTTACAATATTATTTACTTGTTTTATAATTTTTTTTTATCTTTTTTTCTAAATTTTCAACAATTTAAATTAAAATATAAAAAAAATTGACACAGCTAATTTACGTCACGACACGTCACGTCACGTGTGATCACGTCACGTATAGTCACGGCGTGACTACGCGTGACGTGACCATTCGCGTGACGTGACCATCCGCCACCATTTTAGTCACGTCACGTGAAAAAAAAAATTGATCACGTCACGTCACGTCACGTGACCAAATCACGGCATGTTTGTCACGTCACGTCACGGCGTGTCACGTATTTCCTTCTCTAATTTCATATGCTATCTTGACATTGTGGTCTGTAATTAAACTATCTTTTTATCAATATATTGTTGGCAGACTTACTGCCAACCTTAAAAAAAAAAAAAGAATAACTGACTATATAAAATAAAGTCTTTAAAAAAAAAAGACTATATAAAATAAAAATAAAAATAAATTTCAAATATACATGATTAAAATTTTGTAAATCAAGCACATATTTAACATTTTATGAAAATTACTAAACTATATAAAAACTTTTTATAAAAATAAAATTTAATATATATATAATTAGAAAAATTAAATAATAGAGGTTACTTGAGCCTCCGAAATGCTCAATTAAACTTTCCTGAAGACATGTACAAGCTGTCATGGAGGTGGGAGCAACACCAATAATTCCAAGAACCGTTAAATCTCGCAATAGAAAGGAAGATGATGGAAATCTTAGTAAAAGTTTTTCTTTTTCCTATTATTTGCTTTTTTAGTTGACATAGAGACTATTTTCATCAATTATTGAGGTGGTGTTCAATTTATGATCTTTGTTGGTTGACCTCCTGATCAGGTACAGTATAATAAAGGATGCATGAGTTTCATGGGGTGTCGCCTTGTCGGTGAGTTCACATATTTTTGGTTCATTCATCTTATTTTCATATTATAATGTTTACCATATATAGCAATATTTTATTGGTTGAATAAAAGGGCCTTTTGCACCTTTAAACAAGTTGTTGTGCACGTGGTTAAGTTCCAGTGGGACCATTAAAATCATTATTTTCCTCTCTCGTTTCTCATGATCGGACAGTTTAAATTAAATTTGTACAAATTCTAAAACAAAATCATATATTGCAAATATGCGGTCAGATATCGCACAAGATATGAAATTTAGTGCTCTTAATATGACCAACCATTACAAATAAGACATGCATCAGGTGAAAATTTATTATTTAACCACCTTCAAGCAAGAAAAGATTATATACATTTTTTCAAAATCTGTCACTCCAATAACTCGATACTAAAACTTTTTGCTCCCTTTTAAAAAAAATGTATTTTAAAAAAAGAAAGAACTTCAAAGCAAGAAAAGATTATCAATCGTATTTAAAAAAAAAAAATCAACTTCAAATCACTTCAAAAAAAAAAAAAAAAGAAGTTTATGGAAGGTATTAGGTATTTCTTTGTAGACGTTTAATTTTATTTAGTCTTTTATTGAGAGAAATAGCTTGGACTCTGCTATATAAGGACCCATTAGTATGTCAGAAGTTTTTTTTTTTAGAAAAGTATACTTATAATTTAATTTATAAAATTATATTTCACTCTAAAAGTATATCTCACTCTGTTTTTTTTTTCCCTGACTATGTCCTGTATGGACCCATCTGTTTCTTTAGATGCATTATCTAACAGCTTGAACTTTCACAAATATATGCTTTTGATCTTTAAAAGGAAAATTGTAAGAGATGCACATGCCATAGGCTTGAAGCGACAAAAAAAAACAGCACATTGCTCGTCTCTTTGCATGCCAGAACAGAATAGAATAAATCCACCAGGTGTTACTTAAAAATTGAGATTGCAGACTTGCAGTAGTCAGATCTATGAACTCAAATATTCTCATCATCACATTTAGTAACTAGTTATTACAAGACCAATGATTGTAACAGAAAGTTTATGAAGAAAAACTGATCTTGAAAATAATAAATTCTATGAAGTCCTTTCCTATCAGTGATTAAATGATTGTAACATTCTAAGCCATCCAACTATTTAATATCCTTGTTATTACAAGAAAAAAATTTCTCATCTGAGTTTCAAACCCTTAATCCGGACATGTACATTTGAATCTATCTTTAACTCTTTGTCAGGTATTCAAAATATGTACACACAGACACACACATATTTGAATTTATCTTTGACTCTTTGTCAGGTTTTCAAAATATGCGCACACACACACACACACATTTGAATCTATCTTTGACTCTTTGTCAGGATTTCAAAATGAAAAGGGAAAAACTTCTTTGTCCAACTTTTAAACCCATGATTGCTGTACATAAATGATAAGAAAATTATTTTTTCCCGCATCAATTAAAAAGATAAATTGAAAAGCTAACTAAAAAACGTAAGAAACAAAAAAACAAATAAATGATAAAAATTGATAGAGTACCCGGGAAAAATACCGGAAAAACTTGTATGTGCAAAAGGAAATATAAGAATATAATGGAAGCGAATTCAGACAAGATTTGTATATTCCTCATAAAGGACAATACTTGTACAACATGGTAAGCACAAAAATAGTAAAAGTTCTTTTAAGATCATACAAATCCAAGCCCCAGGCTGTATATATATAACATGAAAAATTAATTCATGTACCTGACCAGCAAGCATCCAAGTATCCAACCATACAAATTTTCATGCGCTGTTGAATGCCAAAAACGAACTTTATCTAGGCTAATTTGTAAAACTGTTAAAAGCATTCTCTATTTTAATTAGTAAAATTTCTCAAATCTTCAATCTAGAAACGACAACAAAAGAAGAAAGCAACTCGTCAATACCATAAATGCAAAAACAAATCTCTGATGGATTATTTTTGACATCTTTTGAACTATGAGAATTTAAATTTTCAAATTCACAAATACAAACAGAACTGTCTACAGCCAGGTCCATTACTGTGTATAACTTTCAAGTTGTTGCACCTATTAATTAAGACGCCGAATCTTTCTGTCTATCACACTTGATCAATAAAAAACAATTCCATTACAAGCTATCTGTGTTTGAATTGTGTTTTCCATTGTATCATTTTTGTTCTTTTTCTTATTCTTTTAAACAAAAACAAACCATCCAAATCTGATCTCTTTATCAGTCCAATTTCTCTGTACGTGTGCCGTTTTTCACAAAATAATTCTAGACCAAAAAACTAATTAACCAAAATTACCAGATTACTCACATCAATTAAATGACATGGCGGCACTACATCTCCATCCCTATCTCTTATGCTCTGTGTTATTACTTATTAGCATAAGAGTTTTTTTTTTTTTTTTTTTTGAAATACTGATAGTAGCTATCAGTTAGGTTTATTAGCATAAGAGTCTCTTTCTCTAAGCTTACAAGGATCGGTTACATTAATTAGTTGATTTTTGTAAATGTTTCAGTTTTATCAGTCATTGAACTTTGAACGCTTTCAAATAAACAGTATATATAGTAGTATAGCTGATCCTTGCACATGATCTAAAAACTTGTATAAAGCTAAAAGGATAATATAAATTTACTTCTTTATTGAGAAACAAATATAAATTCACTTTTTATTTGTTGATTGTTGTTGTTCATCCCTATAAGCAATTGAGATTATTCTTACATTGTACCTATTTAGGATCATTACTGTAGTTTTCTTTTGGTGGACAATGACCAAATGAAAATTCCGTTTTCTCTGTGTTATTTTCGCGAGGTGTTTCTCGACCAAGTTACTATAGGTCAATCACACATAGCTTTCATTCCTTTTAGCGGTGTGTGCCGACATGTATAGAGATATTGTCGTCATCCGTCTCCATCACAAAGCAACATATTATGTCCGTTATTGCCTTCAATCTACTGCTTGAGGTAATCAATACAAGAATCTCTACGTCTCTATCTTCACGAATCTCCTATATGCTGTGTTATACTTATGACAGAAATTTGCTATTTATTCTCATTTCCATTTTGAATTCCATGTTATATCGATAGATGATCTCAATACATGTCAAGTCTAAGAAGGAGGAAACGAACTCTCAACATAATGCTATCTATCCTTCAAAAGCTAAGGCCTGATCCGACATAAATTGATTTTAGTTTCTGTGTTTGGTTTTGATAAATTGATTCCTGACCTAGTCACTTTGTGGTGGATATGGCAGTGGTGCTATACGATAGATACCGATCTCTCTCTCCATCCCGAAAGTAATATTCTGGCCTTGTACTAGTTTCCAACCCTTTATAGTAATAAAAAAACTAATGTCTCTGTCTCTGGTCTCTCCGTTCCTGCGAGGAACATGTACATTGTACATTTGCTGTATGAAACCTGTCATATTCATGCCTAACAGAATTGTTCTTTGTTTTAGTTGATCGCTTTATATTTGTTCCTATAGTTGTTTTACTATATCATTTTTTCAAAATTTGAATTTTTCCTTCAAAGAATATATACGAACTCATGTTATGTATTGCTGTACATTCGTGTATAGAGCTTAGCATGACAGAATCAGAGCCCCGGCAGATAGATAAAATTAAGGAGGATATTCCTGTCTGCGCCAGGGTCGTTCAAAGAATTATCATTTGGTCAAATGGGCGGGGTTAACTAATTAACAATCAGTGTTAATTGTTCTTCTCTCAAATTATATAACTCCAAGCCCAATTTGAACTATTAATTCAATTGAAATCAAGGAGTTCAACTCAAACCACAAATTCTACTATTAAAACCGGATATAGCAAGTAGATATGAAGCAACTACGTACGAGGTCATATCATATATGTACTGTTCGATCCAAAAATGACAGTCAGGATGAGTTAATTTGGACTGCCCAATAAATTGTGTAAAATTGGAGGAACCTTGTTAATACTAACTGGCAAATTAATCTCTGATTCTATTAGTAATAGTGTGTGGCTTGGTTGTCTGTTGATGCCTTGATGGTTCATTTGGACAGCGGTTGATCAGACAGAATAGACGCTAATGGTGTAGATTGAAGTCTATCTCCATCTCCATGTAAGACAAAGATCTTACCGTTTTCATCTTCACATGCATTATATATGTTCACCAAAACGAGCATTACATCTTGATTAATTATTCCTTCACATTTATCTACCTTTTTTATTGTCATGTTATATTATTTTCACAATTTTCTGAGTTATCTTCCAGTAGGCAACAAGTATATATATACAACAAAACTTCATTCGAAACATATATAAGAAAAAATTTGTATTTAGATACGAAATTTGTAACCGGTGCATGCGCAGTTAATTTAGAATTTTAGATACACTTCTATACATTTATAAGCAGCTATTACAAAACGGTACATCTATATAGACACGCATCTATTTGGAACATATTCTAATCATATACTTTATACTTTACCGGTTAAAAGCTGTGGCCCCAAGAGAAATTTCTAGCTAGAAGCTCTATCATCCTATACTGGAATTTAGTGCTGATATTTAGTTAGATAACGGTTCAAGAAAACCACACAAAGGAAACTTGGATTGCTTTCTCAGGTCCATAAGCCACCTATGTAGGGGTCCCCTAATTAAACAAGGCTTGAAACGGATGTGGAATAGTGCTAACAAATGGAACAGTTTTGTACGCCTCAACAACTCGTACTTATCCATAAAATAATAACATGTACAACGACAAATTAAATTTTTGTTTTTGTCCATTTTTCCTCCAAAAAACTTTAATTGTGTCGAATGTCATAGTTTGGAGGTACGAGTGAGATATAAACAGGTTTGAAGCATGGGATTTGGGGGCCATTTGGCACTACCAGTTTATCAGTCCACTGAAGGAACTCATAAAGCAATAATCCCAAACTAAAGCGATTCCCTAACCACCACCTCCACCATTTCTCATATTATGCCTGTGAATCATGATTATAAAAATACTACCAATCAATTAAACTTCAGCAATCCAGTTGAAACTTTACTGGTCGCCTCCAGTAGTTCCATTAAGTACCAACTACTGTAAGTAAGAGGATCTTATTTTGAGGTTTGAATTCAAGCAGTGTATTAATTTGATTTTATTTGAGTGTATATCAATACATCCGTGCTTCAATCGGCGTCCGACAGGTACCCAGATGATGATGGTTTGGTGCATATACAATTGGATTTTCAAAATGGCTGGCATGACAGCAACTCACATGTTTGAGACAAAATGGAGGGGATTGAGACATGATTACAAGTCTCCCCTTTAAAAATTTAAATTAGAACCCGGAAGGTAGGAGGTTACATTCAGCGAAAGGTTGAATATCTAAAAAAGCACCTAATCAGTATGTGGTTTGAATTCAGAAATAGACACATGTGGAGTACCAATAGGCGACTCTGTTCCTTTCCCTTTCACCAAGGCCATGGCATCAACCCTACAAATTGAACCATGCCTCATTGATAATGCTTACAAAACCCTCTTAATCTTGACAATTTTCCTTTCCCGAATTGAAAAGCAATCGAGGTCTTGAGATGACGAAAACAACATGATATGAGATGCAAGAGAAACAATATCACTTTACGCTAAAGATCATGATATGATAGAATAAATAAAAAGAAAGGGATGCAATGGAATAAAAGAGAGACGACTCGAAGTGGTGGGGTACTAAAAAGGAGGCCGAAATTTATTTAAAAAAATAGGGGAAAAAATGAAAAAAGAAGAAAGCAGGCCCAAAAGAGACAATTTTGGGCGGTAGCTCACAAGCTCTTTGTTGCTGCCACCTAAGCCACGCTTTTAAATACGCTCCCCACAAGAATCAATATCTACTTGAAATGTAATGCATGTGAATTTCATGTTACAACTCAAATTTTGAAGGCCCGCTGACCCGCCACACAAATACTGAATTCAAAATTACTGCTGTCTGACTCTGTGGAATACACCCAATGCCTCTGAACTATTTTCTTTTTTCGTTTTCTTTTTTGAGATAATGCTTTCGAACTCTTTCCAGAGCATACCACATGCCAGAATGAAATTGTATTCAAACACTATCCTGAAAATAATATACACTCCCACGAGAATTAATGCGGTAAAAACTATGCATGTATTAATGCGCAACGAAACTTTGTTACACATTTATACTACTGCAATTTACAATTTTGGTCCCAAGATACTATTTAGGTTCTTCTTTTTGGGTTTACTTCTATATCAAGGCTTCCATTCTTGATCCTTGCAGTGTACATCAAGAAAACATAATAGGATTCATGGCACTTTCTGACTAGACGAGAATACTGAAATTATGAAATTTGAACATGAAATGAAAAAAATACCTAATGTAGAAGACGACAAAAGCATTGATAATGATAAACAGATATTGAATTGGATTAGATTGGCAATAAATAACATGTCAGAGAAAATCTAACAGAGTAACAGGCACTGCAACCAATTTGATCTTTCTCTTTTCTCTTTACCTTTATTTATATTCTAGACGCAAAAAACATCTTTTATAGCACCATTACATACATCTCGCCCCGTAATAAGATGAAAGGAACACTAATTAACACAAGATTAACATCATCTAATAATAGAGAGAAGGATAGAAGGAGATCAATGAAAAATCCAAAATTTAAAAAGAAAAAAAGAATATTACGAATAGACCAGGATGAACAGGTACCAGGTGGAAGAAAAAAAATTAAAAAAAATTTAAAAAATTTACGGTTCGTCCATTTACCGGGGCTGAAGAGCGGGTCCATAGAGATCATATGGAGCCCAGAGTGCATCTAACGGGCACGGCCGACCTGAGCCAAGCCGCACCCAAGGCTTCCCACTCCCACTCCAATGCAACAGACTAACGGGTCCTGGGTGCAGGTCTCGACAACTGCCCCTCACATTGTCTCCACCCAATCCATGTTGGTTCCATCTGTGCTCAATTGGCGCCACACGACCCGCAAACACCAACAGAAATGGAGGCAACGAACCTAATTCGTAAATCCGACCCAACCCGCCTCCAGCCTTCTGCACTTCCATCCAATGCTCAATCCGTGACGTGAAACCACCTCGTCGCCAACGGTTCAGATCCATCACCATTACACCTGTATTGAAATAACAAGGGTTTCTACCAGCAAATGTACCAGATAGCCTTGGGTCTGACCAAAACCGCTTTGTAAAATACTTTGTGAAATTTGCATGGCAGTACTCAGGGGCTCCAACTGTGCGCCCTCTGAGATCGTACCGCCATAATTTTGCCACATCATCGACCACCACCAGGTCAGAGTCCAGGTATATTACCCGAGTCACACATGCCTCCAACAGATCAGCCAGGTAATTCCGTGCATAATTCAATGGCTGCTCAAGTGCTTGTCGGACCGAAGTGGAGATTAGACTGCGAACACGGTTCGGGTCAAAGTAGTAAACCTTGAACTGGAGCTGTGCGAAAACTGACCGAACCAGGGACTCCAGACCCGTATCCAATACCAAGAAATGAAAGAACACATTCTCAGGGCATGAAGAATGCTGGATGATGGAATTGACAGCCGCAATCGAGCCCCGCAGGTACTCTTCATCCAGAGTAATTGCTATATGAACCAGAGAGGGATCACAGACTATACTATTACCGGTGCTACTATTCGTCTTCGATCGGGCAATACAATCTCCTGCATTGCGAAAAAGCGGAGCCCGTCGAAAGGCAAAGTGCCTGGCACGTGGGTCCGGGACAGCAATCTGACCAGGAAATCTAAGGTAGCCATCAAAATGGGAAGATCTGATGGCCTCGGCAGGAGGGAAAGACTGGAGAGAAGGCGAAAGAACCACGGTTAATAGTGCCGCAGTGAAAAAGCTGGAGACGCGCATGAGCCACAGCATCGCTTCTTTGGCTGGGAACACGCTGTGGTTGCGCCGTCTCCGTCTTCGTCTGATCTTGAAGTTTAGCAGATCGGTGAGTTGCGAAATTACAATGCTGCTCCTCGCCTCCGCCAGATTCAAATTTTAATCGGGAGGAAAGGGGGTGGAAGGTTGTTCAATTTCAGAGGGAGAATCGCGTGGGGAGGGAGAAACCAAAGCGGCAGTAGGAGTAGAGGGGAAGGAAGAGGGAGGAATAATAACAATTACAATCCTTTAACGGCTCATCGTGGACCGAGCGCACGCCACATTCATCACCAATCCGCCATGGCCGACCGAGCTTCTCAATATTTATATGTATTTTCTTGTTTTCTTTTATTTTTTTTCTTCTGCTTTCTTTTTTTTCCCTCCTCTATTTTTCTCTCTCCTCTCTTTTAGACTTTTGGCCTTGATGGGGGTGAAGCGGCAGCAGCAGAAGCGGTTGCCACGGAGCTGTACTCGCTTTAGCTTATAATCCCCCTCTCATTTTATTTAATCTCTACTTTGATGTATGATTGATTTTGATCGGTATTACATTACATTTTGTTAATGCTCTATATACGAATATTTTCGGTGGGGGTGTACATGTTGTTAGATTAGTTATCAATTTCATCAATAGTTAAGTGCATGTTAGTATTAGGTGCGGGTAGTTTATTCCGAGTCAACGGTCACATGTGGATCTATTTCTTCATGATTCGGTGTAGCAAGCTTTTATACAGTTATTTTATTCAAAAAATAATTCGTTACACGGAAGTTTATATATTCAAAGGTGTAGAGACGAAGAGCTGTTGGGTGAAAAGAAATTGAATGGTGGAACGCTGGCTCCGTGGGTCCAGCTGGGATGTGCAGAGAGAGGGAGAATCTGAATCGTTCGATTTTGAGGGACTGACAGCTCAGAACGTGCATCCCTCGATTTTGGATGAATCAATCACACATTCACACCTCCCTTTGTTAAATGAATACTTCGGCCTTTTTCTTACTTTATTCTAATTTAATTTGTTAAATTGGATGAATGAATAAAGCCTGCAGCTGGATTAAATCCGAATAAATAAAAGCTTCTAATTGAGGTGATTCATAATTAGTTATAGGAAGCGTCGGTGTCTTTGCATGCAGTGGAATTATGTAAAGTATAGAAATTAAAGAAATTATAAAAATGCTAATAGTCAAAATAATATATATTTAACCAAACTGTCATATGGCAACATGAAAGTAGTTAGTCCTTGATATTTACTAAGATGTCTATTTAATTTGTCTTACCTGCAGGACATCTTTAATTTTAAATGAGTACTACAATATAATTTGGGTCTCGTTTAGAGTTTTGATATGTACCGCATCACATTAATGAATTTTGTGTGAAACATTTGTATTGGCTTCTCTTGTCTTCTCCTAATTAGATAATATTCGCATGCTAGATAACTTTTTTTTCCCTCAAAAAGATGGAATTATGAACTGAGTTGACACTTGATATAGTTTATGTCTATCAAATTGGAGCAGATCCTATGCCGTTATGAAAAGTGCAAGCTAAGTTAGTGTTCATTTTAAAGCAAACGGTCATCATTGGCTGAAACAATATGTTTTATGATATCTGATTATTATTATCAGCATGTGTAAAATAGTAGTTGCACATGCAATCAAGCTCTGAAAACTATGAGAGGAATTTAGTATTGCCTCAATGAGTGACCATACCTTAAGCTTCTCAACCAAAATATTAATATAATCTGGTTTGACCCCCAAAAAAGTATGATAATCCATGAAACAGTTAATGACCCAATGACCAGACTAAGTTGGTTTAAAAACGGGTCAATTTCTGATATCAAAATATGCATCCTACTTTTAAAGAGAAAAACTGTCGATTTAAACCATTAAATAATGATATTTTATATAAATTGTATATTTTTAGGATTATTCTGCTTTTTAGATAGATAGAATATCACTGGATTTCAAAAATTCTAGAACATTCGAAAGCAATAAGAAAAATTGTAAATTTTCATATGAAGTAAATTTCTACCTATCTAAAAAAATAATATAAAAATGATTATAAAAAATATAAATTTTGATTTCCAAGTATGTCTTGATATGGAAATTATGTTTTACAATTTGAATTAACTATTTGAATTTTAAAAATACATATATGAATTCAGAATCAGAGTCAAACTTTCAAACTATGATGATCAAATATAAATAGAGTTCAATCATATAAAATTTGCATAATGCAAATAATAGTTAATTTACATCACCTATAACATTTTACTCATAAGTATATAGAAAATTACATATAAAAATAAAATTTTGAAAATTAATGAGAGTTAATTAACCCATATGCTTGATGTCAATCAACACCTGTATGAATTTATAACATGAGTCGATACGTAATATTCATATTACCACACCCTCAGTCCAGAACAAACATAGATCAGTCTATACTGGTAGTGTCCGAATCAGGATCTAACTCTGCTGCTTGCCAAATAGGCAAGCACAACCTTGCGTTTCCAAATCAAACCGTTGGATTTTTATGCACGAATCTCAACACAGATTCATGGTTTGATTTGGAAAAGCATGGTCTTGCTTGCCAAATTGGCAAGCAACGGATTCCCATCCCCGAATCAAGGATGTGCGTATAACATTGGGGATAAAAATAATCTCTCACATAGGAATCATGTGTCTTAGCCACTAGACTAAAGGCTAATTCTCAGAGAGCAGACTTTAAGATTCATGCAAATTTACATTAAATGGTTCGGATATGATCCTTTATTAGATACTTGACCTAATATGAATCCGAATCAAGGCTGGTTGAGTGTCCCTCTGCCGATGAACTTCCTTTAGTAGCATCCAACATATCTATATTAACCTGTACATCCTTAGCAGCCTCTAAATCCTCATTATAACTCAATTGGACCCACATTAGGTGATCATATGCATGCTATTTCGGCCTTTTGTGCTATTAAAAATACATGAGTTTGTTTGCTTTATTAAAAATACATGATAGAAACTGTTCAGCTAATACTCCTCGGCTTTTGCATTGGAAAAGAATACATAATGTCTTCTTTGTTTAATTTGTTCTTTTAAAAGCTAAAATATATCACGTTCGGCACTTGTAAAATAAACGGCAGTTCAGCTAATATTCGGCTTCATTATTCTAAAGAAAATATATTTATATGCGATAGAGATAGCACGAGAAAGCAGTCCACGGGTTAAACCCAGTTAAATTTTCATTGTAATGCCCGTTTTAACCAAGACCCAATAAATATAAACATTTGTATATCCGGCCTAAAAGATAATGGCCCATAACTAACTAAGTGTAAAAGCAGCAAACCCATATATGGCGTTCCTTTCTGTTCCCATCTAATATTATTTTAAAGCCTTTCGAGTAGTAAATCATTTGGGCCAAATTCTACCTTTCAGGCCTATTTTATGTAAGAAAATTTGGGTACTAAAAATAAAGCAAAATATTGGAGGTGAATGGGTCACATGAGAATTACCACTGATACAACCCAATAGATACTAGGCTCACTTCGGCCCCGATTGGTACAGCTATGTTGATTTAACTGATTTTTCTTGTTGGTATCTGTGTCCCGATTGGTACAGTTATGTTGTCTTTTCCTGAAACTCCTTTGGTATCTTCTGTATATTGATATCAGTTGAGATCTGCGCATTAAAAAGTTTCTTTAGATTCGTCATGGAAAACTTTGAACAATGGAGATCGGAATAACATGTTCCTGTTATTCTTTTAGAATAACAGCAGATTTATTTTCGTTCACTGTATACTGGCATGACTAGTTGCAATTTTAGGAGCTAAGTTGTAAAATTTCTTCAATCTAAAGGTTTATTTTGGGGATTTATGTAATATAACCTTATGAGAGGGTCTAAATGAAAAGTTAAATAAACCGTTGGTTTTACGGGCTCAATTAGCAAAATTTAATAGAAATTGTGATGGGCCTTAATCTGTAGTATTTATTTTCCCTTGTTTTATTGAATCAGAAGTTGAATTGTATTAATCAGGGCTACTATTTGAAGACCAATTTTTTTAATTGGGGAATTTCATGTGTACCCCTCAAAAACTTCAAAATTATGTATTCCTCCCTCTAAAATTATTAATTTCATATTTAACTTTCTAAACTTCAAAAACTCACAACTTTACCCATTTTATTGTCCAAACTCATTTTAAATTTAAGAATAACCCATTTTAGCCTTTATTAAAAAATAAAAACTAATAGCATGTTTCATAAAAATTTAGTCTTCTAATTGATCCGTTTCTGAGGGCAAATGAGTCATTTATCTACTTCTAACGCTTACACGAGTGTATACCTAAATGACATAATAAGCGTCAAAAGTAGAAAAATGATCCATTTCCCTCGGAAACCTTCCAATTAGTAGTCTTATGTTTTTCTAAAGATGCTGCATATTTTTTTATCTTTTTAATTAATAGTAAAATGGGTATTTTATAAATTTAAAATGAGTTTTAAAATAAAAACATTAATATGAGGAAATTGGTGAGTTTTTATTTTTTAAAGTTTAGGAGGGTAAATATGATATTTTGAATCTTAGAGGAGAAAATACGTAATTTCAAAGTTTTTGAGGGGTATACATGAAATTTCCCATTTTAATTTTAATAAATTCTTTCTAAACTTTCCTTTTATTGCTTGTAAGCCTCAATCCACGTGAATAAATCAATTGTGAATTGTGAATGTTAATACTGAATCGCAAATAATTTTATTTGGAAAACTTTTCTGCTATGAATAATAACTTCCAAAATACGATGTTGCACACCAAACAATTGTTACAGTATTGGTTTTTGCAGTATTATTTTATTTGTAATATTTATAGTTTTAATTGTAAGATTTATCATATTTTGTATTGCAGGAATATATATCAAAGAAGCAGTGATGAAACTTCTTACACAACCAAACAATGAACATCAAATATCTATAGTCTAAGGAGAAAGTTTATTATTTTGACAAAGTTTGTAATGTTGTTTGCTGGAGAATATTTCTTAGACAAAATATTATTTTCCTAGTTAGTTTATCACTATGAATATGACTGTGGTTTGGACAAAGTTATGTTTGTTTATAATATTTGTTATAGTTTTGATTGTCATTGTTACAGTTTTCATACTTCATTGTTACAATATTCATTTTATATAAATTTTGTCGTTGTTTTTTGCAGTTTACGTAGCTATTTTTTACCGTATTCAATTTCGATAGTATGAAACTATAATTTTTAGAGATTATTTAAAAAAAATTAAAAATGAGAAATTAAAAAAATACAAAAAAAAATTAATATTGAAAACTTATAGAACGATAGAAAAAACTTTGAAAAAAAAAATTAAAAACTTCTAGAAGGAAAAAAAATACACAAGTTGGCAGTTTTTAAAGTACAATAAAGTAAAGTTAACTGTCATTAAGTTACAAAGTACAATAAGTTTGAAAGTACAAAATACACTAAGTACAAAGATGTTGGAACTTGCAAGTTGTTATTTTTTTTTAAAATGACCTCATCTTTTACAGTATTCGATATTATTTGTTACAGTGTTTATATTTTATTGTTACAGTATTCTCGCCAGTCAAATGACAGTTGATTTGGATAAAAAGTGGGTATAAATCCTTGGGTACAATTAGACGGATCATTTATTAAATTTGTTAAAAGAAAAAAAAATAGAAAGAACAAGATAATAGATTGGTTCATTCTTTTGTCAGTTAATACTTGATGTTTTAGATGTTTTCCTCATTTAAAAAGTTAACAAAAATAAGAAGAGAAGATTCAATAATTATATAAATTAATTAAGCAATAAATGATCACAGCATATAATAATTATAGAAAGAAAATATATAGCAACTGTAGTAATAATTATTAGGGGATAAAATTGTCCATTTTACATATATATTTGAAACTGTTGTGTTAATAAAATAAAAGGTGGTGTTAATATCACTACCGGTTGCACACCTAAAAAAAAAAGATGATGAGGCCGAGTTATAGTGAAGCTGATACGTATTTCACACTGACGATTAAGCATTAAATATCAATATAAACTGAATTAAATATATAGATTAAAGAGAAAATGACATGTGTCTTAGATACAATAAATTAAGAATTTTTTAATCCTTCGTACAAAGTGCAATACGGGAGATGCACCTCTAGATTAAAACAAATTTCAGAGATCGAACTACTTATAAGATAACAGTAGTATGAAAGTCATGTATCAGCTTTGCACTGTAAACACTTCAGAATAAGAAAATAATAATGCATATCACCTTTAAGAATTGTGACTAAGGGACAAAAACAAAAAGATCAATCTGTTAACCGAAAATAAATATAAAGATTAAAAAATTAAAAAATAATTTAAATTATCGTTAACATAGTTGGTTGATTTATTAATCAATACTATGCTTGATTAAAGTAGATACATTAATTACTTCTTACAAACAGTTACTGATAAGTAGGGCTGCAAACAAATCGAACCGAATCGAACTTACCATGGTTTGAATTTGGTTTGAATTAATTTCGAACTTAGTTTGGTTTGAATTAATTTCGAATCGAATTTTTTACGAACCCAATTTTGAATCTTCTACGAACTTTTTTACGATAAGGAATAGTGATCGTAGTCACCGAGAGCGAGAGTTAAAAGTCGTTTAGGATTTCAGAACTGAGAGCAAGAATAACGACTTACAAGTTATGACTTATGACTGGACAGTCTTATGTTTTAACTTTTAAGTCATCAGCGAACATAAGTTATTAGTGAGAATCAACAGTTCACGTTACTTTGAGATTCGAACTAAAATAGTTTGCGAACCTATTTCGAACGAACTAGGTCTAGTTTGAGTTGGTTTGAATTAATTTCGAACCATTTCGAATCGAATTTTTTACAAATTTTTTCGAATCAAACTCGAATCGAATCACGAACTACGAATATTTTATGCAGCCCTGCTGATAAGTAAAAAACAATGCATGTATTGTAGGTTTTCTAAATTCCATAACAAGAACATTGTTGGTGAAATTATCTCCGAGTAAGAAGCAGTCGATAACAAAAGATATTATCTTGACAACAAAGTAAATAACAAACAGTAAAAAGAACCTAGAATCATACATAGTTATTATTGGTTCGTGATTTAAATCACCGTTGGTGCACAATAGTTATTTTTTATAATTTATTTTTTACAGTAGGAATAATAAATTTCCAAATAAAATTATCTGTGATTTATAATTATTTCAATGAAATTGTAGAAAAATGAAAAGAAAAGGAAAATTTCGAATATTTTTTAATTTAGTTTTGAAGACCTTGGTAATTTGAATGTATACCGTGCTGGATTTACGAGCTTTCGGTTTCTCTCTAAAAAGGAATATCTGATATACCAATTGATTTATATTTACATGTAGCTTATTAAAAATTGAAATAATTTTTAGTGATGATCAAATAAGATTTCAATATAATTTTTAAAATATCTTCATATTGTTAACTTTATTCTTGTGAATTTTTTATTTTACATTGCAAGTTGTTTTCTTTTGAGGTGCATTAATTGTTTCTTTCTATGTATATTTTATCTCATTATTTTATATTTATTATATTTTGCGTTACGTATTTACTGGACAAAATATAAATTGAAATAAGAAAATGACAATTTAAATATAAATAGGAAAAACTTTTGCTCAGCTCTTAATAATAAAAAATAGTGCTATCATGATCAGTGTTGTAAATAACGGTATGCGGTCGTCGGACGGACGGGGTACCGCCAAGCGATTAATCGGTATGCAACCGATTAATCGAAATTATGCGGACAATTTAACGTTTTTATTAAATTTATGTATATATATCATAATTTATTAAAAATTATTTATTTAACTCATTAAACTTATCAAATAAACTTAATTTAAGTTAGTTTTATTATTATAACATGACACTATGCTTATTTCTTCGTAACACGTAAGCATTTTGCATGTGTAAGTAACACATTTATTTAATGAAAAATAAATTTGAGAATTAAGCTTTTTCAAGTACTAATAACATATTATTTGAAAGAAAGAAAACATTCCAACATAAAATCACTAAATTTAATTTATGATAATAACATAATTTCAGAAATAAACATGTCATACTAATTGAAAAAATTACATCAGTAAGTAAAAAAAAAATATATATGGTATATAAATAATAGAAAAATTAATCAATTTCAAAGTAAGTAAGAAGAAAAAAAATATATATATATATAAAATATTGGATGAATATCCAAGCATAAATAAAACTACAATACATGATTTATAAACCTTATTATCATATACTATTATAGGAAAAAAAAAAACAATGTGAAAAAAAAAATTCACTGGAATAAACGGGAAAAAAACGGGAATAAACGGGAATAAACGGCCGATTAATCATTTTTTCCCGCCAACAGTCATCCGTTAAGTGTATTCGGAACGGTTTGGTTGCCGTTTCCGATTAAACGGCCATTTAATCGGCCGTTTTTCCCGTTTTTTACAACACTGATCATAATAACAACGTCCTAATCCTATAGTTCTATCAGCTATTTTAATATGAACTAAAATAGCACGATGAAAACAAGAAGGCTGTGGACTTGATCCATGAAGTCAGGGGTGTCAATGGGTAAGATATTGATAGAGTGGAAGCTTCATACTTATATTCACTAAGATTTGATCATATTCATATTCTATTCTCACTACTTAAGAATATGTCTTATTCTATCCTATTCGTACCCGTTAAAATTAGCGGATAATGAAATGGTAGCGGATGAATAATGAATAATACTAATATAATAGTTTTATATTTTTACAAATAAACTATCAAAACACATCATGCTATATATACACAATCACAATTACTAATATAAGCAAAATACAAATATACAATCAATTCTAAAATAGTTTTTTATAAAGCAAAAAAAAAAACAAAAACAAAAAAATGCAATTATCTTTTCTAACAAATTCAATTCATTAACACCTTGTTTGGATGGAGAGTAGAGGAAGAAAGAGAAGGTGAAGAATAAAAAGAAATGAAGATTAGCATATTTAACATTTTTATGATTGAATGATTAATGAGGAAAAATAAATTTAATTTTCCTTTCCTTCTTATTTCTTGTTTGTAGGAATTTCACGTATACTTCTCAAAAACTTCAAAATTACATATCCCCCCTCTAAATTTCTAAATTACATATTCCTCCCTCTAAACTTCATAAACTCACATATTTATCAATTTTAATGTATTTTATATTAAAACACATTTTAAATCATAAAATACCAATTTTACCCTTTATTACAAAGCATAAAATGCCCCATTGAACTCCAATTTGAATTTGAAGGGTTTCCTCTACCGTCCGATCTGCACGCATCGTAATAAGATATGTGCGTGTTTGCTTCAAGATTCGTGCTAATCTAGTGCGCACAGATTTTAAAGCAATTTTATCTGCACACATAGCATTAATATCTGTGCATGTTGCTTCAATATTCGTGTGTATTCGCTTCAAGATTCGTGCTGACCTAACATACACGAATCTTAAAGCAATTCGGACGGTAGAGGAATCTTTCAGATTCAAATTGGAGTGAGATTGATGTTTTATGTTTTTTAATAAAAGGGTAAAATGGGTATTTTATGAATTTAGAATGAGCTTTATTATAAAAGATAATAAAATGGGTAAATATGTGAGTTATTGAAGTTTAGGGAGGGAAATATGTAATTTTAAAATTTAGAGGGGGAAATACGTAATTTTGAAGTTTTTGAGAGGTATACGTGAAATTCCCCCTTCTTGTTTGGTTGATCATAATTTAGAAGGTTAATGATAAATTCGGTAGCTGTTGTAGCTTTGTGACAAAAAAAACTTGTATGATAAATATATAGGCAAGATATAAAGTTGGACATTTGTGTTATTTTTTCTAACAATATTTGCAACAAAATTTCTTTCCATTCGTTACACGCTTATATCTCAAATCGGAAGGGAAACCGATTCTATTGATTATAATGATACAAGGTTAAACCTTTCACCTCCGACATAATTTTATTAACCAAACACGATTCGACAAAAAGTTTTCTTTTCTTTCTATTCCCTCCCTTCCTCGACTCTCCATCCAAACAAACAAAACATTGAAATAAAAAAATAATATGTTTAACATAATATTCTTCTTACAACAAAAGACATATATTTTCTTATGAATTAGCATTGATAGAGTGATATGAAAACAAAAAATATAATATTTATATATCTATATTTAATTTATTTTATATAATTACCTATTATCCAATGGATACAAAATAGTCTTTATCCATACCTGTACCCATTTATCTAACAACAAAAAAATTCTTACCCATATCCATATCCATACCCAATAAGCTAATGAAAAAAATTATTTTATCGAATACG
Source organism: Carex cristatella (assembly GCA_024447775.1). Lineage (NCBI taxonomy): Eukaryota > Viridiplantae > Streptophyta > Magnoliopsida > Poales > Cyperaceae > Carex > Carex cristatella. The sequence continues at coordinate 1,125,054 of JAJHPF010000024.1, read as the reverse complement.
ATACAAATAGAATAAATAAATAAATTGGTGTCAATGACATCCTGGAAGGCACCGATAATTTCCCAAATACTCTAATCACGTGCAATTCACGCCCCATCCATAGGGGTGTTCAAATAGTTCGGTTTATTTGGTTTTAAATCGAACTGAAAAATTTCGATTTAAATGGTTCGGTTCGGGTTAAAATTCTCAAAACCGAATAAACTGAACCGATCGATTTTTTATTAATAGTTTGAGACTTCGTTCGTGTATTATTTTGGTTAATTTTTAGTTTTCAATTTACGTGTTTTAACTTTATAAGATTGAATTTCTCTATTCGGTTCAACCAAACAAACTAAAGTTTAAATTGATTTAATCAGTTCAATTTTAATTTAGTCGGTCCAATTAAATTTTCAAAAAACAGGAAAATAAATTTGATTTAATTATCTTTAGTTCAGTTTGACCGAACCGAGAACACCCCTGGCCACCCCGACCTCCGATCCGATCTGAATTCACATCCTCTCTCTTACTGCACAAGATAATCTTTTACAATTATTGAATCTGAACCATTCATTTTAACTTAGCACGAATCTCAAAGCACAATAATACTGCTTTCCCCGAATCTCAAACCGGCTCAGATTTAATCTAAATCCATAAAGTGATGGATACGGATCCGATCTAGAGATGGGTAAACCAATACCATATTCGTAATTAATCCGAACTACAGTGTCAATCTCGTTCCCGCCCTAAAAATATCTAGCTTCGCCACAACCTCTGGAACCTTCACCCCATTAACATTTTCTCTCCACTTGCCCGAATTTCCCATCTTAGATATTTTTGCCTAACTTATATATAACTATGAACAATTAACATTAAATATTCATTTCAAATTCTTCTCCTCCGCTTCTCCGGTCGGTCGATCCTTTGATGTTGTAGCAACAGATCCGACGGCGATGGATGCAGGTGGCGCAGGATCGAATGGCTCCTGCTACTACTCTCTCCTTGGCCTCCGCAAGAACGCCTCTTCCTCAGATATACGCACTGCGTACCGAAAACTAGCACTGGTATGGCACCGCTTCTTCTTCTGTGCGTGTTAGTTTCTTACTTCTCTTTGACTCTCTTTCGAAACTTGCTAATTCGAAAATGTTATCGGGTTGGGTTAGAAATGGCACCCAGATCGGTGGACAAAGGATCCGTCGGCAGCAGCGGAGGCCAAGAAGCGGTTCCAACGAATCCAGGAGGCGTATTCCGGTAAGATGCTTGGCGGGTTATTGGGTTTTTTCGTTTTGGTAGAGTCAATTTCAATTCTTGTGTGGAACGAATATGTCGGTTCTAATTATCGGATCGGGTTTGTGGGTGCAGTTCTTTCCGACAAGGGGAAGCGGGCAATGTACGATGCGGGGCTGTTCGACCCGCTAGACGGCGACGACCAGGTCAATTTTTAAACACTAAATATTTTTTGTCTTGTTTCTTTTACCGACAATGGCGACCCGATAAACTTCTAGACCCGTACTAGCGATTGACGGCTGTTCTTTTGTATTTTGTTTTGACGGTCAGGATTTCTCCGATTTTATGGAAGAGATGCTTGTCATGATGGACAGTGTGAAAAGCGAGGTTGGTACTTCTCATTGACCCTGAACACCCACACACACATTTGAGTCTTGCGAGATAATTTTCATATATCCGTAGACAGTTCACCAAACTTCGTGTTAAATATTAATCATATTATTATATTATACTTATTGAAGATCCCAAGTCCCAACCAAAAGGTCATCTACCATAAAAAAAAGCTCAATTAAGATTTACCTAGGTTCAAAATGTGGTCCAAAGACACCTTCTTTATAGTAATGTAAAATTCAAAAAGATACCCAAATCGAATCTTAATTCTTAAATTTTGGAAATATGAAATTTGCGGACATTGTTTGCATAATTGTTCTTTTTTTGTTTGTAAAGAAAATACTGCATTCGTATTTTTCATTATCAATAAATAAGCTGTCATTATGAACCCGGTTCGCGGAAGATCCCGAACATTGTTGACTAATAAAAAATTTACAGACTATTTATTACTATTTTTTTTTTTTTAATTTTTAGGTATGGACCCCCAAATTTGTCAAAAAATAACTGTCCAAAGATCCCGGCTAAAACCATCAGTATGGCAATTTTAAAATGCTTTTGTACGGAAATGAAGATATTTTTTTTACTTTTCCTACGAAAAATAAATGCAATTTGTTTAATTTTGAAAATTCTGTAGAAACCGGACACGCTAGAGGATTTACAGAAGATGCTAGAGGAAATAGTGAGTGGCTGTGACGGCGGCAGCAACTCGTGTCGAGCGCCGTCCGATGGAGACAAGAGGACACGTGTCACGCCATATGCTAACATGCGTCTGTGATTTGTCTTTGCTGCCTCACTGTCTGTGTTGTTGTAACTTGTAACCGTAGTAGGATGGAAACAAAAATCGGAAGCTGTAAAAAGAAGACTAAAAGAAAATCTGTCGATTTCAATTGGGGCCATTTGTGTGATGTCACTCTATTTGGGACCGTTGGATTTGTTGTTTTAATGCTGATATTTTATTTTTTAGGGTCCCTGTTTATTTTATATATATTTTTTTAATTTTAATGACAGAATATTTTAGCCATAATTGCTTTGGTTCTTCACCTAGTAGGCTTTTTGTTTGAAAATCAAAATCATGGTTGCGTTACTCAATTAAATCCTTTAATTTTGAACCATACGAAACTTGATAGTTTTGAGCCAATTAATATGTAAGCTGTGTGATGGCAGCAAAAGATGTTGCGTACTTCCTTTTGTGCTCGAGTCTTTTTCATTTCTCAATCTGCGCTAAGTTTCTATTGATGCACTTTTTGTATTTCTTTCGCTATCGCATTTATGTTATTTGCAAGTAATCGCAACAAATATAAATGAATCATAACAAGGACGAAGTGTAATTCTACGTCTAGTATTCTTAAAACCTGAATTCCTTGTGCCAATAAATAATGATTATAAAAATATGGCCATATGACTATCCAATCGCTAGAAGATTCCTGTATAAATTAGTTACCCATGACTATCACAAGTGGCCTTTTGCCTTTAATATTATGTTTTGATTTCTGTCTGAAAATGGATACGGTTCTGATTCTCTTCATAATGAATATTTTATCCGTCCTAACAATATATCTTAATTAAATTTTTTATGTAATTTGAATATCCAAAAATTCTTTGACATATACATATCATTAAATGTTTTAAGTCCTTCTGAACGTTTAAAGTTATATAAATATAGTATAATATATATTTTTAAACTTATATTTAATAGTATAGTATATACTCTTAAGACCGAATCTTAAATTTATAAATATTTAATAATTATCAACACTATCATATATTATCAATGAAATTCCCTTCAATAATTTGTTGCCGTAACTTCTCGAGGTCTTTTGTTTCAATAGTTTGAGATTCAGGTATGGAGCACAAATTTATAACTCATACTTAACAATTCTAAATGATAGACATATAAGTGAATTTGTTTACATTATTACTTGCAAGTGATTACAAATTTTCTATTCAAATATAATAGAAATTGAATTGCTTTAATAAAATAAATTAGGTATGTATTTTACAATCAAAAAAGATAATTTGATTTTTTTGAAAGATAATTGGTAGAGTTATTAATGGGGCAAAAATATCATCTTTTATAATTGTATAGATGCCCATGTTGGAGAGGAAAAAGATAATGCTTAGCTAGTTGAAGCACTATAATCTCAAGTTGAATATAATAGAATTTTCAAATATGAACCTCTCATACTAAGGGTATTATTATTTTTTACTAGATCAAAGATTGATTTTTATGTAAAGATAAAGTTAATATGAAATTAAAATCATCAAGATGATTTGTAAGTTAACTCAAAAACTTATGGACTGTTCATTATTTGCTCATCTAATGTAACTCATGTACTAAAAATATCGGACGGTTGTCCGACTGTTAAGGGAATTTTTATGGAGCGATAAAATACAAACCTCCTCTTTTGATTTTTGTGCAAATTATTGAGTAGATGGATGCATGATGAATGTAAATTGATGGAAAAGCAATTGGGATGGTATTTGGTTGTCCCACGAAAGCATCAAATTGATCAGCGCACTGTGGCGTTGGTGGAAAGTGATGTTTGAAAAGCGTCAATCTTTCATTTTGTGCTTTGGTTCAGGTCATTTTCCCCACTTTTTGTCCTAGCTGAAAGAAATGTTGTGGTAGCCAGAAAAACTTTTGCTAGTTGCCAAAATTATTGAAAGGAATCTTATTTGTTCGTGTCCTAGCCTCCCAAGTCCCAACCGCATTGGCTGCTCTTCTTTAGTGATAAAGTTTCAGATTTTTATTTTCCGCCAATGACATATCTCTGAGATAAAATTAACATGTTCACTTGACGAGCTTTTTTTATAAACCATAATTAAAAAAAAAGTTCGGATTTCAACATGATTAGCCGAGTTTTTACAAAAACCGTTTTCAGTTTTAACATAAAAAACGGGCTCCCAAACCGTTTTCTACAGTAATTTTTTTTTTAGAGTTAGTTTATAAAATAAATCAAATATTTTGTTTGATTTTGTATATTAACAATAAGATTAATGGAACAATTTGAATATATTTTTTTTTGTGTATTTTGACCATTTTATCATTTTATAATTTTATCAAATCAATTGATTGGTTTTTTATATAAAAAAATCAATAAATATATAAAAATCAATGGATTGGTTTTCAAATGTACGTATTATTTTTTTTAAATTTACTTTTTTATATTTTAAATACAAACAAATTTAATTATTTAATTGTTATTTTTATTAAAACTCATTTTAATTTAAAAAGTACTTATTTTTTTGTAAAAATATAAAATAAGTGTTTTATTTATGAAAAAAATATGTTAGTATTCTAATTGGTTGATTTTTTAAAATAATGATACATTGATCTACTACATGGAGGATTTAGAAGTTTCTGTAACCATAAGTTTTGAAAAAAAATTTAAAATAAAGTCGATTTTTGCCATAAAAGCTGTTAGATTATGGAAAACATGTCCATTAATCATTCAGAGACATTATTTCTTAGAAAAAAGTATCTAGAGATACAAATTTTTAGTATTGTTATTGTAATTCACTTTTACATTTTCTTTTAATTTTCTTCACGGAAATATTTATTGATTTTTTTATATAAAAAACCAATCAATTGATTTGATAAAATGATAAAATGATAAAATGGTCAAAATACACAAAAAATATATATTCAAATTGTTCCATTAATCTTATTGTTAATATACAAAATCAAACAAAATATCTGATTTATTTTATAAACAAACTCTAAAAAAAAAAAAAAAAAAGTTACTGTAGAGAACGGTTTAGCAGCCCGTTTTTGATGTTAAAACTGAAAACGGGCTGCCAAACCGTTTTTTATGGTTTTTGTAAAAATTCGGTTAATCATGCTGAAATCCGAACTTTTTTTTTTTAATTATGATTTATAAAAAAAAGCTCTCACTTGACTGTGTTCTATAAACAACTGCCTCCCAGAGTTATGCTGTACAGGATTCTGTTCTATAAACAACTGCTCGTGTCCTAGCCTCCTAGACATTGCTGCCAACAAAGCCACACCTTTCTCAATTTTCCTACAGGTGAGACGCATGATGACTGGGCATGAGCCACAGCAATAACAACAGCAGCAGAATAGGAGCAATGCTGTACAGGTACAGAGCATACCGGGGGACACCAAAACAGTGTTGATTGACGCATCTTGGGAGACCACACGCAAAGCAGGATGAGGAGCAGTGCATGATGAACAGGGACAACTCCAAACAGTCCGTTATGGACCTATGCAAGCATCAGATCCCTTGCAATCAGGGAAATAAATCTGCTGTGACCAATGGAATAATAACAGGGTCATGTTATTCCGATTCAAAAATTTTCATACACGAATTTCAATGAAGAAACTTTTGTTAGTTTTCCTTGACTTTAAAATATAATAAAAGATATCAGATAAATTTCAGAAAATAAAATTATAATTAAATTTGTGTTATCCGGATCGTGTGAAGCACTGTCCTTAAGCAAATTCCGTCTCTACTGTACAAGATTTGAAACTGCAACTAAGATAATATGGAATAGTCAACTTCTTGGGACACGGCGTGGAAGTGACTGATGATAATTTCTTGATACCCAGTAATTTACCGAATAATATTATTGTAATAAGGGGGCATTGCCCCCCTCCCCCCTGGATTTTAAAATTTAGTATAAAAATTAAGCCCATTTCTCTTTTGCCCACCCTGAAAAATGTAACCCCCCTCTCTAGACTAAAATCTGAAGTTTCAGCTCAGTTTAGAAAGAATAACAGGCTTCAGTTTTAAGAAAAATAACGGACCCAGGTCGCTTCAACCATTCAACGTTGTTTTGTTTAAAAAAAAGAAACGGGTCAAGGTCCAAAACATTTAGCAGGCTATGCAAAAAGACAAAATCCTTCCAAAGCAGCAAAATAAAATAAAAAATAGCTACTTTGGTACATCGTTAATGAAATGAAGAAATAGCTACTTTGGTACAGCGTTACGTGTCCTCTGTATTTTCAACTCAAACTAAAAATTAGGTTTTCTTCTCAGGATCTGGAGATTCATTTTTCTGATAGCTCAAAAAGCTTTTATAAAGATAGATGTGATTGTTTTGGTCTCTCCAACCCCATATAAAAATAATCAAACAATTATACTGTTTTTTAAATGATATTTTATGATGTTGATTGTTATTTACATAATACTCGATTAGCTAATGGATTTTAATCCAATAAGCTATTTGAATCCGATTTTTGTCCCTCCGACCAAAAGTCAGCATCCGCTCCTGATTATAATAGTGAATTGGAATCTAGAGGAATAGTATGAGCAAGTTACTTTTCTCAAGATGATACGAAAATATTGTATTATTGCTTACGTTTATGAATCGATGCTTTAAGGATGTGGAATAGAAAGAATTTATATTTAGAAAGGTGAAAAACCTCTCTTCATGAATTGGGGAAGAGAGACAAAATTTCCATAAACATTGAATATCAAGACAGGAAACTCATCTAAATGGGAGAGGAGGATGTCCGATGCCCATCGGACCAGAGTCTGTTCGATGGGTGTCCGATACCGTCCGATCTACTTCAAGATTTGTGCACATCACTTTAATATCCGTGCTGTTTGTTTTAATATACGTGCACACAGATCTTGAAGTAGATCGGACGGTATCGGACACCCATCGAACACTGTTCTAGTCCGATGGGCATCAAACACCCCCATCTCTCCATCTAAATGATGCTATGAATATATTTGCTATTAAAGAGTCATAGATGTGAAATAAATTGTCATTAACATAAATAATTTACAATTAAAGAAATATCTTTCAATTTTAATTTCAAATCTTCAAATATTAAGGAATTATATATCAACGGTCATATCAAAGGAAATTATTAATGCATATCACATACTGGTCAATCAATTGGAGATAATATGCAAACATATTAACTTGAAATTTTGACTTTTTAATATTTAATTTTCAACAATCCCCGACAAAATTCAAAATTTAAGCATATCAAATGATTAAGATTTATAGAAATAAATTGTTGGATATTTATTGCGTATCGATAAAATAGTTTACAAACTTTGAACTTCATCTAGTATTGATAAGTTTATATTTGGAAGAAACAGAGAGAACTAGAACTCGTTCCTTTGTTTTAAATTCCACTACCATACACACAATATGGAGATTCTCATCGCAGTTAGCGCATTAAATGGCCTTATGCAAATACAAACACTCTCATATAGGTGAGTTCCTACCAAGAATATGTGTAGATTCATATCCTGCGGAAAATACCACCTCGGTCCTCATTAAGAGTTAAAATGCTCACCCTATCATCTACATGTAGCACACTCATCATAGGAATGGGGTCAGAGTCTGTGCTCCTAAAAAATGTGTACTATTTTAGTCAACTTATTGGCTTGTTATTACTCATTGAATCTCTTTCAAGGGATCGCCTATCAAAGATTGGGTTGCCACCGTAAGTAGATCTATTATGGGCATAATCCCATCTCCCTCGAGGAATTTTGGACTTTTGTCATATTTAATCCTTTAGTAAAACAATCAGCAAGATTGTTTTATGTTTTTATATGTTGAACTGTAACAATTTCATTTTTTATATATTGTTTAATTGAGTTTTGTCTTTTTTTTATATGTCTGTTTAATTTTGAATTTATTATATTTTTCTTGCAATATTCAATAGTAGCTCTAGAATCACAATTAATTGATATAAATGGAATTGGTTGAGGAATTAAAGGTATATCAAATAATAATTTTTTTAACCGCTCTACTTTTGTACAAGTGGTACCTAGAGCTATTAATTCAGCTTCCATTGTGCTTTTAGCAATAATGGTTTGTTTAGTTGATTGCCAAGAAATTGCACTACCTCCTAAAAGGAATACATAACCTGTTGTGGATTTAATATCTAAACAATCTGATATCCAATTGGCATCAGCAAATCCTTCTAAAACTGATGGATAACCCGTAAATTTAAGACCATATTGTGTAGTTCCTTTAAGATACTTAAAAACTCTTGTAATGCTATCCAATGTTTTTTATTTGGATTATTTATATATCTACATAATCTTGAAACTACATATGATATATCAGATCTAGTTCTATTAGTTAGATACATAAGGGAACCTATAATTTGAGCATATTTTTCTTGTTCTTCTGGATGACTGAATCACCTTTATTTTTATACAAATGTGAATTAGGATCATATAGTGTATTTTTAAATTAGAATATCTAAATTTATCAATGATTGATTGAGTAGAATGAGATTGAAATGGTATAATTGAATTAGGAGATCTAATGATTTTCATTCTTAAAATAACGTCAGCTTCTCCTAGGTATGAATAAATCTTTCATATCGAAATTGTGTGATAACATTGATTTTGCTTTATTTATTAATTTTGTATTTGGAGTAAGAATTATAATGTCATCTACATAAAGGGCATAATAGATAAATTCATTATTTTCCTTTTCATAATAAAGGCAATTGTTTGATTCACTAATTTGAAAGTCAAGTGATAACATTGCATTATCAAAATTTTCATGCCATTGTTTTGGAGCTTGTTTTAAACCATATAAAGATCAAACTAATGTACAAACTTTTTGCTCTTGTCCATTGGCTATTTATCCTTCTGGTTGTTGCATATAAATTTCTTCTTCAAGATTTCCATGTAAAAATGTCCATTTGATGTATCAAAAGTTTGTATATTGATGCTAATGCAAATCAAATTATTATTGTAGTTATTCTTGCAACTGGTGCATAAGTATCAAAATAATCTATGCCGGTTTTTCATTTATAACCTTGTATTACTAATCTGGCTTTAAATCTTTCTATTGTTCCATATGTTTTAAGTTTCTATTTAAAAATCCATTTACAACCTAAAACTTTAGTACCTGGAGGTAAATCAGTTAATATCCAAGTATTATTACTTATAATAGATTCAATTTCACTATTATTTGCTTTCTTCCAAAATGATGCTTCCGGAGATCGTATTGCATCTTCATAAGATTTTGGATTATCTTCAATTAAATAAGTTATATATTCTTCACCAAAATTCTTTTCTATTTTCCCTCTTTTATTCCTTCTTTGTTCCAGTAAATAATCATGATTTGATACAGAAATAGATGTCAATGAAATAGATTTTGATGTAAATGGTAAAGTAGTAGGATTAATATTCTTAAATTTGAAAATATTTTCAAAGAAAATAGCGTCTCTAGATTCTATAACTGTATCATTTGATATTTCACTTATTTCAAATTTAATAACTAGAAATCTATATGTACTACTATTTAGTGAATATCCTATAAATATTGCATCTACTGTTTTTGGTCATATTTTCTTTCTTTTTGGTTCAAGAATTGTTACTTTTGCTAAACATCCCCAAACACGAAAATAATTAAGTCTTGAAGGATATCCTTTCCAAAATTCATATGGTGTTTTATTTTTATCTTTAACGGACCTGGATTTAATAGATGAATAGAACAAATGGAAGCATGATTAATTGTATGAGGTTTAATAACTGTATTAGAAAAAACTGCACCATATACAAAAAAACCTGCCAAAGAGGGCAATCCTGAAACTCCCACAGAGGGTGAAATAGAAACTGTCGAAGAGGACACTTCCAAATCAAAACCTAGTGTTGAGAAAGTAGAGTTTGATTGTCATTTTAGAATTTTAAGTTGTCTTTCTGATGACCTTTATGAAATATATAGAAAATATGAAAAGGCTAAAGACATATGGAATGTATTAGAGGATGCATATAGTAGGGAACATGAATGATTAATAAGATTTATAATTTCTGATTTTCATAGTTATAAAATGGTTGACGAAATTTCAATTAATGATCAGATTCATAAATTCCAAAATATGATTCAAGAAATACATAGAGGTGGAGGGACACAATTAGATGAAAATTATCAAGTTGTCTCATAGATAAATACCTTCTTGGTCAAAGTTTGCTCAAGATCTTAGAAAATCACAAAATAAACTTGAGATGAGGTCTGTCATTCAATCAATTAGAATTGAAGATCAATTTAAACTTCGACTAGAGAAAGAAGATCAAATGTTATCCAAAGTTTATTTAATTGAAAAGCAAGATAATGCTAAGAATCAACATTATCAAAATAAGAATAAGAATCACAAGTTTCGTGGAAGAAAATTCAAGAAAAATGGGAATATCAACAAAAAAAAGTTTAATAAATCAATGATATTTCCTAGACCCAATCATGAGAAAAAGAATGATAGTGATTAGTTCTGCTATGTTTGTGACTGAGACAACCAAATTTGATATGACACCATCAGATACCCTGCCCCTGCTTGCACAAAGTGTATGATATCGACTGGAATTCCATAATCATCGAGTAGCAATTGATTTGAAGAATATTTGAAAAATTAAGAATAATTAAGAGAACTTTAGTTGAATCTTTTACTAATAACTAAGAGATATGTTATACATGATTGCGGTATTTTCTTTATTAATATGATTATACTCTACTTATTAGAAATCAATATGTTCAATATAGCACACGATAGATTCTTGACAAGACACCTATATAAAAAGATTCTTGTTTAACTATTTATAAAAAAATTATCATACTTTCTAACTTAAAAGCCGAGAGCCTCTATCTCTCTGTTTTTTTTAATCGTATCTATAATTATTTTCGTTAAATATTCCCGATGATATATGTTTTAAAACAAATATACTTCCACAAATAGAGTTAGATTTCAAGGTTTCTTATCTTTGCCTCATCATCAACAATGTTAGTTTTCTAATATTTTTCTTTCCTCATTTTTGTCCTTATCGAAGAGCCCCTACGTTTTCATGCTTCTCAGTTCTCACATCCCAACAAATTATAGATGATGTGCCTAAAATGTATCAAAACTATAATAATAGTATAATACCATTCTTTAACGTTTTTTATAAAATTTTCACGTGGCTAATTATGTTATATTCAAATTTACAGATTTCAAGGGTTTTAAAAATATTTACTTCTATTAAAAAATGATTGTTAGTTTTTCTCATAAAAATGATCATTTGAAGAATTTTTTTTTTCTGACGAAGATATTTATATTTTCAGAATAACGTCCAAAAACAACTCTGTTTGTAGTGTGTGTTGCGCTAATTAAGAAGATTTGGTGAGTACAATTTAAAAAATTTACCATATTGGCTCTAAATGACAAATACAAACTCAAACTACTTTACGAGTGATGTATGTAAAATTTTGAAAATTTTGAATACATTTAGTACAAATTCAAGCGGTTTTTTATAAGTTATTTTATGTATTTATTTTTCATTTTTCTTTACTGTTTGATCTTGTATTGAATGAATTCAGAAATTTTTAAAATTTTGTATGTATACACATTACTCGTGAAGTAGATTAGTTTTGACAGTTTAGATTCGTAATTTGAAGCCAATTAAATAGATTTTAGAGTTTGATGAGCACAACACATTCTAACTTTGCTCAATAGATTAGTTAGAAGTTTAGAACTAGAGTTAGAACCGGGTCTTTGCTGCACGTGCATAATCCTGGTGATCATATTATTAAGAAAATAAAAAAAGTTGAAGATCAACAAAAATATTTTTGATTTTTTGTCAATTTTTTTTTATAAACATGCCATAAATCGGTAACACAGCGAAAATTGATAAATAAAAAAAAATAATTATGTTATTTCTAAAAACGTTTCACTGGTAATGGAGAATTGATGATCCCTGCAAATGAAAAACGGCAAATGCAATTTTTTCCGTGTGTATACAATTTCAAAATTTAAGAAAAATATATGGTTCTTAATAAAAAAATATAAAGTAGGAAACTTTTATTTCAGATTTATTGGAATTATTGAATATGTACACAACTTTTAAATTTATGCGGATAAAATGCATACAGATTTTGATACTTGATATTGATCCTGTTCAAACGACTTTGACAAAAGGCATCATTTGGACTGCCACACTCCGAACAATAATCTGAGCTCGTTACACGTCTGGACAAACGGGTCGGTGCATTGATTTTTAATGAAATTTCCAAACGGTTTCAGGCGTCCATCAGCCATCTAATGCTAATCTAAAGGTACAATAATTGCTGACATGTGCTCGCAGAACGACCCGATCGGGCCGATCTTTTGGGCCATGTAACAAATTTATACAGCCTGATTTTTATAAAATGGATTGTATATGAATCAGGTTTGAATTAAGTTTGTGTTTAAGTTTAGCCCAGCTTCAGCTTAAACCCAGTTTAATTTGTGCTTGACCATATCTATATATTCAAAGAAGCTCGTAACTCCAACCTAACAGATACGGAAATAAATCTGCTGTGATCCTAATGGAATAACAGGGTCTTGTTATTCCGATCTCAACCATTCCAAATTAGCATACTGATTGGGCCTTTTGATTTTGTTGAGTGGGTTACGCTTAGATAAATTATAAGAAATTAAGAATATCAAGAAATAAAATAAATTAAACAATTGAGCGCTTTGATAGGAATCCATTTTCTAGTCAGAGAAAATTGTTTGGAGGCACACTGATGAAGAAAAGATACAACCGAGCTTATACCATCCACTCATCACATAAACAAAGAAGGTTAATTTCGACATTGTCATTATGATCGCATCACAACAAGCAACTCAACATGAATTCATCTCGGTGCAACTTCTAAAAAACTCTTACCCATCAGTTCCTTAGTGTATCCTGCCGGGCTGGCTTTGAGGGAGCAATCCCGGGATAAATGGCACGCCTGTCTTTGAAATCCATTGGGTGCCCTGGATGAAGTGCTCCACAGTGAACTGCTGCGCATCAGTGTAGGTGATAGTCTTAACACCCTTCCACTTGGCCCGCTTGCTCGTGTCGGATCCAGGCCCGTGGTTATCGAGCTCACTGTAGAAGCAAGTGTTGAGTGCGAAGTTGCCGAGCCATGGATGCCAGCCCTGTGGGTTGATCAGGTCATCGAGTTGAGATTGGATGTAGAAGGTGCGGGAGTACTCCTTCCACGGGCGGCCGAGGTAGGTCTGAATCTTGTCGCGCACCGGGAAAAGCGTTTTATCTGCTGAGACAGTGCAGTTAATGATCACAATGCCACCGGCCGAGCGTGGCTCCTTGCGGCCCTGTGCGGTAACAATGTTGGTCTGGGTGTCCATTGGTTTGCGCACTAGGAGGAGGCAGTTCTGGAAGATGACCTGTATTACAACCCAATGCTATCGATTTAGGATCCAAACACATCACCGTATGACACACACACACACATGTATATGATATAGAATATATATATTGCATCATTAATTAATTAGGATATGGAGAGTGTGTAGAGACCTGGGCATTGCCGAAGATGAAGTCGATGGTGCCAGAGACGGTACAGTCACGGTAGAACTGTCGGTTGGCGTGAGTGTACAGGGTGTCTTGGTAACCATTGAAGTGGCAGTTGTAGAACACCGAGAGATCAGATTGCACGCGAAGGGCCACAGCCTGGTGGTTCTGTGGGCCAGCGGTGTTCTCAATCCCAAGATCACGTGCAAAAAACCCATTTCCTATGGCCTCTGTTATATGTTTAAAGAAATGATATGACAATTAATACGCTAGAAAATCTTAAGCTGTTTTTTGCAAGGGAAGTTTGTTCAATGTAATGCAAAAGATCATTTTTTTGTCTTCTTCCTTTGCATGAAGGCTACCCAAATAACACATACATGCACACTCGTGCAATTTTATCTACGTAGACAGAGGCGGATGCACATTTTGGATCAATCGACTAAATTTATTTTCAATATTTGTATCGTGCATTTTCTATATATTTCATATAATTTAGGGTAATATGCTATTGATATTGTGAAATTGACTCCATACCGTAACATGGAAATTTTATATGATATTAACCCCATTTACATGGAAATTTTATATAATTGACTTTATTCACGTTGACTTCTCTAGTTTGAAAGTCTAGCCTCTGCCCTATATAAAGAGATGAATATTTGGGCTTACCGAAGGTAGCAGTGTCCTTGGTTGTGAGGTTCATCATGAAGTTCTTGTTGCCAGAGATGATAGTCTTGGTAGGCCCATCACCATACATGACAAGGTTGTGTGTCGACCTGTTAACGGTGATGTACTCCTTGTAAATACCCTCCTTGATGTAGATAACAAAGTTCTCCTCACTCTTTTGGGGCACCTTGTCAAGCGCCTCCTTGATGGTTTTGAAGTCGCCAGAGCCGTCCTTGGCCACAGTCAAATTTGGCTTGGGTTTTGGAGGACCTGTCTCGATCAGGCTGCGCTTACTACTGGGCACCCAACTGGGGGTTCCACCGGAGCTGGCCTCCTCTTCATCTTCCTCGAGCAGGCGCCTCTTGTTGTTGTTTAAGAAGGGAAGGTCTAGGTTTGCGAATTGCTTGGAGAACTCGTCAACTACGGCAAGGATGTTGGTTGTGAGTTCACTGGTGCTTTTGAGCGACTCTTGCATCTTGTGCGCAGCATCACCTGTGGTGTTGTCGAACCCGTCCATGCAGGTATCCTTATATTTAATTACATAATGAAATGATCAATATATATGCCTATATATAATGTTTAATTATGATAATAATATAAAAACCATGAACCGTTGGCATTATTTATGTTTATGAAGTAAAATTATACATACTTGATAAGTTAGGGCAGCAGAGAGCCATGTTCTAAGGTCTTCGGTAGCCTTCTTAAAGTTGGTCATCTCGAACCCACCGAGCTTATCAAAGGACGTCTTTAAATCCTCGACCGCATACTCCAACAACTCCTTGCAATTCTCCAAGGCACCAGACGTGCGTGGGTCATTAGCAAGGGTGTTCAAGGTCTCCGACTGGTTCATTGCCAAGGTGATGCGGTCAGACGTGACCTTAAATATAGCCTGGGCCAACTCGGTCGGGCTTGACGCATTAACCGTGGCTTTCTCAAGCGCACTCTCGCATGTCTGTTTATAGTCGACCGGCTGGCAAAACTCCTGGATCGCCTTGACAGATGTCGAGAGCTGGTTTGAATCAGTGCTCCCGGAGCTGGAGCTCTTCTTGCCACTTTGTGTCGATATAACGGCAACCGCAGCAACGACTGCCACGAGAAGCACCACGGACCCTCCGATCATGACACCCTTTTTATTGCCCATTTTGAGTTTTTTTTCGAAAACTTGTGGACCGAGGCAAGAACGGATTGATTGGAGATGGCTTTTGATTAATTAGGTTTATATAAGATTTGGGAAAGATGAAACTATATACAACATGATCGTTAGAGAGGAACAGCGAAAGGCAAGGGAAAGCCACAAGAAAAATAGAAAAAAGTTAAGCTTGTTTCAAAGAGATCGTTTTATTTGCTAATTGTGGTAAAATGGAAACAGTTGTGATTCATTGATCATGCTGGATTTCCCGGATAACTGCATAAGTGGCAATACTGCTCAAAAGGGATGCTCGTCAGGAGGTGGAGCTGGTGCTCCCTGCGAAGGACAGGATCCGGTTATTTCAGCTGACAACAATTAATACCTTTGATTCGGTTTTGGAAGCAGAATATACAGACAAAGAAAAACCTGCTGCCTATAAATGAGGAAATTTATGTATGCTAACAATCATCTATATTAATATTTCCAAAATAATATTAAGATTTTGCAATTTTTGTTGACTGTATTTCTCTATGTATTGCTAGTATTGTTGTTTCAAAATTTTGGCCGCTTCTTTTATCTCAAAAGAATTTTTTTTTTCCGTTTTTGAACATTAATTACCACATAGTACATGCTAAATACCTATATGCTTTGTAAAAAAAAATTCAGTATGACCTCGCAATTAATTAGATACGAGGATGAGATTTTTGGATATGATTATATATTTAATGGATGGCAACGGCCAATAAATATGTGATCTATAGCATTTAACTAGCCTTGATCTTGATGGATTCGCATTTGCCATCCATTAAAATATACATAAAAATGGGCCCATTTGGAATGTCAACGCAGAAACCCAAAGAGGGTCGTTCAAGAAATTGCTTCTGTCACTGTGTCGCATTTTCAGCGACTTCTCATACTAAATACGGTCGGCACTTATTTTTTTAAAGAAAAAATAGGGTTGATAATCGCAGTCACAAAGTTTTGTAAGTCCGTGTTGAAAAAAGCAAACACAATGTGCTCAAACAAACTTAAGCTTAAGTAAAGAAGAAAAGAAAGCATGAAATGAGACTACCTAAAAAGTAAATTAAAATGCAGAAAGAAAGACTACCTAAAAAGTAAATTAAATTGCAAAAAGAAAAACAGAAAGTATCGGTCTTCTATTTCTCTTTTCTCTATTATTCAATGCCAAGCTTGGTTTACGACACGCCCATGTACCGTTGTAGCATCTGTGCCACTTGCTCTATTAGTTCTTTCTTTGTCTTTGCAAAGTATGTTAAGGTTCTTGCACAACGTTATCTCCAGATGACAAATATAGCTACTAGTAGGGTTTTCCCTTGCCTTTTTGTTGTTTGTTACTTGCAGTAGAGCGTGTACCGGCTGTTCTGTCATTAGCTGGTCTATGTCCATGAGGCAGTAGTTATCTTTTGCGAATTAACATTTGCTCACCATGTGGTTTACAGATTCTGCATCGTGTCGACACATAACACACTTGTTTGTTAGCGGCCACCCTCTTTTTCTGAGATTGTCGATTGTCAACAGTTTGTTATTGGCCAGAAGCCATTGAAACACCTTGGCCCTAGGTGGGACGTGGAGCTTCCACAAGTGTTGTGTGTGCATCGCCATAGGTGGGACATCTTTGAGCGCTCGGTATGCACTGTTAATGCTGAAAATACCCGTGGTTGTCCATTTCTATTTGACATCATCCTGATCCATGTCCGAGTATAGAACCACTCTCGTGAAGTAATCCCTCAGAATTTGGAGTACATCTCCTGCCCTTGGGGTTCTGGTCTCTAAATTGGAGCTCAATTGGCACCGTCATTTGCCTCTTGTAGTGTAATACTATATTCAGTAGCATGTGTGTATAAATAATTTAAGCGTAATTTGAGAATCCCATGACCCTAGTCATGGTTTTATAGCAACATCCGATTATCCCGTCCATAGACATCAGCAATGTAATAAAATACGGTTTTATAATAAAATGCAGTATTATGCGGTGCATATGCAGCTTACAACCGCATAAAACTAGCTGTCCATAGACATCAACAATGTAACAAAATGCAGTATGCATATGCAGCGCATGCCTATGCGACATATTAAATGTTTTATTTATTAAAAAAAATCGAACTCTTTTGAACCCAAATAATATTATTAATTGAAGCGGATCGGATATCCGGTAATAATCGAAATTCAATCCAACTTCGAACCCGGGCAGAGTCCAATTGAGTGGTTTGCTCAGTAGTTCGCAGCCTGTTTTATAGAGGAAGGAGCAAAGATTTTCTTTTGTTCAGGTATTGTGGGACTAAAAAAATAGAACCTCTTTTCAGGACATGTGCTTTTCTCAGGCATCGCACATGGAAAATTCTTTTCTGTTCTCTGGACAGACATGGTGCACTTCTTTTTGCTGGACCATTATCCCACTTATCTGTTGGGCTTGGGCCGAAGGATTTATTATTTTATTACTAAAGATACAAACAATGTTGGGCCTAATACTTATATAAGAAATGTTGAACATGGTAGGCTCTGTGATAAAGAACGGAAATAAATTTAATTCGAAGCCCAATGATTTTTATCAAATGTTTTTCATTATTTTATTACTATTTTATTTAATTGTATCATAATAAAACCACATATATAAGTCCGCATGAAAATCCGCATATGCGGCCGCATACCGCATACCGTATACCGTATGAAAACCGCAATTTATAACATTGGACATTAGTGACATTGGGACGAGATTTTTGTTGAGCAATGTGCCTTGGAATATTGGCTTCCACATCCTTTGGTTTGGCTGTTGCTAGTACCAACACCATTTCATGAGGCATGCCTTGTTGAAGGCAATTAGGTCCATTACTTTTAGACCCCCTTTTGTTTAGGTCTGCATACTATTTTCCAATTTGCCAGATTCATCTTTCTTGATTCTGCCCCAACTCCATGCCATAAAAACTACCTTCTTGTTTTATCCAATTGCTTGACCATCCATTTTTGGAGTTTAAGCACCATCATGAAGTATATCAGGAGCGCCGAGAGTACTGTATTTAGCAGGACTAGCCTACTCGTAATGGACAGTTGTTTGGTAGCCCATCTAGCTAGCTTGCGATTCATTATGTGGATTATGGTAAGTATGATGTTTTGGGTAGCTTTTTGTTGGATAGTGGCAAGCCTAAGTATGTGAATGGAAATGATCCTAGATTGTAGCCAATTACCGTGGCTAGTTGCTGTGCGTTTTGCGGTTTTGGATCGACTATTAACAATTTAGACTTGTGCAGATTTATTGCCAGAACCTGAAATGTTTTGAAAAATTAGCAAGGCAATTTGGAGAGCCTGAAGTTGTTGTGTTTCCTGTTTGACGAAGAAAAGGGTGTCATCTGTGTACAATAGGCAGGGTTTCAGGCCCGGAAAGGGTAAGCGGATGGCCTCAATTGTTGCGAGCTTCACCATGTATTTGACCAAGAAGTCCAATGCGATGATGAAGAGTGGGGAGAGAGGGTCTCTCTGGCGGAACCCTTTTTTTAACGTGATTTTCCTACCCAATAATCCATTGACGATGACCTGTGATGTCCCCAGCAGGACTGACATTTGGATCCATGCTAACCAAATAGTCGGAAAGCCCAAACGGTTGG
This sequence comes from Carex cristatella, assembly GCA_024447775.1. Classification (NCBI taxonomy): domain Eukaryota; kingdom Viridiplantae; phylum Streptophyta; class Magnoliopsida; order Poales; family Cyperaceae; genus Carex; species Carex cristatella. The sequence continues at coordinate 1,105,786 of JAJHPF010000024.1, read as the reverse complement.
CACTTGTTAATGTATTAATTTTTGATATAGAAATGTGGAGCTCACCTGTTAGCTTTTATTTAATTATTTATAAAGAATTTTATTCAGAGTTTGAATTCATAATATCTCATATAAGAGGATATGTGATTTTGTCACTAAATCAAAAACTAATTCTGAACCCTTGTTAATGTATAATGTATTGTTGTTTATTAAACAAGAATAGATAATACGTGGATAATCTAAATTTATTTAATAGAGGGATCATTTGACAATCTTAACAATTTTTAAAAATAGGATCTCAATTGAAAATCCAATAAGCAAGATTTTGTGTATATTTTATTGTACATTACATGACTTAAAATTTCAAATGTTTGAAATTCAACATCCTTAAAATATTATCGAACAATACTAAAATTATATGAACTTAACTGTCAGCTAGGCTATAAAAAAATTTGAAAAATAACTATTATCAAGTAATTCCTTTCTTTACTTGATAATATTTTATTAAAGTAAACTTAATAGATTGATACATAAACGTGTTAAGAATAAATATTAAAATAAATAACAACTGATCACGAGTCAAATTTCTTTCAGAGGATGTAGTTGAATCCTTTGAGGAGTATGTTAGACTGGTGATCAAATGATTCTACTCTCACTAGTCTATATTTCTCATAATCTCATGTAAGCTTGGGTTCAAGCTGATGGCATAATAAGATTCTGCCAATTTATATATGACATACAAACTTCTCTTCTATTCTAATTTTTCTACTACATTTTATCCTGTTTATATACTAACGGCCGAAGACTTCTTGTTAATGCCAAAAAAAATGAGGACTTCTTGCTAATTAATGCTGGATTAATTAAGAGATGATACCAGTTTACTGATCGTTCAAAAGCAAATAGTTACCCCCGTCAGTCATGGTTGATATTGTATATATATCCATGAACAACAAATTAAAGAAACACATCAGTCATTTACTATAAATTACAGTTCGCTTTCTGCTCATTGACCTCCTATCCATCCTTTTAATAATTTTTGGCCAATCAAGACAAGATCTCTTAACATTCATTTAAAAACAAAAGGGCTTGCTCTTCACAAATAATTTATCGAACCTTCATTACAATTATTCTCACTAAAAAGAGTACATTATCAGATTGCACATCTTAGTACCCATACTGATGCAACAAAAAAAAAAAGGATAAAAGCAGAACATACACTCCCAGAAAAGAGAACCAGAGGTCCAGAGCCTCTTCACTTTTATTCTCCAGCACCACTTACCCTCTTTAATTCTCATAATCAAAGCTCTAAATTGGATATTGAAATAGTTTTATGCATCGGGGTTGGCGAGAAGATAAGCCTCGGCGGTCTTGATGATTCCAACAAATGATGCCTTGACCCTCTCTGCTTCCTCCTCGGCATTGGCTCCAGGCACCGGCTTGTAAGAACCAACCACCTTCACCACACAGCCACCATCCTTGGGCACGAATACGGTGTCGGAAGACGCTGACTCGACGTGGGTCCCGATTCCACCGCCCTCAATTAATGAGCTCTTGACCTCAAATTTCTCTACATCAATGAAGTCTAGGCGCTCCTTTACATAGCTGAAGGGCATCCCTGTAATTGTGAAATTTGATCAGGGCATGAATTTGTGTAATTTATTAATTGTTTGTTGCTAGACTTTTGTAATTAGATGGATAGAATGACCGCAGTAAATAAAGCTCTTTAAACATGATTGATATGAATTAAGGAAAAATATTTTTTGACAGTACCTGGGGCAAAGTTGAATTGCCTGATGCTGCCAACACCACCGTCGCCCTCTACCGGGACGGCGCTGACAACTTTATCGGGTGAGAGCTTAGGGGCCAGGTTGTGCCAGTCCATGATGGCCGCCTTAAAGAGGCGTGGGGCTGGGACAGAGGATTCGACTTCGCATGACCAGCTGGAACTCATGGTTGCTTATGAGTTGAAGGGAAGTGAGGTTACTTGCAACTCTGAATGCAGATTGTGCTAAGTTGCAGTGGGATGAAGGTTTAGTGAGTGTTGGAGTCTTTATATAGATGACTAGAAGGTGGGTTGGTGTGGCTTTAGCCTATCAATTTTGACTGTAATAAATTGATTTTCTTTTCTAATAATAATGAAAATATTTTATAAGGTGTCATTATGTAAATCTCCATATATTCTTTTTAATGAATTGGTTGGTGCGTCACGTGTTCTTCTATCTTTGACTACCATCAAAGTATTGGAAACTCGATTAAGTTACGTCATTCATTTCATGCTTGAAATCAACTAATTAATTCGTCAATGTGAGAGAGGGATATCTCCAAGTTCCATTTTTCTTTGAAGAAACTAAATTCTCCATTAAACGACTAAATGGGTCACTTCTCTTGTATTTTTTGGCAATAACATAAAAATTAGGTGAAATTGTGAAAATGCCACTTCAAAACTTTCAAATTGTGAAAATGCTACTTCAAACTTTGAAATTGTGAAAATGCCACTCCAAATAATTAATAACTAAAATATCCTCACCCGCCCATCTCCGCCTCTGCCCCTCCGCCACCTCCTCCGCCATCCTCCGCCAACCCGACCCTCATCCGTCGCAAGACCCGACTCTACGACCCCATCCGCCGCGCTCAGCCGCCATTCGGAACAAGAGAAGAAGAGGAGAAGAAAGGTATTTCAGTCATTAATTATTTGGAGTGACATTTTTATAAATTAATTAAGTTTGGAATGACATTTTCACAATTTCAAAATTTGGAGTGATATTTTCACAATTTGAAAATTTTGAAGTGGCATTTTCACAATTTTTCCAAAAAAATTAAGGGTACGGAGATCGATTCAAAGTTTTTTTTAGTACATGGTGATATTCATCTTTGCATGGTTATGTTCATCTTTATAGAACTTCATTACTCATTTCTCAGCTGCACAGATTCATGAATTTTGTTAAATTTGTTTTGAAATCGAATAACTGAAAGTAATAATAAATTAAATAGCACTTTAAGTAATAGAATTTGAAGAACCAAAATTGACCTGAAATTTGGATAAACATTTTGACATGGCATTTTTTAATTTATATAGAGCAAAAAAATACATAGGACAGTTTCACTCTATTGTCTATGCGTACGAATTATAAATTGCCCCGTCAAAATGTATACCCTTGAAATTTCTAACCGATAAAGCTTGAAGTCACCATTAGAGGGGATTTCGAGTAAAATTCCTAGTCTTTTCTGGCAAAGAGAAAATGGTGTATTGGGTGTAACCGAAAAAATGTTTTGTTATTTTATTTAGCGGAGAGAAATTTAACACATGTCATCATGTCGGAAATGTATTGCAGGTCAAATTATTTGAGCTGAATTTAATATGGACTTGAACTTATTAGGCCGTATAATTAATGGGCTGGATTTTCTGCTCCATCTCTAAAAAAGGTTTATATAGATGCAATTGAAGTGGCATGTGTTTTATAAATATACTGTGAACAATTCAACTTTGGATATCTATTCTGCTTACACTTATTTAGAAAACTAAGAGAGACCATAAGAGAGAACCTGTGTTCGATACTAGCATACTAACTCACGGTTGTTGTTCAACTTATTTGTGTAGATACTGATAGAGGCATGACTGCTCTTGTTGTGTATATTCGGCATGAGATTAGATAGAGAAGATATATTTGTCACACCCCAAAATATGGGTATAACAGTCTGTCGCGTATATTTATTAAGACATATATGCTAGGCAGTGGATCTTTTATATGCATTACCAATAAAACCATTACATATTAACCACATCCAAATATTTCTTACAAAATTTATCTAACAGAATTATCTGACATGATACGACAAACTATGTTTTAGAAATGCCTCCCGCATCCTGTCAGTCTCAACAACCCAAAATCTCCAATTTCATGTGGTTAGGCTGTCAAATACAATCTCGAACGGTCTCTCCGTATCCGTGTAATAAACCTGAAAATAACCCAAAGGGTGGGGGTGAGAAATAATAATAATATTATCTCTCAGTGCGAATTTGCCACAACTAGGCCACTGGACTTGCAATCAATCCATATCCAGAATTAAATCCTCGCAACTTGACATTATCAGTTCAACTTATATATATAAATGAATGCAAATGCTTAATCACAATATTCAATCGAATCTCAACTCACGGAATCTCAAATGAAGCTCCACAGAGATATATTTGGCTTAATCTCAGATTATCAAGTCTGGTAACACATACAGATGACCCACCAACTTGTCATGCAGGTGGCCAAGCTAAACCCACACCTGCCGGTACTCAGTACCCTCCACTGACCTCATCTGATGTGTTTAGGCTTATACAGTTCACTAAGGTCTGGTTCATAGTCAGACAATATATATTTCGTATGCAATAAATTCAGAATTCGTAATTCTCAACACATTAAATAAAACTGTCATTCCGGTCCCATACTAGACATGACATCAGTCAGACGTTTCTTTAAAGTCATCCACCATAATCACCGTCAAAATCAGAATCAGAATCAGATTCCCCCTCCCAACCGGTACTGGGATTAGTGAGGGCCGTTCATCATATGCGCATAAGGATTCCGTAACCAAAGTCTAGTCTATAGCTCCTAGACTTTGCAGAGCTCAATAGATTTTCATAAATGTAAACTTGTGGTGACTCAACCATAATTCAGAATAGGAGATTCATACAAACGGTAACCGTACGTACAAAATGATAGGTCAACAATATTACACAAAATTCAGTTATAATTTGATTGGGCTATGCACATGATTCACACATCTCAAATAATGCAACAATCAGTCGTTCAACATGAAAAACAAATAATAATTTAATTCTAAAAATGTAATATCAAACAAGTCCAGTAACCCCGCACCTGATATCGTAAAGCAAACCGATGAATTCATAAGAAATCTGTCTCTTCGAAAAATCACGTCTCGTCCGTGTCTTCGTAATTACGTCAGATCACGACAGCATCTAATAACTTCCAATTCAACACATTGCAAATCTCTTTTTTTTTTTCACTATTTCTTTTCATTTTTCTTTCCCTCTTTCTTTCTGTTTCGTTCTTCTTCTTCTTTTTTTCTTCGTTCTCTTTTTCTTTGTTTTTGTTTTCCGTTCTTATCCCAAAAAGAGAGAGGGCATGGCTTTTTAAAAAAAAATGATGGAAGGGAGTTCAAGAGCCAAAACAGGCCGCGTGGCCTTAGTGCCACGTAAGCCATTTTTTTTTTTTTTTCATATTTTGTACATAAAACCTTAAGTTTATGAGATTTATAAATAAGCCCATTATTATTAATTTCAAGAAAACTTGCTAAACATGTTTCATAAATAAGTACTAATGGTTTCTAAATAAATCAATAAATCCAAAAATATAACAAAGAAGTTTATTAAAGTTATTGAATGTTACATTAAATCAATAAAAACATGTTCTATTAGACATTATGTATAGTTCTAAGAATATCACTCAAACGTTCATATTAAATTTTCACTTATTAATTTTATTTTCATATATATATATATATATATTTTACTTCCAGAATTCTCATTAATTTATAAATTCTTCAAAACTCCAACTTTAATTAATATTATACTTATTTTGTTACCTTCTTAATGAACTTTTGGATAATTAATTTAACTTTAATTAGCTTCAAAATAATTTAGCTATCCCATTGATATGTACAAGAAACAATATTGGTTCTTTAAACAATCGATATTTTACCAAACAAATACAACAATACATACAAACGTTTTGTATTTTCATTTTGATATTAATATCATATATATATTTTGCAATAATATTACAATATTATTACTAGAGTTCGAAGTTGTTGCTGCATGTTTAGTAAATTATATATATCTTGAAATTAATTTTATATATAAATTCTGTTTGAATAATAATCAATTAAATAAATTGAACTGAATTGTTGAATCAATATTCTGCCCAAATTTTCTACACATCAATTAGATATACTCTTAACAAAATCTCATTTGAAAGGGGAAATTACATAGAAAACGTTCGTGATTTTAGATTTGCAAAATTCCTCATATATCATTATAAATATGAATGAGATTGAATGAAAAAAAAAATCACCTCTAAAAATGTGTATGCCCCCCCCCCATATAGTTTGAGTGGTCTCCCATGTAGTTGGAGAAACAGTTATTTATGTTAAAATTGTTTACTTTATAGATATAAATATTTCTATATATAGATATAAATACTTTCGTGCATAAATATTAATACTTTAGAAAAAAAAAATTAGTATTGGAGGTTTTGTAGTTCCGAAGACAATTATGGTAGTTATGGTGCAGGGAATAGTGCGGAGATAGGAAGTGGGAAGATAGTTATCAGGATCCTATTTTTTAAGGTTTCAAATTTGTCACGATTGTCATGAGAAGTTACTATTCTCGTCTTTTGACATTTTCTACTTCTCTATTGTATATTTTTGATCTGAAACCATACGAAACCATACTCGAAAGTTCCCCAACAAGCATCATTTTTTGGTTTTTGACTTCGAGCAGAAGCGGATCTAAAAGTTAGTCGGATGTGACTTACTCCTCATAAATGTTTAATTGAATTTATTTTATATAAGTTTTTATATAGTCTAGCCCTTTTATAAAAATTGAAATGTTTACTTGTAATCTAGTGGTTAGAATTCTATTTTGTAAGTGTGAAAATTTCAGTTCAAATTTCACCTATCACATATTGTGTATTTAAAATTTTAGTCGGCTCTATTGTGATTTTTTATTTCCGCCCCTGCCCACGTTCATACTCTATGACTTCAGATCCAGTGCAATACCTGAGTAGTGTAATGAGACATGAGTCATCAGTTTTAACCTGACACTAATCTTAAAATGGACCCTCTGTATTCTCTGATAGGGACTGAATTCCTTTTGACCCGTCTAACACTAATCTTAATGTTTCGTATATGCTATATTTTCAATCTGATTTTAATGATTTGCTGATTTTATATTGGACAGGTGGAAGAGTGAACAAGTGTGTAAATTTCTTCTGCCCACTCCAGACTGTTATTTACTCCGAGCCTCCGACTCCACCAGACCACCACTGTGGTGAAGGTGATGACAACCAAACGAGATATGTGGTCAGATCTAGAAGAGGAAAGCACAGAAGAAATAGTTTGATTCTGGGTTATCGCAAATTCTATCAGGTATAGATCCTTGGATTCAGATCGGGATTACATATGTGAGATGAATTCATGACATTGTGATCAGGTAGGAAGGTTATATATTTTACGAGAAGTGGTTTAAACATGATGAGGCAGTGAGGTTTCTTCCAGGCTCAATCCATGAAGGGTTATTAAGAATTATATTTCACATTTGTTCCATGGTAAATTTCATTTAAATTTTCAGAATGTATTATTATTATTTTGAATTATACCCTTACAGCCTTACTTATTACTTTACCAGTATCAGTGCCCAGTAGAAGTACTGGTAGAGATATTTCAGTAATTTATTTTATTTAATTCAATCGCAGAGATATTTAAATTTACCTTTCATGGTCCAACTTTTACAGCTTGACAGACTAAAATTTGTTTAAATCATTCAACAGAAACAATTTAATTTGCTTTCAGTTTCATTGTATTATGCAACAGAAGAACAACAATAAATAATCCTCCTTTTATTTGGAAAAAAACAGAAGTTTCACAAGTCAATCTTTCAAACACACAAGCGAATATTTTTTTTTTCCTTTTTCACAACTAAACCTCAAACTCAAACCACACTAACTGAAGGAGCTTTCAAGCCACTTCAGTGTTATTCTCCGATAATTCCTTGAGAAAACCCAAACCAAAATATTTAGTTATAGGCATCAGGGTTGGCAACGAGGTATGCCTCGCAACCCTTAATAACTCCACTGAAAGCTGCCTTGGCCTTCTCGGTCTCCCCTGCGGCGTCAACTCCGGGCAGTGGCTTGTAGGATCCGGTCACCTTGCATATACTGCCCCCAGCCTTGGGCTCGATCTTGATGTGGGTCGAAGCAGACTCAACGTGGATGCCGAGGCCTCCACCCTCGACAAGGGTAGACTTGGCCTCACATTTCTCAACATCTAAGAAATCGAGACGCTCCTTCACAAAGCTGAAGGGGAGCCCTGCAATTAATATTTTTATCAGCATGATTCTATTTATAGATGGATTATGGATATATGACTGACAAATAACCTTAGCTTTTTATGAGAAAACAAAAGTTGATATCCATTATAATTTTGTCATTTTTGTACTCAAATTCTGAGAATTGCTGTGATGGTCTATATAATTTGAACTGTTTAGTGTTTAGTATACTTTGATTTTTTTTTTCTTTTGATAAAAGTTAACAAATAGTTCATTGTTTAGTATCATATGTCAAAGTAATTCATGTTGCTGTTTCGAAAATTGAGTCGGCAGGAACAACGTATTACCTTTTGTATTAGTGAACATATGCAACTTACCTTTTAAAAAAAGAAAAATTAAGGAACAGTAACTTAATAGCCATTGATTAAAGCATAATGCATAAAATTGCCAAGACATGCGTTTATTAGTTAGATCGGTACCTGGGGCAAAGTTAAATTGTCTGGTGCTACCGATGCTGCCCTCGCCTTCTGCTGGAGCAGCGCTAACGATTTTGTCAGAGGCAATCTTGGGAGCCAAGTTGTGCCAGTCCATCACAGCTGCCTTGAAGAGGCGAGGCGCCGGCACAGCTGTCTCAATCTCGGTTGTCCAGCTTGAGCTCATGGTTCCTTGGGTTAAAGATTAATTAAAAGCTGATCAAATGTTGATTGTGCTAATTGGAGTTGGATGCAAATGTACTGAGACTTCAAAGGGTATATATAGATCAGTAGCAAGTGCAGTTGGTGAGGGTATGGAAGGATCAGAATATAGCATCCAAGTTTGAATTCAATCTTGGGATGGTACGCCCGTTTTTTTCCAAAAGGATTGTATGACATGTGGTAAGATTGTTGACTATCTAGAATATGGAATTTAATTTCTACTGTTTATATTAAAAAAAAAATGTTTAATTGTGAATTACCCTTGGGAACTTCGGATCAAACTTAGTACCCGAAAAGAATTTGTAAACGATTTCAATTTAAAATATGTATAACGTACATTTCCTAGTTCAAAAAGTAAAAATAACAATAAAAATGGAAAAGAGTGTTTATGCGTACAAAGAAATTATAATCTTCCCCCACAAAAGCCCTCTGCTCCGTTTGCAATAATATTGTCAAAATGATTTAGATGTAGTGTGGTGGCATGAGCAAGTTTTTGTCTTTATTTGAAAGTAACATTTAAAAATACTCAAATGTACCCGGAAAGAATTTGTAAACGATTTCAACTTTACTGTTTAAAATATGTATAACATTTTCTAGTTCAAAAAGTAAAATAAAAAAAAAATGGAAAAGAGTGTTTACGCATACAAAGAAATTATTATCCTCCCCACAAAAGCCCTCTGCTCCGTTTGCAATAATATTGTCAAAATGATTTAGATGTAGTGTGGTGGCATGACATGAGTTTTTGTCTCTATTTGAAAACATACAGGTTCAATTTTTTAAAGTTACATTTAAAAATACTCAAATGTACTGGAATCTCTTTTATATAAAAATAAAATGACTAATTAGTTTCTTTTCATGAATGGATTGCTGACTGTCCGCCCCATTGTAAGAGTTTGAGTTATAGTTATCCGTGACTTTTTTTATTTATATGACGATGCTTTGTTACTAAGGAAACAGTTAATTAATAGAAGTATATATTGTGATAATTGTAGTAGATTATTATATGTAAAATCTGTAGAAATTAATCTTTCTTCTGCTTTTTTTTACTAGTTAAACATTTGAGTCTGTAAAGTATAGACTATTTCAAGTCTAATAAATACAATTAATTAAAAATTTTTATCATTATATACGACAAGAATGCCAAATAATTTTGCTTATGTGATGGCGATGTATGCTCTTTGGTCTTGTGAAATTTGTTTTTAAATAAAGTTAATTGAAACTTCAAAGTGACTATATGTATTTATACTGGTAGTCAACCACCTTAATTCGAGAGGGTTGTGATAAAAGACCGAATCAATGAATTAAGTGGGAATACGACGAATGCAAATCATAATGTATCTTTTCATGGCATATATTAAACACTCTATTACTATTTAAATCAATAAATTTAATGGAATGCTATAATTTAAATCACAGTAATGCGGAATATTTTTCTACGTAATTTTTGAAGATCGATTACTTAATTACTAGGCAAATGGTGCTAGTGAATATATTTCAAGAAAGAAATGATTGGAAGTAAATTTCAAGAAATTATGGATTTAAACTTTCAGGAGCACAAATATGAATGTGACATTTTTTAAATATTTTCCATTAGATCAACAAAATGAGATTACTGTTTGCTGGAGATCAGTTGCAACTTGCAAGTCACTAAAGTTGAGTTGTACTGATTGCAGGAACTGGACGGAGATTCAGTTAGTTTGAATGGATGTCTATCTACTATACATAAGTGGGTTAATTGCTATTGTACTGGTCAAATCTTTCTAAATTTCTAATTTTTTTTATCAATAAATCAAAATATTTTATTTGCCTATCAAAACTAGCGGAAATATTCAGATTTTAGTTCTTATATTTTATATTTTATCTTTTATCTGAGGGCCGGCGTGTTGAATGTCTCAATGTTTATGAGAATGGATTAGATTTGGAGCTAATTGGGATTAAATTTCTTGATATGTTCGGATGGCAATTTGTACGATTGTTTTTTTTTTTTCCAACACTCTTTTTCGTTCTAGTGCAAATTGACGGAGAAAAGAATATTAAGTTGGACCTCATTATTTTTTTCACGGTGAAAGCATTAGTATTCTCTCGTTTTTTTTCTTTCTTTCTTTCAAACTTATGCCTTTGATACTCAAAACTTATATATATATAACCCTTTTTGTAAATTCAACTTTAAAACTTATCTTGCTAATCACACAATTTGTTTTATGAAGAGTGATGCATCATAATTTTTAGAGAAAAAAATTGCAATCTACTTCAACTTACTGAATAGGTGGAAGCACAATAAAGATACAGCTCATTAACAGATTCACATCTGCTGCGATCCTAAAAGGATGAGCAGTAACTCTAAAATTCCTGCTTTTCCAAATCTGACCGTCCAATAATTTCGTGCACGTATCTCAAAGCAACTGATTTTTCCTTGCACGAATCTCGAAACAATTGAACGGTTGGATTTGGAAAAGCAAGAATCACAGGACACTGTTGATTAGTAAAGAATCGCAGCAAATGCGGATCCCTCATTAACAAGAGCTTAGAAAGAATCATAAGAATAATCAGAAATTAATTTTGTATTTTATTTGTTTTCATAAATTCTGTTTAATTTTGCTTTTATTTACTTTTATGCTCAAATGTATTGAGCATAATTGCTTTTGTATTATTTAGTTAAAGAACCTTTGTAACTTCAAAATGATTAATGAAATAAGGGCTAGATTCTTTTTCTTTGTCAAAAAAAATCTTATACTTATTGGATTGGCTTCGAATGAAGAATTCGAACAGTTGAAATCCGTCTATCTTACGAGTGATGTGTCTACATGTAAAAAATAAATTAATTTTGTATAGAGTCAAGTGGTCAAAAAACATTCAAAAAATGAATACATTAAAATTAATTTATAAACCTTCTAATTTTGACCGCTTGACTTTATACTAAATTAATTTGAAAGTTTATATTTATTGCATGTAGACATATTAGGGTTAATGTAGATGAATTTCATAGTTTGAATTCATCATTTGAAGTCACTTTAATAGGTTTTAGAGTCAAGTTTACAAAGAACCTTGATGAACTCAGAGAAGCACCCTAGTTTTACTCTATGTTGAACTTTTGGGGATAGAAAATGAATATATGAGCGGAAAGTAAAACAAACACTTTACTTCCCATAATACGATAGTCCAACTCTCTCTCTCTATATAATTTATTTTGTATATAATTTGCCAATGCATATATCAGTGTTGCAAAAACCGTCCTTAACGGTCGATTAAAGGCATGCTTAATTGTTAATGGCGGCCAAATCGTTACGAAAACACTAATTGGAGGTTTGTTAACGGATTTTTTCGATTAATCAGTCGATTATTGCCGATTATTCCGTTTATTCCCATTTAATCATTTGTTTATTTTCATTTATTCCAGTAAATATTTATTTTCACATTATTTTTTTATGTGATTGTGTGTGATGATAAGTTTCATAAATCTTGTGTTGTAGTTTTATTTGTGCTTTCATGTACATACAATATTTTTTATATATGTTTTTTCTTCTTACTTACTTTGAAATTGATTGATTTTTCTATTATTTATATAATATATATTTTTCTTACTTACTGATGTAGTTTTTTCAATTAGTATAACATGTTCATATATGAAACTTAGTTGTTATCATAATAAATTTAGTGATTTTATGTTGAGATGTTTGATTTCTTTCAGATAATATGTTATTAGTATTTGATAAAACTTAATTTTTGAACCTATTTTTGCATTAAATAAATGTGATACTTACACATGTAAAGTGCGTATGTATTGTTAAAAATAACCAAGCGTAGTGTCATGCTATAATGATATAACTAAGTTAAACTAAGTTTATTTGGTAAGTTTGATGAGTTAAATAAATTATTTTTAATAAATTAAGAATATATGTACATAATTTTAATAAAAACAATTAATTAGTCACATAATTCTGATTAATCAGTCACATACTGATTAATTGTTTGACGATACTCGACTGGTCAAACAAACACATACCGTTATTTAGAACACTGACATATATACATCCATCACGCACAACTTAGAACCACTAGAGGCTGAAGCTAAGATGATAAGGTCATCAGTTTGTGAACACCGTATCGCACTTTGGCACTATTTAGTTGCCCTTGTTTAGATGCATCTAATTCAAAAGATGTATGTAAGCCTACATACAAATAAGCTGAGATGCGAAGGCCACCAGCTTGTGAACACCGGGTAGCACCTGTCATTATTTAGTACGATCCTTATTTTTATTTATGGGGGGATTTCATGTATATCCTTTAAAAAATTTAATATTGCGTATTTATTTCTTCAAAATAAATAATTACATATTTATTTTTAAAAATTGTAAAAATACATATTTTTTATAATCCATCACATTTAACATTAACTTTCCATTTATTCTCATTTTATCCTTTTTCTATTTTCCCTTCTAATGCTGATGTTCCCGTCTTTTTAAAAAGCGTCTAAATAATATTTTTCTCCCACTTTTATTTTTTCCTTTTAGAAACATTGGGGTGGGAGAAATCTGAGAGTTTGAGATGAGGACCAAAAAATTAAAGCAGCAAGGGGCAAGAGAAATCCGAGAGTCGCCGTGACAACTCCTAATCCAACCCGAGAGTTCCCTCTGATAGAGGAGGCGACGAGAAAATGCGGGGAAAATATATAATTTGGCGCATTTGGAAAGAGAGGAGTAAGGTTTGGTGCCTTTAAGAGGACTCAAACAAATTAAAGAGAGAGAGAAATAAAGTATATAGTAGTCAACATATTATTAATTAATATTGTAAAATAAATTTTAGAGTTTAAAAAATATCATTTAATTAATTTTGGAGATATTTGATATATTATAGAGTTAGATTGAACAAATATGTGAGTTTTTACATTTTTTAAGGATAAATGTGTAATTACTAATTTTGAAAGGGATAAATATGTAATATTAAAACTTTTGAGAGATATATATGAAATTGCCCCTTTATTTATTTAATTCGGAGGATGTAAGCCTGCCCACATACTAATATGTTCAAAATTGGATGTATATAGTGAAGAAAAAACATGTCATGACTAATATGTTCAAACTTATTTTTATGTGATGTGTCGTGACTAATATACTTAAGATGTGTCACTGAACACAATTAATTATTGTTTTTAAGTTTCAAATTAGTTCAAAAAAATAATAACAAAATATATTAAAAAACAAGAAGCTATTTCAAAATAAATATAATTAAGAAATAATATTAAAAAATAGGGGAAATTGTGAAAATGCCACTCCAAAATTTTCAAATTGTGAAAATGCCACTCCAAACTTTCAAATTGTCAAAATGCCACTCCAAACTTCATTAATTTGTAAAAATGCCACTATAAATAATTAATGACTAAAATACCCTCGCTTGTCCATCTTCACCTCCGCCCCTTCGCCGCCTCCTCCCATACTCTCCGCCGACCTGACCCTCGCCCGTCGCAAGAGGCGTAAGAAGCAGTTTCCGGACATGATTCCCTACGCCTGTCGCAAGAGGCGGAGATGGACGAGCGAGAGTATTTTAGTCATTAATTATTTGGAGTGACATTTTTACAAATTAATGAAGTTTGGAGTGACATTTTGACAATTTCAAAGTTTGGAGTGGCATTTTCACAATTTGAAGGTTTTGGAGTGGTATTTTCATAATTTTCCCTAAAAAATATGTCACGTAACATAACCGTCTAAATTTGTGTAATGTGACGTGACTAAAATAGAGAAGGACAATCATATCACGTGAATAATCATGTGACATGACATAACATGATATAAGTAGATATAACTAGTAACGATGTGACTAATTTGTTTTAACATGTATATAATATGCACACAGAATTAGAAATTTTTTTAGATTAGTTTGTTAGAAAAGCTATGCGAAGTCTACATATTAATGATATATATAATTCAAAGGTCAACAAATGAAAATCACATTCAAACAATTCATTCTCCGTATCGTCTTTGATATCAGAGCAAAGTGACTTGGTTTACATTATAATCATGATGATATGGATAAAAGTAAAAAATAATTACATTTCTTATTTATAATTTTTATATATATACAAGATCTGTCATTTGTACTGTTAAACATTTGATTTTTTTGTAAATAACATGTCAATAGACTCTCTCTGGTACTTATTTGGCTAATATATGTGACGACATATAGTCAGATTTGGGTTTGTCTCGATTTTCAGGTTGCAATTCAAAGGAATTACAATTTCATTGAGAATAATGGATGGAGAAATAATTCCAAATCAAATGTTTCATTTATTATTGTAATTTAATTTCAAATAAAGATTGGAAGAAAAATTTAGTGAGGGCAAAGTTGGTAGAAAAGAGAAAAAAAATACTTAGCTCTCAATAATAGAATTCTTGCTTTCAATATAGCGTTCCCCATCTCTGATTCCTATAATTAATTTATTTTTTATTTCTTCGTTTTCTCTTTTTCATTTCTCCTCTCCTCTATATTTTTGACACTAAAAATAAAAATTATTCAATCTTTCCGAATATGTAAAGAAAATATTTTTTTTCTTCTGATATGCTATATTCATTGTGTCAAGAGAAAAAATAATTTTTATTAGTATTATTGTATCTTTGCAAATTGTTGAAATAAGGTATGAACCATATTAATTTAACATTTCTAATTTTTTATTTATTATATATTTTCAATTTGAGGAATTATAATCTATTTTTTCATATTTTATTTGTTCATTTCCATAAATGTTGGACTACATCGATTAGGATTACACTAGCAATGATATTTTAAGAAAAAAAATTCATGTTATATTTGATTTGTTGTTGTTTCTTTTATTGTTATTTATTATTTGAATTTTTATTTTTTCATTTGTTTTTAATATATTTTTTTAATTTTGTGTGAATTTCAAACAAAAAGATCTCTTCATATTCTATTTAATCTTAGAATATGTCCCCATTGCAACGCACATGCACGATACTAGTAGTGTTATATATGTGGATTAATATTTCTTGCTTGTAAATAATTGATCTTTTAATTGTGTAAAATCCAGAGTTATTAATAATTTGAGTTCAAAGATGCAGAATTAGTATTGCCCTTGTTTTTTTTAAAGTGCTAATTTTGATTGAAGGATTCATGAGAGCTAAAACGACATTTAAGACCATGAGAGACACTATAGTAAAAATGGATTTGATTAATAGCTTATATATCTTATTGTGAGAGACCAGTTTTTATTAATAACAATGACACAAAATGATTTTAACATAAGAGATGATCTTCACTATAGATCGTAGGATAAATTTTATATTTTTGAGGAAAGTTAAAGATGGAGTCTTTTTTTTTTTTTAAAGATAGAGATCAATGCATTGTCATTTAACTAGTTTTTTTTCACATAAAAGATAAGAAACAAGTCTTTATCTTTAAATATATCTAAAAAAAGGCAGTGTATCCGAATTTTGAATCTGTTACCTTTCATGCATGCAGAAGGTATTACATTTAGTCACTATATCAAAAACCTTTTTTTTCAAATTAGAATAAATTAGTCAATTTGATTTTAACAAAAGACTAACAATACACCAATATATTAAAAAAAATTAATATTGTAAGTAGAGGAGCATTCAAATATCTCTATTTTTTTATGTTTCCATCATGCTTTTTAAAAAAAAATTAATAACACAAATTAAAAAATTTATACAGCAAAATAAAATCCTTAATGTGATTTATATTATTTGTTTACATACATATAAAAAATTATTACTTTTGGACTATAGTTTATGTGAACCAATAAGTTGAGAAATCAATGTTCAAAATTAATTTATCTATATCAGTGTATTTTTGCAGACTCTTGATACTAATCAAAACAAAATTAAAATGTCTTGATTTTTTATATGTGTACAGAAAAAATAATATAAATCACATGAAATGATTTTTTTCCATTCAAGTTTTTAATTTTAAATTATTACAGTTTTAAAAACAGAAGTATAATAGAAGCATAAAAATGAAGTTATTTAAATCTCGTAATGCAAGAAAGAATGTTTAGTTTTTATGAGAAAATAAAATATTTTAATGATAAAATTAAAATTTTGAGAATTGTGATGAGTAAAATGATATCTTGTTCCAGATGCACATTATAGTATAACTTAAGGGGGTTATTTGTCTTGTCCTTGATATATTAATTTTAGGCTACCGAGTTTGACTGCAATCTATTCTTTTGGAATTTATAATGGTCACCGGTCCAGGACGAGTTGTAGGTTTTTGATGGGCCCATGTTGACTGATTAGATTACTCTCGAAAGTGGAAATATATATATATATATTTTTTTTTGACGAAACGTGACAGAGATCTTATTTTATAAAAACTGCACCGTATCAAAGAGATCTTTTGTTAGACAAATAAAACCTTATTCAAAGTCTGGTCTGATCGGTATCAAAATTTGTACGAACGATTAATATTCATAAAGTTGTTAAAATTAACGAAGTTTAAATTTATTTATACAGATCTCAATACAAATTGAACAATTTAAGTCTAGCTTTAAATAAACCTTCAAACAAAATTCAATTTTGCTGTTTGTCGTTTGAAACTGCAGACATTTAATTTTTGTCCGCAGTTTCAAACTGCAACTTTGTGAAAAGTTTAAATTTATCGGAATTTGTGGTTATTTGATTTAACATTATTTTTAAAGGAACATTGATTATTTGTCACTCCAAAATTTTAAAATCTGAAAAATGTCATCACAAAACTATAAATCTGAAAAATGTCACTCTAAACTTAGTTAATTCTTAAATTTACCACAGATATACAATTTTTATATTTTTTTATTAAAAATTAACTGAAAAATACAATTTTGAGATACGTATAATAAGGGATCTTAAGGGTATATAGGAAAATACAGAAATACGTATCTCAAAACTGTATTTTTCAGTTAATTTTTAATAAAAAAAAGTATAAAAATTGTGTATCTGTGGCAAATTTAAGAATTAACTAAGTTTAGAGTATCATTTTTTATATTTATAGTTTTGTGATGGTATTTTTTAAATTTTAAGATTTTGGAGTACCAAATAACTAATTTTCTCTATTTTTAAGGGAAAATTTCCTATGTGCCCATCCAAACTTTCAAAATAGCCAATATCTCCATAAATACATCATAATATCCAATATCCCCATGTAAATTTAATTTTCTTTCTTCTATGCCCTTTCATTTGTTTAACTATTTATTTAATTAATTAAAAGACAAAACTGACAAATTTACCCTTCTCTTTCAAATGGAGATATACCTTTAATTTATAAAAGGATTGAGCAACAGACGAAAAAAAAAGAATGAGACACTTTCGTGCCTATCTAATTGTCTTCTCTCCTTGCAGCAGTAACAAATGTATTTCCAGTATCACTCAACTCAAGCTGGTTTTGACGATTTGATTGACATCCACATGTGCTACTCCCTTTCCACTCTCTCCTTTTCCATTTGTGCATTTCTACTTCTCTTCTAGTTTGGACTGTGATGAAATAAACAAGTTGAAAGTCGAACAATTTACTGGACTGGAGGGTGAAATTAGATAATTTATGTGTGATCTATGATGCTGAGGAGAAATTAAAGGAATAAAAGAAAAAGGCACTTCGTGTTCTTTTTATCCTTTTTGAGTTAATTTCTCTTTTAAATAAAATGATATAAAAGTATACTATATTGGATTAAAGTGAAAAATAGATGGCATAAGAGTTCAAATTTTTGTGAGAGAATATTAGATTCTAAAATGAAAATGAAAAAGAAGAAGAGAAAACTGAATACTGGTAAATTAAAACTCTTCCAAGCTCTAAGGTCCCTGAAACGCTTCATCTGCTCATACTTTATTTCATTTTGTGTACTCTTATTGCAAATAATTCCATTGTTCTTTCACTTGTTACAATAGGTCCCAGAAGCCTTTCTCTTCATCTCTAAACTTCATTACACACATCTGCTTCAAAACTACAAACAATCATGCATATTAGTTGCACCAGATCATCTAAAGAGTTACTTGGCACACCTAATGCCTCCATTGTGTTTTTTTAGAATACCAGATTTTTATATAAAAGAAATTTAATGGTACAAGTACTGGTACATGAAATTTAATGGTAAAAGAAAAACAGTACAAGTACTGGTACAGAAAATTCAAGAGAATAATTAGCGCTCAAGGGTTATACTTTTGTCTCCTATATTTGGTAGCCTATAAATCATTGTTTTCGATTCAGTTTCCATCCAAACAGGATTTAAAAGAATAAAATGAGTCTTTTAGCAACGAAAGATTTTGACCATTTTTAGCAATCAAAGTATTGTGAAAATAGTGAAAATTCATTTTTAGCATTACCATGAGACACCTTTTTAGCACTTTGGTTTTTAGTAAAGGTTGGAGGTTTTTTAGCACTTTATTGTCATTAGAATGAATAAAAGACTCATTTAAGAACCATGAGACACCTTTTTAGCAGTTTTACTTCCATGGTTAAAATCTTCGGACTTCAATTTGATCTAGTGTATTTAGAAGGGCCAAAGCTCATGCTTGCAGAAAATTGAAGGAGAAAACATTCCTATGTGTGCTATTTTGAATAAAAGCAGGAGAAAGTTTCAAGCGTGAGGAACAGGAAGGAAAGGGAAGGAGATGATTTAAAGCACGAGACACTTTCATTTGAAAGAGAAGGGTAAATTTGTCAGTTTTGTCTTTTAATTAATTAAATAAATAGTTAAACAAATGAAAGGACATAGAAGAAAGAAAATTAAATTTATATGGGGATATTGGATATTATAATGTATTTATGGAGATATTGGCTATTTTGAAAGTTTAGATGGGCACATAGGAAATTTTCCCTATTTTTATATGGTAAAAATAAAAATTTCTGGGGCCAACTGACCTGTGTGTTTGTTATTTTCAGCATTACTACCGTTTGACGGAGATTTCTGGCATCCTCGACGTCATTGATAATGACTTCTTTAGAGATTAAAGAAAATATCAAGCGTCAATTTCTTGGGGGTGAATTTTGTATTTGTACTATGATCTACAACTTACCATTCTAACTTAGCTATTTTAATTTATAATTAAGAATTTTTAATCAAGTATATTGAAATTTAATTAAATATTATTATTTTTAAAAATATATGTCTAGTCCCTCTAATAATGCTAAATGTTCTTTGTATTTTATTTGGAATTCTATTTGTGGTTGTGAAAATTTATATTCAAATTTTATTACTACACGTGTATTTTAAATTTTCTAGTTTCGCCCGAATAGGTAATGTTGTCATCGCTCTAAGGCAAAATCATTCATGAATTTTAAGTTGTTGAAAACTAACCTTAGAAAAATGACGATAACATTTTTTTTTTTTATATAAGTGCATAATACTTTTTTTTAACAAGTAAAACACAGTATTTTCCCAAGCCATTCTCTCAAACATGAAAAGCAAAGATATTACTCCAAAACCACACTTAGACCAAAGGAGATTCTCTCAGCAACTATGGTATTATTCTTTGCTATTCCTCAAGAAACCGTACACACAACAAAAAAATAACCCAAAAGATTTAGTTATAGGCACCAGGGTTAGCAACCAGATACGCCTCGCAACCCTTCATAATTCTGGTGACAGCCATCCTGGCCTTCTCGGTCACCTCTGCAACATTGACTCCAGGCAGCGGCTTGATGGTTCCAGTTACTTTGACCACACTGCCTCCGGCCTTGGGCTCGATCTTGATGTCGACCGAAGAAGATTCAACATGGATACCGAGCGCGCCACCCTCGGCAAGGGTTGATTTGGCCTCAAATTTCTCAACATCTAGGAAGTCCAGGCGCTCCTTTACAAAGGCGAAGGGACCCCCTGCATAAGCATTTTCCCAGAATAGTTTCATTTACTCTTGGATATAATTGATCTGTTTGTCTATATAACTATTCAGAAAAAGAAAAAATTTCCTTTGATTTTTTTTTTTGAAGTAATTAATGAACAAAAGGAACTCGACAAACATCCTAATTATTTTATCATCTTTGTATTGAATTAAGATATTGCAGTTTCATATGCTGGAGAGGTATTTTGGAAACATTATATTTAACAAACTTTAATATTTGAAAAAAAAATTGAATAGTCGTTCATTAAGGCTTAACATGTATATATGGTAAGGATATTCATATATATTGAGATCAGTACCTGACGCAAAGTTGAATTGCCTGATGCTACCGACACCACCAATATCACCCTCTACCGGAGAAGCACTAACGATTTTTCCAGAGCCAACCTTGGGATCCTGCAAGTTGTGCCAGTCTAGGATGGCTGCCTTGAAGAGGCGAGGGGCTGGTACCGCTGTCTCAATCTCGGTTGTCCAGCTGGAGCTCATGGTGTCTTAAATAAAAGTGTAGTCAAGATTATTATTCAGGAGTGCTGATTGTGCTGATTAGAGATGATGGAGATGCAGTGAGACTTAGGGGTCTATATAGATATGTTCAAGTAGTTGGTGAGAATTTTGGAAGGAATGTGATATGTCTCCAACTTTGAATTCAATTTTTCCGATGTTTTGTTCTTTTTTTTTTTCTCTAAGGAATTGCGTGGCATGAGGTGAGAATATTGACTTTCTAGAATATGGTACCTAAAAGTTACTGATTATTTATGAATTGAACTGCATAGTTTGAGACTTTCGAGGTCAAATAACGGGAACAAATTATAGTTGTGTAAACAGTAATTAAAGTATATTAAGTATATTGTGTCAGTTGGATTTTATTTTAGATCTCGTTGGATTTAATGTTAATGTTGAATAAATATGTAATACAATTATAGATTGGTTATTGTCAATTATGATTATTAATTAAAGTGATCAAATCAGATATAAGATATCCAGTATATTTATTAAGATGTGGTTCATAAATCTATAAAACAATGTAGGCAAATATCAAATTATTAATGAACTGATTCTAAGATTTGCAATTCAAAAAACTGGCTTTTTAGAGAATTGTGTGGGCCACACAAATATTAATGTGGCTACACGGATTTTGATGTGACAGCACGATTTTTTATGCAGTCGAATAAAATTCCCAATTTCAAATTGGCAGATAATTAAAAATGTTACTATATATAAGGATTGGTCCCCAATACACAAGTTAACATAGCAAAACACAGAAACTGAATATAATTTTTTCTTTTGAGAAAAATACAGATCTGTGTGTCTTCTCTTCTTCCACCATCAAAGAATAGAGACGGGAAATACATTAAGAAATTTGGTGAGGATTTCTCAAGGATCATATCTTGCTATCTTGGAAGACCTAATTCACGACCATACAACGCAAAAGCGAGAAGGATTTCTTGCCATTGAAGACTTGTCTCGTGCTTACGGAGACAGCTATTGCTCTACCAAGACTTTGGATATTCCATGACAAACGACATTGAATTATATATTATGTTCCGCAGTTATGATTTATGTTTTGAGTCTCTTTGGCATATGACGGTCTTTAAGTTAAGGTGGAAAACTATTTATCATTTTCCGGGGTGTAAGTGTTTGACCCCTAGATGAGATATAAATGCTTGATCTCTAGATAAGACATAATTATTTGACCTTTGTGATTCCCCAACAGGTGGTATCAGAGCATTCCTATGCCGAAGAATTAGGTCTTTCAGGATCTAGAGTGAATTAGGAATTATTGATGATTTCTTCGTTGAATTTTTATTGATTATTTTAATATGAAAATTATGATTTTTAGAGCACAAAACTTGTTTGTTTACAGTTATAATTACCTATTTTCAGTTATTAAGTTGGTTATAATTTGCTAGAAGATTTTACAATTAAAATCGCAAAATTCTAACCAAAATTCAGTCCTGGCACAATTTGTGCAACCCTCCGTGCGAATGCACAAAGGCCATACAATTTTTTCTTATAGTCAATTATGGAATTTTGGGCTTTGGTGAAATTTATTTTCCGATAAATTTTCTAAAACAAAATATATAGATTTGGAATTAAATTTCTAAATTTTAAAGGTTATTTAAGGTGCTTCAAAAATTAAGAAATCTCTCTAGATTATGGGTCAATTTCAGCATGATAAATGTAGTTTTATAGTTACTCACACATTGATGCTTTTTCACAGTTTTTGATGCAATCGAATAAAATACCTTTTTTCAAATTGGTAGGTCGCACAAAATTTCGTAGGCATGCGAAGATCACAATTGCATATAATTTCTATGCTACACATCCACATCATGATTCATGTCATTCAGCTGTATTAGTGATGTGATTATTGAGGGTTTAATTACAAATAAATGCGACGAATGCTGCTTTAGTTCTTTGCTAATATAATTAATGGACCAAATTAATTTGGGAATATATAAGAAATAAAGTAAAGAAATATGCGCACATAAGGAACACAATGCATAATTAAAAAAATTATAACATAATGCTCAAGTGCAATATTAATGGATTTATTGTCAATTTCGTTAGATTTAATGCCAACATTGAGCATATATGTAATCTAATCATGGATTGTTTACTTTCATATATGGTTGTCAATTAAAGTGATATAATAAAGTAATAAACAATTAATATATTCATTATGACGTGGTTTATAAATGTGTAGAACAATTTAGTCAAATATCAAATCAATGATGAACTGATTATGAGATTTGCAATTCAGAAATCTTCCTTTTCACAGAATAATGTGGGTCACACAGATATTAATTCGACTGCACGGATTTTGATGAGACAACACATTTTTTGATGGAGTCACACAAAATACCTTTTTCAAATCGGCAGATAACCAAAAATGGTACTATATATAAGGATTGATTCCCAAGGCACAAGATAACACAGAAAAGCACAGAAACTGACTGTAAATTGTTCTCTTTAGAAAAATACAGATCTGTGTGACTTCTCTTCTTCTTTCACTATCAAATAATAGAAAAGAGAAATCCATTAGAAAATTTAGAGATGATTTTTTCAAAGGCCATATCTTACTATTTTGGAAGACCTATTTCATGACCATACGACGTAAATGCAAGAAGGACTTATTGCCATTGAAGACTTGTCTTGTGCTCACGGAGACGGCTGTTGCTTTACTAAGGCTTTTGGATATTCCATGATAAACGGCATGAAATCAGGTATTATGTTCCGCACTTATGATTTATGTTTTTGGGTCTCTTTGGCATATATAGGACGGTATTTAGGTTAAGACAGAAAACTGTTTTTCCTTCTCCGAAGTGTAAGTGTTTGACCTTTAGATGAGATGTAATTGTTTGACATTTATAATTCTCCAACAAGTGGTATTAAATGATTAGGTCTTCCAGGATCTGAACACAATATCCTATTATAAATGAGTACTTGTGTTGACCGAGATTAATTTAGGCTTCCAAGTTTGACCGCAACTAATGAACTAATGTGTAGTCATTCTTGGTTTGACTGTTGACTATCTATAAATAAAAATAATTGAATAGAGTTCTCCATAACACATTTTTGTTATCTAAAAATCAGGCATATCAATGATTTTTCTTCTTACACCTTTAAAACATGGTGTGCTCTAAATCAGAGCTCAATTTGTAATAACTAATTTTTGCAATAATAAATCGGAGAGATTTTATTAACAAACCACAAAAAGCATAATTAGATAAGAAAACAAGGCACATTTGATTGGGCAAATCCTACCTCGGCTCAGGCACTGTAAAATTTTATTGGGCTTAAAATGTATGGTGGATAAAAAAAATTGAAACAATAATAACATACGACGACAACAACAACACTAATTCCTGTCGTAACTCTCTGATTTGCTTTGCTTGTAATCGCATTGGACACTGTTTTTCAACTTGTCGTTCCATCATTATGTTGCCTGCTTCTTCTCGACCTCCTCTTACTCTTGAAATGATGGCGCAGGGCAGCGCTTTGCCTGTGATGCGGTTTACCACAATTAAGGTATATATGTACTTTATTTCTATTAATTTATTTACAGAAATCAAGTTTATAGAAAATATTTCTAAATATCAAGGTTATGAATAGCGTTTATCGCGTCATCGCGGGAAGGCTGAAAAAAAAAAAGTTATAGCGAAAGCTATACTACATAGTGTTTTTTGCTTTTACAAAAAATATATTATATATTTGTACTAAATATCAATATTATCTAAAGTCTCGTGTAACAATAAATAACACCAAATTGATTAAGAAATTATAATATTCATATTAAATCAGTTCAAAGTCCAAATTGATGTTCAAAATATCAATAATAATATCATAAATTATTAATATTTTTCTGCAAAATATCTTAAACAACATGATTCATGACATAATCTATTTTTTTCAATTCAAATTATAAAAATAACCTAGACATTATGGCATAAACTATCTAATTAAAAATTAAAAATTTAAAAATATTCCAACTACCATATAGTAAGTATCATTTTGGGAAGGTCATCAATTTAGAATTTTTCTAATTTCAGCGACAAGGATTTCTTTTGTAGCAAAAAGCTTTCATTTTTTTTTTTATTTAACCATTTAATTTACCGATGTATAGTATAGTGCGTCAATTGCAAAAAAAAATCAAGTCAAAATCCATATAAATTGCCTAAAAAATGCTCATATTGCATAGCGCACGCTATCCGCTATAGCAGACCACTATTACCGCTATAGTGGTCGTAGCTCAATTAGCGTATTTTGATGTCATAGCTTAACGTTTAGGGTCCAAAAATGCTATAGTGCGCTATTTAGAACATTGCTAAATATAAAATATTTTTAATTTATTTATTGCATAAATTAATTTCTCCTATGCTATTTATTTTTGTCTTCATACCGTTTGCAACCAAGACATTTATCACCATTGGTCGGTTGAAGGTTTGACAATAATTGTTTGTTACCAAATATATATCTGTTGCACCACTATCTATAATAATTTGATTGAAAAATAAATTTTTTGAGTTAGAAACAATACCACATGAACTCTTATTTTGAATTTGGTTAGCAAGCATTACGATGATTTGTTGGAGAAGGTTGCTCTTTTGTAGTTGGTAAGAAAGTATTTCGATGATTTATTGGAGGAAGTGTCGTGGCATTGAAATTGAATTATTTGTGGTATTTGAGTGGAAAGTAGATGCATTTCTCCTAGTTCGGTCCAATTCATCTCTTCCTCTTTTCTCCGCTATTTTGGTCCAAAATTAGAATACAAGAACCAACATTGATATGAATTCGCATCCTTTGAGATATCTCAAACTTTGCGTGACTTTTTGGAATATCTCAATCGTTCAAATACGTTCTGCACGAATCTCAAAGCACAGGACACGTCGGTCATGCAAAAATTGAGATATCTCAGAGGATACGCACCCCATTGATCTCGGGTGTGACCTTCTTTTTGCAATTTGTACAACTATTGGGATTTCTTTGGTGATTGGTGAGATTTAAGTTTTGTGTCATAGTTGTTTAATTTTTTCGGAAAAGATTTTTTTTTAAGTTAATAATAATCAATTTTTCTTGTTTATTTATTTTTTATATGAATTTGATGAGAATCAGAAAAGTTTTTTAATTTTTTTTATAAGAACAAATGTAATAATTTTTTAATACTAGTTCGTTTTATAAAATAAATGAAACAAATGTAAGAATTTTGTTACTGATTTTTAGGTGGGTGTAGAGAGAAGATTTCACTATTTGACTCTAATTTTTTTTTTCTCTTGACAAATTGCTAAGTTCTTAGCTCTTTGACTCTTGACTCTCTTTTTCTTCTTCGCACCGACTAGCTTTGCTAATTTGGGTAGCAATTGTGCAGAATTTCAAATCTATTATTCTAATACCATGTTATTTTTTGTAAGACGAGATAAGAGATTTAAAAAAACAAATTATTATTGCAATCTCATTTTCATCTTTATATTTGTCAAATATAGAAGAAATTAAAAAATTAACAATTACACTATTAATTACAACTATTAACTACCAACCACTAACCACTATCTACTAACCTATTAATTACAAAACACTATTCCCTACAACTAACCGTTATAATTTAAAAATTATAACTAGCCGTTATTTTTAACAAATAGAATTACTAATTTACTATTTAATACTACCATATTTACTTAACGCTCGCATATGAACTAAATGCATGAAACATGAACCCACTAATAATTCGATATAAACATCATATAAACAATATAAGTTCACTGATTAATCTCTCCATCTATGGCCGCAGCTTGGATTGCAGCAGACAAAAAACAGGGTCATTGCTTCTTCACCCCTTGTTGTAGCCTGAAATATACACATAAAAATCTGTTCAAGTCATGCTGTCAAAAAATAAACAGTAAAATGAATCACACTAATTCTAAAGGTATCAAAGGATACAATAAATAAATTAATTAACGGTACAATTTTGAATGAGGAAAATGAATCTAAGTGTGTTATATAGTAATATTTCACATAGAAATACAATACCACTATACCAGTATCTGGAAAAATACTGCTTCAGGATGGCCACACATTGCACACTTGACTGATTTGGTACGAGGTAAAGTTGGATCTGACAGCACATCTTGCAACTCTTGAGTGAGTTCGGTAACGGAATGATCGACCTCGTGTCGGTACACACAATAGTCATCTGCTACTTCCTGTAAGATTCTAGGAAAATAATAAGATATTAGAAGAAAAGATGAATGTCCAAGGCTTCCGACTTACATATATATAATTGATATTTTATATAGTATTTATTATGCATGATCAGTTTTTAATATAATAAAAGATACAAAGGAGAGCCTTGCAGCAATTTTGATTGTTAAAAGAGAAGTAGGAAAATATTTTTATTCGAGAAGAAAATGGAAGTTCAGTCTTTTTAAATTTGAATATCTGTAAAGAATCTCAGTCCGGATTGATTTGCCACTAGATAAATCCGGATTGATTTATATTTGTTTATCTACTCTATAGACACACAAGAGAATTAAAATATAAATCAACACCAGATTAATTAACCTGATGCTCGCAATTCCTACAAGCATAAAGGAGCACCTTCCTCTCTTTATCTTCCTTTGGATACAAAATGTTGTTACTGCAAAAAGTAAATCAAGAGAAAAAAAAAATCAGACAGACACTGTCACACTTACCAGTTATAAAAATGAAGAAATGTAATTTATAATTACTAAAGTTTCATTTAATTTAGGTACTAATATTACCATTCTCGGCAAAATTTCATGGTTCCCATGCTTGCTGTTCGCTGTCGGTACCGCCGCAGCAGCTAACGGGCTATCTCTGGCTAATACTAGGAATTGCTTCTGCTTTGGTTATATACATGGTCTCTTTCTCGTTGAGGGGCAATGGTGGGATTTTGGAATAATCCATTTAAAGCATCTACTTTTAACGACCAGAAAGTTCTCCATTATAGTAGTGATTTATCTTTCACCAAAATTAATTTTATTCATGAAAGTTCTACAACTCCGTAGTAACATCTCCATACCGAAATTATTTTTTAAGCACAGTAGCTATAATATAAAATGGATCTCACGAACCGAATTTTTTATATAAGAAAGATAAAATTAAGAAAGGTAATTGTTACATCAAAATTTTAAGATACATCTATACTTTATAGCATATATATTTCAAAAATATTATTTGAAATAAAAAAAAAATTAGATGTTCTCAATTTTTTTGGATACAACATGTATCAAATTAGGTTAAATTAAATTTGAAATTTCGTTGGACATTCGTTATAAAATCATTAGCGCTATATTAAAATTTTAAAATTATTTGATGGGAGGAACGTTTACCAATGGATCCAAATTTGATACACGCATTATTTAAATAATTGAAAATATGTATACAATTTTTTTTTATTGGAAATAATACTTTCAAAAATAAATACCGTAAGAAAATAACGTACCGTATATATTGGGTACACTAAAATTTCTCAATTCAAATTAATTTACTAGAAAACGCTAAACAAATTTTAAAATTTAGAAATGTAGGGATTTTGAATCCGACCTAACCATAATATTTTGGGAATAGACGAGAAAAAAAATTAAAATTCCAATTAAAATCGTCGCTTAATTAACTGTTCGGTTTTGGGAAGCGGCCGGAGTTTCTATTTCCGGTTTAAACTCAATTTTTGTTTGTTTTTAATATAAGAAAATCGTAGTTTCAAATGACAATCCTTGATCGGAATTTGACAGGAGCTTTGAACAATAGTCTTTGAAATTTTGTAATTTTTGAACAATAGGGCATGTTTTCAAAAAAAGAAAGTTTTTTTTTTTTCAAACTTAAAATATGTATGGGTCAAAAATTTGAATTCTGCTGCTTCCAAAATATTATAATTTCTTTAATATTTTCCTAAACATTTATTTTAAAATTTAATATTTCTCAAATAAAAGCAACCGGTCTCATGTAAAGCCAAAATAGAGAAGTTAGATTTCCAGATCCTTGATAATCTATTGTTCAAGAAACTTGGACCTACCATATGATATTCTGCAAATTCAAGGAAAAAACATTACACAAATCCAAACATTTACATCTCACCGAAGATGGATGAGAGATATTTATTATAAATAGAAGAACTTGGAAAAAATCTTGTCTCAAGAATGCTTGGACTAACTTCTTAGATTTGCATTTGACAAACAATCTTGTTGACGGTAGTAAAATTTAATGGGGATATAATTTATAGGCACGGCACAGATTCTGATTTTGTTGAACATTTTCGATCTACGCAACATATATTAGACAGTAGTGTTCCAGTTCACTATAGCGAAGAAATTTAAAATTTCCCTTTTGTTTTATCAAGAAGTACATGTTACTGCATAATAAAGATAGATATTAGTGTTCCAATATCTTTAGAATATCTAATAAAATATCGAATAATATTAAAGATACGTAGAATTGAAAACGGACATTTCATCTCGTAATAAAATCAATAAAAATAATACATTTTGTGTAAAAGATTGCAAAGTGGTGAAAAAGATTGCTAAACCCTAAACTCTTGTTCTTGTGTTTAGCAACCTCATTTGTCATTGTTCATCTGCTTATCAAACCCTTTTGCCCTTGTTCTTACGCTTAGCAATCTCATTTGTCGTTATTCATATGCTTATCAAACCCTTTTGCCCATGTTCTTGTGCTTAGCAGCCACATTTGCCTTAGTTTTTAGGCTTAGCGATATCATTGAATTTGTTCTGGTGCTTAGCACATCTATTGTATTTGTTCTAGTGCTTAACAACCTCATTAATCTTTGTTCTTGTTCATAGGAACCGGATTTGCTTTTGTTCTTGTGCTTAGCAACATCATGTGTTATTGTTTTTATGCTTAGCAACCTCATTTGCATTAGTTCATGTGCTTAGAAACCTCATTTGCTGTTGTTTTTATAGTTAGCAACAACATTAGCATTTGATCTTGTGCTTAACAACCTTCTTTGCCATTTGCTCTTGTGCTTAGCAACCTCATGTGTCATTGTTCTTGTTGTTAGTAACCACATTTGCATTAGTTCATGTACTTAGCAATCTCATTTGCCATTATTCTTGTAGTTAACAACATCATTGGCATTTCATCTTGTGCTTAACAACCTTCATTGCCCTTGTTATTGTGATTAGCAACCTTATTTTTCATTATTATTGTGCTTAGTAACCTTGTTTATCCTTGTTCTTGTGCTTAACAACCTCATTTGTCCTTTTCTTGTGCTTAGGAATCTCATTTAGCATTATTCTCGTGCTTTGTAACCTCATTTGTCATTGTGATTGTGATTAGCAACATCATTTGCATAATTCATGTGCTTAGCAACCTCATTTGCCCTTGTTATTGTGCTTAGTAACCTAATTTTCTCTTGTTCTTGTTCTTAGCAACATCATTTGCATTGATTCTTGTGATTAACAACCTCATTTTTCATTGTTTTTATGCTTAGCAACCACATTTTTTTTTGTTCTTGTGCTGATCAAACTCTTTTGCCCTTGTTCTTGTGCTTAGCAAACGCATTTGCCAATGTCCTAATACAAAGAAAACTCATCTGCCATTTTTCTTGTGCTTAGCAAACGCATTTGCCAATGTCCTTATGCAAAGAAAGCTCATCTGCCCTTTTTCTTATGCTTAGCATTCTCATTAACGGTTGTTATTTGGCTTAGCAACATCATTTGCTCTTGATCTTGTGCTTCTCAACCTCATTTGCATTTGTTTTTGTGCTTAGTAATATCATTTGCATTTGCAACCTCATTTACCCTTGTTTTTGTGCTTAGGAACCTAATTTGACCTTATTTTTGTGCTTAGCAACCTCATTTGTCAATGTTTTTGTGATTATCAATATAATTTGCATTAGTTGATATGCATTCTTGTACTTAGCTGCCGAATTTGCCCTTGTTCTTGTGATTAGCAATATCATTTGCATTAGTTCTTCTGCTTAATAACATCATTTGTTATTATTTTTATGGTTAGCAATCTCATTTGGTGTTGTTCTTGTGTTTATCAACCGCTTTTGCCCTTGTTATTGTGCTTAGCAAGTGCATTTGCCAATGTTCTTATGCAAAGAAAGCTCATTTTCCCTTTAACTTCTGCTTAGCAATCTCATTTATGGATGTTATTATGCTTATCAACCTCATTTGCATTTGTTTTTGTGCTTAAGAACCTCATTTGCCCTTGTTTTTGTGCAGTACAACCGCATTTGTTCTTTTTCTTGTGCTTAGGAATATTATTTTCCCTTGTTCTTATTTTTGCAACATGATTTGTATTTGTTCTTATACTTATCAACATCTTTTTCCATTGTACTTGTTCTTAGCAAGGTCATTTGTATTTGTTCTTATACTTAGCAACGTCATTTTCTCTTGTTCTTATGCGCAGCAATCTCATTTGTCCTTATTCTTGTACTTAGCAACATCATTTGCATTTGTTCTTGTTTTTGAGAACCTCATTTGCCATTTTTTGTTGTGCTCAGGAATCTCATTTTCCCTTGTTCTATTGCTTAACAACCTCATTTGTTATTGTCTTTATGCTAATCAACTCCTTTTGTCATTGTTCTTGTGCTTAGCAATCTAATTTGTCATTATTCATATGCTTAACAACCCCCTTTACCCATGTTTTCTGCTTAGGGACCTCATTTGTATTAGTTAAAGTGCTTGACAACCTCATTTTTCGTTGTTCTTGTAGTTAGCAACATCATTGGCATTTGATCTTGTGCTTTTTTGTGATTAACAACCTTATTTTTCGTTGTTATTGTGCTTAGTAACCTCGTTTACCCTTGTTCTTGTGCTTAGCAACCTCATTTGCCCTTGTCTTGTTGTTAGGAACCTCATTTGTCATTGTGATTACGATTAGCAACATCATTTGCATAGTTCATGTGCTTAGCAACCTCATTTGCCCTTGTTTTTGTACTTAGCAACCTAATTTTCCCTTGTAAATGTGCTTAGCAACATTATTTGCATTACTTGTATTGATTAACATCCTCTTTTGTCATTGTTTTTATGCTTAGCAACCTCATTTTTTGTTGTTCTTGTGTTTATTAACCTCTTTTGCTCTTGTTCTTGTATTTAGCAAACACATTTGCCAATGTTCTTGTGCAAAGAAAGCTCATCTACCATTTTTATTGTGCTTAGCAACCTCATTAACAGTTGTTCTTTTTTCTTAGCAACATCATTTGCCCTTGATCTTATGCTTATCAACCTCATTTGCATTTGATTTTGTGCTTGGGACCTCATTTTCCCTTCTTCTAGTGCTTAAAACTTCATTTGCTATTGTTCTAGTTATTATCAACATTATTTGAATTAGTTGATATGCTTAACAACCTCATTTGTCATTGTTTGCATCCTAAGCAGCCTCATTTGTTGTTGTTGTTGTTGTTGTTGTGCTTATCAATCTCGTTTGCCCTGCTTCTTGTGCTTAGCAAGCGCATTTGCCAATGTCCTTGTGCAAAGAAAGCTCATTTACCCTTGTTATTGTGGTTAGAAACCTCATTTGTGCTTGTTCTTGTGCTCAGGAACCAAATTTGTCATTGTTTTTATGCTTAGCGGCCTTATTTTTTGTTATTCTTGTCCTTATCAACATCTTTTGCCTTCTTCTAGTGCCTAGCAAATACATTTGCCAATGTTATTATGCAAATAAAACTCATCTACCATTGTTCTTGTATTTAGCATCCTCATTAACGGTTTGTTCTTGTACTTAACAACATCATTTACCATTGATCTTTTGCATATCAACCTCATTTGCATTTGTTTTTGTGCTCAGGAACCTCATTTGCCCTTATTCTTATTATTATCAATATCAATTGAATTTGTTGTTGTTCTTAACAACATCATTTGTCATTCTTTTTATGCTTAGTAACCTCATTTTTTGTTGTTCTTGTACTTATTAATCTCGTTTACCCTTGTTCTTGTACTTAGCAGCATCATTTGTCCTTATTGTTGTGCTTAGCAATATCATTTGTATTTGTTCTAGTGCTTAGCATATCATTTATATTTGTTCTAGTGCATAACAAGCTCATTAGTCTTTGTTTTTTGCACTTAGGAACTTGATTTGTCCTTGCTCATGTGCTTAGCAACCTCATTTGCCCTTCTTCTTGTTCTTAACAACCTCATTTGTCATTGTTCTTGTGCTTACCTACATCATTTGTATTTGTTCTAGTGCTTAGCATATAATTTGCATTTGTTCTGGTTAGTCTTTGTTTTTGCTCTTAGGAACTTGATTTACCCTTTTTCTTGTGTTTAGCAACCTCTTTTGCCCTTGTTCTCATTCTTTGCAATATTTTTTACCCTTGATCTTGTACTTATCAACCTTATTTGCATTTGTTCTTGTGCTTAGGAACCTCATTTTCCCTTGTTCTTGTTCTTAACATCCTCATTTGCCCTTGTTCTTATGCTTAATAATGTCATTTGCCCTTGTTCTTGTGCTTAGCAATCTCATTTGCCCATGTTCTGGTGCTTAACAACCTCATTTGTCATTTTTCTTGTGCGTTACAACCTTAATTGTCGTTGTTCATATGCTTATCAAAATCTTTTGCCCTTGTTCTTATTCTTCGTACCATCATTTGCATTTGTTCTTATGCTTATGAACATCTTTTGCCATTGTTATTGTTCTTAGCAACATCGTTGCACTTTCTTTTATGCTTAGCAATGTCATTTACCCTTGTTCATATACTTAGCAACCTCATTTGTCCTTGTTCTTGAGTTTAGAAACAACATTCGCAATTGTTCTAGTGCTTAGCAACGTTATTTATCCTTGTTCATATACTTAGCAACCTCATTTGCCCTTGTTCTAGAGCTTAGAAATATTATTTGCAAGTTCTAGTGCTTAGCAACCTCATTTGCCCTTGTTCTTGGGTTTAGCAACATCAATTGCATTTGTTCTAGTGCTTAGCATATCATTTGCATTTGTTATGGTGCAGAACAAGCTCATTAGTCGTTGTTTTTACTCTTAGGAACTTGATTTGCCATTGTTTTTGTGCTTAGCAACCTTATTTGCCCTTGTTCTCGCTCTTGGCAACATCATTTGCCCTTGATCTTGTACTTATCAACCTCATTTGCATTTGTTATTGTGCTTAGGACCCTCATTTTTCCTTATTCTTGTGCTTAACACATTTGCCTTTCTTTTTGTGCTTAACAATGTCATTTGCCATTGTTCTTGTGCTTAGCAACCTCATTTGTCCTTGTTCATATGCTTATCAACCTCTTTTTCCCTTGTTCTTGTTCTTCACAACATCATTTGCATTTGTTCTTATGCTTATGAACATCTTTTGTCATTGTTATTGTTCTTAGCAACGTCGTTGCACTTGTTTTTGTGTTTAGCAACGTCATTTACCCTTGTTCATATACTTATCACCTTATTTTCCCTTGTTCCTGAGCATAGAAACAACATTTGCAATTGTTCTAGTGCTTAGCAACCTCATTTGCCCTTATTCTTGCGCTTAGCAATATCATTTGCATTTGTTCTAGTGCTTAGCATATTATTTGCATTTGTTCTAGTGCATAACAAGCTCATTAGTCTTTGCTTTTGCTCTTAGGAACTTGATTTGCCATTGCTCTTGTGCTTGGAAACCTCATTTTCCATTGTTCTTGTTCTAAACAGCCTCATTTGGCCTTGTTCTTATGCTGAGCTACATAATTTGCATTTTTTTTTTCTAGTGCTTAGCATATCATGTGCATTTGTTCTGTTGTATAACAAGCTCATTAGTCTTTGTTTTTGCTCTTAACAACTTGATTTCCTTTGTTCTTGTGCTTAACAATGTCATTTGTCGTTGTTTTTGTGCTTAGCAACCTCATTTGCCCTTGTTCTTGTTGTTAGCGACCTCATTAGCCCTTGTTCTTGTACTTAGCCACCACAATTGCCCTTGTTCTTGTGCGTTACAACCTCAATTGTCTTTGTTCTTATGCTTATCATTGCTGTTGTTATTGTTCTTAGCAACATCGTTGCACTTGTTTTTGAACATAGCAACGTCATTTACCCTTGTTCATATACTTAGCACCTCATTTACAATTGTTCAAGTGTTTAGCAACCTCATAAGCCATTGTTCTCATTCTTTGGTACATCATTTGCCCTTGTTCTTGTGCTTAGCTACATTATTTGTCCTTAATCTTGTACTTATCAACCTCATTTGCATTTGTTCTTGTATTTACGGACCTCATTTTCCCTTATTCTTGTGCTGAACAACCTCATTTGCCCTTGATCTTGTGTTTAACAATGTCATTTGCTCTTGTTCCTGTGCTTTGCAACCTCATTGGCCCGTGTTCTTGTTCTTTGTAACATCATTTGCCCTTGATCTTGTACTTATCAACCTCATTTGCATTTGTTATTGTGCTTAGAAACCTCATTTTTACTTATTCTTATGCTTAACAAAAGATTTGCCCTTGCTTATTCATTAATTACAAGTACTGAATTTTGTATTGATAATTGTTAAAAGATTTGCCCTTGCTTAGCATATCATTTGCATTTGCTCTGGTGCATATCATTTGCTTTGTGCTTAGCAACCTCATTTGCCCTTGTTCTTGTACTTAGCCACCTCATTTGCCCTTGTTCTTGTGCGTTACAACCTCAATTGCCTTTGTTCATATGCTTATCAACATCTTTTGCCCTTGTTTTTGTTCTTCGCAAGATCATTTGCATTTGTTCTTATAGTTATCAACATCTTTTGCTGTTGTTATTGTTCGTAGCGACATCGTTGCACTTGTGTTTGTACTTAGCAACGTCCTTTACCGTTGTTCATATACTTAGCACCTCATTTACAATAGTTCAAGTGTTTAGCAACCTCATTAGCCCTTGTTCTCGGTCTTTGCAACATCATTTGCCCTTGTTTTGTTTTTAACAACCTCATTTGCCCTTGTTCTTGTGCTTATCTACATCATTTGTCCTTAATCTTGTACTTATCAACCTCATTTGCATTTGTTCTTGTGCTTACGAACCTCATTTTCCCTTGTTCTTGTGTTGAACAACCTCGCTTGCCCTTGATGTTGTGTTTAACAATTTCATTTGCCCTTGTTCCTGTGCTTTGCAACCTCATTTGCCCGTGTGCTTTTTCTTTGCAACATCATTTGCCCTTGATCTTGTACTTACCAACCTCATTTGCATTTGTTATTGTGCTTAGAAACCTCATTTTCACTTATTCTTATGCTTAACAACCTCATTTACCCTTCTTCTTGTGCTTAACAATGTCATTTGCCCTAGTTCTTGTACTTAGCAACCTCATTTGCCCTTGTTCTTGTGCGTTACAACCTTAATTGTCGTTGTTCATATGCTTATCCACCTCTTTTGCCCTTGTTCTTGTTCTTCGCAACATCATTTGCATTTGTTCTTATGCTTATGAATATCTTTGGCCATTGTTATTGTTCTTAGCAACATCGTTGCAGTTGCTTTTGTACTTAGCAACGTCATTTACCCTTGTTTATATACTTAGCACCTCATTTGCCCCTATTATTGAGTTTAGAAACAACATTTGTACTTGTTCTAGTGCTTAGCAACCTCATTTTCCCTTGTTCAAGTGCTTAGCAACCTCATTTACCCTTGTTCTTTTGCGTAGCAACATCATTTGCATTTGTTCTAGTACTTAGCATATCATTTGCATTTGTTCTGGTGCATAACAAGCTCTATAGTCTTTGCTTTTACTCTTAGGAACTTGATTTTCCCTTTCTCTTGTGCTTAGCAACCTCATTTGTCCTTCTTCTTGTAGTTAGCCACCTCATTTGCCCTTGTTCTTGTGCGTTACAACCTCAATAGTCTTTGTTTATTTGCTTATCAATCTCTTTTGCCCGTGTTTTTGTTATTCGCAAGATCATTTGCATTTGTTCTTATGCTTATCAATATCTTTTGTTGTTATTATTGTTCTTAGCAACATCGTTGCACTTGTTTTTGTACTTAGCAACGTCATTTACCCTTGTTCATATACTTAGCACCTCATTTACAATTGTTCAAGTGTTTAGCAACCTCATTAGTCATTGTTCTCGTTCTTTGCAACATTATTTGCCCTTGTTCTTGTTGATAACAACCTCATTTGCCCTTGTTCTTGTGCTTAGCTACATCATTTGACCTTAATCTTGTACTTATCAACCTCATTTGCATTTGTTATTATGCTTACGAACCTCATTTTCCCTTGGTCTTGTGCAGAATAACATCATTTGCCCTTGATCTTGTGTTTAACATTTTCTATTTGCCCTTGTTTCTGTGCTTTGCAACCTCATTTGCCCGTGTTCTTGTTCTTTGCAACATCATTTGCCCTTGATCTTGTACTTATCAACCTCATTTGCCCTTGTTCTTGGGCTTAGCAACTTGATTTGCCCTTGTTCTTGTGCTTCGCAACCTCATTTGCCCTTATTCCTGTACTTATCAACTTCATTTGCATTTGTTCAAGTGCTTAGCATATCATTTGCATTTGTTTTGGTGTATGACAAGCTCATTAGTCTTTGTTTTTGCTCTTAGGAACTTGATTTGCGCTTGTTCTTACGCTTAGCAACTTGATTTGCCTTTGTTCTTGTGCTTAGCAATCTCATTTGTACTTGTTCCTGTTCTTTGAAACATCGTTTGCCTTTGATCTTGTACTTATCAACCTTATTTGTATTTGTACTTGTGCTTAGGAACCTCATTTTCCCTTGTTCTTGTGCTTAATAATATCATTTGCCCTTGTTCTTGTGCTTAGCAATGTCATTTGCCCTTGTTCTTTTGCTTAGCAACCTCATTTGCCCTTGTTCATGTGTTTAGCAACCTCATTTTTCCTTGTTCTTGTACTTAGCCACCTCATTTGCCCTTGTTCTTGTGCTTATCAACCACTTCAACCTTTGTTCTTGTTCTTCGCAACATCATTTGCATTTGTTCTTATGCTTAGGAACATCTTTTGCCATTGTTATTGTTCTTAGCAACATCGTTCCACTTGTTTTTCTGCTTAGCAATGTCATTTACCCTTGTTCATATACTTAGCAATCTCATTTGCTCTTGTGTATATACTTATCAACCTCTTTTGCCCCTGTTCTTGTTCTTCGCAACATGATTTGCATTTGTTCTTATGCTTATGAACATCATTTGCCATTCTTAGCAACATCGTTCCACTTGTTTTTCTGCTTCGCAATGTCATTTGCCTTTGTTCTCGTTCTTTGAAACATCATTTGCCCTTGATCTTGTGCTTATCAACCTCATTTGCATTTGTTCTTGTGCTTACGAACCTCATTTTCCCTTGTTCTTGTGCTGAACAACCTCGTTTGCCCTTGATGTTGTGTTTAACAACCTCATTTGCCCTTGTTCCTGTGCTTTGCAACCTCATTTGCTTGTGTGCTTTTTCTTTGCAACATCATTTGCCCTTGATCTTGTACTTACCAACCTCATTTGCATTTGTTATTGTGCTTAGAAACCTCATTTTCACTTATTCTTATGCTTAACAACCTCATTTACCCTTCTTCTTGTGCTTAACAATGTCATTTGCCCTAGTTCTTGTACTTAGCAACCTCATTTGCCTTATTCTTGTGCTTATCAACCTCATTTGCCATTGTTCTTGTGCGTTACAACCCTAATTGTCGTTGTTCATATGCTTATCAACCTCTTTTGCCCCTGTTCTTGTTCTTCGCAACATCATTTGCATTTGTTCTTATACTTATCAACATATTTCACCATTGTTATTGTTCTTAGCAACATCGTTGCACTTGCTTTTGTACTTAGCAATGTCATTTGCCCTTTTTCATATACTTAGCACCTCATTTGCCCTTGTTATTGAGCTTAGAAACAACATTTGCAATTGTTCTAGTGCTTGGCAACCTCATTTTCCCTTGTTCTAATGCTTAGCAACCTCATTTGCCCTTGTTCTTGTGCGAACCAATATCATTTGCATTTGTTCTAATGCTTAGCATATCATTTACAATTGTTCTGGTGTATAACAAGCTCATTAGTCTTTGCTTTTGCTCTTAGGAACTTGATTTGCCCTTGCTCTTGTGCATAGCAACCTCATTTGCCCTTGCTCTTGTTGTTAACAACCTCATTTGCCCTTGTTCTTGTGCTTAGCTATATCATTTGCATTTGTTCTGGTGCTTAGCATATCATGTGCATTTGTTTAGGTGCATAACAAGCTCATTAGTCTTTGTTTTTGCTCTTAAGAACTTCCTTTTCCCATGTTATTATGCTTAGCAATCTCATTTGCCATTTTTCTTGTGCTTATGAACCTCATTTTCCCTTATTCTTATACTTAGCAATCTCATTTGCCCTTGTTCTTGTGCTTAGCAACCTCATTTCCCCTTTTCTTGTATTTAGCAACCTCATATGCCCTTGTTATCATTCTTTGCAACATCATTTGCCCTTGATCTTGTACTTATCAACATCAATTGCATTTGTAATTGTGCTTAGGAACCTCCTTCTCCCTTGTTCTTGTGCTTAACAACCTCATTTGCCCTTGTTCGTGTGCTTAATAATGTCATTTGTCGTTGTTCTTGTGCTTGCCAACCTTATTTGCCCTTGTTCTTGTACTTAGCCACCTCATTTGCCCTTGTTCTTGTGCGTTACAACCTCAATTGTCGTTGTTCTTGTGCTTATCAACCACTTCAACCTTTGTTCTTGTTCTTCGCAACATCATTTGCATTTGTTCTTATGCTTATGAACATATTTTGCCATTGTTATTGTTCTTAGCAACATCGTTGCACTTGCTTTTGTGCTTAGCAACGTCATTTACCCATTATACTTAGCACCTCATTTGTCGTTGTTCTTGAGCTTAGAAACAACATTTGCAATTGTTCTAGTGTTTAGCAACCTCAGTTGCCCTTGTTCTTGTGCTTAGCAACCTCATTTGTCCTTGTTCTTGTGCGTTACAACGTCAATTGTCGTTGTTCATATACTTATCAGCCTCTTTTGCCCTAGTTCTTATTCTTCGCAACATCATTTCCATTTGTTTTTATGCTTATGAACATCTTTTGCCATTGTTAGTGTTCATAGCAACATCGTTGCACTTGTTTTTTTTCTTAGCAACGTCATTTATCCTTTTTCATATAGTTAGCAACCTCATTTCCCTTATTCTTGAACTTAAAAACATCATTTGCAATTGTTCTAGTACTTAGCAACCCCCTTTGCCCTTGTTTTTGTACTTAGCAATATCATTTGCATTTGTTCTATTGCTTAGCATATCATTTGAATTTGTTCTGGTGTATAAAACTCATTAGTCTTTGTTTTTGCTCTTAGGAACTTCATTTGTACTTGTTCTTGTGCTTAGCAATTTGATTTGCCCTTGTTCTTAGCAACCTCATTTGCCCTTGTTCTCATTCTTTGAAACATCATTTGCCCTTGATCTTGTACTTATGAACCTCATTTGCATTTGTTCATGTTCTTAGGAAGCTCATTTTCCCTTGTTCTTATGCTTAACAATCTCATTTGCCCTTCTTCTTGTGCTTAACAATGTTAATTACCATTGTTCTTGTGCATAGGAATCTCATTTGCCATTGTTCTTTTGCTTAGCAACCTCATTTGCCATTGTTCTTTTGCTTAGCAACCTCATTTGCCATTGTTCTTTTGCTTAGCAACCTCATTTGCCGTTGTTCTTGAGTGTTACAACCTCAACTATCGTTGTTCATATGCTTATCAACCTCGTTTGCCCTTGTCCTTGTTCTTCGCAACATTATTTGTATTTGTTCTTATGCTTATGAACATCTTTTGCCTTTGTTATTGTTCTTAGCAACATCGTTGCACTTGTTTTTGTGCTTAGCAACATCATTTACCCTTGTTCATATACTTAGCACCTCATTTTCCCTTGTTCTTGAGCTTAGAAACAACATTTGTAATTGTTCTAGTGCTTAGCAACCTCATATTCCCTTGTTCTAGTGCTTAGCAACCTCATTTGTCCTTGTTCTTCAGCATAGCAATATCATTTGCATTTGTTCTAGTACTTAGCATATCATTTGCATTTGTTCTGTTGCACAACAAGCTCATTAGTATTTGCTTTTACTCTTAGGAACTTGATTTTGCCCTTGCTCTTGTGCTTACCAACCTCATTTGCCCTTGTTCTCATTCTTTGCAATATTATTCGCCCTTGATCTTGTACTTATCAACCTCATTTGTATTTCTTCTTGTGCTTAACAACTTCATTTGACCTTGAATTTGTGCTTAACAATGTCATTTGCCCTTATTCTTGTGCTTAGCAACCTTATCTGCCCTTTTTCTTGTGCTTAGCAACCTTATCTGCCATTGTTCTTATGCTTAGCAACCTTATCTGCCTTGTTTTTTTGCGTTATAACCTCAATTGTCGTTGTTCGTATACTTATCAAAATCTTTTACCCTTGTTCTTTCTTCGTACTATTATTTGCATTTGTTCTTTTGCTTATGAACATCTCTTGCCGTTGTTATTGTTCTTAGCAACATCGTTGCACTTGTTTTTGTGCTTAGCAACATCATTTACCCTTCTTGTTCATATACTTAGAAATCTCATTTGCCCTTGTTCTAGAGCTTAGAAACATTATTTACAATTGTTCTAGTGCTTAGCAACCTCATTTACCCTTGTTCTTGGGCTTAACAACATTATTTGCATTTGTTCTAGTGCTTAGCATATCATTTGCATTTGTTCTGGTGCATAACAAGCTCATTAGTCGTTGTTTTTGCTCTTAGGAACTTGATTTCCCATTGTTCTTGTGCTGAGCAATCTCATTTGCCCTTATTCTCGTTCTTTGTCACATCATTTGCCCTTGATCTTGTACTTATCCATCTCATTTGCATTTGTTCTTGTGCTAGGAACCACATTTTCCCTTGTTCTTGTGCTTAACAACCTCATTTTCTCTTGTTCATGTGCTTAACAACGTCATTTGCCCTTAATCTTGTGCTTAGCAACCTCATTTGCCCTTGTTCTTCTGCTTAGCAACCTCAATTGCCCTTGTTCTTGTGCGTTACAACCTCAATTGTCGTTGCTCATATGCTTATCAACATCTTTTGCCCTTGTTCTTATTCTTCACAACATCATTTGCATTTGTTCTTATGCTTATCAACATCTTTTGCCGTTTATTGTTCTTAGCAACATTGTTGCACTTGTTTTTGTGCTTAGCAATGTCATTTACCCTTGTTCATATACTTAGCACTTCATTTGTCCTTGTTCTTAAGCTTAGAAACAACATTTGCAATTGTTCTAGTGCTTAGCAACCTCATTTGCCCTTGTTCTTGTGCATTACAACCTCAATTATCGTTGTTCATATGCTTATGAATCTCTTTTGCCCTTGTTCTTATTCTTCAGAACATCATTTGCATATGTTCTTATGCCAACATCTTTTGCCATTGTTGTTGCTCTTAGCGACAACGTTGCACTTGTTTTTGTGGTTAGCAACGTCATTTGCCCTTGTTCATATACTTAGCACCTCATTTGTCCTTGTTCTTGAGCTTAGAAACAACATTTGTAATTGTTCTAGTGCTTAGCAACCTCATTTTCCCTTGTTCTAGTGCTTAGCAACCTCATTTTCCCTTGTTCTAGTGCTTAGCAACCTCATTTGCCCTTGTTCTTGTGCGTAGCAACATCATTTGCATTTGTTCTAGTGCTTAGCATTTCATTTGCATTTGTTCTGGTGCATAACAAGCTCATTAGTCTTTGCTTTTGCTCTTAGGAACTTAATTTGGCCTTGCTCTTGTGCTTAGCAACCTCATTTGCCCTTGTTTTTGTTTCTTAAAAACTCATTTGTCCTTGTTCTTGTGCTTAGCTACATCATTTGCATTTGTTCTAGTGCTTAGCATCATGTGCATTTGTTCTGGTGCATAACAAGCTCATTATTCTTTGTTTTTGCTCTTAGGAACTTCATTTGTCCTTGTTCTTGTGCTTAGGAACCTCATTTGTATTTATTCTTGTGCTTAGGAACGTCATTTCCTCAGCACAACAACAAATGCCAATGAGGTTGATAAGTATATGATCAAGAGCAAATGATGTTGCAAAGAATGAGAACAAGGGCAAATGACTAAGCACAAGAACAAGGGCAAATGAGGTTGCTAAGCACAAACAATTGCAAATGGTGTTTCTAAGCTAAAAAAAACAAGGGCAAATGAGGTTGCTAAGCACAAAAACAAGGGCAACGATGTTGCTAAGAACAATAACATTGGCAAAGGATGATATATGCATAAGAATAACTGCAATTGATGGTACGAAGAATAAGATCACGGGTAAATGAGGTTGATAGGCATATGAACAACGACAATTGAGGTTGTAACCCACAAGAACAAGGGCAACTGAGGTTGTTAAGCACAAGAACAAGGGCAAAGGACATTGTTAAGCACAAGAACAAGGGCAAAGGACATTGTTAAGTACAAGAACAAGGGCAAATGAGGTTGTTAAGCACAAGAACAAGGGGAAATGAGGTTCCTAAGCACAAGAACAAATACAAATGAGGTTGATAAGTACAAGATCAAGGGCAAATGATGTTGCAAAGAACGAGAACAAGGGCAAATGTGGTTACTAAGCACATGAACAAGAGCTAATGAGGTTGCTGAGCACAAGAATAAGGGAAATGAGATTGTTAAGCACAAGAACAACGGAAAAT
Organism: Carex cristatella; assembly: GCA_024447775.1. Classification (NCBI taxonomy): domain Eukaryota; kingdom Viridiplantae; phylum Streptophyta; class Magnoliopsida; order Poales; family Cyperaceae; genus Carex; species Carex cristatella. The sequence goes on along the minus strand of JAJHPF010000024.1, from coordinate 1,062,216 downwards.
GAGATCCTAAGCACAAGAACAAATGCAAATGAGATTTATAAGTACAAGATTAAGGGCAAATGATGTAGCTAAGCACAAGAACAAGGGCAAATGTGGTTACTAAGCACAAGAGCAAGGGCAAATCAAGTTCCTAATAGCAAAAGCAAAGACTAATGAGCTTGTTATGCACCAGAACAAATGCAAATTATATGCTAAGTACTAGAACAAATGCAAATGATGTTGCTACGCACAAGAACGAGGGGAAATGAGGTTGCTAAGCACTAGAACAAGGGAAAATGATGTTGCTAAGCACTAGAACAATTACAAATGATGTTTCTAAGCTCAAGAACAAGGGCAAATGAGGTTGCTAAGTATATGAACAAGGGTAAATGGCATTACTAAGGATAAAAATAAGTGTAACGTTGTTGCTAAGAACAATAACAATGGCAAAAGATGTTCATAAGCATAAGAACAAATGCAAATGATGTTGCGAAGAACAAGAACAAGGGGCAAAAGAAGTTGAAAAACATTTGAACAATGACAATTGAGGTTGTAACGCACAAGAACAAGGGCAAATGAGGTGGCTAAGTACAAGAACAAGGGTAAATAAGGTTGCTAAGCACAAGAACAAGGGCAAATGACATTCTTCAGCACAACAACAAGGGTAAATGAGGTTGTTAAGCACAAGAACAATGGAAAATGAGATTCCTAAACAGAAAAACAAATGCAAATGGGGTTGATATGTACAAGATCATGGGCAAATGATGTTGCAAAGAACGAGAAAAAGGGCAAATGAGCTTGTTAAGCACAAGAACAACAGAAAATGGGGTTCCTAAGCACAAGAACAAATGCAAATGAGGTTGATAAGTACAAAATCAAGGGCAAATGATGTTTGAAAGAACGAGAACAGAGGCAAATGAGGTTGCTTAGCACAAGAACTAGGGCAAATCAAGTTGCTAAGCACAAGAACTTGGGCAAATTAAGTTGCTAAGAGCAAAAACAGAGACTAATGAGCTTGTTACACACCAGAACAAATGCAAATGATATGCTAAGCACTAGAAGAAATACAAATGATATTGCTAAACACAAGAACAAGGGCAAATGAGCTTGCTAAACACTAGAACAAGAACAAATGAGGTTGCTAAGTATAACAAGGGTAAATGACATTGCTAAGAAGAAAAACAAGTGTAACGATGTTGCTAAGAACAATAACAATGGCAAAAGATGTTCATAAGCATAAGAGCAAATGCAAATGATGTTGCAAAGAACACGAACAAGGGCAAAAGAGGTTGATAAGCATATGAACAACGACAATTGAGGTTGTAACGCACAAGAACAAGGGCAAATGAGGTTGCTAAGCACAAGAACAAGGGCAAATGACTTTGTTAAGCACAAGAACAAGGGCGAATGAAGTTGCTAAGCACAAGAACGAGAGAAACTGAGGTTCCTAAGCACAAGAACAAATACAAATGAGGTTGATAAGTATAAGATAAATGGCAAATGATGTTTCAAAGGACGAGAACAAGGATAAATGAGGTTGCTAAGCACAAGAACAAGGGCAAATCAAGTTCCTAAGAGCAAAAACAAATGCAAATGATATGCTAAGGCACTAGAACAAATGCATATGATGTTGCTAAGTACAAGGACAAGGGCAAATGAGGTTGCTAAGCACTAGAACAATTGCAAATGATGTTTCTAAACTCTAGAAATATGGCCAATGACATTGTTAACCACAAGAACAAGGGCAAATGAGATTTTTAAGCACAAGACCAAGAGAAAATGACGTTCCTAAGCACAAGTACAAATGCAAATGAGGTTGATAAGTACAAGATCATTGGCAAATGATGTTTCAAAGAACAAGAACAAGGACAAATTATATTCCTAAACACAAGAACAAGGGCAAATCAAGTTCCTAAGTGCAAAAACAAAGACTAATGAGCTTGTTATATACCAAAGCAAATGCAAATGATATGCTAAGCACTAGAACAAATGTAAATGATATTGCTTAGCACATGAACAAGGGCAAATGAGCTAGCTAAGCACTAGAACAATTAAAAATGATGTTTCTAAGCTCAAGAACATGTGCAAATGAGGTTGATAAGTATATGAACATGGGTAAATGACATTGCTAAGCAGAAAAACAAGTGTAACGATGTTGCTAAGAACAATAACAATGGCAAAAGATGTTCATAAGCATAAGAACAAATGCAAATGATGGTACGAAGAATAAGAACACGGGCAAAAGAGGTTGATAAGAACGAGAACTAGGGAAAATGAGGTTGTAACGAACAAGAACAAGGGCAAATGCGGTTGCTAAGCACAAGTACAAGGGCAAATGAGGTTGTTAAGCACAAGAACAAGGGCAAATGACATTGTTAAGTACAAGATCAAGGGCAAATGATGTTTCAAAGAACGAGAACAAAGGCAAATGACATTGCGAAGCAGAAAAACAAGTGGAACGATGTTGTTACGAACAATAACAATGGCAAATGATGTTCATAAGCATAAGAACAAATGCAAATCATGTTGCGAAGAACAAGAACAAGGGCAAAAGAGGTTGATAAGTATATGCACAGGAGCAAATGAGATTGCTAAGTATATGAACAAGGGTAAATGACATTGCTAAGCTGAAAAACAAGTGGAACGATGTTGCTAAGAACAATAACAATGGCAAAAGATGTTCCTAAGCATAAGAACAAATGCAAATGATGTTGCGAAGAACAAGAACAAAGGTTGAAGTGGTTGATAAGCACAAGAACAAGGGCAAATGAGATGGCTAAGTACAAGAACAAGGAAAAATGAGGTTGCTAAACACATGAACAAGGGCAAATGAGGTTGCTAAGCAAAAGAACAAGGGCAAATGACATTGCTAAGCACAAGAACAAGGGCAAATGATATTATTAAGCACAAGAACAAGGGAAAATGAGGTTCCTAAGCACAAGAACAAATACAAATGAGGTTGATAAGTACAAGATCAAGGGCAAACGATGTTTCAAAGAACGGGAACAAGTACAAATGAGATTGCTAAGCACAAGAACAAAGGCAAATCAAGTTGCTAAGCGTAAGAACAAGCGCAAATCAAGTTCCTAAGAGCAAAAACAAAGACTAATGAGCTTGTCATACACCAAAACAAATGCAAATGATATGCTAAGCACTTGAACAAATGCAAATGAAGTTGATAAGTACAGGAATAAGGGCAAATGAGGTTGCCAAGCACAAGAACAAGGGCAAATCAAGTTGCTAAGCCCAAGAACAAGGGCAAATCAAGTTCCTTGTTCTTGTGCTTAACAGCCTCATTTGCCCTTGATCTTGTGCTTAACAATGTCATTTGCCCTTGTTCTTATGTTTAGCAACCTCATTTATTGTTGTTCTTGTGCTTATCAACCTCATTTCCCCTTGTTCTTGTACTTAGCAAGCGCATTTGCCAATGCTCTTGTGCAAAGAAAGCTCAACTGCCCTTGTTCTTGTGCTTAGGAATCTCATTTGTTTTTGTTCTTATTCTTAGCAACTTCATTTCTAGTTGTTTTGTGTTGAGCAATATCATTTGTATTTGTTCTTAGGCTGAACGACCACATTTGCCCTTGTTCTTGTGCTTAAGAACATTATTTGGCCTTATTTTTGTGCTTGGCAACGTTATTTGGATTAGTTCATGTGATTAGCAATATTATTTGCATTAGTTCTAGTGCTTAACAACCTCATTAGTCAATTTTTTTTTTGCTTAGCAACCTCATTTGTTGTTGTTCTCGAGCTTATCAACCACTTTTGTCCTTGTTATCGTGCTTAGCAAGCGCATTTTCCAATGTTCTTGTGCAAAGAAAGTTCATTTGCCATTTTTCTTGTGGTTAGTAATCTCATTTACAATTGTTCATGTGCTTAGCCACCTCATTTGCCCTTATTCTTGTGCTTAGCAACTCAATTTGCCCTTGTTCTTATGATTAACAACTTCATTTATCATTATTTTTATGCTTAGCAATCTCATTTGTTGTTGGTCTTGTTCTTATCAACCACTTTTGCCCTTGTTATTGTGCTAACCAAGCGCATTTGCCAATGTTCATGTGCAAAGAAAGCTCATTTGTCTTTTTTTTTTTTTGCTTAACAATATCATTTTTCGTTGATCTTGTGTTTATCAATCTCATTTGAATTTGTTCTTGTGCTTATGAACCTCATTTGCCCTTGTTCTTCTGCTTAACAACCTCATTTGTCATTCTTCTTGTGCTTAACAATATCATTTGCCTTTGAACTTGTGCTTATCAACCTCATTTGCATTTGTTCTTGTTCTTAGGAACCACATTTTTCCTTGTTCTTGTGCTTAACAACCTCAGTTGTCGTTGTTTATATGCTTATAAACCTCTTTTCCCAATGGTATTTTTCTGAGCAACATCATTTGCATTTGTTCTTGTGAATAGCAACCTCATTTGTTGTTATTCATATGCCTCTCAACCATTTTTTCCCTTGTTCTTGTGCTTAGCAACCTCATTTGCATTAGTTCATGTTCTTAGAAACCTCATTTGCTATTGTTCTTGTAATTAACAACATCTTTGGCATTTGATCTTGTGATTAACAACCTTCTTCACTATTGTTCTAGTGATTAGCAACCTTGTTTTTCGTTGTTATTGTGCTTAGTCCTCGTTTACCCTTGTTCTTGTGTTTAGTAACCTCATTTGCCCTCGTCTTGTGCTTAGGGAACCTCATTTGGCATTTTCTTGTGATTAGCAACCTCATTTGTTATTGTGATTATGATTAGCAACATCATTTGCATAGTTCGTGTGCTTAGCAACCTCCTTTGCCCTTGTTATTGTGCTTAGCAAACGCATTTTCTAATGTTTCTGTGCAAGAAAAGCTCATTTGTGTTTTTTCTTGTGCTTAGCAACATCATTTTCGGTTGATCTTGTGCTTATCAACCTCATTTGAATTTGTTTTTGTGGATAGGAACCGCAATTTCCCTTATTCTTCTACTTAACAACCTCATTTGCCCTTAACCTTGTGCTTAGGAATCTTAATTGTCATTGTTCATATGCTTACCAATGGTCTTTTTCTTGGCAACATGATTTGCATTTGTTCTTGTGCTTAGAAACACCATTTGCCCTTGTTCTTATACTTAGCAACCTCATTTATCCTTATTCTTGTGGTTAGCGAAAACATTTGCATTTGTTCTTGTGTTTAGCAACATCATTTGTATTTGTTCTTGTTCTTAAAAACCTTCTTCGCTATTGTTGTTGTTCTTGTGCTTAACAATATCATTTGCCTTTGACCTTGTGCTTATTGGGCTTTTTCGTTGTATTAATCAACCTCATTTGTCAACCTATTTGTTCTTGTATTAATCAACCTCTTTTTTTGTTGTTTAGCAATATCATTTTTCGTTGTTCTTGTATTAATCAACCTCATTTTTTGTTGTTCTTGTATTAATCAACCTCTTTTGTTCTTGTTCTTGTGCTTAGCAAACACATTTGTCAATGTTCTTGTGCAAAGAAAGCTCATCAGCCATTTTTCTTGTGCTTAGCAACTATTAACGATTGTTCTTTTTCTTAGCAACATTATTTGTCCTTGATCTTGTACTTATCAACCTCATTTGCCCTTCTTCTAGTGCTTAAAAATCTCATTTGTCATTGGTCTTGTTATTATCAACATTATTTGAATTAGTTATTGTGCTTAACAACCTCATTTGTTATTGTTCTCATGCTTAGCAGCCTCATTTGTTGTTGTTCTTGTGCTTATCAACCCCGTTTGCCCTGGTTTTTGTGCTTAGCAAGCACATTTGCCAATGTTCTTGTGCAAAAAAACTCATTTGCCCTTGTTGCTGTGCTTAGAAACCTCATTTGTGGTTGTTCTTGTACTTAACAACCTCATTTATGCTTGTTCTTATACTTAGGAACCTCGTTTGTCATTGTTTTTATACTTAGCAACCTCATTTTTTGCTATGCTTGTGCTTATCAACCTCTTTTGCCTTTGTTCTTGTGCTTAGCAAATACATTTGCCAATGTTCTTGTGCAAAGAAAGCTCATCTACCATTTTTCTTGAGCTTACCATCCTCATTAATGGTTGTTCTTGTGCTTATCAATATCATTTGTCTTTGATCTTGTGCTTAGCATCCTCATTTGCATTTGCTTTTGTGCTTCAGAACCTCATTTACCCTTGTTCTAGTGCTTAAAAACCTAATTTGTCATTGTTCTAGTTATTATCAACATTATTTGAATTAGTTGTTGTGCTGAACTACCTTGTGTCATTGTTCTTATACTTAGCAACCTCATTTGTTGTTGTTTTTGTTCAAAGAAAACTCATTTGTTCTTGTTGTTGTGCTTAGCAACCTCATTTGTAGCTGTTCTTATATTTAACAACCTTATTTGCTCTTGTTCTTTTGCTTAGGAACCACATTTATCTTTGTTCTTGTCCTTAGCAACTTCATTTCTTGTTATTTTTTTGGTTAGCAATATTATTTGAATTTGGTCTTGGGTTTAACAACCTCATTTGCCCTTGTTCTTGTGCTTAGGAACCTCATTTGGCCTTCTTTTTGTGCTTAGCAACCTCATTTGTCATTGTTCTTGTGATTAGCAATATCATTTGCATTAGTTCATGTGCTTAGCCAACTCATTTGCCCTTGTCCTTGTACTTAGCAACTGAATTTGTCCTTATGCTTAGCAACTGAATTTGCCCTTCTTCTTGTGATTAGCAATATCATGTGTATTAGTTCTTGTGCTTAACAACCTCATTTGTCATTGTTTCTCTACTTCACAATCTCACTTGTTGTTGTTCTTGTGCTTATCAACCACTTTTGCCCTTATTCTTGTGCATAGGAAACTCATTTGGCATTATTGTTGTGATTAGCAACCTTATTTTTCATTGTTCTTGTGATTATAGATATCATTTGCATTAGTTCATATGGTTAGCCACCTCATTTGCCCTTGTTGTTGTGTTAAGCAACCTAATTTTTCCTTGTTCTTGTGCTTAACAACATCATTTGCATTAGTTCTTTCGATTAACATCCTCTTTTGTCATTGTTTTTATGCTGCGCAACCTCATTTTTTATTATTCTTGTATTAATCAACCCTTTTTGCTCTTGTTCTTGTGCTTAGCAAACACATTTGCCAATGTTCTTGTGCAAAGAAAGCTCATCAGCCATTTTTCTTGTGCTTAACAACTATTAAAGGTTGTTCTTTTTCTTAGCAACATTATTTGTCCTTGATCTTGTGGTTATCAATCTCATTTGCATTTGATTTTGTACTTACGAACCTTATTTGCCCTTCTTCTAGTACTTAAAAACCTCGTTTGTCCTTATTCTTGTGTTTAGCAAGCGCATTTGTCAATTTTTTGTGTAAAGAAAGCTCATTTGACCTTGTTGTTGTGATTAGAAACCTCATTTGTGGCTGTTCTTGTGTTTAGCAAGTGCATTTGCCAATATTCTTGTATAAAGAAAACTCATTTTCCATTTTTTCTTGTACTTAGAAATCTAATTTACTGATATTCTTGTGCTTAGCAACATCATTTGCAGTTAACCTTGTGCTTATAAAACTCATTTGCATTTGTTCTTTTGCTTAGGAGCCTCTTTTGCTATTGTTCTTGTAATTAACAATCTCATTTGTCATTGTTCTTGTATTTAGGAACATCATTTGTTATTGTTCTTGTATTTATGAACATCATTTGCCCTTATTCTTGTGCTTAACAACCTCAATTGTCGTTGTTTTTATTCTTATCAACATCTTTTGCCATTGTTATTATTTGAGCAACATCATTGTATTTATTCTTATGCTTATCGACCTCTTTTGCCATTGCTCCTGCTTTTAGAAACATCATTTGTATTTGTTTTTGTGCTTAGAAACGTCATTTGCCCTTGTTCTTATGCTTAGCAACCGCATTTGTCCTTATTCTTGTACTTAGAAATAACATTTGCATTTGTTCTTGTGCTTAGCAAAACATTTGCATTTATTCTTGTGCTTAGCAACATCATTTGCGAATGTTCTTGTGCAAAGAAAGCTCCTCTGCCCTTTTTCTTGTGCTTAGCAACATAATTAACGGTTGTTCTTTTTCTTAGCAACATTATTTGTCCTTGCTCATATGCTTATCAACCTCATTTGCATTTGTTTTTGTACTTAGGAATCTCATTTACCCTTGTTCTCGTATTTACAAACCTAATTTGTCATTGTTCTTGTGCTTAGCAGCCTTCTTTGTCATTTTTCTTATGCTTAACAGCCTCATTTATTGTTGTTCTTGTGCAAAGAAAACTTATTTGTCATTGTTGTTGTGCTTAGCAACCTCATTTATGGTTGTTCTTGTACATAACAACCTCATTTGTCCTTGTTTTTTTTGCTTAGGAACCACGTTTGTCTTTTTTTCTTGTCCTTAGCAACTTCATTTCTAGTTGTTTTTTAGGTTAGCAATATTATATGAATTTGTTCTTGGGCTTAACAACCGCATTTGTCCTTGTTCTTATGCTTAGGAACCTAATTTGGCCTTATTTTTGTGCTTAGCAACCTCATTTGTTATTGTGCTTAACAACCTCATTTGTCATTATGTTTATATTTCGCAATCTCATTTGTTGTTGTTCTTATATTATCAACCACTTTTGCCATTGTTATTGTGCTTAACAAGCGCATTTGTCATTGTTCTTGTGCAAAACAAGCTCATTTGCCCTTTTTGTTGTGCTTAGCAATTTCATTTACGGTTGTTCTTGTACTTAGCATCATCATTTGCCGTTGCTCTTGTAGTTATCAACCTCATTTGTATTTGTTCTTGTGCTTAGGAACCTCATTTGTCCTTGTTCTTCTGCTTAGCAACATTATTTGTCGTTAATCTTGTACTTATCAACCTTATTTAGAATTGTACTTGTGCTTAGGAACCTCATTTATCCCTGTTCATGTACTTAATAACCTCAATTGTCATTGGTCATATGCTTATCAATCTCTTTTGCCTTTGTTCTTGTTTTAGCAACATCATTTGCATTTGTTCTTATGCTTATCAAGCTCTTTTGTCATTGATCTTGTTCTTAGCAACATCATTTGCATTTGTTCATGTACTTATAAACGTCATTTGTCTTTGTTCTTATGGTTTGCAACTTCATTTGTCTTTATTCTTTTACTTAGCAACATCATTTACATTTGTTCTTATGCTTAGAAACGTCATTTGCTCGAGCTCTTGTACTTAGCAAATTTGATTAAATTACATATATATACCCGAAATTTTAATTAATATACAAAAGAAATAATAAATTTAACAATCTATACAATGTTCTGATGAAATTCGAAATCTACCGAAACCCATCATATTGTCATCGGTTTTAGAAGCTAGAACCAATGACAATGTCATAGGTTTGAGCCTTCCAATTCATCCAATTTGAATTTAAAACAATTTTTCATTTAATTATTTTATTTATTTTTTGTATTAAAATATTAGAAATTTTTTTATATTTTTTTTTAAATTAGATAGAATAGCATATAATTTGATTTATTAGAAAAAAAAATTGTGTTATTGGAAAAAAAAATTATTTTGAATCTGAATTATTGATTCTGGTTCAAAAGTCACTTCTAGGTAAATACAAAAAATATTATGATCTTTCTATTTTTGAAAAAATAAAAATTTAACAAAACTATGTAATCATTACTCAAAAAGTGTTTTAATCTGAGTCATTCGTTGTTTTAATATGATATAATTCTCGCATCAAAAAGTGTGCATCATGCATAAAAAATTGTGCATAAATATATTACTCAAAGTTATCTCCCGGAAATTCGATTTTGAGGCTGAAACCGATGACATTGTCATCAGTTCTAGCTTCAGAAACTGATGACTTTTCTAGCTTCTAAAACCGATGACAATGTCATCGGTTTCGGTAAATTTTGAATTTCATCAAAATATTATATAGATGGTTAAATTTATTATTTATTTTATATTTATAAAAATTTCGGTATATATACCTTGTAGGAAATTTGATTTTATTTTTTTAGATATTTTTATCGTACAACTGAAATAAAGAAACCAATGCTCTTTTTGACAATTCAGTATTTGAAATTGAGTGAGAATATGGAAATATGCATATTACGGATGACCTGTACCATAAATTTGTATCTCTAATTTCATGTTTTAATAGTTGATTTTAACCGTTAAATATCTCTATATGAAAATATATTTACACATCAAATTTTATCCGAAATTTTTTTTATATCAAAAAAAAATTTAACAGATGAAAATAATTAATTATATAGTTCAATATTCCTCAATCTGTGTAATATAATAATGTAGCAGAGATAAGAACAAAAATCTTTTTAGACATTGTCCTTTTCAGAATAAGATAAATAATCTATTTTATTAGAAGTAAAGTAACATATCAAATTTTGTATCATGGTGTGTAATTTGTGGGGCTCCGAGAATTTTACCTTCTTAGAATTCAAAAGAAAAAGAAGTGCCAAATAAAAAAAGTTAGCCGAAATTTTTAGAACCGATGATTTTGTGATCGGTTTTAGAATTGATTATTTTTTCATTGGTTTCAGATCAAATAACCAATTATTTCTCCATTGGTTCTAGGGCTGCTGATTTTGTTATTGGTTCTGAAGGGCTTGAAGCCGATAGTTTTGTAAGCAGTTTTAGGCAATAAAACCGATGAATTTGTGATTGATTTGGGTATATTTTGAATTCTTCTCAGAGGTTGGATAGATTGTTAAATTATTATTTTTTGGATATTAATAAAAATTTCGGATTTTTGAGACTTAAGATCGGGGTGGCCGATCTTCCCACCTCAGCATTGACCCTTTACTAGCCCAGACGAGTCTTCCCGTTATCATTGAGTCCAGTTTGTTGTCAAGGGGGATGGTAGGCCACATCTGCAGCGTCGCTAATATTGACAGCAACAGCAAAAGAGGTGTAACTCTCGACCTTCTAGTACTTGTCATTTTCACTCTAATTATAGGTTCGTCATTTTTCTATTTGGACAAGGACTTCTTAACGATTACAGAAATTAATTTGTTAGCTGTTATTAATTGTCAATTCAGTAGAGCAAATTTTTGGGGTCAACAATTGTGCACAAAGGAAATCATCATTGTCAAGTTGAATAGGTTAATTATAAGCTCGTCCTAACAGATGTCGCATAAACGGTTTCGTTGGCTAGTATGACAGATTCAAATTGTTCTAATTAATTTATTTCATGAGTGATGTGTTCTCAAGTAAAATTTATAAATTTTTGAATCATTTTAATGGCAAATTAAGGGGTCAAAAACTGATGAAAAATAAATGCATTTTAATTAACTTAAAAAAAACGTATTTTATTATTTAATTTGATATTAAATAAATTCAGAAAATTATAAATGGAAGAATTTAGAGTTTAGAGTTTAGTTGTCCACCCATGTGTATTATTGTAAAAATATCAATAATGTGCGGATGTTTTTTTATCTTGGTTAATCCCGGTAGCGATGCAATGATCTATCAGTGCAAAAAGAACTATGAATACTCTTATCAAAACTTAAATTTGTTTGAAAATAAAAAAAGAACTATCTATGTCTATGCAAACTTAGTCTGTGCACCACAAGGGGTGGCACGCACACCAGATTTGAGCATCAAGTAAATGGTGCTCAAACCTAGTCTGTGTGGCATCTCTATGTGATATGTAAACTAAGTCTGTATTCTTGCTGAGATCTAAGATTTATTTAATATCATATGTAAACTAAATATGTATTCGAGACATTTTTTATCAAATGCTACTAAGAAATAGCGTCCTTACACATTCCTATAATTTAAAATTTAACGATGTATTTTAACATTTAATTCAATTTTATTATTTATAAAAGTTTGTATATAATTAAGTCATTTTCATAAAATACTAAATGTATTATTATATGGAGGAGAGTTTTAATGCACCCAAAATTTCATGCTCCCATTTGCACTCATTTTTTTTATCTCTTTTATCTTCATTTTCAAAGTCCGAATAGTCGATCCGAACCATTCAACACGATCATCATAATAAAATATGCTTGGAGACCAAATTTTATATTTTTTGGATTTTTTTTACTATTTTTTAAAATATGTACAAAATCACTTTATCAGATGGTTCAGAATCTCCTTAAAATACATTGAGTAGCATTTGATAAAAGTTTGTATATAATTCAGTCATTTTCATAAAATACTAAATGTATTATTATATGTTAGTGGTTAAAATTTTACTTTATAATTTTGAAGACTTGAATTCAAATTTCACTGCAATACAGTATGTATTTATATTTGAGCTTTCTAATCTATTTTTTTTTTTGTTCCATCCCTATTCGTTTTCAGCGCTTAATTAAAGGAAACATTTTTTTAGTTGGAAACTCTCTCCTTGCAACATTTTTTAATTAAACGGAATAATATCAGTACATAAACCTCCTTTATTTGAACAAGTAAAAAACAGTTTTTCCCCCAGCCACTCTCAAACCTAAAAGGCTAAGATATACACCAAACCACACTTTGACCAAGAAGCCTCTCTCAGTAACTCTGGTCTTATTCTCTAGTCTGTTATTCCATAAACAACCGTACACAAAAAAATAAAATAACCCAAAAGATTTAGTTACAGGCAGCAGGGTTCGCAACCAGGTACGCCTCGCAACCCTTGATAACTTTGGTGAAAGTCGCCTGGGCCTTCTCGGTCTCCTCTGCAACATTGACTCCAGGCAGTGGCTTGTAGGTTCCGGTTACTTTGACCACGCTACCCCCGGCCTTGGGCTCAACCTTGATGTGGGTCGAAGCAGACTCAACATGGATACCGAGCCCGCCACCCTCGACAAGGGTAGATTTGGCCTCACATTTCTCAACATCAAGGAAGTCGAGGCGCTCCTTTACAAGGGTGAAAGGACCCCCTGCAAAATCATTTTGTCAGAATAGTTCAATTTACTATGGATATATATAATTGATATTTTTTTGTCTAACTATTCATATGCTTGAGACAGTATTTTGAAAACATTATATATATTTAACATCTTTAACTTATTTAACATGTGAAAAAGTATTTGAATAGTTGTTCATTGAAGCTTGACATGTAAAAATAACCGAGACATTAATATATTATGAACATCAATAGTACCTGACGCAAAGTTAAATTGCCTGATGCTACCGACACCACCATCCCCTTCTACCGGAACAGCACTAATGATTTTTCCAGAGGCAACCTTGGGAGCCAAGTTGTGCCAGTCCATCACGGCTGCCTTGAAGAGGCGAGGGGCTGGTACTGCTGCCTCAATCTCGGTTGTCCAGCTGGAACTCATGGTCTCTTAAGTATGAGTTTAGTCGAGATTAATCAAGAGTGCCGATCAAGTGTTGATTGTGCTGATTGGAGATGGATGAAGACGTAGTGAGATTTCAAAGGGTTTATATAAATATGTGCAACCGTAGTTGGTGAGAATTTTGGAACGAATGTGACACATGTCTCCAACTTTGAATTCAATCTTTCAGATGCTTTGTTCTATCTTTTTATCCAAAAGATAATTAGGTAGGAATTATTGACTTTCTAGAATATAGGACCTAAATGTTACTGTTTATTTATGAATCGAACTGGATATGTTGAGATCAATAAACAGGAACAGATTAGCTGTGTAAGTATCAACCTTACCACTATATTAACATACTAATAATTAAGGTTTCTACTTGGAGAAAATGGCTAAAAAAAAAAACAATGGACAAAGATAAACTACAGTTTCACATGGTATATATTCCTCTGTTTTATATACAAGAATGATCTGACCAGGTTCAGATGTAGAGACATATATGTATTGATGAAATTTAGCCTAGTTATCGTTATCTATGTGACATTTCGGTTGTGATCATGATGCTTTATATATTTCTTTTATTATTAATGAAAATATTCATTTAGCAAATCATTGTCGTCTCCAAACTTCTTTATCACCTTTCTCCATCGTTAAATCTCTTAAGGATAATTTCGCCTAATTGATGGTGATGTATGAATTTTGGACTAGCCAATTTGTTTCCTTTTCGGTAGAGTAAATTCAAAAGACCCTACATACTTGGTCAATAATTATTCTTCAAGGTGACATTGCAAAAGACCAGATCAACAAATTACGTGGCAATTCGGAGGAATGCAAATTCATAATCTCTCTTGTAGTATTACTTTCAGCCCTTTATCCAATATTCAATAGATTTGGTTTATAAAAGCACATTCGTAAGTCATAACGCATAGGATGCTTTTAGAAATTTAGTTTATTATTCTATCTCATATATGCAGTAAAGAATGACTTTATTAAGTTGTCTAAAGTACGCTTCATATAATTAACTCGAAGGCCTGTGACACTTTGATATCCAGTTATCCACGTACCCCCATGTACCTGATCAGCTGGAACTCATGGTTTGTACTTCGTACCAGAGATGAGTGTATCTGTTGGAATTACAAGCTGACCAATAGAATCAGAGAAGAGAAGGAATAATAAATCAAGAAAGGCAACCGGTATCTCTGGTTACATGTTTCCTTAGTCACTGCATATATTTGTTTCAAAAAGATAGGATCTAGATCCAAATTATATTTAATGTAATTATTCTTTGTTATATTGAAAAAAAGGAAATAGATATCTGGAAACAATATATATACAAGGATCAAAAGCTGTAAAAATTGAATTGTACGAATTATCTTTTGAATTAATAAAAATAAGGGAGGGAAGGGATTTCAGGGAGTCTGGTGTTCTTCTTGCTCTTCTTCTCTAATATTTTAACAAGTTGCAAGAGTTGAGGTTATTGCTTGTATTAGTGGGATGAAGATTTAGTAACTCTGAACAGAAAATGCCATTATAAATGAGTACTTGTGTTGACGGAGATTAATTTAGACTCCCAAGTTTGACCGCAACTAATTGTGTAGGTGTAGCCATTCCATTGTTGGGTTGACTGTTGACTATCTAGAAATAATATAACTGAATGGAATTCTCCATAACACATTTTTTATCTAAAAATCAGGCATATCAATGAATTTTGTTTTTACACTTGTAAAGAATGGTGTGCTCTAAATCAGAGTTTTAATTTATAATAATTAATTTATGCAATAATAAATAGCGGCCAGATCTTATTAAAAAAACACACACACAAATAGCATAATCAGATAAGAAATCTGGGCAGATTGAATTGGGTCAATCCTGCCTCGATCGGTCTAAGCAGTTTAAAATTTATTGGGCATAAAGTGTATGGTAAAGAAAGTTAAAACAACTTAACAAGAATAGCGGACAAAATCTTGGTTTTCTAATTAACACCAGGAGTGCCAAGGAAGGTCAGTAAAAGGAGTTGGTCTAAATCAGTACCCAGAATTTCAGAAAGTTGAAAGCTACGCACAAGTGAAAGGTTTTTTCGTTGGTATCAAACTTCATTTTAAGTTTTTTCGTCCAATCAGTACCCAGAATTTTAGGCCCACATTCTCGTGAAAGGTTTTTTCGTCCAGGCATGGTTAAAAAAAAAAAAAAATGTTGCGTGTCACAATGACACGAAACAACACCAAGTACATATAAAATCAACATGTTTTAATATGACACAACACCACACGTAATAATACGACACAAAATATTATTATATCTTAGTATTTATAATTGAAAATATAAAAAAAAATCATAGAGATTATTTTTAACTAATATCAGACAATTTCATTTTAATGCAATTTTCTTTAGTATTTCTTAAAATGATTCGGAAAATAATGAAACTAGGCTTCAGTCTTTTTTACCAAAAAAGATGATTTGAAAAAAAGTTAAATAATCTGAGAAATAGTTAAAAATTAAAAAATATTAAGAATTTACTATTAAAATATCATAATTTGTTCAACTTCATTGTAAGTTTTTTTCCTTTTTACATATATTTTGATTATAATATATATGATATTGGCACGTCAATTCGGCACATCTCACATTACAACTAGCATATTTTATTACTACAAATAATATATTAAATCCCGTGTCATACTAACACGACATATTTGCCAATTATATCGTGCTTAACAATGACGTGACACAAACATGTTTGTAAATTATATGTCCAATTTTTAATCATGTATTTGAATTTTGTTTAGTTTTTATATTTGGTTCAGTCTCTCTCATAAATTCTATATGTTTACATGTATTTTTAGTGGTAACACTTTTACTTTGTTATTTTACGTTTTAGTCTGTCAATTTAAATTTTATAGTTCTGCTCCGGTAATGATGTCATCGATCTAAAGAAAACATCATTTGCATATTTAGGTTGCTGAAAACTCTCCCCTTCTTTGAAAACATGATAAATTGATTGAAACATTTTCTTTTTATATTAAATAGAATAACTTCAGTACATAATCCTCCTTTTATTTGAACAGGGAAAAAAAAGGTATTACCCCAAGCCACTCACTCAAACCTGAAAAGCTAATTAGATATTACACCAAAACCACACTTTACCAAAGGAAGCTCTCTCAGCAACTCTGGTATTATTTATTCTCTGATATTCCTCAAGGAACCGTACACAAGAAAGAAAATAATCGAAAACATTTAGTTATAAGCATCAGGGTTGGCAACGAGGTATGCCTCGCATCCCTTAATAGCTCCACTGAAAGCTGCCTTGGCCTTCTCTGTCTCCTCTGTGACGTCAACTCCGGACAGCGGCTTGTAGGATCCGGTCACCTTGCATACACTGCCTCCAGCCTTGGACTCGATCTTGATGTGGGTCGAAGCAGACTCGATGTGGATGCCAAGCCCTCCACCCTCAACAAGGGTAGACTTGGCCTCACATTTCTCAACATCTAAGAAGTCCAGACGTTCCTTCACAAAGCTGAAGGGGAGCCCTGCAATTAATATATTTTTAACAGCATGATTCCATTTATACATGGATGTATAACTGACAAGTAACCTTAGTTTTCAGAAAACAAAAGTTGATATCCATTATTGTTTTGTCACTTTTGTACTTAATTCTGAGAATTGCTGTGATGGTGTATATATATATTTTTGAAATTTGAACTGTTTAGTATCCCTTTCTTTTTTCCTTTTTTGATAAAAATGGACAAATAGTTTATCGTTTTATCATCATAATTCAAAGTAATTCATGTTCCTGTTTTCATAATTGAGTCGGCAGAAACATATGTATTTATCTTTCGTATTAGTGAAAATATGCAACTACATCTTTAAAAAAGAAAAAAGAAAAAAAAGGAAAAATAACTTAATAGCCATTGATTGAAGCATAGTACATAAAATTGCCAAGAGATGCGTATACTAGATAGATCGGTACCTGGGGCAAAGTTAAATTGCCTGGTGCTGCCGATGCCGCCTTCACCTTCCGACGGAGCAGCACTAACGATTTTGGCAGAGGCAATCTTGGGAGCCAGGTTGTGCCAGTCCATCACAGCTGCCTTAAAGAGGCGTGGTGCCGGCACAGCTGTCTCAAACTCGGTTGTCCAGCTGGAGCTCATGGTTCCTTTGGAAGAAATTTAATTAAGAGTAATGCTGATCAAGTGTTGGTTGTGCTGATTGGAGATGGATGGAGATGTAGTGAGACTTCAAAGGGTCTATATAGATGTGGGCAACCGTAGTTGGTGAGGATTATGCAAGGAATGGGACATATATGTCTCCAACTTTGAATTCTAATTTTGTCCTATTTTTTTTTTCAAAACTAATTGCGTAACATGAGATAAGAATATTGACTTTCTAGAATATGGTACGTACCTAAATGTTACTGTTTAATTATGAACTGAACTGCATAGGTTGAAATCAAATGACCGGGAACAAATTAGTCGTGTAAAGTATATCAACCTTACTATATTAACATACTAATAATTAAGTTTTCTACTTGGAAAAATGGCAAAAGAACACAATATGAACAAAGAAAACCTAAAGTTTCACATGGTATGTATTCCTCTGCTTTATATACAAGAATATGTAATTATGTATTGATGAAATTTGTCAAAGTAATCGTTATCTATACGACCTTTCGATTGTGACCATGATGCTTTATTGATTTGCTACTTCAAAATATCCATTTGGCACATTATTGTCGTC
This sequence comes from Carex cristatella, assembly GCA_024447775.1. Lineage (NCBI taxonomy): Eukaryota > Viridiplantae > Streptophyta > Magnoliopsida > Poales > Cyperaceae > Carex > Carex cristatella. The sequence goes on along the minus strand of JAJHPF010000024.1, from coordinate 1,044,292 downwards.
TCTCCTAAACTTCTTTTTCACCTTTCCCCATCGTTAAATCTCTCAAGGATAATTTTGCCTAATTGATGTGATGTATGCATGATCTTTGGACTTGCATAGAGTTTTTTTTCGGTAGATTTAATTCAAATGATTATATATACTTGATCAATAATTTTCCTTAAAGGTGACATAGTGCAAAAGACAAGATCAATGAATTATGTGGCAGTTTGGAGAATTGCAAATCCTTAATCCCTCTTATAATATTATACTTTCAGCCTTTATCCAATATTCAATAGATTTGGTTATAAAAGCACATTAGCAAGTCATAACTCATAACGCATAATGCTTTTAGAAAATTATAGTTTCTCAAATTTGCAGTGAAGAATAACTTTATTAAGCTGTCTAAAGTACGCTTCATATAATTAACTCAAAGGCCTGTGACGACACTTTGATAATTTTGAGTTTAAATTAGATATTGGATTTGGCATCCATTTGCCAACTTTATCGAATCGGTACCAGTTTCAAATCTGATTAGCCAGGTACCAATTTTTCTGATTGGTTCCTTTGTTAATTAATTTAAACCAAAGTTGATTGAATCAATACTGCTGAAATCACCGTCACCCACTAACGTGACAGTACTACTCAAATTTTCTTTCAGGTGCATTTTCGGGTGGCAGGTCATGACAATCCCCGATCGCTTCCTCAATGATGTAAGGAACCGGATCGGAATTGCCTTCCACCACCACCTGATCAGCTGGAACTCACGGTTTGTGCTAGAGATGAATGTGTCAGATGCAAGAGTTGAGATTATTATTTGTATTAGTGGGCATGGAGATTTACTTAGTCTGAACAGAAATGCTATTATAAATGAGTACTTGTGTTGACTGAGATTTATTTAGGCTCCAAAGTTGACCGCAACTGAGATGCACCAGCTTTTTCCCGGAGCTGTATATTTTGACTGTTGACTATCTAGAAATAAATATAACTGATAGGAATTCTCTATAACAGATAAACACATTCTTTATCTAAAAATCAGGCATATCAGTGAATTTTGTTTTTACACTTGTAAAGAATGGTGTGCTCTAAATCAGATTATTAATAAATAATAATTATTTTTGCAATAAACAGCAGCCAGATCTTATTAGAAAAAAAAAAAAAAAAAAACAACAACAACAAATAGCATAACTAGATAAGAAAACAGGGCAAGATTGGATTGGGCCAATCCTACCTCGGCAGTGTAAAAAATATGTAGGGTAGGAAAAAAAAATTAAAACAATAATAGCGAGGTGCGACCTCAACAACAATAATAATTTAAATTTTGTTATTTTTATTTCGATATTAATAAATATTAAATAATGATCGTTATGGGCGGGTACCATTTTTACAGCTAACATTTTTATCTCAAAAAATCAGATAACATTTTATTTCTTACAGATCTGAGGTGAGAGAAAACAAATTTTTGGACCAAATTGCCCATTCTCTGATAAGAAAACAATAGATCTAGATTTCAAATCTTTTAAATTAGAAAATTATATTAGGCCGGGCTTCTAACGCTATTCTTATATTATTCATTTCCAATGATAGAACTGATATGTCATGATTTACCATATTTTGGTCAATATTAATACTTACTAATGCTTTGTCAAATCTGAAAAAAAAAAAATCATATTAGTTTATAAGACATGCTGGTATGCTTTGTCTGCCGGCATTAATTATAAGAGACATTTCTACAAAAGTCATTATTTCCACCACTTCTAGAACAAAGGAAAAGAAGTCTAGGAGTCTCCACGACAATTTTGTGTGAATTGGTTGGTTATTTCAAAAAAATTCCACATCGGCATCGCATTAACTATCATTCGGTTACCAACAACTTTAGTCGTGGACTCGTGGTCAACAATTGTGCATAGAAAAAACAGAACTTCAAGCTATCAGGTTGGATTGGTTCATTATAAATTAAAAGATTTACTCTATATCAATGTTATTTTATGCGGTATGCGGAAGGCTACCGTATATGCGGAATTTTATGCAGACTTATATACATATATATAGATAGATAGAGAGATAGATAGAAAGAGAGAGTAAATCTAGGGTGTAACGTGCTCATTAAGAGTTTGGTGAGCACAACTTCAAAAATACATCCGATCGGTTTCAAATGACGAATCCAAACCGTTGAAATTCATGTACTTCGTGAGTGATACATGTACATGCAAAATTTTGAAAGTTTCGAATTCATTTACTACAAGGTCAAGCGGTCAAAATAATGATGAAAAGGGAATATATAAAACAACTAATAGAATAACTTATTAAAAGATTCATTACTTCAACCACTTGACCTCGTAGCAAATGAATTCGAAACTTCCAAAATTTTGCATGTACATGCATCACTCACGAAGTACATGAATTTCAACGGTTTTGATTCGTCATTTGAAGTCGATCCGATATATTTTTGGAGTTGTTATCACCAAATTCTCTTGATGAGCACGTCACACCCTAAATTTACTCTATATATATATATGAGTAGAACTAGGGTGCTCCTAAGTTCACCAAACCTCTTGTGAATTTGACTCTAAAATATATCAAATTGACTTTAAATGATGAAACCAAACCGTTGAAACCCTTCTACCTAATGAATGATACGTCTACATGTGAAATTTTTAAAGTTTCGAATTAATTTAATATAGAGTTAAGTGGTCAAAAGTTTAAGGTTTATAAATTAATTTTAATGCATTCATTTTTTGGACTCCTTTGACCACTTGACTCTATATTAAATTAATTCGAAACTTTAAAATTTTCACATGTAAACGCATCAATCATTATGTAGAAGGATTTCAACAGTTTGGATTCATCGTTTACAGTCGATTCGATATATTTTAGTGTCAAGCTCACAAGAGGGTGGGTGAACTTAGGAGCACCCTAGTTCTACGCTATATATATATATATATATATAGAGTAGAACTAGGGTGCTCCTAAGTTCACCAAACCTCTAGTGAGCTTGACTCTAAAATATATCGAATCGACTTCAAACGATGAATCCAAACCGTTGAAACCCTTCTACCTAATGAGTGATGCGTCTACATATGAAAATTTTAAAGTTTCAAGTTAATTTAATATAGTATCGAGTGGTCAAAAATTTAAGGTTTATAAATAAATTTTAATGCATTCATTTTTTGGACTCCTTTGACCACTTGACTCTGTATCAAATTAATTTGAAACTTTAAAATTTTCACAAGTAGACGCATCAATAATTAGGTAGAAGGATTTCAACGGTTTGGATTCATCGTTTAAAGTCGATTCGATATACTTTAGAGTCAAGTTCACAAGAGGCTTGGTGAACTTAGGAGCACCCTAGTTCTACTATATATATATAGAGCAATGCTATTATGCATTGCGAATTAAAGCGGGTGCTTTAATTCGCGCTCATATCGCGATTTCCAAAGTTCAAATAGCCGATCTGAACAGTAAGATGTGTTTTCCATATTGAAATGTGCTTGGAGACCAAATTTTACATTTTTTGGATTTTTTTTTTTTACTATTCATTAAGTTACTTTGAAAATCGCTGATCCAATTGTTTCACTGTTCAATATGAGCCACCGTTGAATCAACGATTTTCAAAGTGGCTTAATAAATAGTAAAAAAATTTCAAAAAATGTAAAATTTGGTCTCCAAGCACATTTCAATATGGAGAACACATCTAACTGTTCGAATCGGCTATTTAAACTTTGGAAATCACGATATGAGTTCGAATTAAAGCACCCGCTTTAATTCGCAATGCATAATAGCATTACTATATATATATATATATATATATATATGTGTATATATATATATATATATATATATATATATATATATATATATATATATATATATAATTCGCGCTCATATCACAATTTTCAAAGTTCAAATAGCCGATCCGAACGTTAGATGTGTTCTCCATATTGAAATGTGCTTGGAGACCAAATTTTACATTTTTTTTGGAATTTTTTTACTATTTATTAAGCCACTTTGAAAATCGCTGATCCAACGGTGACTCATAATGAACAGTGAAACCGTTGGATCAGCGATTTTCAAAGTGACTTAATAAATAGAAAAAAAATTCCAAAAAATGTAAAATTTGGTCTCCAAGCACATTTCAATATGAAGAACACATCTAACGGTTCGGATTGGCTATTTGAACTTTGAAAATCGCGATATGAGCGCGAATTAAAAGGGACCTTTTAATTTGCAATGCATAATAGCATCACTCTATATATATATATATATATATATATATATATATATATATATATATATATATATATATATATATAAACAAGTATGCATATGCGGTAATATGCAGTATAAAACATGCGGTAGTAATATGCGACCGAATATGCGGCTGCATACGCAGAATCACATATATTGACCGCATATAGATTTCTTTTTTTATGCAGATTACAACTACATATGCGTATAAAAGAGAATGGTAGAGTTAAAATGGAGTTTAATGAATTTTTAAAAGTCACTCATAAATAAATATATATTTTCACAACATCAATTATTATTTTGAGAATCAGGACTGTTAAAATTATTACGAAGAAAAGATTGGAAAACTATATAGTCAAGATAATTTTTCAGCAATTCGGTGCTTGTCATTATCATCAGGAAAAATTGAATGGTCCCAATTGTTGTTTGCAAGTGTATTCGCATAGGAACCCTCCTAGGATTGGAGAAACCTTGTCAGTTGTCAATTTGACATTTTATTTTATCCACAAACTTTTTTTTAATATTTTCTCAAGTATTAAGAAAACATTTTATTTCTATGCACGACAATAGTTTGTCGACTGTAATATGCTGATAGTAAAATCTCTTAGGGTGAATTTAACTTTTTATTTTATTTTTCACTTATATTCAAAAGTATACAGTACGAGCAAAGTTAGTGTGTAATGTTCTCACTGAGAAAAGTTAGTGAGTACCACTCTAAAAAAAATTAAATTGGCTTCAAACGACAAATTCAAACTGTTAAAACTCATCTACTTCATAAATAATGTACATACATGAAAAAATTTTAAGACAATTCAAACCTTCCGAGTGCTATTTAATATTTTTGAAATTCTCTTCCGACTCCAGAAGTGGAATAGAAAAAAAAAATCCTAAATCCTCAGTTGCCACTCCTCCCACACAGCCACACCACTCCTATCTAAATTTCACTCTCGACACAACGATATTCTCTCCTCTCTCTCTAGAATGAGAATGAGGGCGAGGGAGGGACCAAGCCGAGTAGATCTGATCGGAGCTGAGAGCACAGTATCGTCAGAGCTCCGAGCGTAGAGTCTACCCTATCTTAATCGGAGCGCAGCGGTGAGCACATCCGGTCTTTAGAGTGCGGCGGCAGTCAACAGAGCGGATCCGATCATGGAGAGATATTAGAATTAAGGTAATAGAGTTATTAAGAGTATATATAAGTAAGCTTATAAGATTAGCTTAGTTTAGAGGATTTTTATAAAAATAAAATATTAGATCTAGAATTTAGAGTTATTTGACTCGTTGTAAATATATTTTTTTATTAATAAAATTGTTAGTGGGCATTTAAAATCTCTAATTTTAAAAAAGAAAATCCATAATTGACCTCCCAACAAAAGTAGATTGTGAATAGCAGTAATTTTCTTTTTTGGTTCTAAAAGATCATTATTTAAGACGTCTAATTTATATTTTGTACTTATATCGAAGTGATACATGCATATTCTATTTTCAAGTACGTGTATTTTGTGCCACTTTGATTTCTTTGATACTTTGGGTTTCAAACCAGGGAAATTTGATGAGCTAAAGACCTTACTCTTTCTGCATTAACCATACTCTTTTCCTTTTTACTAATGTTATTGGTTTCGCCATTGAAAACAATAAAATTACACATCAATCCATTGTGCTCACAGGCTTAATTAGCATCTCTTTCAAAGAACCTAGCTATTTTTATTTTCTTTAAGAAAAGAAATGAGCCTAGTTAATCTCACACACTCTTTTTATGAACTATTTCCAATTAAGTTCGTTGAAAATTAAGGGTCTTTCCTGAGTAATTTAAATGTGGATTTTGGCAGAACAATGGTTCATTGTCCTTCATAGATATTTATGTTTATATATTAATTTGCTCTTTGCAAAGCAGCAGATGGTGCTTTAGAACATTTGAATAGCAAACAACAAGCCATACTACATAAATTGTCCTACTGACATTGTGTCTTGGTGTCTGGATCTGGATTTGCAGCTGAAAGCGCATGGAAATCAATTCAGAGATTTTTCTAGAATTAGACTCAAAGGATATTACTTCTCTATAACTTACTACAATTATCACAATACTTCTACAAATTGACTGTTTTCTTAGTATCAAAGCATCGTCAATAAATAAATAAAGTCACGTACGGATAACAATAACTCAAAACTCTAATTATGGGGCGGACAATCAGCAATTCATTCATCAAAAGAAGCTAATTAGTCAAAATTTATTAGTACATTATCCCTACATCCAAATCATTTTGACAATATTATTACAAAAAGAGCAGATGAATTTTTGGGGATGATAATTTCTCTTTTTGTATGCTGTGCACTAATTTTCCTGTTCTTTTTACTTTTTGAAGTAGAAAACATTATAAATATTTTAAACAGTATAAGTTGGAATCGTTTACAACTAATTCATTCCGGTTTTTAGTTTTGACCTGAAAAGTTCTGAAGCGTAATTCACAATTAAACAATGCAATATTAATTTATTTATTTTAAATAGAAACAGTCGAAATTATGTTCCTTCTAGATAGTCAACAATCTTACCACATGTCATACAATCCTTTTGGGGAAAAACGGGCGTACCATCCCAAGATTGAATTCAAACATGGATGCTATATTCTGATCCTTCCATACCCTCACCAACTACACTTGCTACTGATCTATATAAATCCTTTGAAGTATCAGTACATTTGCATCCAACTCCAATTAGCACAATCAACATTTGATCAGCTCTTAATTAATCTTTAACCCAAGGAACCATGAGCTCCAGCTGGACAACCGAGATTGAGACAGCTGTGCCGGCGCCTCGCCTTTTCAAGGCAGCTGTGATGGACTGGCACAACTTGGCTCCCAAGATTGCCTCTGACAAAATCGTTAGCGCTGCTCCGGCAGAAGGCGAGGGCAGCATCGGCAGCACCAGACAATTTAACTTTGCCCCAGGTACCGATCTATCTAATAAACGCATGTCTTGGCAATTTTATGCACTATGATTTAATCAATGGCTATTAAGTTATTGTTCCTTTAATTTTTCTTTTTTATAAGGTAAGTTGCATATGTTCACTAATACAAAAGGTAATGCCTTGTTCCTGCCGATTCAATTATCTTAACAGCAACATGAATTACTTTGAAATATTAATAATGGATATCAACTTTTGTTTCTCAAAAACAAGCTAAGGTTATTTGTCAGTCATATATCCATCTATAAATAGAATCATGCTCATAAAAAATATTAATTGCAGGGCTCCCCTTCAGCTTTGTGAAGGAGCGTCTCGACTTCATAGATGTTGAGAAATGTGAGGCCAAGTCTACTCTCGTCGAGGGTGGAGGCCTCGGCATCCACATTGAGTCTGCTTCGACCCACATCAAGATCGAGCCCAAGGCTGGAGGCAGTGTATGCAAGGTGACTGGATCCTACAAGCCACTGCCTGGAGTTGACGTCGCAGGGGAGACCGAGAAGGCCAAGGCAGCTTTCAGTGGAGTTATTAAGGGTTGCGAGGCATACCTCGTTGCCAACCCTGATGCCTATAACTAAATATTTTGGTTTGGGTTTTCTCAAGGAATTATCGGAGAATAACACTGAAGTGGCTTGAAAGCTCCTTCAGTTAGTGTGGTTTGAGTTTGAGGTTTAGTTGTAAAAAAGGAAAAAAAAAATATTCGCTTGTGTGTTTGAAAGAGTGACTTGTGAAACTTCTGTTTTTTTTCCAAATAAAAGGAGGATTATTTACTGTTGTTCTTCTGTTGAATAATACAATGAAACTGAAAGCAAATTAAATTGTTTCTGTTGAATGATTTAAACACATTTTATTCTGTCAAGCTGTAAAAGTTGGACCTTGAAAGGTAAATAAAATTTTATATGAATTGGAAAGAATGATGGAAAAACTCTGGAATTTCTTTTTTTTTATGGTTAGTTGTTAAAATTACCACTAACAAATATATTAATTAAGAAAAAGTTAAAAAATCCAAAATCCTAAGTTCTATCACCTCATATAACATAAAAATAAATATTTACATTCATACTCAATTTTAAAATTTATTTTCAATCTCGCTTCACGACCGGATCCGCTTCTTCGATCGCCACCGCACTCCGACAATGATCGGATCTAGTCACCGCCACGCTCCGACAACTCTGGAAAAACTCTGGAATTTCAATAAATATATACTGCGATTGAATTAAATAAAATAAATTACTGAAATATCTCTACCAGTACTTCTACTGGGCACTGATACTGGTAAAGTAATAAGTAAGGGTATACTTCAGAAAAAATAATAATACATTCTGAAAGTTAAAATGCAAATTACCATTGAACATATGTGAAATATAATTCTGAATGGCCCTTTATGGATTGAGCATGGAAGAAGCCTGACTGCCTCATCAGGTTTATCACAAACTTCTCGTAAAGCTAAATGATGCCAAGGTGCGACACGGTGTTACAAGCTGGTGGCCTTCGCATCTCAGCTAATTTGTATGTAGGCTTGCGTCTTTTCAATTAAATGCACACAAACAACGACAGCTGAATAATGCCAAGGGGCGATGCGCAATACGGTGTTCACAAGCTGGTGGTATTTGCATTGGAAATTAATATATGAATTTGTTTAATAAAATATATTTTAGACGATGGATCAATTCGTCGATTCATATTTTGATATAAGATAATAACAAATTAAATAAAGAAAAGGGATGAAAAAATGTTTAGTTTTTGGAAAATTCAGGTTATATTCCGTAAGGTTTTTCTAAAGAACAAAGTTGGTTTTTAAATTTTCATTTGTATTATTTTGGTGTTGAACTTTCAATAACAAACTAAATTAGTCTCTTTATTTTAAAAAATAACTAACTTAGTCCTTCAGTTCTATTAACTTTTTGCAAAAGTCAATTGTTCTTTAGAAATGTGAAAGTCTAGTCTTCAGATTATATTAATATAGACAACAATGGTGTTAAGAGCACAAGTTTAAAAGGAAAATAAAGAAGTAAAAGAAGTAAAAGTTGGAAAATAAATGCCTAACAGAGGATTGCACATGTATAGTACTGACTATGTTATTCCAAACCAACTCAGTAAGTACGCCACTTGAATTGGAACTAGTAGAAAATAAAAGTTAAATTCAGAGTATTTTTCAAAACTAGTTTTGAAGAAGAAAATATCATATAAGTATGATTTAGCAAAAAAAGTTAGATTTGTCAACATGAAACTAAATATTTAAATTGAAGTGAGTTAAATAATTAAATAGCATGTGTATTAAATAATTAAATAGTTTGATCTCCAATTTTTACTAAAAAGAAATTGAAGTGAGTTGGGTTCAGCATATATAAACATCACCTAGATTTGGTTTATAATAAGGACTATATTCTGTATTTTTTTTTTTTCCGTTTCTTTTTTATAGGTAATAAAATATATTTTTGATGAAAAATTAGAAAATTGGAAAGGTTTGATGAGTACCATAACAATTAACCCACTTATGTATAACAAACTGAAATTAGTACAACTCAACTTCAGGGACTTCCAACTGATCCCCAGCAAGCAGTAATCTCATTTTGTGTATCAAATGAAATATATTCAAAAAATGTCACATTCATATTTTTTTTTTTTTCCTGAACGGTTATATGCATAATTTCTCGAAGTCACTTTTTTTAGACAAATCCGTATTTCCCAAGCGCAATTCACAATTAAACAGGGCACTTTTATTTTATTTTTTTGAAATAGAAAAGGTCGAAATTATGTTCCATATTCTAGATAGTCAACAATCTTTGTGCATGTCATAAAAATTCTTTGGAAAAAAAAAAACGGGCGTACCATCCCAAGAGGCCAAGATTGAATTCAAACATGGATGCTTTGTTCTGATTCTTCCATACCCCTCGCCAACTACACTTGCTACTGATCTTTATAAACCCTTTGAAGTCTTAGTACATTTGCATCCAACTCCAATTACCACAATCTACATTTGATCAGCACTACTACTCTTAATTAATTTTCTACCAAAGGAAGTAATTAAGGAACCATGAACTCCAGCTGGACAACCGAGATTGAGACAGCTGTGCCGGCCCCTCGTCTCTTCAAGGCAGCCGTGATGGACTGGCACAACTTGGCTCCCAAGATTGCTTCTGACAAAATCATTAGTGCTGCTCCGGCAGAAGGCGATGGTGGCATCAGCAGCACCAGGCAATTCAACTTTGCCCCAGGTACCGATCTATCTAATAAACACATGTCTTGGCAATTTTATGCACTATGCTTCAATCAATGGCTATTAAGTTATTTTCCATTTTCTACTTTTCTTTAAAAGATGAAGTTGCATATTTTCACTAATACGAAAGGTAATACATATTGTTCCTGTTAACTGAATTATGAAAACAGGTACATGAATTACTTTGAAATATGATTCTAAAACCATGAACTATTTTGCTCACTTTTATCCATAAAAAAAATACTAAAAACAGTTCAAAATAATTCCATCGCAGCAACTCTCAGAATTTAGTACAAAAATGACAAAATAATAATGGATATCAACTTTTGTTTTTCTGAAGAAAAAAAAGTCTAAGGTTATTTGTCAGTGATATTCATCTGTAAGTGGAATCATGCTGTATGCTGATAAAAACATTAATTACAGGGCTTCCCTTCAGCTTTGTGAAGGAGCGTCTCGACTTCTTAGATGTTGAGAAATGTGAGGCCAAGTCTACCCTCGTCGAGGGTGGAGGACTCGGCATCCACGTCGAGTCTGCTTCGACCCACATCAAGATTGAGCCCAAGGCTGGAGGCAGTGTATGCAAGGTGACTGGATCCTACAAGCCACTGCCTGGAGTTGATGTCGCAGAGGAGACTGAGAAGGCCAAGGCAGCTTTCGGTGGAGTTATTAAGGGTTGTGAGGCATACCTCGTTGCCAATCCTGATGCCTATAACTAAAATCGTTTATAATAAATTTATTCTGATATTGTTAAGGGCTTAGAGGATTTTAGTGGAGAATAAGAAGAAAGCTTTGGAAAGAGCTGAGTGTATTCTTTGTTGGAAGTTTGTTTTTTAATTACAATAAAAAAGATTTGTATTGCATTACAGGAGTCGTTTTGTTGATCGAACAGATGAGAAGAAAGTTTATAGAAAAAAAAAAAAAGATTGCTCAATTAGATCGAATTTGTTTCTCTTTTTAATTATGATTGGACTGAGTAGTGTCCACGAAATTTAGAATTTAGTTGTTATGTGTTTCAATTATTGTTAAAAACATTACAAATTGTGTATTTAAATTTTCAAATTCGTGGGGTATTGATACAACATAGCTTATCTTTGCAGTTTAATGTCCATATAAAAAATATCCTTGCAAAGATAGATAAGATACAGGTCTAGAATTTTTTTTGAGTAAAAGTTGAAGATCAAGTCATCCAATTATTTAAAACACTTGTTATTATAACAAAAAAAAAAAATTTCATCTAAGTTTCGAACTCATGACTTCTCATATAGAGACTATATACTTTAGCCACTAGACCAAAAGTTAGTTTTGACAAGTTTAAAATTTTCAATGTCTTTTTTTTATCTTTTTAAAAATCTTCGCTGTAAAGGGGAATCAAACTCTCGATCTTTGCCTAATCAGTAATTCTAAGACTTTTTTTCTAACCAACTATCAAAACATTTTTTTGTCACTCGAATACTCTGCAGGTTGCCCAAAAAAAATAAAAAATGAAAGTGAACCTATGTTGAAATGGTCGACAAGCAAATGAAGTCACTTTGATTTAATTTGATTAAAATGAAATATTTCACAAAGAACAGAGAGTAGCCGATGGAATTTTTTTTTTTGAAGGTTAGTGTTTTACTACTAACAATATATTGAAAATTAAAAAGTTATTTACAAAAGTTCCTAACACATTACATCTCTACACAGTGTTTCACCTCAACAACTAAAAGTAGAAAGTATTCTAACAGTCTAAAAATCTAGACCGATAAACCCCGCTATTCCTTTAGTTACCTAAAGTCCACAACATGACATCTCTAGTTATCTCTTCTATTAATTGGTTCACCAACCGCCTCTTATTGGAGAACAACCTACGGTTCTCTCGCGCCACAGTGCTCATGCGCCTGCTGCCCAGATCCCATTCCAAAGGACCTTCTGATGTGTTGGCAGGTTCACTTTACCCAATATCCATGCTTTTACAATGCTTAGTGTGGTCCAGTTTGAGAACGGAATGTTGAAATGACCACACATGCCTCGCCAGAATCTTCTTGAGTATCCACAGCTCCAAAGTAAGTGATTTCTTGTTTCTATCGAGCTTGCACCACATAAGTGACATCCCAACTGTATCTGGCACCCTCTAAAAGTCAAGACCTGTTGGGTTAAGATCTTGTTGTTAATCATTAACCATAAGAAGATCCTGACCTTCATTGGGACCTTGATCTGCCAGAGGGATTTGTAGTGAACCGATATGATTCCGGTGTGGTGCATGGATCGATATGCCGATGCACAAGTGAAAAGCCCGGTAGTTGTCCAGCTCCATTTCATGTCTCCTGTGCCACTCTCTCTCTCGGTTGAGCAAACAAAGAAGGGCATAAAAGTTGCCAGGTTCTACATGAAAAAAGATTTATCTACGACAGATGCTAGCTGTTGGGGAGTTGATATCCCATACAGAGTTCTGAGTGTGGATGCCCAAAGACCGTCAGGCTTGTGGATAATTGTCCATAACCATTTAGTGAGCAGGGCCTCGTTATGACATTTGAGGTCAATGATTCCTAGACCCCCATTTTCCTTCAGATTGCACACTAATTCCCAATTAGCTAGACAGTTAATGCCTTTACAGCTGTTGTTACCCTTCCATAGGAAGGTCCGCCTTATTTTGTCTATCTGTTGGACAACACCAATCGGGATCCTGAGTGCTTGCATGTAGTGCAGTGGCATCGCAGACACGACTGCTTTTACCAGAGTTACTCGCCTGCCATATGATAAGAAGTTGGATGTCCAGCCTTGGAGCCTGTTTTAAACTGCTTCCAGCATATTTTGGAAGTGTATTTTCCTCGGTTTTGTCACTAACAGTGGTAATTCCAAATATCTAATTGGCAATTGCGACGGACGAGAAGCCAGAATACCTTGGATCGATGGAATTAGAGTAGCCGATGGAATTATTTTGAACTGTTCTTAAAATGATTGGTGAATGAAGTTTTCTTGAGAAAGTCTAATTACATTTTTGTTTCATAATGTTGAAGCTCTATTTTAAAACATGATACTGAATTGAATTCATCATATTGCCGCTTAATTTATTAAATTGGTCTTTTGCCAATATTGTAGCCTCAAGTTGAAGTGGATGGTTAAGTAACGAAGTCGTTTCAAACTAAATTGACTGACATGAAACTTTGTGACCCCAGAGCATATACATCGGTATCACATATGACTATGAGGATTTATCCTTAACGGTGGCAAATATGAAGAAAAATTCATTCAACAGTCTCCAGTTAGTTACCAATTAGTACTCTAAAAAAAAGTCATGGATCCAGACAAATATTCACCACTATGAAATTAGTGTTTGAACTGTCACAATTATATAAACTCAATCACAGATTAACACAGCACTCCGCCCAACCCTTCCCTCTTTCTTTATTTCATTCAATAATTCGTTTTTTCTTACATACTGTTACAAGAACATATTGTAAATAAATAGGAGAGGATGACTACATAGCTAGCCTCCAGATCTTTCTAATAAAATACAGTTGCATTTCTTTTTCTTTATTCTATATTTTCCTATATCTGAATTAACACATAATAAGAAACAAATTAAGCTAATAAAGTAAGAAATAATTTATAGGAGAGCACTGCCTCCTTTGTGCCAGCTGTGCTGGCGCACCTGACTCAAGTCAGGTCAGCTTGTCTCAACATGAACAATATTAATTTCATAAAAAAAAAAAAAAAAGTATAAGTAATAAGTATTTTTAATTTAATTAATAAGTAATTGATTTGTCAAATTATATTTAGAAATATTAAAAACCTTTCCACACAATAAAGTTAATAATAGTGTGCATCATTCACTATGATTAAGATATTCATGTATTGAATATCAAATGTTTGACATTGTGTTGTCCGGGGCAGCTATTCGATCTGCCAACTAATCAAACTCAATTCAGTATTAAACTGTCAAACTTGCGGCAGATTCTAGATGGTCAACAAATCTTACCTCGGGAATGCAATGCTTCTTTTATTTTCTCTCAAAAAAAAAGGTGATTTTTGTACCAGAAAATTGAATTCCCAACTGAAAACTAGATTCCATTTCTACCTTGCGGTCCTTGCCTCACCAACTACCCTGCTACAGATCGATCCGTACAAGCCCGTTGCATCTCCATCCCATAAAATTTTCAAAAGATGGAGAGACCATTATAATGAATATCCAATATTAAGGGTCAATATTGCAAATTAGGCAAAATCCAGGGCTTGTTTGCATAGTTCTCTTAAAAAAAAAAAAAACCTCACTATCAACTAGTAGTGTTGGTGCCGAATCTATCCAAATGTTCACGTAATTGCTGTATTGATCTATATGATTGATATAAATTGAGGTCATAAAAAGGGAGAAAAGTTCCTTGCTCTAATACGATGTAAAGTATGTGATAACCTAATATTTTTGGGCTCAATGCTTGTCGCGAAATAATGAAGGCAGGAGAAATTTGGGTTGAATTGGCCCTAATTTATTTGCATGGGTCAAATGGGCCGAATGTCTCCTAAAACAAAAGACCCAAGCTCTCTTGCAGGGGACAAATTTGGGTCCGATGCCCATCGGACTCAAACTTAGTTCGATGGGTTCCAAAACCGTCCAATCAGCCTAAAAACCTGTGGGTGTTGCTTTAATATCCGTGCATATTGTGTGCACGGATCTTAAAGATCATCGGACCTAAATTTGAGTCTGATGGACATCGGACCCAAGTTTGTCCCCTCTTGCAGATGTTAAAACTATTGAAAGATAAAAATATGTAATATGATGAAAACCTTTTATTATTCAAAGCAAAATAACATAGACTTCTCTTCTAGAACATCATAAAAAAGAAAAAAGAAACAGAAAAACCAATAATGATAAATAAGAATCAGAAATCCAATCCACTCTCCATGCATGTCTTATTCTTTTAGTTTAAACTTATGATGAACACAAAGCATGCCTAATACCATTATCAAAGTTCAGCTGTACGCATCAGGATTCGCAAGAAGATATGCCTCGGCGGCTTTAATAATGCCCACAAACGACTGCTTTGCCGCTTCTGACTCGTTTTTCAACTCAACTTCAGGCAACAGCTTGTATGTGACAACCACCTGGCACACACAACCACCGTTGTCTTTCCGCTCAAACTTTATTTGAGAAGAAGCTGACTCAAGCTTGATCCCGATCCACCTTCAAGTAGAGTTGTCTTGCATTCGAGTTTTTCATGGTCGACAAAGTCAAATTTCTCCTTTACATAGCTAAATGGCATTGCTACATTATAATTTCATAGATAATATTACAAAGGATAGCTTTGCAATTACAAATAACAAGGTTTTGGTTTTAATTAGTTCGAGGTTCGGAACATACCAGGTGTGAAGTTGAACTGTCTCGTATGTTCATCACCATCTACAGATGAAGCATTTACGACAACTTGTGGCACAATTTTTGGTGCCAAGTTGTGCCAATCCAAAATGCCGGCCTTGAAGAGACGAGCAGCATCGGCCACTGACTCGATCTCACAAGTCCAGCTGTTTGAGCTCATACTTTTTTTTCTTTGAATTGGATGCGGTACTATATTTGTTTTCTGATTGGTTTTGCTTACTTCACCGTGGATTCACGTATGGGTAGGGGCAAGGAAGCAGCTTTTATGTGATAGGGTACAAGGATGTAGGTACAACTAATTTTACACTCTTTGTATTTAACAATGATCATGTTTTCTGAGTACCATTTTTGTTCTCCATTTTTATCAGAAATGGAGACGTTCAACTACAAATAAGAAGTCACAAAAATTGGAATAGCGTCATCGGATGTAGGAGGGGTTCGGTGTTGCAACATTTGTGGTTTTATTTGAAACGAGTCAATTACAAGCTCCGTCACATAAATGTTGGCTTGCGAATTGCGATGAGACATCATGTCAAGTGATTCGTTATACAGACCACCGCATGACATTGTATGTATTTGAATTTCTTGAGACCCATCTCCAGCTTGTCATAACAAATGGAGAGCTTTCGGTCATATTCCATAGTGTTTCTTTTGCATGATCCAAGACAATCTAACCACTTAAAATGCATGGTTTGGATTTCTTGAAAAAGTAACCAGACGGAAAGATTAATAGTGGCATATGAGAGAGTTGTACACATTGTCACAGTAAATCACTTGCAAAATTACTGTTACAATGGATTTGAGAATTTGACCAATAGCCCAAATGGTCTTGCACAAAAACGCCTAATCTGATACATCAAAAGTTCCGCATACAATACAACTTTGCTTCAAAAGCAACAAAATTTCCTACAAATACAAAAAAGCAATAAATAATAGTATACTTTGAATTAATCCATGTCAGATACATCCTCTTCTTCCCCATAAACCATTTCATCTAACTCTTCATCTTCTTGGTCGTCGTCGTCTTCTTCACTTGCATCACCCATGACCTCATCTATTTGAGTTCTTGTTGTTTGTTCTCCACCCATGTCAATCTGATGTAACATCATAAATAAAAATATTATTGATGACAGTCACAATCATAATAGTAATTATAGCATAATAATTACAACAATAACTAACCTGTTTCCTTATAAGCTGCAAACGACCCGATAGCTTTAATAACTCTTGCGTCAGTCCAGATTTTATCACAATTGTCTGCAAAGAAAAGAAATGTTTTAACTACAATTTTAATATCTTCAATGATAGAACTGAAGGGAAAACTAAGTTACTGGGAATTAGTACCTCTTGCAAGTCGTCAAATAATTTCAAGGAGGATTTACTAGATAAGATACGATGACCATGATACACCAGCAAGCAATACATCCATTCAAGAATTTTATTTGAGCTCTTAGCAGATCTGTATAGAAAAGACTTGAATTAACAATCATCAATAATTGCCCTAAAATGAATGAAAATTTTTAATGCAATATACCTTATTCTCCATGCAGAGACTAAGTTATCGAATAATGGGCCCACCTCATCAGGGGTCATGGCATTCACATGTTGTCTTATCTTTTAAAAGAAACAGAATAAAAAAATAAGTTAGAAGCCAAACAAAGAACAGTTAAGAAACTGGACTTCAGGATAACAATGAAACAAAAGGAAAGCAGTATAATACCATTCGCATCGACCAATTCTTCTCAATTTGTATACCGATGGCAGAGCTTAAATCAATTTTCGTGCCAAGAAGACCCAATTCTCGCATCCTATCCTCTATGCATATAGATTCCTCTTGCAATGTTATTTTATGTGCACCTTTACAATCCAAATTTGAGTAAATACAACATGAATAATGAGCACAAATTATTTACATATTTCAGGTTTATATTACCTTTCTTGACAGGCAAGGATACAGTTGTACTGGGCTCAAGACCCAAAATGGGTTTCAAATCTGCTGTTGAGTCTGTTAACCCGTCGTGTTTTCTTTTCTTGTCATGTGCATATAGCTTTGGAAGAGGGAGAATCGCATCCTCTGCATTGGCCCGGTCTAATGCTGTAACTGTTTAATTTGAAAACAAATAAATAAATATTAACCAATGTAGTTTTTCTTATAAAAATTAAAGATGCAAACTCCTCACATGCAGATATTTCAATATTTGAGGGGGCAGTTGAAAACTAATCTATATTTCTTGTCACCAGGTGGTATGCGTGCTGCCAGTAACAGTATCAAAGTTAAATGGTAGCATGATGAGTATGGGCACAAACTACAACATAACACAAGTATAACCATGGTTAACTTCCTTTTTCGTCTTGAAGAGACCATACAACACCTCACGTTAAAAATTCATGAAACCCTATTCCAACCAAAAATCACACTACACATGATAAAGGGAAAAAATAGGGGAAATTTTCATGTATACCCCTCAAAAATAATTACGTATTTCCTCCTCTAAGGTAATATCATATTTACCTTGTGTATGTGCCACAAGCAGATAAATGAACCATTTGTACTTGGAAACCGATCAATTAGAAGACGGAACATTTTTCTTACACAGCTACGTATTTTTATTTTTTTTTTAAAGGGTAAAACGGGTACTATAAATTTAAAATGATTTTTATTAGAAAAGCCAATAAATTGAGTAAATTTGTGAGTTTTTTTAATTTTAGAAGGATTTATCATATTAAGAATTTTAGAGGGGGGGAACTAATTTTGAGATTTTTGAGGGGTATACATGAAATTCCCCCAAAAAAATGGATATATACAAAAAGAAAAATGGTATACTTCAATTTTCATTATACAAAAAGAAACATGGTAATACTTGAATCTTCATTATACCTTGAGTTTTAACATCTTGACTCTTCTGAGAAACAGCACTACCCCGTACCGGTAAGAGGACCCCCACTCTAGCCGGCTCTAACTTCACATCAACACCATAACATACAGAAACCCTCTCGAAGCACGGCTTAACTACTGACCCATAAGCTGCCACCACCTGTCCACATGCTTCCTTCATCAGTCCTTGAATTCTCGCACCAAAGATCCCCAAATCACCCTTGCTAGCCCTCTCAGCTGAAATTTTAGTGGGCTTCTTGTCTCTTAAGTCGTTGATACCGGTACCGTACCAAAAGTAGCAGATGCCAGGTTCAGAAACCGCAAGAATGTAGAATCTCGTATCGCCACTACTTGTACCGGTCTCAGTTTTAGAGTCTAAATAAATGGCTGGATGTTCCATTGAGAGGACGCAGTTAGCCCCCCGGATTTTACCAGCCGGACCAGTTTTCCAAATGGCTATGTGTCTCTCTCCTACACCTGATGAGAGGATGTAAGACCCGTCTTCAGTGAAAGCCATACACCTAACACCCATCTAAGCATAATTTAGAAAAGTTAGAAAGATAAAAGAACTTCTATACCCCTTGTTTCACAATTCTTATTGAAGAAGTATACATACATAATAGCTAAAAGCAGGGTATATTTTCTAAAAGAACTAAGGGAAGTGAACTACACTTTTATAATCTCCAAAAACAGATAAGAAATATATATCAGTCTGCAAAAGACTGAACTATGTGATTTTACCAGTAAAATTTTGAACTTACAGGATGCCCAGAAAATTTTTGTATTTTCTTGTTGTTATAACAACTAAAAGTTCTCAGCTGTCCAGCTGCCATTGCAATCTTCCCATCTACAAAAAATTAATAATAAAAATTGATAGTTTTAAGTAAAAAAAATAAATAGCACTACTTGATATTTCGTTTTCTGTGTAATAGTACCAGAAGAGACGCAGATAGATGAGACTGCTTTGGAGGAGACGCTAAATGTCCCCAAAATCATCCCAGTAGGGGCCTTAATCTTGCAAACCATGCCATCAACGCCGGCAGTGTATACAAATGAACCATTAGCTGAGTATGTAATAGCAGTTACACCCCTTCAAAGAAAAAAAAAAAAAAAAAAGCAAATAGTCATTAGATCTCACTGATCATACAAAATTCTTTCAAATTAAGTCGACATTTGCAAGGACCACAGTGGGGATTTACACTTTCAACAGATCTATGTACAAGTACTAGTACATCCTGCAACAGTATTTACGGGTACCAGGTTGCAGTAACATTGTCATACAAAAACGGTATGGGCTGTAAAACATTCAAAATACCTTCAAATACTACAACTAGGTGATTGAGTGTGCTATATATTGAAATAGGTACCTGACAGACCTAAATTTACAGAAATCCTTACCCAGGATGGCAATCACTAACTTTCCACTTTAGTTGACCGGCAGAAACATCAAGAGCTAGTACATCGCCACTGCCCGTACCAAGCACCAGAAGTGAAGCCCCAACCTTTCTCTTTTTCTAATACAACATACAAAAATTATATATATAAGCAGTTGATAGGTGTGAACCAACCCACGTGAAAATGAGCAATCAAACTGGACGTTGGACAGTGCTTATATGAAAGGAGCAAACCTATAAGATTCAATAAAATTTGATCTCTTAGGGTACCAACTGGTACTATTTAGCTAACAAAATCTAGGATATGACAGCTGTGGTTCAGACTATACATTACACGAGAAAAATAAGTACAAAGAATGGGCAGAGGTGTACATCCTTTATGAAATGTGAAATTTGCATAAAACAAAGGATAAGACTAATGTTTATTTGTGATATTAGTAGAGAAAGTACCTTGCTCTCTAGTTGTACCCACTTCATACAAGTATAATCCAGAGAAAGGTGCCCTCTTTTGTTCTCAGAAAGCAACCCAGACTCATCAGAAGCAGTTATATCAACAAACTCTGTCTGTAAATGGCCTTTCAAGGTGTCCCAAATCTGAAAAAAAAAAAAAATGAAAACTCATTAATCCCATCGAATAAAAAACAGCGAACTAAACGCCGAGAGCGAGAAAGTCAAATGGGAATCGGACCTTGATTCGACCGTCACCAGAGCTGATAGCGAAGAAATCGGAACCGGGGCTGAACGAGGTGAGGAGGTCTCTATTGTTAGGCGAAGCCATCGTAATCGTGATGTAACACTATATGGCACTGGAAGAATTAGAAAGAGAAGCTTAATTTAAGCGAGAGAGAGAGAGAGAGATTTAGATAGGGTTTAGTGGGCGGCGCTCGGCGGCAACAGCAGTTGCATGGTACGGCGCGCCGTCTATGCTTCTTAGCTCTGAAAGGCTTAAACCCTGCTCTCCCTCTTCGCGGACGAAATGGCATCCTCTGCGGAGTTTTTACCTGCGGAGCTGTGCGATTCTTTTAATCTGGACCGTTCGTTTTGATCGGACGGATCAAATAAGATCACAGAACGAATCTCAAAGCAAAATTAATACTGCCCCCTCCATCAAATTGCGCACTCACCGGCTGGAGATTAAATCTGGACCGTCCGATCAAAACGAACGGTCCAGATTAAAAGAACCGCACAGCGCAGCAGGGAAAATCTCCGCAGAGGATGCGAGCCCCTTCGCGGACTGAACCAAAAGTTTTTTTGTTTGGCAAACTTCCATATATGTCCCTTTAAAATTATAATGGTGGAATTAGACCCTTCAAACGTTAGGCAACCTGAATTCATATCCTCTGAGTTGGCCCAAATTTTGAGTTAAGATCTAAATCCGATTTAAATCCGCACTAGGGATATAAAGGGCCCAGTGCGTTACAGCGTGGCTTCGTGGGTCAGATTGATCCGAATTGTGATTACAGGACCGAAAAAATTAGCTCAAATAGTGTGTTATTGTAGAGGATATGGATTCTAGGCAACCCAGATGCATCTATAATTTGATCACGATACAGCACCACATGGTACGTGTGTCGGTTAAATGCTATGAATTGTGTGTCTTGTGTTGTGATCATTTGCGTAATATGATTATTTTTCAAAAAATTATTACGACACGACACACGAACTGATCTGATCACAGCACAGCATGTGTCACATGTGATCAAGACCATTAGATCTTGATGTGGATCAAGTGTGCATGAATTAGACAGTTCCGACTGGACAACATACTAAATTTGGTCCGATGCCCACGGGACACCCCCTACTCCGGATCCGTATCCTCTGCTGCACTTTCTAACGGTCCAGATTTAATCTCAGCCGGTGAGTGCTCGGATGATGGAGGGGGCAGTATTAATTTTGCTTTAAAATTTGTATAAAAATCTTATTTCGTCCGTCCGATTAAAAATTAACGGACCAGATTAAAAGTGCAGCAGAGGCTATTCCCCCTACTCCTTTTGTGAGAAAGTTGGGCCGGACGAGAAACTACCTTTCCATCTTTTCCTACGGCCTTCTACCGTTTGAAATTCTCTCTTTCATGCGAGCCCGCCCTATAAAATCATTTGGGCTTGAGAGAATTTGGGCGTAGAATACATATTATGGAGTTTCAGGTTGGCCGAATAATAAAAGGATGTTTGGATCCCGAGGTGGCGAGACGTGTATCGAATATTCTCGACTTAACTCGGTCGAATACAAAATTTCTTCTCGTTTTTCTCTTTATAAAAAACCAGCAAGCTTCTTACTCAAACTCACAGCACACGTACTCCAGAATTTCATCCCACAATTAGAGTTAGATCCGATACTTTTTCAGAAAAAGGATTATAACAGTTGTGCTACTACAACAGTGACAAAAGAAAGATGTTCTCAGTTTGAGTTTTATATGTATGGTTATAAATTGATACTCTTCTCTTCTTTTTCCGTTTAAATACTACATGTAAATAATGCTAAGTCACTCTATAATTTTTAATTATGTGTATTTAAAATTTAATAAAAAATTTATTTTTTAAAAATATATATATAATCTGGTTCTCTTGTAAACTGTTAAATATTTAAATTGTGACAGTGAAAAATTGAATTCAGATCCGACATACACATACCACAAACTTTTCAAAATTCATCAAACAAAGTCTGACTTATTATCTCAACTTATTTTAATGACGTGACACATCATTTGTATGATTTGGATCTCCCAAACAAATCACCTAAAAATTTGTATGTCTCAGGTCCTGTGATTCCAAATCCACCTGTTCAATATTTAAAATACACGAATATCAAAAACACTTATTTTATGCACGAATCTCTAAATAAATGGATGGATGGATTTGAAATGATAGGGTCATGTGATTCCAAAGAATCACAGCAGATTTGTATCCTATTGCGACTGTGTTTTGCTAGTTTTTCCTTGTGCCAAATTAGTTAGCAAAACGTTATTTAATCCATTGTTTATGCCAACAGGTAATATGATCCATTCTATAATGTACCAGTTTGTTATTTCAAATTTGAAAATTCAGCTATTATGATGCACAAAACAGAATACTTTCAAACTTAAAATAATTAGGAAAGCGACTGTTGGTAGATCATCGATAGGGAAAGTCGATTTCATGTTGTTGATTTGTATGGGGAGTTGGTTTTGAAATTAAGTTGGTATGAATTTTGAAGCAAATTAACGGATTGAATTTGTGCGCACAAAAAAAAAAAAAATCTACGCATGGGGGATATCAACTCTGAGAAGTCAGCTATCGAGAATGAAATGGAGGAAAAAGCATCAGATATCGATTGAATATATGAATTTAGAGTGTTATATGTGTTTGTTGATGTTTTTAATAAATTATGATTGTGTTTATGATTCAATTATTCAAAGATCGTTATTTAATATATACACTCTACATGCACACACACAAATGTAGAAAAAAAAATCTTAATCATAAATAAAATCCTAAATCATATATGAATTTAGATCAGGTGCAACATCTGACCGTATAGAATAAAATCTGAGCCGTCTGTTTTAATGTAACACCGAACTCAAAACAAAATCTTATAATTCAAATAAGTATCAAATTGATTTTGACTCCATTAATGAGAGTATTCGCAGGAATACTCCTCTGTATATTTTGTCTTTTGCATCCTAACGTATTTAAACAAAACCATGATGAGATAAAAACGATGTTTGATGTTCACGAGGATTTTTGTGTTTTCGACTTGCCCGTCAATCAATGCATGCCACGTCATGTCAATTTTATTTGTATCATGATGTAATCTATACGTTGACATCTAAAGATAAAAGGAACACGTATCCTCTGCTTTAACTCAAAAGAAAATCTTTTGAGATAATATATTTCAGTCGTCTGATTTTAAAACAGAGTTAACGTGGCATTCTGAGTTTA
This sequence comes from Carex cristatella, assembly GCA_024447775.1. Classification (NCBI taxonomy): domain Eukaryota; kingdom Viridiplantae; phylum Streptophyta; class Magnoliopsida; order Poales; family Cyperaceae; genus Carex; species Carex cristatella. The sequence goes on along the minus strand of JAJHPF010000024.1, from coordinate 1,020,352 downwards.
ACACAAGTCCTTCAATATTAGTGAGGATCTTGTCTGTAGGATCTTAAAGCAGATTGGATGGTCTAGATGTATTAACTCAAAAGATTTCGTTTTGAGTTAATGCAAAAGATACGAATTCAGATAAAAGGGCGACTTTGAAGATCCTGCAAAAAATTTAAAAAATATATTATGTAGGAGTAAGATTTTGATGTTATGGACTATATAAGCCTTTCAGATGCTATGGATAATATAAGAATTTTCGTGTTAGTCTTAAAAATCTATCGTATAAACTTCAAATTTCGATCTAAGTAGCTCAGTAAATTGATTATATAATGAATTTGTAGAATATCAATTTTTACTATTTTTTTAAAAAAATTACTATTTTTTGTGATTTATGAAATATGATCAAAAAATGACTTAAAAAAATTTGCCAATATTTTAGGTCATTTTTTATAATCTTTCATAAATCATAAAAAAAATTCAAAAATTCAAAAATAGTAAAAATTGGTAACTAATTAACTGAACTACTTAGATTGAAGTTTATACGAAAGGTTTTTGAGACCGTAGCACGGAAGTTCTTATGCTATTTATAGCACCTAAACTTTACTCATTATGTAATGGTCTTATATCGATATTAAAATTCAGAAAGCTGGATATTTATTTATTTCTTTCTAAAAAAAGTATCTATTGTTTACGATCAATTATATCAGTTTAGCAACCAAGTCGGTGTACTGAAAGTCACATCCTGCCTTGTGAATTTAAATTAGAAGGTGATTCCTTGTCAATTTTAGAGAGTTTGATTGGGAAATTGAAGTTGGAAGACAATTATCTTCTCTACTGAGTCCTGAGTGATGAAAAATATATCTTCAACTTCACTTTCATTTTAGTGAGTATTAATGTTAGTTGTTATAATTGTTGGTTTTCTATTTTGTTTGACTATTTAGGAAATAAAGAATTTTCTTACTGGTACTTTTCGTCTATTATTCACCCATCCAATGAAAATTTGATAGGTGACAATGTGCTGTTGCAGAAACTAAATGCTATTTCACCCATCCAATGAGTTTGATTGGGAAATAGATAGTCTGTTGTGCTGTTGCTTGTTTTTTTCATGCGATATTTCAAGATCGCAAGGAGACAATGTGATGTAGAAGCACACAATTATTGATAGGATCACTATCACGGTCCATGTGCTTTAAAATCAGACAAAAAGAAAAGAAAAAAGGAGAAATTATGTACACATCAACAGAGCATTAATTGCTTCGTGAAGCTTTGAAGTCCAGTGTTATATGGTATTTTATGGTGCACTTTTTTCACTTTTTTTTTTTTTTTACTTTTTGGTAATTAGATACTTATATATCTGTTTTAAGTTTAGTCATAAATTTATATTATTTTATGCTTAAATAAAAATAATATAAAAATGAAATTTATATAGAGTTCATACTTGACGTAATATTTTCAATTGACAAAAAAAAATATCAGTTCATTATTGATAAAATAAATTTGTACATAATTCGTATTTGATATAACAACGTGGACTCCGTAAGAAAAATCATATATTGATAAGTGCCAACCACGTCAGAATTATGGACTAAAATATTTAAATGTGAACCATGCATGCAGAAACTATTTTAAATTTACATCTTCTCAAAGCTTTTTTAAAAAAAAAAAAATTTCTTAATATAATTTATGATTACTTCACTTATCATTTATCAACAAATGCGTATGCATGCACAGCTGTTAGTCAATGTGTTAATTAACTAAATTAAGTAGATTCCTGGAAAGCACTGGCAAGGGACAGCGCATGCTGCAGTAAGCATTTAATTTCTCTTACAGTGCAAATCTTGAGAGCCTGTTCGGCAGGCTATTGAGAATGAACATGAACGCGGGAATTGAACTAAAAATTACTATTTACATGGGAAAAAAAATTCAGTTGAACTGAATTTTTTTTTTCCCGCAAGAACAGTAGAGCAGCCGAACAAGACCTGAAAGTACTGAATTCCATAGGTTATTTATTTTTAATTTAAACCCCTCTTAATGGTAATAACAAAAGCGATCTATAATTTGGTGAAAGTAATTGAAGCCCATGACTCCCGTTAGAGTTTGACCAATAGGGTTTTATTTATTTATATATATTTTTTTAGGTACTAACAATAAACATGCACATCCTCATATGAGAGGTTTTTTTAGTCTTTAAATGATAATTTGGTAGAGATCTCCTCAAACTGGAATAGAATAATAGAGGGCAATTGTGATGTAAAGGATGTGCCAAATGTGAAATTATGAAATAGATAGTGGCTTGGCACCCGAATAAAAAAAACATCAAATGAAAAGACTTGAGTTCAAGATGGTTACATTTAGAGGTAAAAACGGAACGGACATTGTTAAAATCATATTTATATTTTTTTTAGATACGAATATGAAATAGGTATTAGACAGATACGGATATGAGTCCGGATTAAATCAGATATTTATTAAAATAATATTAAAATATTAAAATTTATAACATTTATCTTATAATTAATTATAAGGGTGAATAACATAAATTATTCATATTATATATTAAAATAATATCTACTATTTAGATACAGATAATTAAAACATAAAACTATATCAATATCCTTATCCATACTAATATTCAAATATTGGATATCCACATCTAAATTTTTAAATACGGATCAAACATGAATCATATATTATTCATACCGTTTTCACTCCTAGTTACATTGGGTAGTAACTGGGACGATAGAGTCTTTCTTTTTGAAAGAAAAAGGGTATCAGGATTCAGGACTGGAAGAGCAAGAGAAAGAATTTTTTGTTTGCCAGTGGAGTAGAAAATGAAATACACGGTACAAGGAAATTTCTAAAAAAAAATTGAAAAAGGGGTATTTGTACTATAAACTAGCCAGTTATAATATTGAAATCTCAGAGTAGATATCGAAAAAGTTAATTTTACAAAATATCATATTTTTTTCAAAGTTAAAATAAGATATCTACCTCCTGAATTTTTTTTTTTTTTTGACAAAATGTCCTTGCAGTTCATATCTCCCTTTCTCTTTTTTTATTCTTTTCATCTAGCTCTTCTATAATTTTAATTATTATTTTTATAATTAATATCTTGTATTTTTTATAATTACTCATTTATGTAGTAGAAAATTTCAACTATTCCGTTGAATCTGTTCTCATATTTCATAAATAGACTTTTTTAAATCTAAATCCTAAATTTAAGAAGTACAAAACGATATGTAAAATTATAAAATTTCAAGTTTTATAATTATACAATTTGATCTTTTAATGTTATTGTTTCACCTTAAACTTATATCTGTATTTAAATTGAAATATTAAAGTAGATATTATTTTTGCATATTCATAATGAAGTAAGCATAAGTGTTTTTTAATGGAGATGTCATATATCTAAATAAACTAAAGCTGTAAAATGCAGTGCGGTAGCGGTATCGCATATGAGAATTTTTATGCGGATTTATATATGCGAATTTTAAAATGAAAATTTTGTGTATATATAAACAAGTATGCGGTAATATGCAGTACGCGGTATGCGGTAATATGTGATATGCGCTATTATGCGGTAATATACAATAATATGTGGTAATATGTAGCAACATGCATGCGGTATTATACAAAAAAGTATGTGATCAAATATACGGTAATGATATGCGGCCGAATATGCGGTAGTAATATGTGGAACAACATATTGGACTGCATAGCGGCCGCATTTTAATATATTGCATAGATTCATGAAAATTTGAAATGTTAAATGCAAAATCTTAAGTATGAAAATTTATATTTAAATTTTATGAGTGCAAATTATGCAATCAATTAATTCCAATTCTGAAAATATTATAATATAACCTAAATTATATATATATTTTTAGATTTCTTACGTTGTATTATGGATATATTAAATTAAAATTTGAAATGCAGAAAATGTCGAATTAGAAAAATATTAATTTTATTGTAGTTTAGAAATTGAATAATTATTTAGTACAAAATTGAACATTTGTAAAAAATCCAAAACGCTAATTACCAATATTAACATTACTGTAATTATAAGTAAAATACGGACGTACAAGAAAAGAAGAAAAGAAGGAAGGGGGGGTAACTTTTTTTTTAAAAGACAAATGGGTTTAAATGAGGGTGGGACAAACTTGGGTCCGATGTCCATCGGACTCAAATTTGGGTCCGATCGGTTCTAGAACCGTCCGATCTACTTTAAGAGTCCTGTGTACAAATATTGAAAAAAAATTACACGGATATTAAAGTGATACGCACAGATCTTAAAACAGATCGGACGGTTTTAGAACCCATCGAACTCAGTTTGAGTCTGATGGGCATCGGACCCAAGTTTGTCCCAATGAGGGTAGCATTCTATGGATGGATGGATTGAATTTAGGAACATTTCCACCGTATCAATGATATGGTGGAAGAGTTAGGTTAGAAAGTACATCCACCACATCAATGGTACATTGGAACATAGGTCTCTCATCTTCCAACCTATCAGTGATGCAATTAGGGCTGTCCAAAAAGCTCGTAGCTCGTGGCTTACTCGCGGCTCACATCTGGCTCGATCGGTAACAGCTCGGGCCAAAATTAACGAGCTGAGCTTTTGCCCAGCTCGGCTCGCCAACTCATGAGCTAGCTCGGCTAGGCATCAATTTGTGAATTTGTATGAATTTGTGTGTATTTTATACTGTCAAGCTTGATCCAGCTCGGTCCAAAAATGCTTGTAAAATTTATTTTCTTCTTAAAACAAGGTCCAACCAAACCCAGCGAGGCAGCTCGTGAGCTGGCTCGTCACGAGTTTGAGCTTAGATTTTAGCTCGCGAGCTGTTAACGAGCTGACTCGCTAATAGCTCGATCCAGAATTAACGAGCTGAGCTTTTACCCAGCTCGGCTCGAGCCAACTCATTTACAGCCCTAGATACAATTTTGTGTTTAGAAAGCAGCACCCTATAAATTGAGTCTAGAAAATACAGATGTATTTTCTAGACTCAATTTATAGGGTGCTGCTTTCTAAACACAATTTTTTTTTTAAATTAAAAAATCGAGATAAAATATGAATATAGAAGCACATTTAAAAAAAAAAGGGTGAATGTCACATAAACCCCTAAAAAACTTTTAAATAAAGTATTTCCTCCTCTAAACTTCAAAATTACATATTTCTCTTCTAAACTTTCAGAACTTACAAATTTATACATATTATTGTCTTTTATATTAAAACTCATTTTAAATTTATAAAATTCTCATGTTACTTTTATTAAAAGCATAAAGAATTTTGTAGTTTGTATATTCAAATCTAGATCTTATAAGATATCCATTACACTCTTTATCTTTATAAAATACCAATTTTATCCTCGAAAAGAAGAGACCCATTATAAGATACCTATTTTTTCTCGAAAACCGATCAAATATAAGACCGGTATTTTTCTTAAAACAAGTTGCAATTTTTTGTATGCTTTTAATTAATGGTTAAATGAATATTTTATATATTCAAAATGAGTTTTAATAGAAAAGACAAGAAAATGAGTAAATTTATGAGATTTGAAAGTTTAGAGGGGGAAATACATAATTTTAAAGTTTAGAGAGATAAATACATAATTTTGAAGTTTTTGTGATGTATATAAAGTTTAGAGAGAAAAATACATAATTTTAAGTTTGTGTGGTGTATACATGAAATTCCCAGTGTTCCATCTTAACTTTAAAAAATAAGAGATATTTTATAAAACTGTCCATTGAGAAAACGACATTCACAGTTGCTCATCTTAAGTGCTAATGGGTAGCTTAATTAATTACGTTGTGATTTGACTTTGTTTCTATCGTCGGTGAGGAAGCCTTTTCAATGATTACATAAGCGGCTAAAATTCTAGCAAATTTGCTGGCCGTTGATGACCCAAAAATAATATAATAAATAATAATAATAATGGCGGAACGAAGTAGAGGTGAAGGGCTAATTTCTATAAACTGAATTTTTTTATTTTTTTCTTCAAAAATTTATACTATTAGCTCTCTTCATAAAATAAAATTTCAAAATATTATTTTATCCAGCCGTTCAATATTAATTTACAAGAAACGTGCACGAATTTAGAGTCTTCCAGAAATATTTCGTTATATCTTTCAACTGGTCAGAACTAAAAAAGGATTATTTTCCCAAGTATGACAAAACTTCAAAGTTCCTACTTTTTGCATACACATTTTAATTTTTCTTCCCACATTCAGTCGGGTAAAAATATTGACCGAGGATTTTTTTGCTTCATGCAGCTCTCGGACAATAGAAGTAAAACAATGCTGTGTATAAGTTGCGCGCTGCATAAAATAAAACTTACTCTGTCAATATATTAACCATGTCGGTTGACATGGACAAATCATTGATCACAGTTACTTACTCGGAAGGATCTCCTTTCTCGGGATAATTAATTACTCTTTCCTGCCACATCTGTACTCTGGACCTCATAATCAAGTCATAGATCCACCTCCATCTTCTCTCTCTAGTCTTAATCTTCATACTCTATAGTTCTATTCCTTCTAGGTCCACCCCAAAACAAAGCAAATTAAGATAATCCCAAAATTGAGACATCTTATGCTCCACACCGCATTTTTTGCATCTTAAAGATTAGTTTAATCACGGACTGACTATGATTCAGATCTCCAGGCAAGCATCTCTTAGTTAATTCATATTCTATTTTTTTTAATAGTTAAATCAAATATTTGTCCTTGTCGAAATTAATTGTTTCTTAAATAGCACAAGCATATTTTATAAAAGAAACATAATAGTTTTGACATGAGGGTTACTTTGAAAAAAATAATTATAATCTTCTGATCCAAAAAAATAACACAAGCATCTTTTGAGGTAACTCCAATTTTGATTGAATCTGGACCATCCAATATGAATTGAGTCAATCCGACTCGAGATTAAATGTAATGAACCCCTTTAATATTTGTGCCAAAACATATCTAAACTCAAAATTTGAGTTGGCTTAGATGATATGAATTCAATCATCTCCGTAATAACATTGTTACTTAAATTAAAATGAACTTAGATGCTAGTATTAAATTATTTTGTAATAAAAAAAAACTAACTAACCAACCATATCTCCTGGACTCCTATTGCTGAATTCATTTCTGCATTATCCAGGAGAGAATAAGCTGGAGACCCCTATCATTCCAACCTCCTTAGACCATATTTTCATAATTTCCATTTAACTATGATTTTCTCTTCCCTTGATTCCTCCACAGACAACGCGAAGCAATTCCCAATACCTCCCAACGTGCATCCCAGCTCTATTTCAAACCCCTTTCCCTTCCTCTCTTTCTCTATCTCCTCTTCCCTTCGTCGGAGCAACTCCAGTACTAACAATGCTGGAGCGGTGTATCGGCGAGCGGCGTATCCGCCAGATCCAGCGCGCTACACGAAATCTAAAGCTCACCTTCCTCTGCCTCCTCCTAACCCTCCTCGTCCTACGTGGCACAATCGGAGCTGGTAAATACGGCACGCCTCAGCAGGATTTCATTGAGCTGCGCCACCGCTTCATTTCCCACCCCCACCGGGCCTTGGCGGAGGAGCACCAACCCGAACCCAAACCCAAGCAATCCGACAAGGATGACGAGCCCCCTCTCCGTTCCCTCAATAACCCCTACTCCTTGGGGCCCAAGATCTCGGATTGGGATGAGCAACGGGCTAATTGGGTCCGTCGCCACCCGGAAAGACCCAACTTTCTGACCAAGACCAAACCCCGGGTGTTGCTCGTTACCGGGTCCTCGCCCAAGCCGTGTGAGAACCCGGTTGGAGACCATTACCTGCTGAAGTCAATTAAGAACAAAATTGACTACTGCAGAGTGCATAACATTGAGATATTTTACAACATGGCCTTGTTGGATGCTGAGATGGCCGGATTTTGGGCGAAATTGCCGTTGATCCGGGCACTTCTGCTGGCCCACCCGGAAGTGGAGTTTCTCTGGTGGATGGATTCTGATGCCATGTTTACTGACATGGCATTTGAGCTGCCATGGGAGCGGTGAGTGGAATACTATACTGTTCCAAACAAATAACTTGTCAGGTTCTGATGATTGGACTTTAGTTATAGTAGAAATTAGAGGCCATATATATTTTTCCGCCTGCCGAATCCAACCATTTGTTAATGCTGGAACGCGGGTACCTTACATTACAATAACTTTGTGCATTTAGGGATTGCCATGATGCACTGCAATGGGAAACCACATTAGTCTTATTGTGTTTGGCATGTCCTCCTACTTGTTTGATTCCAGCAATAATTGCGATTCCAAATTCAGGCACTACCTTGGTTATGACCTTAACTGTTATGCATTGTACATTGTACTAGCTATCTTCTCTTTTTTTACAAAAGAAAATAGAAATAGAGTAAGACAATATGATGCACTGGTTAATCCATTTTACTTAGTTGTCATTGTTCTTTTATCTACATTATCAAAACAGGTATGCGCCATACAACTTAGTGATGCATGGATGGGACGAGATGGTGTACAAAGATAAAAACTGGATCGGGCTAAACACTGGTAGCTTCCTGCTGCGCAACTGTCAGTGGTCCCTTGATCTACTTGACGCATGGGCCCCAATGGGCCCCAAAGGACCAGTTCGTACAGAAGCCGGCAAGATCCTCACCAAAACCCTAAAAGATCGCCCTGTTTTTGAGGCTGACGATCAATCTGCTATGGTTTATCTCCTAGTAACTCAAAAAGATAAATGGGCCGACAAGGTTTACCTAGAGAGCGCCTACTACTTGCACGGTTATTGGGGCATCTTGGTTGACCGGTACGAAGAGATGATTGAGAATTACCACCCTGGGTTTGGTGACCATAGGTGGCCTCTGGTTACCCACTTTGTCGGGTGCAAGCCATGTGGTAAGTTTGGTGATTACCCAGTTGAAAGGTGCCTTAAGCAGATGGATCGCGCATTCAATTTTGGGGACAATCAGATATTGCAGATGTACGGGTTTACTCACAAGTCATTGGCAAGTAGACGGGTAAAACGTGTCAGGAATGAAACGAGTAACCCGTTAGAGGTCAAGGATGAGTTGGGTCTTTTGCACCCAGATTTCAAGGCTGTGCAAAACCGTGCATCCTAGGAGTAAAGGTTCCTTTTTGTTTTTTTGTTCTAATTTTTTGTGGGGTAGCCTTCTTAGTTATGTTATTTTGTTCTACGTAGAAGGATGTATTATCTTTTATTTTTCTCATTGTTTGATGTTTGTTCCGGACTCTGTATAAGTGATCTCGGCATGGTTATGGAAATAGTAGAACTAAAAAGTATTTATATTTGAGATCTTTATAGTTGAATTTCCATTCTTCTTTTTTTCCTTTCCGTTGGCCTCTTTGCTGCTATTGTAGAACATTCATGACATGGTTATCAGTTGAGCTGTTCTAAACTTCTAATGGGCGCTTGGGCAATAAAGAACAAAAAAATGATTCACTTTAGTAGAGTTTTAGATTTGGCTTTTACCGCACGTCGGCACATGTCATGCTATGATTGCTGATGGATTGCATTGATAAGATTTTGTTTTTCTTCGTCTCTTTAAACTGCGACAAGCCTTTTCATTTGAACAATTGTAACATCTCGTATCTGATATCTGTATTCTAGCTTATTAAATAATTCATCGTTTTTTTCTTCTTTTTTTGTTGTTTTCAATTTGGAGAAGGATGATATCATGATAATGATATTTTTTTAGTAGGTCGGTTTCCTTTATTGCGCGTGTCAGTTTCTTTTGTTTGTTCCGTAGTTCTTGCATTAGACCCCTTTAATCATTTTAGACAAGTAAAATCCTCTTCTTTATTCCAGTGTAACATTTTAGCAACTGTGATTTCTGGTCTTACTGAACCTCAACTATTCAACAGTTCTTAATTGTTTCGTTTTTTTCACTATCTACAATTAAAAAAAAAAAAAAAGCTCAATGTAAACTTCTTGTTAATTTTGTTTCTGTTGGCCGTCTCGCCAATGATGTTAACTGCTTACCAAGAAAAAAGAAGTCAAAATAAGGCAACTTTGCAAATGCTAAGTGGCAAGAAAAATAGAGAGAGATTGGAAGCTGGTCAAATCGACGTTCTCCAAAGACAGCACATGAGAGACCATCAATTCAATAGTCAATACTGCGTATTTGCGCACATGATTAACCATCTGAGGATAATTAAAAGATCATTGACCAACTTGATTTTGCATTTATTCGGTAACTAGCAGCAGTGTTTCGCAAATGATCAAAGTTGGTTTTCTATATTTTTGGAATTTACCCACAAAACACAATCTCTATTTTTTGGCTTGTATAGCAGTTCAATGTAATATAAACATCACAATATATGTTTAAAGTGGAGTTTGACAATTTTTCGAACTTATCACTATTCTTTTAGCTAAGGAAAAATTGTCATTCCTAAACTTTTTCAATAACAATTGACTTTTCGATTGTTTATACAAAAATCAATGTTATCAAAATCAGATCAGACATCGATCCAGTAGAACTCTGAGTCATTAGTTCACTAGTCGGATCAGTGGATCAACCGGTTCAACTATTGTTTTTTTTATACAGTTATAACTAATAATCTAAAATACTAACCAGTTATTTAATTTTTTTGTCTCAGTCCTTACAAGAACGAAATAATAACCTAAAATGAATACCACATTTTACATAATAAACATTCTTAGTTCAAAAAATTGCACAAAGATCCCTAAATCACAATAGGATGTATGACACGAGACAATTAACAATACCAAAATACCATTTCAAAGAAAAGCAAGTCAATTGTTACAAATAGTCTCACACACCTCAAGTAGCCTCATACATCAAATATAGAACTTTTAACATTTCAATGACCAAGAAAATAAACCAGCAACAAAATTTAAAGACTAAAAGTTACTATTCTTAAAAAAAGAGAGGGTTGATTTAGCAATGTCCAAGCGTAAAAAAACATTGCTAAATCAACTTTCTCTTTTTCTTCTTTTGTTTGCATAGCACTCTTAATAGATGGTTGAGCATCGGGTGTGGTATGAGATATGAAGTAGTCATCAACACCAAGCTTTGCATTGCCAATTTCTTCTTTTTCGAAGCACCGTCTGTTCTCCACCAAACACATTTTCTTACAAAATCATTAAAAATCATCAAAATCAACTTGAACTTTATAATGATCATTTGCCTTAAGGGAGTGTATCTATATAACTTAATTCTAGCATTAATCATCATTAATCAACGCATTATTGCAATATCTAATTAAATGTTTCAAACTGAACCAAAGCTGGGATATTTCATCCATGCTTACATTAATCAATTAATATTGCTTCTCTCTATTAAATTATAGAACTGTAATATTAAGCATGGAAACACCAATTACTTGTTAAAACACTAATTTAGCCTATCAATTCAGAATTTACACCACATTCCACAAGTACCAGAAGTACAAGTAGAAACCATGACCGATACTGGTAAATAACAAAGGTGCATAGTTAATTAATTTAAAGTTTTAAACCCCACACATGTACACAAGCAAAACATAAAATTTACAGCTATATCCTATTAGTTAGTGCTATACTCCCAGATATATGACAGTACAATCAAGAAAAGAAAATTATTCAGTACGGTCTAAGTGGAAATCCCATACCAAAATGTCTTTGTTTTGACCATTTCATCAAACAACTTGTATGTATGGATCTATTCAATAAAATTAACTTAAAATTTTCATAACTTGCAGTTCTTGATCTTAGGAGCTTCTTTTGTGATTCGGATTCAAATGAAGTTTGTAAAACATGATTGAGCAACAACCAAATTGACAACAGAGAGGAGATCGAAGTAGAAGGAGATTTTAGAAAAACAACCTCCCATCTTCACCACCGAAGGAAAGACAAGAAATCACAGGAAAACTAGAGAAAGATTTGAGAAAGGAGAAAAGAAATATACAATATTGGAGACCAGTAGGAGGAGATTTAGATGAATCTGTTTTGAACCACAGTTTCATGTTGGTTTAAATCAGCGACTTTTAATAAAAACCGCGCAATTTAATCGGTTATGAACGGTTCATTACCTTAAGTGATTCAATTGAAGAAACGAATCAGGCTAGTGACTGGGTCCAATTTTTTCAGGTTAAACCACTGGTCCGGTCAAGTTCTGATAACACTGACAAAAATTAAGGAAATACAAAACCTATACAAGATAAGAGTCTATTGACAATATTCACAAGTATTTTACCAATCAGGACCAAAAGAATAAAAAATAAAACCAAATATGCAAACCTTGGTTAAATGTGTGATCAAAATTTACATAATTTGAAAATCATTCGACATTCTATCAACCGTTGCAAATTTTTGACTCATTTGATGTACTGTAAAATTTTCATCAAAATTTATCATTTTTCATGTGTATTATAACACAGAGATAGATTATATTCTAAATATCAAATTTCAAAATTATAAATTATTTGTATGCCATGCATACCAAGAACAATTGTCAAAGATCACCCAATAAGCAAAGATTTAAGTCATCTTTATCATGCAAGCAACATTTCAGATTAATATGGATACATACACAATAAAACAAGCATGAAAAGTTCCACCAGTCAATAAACAACTCATCCTACTGACACCAATTAATGGCCATAATTCCTAAGCTGCATTTCTCCTAAGATTTAAACTTTAACCTATCCAAATAATACAACACACTACAGTATTTGATGTTACACTTGAATCCTTTATAGTTAATGAAAATCAAAATACAAATAAACCTACAACTGATGATACAGCATAACAGCTAAGGGCGTCAATAAAAATATCAGAAAATTTACAAGCGCCACCAATCAATCACCTTTGGATTTGATCCGATGGCTGAGAGGTGCCAACAGCTGCAACGAGGGGCATTTGTCTTCCATTGGGAACACCATTCTCTATAGATAGGGATGGGCCCCACTTCTTGTCAGATTCAAGAGGTTCTACCACTTTAACCACTCCATCAGTTAACCCAATTGCAAATTGGGTTGGCTCTTGTGGGTGAGCTGCTAAAACATTGGGATATAGTGGCGCATTGCTGAAATAAGAAAAATTGGATTATCTTACTATCTTTGAAATAGGGAAACCTTGAAGTTATAGGGACACTCATACCTATTTGCAGGAGCTGACATGTATGCTGACGGAGCGATTCTACACCTAAGCCTCAAATTTTCAGCATCAAACACACCGATATTACCATCACAAAAAGATGCAAAGACCAATTGGCTGTTGCACGAGTAGATAGCATAGGATATTGGAGATGACAGAGCATCTTGTGGGACCCACTGAAACAGTATCAGTTTTGAGTTACATTACATTCCAGATAATTACAACATGGTGCAACAAAGAGTTCCATACTCAAGATTTAACATCTGGATTTAGGTTAGGTTAATTTTACTCCTTTTACTACAGAGGCAAGTAGTATTTCATGAACAAAGTACCTGAAATATGCGCTCCATTTTAGCAGCATCATAAATAGCAAGCTGTGTTTCATGGACAACCAACACACGGCTTTGGTCTGAATTGAACTGCACTCTGGTATCCCCTACAGCTGGCTTACCAGGTGGCAGCTGGATTGAAATTGTTTTCTTTTTATCCCAACTATCAGTATTCCATACACAGAGCTGAAATCAAAAGATCAGAAATTCTTAATACCTCAAAAATAACAGAATGTCTCAGCCTCTCCGGATTTAAGTCTCCTAAGGGAGTTTTGACAAAATATCTTTTATTTTTTTGGATTAGCAGGAGGAAAATCTACTATCCATTTTCATTTAAATGCTGAGTTTAATTAGTACCTGTGCATCAGCTCCAGATGAAACCAGTATATTGAGAGCATTGGAGAAGGCTAGTCCAGTTATCCTCTTTTGATGACCTTTGAGTTTTGTTTTCACCTGAAGAAATCACATTAAATCAAATCAAAGGAGCTTAAAATAAATGTATAACTCGCACAAGGAGAGGGGGGGCACGAAAGAGTGTACCTCATCTACTCGGACATTATATATATGTATGGTAGAATCATCCATTCCAATTGCAATGATGTTATTGTCTTGCGGGTGGAAAGCTAAATAAGTTGAAGCTGGAGGTGGCGGCATAAAGGTCGTCATGACCTATTTCAAGTCCAAATAAAACATATTTTTTGTTGCTATTATAAATGCAAGAATGATAATAAAAATGTGAATCAAGTACAGCAATGAGATTAACCTTAAATGTCATCATGTTAAACAAAGAAACTTTTCCACCACATGCTGACATCACATAAGAGTCGTTCTTTGAGAGAGCAATGCATGGCACAGCCTCCTCGGGATTGTTGCCAGATAAATCATTTACCATGACATTGCCACTGGTGGGTTGCCAGTGCTGTGGCACAACACTAGCCGTGGCCTTCAAATTAAAACAGTTGGTCAGATTGTTTAAAAAAAATTATCCTATTAGTTATTTGTGATTTTATGTGTTTGTTTGAATATATATATTCCTGCAAGAACACTGAAATTAAGACAACCCAATAAAAGGAGAAATACTGAAAGTGCTACTTTTACATCCATGCTAATATTCTGGAAAAATAATATAACAAAAAGAACCGTCAAATCATATTGAACTGTACCTTTATACTTGGATTTTGATCATTGCGGGGCCATTTCCAAAGCCTTTGAACTCCATTTGAGGTTAAAGCCAACAATCCAAAACCCGAGTTTGTGTATAGTAGTCTTCCAACCTGCATGAATATATATTTTTGTTTATAAAGGTTCATGATATATATATTAAATATGTTGCAAATCTTTCATCCTCGTTTTCTTCCCTTCCAGAAGCTTTCGAAATAAAGAAATAACAGAAATAACCTTGTGGCCAGAGTCTGGTGTTTCAGGCACAGTAATCACCCGGCACTGTTGTGGGTTTAATATATCGGCCGATTCCCAAGGTTTTGATTTGTCAGGCACATCTTCAAATTTCGGTTTTTCCACAACCCTTGCTGAAGGATCACCACCGTTCTACAATAATCAAATTATGTAACAGTAAGCAATTAGCTTGTAAACAAAAAAAAATCTGCACCATATATAGTCGTTGCTCGTTACCCACACATTAGGCAATAAATTAGACCTAATATATCTACATCAACTACAGAGTTAGAAGAAATTTTAGAACAATGCATTACCAGAATTGGAGATGGCCTTGCTGGAGAGGTTCTCTCTAAGTGCTCCACCTTACTGATATTTGGAGAGATACTTGCAACTGAAGGTGCTCCTGATGCCTAGTTAAGGACGAAAAAAGACAAAATTTAGTAGTGAGATAAAAGATAATCACTTCACCGGAGGAACAACACTGAGTTAAGTGAAAACAATGAAGTATCAAACCTTAATAGGAGAAGCCTCGTATTGTTGAGATCTGAAAGCCTCAAAGGACCTGCTATTGAAAGATCGTAAAAGCCTAAGGCCATCAGCATTAGCGAGTATCTTAACTCCATTGTCGACTGTAGTTACAGCAAGGAGATTCCCTTCTTTGTTAAATCTCAGACGTGGGAGGCTCTAACAAAATTTATAAAATAGATTTTGTTTAACACAGTTCTAAAAGCTATGAAACGGACATAAATGCAATAAATTATTTCATACATGCATAGAAACAACCAGGAATTGAAAATTACATTACATATTACTTTCTAAATAAAAGCATATAAAAAATGGCCCAGAACTTAAACTGCCAAACCACAACGCCGTAGCCTGAGCCTGTCAGATTTGAAAGTATATTATGCCAACTCATTTTCATTGCTTCTAGATTTATACAATTGTTCAAGGAAGGAAATTCATAATAAATGCATCTTTATTTTTACAAACATCAAACTGAATACAGAAAAAAGTGCAGAATGAAGCATGCATTTTTTACGTTAGAGAAATGACTAACCGGGAGAGAACCATCGGCTTCTGTGCTAGTTAGCATGTTGTTATTGTCGAAATCCCAAAACTTGATCTGATTGTCCTCCCCTGCTGCCAAGAATCGGTTCTGAGCTGTGTCAAATTGCACCACACCGTTCGATTTTTTGCGAAAGCCAGCGTAGGTCCTTTTTATTGCACCTTCACTTTCATTCCATTCAACCAAGAAGGAATCTCCCTCTTTGCTTGTGCCACATGAGAACAGCCTTCAATCACAAAGAGAAAAAAAAATACATATTCAGATCATTCCTAAATAAACTGATCGTTGGCTTCAGCATTTTCTTTTTCTTTTTTGTACAAAAATGCTCAAATGTTGTCTTATTAGGAGAATGACAAAGTCAAAAGCATCACCTTTCAAATTTTGGTGCTCAAAGACACAAATGATTGACATTTTCTATACAACAGAGAAAAAAAATTACAAGAATAATGGTCCAAATGTAACATTCCAAACGAAACAAATTTCACTTACCTAGTACCATCAGCGCTATATAGCATAGTAGTGCACCAGCGACCAGGCGCATCATAATCAACCCTAGATCCCATGTTGTCATAAAGCCATGCCTTAATCTTCCCGTCAAGAGATGTCGAGAAGATGAACTACAAGGAGTGGAGATCACTAGTCAGTTGTCGCCAATAAACTATAGCAGAAAGGAGATTTGAATCAAGAGTACAATTTGAAGGACACCATACAAGTTTGAAATGGGAATACCTGAATGTTTTCCTTGTGATGAGGTAATATGGAGTAGACAGGAGCATCATGCCCTTCAAAAACATATAACCGTTGACCATTCAAATCCCAGACCTAAAATAATAACACCATCTATATATAAAATTGAATCAAACTAACAAAGCTCAGGATAACATCTTAACAAGATGGGTAAAGGTCATGCCTTGATAAGTTTATCATCTCCACAAGTCACCACACAAAGTTGTTTATTCGGATTAGAGAATGCTATGTCATTGACAGAACCTGTATGAGCATCAATCTGAAATAAGAAAAGAAATCAGAATAATTCAAACTTGTGTTTGTCTTGAATTTCAGAAGGAATAAATTGAATTCAAACCATACCTCCAAAACTTGGCGTAATTCGTTCGGTGCTTGGAATGCATGCAAGTGAAACAGATTTTTTGAGAATGCAACACCTGCACAAAATGGAGAGGGGACAAAATAAATATGGATACAGAGAAGAATTTATTATTATTTTTGCTGAGAAACAACCTACCAATTAAACTTCCATCAGGGCTCCATGTAACTCGATTTGTTGAAATTGAAGCCTCTTTTGCCATGTTACTCTACTCAAACAGAGAAAACAGGAAATGATCAGTAAAGGAAATATATAACCAGGGAACCAAAACTAAATGCACTGTATAACAACACCGAATCAATTTACAAAGTTGCATAATTTTGGTTTCTCAACAACTAGACTAGAATATTAACAGCATGTATCATGGTAAGCTCATCAATACCGTAATAAATACACATCCAGTACCTTGAATGCCTTTGTGACTAGTCTTTCCCGAATGCAAATCTCCCAGAGGCTCACATCCCCATTTGCCGAACCAACTGCATGAAAAAAGTCATTGGTAATGATGCCTTACAAGCTTAACCATAAATTAAAATAATAACAGAGAATAGAGAAATTCTATCTAAAGGAAGAGTGTGATGGAAATCCTTCACATCACATTCTTCTTCTAGATAAAAGGATACTTTTAAAATTTATTACAAATTGAAAGAGCAGAGAGAGAGAGAGAGAGATTCTACCTAAAAGAAGAGTGTGATGAGTAGGATGGAAATCCATGCTGGTTACATTAGAGCCTTGTGCGAGTGAACAAGCTGCTACTCTTGGGAGATCATCAAGGGACCATGTTACTTGTGGTATTAGTGCTGGGTAAGTGACCTGATCAACCCCAAATAGGTAAGAATAATTAAAATGGGAATATGTAATACCAGTCTTCCAAGGGATTCAATTGATTACCTCTTCACCATGTGGGTTTGGTCGGAGACGTTTCATCAGTGACTCTGAGTCGGCTGTTTGGTAGTCTGACATTGCCCTTGGATGCTTTAACACAGAAACTGCAAAGAGGAGAAATGTATATGCACATAAGTGATCTTCATCTATGTATAAATTCAACATCCTTGATTACATTGCCATAATTCCTTAGTGTGAAGCATTTTTCAAATTTTGCTTTGAAAGATTTGCAATCAATATAATATAGAAAGTACAAACTATCAGCAAGTGTTTAAATCCAAACTGAATCTCTCGTCAGAAGCAATTGATTACTTGGTAGTTGCACATTTTTCAAAGTTACCAAAAGAACTCTTCACATTAATTTGATAAATATCAGAACCTCCCAAACCATATCTTCCCCATGATAATGTCTAGATGTAAAGTGAGTGTAAATATTAATAATAAGTTTCGTCATAAAAATGAGTTTAAAATGATTAATCCGACAAAAACCTTGATTTGGAGGCAAAGCTACAGAAGAAGAAGTGACGACAGCAGATTGAACGGCAGAAGAAGCAACAGCACTAGCCATCCAACCAGCCAATGCATTTGGATTCGCCGCTGCTGGAGGAGGTGGAAATGGCTATACACATTTCATACAGAAATATAATGTTATAATCGAGTAGTGAATAGGTCATACAAAAGTTGATCCACTTAATCTAGATAAAATAAATGGGTCCAAGAAAATTACTCCATGAGCACCAAGTGGTGCATAGGTGGGACCTGCTTTTGGAACAGCGGCGATTGGTACAGAGGCAGTCCCAGGACGGGGTCCACTTGAAGGAGTACACGTATGATCCACGAAAAGAGTCTTTATGTCAGGGTTTGACCGTGGATTCTTACAAAGCTGGTGCTGCCAATTCAAGCTTAAAAAACAAATTGCAAATTAAAACACTATATTGTAACGAATGAAACGAGATTATACCTTCTTTTAATAAAATTTACCTTTGATTAATAAGAGTGCGTAACCGGGAGGCCTTCAGAGAAGGGAAAGCCAACTTCTCTCTGAAAAGTGGATTTGCTTCAATTAGCTTTTTTAGCTCCATTAGCATTATGCTGCGTGCAGATTTGGTATCCCCGTACTTTGATAATTGTTCATTTTCTCTGTAAATAAGACCACCAAAGAAATAAACATTAAGTCTCTGAAATAAGCAGTACTACCAGTTCTGGAAGGAAATCAGGTTTTGGCCTTCAACTTTCTCAAAAAACAAACTGGCCCCTGAAATTTCATTTGCACCAAACCAGTCCTAAAACTTCGCAAAAAGAAATCAAGTTCAAGATAAAATTTGTGCAAATCGAAGTTCAGGAACCAACTTAGAATTACTGAGGAACTCGAAGGACCAAACCTTATTTTGCCTTATTTATTAAATAAAAAAGCAAAGAAACTGAATTGTTTTTAAAATCACCTAAAGTTGTCAAGCGTCAGAAGCTGTGTAATCTCCTTGTATAGCTCTTCATTGAATGTTGAAAAGACCTTCAAGTCCTTCACCAAGATCTCAACTGCCTTTGCTCTGTCATGCCTACACCAAAAACCAAAGATAAGTAACATTTTTGTTTCTCATTTGCTGCAGTGCCTTCAGGTTCCATAATACTGACTATGATTCAGTAACGAACCAATCATTGTTTGGGACAGTACCAACCATTAAATAGCACCATAACACCCTGCAAAGAGGTCATTTCCAAACTTGCCACTCCAGGTATAATTTTTTCAGATGTCTTTATTATCTACGTTAACAAGGAAATGCCCAAAAACGTATACTGGTGAAGCAGAGAACACTAAGCTAACATGTCATTTCAGGGCCTGGCTGCAGGGGCGTAGTCAGGATAATTAGCAGGGTGGGCAAAAATTTTGGGTGAGTCATAATTTTGTAATTTTGTTTAATATGAAGTATATTTTTACATTTTTTTTCTGAGGAAAACATAGAAATAGAAGCATATTTTGAAGAAAAGAAATTTACGGGTAGGCAAAATTTTATAATTTTTGAAGATTTAAGTATATTTTTATAAAAAAAAATTGAAGAAGGCATAAAAATAGCAGTATGTTTTTTATTTTATTTTTGAGCCAGGGTCGGCAAGTGTCCACCCCTGACCCACTTGGCTTTGCCCTTGCCTGGCTGGCCTGGTCAGCAAACACCCAAAGCCCGGGAAAGAAATAATATATAAAGAAGCAGAAGGGAGGATCACCGTACTTGTCAAGGGCCTCGAGATATTTTTGCTTCCTGATCTCAAAGAAAATCTTCATGGAGTAGCGATTGTCATCAACCTTGGTGAAACCAGATAGATATTTCTCGACCTCATCCCACTCTCCACCAATCACCTTCTCCTCAAAGTATTTCATGTTGAAGAAAAACCCTGACTCCTGCTCCAGCCTGAAACAAGGGTCTCACACTCAGCCATTTTCAAAAAACCTATGACCATACCAGGGTGTTATACCAATAGTATTGAACCATATCTGGCATAGATGGTAAATATACAAACAAAATGATACCGGTATTTCATACAAATATATATTCTCATATTTTATTTTGTGATCTATAATTTTCTCTTTCCTTCTATATTGTGTTCTTCTTATGGTTTCTCATTGCATGACATATCAGTACTGATACAAACTGTTTCTCAACGTTGCAGGATATCTAAAAAGTCATCCAAACATATAATTATAAAAAATACTATTAGGACTTGGGACATGTCATATCGCCACTTTTTATGTAGGGGTAAATCTGGCATCCTTGATAGGATTGGTCAATTATCTTCCCAATTGTTTGGGATCCTAACATACCACAGGCACTTGTTTCAAAAAATTTCACTGAAGTAAAGCTGAGTACTTATTAATGTACAACAATAAATTGCTATTTATTTATTGCAACCTGACGAAGCAAATATTGTTGCAATGTCTCGACCAAATTATAACAAAGCAGATAAAGAAAAATAATTATACAATGATTAGCATCTAGCCACAATATAATCCACAAAAATTATAGAGTTGCAGTTATATGACCATATTGCCCTCAATGTGCAACCTTACTGAAGTTTTTTTTTTTTTTTTGAGGAAGCCTTACTGAAGTTAGACAACTGAACAGGAACTGCAAAGCAGAAGTTGACTTTTCAACCTAAAAAAAACTGATCTAAAAGCGTATAACAACTATAATTGCACTTCTGCAATTAACACCAAAAATGTTATTTTGCAGAGAAAACCACCTAATCATTGGAAATTGCAATTGACACCAATTGTGTACATTTTGCATCCAAGCATGCACCGGAATGATCTGTTTATTCTTCTTCTGACGTGTAGGCCCCACGTGGCACAGAGAGAAATATATCAGGTGGGACCCGGTAAGCCTTGCATTAGTTTCTAAATTCCTTTTTTTAAGCTACTTAAAAGTTTATTCCTCTGGCGGTAATAAGCTAGCTCGCATATTATTATTAGGTAGTCGAAGTAAATATTTAGAAACACGTCAAAATTGGAAAACAGAGAAAAAATATACAGAAAATAGGAAAATAACTTGCCTGTGCACGGATTCCTTAAATTTCTCCTCATCTAAAAATTGTAGAATCAGAAACACCAGCTCCCGACTCAAAGATGACATATTTCCTCAAATTCACAGTCAAAACTGCAAATTTCGAGCCTCGGCAGCCAGAAAACTCGGATTGATGCCCCAAACCAACGAGAAATGGCGAATAGAAGGCAGTCTCGAGGTCAGAGATTTCACGAATTAGGCCGCTCTAGGGTTTTCTTGCATAGAGAGAGGGAGAGGTAGAGAAAGCGAGAGAGAAAGGAATTCTTTCACGCTTTGTTCGATGCAATGCAGTCCTCTCTTTCTCACCGACTTATCGTTTCATAAGCACGATTGCTTTTAAGATATGTTCTTTGTCTTATCAGATAAGTGAAATACCTTATATGATAACCTATTTGGTAATTTGATAAGCTGTGCCAAGTGGTTGAAATCGGTTTCAGCGGATTCGAAAGGTCGATTAAATCGGTTGAGGGGTTTTTCGTGGAATCCGGTGGATGAGAAAATGACGTGCCGAGAAGATAAACCGGGAGAAGCACGATATATTCGCGAGATGGTCTGTGTTTAACAGGAGAAAGAGATCGTTTCTTCATTTTTTAATTCAAAGCCCATAGGCAACGAGAAGAATATTTCAACGAGTTCTCGTTGGCGGGTTATTTTAAAAGAACGTCACTGTACGTGCGTGCATTAAGACAGGAATGTCCAGATTTTCTGTGAATCACCATTTAGGGTCTTGTGTACAATTAAGATGCGAACCTTTCTGATTTGAGAAGTCCCAGGCTCCCAGCTGTTGGCGGACGAGTATGAGACAGGAGTAGGTCCGATGGGTATCGGATCTATTTTAGATTCAATTAGTTCTAACACCGTACGATTATCATTGAGATTTGTGTGTGCAGAAATTGGAAAATACTTGCACAGATTTTAGTGAGTTTACACGAATCTTGATGCAGATCTGATGGTCATTTCACCCATAAAAAAAGATACGTCCGATGGGCATCGGACCTACTCTCAATTCGATGAGTATATCTATGAAATAATCGACAGCATTACAGCTAAAATCCTAGTCTTTTATTTAATTCTTATATGAGGAAATGATTAAAGCAAATAAATACAGAGAGACCGTCTACATTTACAGGGTATCTTCTAATTAATAGATTTATTTTTAAGTCAGTGTTGTCCATATATACAGTATTTTTTTACATTATTACAGATAGAGTATGATTATCGACTTGTTTGATCTGTGTGTCTGATAATTCGAATTGATTCTTGTTTGATCTGTCTCGATTGATTTGAATATCATTTTGAAGGGGAGGAATTTGTAACATCCCATATTTAATAAATTCTTATAAACTATTTTCTATCACTTATATATAATTATGAAAAATATGAAGGTTTAATATATAAAAATTCAATGTTATCTTTTGAAAAATAATATAATAGAAAGGAAAAAAAATGAAGCCGTGGCACTCATTGCCACGTGGCTCTTTGCATGATAAACCCTTCATCTAATATTTTTACCACCATTAAAAATTCTTTATAATATATTATTTAGTTTCACTTTATCGGATTAGAAAGAAAAAAGAAGTAGAGGAAAACCAAAGAAAAAAAAGATAGATAAAAGAGAAAAAGAAAAATACATATTTTGATAAATTGTGATATTGAATCATGTTTGATTGTAATTCTGACTGCATCACATTGATTCTAAATAATCATTGCAGTTCAATTTGAATTTTTGGATTAATCGCTATCAGGTAACTGAACTTATCTATAATCTGTGCTTTTGTTTTGTTTGATTGAATTGAATTTTGAATTGGGTATTGGATTATGAAGGCATATTTAACGGGATAGCGGGTCTGAGGATCGAATTTGATTTGTGAAATGATATGACTGTGTGTTTTGAGAATTTGAGAAATGATATGATTGTGTGAAATTGAATGATATGGATATTATGTGACTTGTTTTACTGATAACCTAGACCCAGGTATTATCTCTGGTTAAATATGCGGCAGAATTTGATTTGAATTTGTGTGAATTAATCCAGTCTGTTTTAATAGTTGTTTAATCATAGAGAAGCGCGTCATTAAATAACTGGTTACTGAACTTTGTAGCTGACTCTGTATTGTTCTTGTTTGTTATTTTTGTTGCGACGTAGGTTGATGGGACGATGGATGGATGCGAGGGTGCCTCTCTTGTCGCAACTCTCGACCCGATGGCGGGATCGTGACAATTTTGATATCAGTAAAGCATATTAATTCTTAACCCGTAAAGCAAAGCAAGTAGGGGTGCAAACTGGTCTTACAGATCACTACCATAGTGATAAACCTATATTTGTATCGATTTTTATTTTCCGGATACAGATACGGATTGGATATCTGTTTTTCAATACCATTATTTATTTAAAAAAATATAATTATTATTAAAAAATACTAAAATTCATAATTTTTATCTAATTATAATGATGTATAGTATAATTTTTATATAATATATATTAAACTATAATACACACACATGCACACACTATTTGAATATGAATAATTAAAATTTAGAACTATATTTGTGCATTGTATAAATATTCGAATATCGGATATATATATAAATATTCGAATATCGGATATATGTATAAATATTAGAATATCGGATATATGTATATAATTTTTAGATATGAAACCAAATTCGGACGGATCATATTTGATCCGTTTGCACAAATTATCGAGCTAACGAAAATAAGAGCGGTTAGCTTGTACAAATTAATGTTGATATATTCTTAAAAAATGCATATCTCGTAGAACATCTTGAGAAAATATTGCTCCCGGAAAAGCGCCGAAATCACGAGTCTACACACACACACACTAGCCATACTAGATATTACGACACGAAATTTCATAATTCATCATATACTATCTGCTACAACGATATTATTGTTGGCTATAACCTCTATTGAGCTTGAAAGTTATATACTATTCTAAAAAGATGAAAAAAAAAATATCATTATAACTTGTAGAGGTTTAAAATTAAGAGGTCCAAAGAAACCTAAGATAGTTGATTTAAAATTCAATATTCAGCAACAATTAAACACTAATAAAAAATTTGTGGACTGAAATCAGTATTTAATCTAGTGACAAGACAATGCTCTATATGTGGAAGATTACAAGTTCGAAATTCATATGAAAGATTCGGTGTGAATATTATAATAGTTGAGTTACTCGACTCAAACTTTTATTGAAAAAAAAAAAAACATGTGGATAAAAAAGACAATCGGAGAAATAATTCTCCATCAACGTGCTTGGTTGAAATTAATGTTGAACAAACCTCCTGTGCTTCTATATATTTTTCAGCTTTTACCAGATCTAGTTTAGACTGTTTCTAGGTTGCAGTATCAAGTATGTGTTCATTTGTTGAGGAATAATTATTATGGCAAGACTGTTTTATATAATATGATCCGCTCATTTTAATCATTTTACGTCACATAAGACATGACTACTACAATATTCATCTAAATCACTATGCAATCGCACAACATTAATTACTTGAGCCGTTTATTTCATATTCATTGCAAAAAAAAAAAAAAATCAACCTTAACCTTAAGTGACCTCTACTTAAACTGTACATTATTTTATTAAAAATTATTTCGATTTAATTTTCAAGTCAAATAAACTGGACGACAGAATTCGTGTTGAGTAAAAAAACTTAAAGAGTATGTATAGATATTTTCTCAATTTGTAAGGTTAGATTTTTCAGTTGTTTAGTTATAGACTTATAGGATACGTTTCAGATTTAAAAAATAAACGATCTAGAGATCTATCCATTTACGTTATCCGGTAGTAAGTTTCTGATAACACTAGTAAAATAAGTCTAGTGCATTAGTTTTGAATCGGACTATCGAAACAAAAATAACAATATTTTGACGTGCGCTAATTTCCGATAACAACACAAATTAGTAAATTTATTGATGAAGAAGTACATCGGTACAAATATAACAAGAATTCTACGTTCCTCTT
This sequence comes from Carex cristatella, assembly GCA_024447775.1. Taxonomy (NCBI): domain Eukaryota; kingdom Viridiplantae; phylum Streptophyta; class Magnoliopsida; order Poales; family Cyperaceae; genus Carex; species Carex cristatella. Next base: position 994,933 of record JAJHPF010000024.1, on the reverse strand, counting down.
CATCAATTTACTAATTTTCAAAATAAACTTCTTTTTACTAATTTTCATCAATCTTCAAATTTATGAAGAGTTACGTTCGATTTCATTGGTTAATTTTCTAAAATTAAATCAATAATTCAGTCATAGTACGTAGTTTCTATAAGTTACAACATATTTTCATTACACAAAATCTGAGAACCAGTCTCAATAAGGTACTATAAATTTGCACAATCTCTCCTCTCCTTTATTTTTTTTTTCTTCCCCTTTGGAAACAATGTTGCAAAGAGGTCAATTAAACTGAACCACCGTTGATTGTAAATTGTAAAAATCAGTGAAATCGAAACTTAATGGGACCCAACTATTGGTTGATTCTATTTTGCATCCATTTATCTCGGAAAAAAATAATCCATCATATCTCCGACAATTATGTGCCATGAAGAAATATTCTATTTATGATTATTTGTTCGGAAGAACAACAAATGCTTGAAACAACCAGAAACCTATGTATTTTTTATTTCAATTTGAAACCTGTAAAAAGTTAGAGAACATTGTCTTTGTTACTAGATTAACACTGATTCTTGTGGTAACATTTTAAGCTGATATCAATATTTTTCTGCAAAATTGAGATCAATACTTTGTAAAGACGGAAGATGATTTAACTTTAAAACTCGTTACTTATGATGTATATCTAATATTTTATTTGTCGATCTTACTTATTTCTTCTCATTTATTCGGATTAAATATCTCACGTGTTCTTATATCTTCTTAAATTAAAAAAAGGGGTATAATTTGTCTTGAGGTTTTAAAAACTGAAATTAATATAAAAAAATTGTGTTTCTACTTACAAAATCTTATATAATTTATACATTATTTTCAGTGCACATATTTTTAATAATTAAAATATATATTTATTTCCAACTTATAAGAGTTAACTTCTTTTCACATAGATTTATAAACAAAGAAATGGCATCTTCAGTCCATATTAAAATTCATTAAAAATGCTAGAAACGTGATAAAATATTTATGTAGTACCGAGTTTAAAATTCACCTAAAATTGATAATTACGATAAACAGTAATTATAAATCTATACTCCATAAAGGAAGTTAAGGCTTTAAAACTTTTTTACTTATCCAGCATTCTTATATCCGATTTTATTTTCTTATCTTATTTATTATAATCATATGACACATTTAAGAGAGTTGGTGTGTTTTTGCAAAAAAATATTATCTTGTTAATCGTGTCACTTTTTATCATATATGGGTTTCATAGTTTTGTAAAATAAAATATTTATTTATGTCAAAAATTTACTTGATTTTATAGTTCTTTTTATAGAAATTAGCTTTGTTAAAAAATAATTATTTTATAACATAGATTATTTGTTTTTCGCTCCGAAGAACAACTCTAGTAAATGCATAAATATGATTGGGTGTGCAAGCTTCTAATTATGCGACGTCACACAATCAATCGTCTGGCTTAATTCTCTCTCTTCATTTATCTTAATCAGATAGCTAATCTATTCTTCTTTTCGCTAATTTAAAATAGAACATGTATTTAATTAATATGCTCACGATGCAATTAATAAAATACTTAAAAAAAGTGATGTAAATTTTTTTTCTGTTGTCCGATGCAGCAGTTATGGTATATCTCATCGTTTTGTTTTCTCTCACGTGTAGAGTTTTAACATTTGAGAATTGAGAATAAATTGTTCATTTTGTAGAGTTGCCAATTGAATTTTTTTTTTATGGAAATTATCTTTATTAAAATCTTACTTTTTTCGATATTTTATCTTTTCAAGATCATTTAAATACAACAATAGAATCGAATCTCCTGCCCAATAATCTATTGGTCCATTTATTTTATGTCTGCTCCAATATAGATGACCAATATTAAAGTATGGAGAATGTTTTTTAAAACTTCAATACTTTTTATATTTTAATTATTACTGTTCCATATTGGAGCAGTATGAAATAGATGAATAGATGGACCTGTGTGGAGCAGAATTTTTCTGCTAACAGATGAGATGAGACTAGGAGATTTGATTTCTCAATAATAACCCCAACAAACCTCAAATTTTTCTCCGAACCATAATATACTGTTCTAAACGAATTTAGCAGTCAACTTTTTAATGTTTCAATTTTAAGTAATTGTTTTATTCGTCCAGGAAAGCTGATCGGTAGACGTGCTCTACAACACGACCCCTTTTTTGGCAACTAATATGACTCTTTCGATGAGGATACATACCATTAATTGACATGTACAGTCACCTAACGACAGCTCAATTGTAACCATCAAACTGACCTCTCCAGTACCCACCCAAAAAAGTTTTATGCTTCGTCCATTTATGATAAATTGCATTGGCCTACGAGCTATTTGGAAAAACAAAATAACAAAATAACAAAAAAATAAATAAATTACATTATACGCCCTTTCGTAAAAATATTTAAATAATAAAAGGCATACACTTAAAAGAGAGAATATGTTGATAACTGCTTTTACACCATAATCAACAAAAAGAATATTTCTTAAATTAAGGGAAAAAAATATTTTGTAAAAATGTTCATTACTCTGTAATTTGAAAATTATTTAGTTATTATTTAAGTGCTGATAAAAATATAAATTAAATTCTTCATTGTGTTCAATGATAATAAATCAATTTTTAAGTTGCATCTAATTTTATTCATAATATACACATCATATGCACTGTCTTTTCTTTTACTTTGTTAATTGTTTAATTCACAACCTTAGTTGTCAAATAAGCCTCGTTGACACAATATATTATGATCAATATAATACACAATCGTATTTATTAGTTATGTTGTACAAGTATATATGAGTGTCCGATAAAATGTTAATATAGCAATAAAAAAAATTGAAAAGTTTGAGACATGATTTAAACAGTTGAATAAATATAATTGTTTCTTGCTACGATAATAAGTGCAAAGCTAACCGAGAGTGATTTAATTTTCTGATTTCTTTCTCTAAAAAAGTCATTATAATTACTCTCCATTACATAAAGAGCTGTTATAATTGACAACAGTCGTGTTACACTATAAATCTAAAATTTGATATCATCAATTTAATTATTATTTTTATGCTACAGAAAGAAGTTCAACTAAGTAAATCCCAGTTTTTACATTTGATGTTTTGATCGCAGATGCGGGCTCTATTTACTGTTGAAAATTTCTAATATCGAGAGTACCGAAGACTCCAGTTCTTGATCTTAATGGAGAGTATCTAGGTAGTGAAACCGAACAAAGGGCCTGTGAAAGTCTGAAAAGTGTGGGGTTGCTTTCTGCGGCACACTTCCCGAGTCTAAAGAGTATTTCTTTCTAGATCGCACAAATTCACAATATGTCGTGTTTAAATTCCTCATTGTCGTTTGTATTTATCGTCGTAAGTCGTATCATATCGCGGTACGATTCAGAACAAAAAGGCGGTTGAGCGAGTCACGGGTATGACTCGAGACGAGAGGGAGTTTTTAAAAGGTAATAAAGAGGACAGAGGGGGCCCCGCAAAAATTGGACCATGACACAGAGAGAAGGTACTGGAAGTCATTATCTTCTCTGCTCTTCTTCCTAGTTGTGGAAATTTTACAACCCTGATTCTGTAGAATATCCCTGTGGTATCTGACTATCTGAGTGAATTCATATCACCTTAAGGTAACTGAATATTTATGTTTAGATCTGAACCGTCCGATCAGAATCTAACTAATACTAAAAGAGCCCATGTATTCCATCGCAAGTCAAATTGATTCAGATTCTAATTGAACGGTCTAGATCTATACAAAAATATTTTGTTACCTCATAAGATGTGAACTAGTATTTGAGTCCGCATCCTCTAAAAAGTAATTCAAATATTGAGTTTAGATTCGAATAGTCTAATCAGAATCTGGTTCGAAATAAAGTGTATGAGATCTCTTTAATATTCGCGTCAAAACATATCACATGGTCCTGATCTAAATTAGAAATTTGAGTTAAATCACGTGATATGAATTTGTGGCTTAATCAGAGTAAAGATATTAACAAAGTTATTTTAACTTTACGCAACACTAGTCTTATTTACTTTAATTCTGATTATATTGATTATGCGTCACCTAAAATCAAAATAGCTTTATCGATATATTTACTCCTAATAAGAACCAAACCTATTTTTGGAACCTATTTAAATGTAAATTTGACGTTTTAAACTTTCTGCAAACATCGATTAAACGGTCCATGTTTGAATTTGATTATGTAGGTGTTTCCAAACGGTAACCGGTGATTTCTAAACTCTCTCATTTTTTTTTCCCAAAAGAATGTAGTAACAAATAGCTCACAAAAGACGATAATTCAAAGCGTGATTAAAATTTCATTATATTTACTGAAAATATAAATCAGACTTTATATATATGGAACAAAATTTATTTCATATTTTCTATCTTGTATATAAGTCATATCAATAAATAATTACTACAGATATAAATGGACATTTTTCAAATTTTATATATGATATTAGCCTTGTTTTTTTCTTTTCTTTATTTAAATGAGTCATTCATTTAAAATTTAGAACAATTATATAAATCTCCTCTTCCCGGTTCCTCTAAAATCTTCGCGGCATTATTCCTCTAATAATATACTACGGTCCCACTAATTATATAGTCTTACTTTTCAGTTCCAACACTCATCCATGCGTCAAAGTATAAATACTTGAAAAATAAGATGTCAATCTTGCATGCGTAACTTGATATGATAATCTTTATTTTCCAATCTCCCAATGGTTTATGCATAAACCTTTCTCTAATGAAGTAGTGGGGATCCCATATTCCGCATCAACCTTCTCCCAATCGTTTCCGCGTCAATCTTCCTCTAATAAAAATAGTTAACCTCGTAGGTATAAATATTTCAGTGCATAGGTATAAATACTTACTAATAATATATTAATACTTGAAAAATAAGATACTAATATTTTGATGTGTAACTTGATATAATTAAGCACCTGAAGATTAAACTTTGTACAATGTACATACATATAAATACTTCAGTGCATAAATATAAATACTTGCAATGTTTGATATTTATATTTTTAGACGTCATCCAGCACCATATATAAAAACTATCAAGTTTTGCGACTCTCCTAGGTAGTTATGGTAATATTAATACTTTTAGAAACGTGAATAGTCCACACCCCATTTAGTTTGAGTTGTTTCCATGCATTTATGGTGCGAGAACCTTTGAGAGATTTGATTGGGAGACATTACGTAAAAATTGTTTACCTTATAATAATAAATAATTTCATACATAAGGTTAAATAGTTGAGAATGACAATATTAATACTTGTAGAAAAAAATTCCAGTGTTGAAGCTTTGCTGTCTTCTCAAATAATTATGGTAGTTATGGTGCAATTTTTTTTAAAATATTTAGTCCAAGTTCTTATTACTTCCCTTAAATTTAAGTTATCGCTCGGTAATGTATAAGAATTTAACTTTTTTTATATGAGAAAACGATATTTATGTCACTTCTTATTGCAATTCTTAAACTAACATAGAATTAGCATTTCAAAATAAAAAAAGTTAAATTGAAAGCTACTTAGAATATAATTATCCTACGACCGTTACTAGGTACCGATATGAATTTCAAAATCAAACCATGCATTTTATTCTCAATGATATGTTGGAACTGACAAAAACCATCGTCAGTCACCGCAAGACCATATGTGTTGAATACAAAACTTCATAGCAGAAGCTTACCTAAACAAACAACATAATAGTGTAATTGATTTGGTTATTCTAAAATAGTAAGGCCCTTTACAAAGCTTCCTTTAGCTCTGTCATCTCCAAAGTTCTCTCACACTCATGTCTAATGGAATAACAAGAGATGAATTTAGGATGCCTTGTATTATAGGGGACCGAATTATATATACATCCCAAGGAACCTCTTGGCTATCTAATTTTCATAATTATTCAATTGAACCCATCATTAAAATGAACATTACTATTTAAGTTCTACACATTAAAAGCCCACACCCTATATGACACATTATTGCTCAATAAATTACGAACCGCAAATGATCACTTTTAATTGAGCATAAAATTGACAGTATACAATACATAATTATTTTACATATTAGTCCAACATTGGATTAATGATATTTTAGATATGTACTAAAACCTAATAGCTATATTTTAACAAAAAAAATATCAGTATATCGATCTCACTAGAAAATTATAAAATAATCTGAGCAATAAGTAATTGGAGTAAGTTATGATCAGAGGGAACTAAAAAATTTCAATAAAGGAGACTAAAAATTAAAATAATTTGAATACAAGACCTCTCAACTACAAAATATAACTCTAAACACTAAACTACAAATAAATATTTGATTATTATAAGGAGGATTGGACTATAATACTATATAGAAAGTTCTAAAAAAATTTAATTTCAATATACATAATAAAAAATTTAAAATCATAAGAGTGGCTTAGCCACCTTTCCAATTCATTGAGATCTGCCCCTAGTTATGATAATTGTGATCCCCATATAAATCCCCATATAAATCGAAGTTATTATATATAACTATCATCTTAATGTCTTATATCTTCTCTCTTTATACCGAGGCAGAACCAGAAAATAGAGATTGGAAACTGAAAAATTAGATATAGTGCAATTTCATTTTATAAGAGAGTTAAAAGATATTAATACATATGCAAATTATAAAATTTAATAGACTAAAGTATAAAATTTGAATTTATTGGGGGGTTTTAGTCCCCTTTGCTAATTTGCTCACTATTGTATTTCGCCCCGTCTTTATATAAATTATTTATGGCACTATTTATGCTTACTTAAAACATATATATTGACAAAAATGTATTTTTTTTTTCTTGGAAAGAGTAGAAAAGTTTTTAAAATTTCTTTTGTTCGGCACACAACACAGTCATGTTTGTTTATACACTCTGCTTGACTCGCTAAAATAATTACAAATGTCTACATTTTGTTTTTCAAAGATTATAAATTAACTGCAAGTATCCCAGGACTATTAATAGCTTGATCAATTATTTTGGTACCAATTTAATTTTGCCAATAAATTACAATTTTTTATTTCTGTATGCAGTATTTGACTCGTGTAATGTCATTACTGATTTTTTTTTTTTAAATTTATGTGACATTCTTTTCACAATAAAGAGCTGTCGGGACAATCAAATAATAAAATAATATGAAATCATTGTTTCCAATTAAAGCAGAATAATAGATTGAATTAGTGCAATTCTGGAAAAAAAAAAAGCTCAACAAATAATTTTAAGGGTCTAATTAAACAAATTAAAGTACAATAATTTCAAGTGCTGCATTGTTTTCATAAACAATGATAAAACATATAATACTTCTTATATTACATACAGCTAAAATGACAGTAACAAGTCAAAATCATTTATTATTTGATTAAAATTATTTTTGTGCATACTGAAAATTATCATAAGTTTAAACATCCTTAAAATATTAAAAAGATCGATCAGAGAAGACCTTTTTATCATAAGTTTAAACATCCTTAAAGTATTAAAAAGATCGATCAGAGAAAACCTTTTACTGTGCACCGACTTCATTACAAAATCTTTAACATTAATTACAACTGAGTTTTTGAGAAACCTCCTCAGGTACCGCACAAAGCAATTCACTTTTTGACTCTGCCTTAGATGCATGAGGTGAGATTCGCACAATATTGAAATCAGGGACAGTGTCAAACTTTTAATGTGTGGGAGTTAAATTTGAATGGGGTCAATCATATAATATTTTTGTACTCCGAATGAGAATCAATTTTACAGTATTTGTAGCATTTTATTCTAAACTATATAGAAAATCATGTATAAATATCAAAATTTTGAAAATAAATGAGTATTAATTGGCTCCCATACTGAAATAAAAGGTTTGGATCTCACTGTACCAGATCAAGTACCTCCACTATATCTGAATTCATTTTTCTTTTCATGACCAACATTTTAACAGTTAATAGTACGTGACAGTTGTACATGATATATTCCGATTATTTCCATTTTTAGCATTTAAAAAAATAACCATCGCATCAAATCACCAATATGCATATTCATGAAATAAATCCTTAAATAATTTGTGATATGGATCTAAACAGAAATATTCTGCCGGGTGATATGAATTCTAAAACCCAAGGAGCCAAATCAAATTCAACCTAATCTCAAAAAATAAAGATGGCTGTGTTCTTTCTCCGCCTCACTTGTATTAATTACGGAGCATTTGATATTATTACGAATCTGAATGAATTTAGACTTACACACGCGCGAGCCAGTTGCAACAACAAAATAAATATGCTTCACATCGAAACACATATTAACCATTTTAAATTTTAGATAATCAAAACATTGAATAGTACGGTAGAACTCAGAATTGCATCTCATAAATCATAATCAGTGTGAAGTAGCCTTTCTGAAATCACTTATTTGTATAATCTGTACATGTTATACGATCATATATTACAATTTTAATGAGCAAAAAATAGTCATAAATGTACCAAAATATTTTATTGGTAGTTAGTTTCTTTAGACAGATTTATTTACCGAACTCTCATTCGTGAATTTACAAACCCTGTGCCACGAAAGATCTGAAGTGAACTAAAGATATATATAAAAGAAGAGGGTTCAAATGCCTCTATTTTTTAAAACTTCAATAACTCAAAATTTAAAACTTAAAAGTCAAAATAAAACCGTTAGATGTGATTTATATTATTTTCTCTATGAGTTCATAAAAAAATATCACATTTCAATTTTTTTTTATGTGAATCAATAAGTTAAAAAATCAACATTTAGAAATTATCCGCATTAGTACGTTTTTTACAATCTCTTGATGACAACCAAAACAAAATTAAAATGTCATAATTTTTTGCATGTGTATAGATAAAATGATGTAAATAATATCCAACGGTTTTATTTTGACATTTAAGTTTTAAATTTTGAATTATTAATATTTTAAAAAATAAAAATATAGTAGAGGCATTTGAACCCTCCTCTCTGTAAAATTAAACGAGTAAGCAGTTTTGTTTTATACGCAGGGATCTCTCACCAAGCTGACATCAACGCTGAATGCAAATTGGTGGTTACTCGATCAAACTGGACTCGTAACGTTGACGTATCGCCGTATCGCGCTATTTTATTTTCTCATAAAAACAACGCGAAGAATATTTTACACAAGTGCCCTTTAGAATTTTTTTATTTTGATAGTGATAGGTAAGGTCGGTCAACAATCTAGAAAAGATTCTTTTCTTTCTGAAGCCCAGCTCCCCCCGCCACTCCTTATCCAAATTTTAGGTGGCCGTTTTTGTGTATACTGTGTAGCGAGTAGGTAGATGGCTATAATTAACCCGTTATTGATTTGTATATGATGAGAAAGAAACACTGAAACAGACAATTTGAAATGGTTGCCACTTGTTTGGCTATTTATACAATCAATTGCGGTGAGCGCAAGTAATATTTATGTGGATTGATCTCCGTTTACACAAAACAGGAGGTGTTCTGTATCAATTAGTTTGAGGTAGGTCTGGCAAAAAAAAAAAAAAAAAACTCACAACTCGTAGATCACTCGTGACTCGTTTCTGATTCGATTGCTAACAGCTCGCTCGATAGTTGATGGAGTTGTTAACAAATCAGCTCACTAGTAGCTCGGTCCGGAATTAACAAGCTGAACTAGGGCCTAACTCGGATCGAGCCAGCTCAGCCCATTAACGAGTTAGAGGACCCTTCTTCGAGAATTAATTTCTCACCATTGTTTTAGGGCTTTAGCCAAAAACCACGTGCTTTGTCTCTTCTCTCCAATCTCGCTTTGGTGTTCTAGCCTTTCTTGCTCTAAAGCTCTCTTGACTACTAATTTTTGTATTCTACGCATTTTCTCCATTTTATTTGCTCATTTAGCGAGGTATGTTGATTGCAAGTATGAATATATAGAGTATAATCTTATCAATAAATTTCTATTTGTACCAATTCACTAGTAACAACACGACAGAGAAATTCAAATTGTATATTTTTGACTAAGAACTCACTGGTAACAAGAATTCCAGGTTGAAAGAACACTAAATGTGTTTGCTTAGCTCGTGAGCTAGCTCAGTTCAGGTTGGACCGGCTTGTCACAATTTCAAGCTGAAATTTTAACTCAGCTGTCGTAAGTATAGTTTGCTCGACAATAACTCGTTAAGTCTTAATCATACTTAGAAATCATATAAATGTTTCTGTTTATTTGACAGTAACTGACTGTACTCCATACATAGTAAATACTAAATAGTCCTAAAAATCCTAAAAAAATAACTCAGCAATTTTTTTTGTACTATGCTAACAGAAACTCCTATGACGCAGCAAATACTATTAAAAATAAAAGAGATGTTCATTACCAACTGGTTTGAAAATTTGTAATTTTTTTTAATCAATCAGCAAATTATTAACAAAATTGTGGCATTATATTATAAATATTTGCATGAGCATTTGATTTAATTCAGCAAAATAAAGTAACTTACAAAACCATCGAGTTAAATCCAAATTGCCAAAATAACAAATTAAACAAATAAATAATTTTATGATTTACATATGATCTAAAAAATAAAAGACTGTAAAGAAATATTGTAACCGCGTGCCTATTTTTTTTAAAGAGTTTCTACATCATTTTCATTGGCATGCAGAGTCCTCGTACAAGATTTTCTTTAAAACTAAATTGGAGCCGTGTGAATACAATTTTTCTTCTTCAGTTCTTCGGACATATTCAGATTATAAGCATAATCGTTTCCCATTTCTATTCTAGTTTTTTTTTTCTTCTCTTTTAGTTCTGCCAAATCAGCAAAAGAATGAAAGGTAACCAGGAATATCTCTCATATGTTCAAATTTTCATTTCTCTGCGTCACTTCCTTTTCCGATCGTTCTTTATTTTATTTTGCTCTTTGTCACAAAATTCTAATAAAGCAACAGGTAAGGAAATACAGGTAAGGAAATAGAGCCCATAAAGGCCATAAATGCTAAATTGCAATCCAGAACAAAAAAAAAAAAAAAGGGATTGCGAACCTTCGGTATATTTTTTTTGGATATCTTTCATACGATGATATCCTTTTTCATCTGTACAAATTGAACTAAGACAAATATATTTTGGGATATCATAGGCCAATCTCTCCACATATACTTAAGAATTGCAATTTGACTCAATTTAATCTAAAAAAACTAGGAGGTTGGAGAATATAATAGATCGCGAATAACCTCATCCGTAAGTTTTTGGAACATCATTTTTCATCTGTTTTTTCTATTTTAGTTTAGATATACTAACATCATGTTATGGGTTCAAATGCATCATGCCTATTATGTTTCATATCATACATTCTTATTTCAAAGTTCAAACTGTTTATTTGAATTGCTCAACATGATATCTATATTAAAATGTGTTTGGAGTTCAAATTTTATATTTTTTGGAATTTTTTTTTTTACTTTTTTTCAGAGGTACAAAATCACTGATTTTGGATGATACAAAACAATGATTTTGCACTTGTTTTAAAAAAATAATAAAAAGAAGTGTTAAAAAATATATATAATTTGATCTGCAAGTATAATTTAATATAGATATCCCGTTGAATAGTTTGTATCATCAGTTTGAAGTTTAAAAATAGAAATATAAAAATGTGAGACACAATAATGTATGAAAGTGACGAGATATTTAAACCATTGTAACCTCCTAGCAATTTGGCTTACATAAATGAGAATAATGACTTGTTCAATTCGGCTCAAAACATTTGAGTCTAAGAAAGTAAAAAGAATCAACGAAAAATACAAAAAAGAAACTGTAACAAAACAAGACTCTCATTGAACAAGTTTTTGGATCTGCTTGCTTTGTGTTTTCCCCTATGACTCATTGCTTGTACCAGTTGCCCCTGAATCGTGCCAATATTGATTCCAAACACGTACCAGTTCCTTTTCATGCATCTTTCAGTACCAGTACTATTTTTGTCCGTACCAGTTTATCATGCTTTGTCTTCTTAGTGCTGTACCTGGTCCAAACCATACCAGTACCGGGCCTAAACGTACCAGTACCGGTTCCTATGCTTACCAGTCCCCATTCCATCGTCCTGACAGTACTTTTCAACTCATTTTTTATACGGATTGTTGCCATGCAATTTTATTACGGATTGTTGCCTTAATTACACTCCATGAAATTCTGTCTAATTTTGGATGCGTTGATCTTGACTCGTTTTCACGACCTTTAATAGTGGATGTAGTATTGTGGCTCGAGGCTTTATGGCCTTTTTCTGAATTGAGATTTTTCAAAAATCTCAAATATTCGTTTAGCAAGATGTATAATTTATAGCTCAACTAACTTGTTTTGAAAAATCGTCATTATATGATATATAACATGGAGATGGAGTAGAACTATATGTTTTAAGCTCATTAAATCTTTTGATGAGCTTAACTACAAAATCTATCGGATGATTACAGATGATGAATTCAAACTGTTAAAACTGATCTATTTAACAAGTGACGCATTTCATGTCAAATTTATAAAGTTAAAGTTTTGAATTAATTTAGTAGAAAATCAAGCGGTCGAAACCAATTAAAAAGAATGTATTAAAATTAACTTAATTTTTATTCTTTGACAACATGACTTTATGCTAAATTAATTTGAAAATTTATAAACTTCACATGTAAACGCACCAAAATTTTTATTAATAAGAATATAAATAAAAAATATCAGTTTTGGGGAAGGTTTTGTGGAGAATTTGAAAAGTAAGAAAATCATGATTGTTTATAACGTTCTCTGCACGTCATTGTTTAAAACGACCTGATTAGCGAAATTAGATTACCGCTAATTAACGCGTTAAAAAAAAAGTCTAGCTATTATGGACGATAACGACCAGCTACAATGGTTTTTTCAACCATACCGTTATAGAACTGAAGTAAAAAAAAACATTGTAGTTGGCCGTTATCGTTCATAACAGCCAGCTACAGTGTTTTTTTTTGTTAATTAGCGAACATTCAATCAAATTAACTAGCCGTTATGGTTTATAACGTCCAGCTACAGTGTCCTGGACGTTATAAACCTTAACGTTCTTCCTATATTTCAAAATTTGCTGAAATCATTCCTCATTATCATTATTTTTATTTTATATTTCCTATTAATAAAAAAATCGGTGTAAACGCATCACTTTTGAAATAAATTGATTTCAACAGTTTGAATTCATCATTTCAAATTATCCCATAAATTTGGAGTTAAAAGTCACCAAATAATTAGTGAGCTTTAAGAACACCTTAGTTCTACTCTATAACACGACAGTAGTTAATATAATTAATTAAAATTGCTTCACAATGAATTCCATACATTGTACAAAATTTGTGCGAGCTTTATTTCAATATATAAAGGTGGTGTAGCCTTTCTTATTCATAAGGATGATAATCTGGTAAGATATGAAATTAAAGGCTATCAGGATGGGATATCACCGTTTCATATGGAGGCCTGCGTACTGCAAATGGCTATTCATACAGCCATTGAATTACAAATTGAGGACTGCATTTTCCTTACGGATTCTGAGATGCTGATAGATACGTTAGACGGACGCAAGAATTTCCAACCACTACACACGGCTGACTGGAGATCGTACAATCAGTTGATGGACATGGTGTTTCTACTCACCGCACGAGAAAACTATGTCTGTGTCTACACACCCAGAGAAGAAAATCAGAAGGCCCACTTATTGGCTAACCGGGCGTGAATCGAACAATTCGCCTACTCTGGATGCACGTATCCAATCTTCCCAGACATAGGGTAATTAGGGGTTACTTTAGCTTAAGCTAGCATGTCGATTCCTTGTTGATTTTACTTCTTGGTTTTCAGCTATGAATTAATGTAATAGCTCAACTTGTAAACCCTTGAGATATAAATGAATTGCCCACGGGCTTTTAACCCAAAAAAAAAAAAGTTCATCCGTATCCATAACCGTATTTCGTATCTGAATAATAAAACAGATAAATTCGATCTAACCACCATCGCATCCACTTTCTTCCCCACGAGCCTTTCGTTGTACTTGAACAAAAAAAATGTAATAAGAAGAAGAGGCCCTCAAAAATTTATACAGTAATTATACACAACTGTAACTTCGCATTTACTAAATATACAAGAAAGTCCACCTATATAATTTATATTTCTTAATTCTGTTTTTTTTTTTGTTAATTTCTTTTATATACCATTTTTCCGAATAATAATGACAATAGAAACCTAAAAATAAATCAAGGAAAGAATTTCAGTGAAAGACATGAGAAGCATAATACTCGCTCTCCATGATCACCGGCCGCAGATCCTCTTTGCACATAAAATCCAACGGGAAAGAGACAAGATGTCCCTTGACAAACTTCAATCTCTCCATTGGATCGACTCCACTGTCATCTCCAGTCACGGAAGATGCTTCCAGCCTCTCAGGAGCAACACCCAAGTCTGTTGTTGTGTGCCCAATTTTCTCCTTCCAATACGCCATGCTTTGTCTAAAGGCAACCCTGTGTTTCAAATAGCATTGCTATTGAGACATACTAGAATAATAGCGAAGATATTGTATTAAAAAATACAAGATTTTAAGAGGAACAATAAAGAGAAATTTGTACCTTGTGTGGATAAGATCATTAGGAACGCATGAAAACACATCTTGGTATACAATAGCATTTGTCTGTAAAATAGGAAGGTATATGTTATTTATGGTTCAAACATTTTGTGCTTTTATCCTTATTTTATGTTTTAAGTGAAATTTCAAAACTAAATCATGGTTTTTCAAGACAGATCACAACATTTAAGTAGCAACAGGTAAAATAAAAGTTCACCTTCGCAGTAGCCATCCATATATCTCTATACGTCGCATTGTCAATAGGGTCAATGATTTGATCTATCTGGAAATCAGTCGGAAGACAATAAATATATAAGAGATCAAATCTTAACAAGCCATTAAAGAAACAATGGATTTCATCAGTGTCAATGAAGTTAAGGACTATATCAAAAAATAAGATGGAAATCAAATATTGGAAGAAAAAAAATGTAATACAGAAGAACCCTACAAACCTAAATTGAGTTGAAACTAGGGGTGAAAACAGGTTGGATATTATCCGGCCGAATCCGGATCCATATTCAAAAATTAGATACGAATATCCAGTGTGGATAGTGGTACGGATATGGTTTTAAGTTTTAATTATCCGTATCCGAATAGTAGATATATACCAAATAATTTAATATATATTATGAAAGAATTTATGTTATTCATCATTATAATTACATAACTGTTATGAACTTTCATAATTTTTTAATAATATTTATATGTTTTTGCAATAAATAATAGTATTAAAAAACAGATATCTGATCTGTATCTGGTTTAATATCCAATCTGTATCTGGAATAAAACAGATACTAATACAGTTTTACCACAATCTGATCCGTTTTCACCCCTAGTTGAAACATCCTTCACAGAAACAGTGGATTTGATCATTTGACAAACATATAACAGGTTTGAGTAAATCTGAACAAGGTAATTTTCCTAAATCCAATAGCACAAGCACCAAATAATGGGAAAATAAAAAAAAAAAACTCAAAAGCCCTAATTTGAGGGGAAAAGATCACTCTTGTCCCGCAGATTGACAAAAACCAAAATGTGATTCTCGTATGTGGACGTGTACTGGAACTGAGTTCCATTATGTTACAGGTGTATATGGGATTTTAATTGAGGCATTTTAAAAACAAACTCATTTCTGACTGAGACTATCTAATTAAGATCCACCAGTAAATTATTGGGATTGGAATACCAGCATCAAATTATAGTACTCAAAATCAATTTCTTTTGGCAGCACATGAAAGCCTCTTTGGAACAAAATTGAAGTGAGAAAGAGTGAGGCTATGCCGCTATGGACTATGCATAGCGTGGATTGGTCCGTACTACAGATCAATATCTCCATTTTCAGAGCCCAATCAATTGATCTGAACTTTTCAACATGATCTCCATATGAAATGTAATTGTATATGAAATTTTACATTTTTTTAGATAGGTAGACAATTACTTGATCTAAACATTCTAGACCTTTCAAAAGTAGTGATTTTCTAGCTATATAAAAAAAGAGTACAAAAATTCTAAAAAATGTAAAATTTAGTCTGCAAGTACATTTTAATATGGAGATCACGTTGAACAGTTTAGATCGACTATTTGAACTTTGAAAATGAAGATATTAATGCATAGTATGGACCAATCGGTGCTATGCATAAGGTAGCCTCATTCAGCGAGAAATATTTATAGGTTACTAGTATTCAGAGGGCTGTTTCTAAAGTTCTTTTTCCCAATTTATCCTATAAATTCCTCAAGACCCAGAAATATTTCCCACCCTAACTACCAAATATATTTCACCAAAAAGCTTAAAAACCCTTAACTCTTTCTGGAACCTTTGAGAGTTAAGAGACACAAGAACTAAACAAAGTACTCACATGGTTATATTAAAGCTTCCACAAGAAAAAAAATTACAAACCTCACTTCTATGAAGGCCAAGGTGTTCAGCCCAAAGAGAAATGCGAAGGCTACGTGTAAACTTTCCGGCTTTATAGATTTTCCCATTCATACGAGAAGGCAGCATATCTTTATCTTCAATTAGCACACCAATCTACACACATAAACACACGTGGAATCTTAGTGACAAAGAAGGAGCATGCCCAAGAAAAAAAGATTTCCAACTTAATTAGCCCAAGAAATAAGAGAAAAACAAAGTGGATATCTTTTATACTGACAATATTATTCAAATGAAGATAAAAATGACTAAAGTAAATTAACTAGGGCAGTTTCCTTTGGGGCTTCTTCGGCACAAAGGAATTGTGCTGGAATAGAGGAAGAGTGAGGAATTGTGACGGAATAGTAGCCGAATGTGAGTGGAATTGAGAAAAAGTGAAAAAGTGGAATTGGGATGGAAATATGCAATCAAATCCTTCTCTTTTGCACTCTAGCCCCTCTCTATTCCATCCCACTATTCCATGGTAGAGGTGAAATTGGGGAATAGTGACTTTTTCACATGGGGAATTGGCTCAATTCCACTCTTCCAATATTCCAATGTGCCGAACATGATTGGAATTGTATGGAATAGAAGCCTCTTCACTTTTCCACTATGCCATGTATTTGCCGAACGGGCCCTTGAAGTAAAAGAGGAAACACAGAGCATACCTCTGAGTCACGTGAACCAAGTAAACTTCTATCATTGATATTAGCTGAACCAATCAATGCAATGCGATCATCAATTATCATCAATTTGCTATGCACGTATATCTGGACAAGAGCAAAGTGGTCAACCCTAATAATTGCCAAGAATTTCATTTTATTCTTAAAAAAAGGGTGCTGAGTGTACCATGTTGGTGACCAAAGGGCCTCCATCATGAAGTCGGCCATAAGTTCTCAGCCCATAAAAGGAGATATAGTCATGTGCTTTTGGGCCAACTACATCATACAAGTTTTGTAATATGGATCTTGGGCCTCTACAAATAGTGCGATACTGCCAGTGCATAATTGCCCGGACAGATGCGGCCCCACCATCATCAATGCCTCCCTGTTTATTACATCGATTGCAAAATCAATACCAAAATTAAAAGAGGGAGAAAAGGAATTTATAAATTAGAACCACTAGTTTGCTGTAGTTGCGAATAATACCCAACAAACAAGGGTGGTTGCAAATGACATCCAACCATTTAAGACCAAGATACATGATGCAATTGAGCTAATTGTTTCGAATTAGATGGAGAATAATATCCTTATAATCTGGAATGTAAGATCAAATAGGCCTGGATTAATTCTAATCAGTGTGGGCTCATAAAAGAGCATGGAGACGGGGCCCCATTATTAGCGTCAACAGAATAAACATTTTCCATCACTTCAAATATAGAGGTCAGATTCTAGTTGCAAGTTGCAAGCATCTCTAAATATTGATTGGTAGGTGCGTATATAAGAAATGTATGGAAGCTGTTGCAAATAAACTATTTGCATGCCATTTAAAATAACAAAAGGTGAAGGTATACAAGAAAAGCAGTACCTGGAAACCAGGTAAGAGGGGAATGACAATGATAACTCGGAAACACTTGTTCTCATTTACTGCTCGAAGTATACGTTGGTAAAGTGCCTCTAAAACACGGTTTTTAATTATGTCATCTCCTGAAAGGCCTGACACGAAGAATTGGTTCTGGAAAAAAACAATTATCCCAGAGCAAGAAGCAAGTTGTAAATATCAGCATGCACAATAGAGATATGCACTTCAGTTAAACTTGAGATTCTTACAGTATTACAAACTGTCAGAAACAAATGCTCACCTCAATATATATGAAATGCTCCGCTTTATCAATTAGAGTGCAGTAGGCACTGTGAATACTCTCTTCAATTTGACCAGTACCAGCCGACCACTGACTCACACTCCTTACAACCTGTAATGTAGATAATAACACACCATGTTATACATATTGAAACCAGATGGTATATTGTCAGTCAGGTACTGGAAACTACTCTCAATATTTTAAACTTCCTTCACCTGACAATGGCATGAGGTCCTGGGGCCCACTTGACCACTCTCCTCTAAAGAGTCAACTTGGTACCCTCTCTCTTGCATCTCCCACCATTCCCTGTCACCTTTCTCAATCTCAGTAAGTACGCTTCCGTGTAAATTTTTTCCCAATAAAGGCTGAGATGTATCTCCGATTTCATCCACAAAAGCTTGCATCTGTAAATCTTGGTCAGAATTGTCATCTCTGTTCTTCCGGTTTCTAGCGTTGGATCGAGCCAAAGAACCAAGGTCAATGTCAACCCTGTTCATTTCTGAATTTTTCGGTGATAATAGTGGTGCGTGGATGTCGTCCTGTGAATTTATTTCATCAGAAACAATGGAATGATTTCCAGTGATCATATGCTGCTGAGGCATCAGCAAGGGAATGGTTGGCTCGTTTGGAGCTTTGTTTCTCTGAAAAGCAGATAGTAAATAGATAATTAGAAAATGATTCCTAAATGCCTTTACAGATCCTTAAAATATCACTTAGAGCCTGCAAAAAAATAGCATTTGGTATAACCCTAGAGTATCATATATACCCTGAACATTCCATTTTTTTTAAAAATATCCAAAAGTATCCATTCCTCTTACAATTATATTAAGTTGAGGGAAATGGATTGACATTTTTTTTTTGAAGAAAATGAGAAGGGCATAACACTATATTTTGTACAGGTAAAACAATATATTCTATGATTTTCAGGGTAGGAATAATTTTATCATTGTGTAGATGTAACCATGAATTCTTGAAGTTCTACAGATATGCATAAGTATCATCTTATTATCGCAGCAATTTCATATGCCTCCCTGCATTTGCAAATGTTGATCTCGACAATTCATCATTGTAATATGTATTTTCTTTCTTTCTTATCTCACCACAAAAACACAAAAATCCATGCTTCATATTACAGACTCGTAGTGCATAATTCCCAAAGATAAGGGATCGCTTGACTATTTCATCAGTGTAAGTTCCCTAAATCAAGTCTGCATCCCCATAAAAGATCAGTAACAATACATAAATAAAGTAAAACCTTTGCATGGTTCCAGCGCTGAACAAAATGCCTGGCTAAATCACGGCAAGGGGGGCCCCACAAAGCGCACTGGACATCATGCCATGGCATGCGGGGGTATTTTTCTCGGTCCAGCGCATCTTTCATTGTATCTTCCCAGGAATTTGGCTCAGACTCCCTAAATTATTAGCAATGATCAGGAACTTCATCTAAAATTATACTTTTGGGACAGCAAAGTTTGAGTCTCTTTGGGGACATAAAATGGTTCTGGTCTTAATTGCATATAAGATTTCTTAAAACCTTACAGGAGCTTAATCAAATATAAGATATCTTCAAACCTTACAGGAGCAATAGATACCAGGAACCAGCCTATGAAGAGTTGTGACTGATACACTGTCAAACCTTAGTTCAAGACTTGTTATTGCACTTTAAAAATTCATCAAATTAGTCTGTTAACTGTTTCCAAAATGTACAAGCTGAAAGGGTAATCTGGTATCTTGCTACAAAAGGATAAATATAAAATGATAATCTTTTTTTAAAGTAGGTTTTGCCTACTAAAAGAAATAACAGTAATACCTTGGATTGTAATAATCCTTTCCTGGCCATATGGATGGAGGAAAATCGCCCACCTTGTGCTCAGGATTATCATACCGGCCAAAACATAAATCTAAGCCTCCAATAAAGCATATTTGGTTGTCTACTATCACAATTTTCTCATGATGGGACCTTGATTAAGAAAGAAAACAATGAAACATCAGTAAAATATATAATATATTGTAGATTACTAGATTCAAGAATGCACATGTTATGAAAAATATCAGTGCCTCACCATAGGTATACCCCACTTGAGATATGATCGGGATAGCGAAGAACTCTAATATTCTCGTGAACGTTAAGCAGTCTTCTCTTACTATAAATGCTATTAATTTTCAAATAGTAAGTAACTTCTTTGTATAGAAGGATGTATATCTGTCAAAAAAAGAATAAATGACATAAATCAGTTACACTCAAGATAAGGAAATGCACACATAAATGGTTTATGCATGCATATGTATGTGCTTTCAATTGAATGTAAGGACTAAGTGTCTGTGTGTGTGACAGAGAGAGAGAGAGAAAGATGTACCTGTACACCTTGTTTAGCTCTTTCTTCTAGAAGAAAATCCAACCGAGAGGACGCATGGAGGTGAAAAGGTCGTCTCAGGAACAGTTCTGGGCACATCCACCAATCAGTAATAAAAATCTGCATTTGTCAATAATCATTAAGCACTGTTATGCTGTGGTTTCAGTCAATTAGGTCCAAACAAAGCAGATAATACTTGAATTCAATAAGTATTTGATTAATTACAAAACTCAGTGACATTATGAAACATCATATGTTGTTCTAAACGTAGCTCAAATAAAATATTAGGTAGCTCAAATAAAACTTCTGAAATAAATAGGTTTTCAATCCAATTAAAAAGTTAAGTAGCTCAAATAAAACATTTTAATACCTACTATTGCGTATAGAAAATAGCATTTATCTCATATTTTTAGTTGTTCGGTCAATTTGACCCATGTACATGATTCAAGACCAAATAACTAAACAGCTGAATGGTTGAAAAACCAATCTAGTTAGCCAAACCAATAGTACAGTTCAGTTGGAACTCAAATGCAAAGTCCTGGCCAAATGGTCTATCTTAATTCTCAACTCCATTGTTCAAACAAAGAAACTGGTACCATGTGCCTGGTCATAACAACTACCTCGTTTCCCCTAAATTTGTAAGCCTTGATATGTAGGTCATATGGTACCTGGAACGTTTGCAGGTACAGTGTCCAACAACCATCCCATTAGTATTTCTCCTAAAGTTTGTTATTTGAAAAGACTAGCACAATGTATAAGTTATCTGACATACATTGCATTTTTTCTTCCTTCCTTTCTTTGTTTTTTTTTTTTTTGCTCATCTGGACATGTTTGGACATATGACCTAAAAATGCAAGGGGAAGGCTGACTAGAAATTCCCTTCCCCAGACCACACAACGTGTGGGAGCTTTCGGCACTGGGTACACCCTTTTATCTGAACATGTTTGGACGTTTCCTAATTGAGTTTCCTAATTGGGGAAGGGCGGGCCTGGCGCAGTGGTAGAGTATTACCACTTGTGTCCTGGAGGTCCTGCATTTGAATCAGCCTCCTTACAAAATGCAAGGGAAAAGCTGCCTAGAAATTCCCTTACCCAGACTCCACAACATGAGGGAGCTTTCCACACTGGGTACACCCTTTATCGTATTAGCACCTCTCCTTTCTTTAAAGACAATTTTCAGCAGATTACTAAAACCCAATTCACATTTTACTAATTTAGGTGAATAAAAGCAAACCTCTGATTTGGCTTCCTCGATGGAAGCAGCGATGGCTGCAAAAGCAGCTTCACCATCCACAAACCACTGCGCCTGGGTCCCGTCATCAGTGAAACCCCTCGGTGGTGCAAAAGAGCCAAATCGGTGGGGGTGGCACCATCCCTCTGGAGGCCGTAAACCAGCATCATTTATAGCCGCAACCCAGCCTGTTACCTTCGACTTACTCCTTAGCCTCATTTTTACAGTGCGGCTTCCACATGATATCTATTCAATTTTAACGTCATAGCAAAAGAATCAGGCATTCTTGTCATAATTCATTTAAGATAATATACTACACAATTACCCTATCAGTTTGTGATACAAGTAATCTCCTGGTGGAAAAACAGTGCTACACCCCGCAAAGAAAAACATAAATAAGCCATTGTTATTACATGCTACAATGCTCGCCACCTAAGGAGAAAGGAAAGGAACTATTGCTAAAACTAAAAGAAAACTAGAGAAAAATAAATAAATGGAAGTTTTTGTTTTGTAAGATAATGACAGTTTCTTGTACCGTCTTATGAGTTTCTTTTGTTCCTGTTGACTGGACATCATGAAGAACAAACAGTATGTTCAACTATTTACTTCATTGACAATGCAACCCCCCCCCCCACACACACACACACCCCAACACACACATATAGAGAGAGGACGAGACCTGAAAACCCGAGTGCAAGGGGTTCCTTTCCTTGGTCTCTTTTGCAAGGACTACACGGCCCTCCCCATTTCCATCAGAAGAAGGCAACACATCGAATAATATTATATCCAACAATTTTGAATCAAGTGGATCCTCCAGCAAAGCCAGGAATCCTGGCTTCAACACAGCCCAAACCTATAAACATTTTTAAATTAAGCACAGATCAAAATATTTAATTCAAGTGTCTTTAAAACCAAACCTTTGGTCTAGTGGCCAATGCAATGCTCGAGAACCGGATGGGGTCCCTTGTGAATATTGAAAATAGTTGGGTGGCTTGACCCCCCAAGTTTACTCAAAAAACAAACTCACAAACAAACCTTTTGCCAGCTGCTTTTGCAACAGGAAAAACAACTGCTAGAACAGGATTTCGTGGTACGGTCGTGTTGGATTTTTGGTAAATGCCTCACATTTACATAATCTTCCTTTAGCTTGGGTCCATACTCTAACAGAAATGATAACCTAGACACTTCCAAGAACCTGCAAACCTATAATTATAATAAAAGCAGACAGTCTTAAGAAAATATTTCAGAAATAATGCTAGAATGAAAAATATGATAAATGTTGGTAGTCATTTGAACAAAATGCAAAATCTGGGTGTTAGAGTGCAGAAAAGAAGTCATAATAATAGAATAAATTTTCAATATTTATAAGAAATGCCACCAGAGGCACAAAAAAAAAAAAACTATATCACCAGGCTGCAGTTGCACCAGTACCACCAAGTGACATGCTACTGCTTATTAACACTATAGCGATCATAAGATTTAACCTGCAAAAGAAGTCTATACCTCACGAGAGTTTACAATATCCAAATTCCCCAAAAAACGGTTCAAGTACCCTTGCATAGCAATTTTAGCCCTGTCGGAGATGGAATGCTGCCTCCCAAGTGCCGGTCTGATCATTGGCAGTGCAGCACTTGAAGGGACGTTTCTGAAAAGAAGATAAGGACATAATTTTAATATATTGTCTATTACCAAGCATTGGAGAAATAATATTAGTTGTTGTTACAAGATACCTATTTTTAACAGAACTGCTTTCGTCATGTTGCATATGTATTGGCTCATCGTCAGCTTCATCTTCATCATGTACAAATGGTATGTGGTCTCCGATCCCGAGATTTTGAATCCATTCTTTCACCTTTTGTAGAAAGACATCATAATATTTTAGAAAGCAGTCACCTCATGATAATGGTTATAACAATAGCATAAGGTAAAGGAGGCAAACCTGCTCTTGTTTCTCATGAAGCTCCTCGATGAACACACGTCTTTTTAATGCAAAATGCAGATAGAAAACTTGAGATGCCTTCTTAATCAATGTCCATCTGAACTGAAATAAAGAAGTTACTCATAAACAGCCTGATCATAACCTGGACCGATTTAATTAATTTGATCTAGAGTCAGTAATTAAGTATTAGTGAATTTAAGATTGTTTACAACTTTCTGCACTATGTAAAAAACACACATCCCATAGTTATGCATCCACATAATTGGGGTCAGACTTACGAATGGTGTATTAATCCTACAGTTAGAATGGTGATTTACAACAATGCAATGCCCTGGTTGCTTGCAAGACACTGGGGGTAGGGACAGAAGCAAGTTTTAAAATTTACATTGAATTAACCAGAAAAAGAAGCCATTCAATCACCTGTTTGTATTCCAATTCAATCGTATACGTAAGCAGCATTGGTGTGATATCTCCAGCGTCAGGTCGTGAAACGGACACAACTGTCCCCCTAGGCAACTCCTCAAAGATGCGCTCCCTCTCTAGTTCCATGCTTTGCGTACGGAACGATCGCGGCGAAGGGATGGGCGGCTCTGGTTGCATCTTGACGTAGCGATTACTCGCCTCGCCGGCGGAGATCTGATTGGAAGTCATGGCGCGATTAAAAGGGAGTATGATCCTCTCCTCTTCTCCACTCTTATTTTCCTCTTTTGTGGGCGCTCAATTTGAGAAATTTGGTTGTTAGAACTTAGAACTTTAAAAAGATTCTTGCATCGCTGGTCTTAATTGATCCATCAATTTTAATTAAATAATGAATGAGTCGACAAAGAAAGGGAGATGGTTGGAAGGTTGGAAACGGCAAGAAGCAAAGGGGCCTGTCTGGTTTGAGTTGGGACTGGTGGCGTGGGCTGCAAAAGAATGAAATCAAATCAAACTTGCTCAACTATGAGTTTAAAGGGGATATATGATTCGCACTGAACTAGTTTGTATTTCATAATCAACTAATTTTGAATTGAATTAATTATAAATTTTTTTCGAATCGAATTGAAATCAATCGAATTACGAACTACAATTTTTTTGATAGCCACCGGTATTTTATGCTTTATTCATTTTACATTTTATCTTTCACGAATTCATACTGATAGATTATGGATCAGTCCAAAATTTTTTTTACATTTTACGTTGCTGGATTGATTAAACACCTAGTCAAATAGAATTTATTCCATTGTTAATTTGTTATGCTACTAATAAGTTATCATTATATTAATAATTTTGAGTTCTGGTATAAGTTCGATTCCTACCTTATTAAAGATTGATGGTTGAAGCCAATTAGTTGTATTATTTGAGATTCGAACCTAAATAGTTCGCAAACCAATTTCAAATGAACTATATCCAGTTTGAGTTTGAGTTTGAATAAGATTCAAACTGAACTGGTTTGATTTGTTTCAAAATGAACTAATTTCAAATCGAATTAATTACAAACTTTTTTTGAATCAAATTCAAATCGAATCACGAACTACGAACTTTTTTTTGTATATTGTAGTGCGCGTTTTAAAGGGATAATGAATTACGAAGTTTGGACCGGATTGGTTGGATTCTGATCAGACGGTCCACAATTTAAACTCAAACGATGAGGTGATGCAGAGGATCCGGAATCCGTATTGGGTCGATGAGCTAATCCTAATATAAATCAAAGTTCCAATCTGCTGTTTATAATTATCGTGATATTATAATTTTGACAGGCAAATCCGTTCAATTTAAATCGAATTTGGATATATCTGTTTTTTTTAAAGAGAATTTAGAATTTAAACCAAATTCAAAGACGATGGTTGATATTGCGTGTCATAATTATGACATGATACAACTACCCAGCATATCATAAGCACTTTGAGAAGTGCTAGAAGTATAACGGTTTATGTATAAATTAGAAGAGGATGGTTGAAATGTCTTTATGTTTCTGGTCTTTATTATATTTTAATTTTTAAAAATTTCAATAACTCAAAGTTAATTAAAAATTAAAAATAAAACCGTAAATATGATTTACATTATTTTATTATGACGTGCAAAAAATTATGGCATTTTAATATTATTTTGTTTGTCATTAAGAGCTTATAAACATGTATTGATGTGTGTAATTTCTAAACATTAATTTTTCTACTTATTGATTCACATTAAAAAAAATCAAAATGTGATAAATTTATACGAGCACATAGTAAAAATAACATAGATCACATATAACAATTTTTTCTTAATATTTTTTTTTGAAAACTCGGTAGGGGCTACCAAGAATGAAATTTTAAAGCGCCGTTGTTTTATCTTAATATTAATGTTTGAAATGATAGAGAAAATAATGAAGACATTTTAATCCTCCTCAAATGAAAATTACTTTATATAAGTTTGTAGGTCAAACTATGTACATAATAGTTACGAAAAATACACACAATCTTGGATAAAAAAATATGACTAACTATGAGAGTTTGGTTCAAATTATGTTTTTATTTGCTTAAGTTATACACCAGAATATTATCAAGTAAAATGCACGACAATGTTATTTGTGCTTGTTCGAATAGATAATCATTTTTTCGACTTATGTATTTTAACGGAATACATTTGCGATTTGTTATGCGTGGCAATAGGATATTTAAAGAAAAATAATGATTCGAAAACGGTTCACATCGCATATAAATTGAAACAACTTTATCATTTTGTTGGTCAAAATATGCTCTCAGTCCCAGAGTAAATATTATGAACTACTTATTGTCATGTACAATATAAATATATAATTTGATTAAGCATTTAAGCTGATCAATAAAGAATTTTGAAAAAAAGTGACGCGGTTGAGTCCCGATAACGCTAGTCATGGATGGCACCGACAAAGCATACATGTATTCTCTCGAATGTTGAATTACAAAGGAAATCAATATCGTAGTGTTGAATTCATTGCGTAGGTTGAGAAACGAAACGGAACGGAACTAGAATTCATTTTAACTGTGTTTTACAAAAAAGAAATCAGAAAATATACATGAATAAAATTTTAATTTTTCGGATACAGATACAGATACGGATTAGATATTAAACAAATACGGATCAGATATTGAATATCCGTAAATATATACATAAATATTTTCTCAATTCATATTAACTATATGGTATATATTTACTATTTAGATACGAATAATTAAAATTCAAAATCATATCCCGTATCTATATTCGCATGGATATTCGAATATCGGATATCTGTATCAAATTTTCAAATACGGATTTAGATACGGTCGGATAATCCGATTTGCACCCCTAATTGCTTTGGAAATGATCGGAGACCATATATAAGGGATAGGAAGGTCGACCAAATTTCATACAAACTCTGATAGTATTTTCATGTTGGACCGTCTGATCTCAATTGCAGATCAAATCAATCCGCTAATGCTCTTCGAGAAAACTATTTATTTAAATTTGATCTGTTCATTTCAAATCCGATCAGAAATTTAAAATGTGTTTTCAGGCAAGCCACCCGTTTGATGCATCTGAAATGTGTTCTCAAAGTTTTCTATAGAACTCTTACAGAACTTACTGGAGGCCCAAGCAGCCGTTGGTTTTGCATCTCAAATGCTCTCAAATAAATCAGGTCCAGTTCAAAAGTTAATTGGACCCAGCCCATGTGAACCAGCGCTTAAATATCAACCGCATAACCCTAATCCCCTATATTCTCATACTATAAAATCCCTTACCCGCCGCTCTCGCCAAACCCTTAGACGAAAGGCGGCCTAGAGAGAGAGGGAGAGGAAAAATGGTGTCGCTGAAACTACAGAAGCGCCTGTCGGCGAGCGTACTCAAGTGCGGAAAGGGGAAGGTTTGGCTAGATCCCAATGAAGTCAACGAGATCTCCATGGCTAACTCCCGTAAAACCCTTTTCCCTTAATGCTCTCCTTTTTGTTCTTAGGTTTTGGTAAGGCGACCTGATTGGGTTGTAACAATCTATAAATGGTCTTCTGGTGGTTATTCGTTAGGTTTAGGATTCTGGTTCCGATCCTAAGAAGCATGTGTTATTGTAACATTTGAACTAGGGAGCGAAGTAAACATTTTAGTTGGTTAGTCTGAGCCCGAGGGATTCATTTTGTAATGAGTTTTGTGCTGTTCAAGGCATGAAGAACATAGAACTGCACCCAATTTGATTTTATCATTTTTATTGGATTTGTCGGTCTCCAAAATATAAGTAGAGTTGCACTTTTCTTATTCTTTTTAAATATAAAATTTACTATTATGGTTAATTGACCCAGAGCTAAATGTGTCTGCATTACATGATGTATTGGAAATTCGTCTATGAAGATTGATGACAGTTGGCTGTTTTTGTTACTGTAAACATTCACTGGGTACAGAGTTAGTGTCTGTGTAGATTAGTGGATCTTATTATGCCATGTGTATGTATTTGCATATTATTGTGGGCTTTTTCTTAATTAAAATGTTTTGCTATCAGAGTCTTACAGTGTATTTGTTATTATCTATCACTTTGAGAATTTAATTTGACATAGTTTTCTCACAAAAAGATCCTTATGGCAGTGGTCCGACTCTTGTATAATTTTTTTTCTTGATTCCAGGCCAAAACATTAGGAAGCTAGTAAAGGATGGTTTCATCATCAAGAAGCCCAACAAAATCCATTCCCGGTCCCGTGCCAGGAGGGCCCATGAGGCCAAGCAGAAGGGTCGTCACTCCGGCTATGGTAATGATACTTCTTCAGAAATCAAACACATCCTATACAGAAGTTATATTAATTGCAAAAAATGATGCACTTGTACATCTGTCAATGAATGCATTGGGTGAATATAGGTAAGAGGAGGGGTACAAGAGAGGCCCGTTTGCCAGTGAAGATTTTGTGGATGAGGAGGATGAGGGTTCTGAGGAGGCTTCTGAGGAAGTACCGGGAGGCCAAGAAAATCGACAAACACATGTACCATGATATGTACATGAAGGTCAAGGGTAATGCATTCAAGAATAAGAGGGTGCTAATGGAGAGCATCCACAAGTCAAAGGCAGAGAAGGCACGTGAGAAGACACTTTCCGACCAGTTTGAGGCCAAGCGTGCCAAATCCAAGGCTTCTCGCGAGCGCAAGATGGCCCGTCGTGAGGAGAGGCTCGCCCAGGTATTTACAATGCTCTTTTAATTGATTTATATTCTTATTCCTCCCTTTTATCTGTTTGCGTGCATGCATGTGTTTGGCTACATGCTGGAACATTTTGATTTGATGTGGAATCTGATAGGTGTTCATTAGCATTTAGCATAAGCTGTGGAAAATAGGTGTAAAATAGGATGTTCTCTCGATATTATTCCCCTTGTTAATCAAGTGTCCATTCTAGGTTTGATGTTTGAGTGTCTAATGCATTGTTTGGAATCAGTAAATATAAAACAATGTTGTATTACATTGGTTGAGCTATGGTTATAGTTTTATTTGGGTATATTTACAAAATGATTAAATTGTATTACTGCTAATCTTGCTAGTTTTTTGCTAAACAGGGCCCTGGTGAGAAGCCAGCAGCACCAGTAGCAGCACCTCCAGCCGCAGAGTGAGTCTACGCTCTATTGCTTATAAATTGTTTCTAAATATTTTAATGTGTTTTGGTGACTGAAATAACTGATTTTTCTATGCTGTTGTTTATTTTTGTAGGGCACCAAAGAAAGGGAAGAAGTGAAGTCTCTTAAGTACAATTTAGCAGCAGTATCTGAGAATAGCTTTTTTGAAATCTGAACTTGTTCTTTTTTTTTATTATCTGTGACACTATTTTTCATCTTTTTTGGAAGTATTGTGGGAATTAGTGGTGGTTTTGTTTATTATCCTAATGCTACTTTTGATCTCCGTTTGATGGTGTTTTGTGGTAAATTAGTTTCAGCTGAGGTTAATACCTTGTATAACTCTCAAAAGCTAGCTATAAATTTTGTGTGCTTAATAGTTTGGATCCAAGTGGAATACACGCTTCAGTGGTTTCATTTGATGATTCAAAATAAAAGGTATCATAAGCTGGATCCTATGCTCTTAGCAGTTGTGCAACTAATTGTTATTGCTGTAACGGGTATAATTGGATTGAAATAGTGGGTGAAGAGGTTATTCGTTTTATCCTGCCGCGCCGTATGTCCTCGTATATCAGGCCATAATGGTGCGTATACAATGATTGCTATGTTTATTATATTTGAAAGGTAGTTTAGTCAATGGAATAAAGAAGCGTAAAAAGAAAATTATAGTAAGGAATGTGTATTAATTGAGGAATTTGCATTGCATTAATTTGCTTATTGCTCCACGCGCCCCTAGTCTACTCATGGCGTTGCGGTAAGATTTTGTGTTTAGCTAATTAGATTAACCAACCAAGCATAATTATATTATCAGAAATTCAACAGTTCATGACCAAACACAATGTAGTCGCATAATAAACTACGCTATGTAGTTAACTTGCACTAATTGCATTTTCAATTATAATTAGTTTATGTGCTGAAATGACGAACTCAGATTTGAGGTTCCCCAGTTGGACCTGTTAATACACCCGGGTCAACGAAAATGGCCTTACAACTACATCAATTTCACGCCATCTTCAAATTTAAAATCGATCACCATATTATTCTTTCTCCTCCATCTACCTCACATTTAATTGAATATCACCGGACACCATAAGGTCCTTGACTCGAATCAGATGTCAAGCTTGATAGCACCGGCCCCAAGTGAAAATTTCTCAAACGAGGCTTCCCACCCCCACCCCTTTACCATCACTTGCATAGTGATAGCGAACGTGCTGATCATTTTAATCATCTATTTCTTATTCTTTTTCTGGAAGTGTAACAGGGGATCGGCGTGGGACGAGGCCTTCGACAACTCTTCCTCCGCTAATAGTTCTCCTTGCTCTTCTCCGAGAGCGAGCGGGTTCAAGGCGAAGGATTTATCATTCTTACCAGAGTTTGTGCATGGAGGAACCGAGGGAGAGGAGAAGGAAGAGTGTGTTGTTTGTATAACTGAGTTTGTTAACGGGCAAATTGGCCGGGTTTTGCCAGTTTGTGGCCACAAGTTTCATACTGAGTGTGTTGATACATGGTTTCAGAAGCACTCAACTTGCCCGATATGCCGAACAGATGTACAAGAAAAGAATGTTGAAGAAAAAGGGGAGAACATGTGCTTGGATGTTTGATGAGAAATGATACGTCTTCATCTTTCCTAGTTGCTCCAATATATGTTGACATCGTTATTGAATTATTCCATTTCAAATGTTCAAATTCCGGCAACAAAAAATCTCTCTTATTTCTGTGTCTCTTATATGCATGCTTATCTTTCCTTTTTCTTTTTATTTGCCCACACACGCAGACCTAGACATGATTTTCTCTTGTTTACTAATAGGGTTTTATTCATATTTTTTTTTTTTAACCATAGGACACTTAATTTTTAAGAAAAATAGATATATATTCAATGTAAAATAAGAATTTGCTCTTATGATGTTCTTTGCATAAACAATGACAGACGCCGTAGAAAGCCCTCGTGTGGTTTATGTTGTGGATTGCAATAAATATGAAAATTATTATAGTGTTGAATAAACTGAAGGCCATACGACAAAATAAAATATGAAATTTATTTTAGATTTTCGATCTTATTTTTCGGAGTAACGCAAGTATCGCAACGGCCCTGTTTGAAGGGATATGGTTCAAGCAAATTTAGGACGCATACTTAAAATTAAATGTTAGTTCCAATTAAAATAGTCGTATATAAAATATATCAAATACACCCAGGATCAGGTAAAACTAAGAGACGACCCTTAAACCAAACATGTGCCTTATTAATGACAGGTTGTCAATTTCCGCATGGGGCTTTTATATTATAAATTAAGTAACGTGAGGCTAGGGCAATATGCATATTAGTATATTACGGATCTTTATATTTTTAAAATTTAAATAGTCAATTTGAATATATACATAATTTTTATATGAAAATGTATTCTGAGACTAAATTTTATATATTTTTAAAATATTTTTATTACTTTTCAAGAAAGATAGAAAATTAAATTAATTATAAAATGTGTAATTAACAGTGTTCTAAACAACTAGCAACAGTTATGAGATAAAAATGCGCTAATTCAGCTACGATCGCTATAACTGTATTAGCTAACCGCTATTACCGCTATACGCTATGCGTTATTGCTATTGCTATGTTACATGAGTTTTTTTTTTTTTTGCAATTTACATGGGCTTCTGTGCTTCTGTTCTTATTTTTGATGCTATATAGGTCTGCTATGATAAGTATGCTAAATCGAACTATGTGCTTCTGTTTCTATTTGTGATTTAATCTCTTATTCTATATCAAAAAAATATGAAAATATTAATTCTTACTTTTGTTTGCTCTTCATCTAATATCCACTTGTAAAATTATTGCCGTTCGTTTCATTGAAAGGTGATTTGGATTATTATAATATATAAAATGTTCAAATAAGTATACTGACTTCATTTCACTTATAAAATTAATTTATCTATTATAATATGTAACACTATGAAGTATGAACTATTAAATAATGTTACCTTGTAGATTTTTTTCTTCTTCTTATTTGTATGATTGAAAAAAGTATAGACTTGAATTAATTATCATTTAGTTGTTACACCAATTCTCCAATATTGATCATATTGATAATTAATATATAATAGCTTTTGCTATAGCTACGCTATTCGCAATTAGGTTTTTTTTTATCTCTCCCGCTGTGCCGCTATTTTAGAACCTTGATAATTAATTAAGTATATTACACATGTAGCATATTTTAAAAAACCATCCCCAAGAAATATTCCATGAATTCATTCTCAAGTATTACTATAATTGTTTACACATCATAATAATATGAACTTGACTATGATCGAGGGCTGAGGCTATGGTACATACATCAGTCGGTATTATGGATGTATATTTAAATATTTTCATTTTAAAGTTCAAATAGTCAATCCGAATCATTCTACTTATCTCCATTGAAAAATATACTTGAAGACCAAAATTTATATTATTTTAAAAACTTTACTATTTTTGTAGATAGGTAGTACAAAATCATTTTATCTAAAGATTATAGACCTTTTGAAAGTAGTAATTTTCTACCTATCTAATAAAATAATAAATAAATTATAAAAAGTAAAATTTGATATACAAGCATATTTTCAAAGATTATGTTGAGCGGTTTAGTCATTTAGGTTGACTGTTTGAATTTTGAAAATAGATATATAAATTCAAGTGATTTTCTATCAATTTAAAACTTTGTAAAAGTTGACGTGCAAGTCCATATGGCCATCATGTTGAATGATTCATATTAATTGTTTGGACTTTGCAAATTGGAGATATTGATCCATCTCTAATATACGCGTATGCATAGTATAAACTTCAGGAATTTGATGTAGCAAAAGATTCTACTGAAAAAAAAAACATTGAAATGTTGGATCAAATTATAATAATACCAATGTGAGCCGCAAATGTCGAGATTATTTGATGGAACCATAAAAAAGGTTGTAAATAAAAGGCCCATGTTTTCTTCTTTTTTAAAAAAAAAAGGGGCCATGTTTTCGTACTAAAATAACCTCTTCTTTATCATTGATTCCCTTCTTAAATCCGTCCCAAAATTCGTTGGTTTAGTTGCCTCGTAACCGTTCGATTGATTTTGAACAATGCGGTCCTATCCGGAATCCGGTAAGATATCTTTTCTAGCAGTGATCAGCTAAATTTCTCTGCCAGAGAAATCCCATCTTCTCTGACTGATTTAAATGGGACTTCGATAATCATCTCTGCCTATTAATTATGATTTCTCATGATGCGCTTGATGACTGGGAGGCAGTCAGATGACCCGATGCCTGGTCGGAGCCGTCCAGTACGCGGTCGTTATCAATATTCGAGCACATTTGATCCACATATATCTTATAAGTAATTTGCACGGATCTTCATATACTGGATGACTCTGACCCAGGTATCAGATTAAATTTGATCTGATGCACATTGGACCACCTCTGATTCCACAACTAACAAAATATAAAAAGGGGATGACAAATCAATACAAGGACGGTACATAGACTATATATACTATTTTTTTTAGTAAATATTATATAGTATATTAAAAAAAAAAGATCTGTACCGGTCCAATTGATGCACAACCGGTACACAAATATATGTATACATCTTTGAATGTAGTTCTTACAAACACACTTTAAAAACAGGATGCGTACTTGTACAATCGGTGGATTAATAGGCTCAGTTTCTCTCCATGTAATTGACAATTAAAAAAAAGTATATATAAATTGTCTGCATATTCTTTGATTGTATTTATATAAAGGGGAAATTGTGAAAATGTCACTCCAAAATTTTCAAATTGTGAAAATGCCACTCCAAACTTTAAAATTGTCAAAATGTCATTCCAAACTTTATTAATTTGTAAAAATGCCACTCCAAATAATTAATGACTAAAATACCCTCGTTCGTCCATCTCCGCTGCCGCCTCTCCGCCAACCCGACCCTCGCCCGTCGCAAAAGGTGCAAGAAGCAGTTTCCGGGCATGATTCTCTTCGCCCGTCGTAAGAGGCAGATGGACAAGCAAGGATATTTTAGTCATTAATTACTTAGAGTGGCATTTTTACAAATTAATGAAGTTTGGAGTGACATTTTGACAATTTCAAAGTTTGAAGTGGCATTTTCACAATTTGAAGGTTTTGAAGTGGCATTTTCACAATTTTTCCTTTTTTTATATTACCAACATCTCACCAACTATTTTTTATCAATCAAGCTATTCAAAAGGGTGAAGCATAAAACCATATGTAGACCTCAAATGCCAGTGGTACCGAAACCACTCAGCATGAAAACCACAAAGTAAACCTAAACCACCAGTGGTACCAAAACCACTCAGCATGAAACTATACAACTTAACCAACAAGCAACAATATCAACCTACTTCCATACTATAATTAATGAATGTTTCGCAATTTGACAGCTGCACAAATTGAAACTTCTTCAGGCAGCCATCTGTACCTTTTGATTGACACAAGGCTCTCGCAGGATATCAGCACGGCAAACTGGACACGTGGAGCGGTACCTAAACCACAAATCAATGCACTCTTTATGAAATGCATGACCGCATGCCGGCAAAAGACGACCGTTAATGCTGTTCCTGATTTCTGCCAGACAAACAGAACAATCTCTTAACTCTGTTGTATCTGTCGGCAGTGGAGCAAAGACGGGCAATGACGGTAGCTCCATTGCCGCTTTGCTCGCTATTTGACATTCGACATCCATAACAGAAGTATCACGGTTGGTGCTGCTCATGTCATTCGTGCCCGTCTGTTGCTTTTTGTGTTGCCAAAGGAGAAGGAAGAAGATGGTTAAGAGGATTAGTATCACCGACGCAGCCACGATCAAAGAGAGTTCATGCCCGTGCAGCTCGGATGCAGGTGGACTTGTGTCATAATAAGGATTTGTGTCATTAGGGTTCGACATGTTGTCTTTAGAGATGAAGAGTCGATTTAGAAGCGACAATCTGGCAGTACAGGTTTTAAGCTCAGATTTGACTTTAATTTACATGCTTTTATATATTTTCCAAACCATTCCTCAACCTCTGGTTCATGATAACTCAGACAGCTCAGTTCCAGTAAATTAATGATGCTAAAGAAGCGAATGTGGCATTATTTAAGACTTCATCTAATGCTATATTGTAAAATAGCTGTTAAATTATGTAATACTCTATCTGAATTCCGGAGGTGTCCTAAGATGCACTGAACGTGTTCTATGGATTTCATCAAGTTTGACTTCTATTAAAAAGATTAATTTAACGATGGAACCGTACAAATTGATTACAATCATGCTATTAATTATCTACTACACTGCATATTTTAATGTCCTATCTTGTATTTTTTAACGACATGTAGCCATATACTCATTTTTTTTTGTCTTTTCACCAACTAGATGCATTTTATAACAAATTTGAAATTTTGAAAAATATATATATATATTAATATCACATTTCGCTGCTCGTATTGTCTATTCATACTTCAATTTGACAGCAAGCGAGAATGACACGCAGGGACAACAAGACCCTTTCACACCTAAAACATAGTATTACAACTCTTAAATCTTAATATTATGCATCAAGAATTTTCATATAGTTTTTGAATTTTTTGTAATTAGTTATCTACAAAATTGTGTTTGACTGAACAATAATCCAGATGAGCCGCCCAATTAGATCTCATGCATCAAGTCATACTGCAATTTTTTTGGGGTGAATATTAGGTTTTCTAAACTGATCTTAATTAACAGCATGGAAACCATGACTATGGCACATCCATGCCAGACATGTTTATGGCAGGGAATGGGAGCGGTCCGATGCCAGGTCAGAGCCATCCAATCAACAATAAGATTTGTGCAAACAACTTTAAAATTCATACACATCAAGTGCACAGATCATGTTGCTGATCGGACGACTCGAACCAGGAATCATATCGAATTTGGTCCGATCCCATCGACGTGCCCCCACGCCCACCACCACCACTCCTTGTAGCAGCAGACGTGAAGTCTGTTATTGTTTATACTAGCATTGTTTTACTAGAGGCCTTCTTTTAATACAAAAAAATATGTAAATTGAGAGACATTCTCAAACAATTGAGTGCACAACAGTATAATGGTGTTCATCTGATTTTCTATGAGGGGCATGTGAAATTACTAAGACACCTCAGTTCTCTGAGATCGATTATGGATGCTATGAGGAGCATGTGATATAATTGAAAGCTTTCAAGTGAAGAATTTAGAAGTCAATGGCTTTAACAAGGAAAGAACCTGGATGTATTGATGGTGTACTACTGTACTATACAATTAATTATATTATATCTGTTTATATTTTATTTGATTGTACTAAATTCTTAAATGTTGTATATGCTTTCAGCATGATGTTTGGAGATATCGATCGGCCAGTACTGGCCTTCAAGTTGCTATCAACTGTTGGTAGGGTCCTGAATTGACCAAGGAGGTGAATCTTTTTTTCATTTTTTTTCTTTTCCATTTCTACCTTTTTTTTTTAATAGAGAAAACGGAGACGGGGGTTACAACAAGAGGATGATGTTGGAATTAATTTTAATTAATTACAATATATATGGACTTATATGTGATATAAAATATATTGAATATTAGACTGTCAAATATCTTATTAGACCCGTTATGAAGTAATCAAATTAAGTACTATTTATCGGGTTCAATATGTGTCATGAGAAGTGGGGCCTTTATGAAGTGGTCTAAATTATATAAATTTTGGAAATAATACAATTATACTATTGGTCTCTGGAAAACACAATTAAATATGACAATGTTCTATAAATATGGAAATATCCAATAAGACAAGTTCTGAATTCAGACCCGCTAAGGATCCAATAAGAAAATAGGCTACAAATCCAATAAGAAAAAGATTGATTAATTAATTAATTAATCAAATTACTGTTATGCCTATTCAATTGGATAATTGAAGGGGTGCTCCTATCTTTCTTTCCAGGTTGTGCTTATTAATAAAAAATTAAGAAAGATACGTTTTTGAGAGATCTGTATCTCTAATTCTCTTTCTACCAAAAAATAAAAAGGAAATAGAGATATCTTGTGATTGAGAAAGAAATCTTGTGATTGAGAAGACTTTCGGTAAAGAATTTGTGATTCGGGTATTCTTCCTTATGAAAAACGGACTGTTGCCATTGCCGCCTCTCTCGATCTCTCCATCGGACTTGAGAGAGATTACTTGAAATTCTAAGGGCTTCCGGTGATCAACGGTACTTATGTCTCTCTGAAAGATCACACACACGTAGATGTACAAATGATTTTCTCAGGAGAAAATTTTAATTCTCAATTCTCTTGCTTTTTTTTTTTTTTAAACCGGCAGTAGTTGGCAGGGGGATTCTCTTGCTTTCTATATAGGTTTTCAACCATTTTTTTTCCACATAGGACATTTAACTTTAAAGAAAAAAAAATGTAGATATATTTTTACTCTATTTTCCACATTTATACAATGCAAAATAAGAACTGTACTCTTATTCAATTTTTATTCGATTTTCCATTAGAGCAGGACGGTATATAGATTATATATACTATTAAAGAACAATATGTGTACCGGTACAATTGATGCATAATCGGTACACAAAATATATATGTATACTATCTTCGAATATAGTGTTTTACAAACACGTACACTTCAAAACAGACGTGCACCGGTACAATCGGTGGATATGTAGGTTCAGTTTTTCTCCATGTAATAGCTGTTTCAGTAAATGCATTCAATGAATATGCAGACAACTAATTTAGATACCATCAAAATCTCACCAATTACTTTTTATCAAACAAGCAACTCAAAAGGGAGAAGCATAAAACCATAATGTAGACCTAAATGCTGGTGGTACCGAAACCACTCAGCATGAAAACCATAAAGTAGACCTAAAATTTCAGTGGTACTGAAACCACTCAGCAATAAATTTATACATCTAAACCAATGAGCAACATCAAATTACTTTAATTTTTTTTTATAAATACTAATTAATGAATGTTTTGCAATTTACAATTGACAGCTGCACAAATTCATGCATCTTCAGGCATCCATCTGTACCTTTTGATGGGCACAAGGCTCTCGCAGGATATCAGCACGGCAAACTGGACATGTGGAATGGTACCTAAACCACAAATCAATGCACTCTTTATGAAATGCATGACCGCACGCCGGCAAAAGCCGGCCGTTGCTGCTTTCCCCGATTTCTGCCAGACAAACAGAACAATCTCTTAACTCTGTTGTATCTGTCGGTAGCGGAGCAAAAACAGGCAATGACGGTAGCTCTATAGCAGCTTCGATCGCCATCTGACATTCGACATCCATAACAGAAGTATTACGGGTTGTGCTGTTCATGCCATTCATGTCCCTCTGTTGTTTTTTGTGTTGCCAAAGGAGAATGAAGAAGAATATTAAGAGGAATAGTATCACTGATGCAGCCACCATCAAAGAGAGCCCATGTCCGTGCAGCTCGGATGCATGTTTAGTTGTTTCATTATAAGGATCTGTGTCGTTAAGGTTTGACATGTTTGTTTGTTAGAGGTGGAGATTAGAAGCTATGGTCTGGCATGGGGAGATTACAGGTTTTAGTAGATATTTGACTTCAATACATGCTTTTATAGATTTTTCAAACCATTCCTCAACCTCTGTTTCATGATAACTAAGACACCTCAGTTCTCGTAAATTAATGATGCTAAAGCAGTGCATGTGAAATTATTTAAGACTTCATCTAATGATTTATTGTAAAATAACTCTTAAATTATTTAATACTTTATTGGAAGGTTTACTAAGTGCTGTATGATTTTCTATAAGTTTGACTTCATTAAAAAAATATTAATTTTATATTGGCACCGTAGAAATTGATTCCAATCATGCTATTATGGAAATAAATCTTCTGTTATTCTAAGGGAATAACGGAAACCTGTTATTCTGATTCCAACCATTCTAATTTTTCAATGCACAAATCTCAACGAAGATTAAGCGATTAGAATCGGAATAACAGGACCATGTTATTCCTTTTGAATAATTAATAGCAGATTTATATCCTGCTATTATCTATTGAACTTCACATTAGAATGTTATATATTGTAGTTTTTAATGACATGTAGCCATATACATAAGCTTTTTTTTTTTCAATGTTTTTGCACTATCTCGATGCATTTTATAACAATTTTAATTTTTGAAAATTTATATCCTACAAAAATTCAATATTAATAACACAAATTGTCTATTATCTACGAATTTGTGTTTGAATGTACAATAATCGGGAAGAGCTGCCCAATGAAGATCTCATTCATCAAATCATTATGCGGTTTGTTTCTTTTGGGTGATTTTTAGGTACTGATTCTAACAGTATGGAACACATGACCATGGCACCTCCATGCCAGAGATGTTTATCACTGTCTACACAAGTATACATTACTTTATTGGAGGCCTTATTCTAAATGCAACAATTATGAAAATTGGGAGATGTTCTCAAATCTCAATTGAGTGCACAACAGTATAACGGTATTCATCTAATGTTTTATGAGTGGCATGTGAAATTCTTAAAGACACCTCTGTTCTCGGAGATCGATTATGGATGCTATGAGGGGAATGTGATATGATCGAAAGCTTTCAAGTGAAGAATTTTAAAGTCAATTGGTTGCTTGAAGTCAATGGTTTTAACAAGGAAAGAATTTGGATGTAATTAATGATGCTGCACTATGCATTTAACTATATTAGGTCTGTTTTGTATTTTATTTGATTGTACTAAATTCATGTATATTAATTGTATACGCTTTCAGCATGATGTTTAGAGATTTCGATCGATCAATACTGGCCTTCAAGTTGCTATCAACTGTTGGTAGTCTTCTGAATTGGCCAAGAAGGTGAATCTTTTTTCATTTTTTCTTTTCTTTTCCATTTCTTCCTTTTTTTTTTCATAGAGAAAAGAGAGACGGGGGTTATAACGAGAGGATGGTTCGCTCAATTTGTGAGACATAGTCATAGTGATGCTCGAACTACTGCTATAGATTAGAGCCAAATAAATTGATTTTAGGATGATTAATTTAATGGATGATGTTAGCCACATGGTACACAATTAGCTTCATTTAATTTCTTTACTGGCATGCTCAGCTTAAGCTCAGTATATAATTGATTTGGTTAGCTTCTGATGTGTTGATAGTAACTTAATTATATTTCTATTAATAAGTAAATCTCTAGATTCCTTTTGTAGTTTTGTGGTCTGTATGCTATTTTGTATTGTTAAGAAAAATCTCAGAAAATGCGGTCGTATCTAGGGCTGCACAAAAAATTTGTAGTTCATGATTCGATTCGAGTTTGATTTGAAAAAGTTCGTAAATTCGATTCGAAAAAGTTCGAAATTAATTCAAACAAAACTCAAACTAGACCTAGTTCGTTCGAAATAGGTTCATAAACTATTCTAATTCGAATCTCAAAATAACATGAACCGTTAATTTTCACTAATGACTTATGTTCGCTGATGACTTAAAAGTTAAAATATAAGATTGCCCAACCATAAGTCATAACTTGTAAGTCGTAGCTCTCGCTCTCAGTTCTGAAACTCTAGATAACTTTCACCTCTTGCTTTTAGCAACTACGATCACTCATCGTTGTCGTAAAAAAATTCGTAAAAGATTCGAAATTGAGTTCGTAAAAAATTCGATTTGAAATTATTCAAACCAAACCTAGTTCGAAATTAATTCAAACCAAACTCAAACTAGAATAAGTTTGATTCAATTTGATTCGATTGCAGCCCTAGTCGTATCTCTCTTATTAGATAAAACCTCCTGTACTGTTTTGAGAAGTACTAATTCAAGAGCGCTTGACTCGGATTCTTGAATTAGAATAGCGTAGAAAAACGAGTCAACAGCGATCTTATTGGAAGAAGGAATGATTGCGTCGAGAAATGTAGTTTTTGAAACGATTAATCGACCATTTATTATTAAATTAATTCCTTCGTCAGCCTATATCACACTTTTCATGGCTTTAATTTCTCCCCTTTTCATTTTTAATTTGATTGTACAATCCAGATTGCTTGAGGATCTTTATTTCAATATTTTTCTAATTTAATTGTACAATCTAGATTAATTGCTCTCTCCCCCACGTTCGTAGATTACTTGAGGATCTTTTTGCAATATCATTTTTGAAATAATAGGCGAACAAAAATTACCAAATCTTCGTATAATTAAAAAAAATTATTGAGAAAATAATTTGCCAAAGAAATCACCAAAGTTTCATATAAAAGTAAGTATAAAGAGCACCATAAAAGAGAATATAAATAAAAAAAAAAAAAACAGAGAGAGAAAAGAAGTAACTTTATCCATAACAAAGTAAGCAAATAAATTAAAATGCAAAATGGAGGGAAGGAAAAAAGAAAAAGAAAACCAGGGTGGCTTAGAATGAGCCTAAGCGGACTTAAATTTAATATGACCCCCTCCAGTACGCCTAACAGGGACCCCTCAACCATAATGTATGACATTATTACAAATATAGTAGTAACGATTAAATATTTAAATATCATTTTAATAATATAGCGTAGCAATATATGATTAGGTACTTTAAATCATTCATAAATAGAATAAAATTCAATCGATTGTCAATTTTAACATTTTATCCTCCATGAATACAATTTAATATTGTATTTAATACTACTTTATCAACTTATAAAAATAAGAGAAATTTAGATATATACCCATCATAACTTTATCAATTAGATATTTACCCATCAAAAATATAAAATTAGTTATTTACCCATCCAAATCCACTTATATTATTAATATACCCATTTGTTGATTTAATCAATTTAAAATAAAGATTAATATTAAAAATAAAATAAATTACTTTTTTGCCCTTACCTTTTAGCTGTGTCGTCCCCTCCTCCCTCTTTCCTTCATTGACTATCGGTCCCAGCATATTCACTGTTCTTTCTCCTCCTTCCCTGCACCTCCCTTTCCCACTAAGTTCTACTCTCTCTCTCTCATTTTTTTTTGATATCATGGGATCTATTTATGAAAAAAGATGAATTTTGATTCACTATAACATTGTTTAAAGCAGTATTGTACTTGCAATTTCTATAGAGATTATCTTTCCAATTTGTAGATTATGTTTTAACCTTCAACCTGTAGCTCTGAATTCATGATGGAAATAAAAAGGAGACTAATGGGATTCATTAGATATCTCTCTCAAGAGTGGGTTGCGATAAGTTGATCTAAATTCTGAAAGCCGGATATATCTCTTCAGAGTGGAGACAACTCGATCACCTAACAAACTAAAGCATTTCTTGTTAATGGTAAAATGAAAGATACGTTGACTCTAAATTAAGGTCTGATTAATGTTATTCAATATAAATTCTCATAGTTAAAAACAAAGAAGATATATTTACAAAAATAAATTAGGAGTATTAGTCCGGTATGTTTCAAAATATTAGGGTCAACAGTAGCAAAGCAAGGGCAAAGTTTATGTCTAAATGCAAAGGCTCAGCCTCAGAGCCGCTGCAAGAGAGAGAAACAAGAGTTTGGTACTTTTGTTCCTCTCTTCCCATGGACCAATATCGATCAATACAACAAGAGATGAAACTTGACTTTCTAAACACTAATTGGATGAATTTTTCACGGTCTACAAGACGTCTGGTTTATAG
The DNA here is from genome assembly GCA_024447775.1 of Carex cristatella. Classification (NCBI taxonomy): domain Eukaryota; kingdom Viridiplantae; phylum Streptophyta; class Magnoliopsida; order Poales; family Cyperaceae; genus Carex; species Carex cristatella. The sequence continues at coordinate 951,932 of JAJHPF010000024.1, read as the reverse complement.
CAAGACTTAGGAGGAGCATAAGATACAGACTACTATTCAAGAAGCTGAGAGAGAATACAAATCACGAAAGGAAGGTTCAGGGAAGAGGAAACATAAAGGTAGAAATGAAGGGACTAGTATTTCGTTAAGAGAAAGGGAGGGTGAAAATGTCATTTATTTTATTTTTAATATTAATCAATATCTTAAATTGATTAAATCAACAAATGGGTATATTAATAATATAAGTGGTTTTGGATGGGTAAATAACTAATTTTATATTTTTGATGGGGAAATATCTAATTGATGAAATTATGATGGGTATATATATAAATTTCTCTAAAAATAAATACAATTAATTTTCTATTACTATCATTACTTAGATGAGTACAAGGTTAACTTGTAATTACAGCATGACATCCTCCAAATTAAATTACCTTTATCAAACTGACCGAATAATTATATCCAACCGAACAAATATTTCAAATAACGAAATTCAGAACCGGTTTAGCAAACTCAAATCCCAACTCAAAAAACAATCTTAGTGTTTGGTTTCATATGAACCTTGATAATTCCGTTTTAATAATTTTGGAAAAGACTTTTTCAAAACTCGTGTACTTTCTTATCATATCTGTTTTAATATCAATCTTAGTATGATCATGTATTCATGTCCTTTCTTTCTCCATTCTCCTTCCAGCATTATCTTCTAGATTTTTTTTTTTCCTATTAAACAGAGAAGCAACTTTAGCAGCACCACGCAAAGTGAAGAGCTCAGGAGAACTCGTCGAGGTCAATAGAATTAGTTTTCGACATAAATATAATTTTACAACATATTCATAATCTAATTGTTTATATTAAGAGAAATGTTTTGGCCCCCCAACTATCATATCTAAGTGCGCCCTCCAACTAGTTTAATTGAAAAAATCTTCTAATTTTGTCTAACTTCTATTTTCAGCGCTAATATCCAATCATTTAAAACTTTGTTTATAATATTTTACAATACTACTCGTAAGAATTTAAACATCTATCTGAAAACATTTAAATTCTAAATCTAGATAATTTTGTTAACTCCTAACTACTTTTGTCTTTGAGGCAAAAAAGAAAAAATTTCTTTCACTCACTTTTTTTTATCTGATTATTCTCATATATATATTTTTTTTTTCTGACAATCCATGATTAATTTTGCGAATCTAAAAATACGAATATTTCTATTCAATATTATCTTTCAAATAAGATACATGAATAAATACTTTTGATGTTATTTTCAAATCATTTATTTATTTTTTGAAAATAAAGCTCTTATGTATATTATTGAAACTACTACTTTGAACCGTATCACGCAACTCTTATGTATATCATTGAAACTACTACTTTGAACTGTGCAAACCTTTTATGTATATCACACAAAACTCTTATGTATATCATTGAAACTACTACTTTGAACTGTGCAAACCTTTTATGTATATCACACAAAACTCTTATGTATATCATTGAAATTACTACTTTGAACTGTGAAAACTTCTTATATGTATTATTAACAAACTTCTTATGTATATCATGCAAACCTCTTATATATATTATTAAAACCACTACTTTCAAACCGTGCAAATCTCTTATGTAAATTATTAAAAATCTCTTATGCAAACTTCTTATACAATACTTTAAATTTTCAAGTTTTAAAACTCAGTCTACAACCATTTAAATTTTCAAGACTTTGTACATGAGGTTTATATGCTTTGCACATGAGTTTTGTACATGAAGTGTTATTGTTGAGGTTTATATACTTTGTAGTGTTATTGTTGAGTTTTAAATTCTTTGTACATGAGGTTTATATGCTTTATTCTAGAAATTTGAATTGTTATTAATGAGGTTTATACACTGCATGAGATTTATACAAAAGATGAGGTTTAAATAGTTTTGAAGAAAAAAAAAGTCATAGATATCTAAAGTGGTAAAAAAATAGCACCATAAATATAAGTCAAAAGTTATTCTTTTTAGATATCATTTGAAAAAAAAATCGAATAAAAAATATTCATATTTTTAGATTCGCAAAATTCAAATAGATAAAAATAATCAGACATTTAAAAAAGGGTGAATTTTTTTTTTAACTTGAAGACAAAAATTATTATGAATAAAACTACCTAGTAACTCAAATTTAGAATTTTAAATGCTTATAAATAGAAGTTTAAATATTTTTAATATCATTAGATTATAAGCTGAGCTTGTGTTTGGATGGACGAAAAATAATCACTAATCCGAATTAACACTGTTCCGAACTACTATTTTTAGTTTGAATGCGTTTAAATTAGCAGATATAGATTATTCTTTGTCTTTTTCTCATTATTTTACTAACTCAATTGGATTAGCTACTATTTTTTAATTTTTTTCTTATTTGTATAAGTTATACATTTAAACGTTGAAAGTAAAAATTAGACATCAAGTTCTGGAAGAACCCCCTAGACATCAAGTACTGGAAGAACCCCCTCGGAGATTTATTTGGTGATCAATTATCACTCCTTATAATAATTTCTATAAAACTACTAACATTTAGTTTTTAAAATCTTGAATTCCGCACAGAATTACAAATAACCCTGTGGAGTTTATTTTGTAAATTTTAGCAATCCTGTATGTCCGCGAGTACTACAAAATTATTTTTAGATCAAGAATAATTAATGAGCTCAGAAGCAGGGCGGTGCACAATCCACTGCATCGTCCGTCTTATCCTTGCTCGAATCTCAAAGCGGAGCACTCGCCCGTGATAGGACTTGCTAATTGAACAAGTCGGTCCGTGAAAAAACGGGCCGTGGAGAAACGGGCCTAGCAATGAATTATTGCTATTGAACAAATTTTATCGATGTTTCAAGTTACTGGGCTATCCTTTTACTTCTATGGAGGCGCAATTTTATTTTAAATTTTTTAGGCCGAAGCTTTGACCCTATCAATGAATCAAAAACATACTGCCTATAATGATTAGGAACTGGCGTCTCATGTAAAATCAAGCAGGTCTTTTTCACAAAATAATTTTTACATTGTACACCAACTGTTACCAAATATTTAACCATCTCCGTGAACAAACAAACCTTGCGGATGCCGTGCACCAACAAACTTATCTCAGTCGGCCTTTACTTTTTGTACAAATGGTACATACACCACCTCATAGAAACCAATGCATTCACTATGCCAATCCTCCTCTTTGGGCATCACCTTGTTGCTCTCTCATTCTAAGCATCCTCTGCAATGCCTGTGAGTGCGGCCATTCGGGCACCCCTCTGGTTGCCGCCTCTCGAAACAGCCTCTCCGCTCTTTCCAGTGCGGCATCAACGGTGTCGGTGTCTTCCAACATGACCCCTCCACCCTCCCCTCCTTCAACCTCGCTCGCGCTGGCTGGGCCATCTGTCGCACGATTTATGGGCTTCCTCGTGTCGGCAAACTCTATGTGTGATAGTGGAGATGGTTTGTGGTTCTTGTAGTATGCCCTGAAATTCAGAATGCAAATTATAGAATTTTGACATCCTTGGTACATGAATTTACAATTGTACTCGCCAAATAGCAGTAAATTACAATCAAGTATTAAAAATAACAATAAGTTTTTACCTTCTTTTAAACAAAATTTATTAATTTGGTAAAGATTTTGGATTGCGTTCATTGGCGGTTATCATTTGTTTTATACTAGCAAATTTTATTCATCATTCATAAATTTCTTACTTATAATTTAATTAAACCCACAGATGATTTCGGCTACATTATGTATATATACATCTACAAATCATATCATTGCACACAAAAATTAGACAGTCAAATTAATGCAAGGAGCAAGTGAACCAATTAATCACCGAATAATACCTGTCATCCTCAACCTCATGCGGATCATGCTTGGCCAAACCGGAAAACCTCCTCTTCTGCTGAAAGAGAGGTCCTTCAGAATCTGCCGTGACCTCATGTGACTCCAACTTCCCGGAAGGAGCAAAAGGCGGTACCTTCTCCTTCGGATAACCAGTCGTCGGCACGCTCTCAGCCATTGCATGCCTGGAAAGATTGTCGTTACCTTTTTCTTGTGCCTCTTCAGTTGCCGAAAATTTCGCGGCCATCTCAGGGTAGTCATTCGATGGCGCCTCACCTGGCGGGTCCCCCGAGTGAACCTTCGGGTCGCCAGCTCCTGTCGCCTGGGACAGCACGGTGGCCCGAGGGATCCTTACGGGTTGGTGTACCTTGGAGATTCGAATCAGCCGGTGTGAGAGAGATTTTGATACAGCTTGCATTGTAGATAAGACTGATTTAATTGCTTGTTCGTGATTATTATTCTGATATGTTGTATAGTAATATAGTTGCCTAGATGGTTTTTATACGAGGAGATGGCGGTACCGAAGAGTCTAGAGAAAAGTGAGCAAGCAGAGGTTGACGGGTGGAGATCGGATAGGCGGAAGAGTGACACGTGGCGAGGATGTTAAAGCCTGTACACTCTAGAGAGTGCGAGAATTTACGCGAGAGGTCGAATTGGTATGTTACCGCGAAAAAGTTCCATGATTTTGATATTATGGGCTAATTTGGGCCTATTTAAAAGGCCGAGACTATCCCAAGAAATTGCTCCATTTAACATAGTATTGTTACCACCGTGAAACTAACAGATCGCTACACCGATGATCGCTTAATTAAAAGGTTATAAATTCAAATTAAAAAAAAAAACCCGAGGTTATGGAAATGAAGATGAAAATGTAACGAAATTATTTTCTTCTAAATTTAACCTTCTATTTATATTTTATTTAATCAGAGTTCAAACTTATTTATTTCTATCCGTATGACTAATTACAATTTTCATATGATTGAAAAAGTTTTTTATTTACTTTTAATTTTTTATAAGCAACAAATGAGAGTCAAATTCCTCGATTTCGTTTTTGCTAACATGTAATAGATATCGGATCCGTATCCTTCCAGGTATCTGACTCGAGCAAATTGAAATGGACGGCCCATATTTACTCTTAGTTGGTGCCTATTCATGATAATGCAGAGGGACAATATTATTTGAGCTTTGAAATTAGTGTCAAGTTAAAAGAACAATACTGAACTGTCTGTTTCAATTGTCCTCACTAAGGTAACCTCAGAGAATGTGAATTCATAGATATCGAGCTCTCAATTCTCAGTTTCTCACTTGTATTTAATTTAATCAGAGTTCAAACTTGTAGAATTTCTCGCATTTCAAAGAGCGTGAAAACACCCAAAACCTAAAATCTTGCTATATATATGATGAAATATTGACATCATTCCATGTAAGCTCCAACTAATTAAACTTGCAATTTTGCGCTGGCGAAGTTTTTGTCGGTGGCTACAAAAGTGGCATACGACAAATCTGATGACGCGTTGAATTGGGTAATAAATTTATGACATGCATGAACACTGGGCTCTGTACCCGCTCCAGACCATGTGATTTTGTTTAACACCTCATGATGGGCCTATGGCAAATTAAACCGGACCAAGGATTGATCTCCGATTCTCCTCTCAGTTTCAGGCTCTCAGTTCTCACATGTCACGACTGTACGCATTTATAATTTATACGAACTCGTCGCATAAGTCAAACCAATCACCCAGTGGTGTCTTCTCTATTGGCACTAATTATCTTTGCTGAATTCACTGTGGCAGATACACCAATGTTTCTTGGTGCAGATTGCAGAACGACTCTGAACGGAAAACTCCTCAGAAATTGGGAAACTAATATAGTAACAATGTTCTCAAATAATATCTTCATCTTTTCGAATAATTTCTAATATTTCTAATTACAGAACAAAAAAAATATTTTTTTATTTATTGAAAAAATTACAAACTTAGTGCAGTGGTCGGGCAGCGAGTTTTGTCTCTCTATGAAAAGATACATATTCAATTCTTGTAAGAAAAACATCTAAAATAAGTTGGGTATACGGGACCTTTAATAAAAATAATATATTAATGAAATTAACAATTTTTGTATTTATTTTACAAAATATCAATATGTTTTGAAGAAGTAATATATAGAAGCTTTTTTGAAGAAGAGAAATAACAATATGTTGACATATATTACCTGCATTATAAAAAACGGCTTATTTTTAAATTATATCATAATCGTTTAATTTAGATCGATCTCTCCTATCCAAATTGCAAACCTGTCACTATCAACCTACTAAATCACCAGTAGTTTGATTTATCATTATTTTAAAGTGACTTGCTACACGGAGTAATAGCATGTAGCCAGTACAGGAAGTACCGGACCACTCACACATGTAATCACACACTCACACTCACATGTTTTTCTTTAATTTGCTGATCGTATCCGTGTTTGTACTCTAGTTTTGACTGTTCTTGAGGCCACGGTAGACCACACAACAAGTATCAAATTATCATCTCGTGTAACTTTGCTTAATTATCTTCATCCAGATACTAATACCAACTTTAGGTCCAAAACCGCTATCTTAATCTAGAGCTTCATAATTCACATATCAAACCAAAACGAGTTGTCATGTGAAATTGTTGTCTCCACTACAAGTCCAGGGAACAGCTGGCACAGAAAGGAAAAAGCAAAAGAAAATTAATATTATATATATTGAATATTGAACCAAAAATGGTGATTTGCTTTAATTTGCTCCAACTCAAAGATAATTGGTACGTAATACGTAAAAACCGGTTGATGAACGCTTAGTATATATTAGTATATTTTTAAGAGAAGTATGATTAGTCTTTAACACTTTTGATCTATATTGGTACCTTTATTGGGCAGCATCTTCTTAAAAAAAGGATTTAGATGTATTTTAATGCCTTAAAATCAAGGTAACAACAAGTAGTTCCAGTATAATTCTCTCTTTCACATACATTTTCTATAAATGTACATTAGCAAGTGCTCATGATCCACAGGCTACACTTTTAAGTCTTCAATCAACCATCTTTCCTAAAAAAACACAGCAACGGCGCTTCTCAGAGAAGATACATTACACCATTAATTTCTCATTTCATCTCCTCCATTTCAACACAAACAATTAAGCACCAAAAACATTCAAATAATGCCACCTCTTTCTCTATCTAAAAAACCCAAGCTCCTCCTCTCACTCTTCTCCATCTGTTTGTTCTTCATCCTCCTCCCTTCCAGGCCCCACCACTACAGACCCCATTACAGCCACCGGCGCCACCTCACCTCCACTGGCACCGACGACCCCAATATTGCCCGACATTGTGACGGTACGCTCTACCCTGAGCTCTGCGTGTCGACCCTTGCCACCCTCTCCAAAACCAATGTCCCTATCTCTGACGCCATATGCCATGTCATCAAGAGTACCACCTCCGCGGTACGGAATTCCCGCTCGAACTGCTCCTCGTACCTGACCTATCTCCCCCAGCTTGACCAGCGTAACAAGCTCGCACTTCAAGACTGTCTCGAGTTGCTCGATCAAACACTCGATGAACTCTCCTCAGCATTTTCTGGTATGAACAACATCTCGAGCTCGGCCGACTCAATCAGCACAGTTCAGACTGTGCTGTCGGGTGCCTTAACTAACCAGTATACTTGTCTTGACGGGTTTGCTTATGCACCGAAAGCCGGTGCACGTGTTAGGCCATACATCAAGGGGAGGTTCTTCCATGTAGCACACCTCATCAGTAATTCGCTTGCCATGGTCAAGAAACTCCCGCGAAAACGCCGCCACCTTCAAGAGACCTTTGAAGGGTAATGTAGCTAGCTAGGATATTTATATCCATTAATGTGCTTGCAATGTACTAGGCAATATATAATTTTTAATTCTATATATATATATATATAAGTTCCAACCAAACATGTTATGTTTAATCGTAAGTTCATAACTACATTTATACCAGTCAAGACAAAAAGGGGAACAATATCTCACAGTGAAACTTTTTTCATCTTAATTTCCATTAAATAAAGAAACTTACCAACTTAAGATGTACTTACAATAATGTCTTAATAATGCATCATATTGCAACATCAACATTCAATCAATACGAATTTGGGGGCTAAAACAAGGTACATTGTTGTAGGTACGGCAGGATAACCCGCGGGTATCCACAATGGTTGTCCGGCAAGGACCGACATTTACTCCAAGTACCCAGCAACATCACGATAATGGCTGATTTAGTGGTTGCCAAAGACGGAAGCGGTAATTTCACGACGGTGACCGACGCGATCAATGCCGCCCCGAATAACAGCGACACCCGATTTGTGATTTACGTGAAGGCAGGGGGCTATTATGAAAATGTGGAGGTGGGGAAAAGCAAGACCAATATAATGCTGATTGGAGATGGCATGTGGAAGACGGCGATCAAAGGGAATAGGAACGTTGTGGACGGATGGACCACGTTCAGGTCTGCAACTGTAGGTCAGTGCTTCTATCTCTCTTTGGCTTCTTTTTATGTGTGTGTGTTTTACTTTATTACTTTTTTTCTATGTTTCACTACTTTCTTTTTCTTTCTCTTAGAAATCCATGCATGATTATTAATTGTTTTAAGTGTATATAAAGTATTAGAGAATCATGAAACTAAAAAAGCATTCTTAAAATTATGCACTAGAAGTAGTCTAGAATCGAACTTACAGTGGATAATTTTAATTTACAGTTTTTAGTAAAAATGTAGGGTGATATAAGATATTATTATAGACTCTTACCAGAATCAGCCGCAACTAATTAACTCCAAGCTACCAGAATCGGAATACAATTGTGATTAGCTTTCCTATAAATGCCCCTTGTAAAATTAAAAAAAAAAAAAATTACAAGGGGCATTTTTTTTTTAATATCATTTCATATTAGAATGATTATTTTAATATCTATACTGAGAGAGAAAATTCAAATCGTACAAAACTTCCAGGCTTTCTTCGTTTAAAAAATGACCATAGCTTTCCTATTCCTCTTCGTTTTAAAAGTTTCTAAACATGATAACAACCACTAGTGCTTAAAAAAACATCCCTAAAAAAATAAAAAATTTGAGTGTGCTTCATCACTCATTATCCGGTTCAATAATGCTTGAAGGGCCCTACATAAGCTAGTAATTATTAGGCGATTATATTGAATCGGACTTGTTGATAACGTTTAAAATGAGACATAGTCTTCTTTTAATAGCATTCTCTTTTGTTTGATATATTATTAACATGTAATCTAATTACCTTCCAAAATTTTGACAAATTCTATATAGGATTGCGATATGTTGATAATAAATTAATTTATAGAAAATAATTACCTACGTCGACATATGCTAGCTTTCATGAAAGAAAATTTATGCTTAATGTTTAATGTTTTAATTGCTGGCGATATGATTGAATTTTTATCAAACTAATTAAAACTTTTAGTAAATTACGACCAAGCATTTTTAATGTATGTAAATCTAAATTTCTGAAGGTCGAAAGTGCAAACTTTCAATTCCTAAACTATCTATAAACAATTAATCTATTAGGCAAGAGACAACGTCCCACAGTTTGCACCATCACATCAGTTTGGTGTTAGCGCGTTACAATTGCTGCGACTTCCCCTCAAGGAACTTCTCATGATTTTTTTTTTTTTTTAAATTATTCGAAACAAGATAGACTACTCTTGCATTCTCAATAAAAAGAAAAATTTTGAATACGACATCCACGGTGAGTTTTGCATCATTCGTTTTAAGATTGAAGCACATTAATATTAGAGCGGATACATACGCTGTATAAATCTTAAAACGAAACGGACGTAGAACCCACCAGACTTAAATTTTGAATCTGATGAATGTTAGATCAAAATTATTTCTCTCAATAAATTGATGAAACCAAAGGAGAGATCAATGGAATCTAATTATCAGTCCGATTCCACTGATTTCACAGTTTATCACACTAATGCCACATAGTGTAAAAAATAAATGTGATCGAACAATTGGTTCCGTCCTATTAGCTTCTCCTCAACGGGGTTCGGATGGAAGAGAGGAAAGAATGAAGAGGAGAGGACCCATGAATTTCAGTGTCTACTGAAATCAAATCAATAACTTGTTTCTAATAATTTTTATCTTTTCTATCGTGAAGATATGCTGTAATTTACGAAAACTACTTGCATTCATGATTATGTCCAAAAAAAATATCTCAATGGAAAACTAATAATTTAATTTTTAATATCCAAAAAAATTGCAACCTTTGGTCAACACAACTTCTATTTAATAGATTGCCGTAATTTCTTCTCGCATAGAATGTGCGTGGCAATTTATTTCCTCAAATTTGTTATTTTGGTGGTATTGGTGTTTGCAATTGGAGAGTGTATTTACCAGAAAATATGGAGAAAAATGCAATGGACCACTAAAGGATATCATCTTTGGACGAAATTAAATCTGCTGCGATTCTCGAGGGATTGTAGGAACTTGCTTTTCCATATCCAACTCTTAATTTTCTTTGAGATTCGTGCATGAAAATCAGTTTTCTTAGAGATTCGTGTATTTCAAAAAAGTAAAAGTTGGATATGGAAAAGTAGGGTTTTGGACTGGTAAGGTTACCAGAATCACAGTTTCATATTCAATCATAGACATCTTTTGCTCCTTGTTGTAAAGAACTAAAGATTCTTGTTGGAGCGTAAAAAAGAAAATAGGCTAGCTGTCTCATTTATGAGGATTTTTTTTAAAATGTAAATCATAACAAACTTATTAACCAAAACAGCCAATCGAATGAAAAAACTACAAAAATAGTCTCCACCGGATTCCCAATCCGGTGTAGCTTGAGAGAGCCGGACTACACCGGTTTCCCAATCTGATGGAGCCATTTTCCCACCCAGCTGATCCATTTTTCCTCCCGTCTCAAGCTACACCGGTTTCCCAATCCGGTGTAGTCCGGCCCTCTCAAGCTACACTGGATTGGGGATCCGGTGAATGCTATTTTTGTAGCTTTTTCATTCGATTGGCTGCTTTAGTTAATAAGTTTTTTATGATTTCCATTTAAAAAAAAAACATTTATGAGATATATATTTATCTTTCTCCCTTGGCCCTCCAGGGAATCATAAATGAGGGGTGACACTGATGGCCCGGTTTTTGCAGTTTAAATATTTGTTTTACCTGGGCTCCATTATACTTTAATGCATGTCCTATCTTTTCTTATTAATTAGGTATTAAATAGTAATAATGCTACATACTAACAATATATAGGACGTATCATTATTTTCCAAGTTTTATTATCTGACTTCATTTAAAGTCATGTTTATGTCTCTGTGTACTCATGGATGAAGAAAATAAATATCATATCATTAGATCGTCATTTGTCAAATAAGTTTGTTATACATATCTACTCTAATCATAAATGATAAATTTAAAATAAGATGCTTACTAGGAAGTATATTTCTTTTATTGACTGTTTCATATTATAAGCAAGTAAAGCTTAATTTCAAAAAGGATTTGCAAAAAGCTCGATAAAATAAAAGAATATTAAATAAATCACCACACTCTATCAATAAAAGAATATCTAATAAAGAGGAGGGATCCACTTACTATATTTGTAAATTACAATATTTTACAACAATTTAGTTTGTGATTTTTAAAAGTCCAAACAGTCGATTCAAACTATTCAACATAATATATATAGCAAAATGTACTTGGAGATAAAATTTTACATTTTTTTGAATTTTTTTTACTATTTATTAAGTATTTTACAATGTTATTGTTTTTTAGTGATCCAGAATTGTTTAAAAACAACAGTTTTGTAAAATACTTAATAAATAGTAAAAAAATATGTAAAATTTTATCTCCAAGTAAATTTTAATATAGATATTATGTTGAACGGTTTAAATTGACTATTTAAACTTTTAAAATCACAAAACTGAATTGTTATAAAATATTATAACTTACAAATGTTATAATTGAATGGCTCCTAATTAAATATGACCTATCAACGACAAACAAACACTGGGATATATTTAAACAGTTCACGGGAGCTTATTTATAGCAGGATACAGTTTATTGTCAGTTTGCCATAGAGCATCTAAGAAAAATTTCTGACAAAATTAAAGAGCTTTCTAGTGGAAGTAGGGTAGGATTCGTGGAACAAAGGTAACAACGATTGGGCATGTGAGCAGTGAGCTCATATCATAAAAGGGGAAAGTATTGGGGGTGCAAAACGTGGGAATGAGATCACCTGTCCACCGGAGGGCAGGATTTTTCTGTCCCCAGTCCGACTGATACGTGGCGTCCAGACAGATTTAAACATTTAAATATTGATTTTAATTTTGCTGCGGATCCATATGTTATAATAGAAGATAAATTTTATGTATAGTTATGACTTATGAGTGATTATTCAATGAAGGCATCAAATTGTTAAGCTAACGTGTTAGGGTTTGTTTGAATGAAAGGATGGGTTTGTGAGAGGTAAAAAGATAGAGAAAATTATTTCAACATCACTTAATTATTAATTGGTAAGAAGTTATCTCAATCACTCAAGTTATCAGTAAGTTGGTAGAATTCTAAATATTTTGTGTTTTTTTAGATAAGGATTCTTATAGTTATATAATTTAACGAGTTTTTTTTTATTTAAATTATTATAGATAAGTTAAAACTAACTTTCAAATCTTACCATACAATGCAAATTTACTGCTATTCCTATGGTGGTGTGTTTGGAAAAACCTTGATCGTGGTTAATTAGGCATAATAAAATATAATCACAAATTAAATATTTATGTATCATTTTTCTTATATTCTTTTAATATTTACATAGTGTCACTGTGTGGTATTTTAATGTTTAATTTGTTAAACAAAAAAAAACAGTGTAATTATTTTTGCAACTATGTAGTATAGGCACAAATACAAATATCTAGCACAACATGATATTATACGATAAGATATATTAATTTTTATTTAATGTTGATTAAAACTTTGAATATCTCGCGTAAAATCAAATACAAATCCGGCATAACTATAAACTGTCCTGATAATAATAGAGAGTGCTTAGTCACCCACGTAATATTAAGAGTTTTAATTATGTATATAAAAATATAATTAATTATTATTTTAAAAAATTTATATGGTTTAGTTCACTCATGAAATATTTCAAATATATACAGTTAACTTGACAGTTAGAAGTTCACTATGCAATCGTACAATTTAATTTCAAATTTTAACTACCAGATATTATATATTTTACATTTCAACTATTCATTTCAAAATTTCTATTTCCGGTCATGTGTACAATCAACAGTCTTATATAATACTCGTTAATTATAGTAACAACACCAACGGTCATATCGTCACCGTCATAGAGATAATCAACCGTCGGTGCCTTTTGTCAAATTGTTAATGCCTTAATGGCATCCGGATTCCCTGCCCGTGACAGAGCTTTTTCAATTTTTGGGGCATATAATTGATTCATGGAGCCACAGCTTTAATAATTCTATTTGTTTATATGTTGTACATTGTGCTTATTGCCTAACGCTTTATACATACGGGCCATACGGCGGAGTCAGAATAATTATTAGGATGCCATATAAATTTTGGGTGAGGTATAATATTATGAAGACTATATGAAACTTTTTCATCGACTGTTATTACTGAAATGAGGTTATTAAATTGAAAAATTTACATATACTTTTGACATTAATAACCGGAGTGCTACATGAAAATAAAACGACCCTTAATGAAATTATTAACGATAGAGAGAATAATTGATAATGTGAGATAATAGCTGTAGGAGTGGAACTAAAAAAATTAAATAAGAAAGGTTAAAGTATAAAATGCATAACAAAAATAATATGGTTAGTGGAAATTGAATTCAAAGCCTCTCAAAAATCAAATGAAATTCTAACCACTAGATTACAAGCACATATTTGTTATTTTCTGAGATGAGCTAAAGTATATACAGACTATAAAAATAAAAATTAAATTAAATTTTAATATACATGATTAAAATTTTTAAATCATGGTTGACTTAGCACTCTTGATATACACATAGATCCACCCATGGATAGCTAAATAAGAGTAGAACTAGAAATTAAATTAGAGAATTGAAACATATAGCAACTTAGATTTAAACTCAAATATCTGCAATTTCAAATTAAAATTAAAATTATTCTGCTACATGTACATACATAATGTATAGCAACTTATATTTAAACTCAAATATCTGCAATTTCAAATTAAAATTAAAATTATTCTGCTACATGTACATACATAATGTATAGCAACTTATATTTAAACTCAAATATCTGCAATTTCAAATTAAAATTAAAATTATCCTGCTACATGTACATACATAATGTATAGCAACTTATATTTAAACTCAAATATCTGCAATTTCAAATTAAAACTAAAATTATTCTGCTACATGTACAAACATAATGTATAGCAACTTATATTTAAACTCAAATATCTGCAATTTAAAATTAAAATTAAAATTATTCTGCTACATGTACACATTTGCTTTTTTATGTGAAGACTTAATAATTATATAAAAGTTTAAAAAAAAAAAAAATCAAGTTTAGATCCGCTCATGTAACCGAGGACAGAAAGACAGATTAATACTGAGTCTCAGATGATAATAAACAAATATAATAGAATAATCACTAATGTTGCATTGGATTCTACAGAATATCTGTCTCCACCTCGGAGATTAGAAAGAGACAGAGATTGTGGGGCTCTTTAATTACACAATCAACCCTCGAATGGCGCGTAATCCAACTTTATTAATTTATTCCCCGATTAAAAAGACCGCTGCTATTCTAGTTTTAGAGCCGCGAATGAATGCCTTTTCTTGATTAGGATAATAAATTTTTTGTTTTTTATTGGGGATAGTTACCACGGAGTCGTAGTCGTACTGTCGTAGTTTTCTTTTTTCCTTTTATTTTGGTAGAAGTGTCACTGTCGTTTTTATTATTTGTTTTGCATGTTACGTGTGAGGTTAATATTTTCTATGGCTTACTGGATCCGTAAAACGTGAGGCGGGTCCGTCGGCAGTCCGTCGGCAGATGGATCTCTGTCTGAAGATAATGTGGGGCATCACACAGGATTAGCACGTTGGCTTCTTTTCTCATATTCACCATTCATTGTCGATCTCTTACGACATGTAGCGTGTAACTGTTTGTGGGGCAGATTTGCTTGCACTCTTTTCCAACATTTAAGTTTTCAATATTGAAGTAACATGTCAAAAACATGAAATGGTATCCTTTCCCTTTGCAGTACTATAAAGTTTAAATTTGTTTAAAATTGAATCAATCAACTCAATTTGAAAATTTATTAGAATAGATTGACAAGAGTGAAGAGATGATATGGCAGTTGTATAGTATTAAATTGACAAGATCATGGTCTTAAATACATTGCTCAGATACGGTTCGATCTATACCTGTTGGAAAGGTCTGACACGAGCTCGATCTTTACCCCTAAGCACCCAAGAAATATAGGATAAAATTATAACTTATGTTGGATTCGATCGCACAATTAATTCTATCTTTCAGTTCCCTACCATTCGATCTAAACCAAATGCATCAAATCGTTCTTCTAAAGTCATTGATGAGGAAGGGGGAAGAGATTTGATGAAATAGAAACAGAAATAGAGGCTTATAATCTTTTATTTCTGTATGATTTTAACAACTTATCTTGTAATTTTTTTAAATTTTAAGATTTTAACTTTTAAGAAAATATTTGACTCTGCAAACTCAACAAGAAAATACTGTTAACATTTTGAACTTGTGCAGCTGTGGTCGGAAACGGGTTCCTTGCCCGGGATCTAACAATAGAGAACTATGCGGGTCCAAGCAAGCACCAAGCTGTCGCATTGCGGGTCAGTGCCGACCTCACTGCCTTCTATCGTTGTAGTTTTGTTGGATACCAAGACACACTATACACGCACTCCCTCCGCCAGTTTTACCGCGAATGCGACATTTATGGCACAATCGACTTCATCTTTGGAGATGCAGCAGTTGTATTACAAAACTGCAACTTGTATGCACGCAAACCGGATCCAAACCAAGTCAACGTGTTCACTGCCCAAGGTAGGGAAGATCCAAATCAGAATACTGGTATCTCAATCCAGAATTGCAAGGTGGCGGCCGCAGCTGATTTGATACCAGTACAGTCAAATTTCTCGACTTATCTCGGGAGGCCATGGAAGCAATATTCAAGGACAGTTTACATGCAGTCAAATCTCGAAAGCTTGATCAATCCAGCTGGATGGTTGCCGTGGAATGGTACATTTGCACTCGATACATTATATTACGGAGAGTATATGAACAAGGGAGCTGGTGCAAATACAACAGGTCGGGTCAATTGGCCGGGTTATCATGTCATCAATAGCTCAGTTGATGCAAACAATTTCACAGTCTCATCGTTTATTCAA
Organism: Carex cristatella; assembly: GCA_024447775.1. NCBI lineage: Eukaryota > Viridiplantae > Streptophyta > Magnoliopsida > Poales > Cyperaceae > Carex > Carex cristatella. Next base: position 935,677 of record JAJHPF010000024.1, on the reverse strand, counting down.
GGAGATCAATGGCTGAGTTCAACTATGATTCCTTTTATGCTAGGGCTTAATTAAAAGATTGAATTTGGGTATAAATTTGAATAAAGATTGTAAGTTCAGAATTGCCTTTTGATGTTTGATTCTCTCGGCACAAGCTTTTATAGAGAGAGAGGGGCTTGTATTAGTAATAGTGATATAGGGTTCTTATATATCGCTTACTGTATTACACATAAGATTAACCATTGGGGACAATAAAAATATGACAATCATTTTCACAAGTAGAACTAGGGTTCTCTTAGGAGTATCAAGCTCTTTTGTACTCTTAACTCTAAAATCTATTGGATTAACTTCGAACGACGAATTCAAACTGTTGAAATTCTTCTACCTTATGAGTGATGCGTCTACATGTGAAAATTTTAAAGTTTCGGATTAATTTAGCATAAAGTCAAGTGGTCAAAAGAACTTCCAAAAAATGAATGCATTAAAATTAATTTAGAAACCTTCTAATTTTGACCACTTGACTTTATACTAAATTAATTCAAAACTTTAAAATTTTCATATGTAGACGCATCACTCATAAGGTAGAAGGATTTCAACAGTTTAGATTTGTCGTTCGAAGTTAATTCGATAAATTTTAGAATTAAGAGTACAAATAGACTTAATACTCCTAAGAGCACTTTAGTTCTACTCCATTTTCACATATGGTAAATGTAACTTGGTACTATATGTAGGGAAAAAGAAGAATAAATAAGCAACAGGAGCAGTGTCACAAGATACCAACTAAGACAAGATACTAAGCAACAGGAGCAGTGTCACAAGATACTAAGACAAGACACTATCTAATTGCAGTTCTCTTATTAGAATAATAATTTCCGACTTTATTAGAATCCCACAAGAAAGTCCTCCACCTTATTTCTAATTATTCCTCGCATCTACAATTCCAATTTATTCTCACTTGTAAATTCCATTCACTACTATATCCTATAGCTTCGAGCGTACCAATTCAAGCTTTGCAATAGTGCCAAGATGGACCTCATCAGGTCCATCTGCAATCCTAAGTGTACGCGAATTCGCCCACATATGTGCCAAAACAGTATCTGATGATAGACCAGCAGCGCCATGTACTTGCATTGCTCTGTCTATCACCCTAAGTGCCATGTTCGGTGCCGCCACCTACAGAAAAACTTTTTGTCGTTAATTTCCATCTTCATCTTAGCCATGTATATTTTAAATGAAAAGAAAACATGGGGGAAAAAGAGAAAAAAGATTACCTTTGCCATGGCAAGGATACCTCGAGCTTTCTTGTTTCCGAACCGATCGAGTTGATCAGCAGCTTCTAAAACCAAAAGCCTAGTCTGTTCCAAATCTATCCGGCACTGAAAGACAGATGACAATAAGATAATTACAGAATGACACAAGATGCAAATTTATTACTGGACGAGAAAATATTTTACTGAAAAAAAGATAACCTTAGCAAGATCTGACAAGAAGGAACCCTGCTCTGCAATTGTTTTACCGAAAACCCGGCGTTTGAGAGCTCTCTCTACCATCAATTCCATTGCACGCTCGGCTGAACCGATACACCTCATACAGTGGTGCAGCCTCCCTGGACCTAGTCTTCCCTGTTATTGGTTCCATTTTTCAAATCAAAACAAATGATCACAAAATCAGAAAAAGGAAACAAAACTACTATTCATTTGTATTTGCAGAAAATACCAAAGACTTTGCAATAAGAATTAGGTTTCTAAGTGTGAGAAAAAAATGGAGAAAAGGGTCTCGAGAATTATTTTAGTGTAACAAGGAGGGGGGGGAGCCAGAAATATTATTAGGAAAGAGCAAAGTAAGAATGCACATACATACTCATCCATGCTCTAATTTTACTTTAATTTTATCATCATAGGAAATGTATGACATTAGGGGTGGAGCCAGAAATGTATTTCAACGGCATGGTGGAAGCAAAAAAAATTAGTTAACTTTTCTTGAGTAGGGCTGGGCAAGCACCTTGCTATTTTGCTAAAACCCAGGACCGACATTTGCAAATACAGAAATCATGGTGTCATTTTTGCAATACTGATATTAATAGTTCATTTTGCTAAAATCCCAAAACTAAGAGGAAAGAAATACCCAGAAACACTGCAGATCGAGGAAAGGAACTAACCTGAGCAATTTCGAAACCTCGACCTTCACCTAGCAGAATGTTTTTAGCTAGGACCCGAACATTGTCAAAAACTATCTCAGCATGTCCATGCGGTGCATCGTCAAATCCAAAAACCATTAAGGGTCTCTTAATGTGAACTCCAGGTGTGTTAATATCAACCAAGATCATAGACTGTTGCTTGTGTTTAGGAGCTGAAAAATCAGTCTTTCCCTGAAAAGAAAAGTTAAACAACACAAGTATTAAACTAATTTTTCTTTTTTGGCATTGCAAAACTTGAAAAGACTTCTTGATTTCTGATTCTAACCATTAGTATTAGAACTTTGCATCTAGGATCCATGGCGCCACTGGTCCACCATTTCCTCCCATTTATTACGTAGAAGTCACCTTGTCTAATTTGAACTCGGAAGCATAAGATTAAAATACGAGAGTTAAGTTTGAGAGGTTAGGGTGGGGTTATATTTGCATAATACCTGGTAATTGAACATTCTATGTTAGTTGCATCAGATGAGGCAACTTGGGGCTCTGTCATTGCAAAACCAGAACGAATCTTTCCATGTAATAAAGGCACAAGCCACTGTTCTTGCTGTTCCTTAGTTCCATACCTCAACAACACCTATAAAATGAAGTTACTACCTTGTCAGAAAAATGAAACAACAAATTTTGAAATAAGAACAGGCTTGCATACCATACCAAAAGAAACTGGTATGGGGATGACAATTCTTGTGGTACAACATGCAAACAAAATAATTATGCTAAGTTACAAGCTGTTGTTTATCATTGTGGTACAACTGACTAATTATTTAAATTAATATATAGTGTTAAGTACCCTACTTGATAACTGATAGTATAATGATATTTTCCTATTTATGCAATGAATATGAATAAAAAATACCTCCATGTTGCCTGTATCTGGTGCACCACAGTTAAATATTTGTGGGGCCCACAAAGAGCGTCCCATAATTTCACATAAATATCCATACTCTAAGTTTGATAATCCTGCACCTAGTAAAAGATCATTTGGATTTTCGTTGGCTTTGTCCCCAAATAGTAGCTTTCTAGCTCTAGCTGCACTGTCCAACTGTAAAAGAACAAAATGCATAGTAAACAAAATAATGAGTCTATAAATATGTCTAATTATGCAAACTTTAATATTTACTTAGAACTTAGCCCCAATCGTACATGAACAAAAAAGAGAAGTGGATTAAACCTTTCTTTCATATTTACACTGAGGATACTGTTCAATACTATATCACAATATATAATATTAATAGTTTTAATTGAACTAAAAAACTTAGTTTATTCATTAATGAGTTGGACTTATATAGAGCCTTTACATTCTTGCACATAAGTCCCTAGACTTCTATCTATTCTCTATTTCCCAATAAGTCCCTGACAAAGATACAATTCTCAACACTCCCCCTCAAGATGGGCAAAAGATATCCATTAAGCCCATCTTGTCACACAATCTAGACAAATCTAGCGAACTAAGTCCCTTAGGGAGATAGTCAGCCACTTGCTCCTTAGTAGCTACATGTCCCAGCTCCAATAGTCCACTATTCAACTTTTCTTTGATGAAGAACCTATCAATCTCTATATGCTTTGTTTTGTCATGTTGCACGGGATTGTTGGCAATGCTAATTGCAGACTTGTTATCGCACCACAGCTTCATTTGGGCCCCTTGGTCCACCTTGAGCTCCACTAATAGGGCTCTCAACCACAACATCTCCGCAACTCCTAAGGCCATGGCCCTGTACTCTGTCTCTGCTGTCGACCTCGCAACCACTGACTGCTTCTTGCTCTTCTTGCTCTTCCAGGAGACCAAATTGCCTCCTACAAATATGCAGTATCCATATGTGGACTTCTTGTCATCGGCACAACTCGCCCAGTCAGAATCACAATAGCCCTCAATGTTTAAATGCCCATTCTTCCGGAAGATCAATCCCTTTCCTGGTGCACTCTTCAAATACCTCAGAATCTGATACACTACATCCATGTGACCCTTCCTAGGGTCGTGCATATAGCGGCTCACCACACTCACTGCAAATGATATGTCGGGACGAGTGTGGCTCAGATAGATCAGTCGGCCTACCAACCTCTGATACCTCTAATGATCAACTGACTCTCCTGCCTCTGCACTCAGCTTGGACTTCTGATCAATGGGTGCAACTGCAGGTTTGCACCCCAACATGCCTGTCTCTGTGACCAAGTCTAACACATATTTCCTTTGAGATAGGATAATCCCCTCAGCTCTATGGGCCACCTCAATTCCAAGGAAATATCTAAGTTGCCCCAGATCCTTTACCTCAAATTCTTTGCCCAATTTCACCTTCAGTTGAGCAATCTCACCCTCATCATCACCAGTGATAATCATATCATCCACATACACAACGAGCATAGTAATGTGACCACCATGTCGTCTGAAGAACACTATGTGATCGGCATTGATCTGCTGATAGTCCATGCCTACCATAGCCCTCCTGAACCTGTCAAACCAAGCTCTAGGAGACTGTTTCAACCCATACAGTGACTTCCTCAGTCTACATACCTTGCCTGCTGTTTGGGCCGTGCCAAAACCTGGGGGGATCTCCATGTACACCTCTAGCAAATCTCCGTGAAGAAATGCATTTTTCACATCCAACTAGTGTAGCTTCCAACCCCCATTCACTGTGAGGGAGACAAGTGTCCTGACTGTACTCATCTTCGCCACTGGTGCAAATGTCTCATCATAGTCAATCCTTGCTTTCTCTTCACTATCTCCAAAATCTCATGGTCCTCACCAGTGAAGATCACACCTAGTTCTCTCTTTTCCTTTGCTACCATCAGATTTGTCTGGTAGCCTCCTCTTCCACCTCTTCGGCCCCCATGGCCACGACCACGCGAATCTCTCTCCTTAGGTGGCTTGGGACAAACCTGTCTCAGATGACCTACCTCATCACAATTGTAGCACTTTCGAGTCTTCCCCTGTATCCATGTGTTACCTGAGTTTGAGACCACCTTCACAGATTGTGGCTTTGTCGAGCTCACCCTCTTCAACAACTTCACGAACTCAAGCAAAGTTGAGACTTCTGCGGGATTCAGCTCCTTGATAATTTCTTCCATCGATCCGACTCGTATTCGGTTTCCTCACATCCGATCGTATGAGTCTAGATCACATACTTTCCCTTTTTTCCTCTTCTTGACCCGATCTTGATCCTCCTCACATCAAGATCTAGATCCTCTTCATTCTAGCCCCCTACCTCGGGATCCGTGGGGTATCGGCCCCCCCCACTTGGGCCTTCTTCACACAAAGAGCAAACCTCTCCTTAAGTGGCTCGGTCTAGAGAGAAGAGAGAAGGTCGAGAGAGAGAGAGAGAGGGGCTCAGCCTATGTTTAGAGGCGGAGGTACTGTAGCGCGATACTGTAGTGGCGGAACTGTAGCAGTGGCCAAACCCTAAGCTTTGATACCAAATAGTTTTAATTGAACTAAAAAACTTAGTTTATTCATTAATGAGTTGGGCTTATATAGAGCCTTTACATTCTTGCACTTAAGTCCCTAGACTTCTATCTATTCTCTATTTCCCAATAAGTCCTTGACAAAGATACAATTCTCAACAATATTTTTAAAGATAAATAGAAGCACTAGAATGAATCTTACAGGGATAAATAAGTTCCAGAGGCCTTCTTTCTTAGCCAAGTCTTTGAGTCTCTCTTCTTCTGGATGAATCGTCCATCTTTTGTCTGAATGCGCGAGTTTGTAAAATTCAGTCTCAAATGAATATATATGTTCATCCATGAACTTGATTAGCTTCTTGCGGAGATCTAGAACTTTCTGGCTGGGAACGAACTTGCCTGTATCCTTCGATGAGTATCGGGTATCTTTATATTGATCTACTACCTTTGATGAAATTTCTGAAGTCATTATACCTAGTTAATGAGAATGTGAAATAAGATGGTAGGAAAAAGTAAAACAAAAGGCTTGATTCATATTTGAATGGAACTGACACTTTTTATTTTTTATTTTTTATTTAAGGGCTCCCATTAATCCTAGCAGTCATTTCTTTTCAGACGCCTCTTTCGGAAATTAAAATGCGTCTCTTCGTGGGGAGGCGAGGTCCATCACTAAGGCCTATGGTTCTTGAATGGAATTAACACATTATGCTAAACTAATCAGGGTTCAATCCTATATTTCTGTACTGTACCAGCAAGGTTTAGGTGAGCTGATGGTGACAGGACCCGTATCAACCCAATTTTATTTTCTGGTTTTTCACTTTTTGGCTCATTCCACAGTTTTATTACCAGATGAGAGGCTTTCCGAAGGCTTCAGTGTTTAATTTGATAAGAAAATAAAATAACATAACACCCTCAGAGATCAATGCCAGTCAATCCATGCCAACTGGTTGTTGATTAGTCTGATATTACAACATACCAAGAGGCGGTTGCGGTGGAAGGACTGTTTTGCGATTTATAAAATCCCAGGCACGATCAACAAATGCATTAGCCAGCTTTCCTGTAAACCTAGCTCGTTCTCCACCTGATGCATTGCCCTATTCACATTTGCCCCCAAATTAGAAACAACAAAGTGGTGATGAGGTTAACAAAGCATCAAATGAAAAATTAGTTAAGAGATGAGTATTACCATAGTCCATCTGTGATAAACTCCTGCATAAATAGATGCCCCTCTAAACAGTGAAAAGGCAATGTAAAACTTCCAGTTTTCAGCTGGCCAAGGTTTTCCCTGGTGCCAAGAGAATAATTATCATAACAACAATTATAAAAATATTAGCAATATAACAAGTAAAAATAGTAGTAATAGTAATTGTAAAAAATCATAAAAATAATAACAAAATTAGTAAAAATAATAGTAATAGTAATAGTAATAATAATAATAATAATAATAATAATAATAATAGTAATAACAATAATAGTAGTGGTAGTTGTCCTAACAAAAATAGTGGTACCCCAATAGTAGTAGCACCTTGTAGGTGGTCATAGTAATAATAGAAGTTGCAATAATATAATAGTAGGAACAATTGTAATAGAAGTGGCTGTACTAATGACAATAATAATACTAATTACAGATTTAAAGTAGTACAAGTAGCATACCGAAAGAGAGCAGTAAACAGCCAAATATTCTTTGAGGGAAGGAATGCCCTCTGGTCTACCAGTATAGTCAAATCCACCAATCGAGCCACTCTCTGTTGGTGTATTATCCACAATGTAAGCCTGCCAAAAAAAAGCGAAATGGTACTGTCCAATTAAGGCTATGATTACAAAAGAAAAAAATTATAGCTGAAGTGAGAAAATTAATGTATGAATTATAACAGCAGGAAAAAGGTGGTACCAAGGTACTGTATGCAACATCACACATCTGATTTCCTAGAGTTGACAGTTCCCAATCAAGTACTCCAATCACCTTATCCTGTTAAAGGAAACATTCAAATTTCTAGTGCAGAGTAAACATCATATTTTGAAATTTTAAATTCAAGAAATGTTTATCCTTGTGATTGATTCAAGTACTGACCTCGGTAGGATGAAAAATAAGATTATCAACCCGGTAATCACCATGAACGAGACCCGTAGCAGATCCAGTCGATGAGTCATCTATTGGTATATTTTGCTTTAGCCATGCTGCCAGCTCAAGCATTTTAGGGTATTGGTTAGGTTTCCCCTCACCAGTCGAAGCAAGATACTGCCTCTCCCATCTGACCACCTAAATAAAAAAATAGTTAAAAACTTTTATCATATGCTCCAGTTAACAGTTATACCCTTGGCCATAGACATTGTTGGAATCAAGACTAGGCAGGGGCAGAGATAGATGGAGCCTGGGAAAGGCACTCGCACTACCCTGGCTGTAAAAAAAGAATTAAACTTCTTTTAATTTCACTAAGACGGTCCATTAAAAATATGCTTTTTTTAAAGCATCATATTTTTCTATGTATGTAGATTGTATTGAGAATGATTATGGATCTTATTATTTATTTTGCCTCGCTATATTAACATTTCAACCTCTGCCCAGAAAATTATAGTTATAAAATAATAAAATACTGAAAATTACTTGTCTCTTGCAGTAATTGTCTCTTCTGCCGTATTTTTGCAAACCTATCGAATCAACATCAACTCGATGTAAAGCAGCTAATGCTCTCGCCGCACCAAGATATATAACCCTTCTTTTCTCTGGTTCCACTCCCTGTTACATGTCAAACATAGTTTAACATAAAGAACATCAAATCAAAAACAACAACAATGGGATCTTTATTTAACCTTCCTGTTTGTTTTTTTTTTCTTATTTCTTGTATAAAGTTAACTCTTGTCTACATCTTTTATTAGTATGAGGAAGGAAATGTTTTATACCAGACTATCCCGAATTGGAATTAAATGGATAAAAATCTCGCTCGGAATCTTTTATGATAATTCAGTGAAACAGTACTACCATGTGGATTAATCAAGGAAACACTAAATTACCGCTAATATGTTATCTGCATAAATCCTTCCTTCTAGATACTCCATAATATAAAATGGGGTTCCAATTATGCTGGAATCATGGCAGAGGCAAAACACTTTAGGGACAGGTACATCAGTGTGATCGCCTAATGCTTTGAGAACCTGTTACAACAGATGAAATACATAAAATATTTCATAACAATGTCAGACTTGAATTACAGACGAGTAACTTTCTAATCACAGGATTCCACAATTGATAATAAATTATTTTCATGTGAATATATTTATCAAGTATTTACAACTGGAATCAATGAGATGCTACTGAATTCCCTATTATTCAGTACTGACCCAAAATATCGAGCATTTGCATTCTTAATTGAAGATAACTAGAAAAAAAAGAAAAAGAAAAAAAGAAAGAGAACTTACCTGAAACTCCCTCTCCACTGCATGGGCGGACTGGAGAATAACACCCGGTGGCTTCTTCCTCAGCACATACCGCTTAACGACTGGAGGCGTCCCGTTGCAAACAGCCTCAAGGCAGTACGTGGGATTTGACTGCCCGTGGCCGAATTGCGTGATAGAGAACCTCTCCAATTGGGGAGGCGACGGAAAGCCCTCCACGTGGGCCGTGGCGTACCGGAGCAGCGCCGCCTCGTCGAACCGGTGCGCCGGGTGTACCGGCCTCAGCAGCTGTGACGTCATTACCGCCATGAAATTGCCAAATCAAATAAGCTGATCGACGTGAAAGAAGATATTAGTTCCTTTCGTATCTCTCCCTCTTTTTTCCTCGCCTCTTAGCACCTCGTAGTCATTGACTCGTGAGAAAAGATGGGAACAGCCGAACTGATTTTAGCAAGGCTTTCAATTTCAAGTGATATATCTATTTATGTAACGGTTCATATTAGTGGTTCCACCAACCCATTACATGAATTCAGAGAGATAATGTTATTTATATCATCTCCATTAATAATTGATAGTACTATAGCAGCATTTTATTTCTGGAATTGTCATATTTTTTTAGGAAGGACTGGAGCCTCATTTTAACCATGGCATACAGAACTACAGAAATAACATGCTTCAGTTGAGTTCATTAGCGGAGATTGCTTCGATGTTGGTACGAATCATAATTTTTTTTTCATGTATTAGAAATAATTGTTGTCATGCTTATTATAAAATTAGAAATATTTAGTTTTTTTTTATTACAATCTGAAAATTATTTATTTTCTCACTAAAAATAAATATCTTTTTCATTTTTTCTTTCTTTGATTCAATTTTGAACTATTGTTTGATTGATTAGAATAACCATTTTTTTTATAAATCTTTATTTAATTTAAAAGTTTTAAATTGCTTATTCAGTTTTTCCATCAATACAAATCTAGTAGCTAAACTTTCACATAAGCATTGATCATTTAATTAATTATAATTTTTCAGTGGATTTAATTAATTATAATACAAAAAAATATTGATCGTAGTTGGACATCAAGAATGCGTTTGTTTAAGGAGAATGATAAATTAGCTTTTAATCTTGAAATTATATTAAATAAAGGGAAAATGAGAAATTTATATTTTTTAGTGGGGAACTAAGTAATTTTTAAGTTTTTATTTTTTATTTTTGATAATCTTGATAGGAGCTATCAAGTTTTACAACCACATCAACAACAGTACGAAAATAACCTACCCCATTACAACTACGTACCCATTACATTGCATGGTGTCTGATTTCAGATAAATTGCAACCACAACCTCCATTCATTTACTATTTTCTCAACCAACCTAACAGGGTCCGGTTGCTCTCCTCGAAATATGACTGCATTTCTCTTCTTCCATAAAAACCAGCACGTGCAGAAAAACAAGCTATGCCACTGTTTCTTGTTGCCACCACTCTGCAACCTGATGGAAGTGTCCCACACTTCCTCCACTGTCTCACCCGAATCCGACAGCTTAATTCCAATCCTGATCGATAGCAATCTCCAAACCAATCTTGCATGTGAACACTGGAAGATCAGATGAATAGCGGATTCCCAATCGCAATTGGAACACATAGGGCATTTGGGGTCAATCGCAATGCCTCGTCCGACCATGATATCTCTGGTAAGAATCTTTTCATGCAGCAACAATACAGAAAAGAATCTAGCGGATGGTGGTATTTTAATCTTCCAAATTTTATAGATTCGGCTCTGAATTTTACCACCTCCCACCAGCAGGTCATAGAACGACTTGTAATTTTTAAGTTTTGACGGGAGAAATTGTTTTTTTTTTTTTTAAAAAAAAAAAAAACTTTTGATAGATATGACAACAATTTCTTAATTTAAAAATAAGAAATTTAAGTGGTTTTTTAGATAGATAATTTGAGTGTTTTGATTGAGAAATTGACAATTAGAATATTTCAATGGGTGTATTAACAATTCTTCCAAAATTTTAAATAAATTTGAATTTTTTTTACTCGACTTAATTTTAATTCAGTTCATGCAATCAGATACCGTAGAAAAAATTTACTCCAACAGTTAGACAGTTGGACATCCTGCTTAGGGCTGTCAACGGGTATGATATGGGTCGGGTGGAAGTATTTTCATACCTGTATCCGTTATGACAACGAAAAAAATATTTACTCTTACTCATTTTTTCGAATACGATACGGATCAGGTAAACGGATAAAAAAGTGTTATTGACTTTTTGATTTGTGCTTTCGATAAAATAGTTTTCAAAACAAAAAAAGGGAAAAAATAATAATGAATACAACTAATTTGTATTATGAAAATTTAATAAAATACATAACTTATTTATTGTATCATGTATCATCTTTATACATACATACATATATAATTTTATTTTTAAAAATTATCTTATACGAAATCAGGTAAAAATAATGGAAAATTGTTATCCTTACTTGTACCTAATAAGTTAACGAAAAAAAATATTACCCTTACCTGTGATTTCGAATATGATACGGATCGGATAAAAAGGTAAAAGGGTGCCATTGACACTCTAATCCTCCTGTGGCGGTAAACAATTTCAATTCCGCCGTTTTTTTTTGGACGAAAATAGTAATGTTATATTTTTCAAAATATCTCACTCTCTAACCAGTTAGAATGATTGATAAATAATCAATCTACTTGTACTTCAGAAACCAAATCATTAAGCTAAAAAAAATCCTTGACCGTCTTATTTGATAATTATCCATTTCAGCCGGTCACAAAAATGAATATTTTCTTGAGTTCTACACATCAAATGGCTATATCCTATATAATTCATTAATGTTTTAAAAAAAAAAAATACAAGAATCAAATTAACAATAATAATTAAACAAAAGATTCTGTAGTACACTTAGATGATTCAGATTAACTTGATCGGTTGATTATACTAATTATCAAGACTCTCTTTAGATTAAATGATAACTTGTAGAAGTAATTTATTTTAATATATATTTATTAATAAAAAGTTTCTTATTAACAAACAGAAAGGAAAGCAAACGTTATGTGCTTCTTTTATCAGAATTAATTAATTAATTTATTTATCATAAAATATAAGAGGCTATGGTACTATGCATAATGCAGATTGGTTAATATTATGGTTCAATAATTTCATTTTTGAAATCCAAATAGTCGATTTGGATCCGTTCAACGTGATCTCCATAAAAAAAACATACTTTGCAAACTAAAATTTACATTTATTACAATTTTATTACTATTTTTTTGATAGATAGAACATCACTGCTTTTGAATAATCTATAATTTTGATTCAAGTGATTTCGTACCTAAATTTTTTTTAAAAGTATATAATTTGATCACAAGTATATTGTTTAGACTTAAAATAGAATATATTATTATTCCATAATACGGACCGAGATAGCAGAGCATTACTCTTTTACTAAACCGACACTGTCTTTCAAATTTCTCATCCTTAACATGAATAATGTACTGGAAATGTGGTGTCAAATATTGTTGGTTTGTGATGCCTTTAAGCACTTTTGTTACAATAAGAGAAATAAAAAGAATAATGCACAAAATTAATCACACTATGTTAGGAAGCACATCAATTATTTTCACATTTCACATAAATCCCGACCGGAACGGAGTTAGACTTTCAAACTATGGGAGAAATACATAATAGGAGTCAATTATATAAAAGTTTCATATTATGAACGAGAATCAATTTACAGTACCGATGACATTTTACTCTAATTTATACAGAAAATTAAATGTAAATATAAATATAAAAAATTTCAAAAAAAAGAGAGTCAATTGACACTCATTTATACAAGTTACACCCGCCTCTGAATCCCGAGTCCCTCGCCACCCTCAAATAACCCTTCAAATAATTTGATTAAAGAGTCCTTTGGACCGCCTCTAAAAACCGTCCAATATGTATCAAGATTCGTGCATGCAACTTTAAAATTTATGCAGTCAAGCGAGCACAAATCTTGATGCTCAAACAATTTGAACATCGAACTGAATTTGACTCAATGCCCATTGGACCGCCACCAACTTAGTATGACATAGGTAACAAACTGCCATCGCTGGCCAAATTCCCACAAATTATTAGTATTGTGCTCGTGCATCACAATGAAAATATATTATAAAATAACCATAAAATCTCATACAATTTAACATATTTTTGCAAAAAATTTAAACTAAATGATAAATAAAATAATATTTTTTAAATGACATATTAATAGGGGTGTAAACGGAGCTGATTCGGAGCGGATAATGTTAATACCATATCCGCATCCGTTTTTCAACAAGCGGATACAGATAGTAAACGGATATCAAAATTGAAAACCATATCCGTCTTAAACGGATACGGATACGGATAGTAAACGAATATCAAAATTGAAAACCATATCCGTCTTAAACGGATACGGATACGGATTCGAATACGAATATGAAGCGGATAATTGTCGGATATTGAGTAATTCTACTAAATTTCATAATTTGATTATCTAAATTGACAAAAATTTAAAAATCTTTTAAGTTTGCACAGTGATGATTATGCATGACTAATTGCTTATTAGTTCAGACAAGCAATCCATTATCCTAATAGATTATATGATTTTTCTACCAAGATTCTTGGACTTAAACGAATATGTATGTTTTTTGAAAATTTCACAAGGATGAAATGAATTGAAAGTTGCTGAAAGATTAAATTTTGGATCCGGATATATACAGATATCCGCTCCGTTTATATCCTCACGGAATTATCCGTATCCGTATCCGCATTATTTTTCCATATACTAAAATTATCCGTATCCGTATCCGCAAGTATCTGTATCCGTTTAATCCGGATACGGATAATAAGCAGATTCGGAGCGGATTATCCGCGGATAATCCGTATCCGTTTGCACCCCTACATATTAACAAATAACATGATATAAAAAAAAGACCACCATTTAATTTTCAATCAATCCAAAAATTCCTTAAATAACATTGAAGAATAAAAAAAATGATACAATTTGCATACAAAGAATACATATTGCATGTACATGTCTAAATAAATTAAAATTTCCACACGTAAAAAAAAACCTAAAAATAATAAATAGAATAAAAATATTCAATAAAAAACTGATATTTTATTTGAAATTTTATCTTTTTAATCAAAACCATTCACAGGTCAGGACATCTGCATGACGACCCAGATTCGCACAGTTCTCTCATTTATGACACAGGTAAACCAATTGCCCTGCCTGCTCAGATTCGAACAGTTCTCTCATTTATTATTACTGCCATGGCTGCCAAGATTCGAACAGTTATCTCTTATTATTACTCTTCCCAAAGAAACACGGACATTTTGTCATTATGACAAGCTAACAACAATATATAGTAATTAGAATATAAAGCCACAAGTTGGTTATATAGGCTTATCAACTTAGCACAATATACAAACAAGTGCAAATTTACTTGAAACCAGGTAGCTTCAGGATGCATAATCTAAAAAATTCCAAATGATCTTCAACTGTAGTTGCTACATATCAGTGCTCGTCATCAACTACAAGCGGTACAGATTTTGCCTAAAATCAGAAGCAAAATTATAAAATGTTAGAATGTAGAAATTATATACAAAAAAATACAGAACTGGTACAAAAAATGCAAAAGGAAATATCTTCTCTTTTTCTGTTCATATGAACTTGTGAAGCCTATTAAGATTCTTTTGCATTGACAATGAGTGGACGAGACATGTTTAATTCTGAGGTTTCCTAATTGGACGGTGAAAGTGAACACCCTTAGTTACCACACAGAAGTACATACCAGATCACGAAACTTCAGTATGTAAAACATCTCGAGGTAACGGCGGGTCTCACGCCTTTCAAGCTTAGACACATATTTCCAGAAGCTATACACTCCAGCCAGCATCATCAGCCTCTCTGAGTATTTCTTCCATGTGTACCTATGTATTATTAATGAACAATTCTTTTGTAAATTGTTTGCTCAATTTATTCCATACTAACCAAAAACATAACTGGAGGGAAAATAATGTCTTATGTTGTAGATGTAAAAAGGAGGTATTGGCAAAGAGTGGTCTCATATATATACAAATAGCCAAATTACCAATCCTCAATCAACAAAAGGAGAGTAACTATTTTGTAATGAAATTGGAGAACCCATAACCTATAGGTAAAGCAGCGACTTACTGACTTTTGGATTGCAATTGGTAACTGGTAACATGCAAAATTATGCAACAAAATGTATAAAAGTAAAACCTCTCATAAATACGCTGGAGACCACTTTCAGAAACTGTCTTCCAACAACCAGGGTCCTTGGTGCTTTTTTCGAAGAAGTCAACCAATACAGAGGCTGCCTGGTTGGGGTGGTACGGGTCTATGTGGAAGCCTGATATACCATGCTCTATTATCTCAGCGGGACCACCATGCAATGTGGCAAAGGTTGGGAGACCACATGTCATGGCCTCCACCACTGTCAAGCCGAAAGCTTCATAAAATGCCGGCTAAATTAAAGGCAGACCCGAATTAATTTCATTACATCTTCTATCATTTCTATATGGAAGTGATGCAGATTAAATTTTAGAAGCATCACAGCTCCAACATATTTGCAGTTTGTAATATCGATACATTTTTCTTTGTTCCTTTTTTCTAATTTTAACTAGAGATTCATTTTAGTAAGACATTCTTTATTTTTTATCACGCTCATTTAATTTGTTGTGAGAAAGGAGAAATAATAAAAAAAAGGTGAAATTAAGTCAAATCTTTCTTGTGTTTACTACTCATCTATATTTTCTATAAAGTAGGAAAATTATAAATTTTCCAAAAGTGCTCATAACATATAGCAGAGGGAGGGAGGGATGTGACATTTATTAAAATCTTGAAATTTCATATTTACATTGTAGAAACATAATATAGGGAACAATTTTGTATACTAATTTATACATCCAAAGCGAATATGAATATATAACTCAAATATACACATTGCTTTCTTTTTTAACCATAGACAAACAATAAAAATGAGTAACAGACTCCCTTTCCTTATTGATATATCATTTTATTTATAAACCAATATTTTTAAACATTTTTCAAAAAGGTAATAAACATAAGGAAGAAACTTTGGATTCTCTACATATATGGGGGCAAATGACGTAAGAACTTTACCTGAACAAAAACACCTTGGGTATCAGCAATATAGCGGTATAGCTCACCATTGCGGGCCCGGTTTGTCTGGGCCGAGATCCACCTAAACTGGCCAAATAAGTCATAAGTCTTTATCAGCTCGTGCATTTTTTCAATCTCCTGAATTTCTTCCCGGTCGTTGGATCTCTTCACATCATTGTAACCCGCTACCACAACCAAGTTAGCAAGTTCTCTTAACCGGGCACATTTAGCAAACATCTCCACCAGACCCGTTATATTCTTGACCTTATCAAGCCGTGCCATAGAGAATATGATTGGCTTGGAGCGATCATCCAACTGGCCACTGTTATAAAAAGCAACATTAATTTTTAATTCTAATTTTAGCGTTGCTTCAAAGAGAACTCAGTCAATTTATAATTATTAATTATAAATGTAGTGCACAAGCATCCAAAAAGGAACTCAGTTACTCACAGGTGCTCATCATTTTGATCTGGGTCAAAAAGAAGATTCTCAATTGATCCATGAAGTGAGGTAAGCCTTTTCTCCTTTTCTGTGTATGGGAAGTAAATTGACATATCTGCCCCTGGAGAAACTATGTTGAACTTGGGGTCAAAAACATCAACTCCATGGACCACACGGTACAGACCAGGCATGGTGAAAGCTGTGTGGCTCTCATACTGGCCAACTGTGTTTTTACTGACAGAAAAAGAGTAAACAATTTCATAAAACCACAATTAAGATAATATCCATGATATTAATTATGATAGAAGTAACAGCAAATAATAGAGAACCTTCCGGCAATTTCTTGGTAGGTGCTAGTGATGATAAAATCAGCATTATTCATTGCAATTAAATCAGCAGTAAACTGGCACGAGAAATGATACTTCTCTTCAAAATTCTTCCAATAGATGTCGGAATCAGGATACTTTGTTTTCTCCAATGCATGAGCTATGTTGCACTACATTATATTGCATAACAAACAATGTTAGGACAAATATTTACATAGATAATTAGTCCCTTTTAAGAATACAAACTAAGATCATGCCTGTGTTATCCCCATCTTGCATGCAAGCAAAGAAGCAACAAGATTGCCATCACTGTAGTTACCAATTATAAAATCTGGGGTACCCTGTAGTTCCGCCACAATCTCACTTATTGCGTCCTAGATACAAAGACATGTAATTATGTAAGATTGCATAGTTTGATTTGAAAGGACTATTAGATGAGGCAAATATGGTTCTTAATTCCTCATTAGGTTTTCAATTGAGCAACTGAACATTCACTTGTGTACTTAATTGTACATTTGGTATTTTGAGTATGGTTTAATGCGGACTCCGGACTAGTTATAAAATTGGGCAACTAATACCATCCAATTCTGATTATTACTTATATATTTGATACCTCAGCAAATCGCTCCAAGTATGGCCACACATCAAACCGCGAAATCCATTTGTGTAAAATTCCCTTCTCATTTCGAAATGGGACCCGCAATATGTATGTATGCTGTGTCCCACTAACCCTCTCTAGCCTCTGGTTGACAGTTGTCCCTTTAGCATCTGGTATCAGTCGAGTCACCTTTAATTAGTCAAAAAGGAAATCAGCATAGATCTTGCAAGAATGACTCCAATAAACCAATGAGGCAACAGCACAGTAACTAAGTTACAGTACTGACACGACATGTAGCAAAATCAATCAACAAGTAAACAAATAAACAAATAAATAAAACAAACAAATAAACAAACAAACAAACAAACTCACAATAAGAATCTTGGGGTCAACATCAAGCCCCTGCTTTTCCATCCTCAATATCATCTCATTCTCTAGTGCTCGTACTTGATCCAAAATATACACAACCTGCAAACCACATTTTAAGCAAGAAATTGCAATTGCATCCATATCGCACAATACATCAAAAAATAAATTAATAAATCAAAGTATTGCAGAAGTAAATGAAAACAGAGAAAAGGTACTATTTATTACGGATCATATGGTATTTTACATTGTCATTTACACTTTCACTTTGTATTCCTTTACTAAATTTTCCCAAGTCCATTTCTTTCAGTTTTTTTCTTATTTTTAAATCTGTACTTATTGTTTATCTGTCTTAATATTTGGAATTTCCAGACTTTATGTCATTAATGCCAAGTAAAAATAAATATGCATTGAAATTTATAATATCTTAAGAATTAACAATGTTATTTCATATTAAGGTACCTGGCCACCGGTGTCAGGCAAGCCCAGAACATTGGCTTGGCCAAAATAACCATGAGGAGAAAATACAACAACATTAAACACCATTGGAATTCTCCCAAGAAACGTTTCTAGTGTAGACGGGTCAGGTGCCTGAAGGATGTCCAATAAGAGATGGATCATCTCCAGGACCCGCTCTGCTGTCTCCCCCCAGCCCTTCTCCAAGCCCATTTCTTGAAATCTAAATATATTTGCAAGATCAATTAAAATTTTTTTTGTGGTAAAGAAATTTGATTTGTTTACCATTTTGTGGTAAAATTGCTGTTTACTGGGTTCTATAAGAATTGCGGTTCTACTATTGGGTTTATTTACAGATAGAGCCACTTCGCAAAAGAGTCCTTACTACTGGATTTATTTACAGATAGAGCCACTTAGCAAAATAGTCCTTACTACTGGGTTTATTTACAGATAGAGCCACTTCGCAAAATAGTCCTTACTGGGTTTATTTACATTCCTTATCTTAATAGATTTTTACAAAAAATCTATGTTCTATATATGCTTGGTCTTCTTTAAGAAAAAGTGTATATAAGATCGAGATTTTACTAAGTACTCTCTTGTTCTTCATTCACATAAGTATTTCCTACAAGAAGTACCCACTCCCAAGTACCACTAATGTATTAGAATTCCCATGATAGGTGGTGGTAAAGAACAGCTGGTCCAACAGTACTTGGAAGTTTAAAGTTTTACTGATTAGCAAATTGAGAGTAGGGAGTGTCGGCTGGAAGCTTCAATAGATAATCTTCAGCCTTCGACAGCACAGATTGAAGCCTTGATATACTTTGGATTCTGTCATTTACCATCAGCACCTGCTCAAGAGTAACACAAGTCACCACATGCATTTTATAAAAAATCAGATATAGAGAAACTCAACCTTAATTTGTTGAGACATCATTGCAACAAGTAATGTTATATTAAAGCAAGATTGGATAAAGCTTTTGCCCCAATTGCATAATCAGTTGCTAAGTTGATAAATTTAGGTGAGGCTGAATTAAAATTGATTTTAAATTGTCCAAATTGGTACCCCCCATGGTACCAGTAGCGTTTGGTGAGATAGTAAAATAACCACTTATATTGTCCTCTAAATCCAGTTTCACTGTTGAAACTTATTCAAGGTTTAATTGATATTAACTTTGAATTAAATCTTAAATAGAGCACGTTATAAACTTCATATATATAAATTTAAACAACTTACATGGCCTTTATGCCTGTGAGCCCGAAGAAAATCAAGCAATGGCTCCAAGCAATCTCTATTGCGGAACATACTTGAAGAGAGATGCCTATTTAAGAATTGCACGCCATTGCCAATTGAAGAAGAACGGCTTGGTTTTGGGTAATTAGCATTGAATGGCTCGAAATCAAGCTCAAGAACATGTGAATCTTGAAGGCTGTAATGTACTTATATTGTGTCAGAATCAAAGTCTAATCAGGTAAAGTAATTTATTGATTCAATTAAGTAATAAAAGCACTTAATCTTTGGTTCATAGAAGGAAAACAAGGATCATGTTTGGACTAAAAATTAAGATAATATTTCCAATAGGACTTATTTTTATATGATTTCTGATAAATAATTAAATATGAGTGAGGCTATGGTATTATGCATAGCGCATATTGGTCCAAACAGTCGATTGGAACCATTCAACATGATGTCCATATGAAAATGTACATGTAGATCAAATTTTACATTTTTTTACTATTTTTTTAGATAGGTAGAAAATCACACGATCTAAAGAATTTAGATCATTCAAAAGTAGTGAACGGTTAGGATAAACTGTTTGGACTTTGGAAACGAAGATATTGATCCATAGTAGCTATGCATAGTACCATAGCCTCACTCATTATATAGCACTCTTTCTCTTAAATCTTAATCAACTGCAATTAGCATACATACTAAAGACACTGTAATCTGACAATTCCATTTTTAAGTGGAATGCAAATATGTTTGCTTAGACCATATATGATCCCACAACAATCAGATCAAGTCTAATTTGATAATTTATCACTTACTAGCCATTAACTAGTTCTTCCTTGAATCTTAGGTACTCAGAAACATTCAATTGTTCCACATTTAGTTCGTATATATTGACGCGCACATATTCCCATACACCTGGTCTTGGCCGCACGGCTATGGCCACAAATGGTGGCAGAACAATAGCTTCCTACAAAAATTACACATATCGATAACTGGAACTTATTCTCTCTCCATTAATGTTCAAGCTGGATGGATATATGTGTTGATGCTTTAGACCCTCACAGAGTCTGGACTCTGGAAGTTGGAACTATGAGGCCGGTACAAGATTTTCTTGAGTAAAAAGGCACGGTCAATGTAATGGAGAGGTTGAAATGCCGGTTGTCGTAAGCTATGCGAAATATAAGACAGCAGTATGCGGCGCCCGCCACGTGTTGCAGAGAAAGAAGTAGGACCGACAGAATTTGTTTCATCGCATAGCAATTATTATTTGATATAATATACTAATAGAAGTCGATCAAATTTTTTATTTAACCAAAATGAATTCAAATTGCTCTCGACTTTTCCAAAAATACCAACAGCATGTTCGAATGTTTTGGTAAAATGTGGGTCTGGATTTTTGGCGAGTTAAGGAAATTATTTCATTTGGAGTTGGGATCACAATTTTTTTTTTTTTTTTTTTTTTTTTTTTTTTTTTTTTTTTTTTTTTTTTTTTTTTTTTTTTTTTTTTTTTTTTTTTTTTTTTTTTTTTTTTTTTTTAAAATTTTTTTTTTTTTTTTTTTTTTTTTTTTTTTTATAAATTTTTTTTTTTTTTTTTTTTTTTTTTTTTTTTTTTTTTTTTTTTTTTTAAAATTTTTTTTTTTTTTTTTTTTTTTTTTTTGTGGGAGGGGAAAAAAAAAAAAATTTAAAATTTGTTTAAAAAAAAAAAAAAAAATAAAAATTTTAAAAAAAAGGGGTTTTTTTTTTTTTTTAAAAAAAATTTGTTTTTTTTTCCCCCAATTTTTTTTTAATTTTAAAAATAAAAAAAAAATTTACAAAACTTACTCTGAGGCATTGGAATTTGAAAATTGTCAAAATCGAAAATTAAAAACCGAGAATTTAATTGCCGGTTCTAAGTTTTTTTTTAAACAGAATTATTTTATAATTTTATAAATTTTTTTAAATATTAGAAATATTTTATATATTTCTTTGAAAATAGATGAAATACTATATAATTTGATTTATTAGAAAAACTGTGACAAATAACCTAGATCAATATTTTTCAAGTCGGATTTTTTGCGGTTGTAAGAAAAATTAAAATATTTTTTATGTATTATTGGAAAAAAATAAAAATATCTGAAATCTGAGTTATTGATCCCAGTTTAAAAGTTATTTCTAGGTAAATACAAAAAAAAATTTGAATTCTTCTATTTTTGCAAAAAAAAAATCTGATGATTCTCTGGTTCAATCTTACAAATTCTCTCAATTTTTTTTTCAAAAATAGAAGAATCTAAATAATTTTTATATTTATCTAGAAATGACTTTTGAACAGGGATTGATAACTCAAATTCAAAATATTTTTTTTAATAACAAACAATTAAATATTTTAATTTTTCTTACAATCGTAAAAAATCCAGCCTGAAAAATATTGATCCGAGTTATTTGTAGCAGTATTTCTAATAAATCAAATTATACAGTATTCCCTCTATTCTAAAAAAATATATAAAATATTTATAATATTTCAATAAAAAATAAATAAATTATAAATATTTTTGTTAAAAAAAAAATAGAAACCGAGAATTAAATTTCCGTATTTGCAAACCGAAAATTATTCTCCAGTTTCGGATTGTCTGGAACCGGAAATTATTTTTGCGGAAAGTTTAGTTGAAACCAAAAATTTAATCTCTAGTTTAGACACTTTTTCAAATTTCAGCGTCCTAGAATATGGATTTGTAAATTATTTATTAATTTTGGATATTAATAAAACTTTCGGTGTTTCAACTGTCGGTACCATGCATCAGCCATCATTTGACATTTGAAATATGGGCTTAGTGACAAGTAACTTGTTGGCCCTGGGCCCTTCTACAGAAAGCGAATAGTCGAGTTTTGTTGAGATAAAAAAAAAAAAGAGAACCTAGTTTGGGCACACAGATTCGCTGTGAGCGGTAGGTACATCAAAATAACAAAAACAGTGAAACAAAAATATAGTATTATGGTATTACTGCCAAATTAGGAATATCTATTTTTTTTAATACTTTTGAATCTGAAAAATTAGAATAAAATTCTAGCACTTTTTTTTTTTGTTTTTAAACTTTCCAGGCACTTTAAAATCTATAATTACTTATTGATGCTTTATATTGCATCGATGTGCACTTTTCTGTTTCAGTTAAGATATAATTGTTGACAGTGTCATGCAATTTTGATTAAGTCAACATTACGTTTTTAGTAAATGAGAGATTGGAGGCTACATAATATTTCTCCAAGAAAAATGTTTCTCTTACTTTTTTCCCTTGTTTCGGGAAAATAATCCAAAAAACAATGTGGCAAAGAAGCAAGTGAATTTTTTTTTTAATAAAACAAGGGAAACAAATAAAGGTTTGTTAATTATCCAATATACGAAAGCATTGATTTATAACCTTAAAACAAGAATATATTCTTCATCCATTTTTTTTAAGCATATGGTTTGTTTGGAGACATAACTAATAACTTAATTTCATCTATAATTATTAATTTTTCCTTTTTCATATTTCTTATTTATTTTAGATACTTTAAACTTATTTTCTTTCATTACTTTCATTTTCAGCGTCTCTTCCTATGTTGGTTACTATAACGCAGGATAATTTATATTTCTTAGTAAGTAAGAAGCTACAATATTTCTGACATTATCTATTCATAACTGGTTACATAATATTATGTTCCCCTGAATAACATTTTTTTGCAAGTAGAGGATTTTTATTTATAAAAATGAGAGAATTTCTATTTCATCATGCTAAATCACATATATGAAATATAGCTATAGGCAAAGGGGGATAAAATTGTGAATTGTAAAATTGGAAATTGGAATAATAATCTTTCTCAAACAAAAGAGCAAAGCGAAATATTTAGTTTCTCTTTTGAGATGAATCCTTATCCAAATGCCCCGAACCAGTACATGTTCGAATCCCCAAAAGAAGAATATCCCATATGCCGTGTTTTTTTTACATACAAAATAAATAAATAAATAATAATAATACACACTATTACAACTTAATTGCTAAAATATTCAAACCGTCCCACTGTGAGGCGGTTTGGTACTGCTATAGTATTTTTTTTAGAATCTTAATATTTTCATCTAAAAATGTTCAAATTTTATAGCAAACAAAAATATTCAATTTTATACTATATTCTCAATTTTTTTTTTGAAGATCTTAATATATTCATTTAAAAATAAAAAATGAAAAGTGTTCAATTTTATAACAAATTTTTTTTTTCAAATTTACACTATTTCTCAATTTTTTTTTTAAGATCTTAATATTTTTTATCTAAAAATAGAAAATAAAAATGTTTAATTTTATAACAAATAAAAATGTTCAAATATTACACTATGTCCTCAATTTTTTTTAATATCTTCATTTAAAAATGGAAAATAAAGTGTTGCAAACAAAAATATTCAATTTTACACTATGTCCTCAATTTTTCTTAAAATCTTAATATTTTCATCTAAAAATGAGAAATGAGAAATGTTCAATTTCATATCAAACAAACATTTTATATCTAACAAAAAAATTGAATATTTTTGTTTGTTATAAAATTGAACACTTTTCATTTTCTATTTTTAAATGAATATATTAAGATCTTAAAAAAAAATTGAGAAAATAGTGTAAGAATGAATATTTTTATTTGCTATAAAATTAATATTTTTAGATGAAAATATTACAATCTAAAAAAAAGTTACTATAGCAGTACCAAACCGCTCCACAGTGGGACGGTTTGGATAAAAAAAACTGAAAAATAATAAAAAATAAAAAAAATTACCTTAATAGTACCAAACCGTCCCATTGTGGAATTCACATCCTCTGATATATCTCAAACTTTGCCGTGACTTTTTGGAATATCTCAATCGTCCAAATACATTCTGCACGAATCTCAAAGTTCAAATAAAACTAAGCCCCTACGCTTCTCCGAATAGACCCCGGACACGTTGGTCTTGCAAAAATTGAGATATCTCAGAGGATACGGACCGCTCATTGTGGGACGGTTTGGATATTTTGACAATTAAATTACAATAATAGGTATTATTATTATTTTATTTATTTTTTGGGTATTTAAAAAAAAAACACGGTCCCATATGGGTTTGGCCATATATAACCTGACATTTGGGGCAGCTCTTAAGTAAATTCTAGAATTTCTGTCTTTTATTCATGGACTAGAACAAGAAATTGACAGTTCGGATTTAGGATGACGTCTCTATCTTGGAAGGACAATCCAAATTGAACATGTGAATTTAGTCAGATGCATGTACATAAAATTATTTTAATTCTTAGAGATAAATGAGAAAGTTTTTCTCTGTCTTAAATAAACAGAAGAAATTTATATTTTATAAAAGAATAAACTTTTATTAAGTAATAAAGGTAATATTTTTTTATAAGAAGTTGCATATTTAAATTTTAATGTGATTTTTTTTCTTAATATTAAATAGTTAGATAATTTGATCTCTAGTTTTTATTAAAAATAAAGTATAATTTATAGAAAATAGAGATTAGAGAGTGTAATTAACTTAATTTTGTTTTGCCATTTTATATTATATATGTACTCGTTTCCTCGTTTTGTATCTTCATCGTCAAATTATTTCAAATCTAGAGTGAACTAGGGTGTTCTTAAATTCACCAAGTCTCTTTTGTGAATCCAAACTCTAATAAACCAAACTCTAATAAAAGAGAGGGTAAGATGAATTTTTTCTTTTTTGGTTTAAAGATAAAAAAAAAACTAGAAGTTAAAACTACATAGATTTATAATTTAAATATTTGTAGATAGATGTTTAAATTCTTGCATAAAATATTATCAATAAAACTTTAAAACTTAAAATAAAAGTATTAAAAATGAAAATCAGATAAAATTAAAATATTTTTTTATTAAATTAGTTGAGAGCACACTCGAATATATGATAGCTCGGAAGCGAGAACATTCCTCTAAAAATTATGACAAAACACGTATGTATAGACTTGTCCAAACACTGTCGACGTGTACTGTTTCATATATGAGGAGGGATCGAGTTATAATAATTTTGAGTTACCACAAAGTTACAACAACGGTTATTTTTATTTTTAAAATTCAAATCGTCGATCCAAACCGTTCAACATGATTATCTAAATAAAATGTGGTTTTAGATCAAATTTTTTATTTTTTTTGAATTTTTTTACTATTTATTAAGATAGGTACAAAATTCAATGGTCTGAATTTGACTAGTTTTTGTAAAATACTTAATAAATAGTAAAAAAATTAAAAAATATATATAAAATTTGATCTGAAAACATATTTTATTTAGATAATCATATTGAATGGTTTGAATCGACAATTTAGACTTTGAAAATGAAAAATAATGTTATTATAATTTTGTGGTAACTCAAAATTGTGGTAATCGGATCCCTCTTTATATATTTAGACTTATCGTACTTTCTAAATACGACATTTAAATCATAATAAACAAAAACCCAACGCGATACGTCTCCAGTTTCACTATCCACTTCCCTTTTTTCAGAAGATCCTGGAAATTGAAACCTTATCCATTCAATTCAACTGAGAATTAAATTCTGATCCATTCAACTGAGAATTAAATTCTGATCCATTCAACTGAGAATCGCCAGTGGCTTGAAGAATCTGGGCAGCATCTGCAACCGAAAGGCATAGGGAATCAGCGAAGGATAATATTGTAGCGAGAAAAACATATCCACAACCGACATGTACATGTGATGTATAATGGTCTTCCACTTCGAATTATTTTTAGAAACTATAACAAAAAAATTTATCAAAATTACTTTAGTTTTTGTAAAAACCATAAAAATTGAGATATCATTTTATTCCGAACTGTTTTTTTTTTTCTTTTCTTTCAGGACTGAATTACTATTTCGGTACAAGATGTTTTCACAAATTTTACACCAACTACATTTTTTTTTTAAATCTATAAAAACAGTTTGGACCGAAATAATATCTTTGTTCTTATGGTTTTTGTAAAAACCAAAATAATCAAATTGGTTTGATAATTTTTTATTTATTTATGGTTTCTAAAAAAAAAATTCTTCGACTGTTCTTTATAGGTTTGAAAACGAAGCGAAAAATATTTTATTCGTATTTAAAAATTAGATACGGATTGAATATCCGTTTAATAAAGATATTATTTTTAAATTTTAATTATTCATATTAAAATTTCTACAAATAGCCTTACGATTGGTGTTAATCAAGCACATGCGAATTCAGACGCAGAGTGAACGGCTTCAACTTGTTATTTTAGAATTTGGTTTGATATCATACCCGCAACCTCCTCTATTTTTCTTCTGCGAATTTTCTGCTATTGAGCAAAGCAATTTTTATTAACCGGATCTATCTCTTCTGTTTACCCTAGCTATGCACAGAAGACAGCAAACTCATGTTCTCGGTAGTGGAAAAAATAATTCAGGTGAAAATCCGAAGTAATCTAAAAGTATATTCGGAGAGGAGAGAATAGAATGGATATGGCTGGCGGCTGTAGCTAGCGGAACTATAGGAGATTCTACATATATATTGCACAAAGAATTAGAATCTCCTGTTTTGCCAAATTTTTGCTTTGTATCGCCATATGTTTATAGATCAGTGTTCTAAGTAGCTAGCTATAGCTACGCTATAACTCTGCTATAGTTTTTTTAGACTATGAAAACTATGCTATGAGATAAATTAAAGTGCACTATTTCAACTACGGCTGCTATAGCTGTAATAGCTAATCGCCTTTACCGCTACGCTATGTGCTATTGTTTCTGCTATGCTACATGAGTTTTTTTTTGCAATTTACATGATATGGATTCTTCTGTTCATATTTCTGATACTACATGATCTGCTATAAATAAGTATGTTAAAATGAACTATATGTTTTTGTTCTTATTTGTGATTTAGTCTCTCATTCTATATTGGAAAATATTCAAATATTAATTCTTTCTTTTGTTTTCTCTTCGTCTAGTATTCACCTGTAAAATTATCACCGTCCATTTTATTGAAAACTGATTTTGATTATTATAATATATTGTAAAATATTCATATAGGTATACTAACTTGATTTCATTTATAAAATTAATTGTTCTTCGTCTATTATAATTTGTAATACTATGAAATATGAACTATTAAATAATGTTATCTTGTATATCTTTTTTTCCCTTATTATTTGCATGACTGAAAAAAAAATATAGACTTAGATCAGTTATCATTTAGTTATTATTCAAATTCTCTAATATTGATCATGTTAATAATTAATAAAATATAGACTATAAATTTTGAAAATTAAAAAAAACATTATGTATGAAAACTTTCGTTATAGTTGTGCTATTCGTTATAACTTTTTTTTTTGTCTCCCTGCTATGCTGTTATAATAGTTATTTAGGACCTTGTTATAGATATATAGATATCAATATCGAGTGTGTATGAAGTATGATACATTTGAAAAAGGAAAGTATTTTTTTGGGGCGGAAACATCGCAACAATCGTAATAATTTTAACAACAGTCACAACAACTATAATGATAATAAAAATAGTAGTAATACATCAGAATGATAACAATAATAATATAAT
Source organism: Carex cristatella (assembly GCA_024447775.1). Lineage (NCBI taxonomy): Eukaryota > Viridiplantae > Streptophyta > Magnoliopsida > Poales > Cyperaceae > Carex > Carex cristatella. Next base: position 907,558 of record JAJHPF010000024.1, on the reverse strand, counting down.
ATTAACAATAATTTTATTAGCCATAATTAGTAATAGTGTATTAGGATGATAATTAAATAATCACCACACATCAGAAACCGATTTCATATGTCACATTTAAGATCGACTTGACCGAATCTTAGACTCTTGACCCAAGTCAACCAAGTATTCGACATTAACCTCCTATAAATTACCAGCCATGGTTAGTTATCATCCTGCAAAAGCCAGAACACAAACTAATCTGCAGATTTAACACACATAATCCCTTGCCTTGATACACTTAACCTTTCCTCAAATGGACTATTCGACTTACGAAAGAAATAACCAGCAGAGGTTGGCTCCCGGAACCACCCGTCAATACGATTCCATGCCTAAAGATATTGACAGCAACGAGGCGGTCAGGATGTACGGCGGGGCTGTGTATACGACATATTCAACGAAAAAGAAGGCAACATATCAGCACGACAATGATACTAATTATCCTAGGAGCAATGTTGACTATCACTCCGATGGTCAAAATATTGAGAAGAATCAGTATAATCACAACTGCTATTACAAGTTTACAACAACTACTACTACTACCAAACAAAACAACCGCCTGAGGATGTACAAGGTTTGATGAAAACTAGGTTTTCTCTGTATCATACATGTTGAAGTACGTAGCTAGAACTTTCACAGATTCTAGCCCCATGTAGTAATTAATTAAGTGACGTATGTTTCTGAAATTTAGAGCTTTATATATATGTCATGCATGCAGTGTATATTGTGTCATGTTAATTTTATGTGAATTTGGTTTAGAACAGTTAATTATAAGTCATGTGGGCATCTCTTATAATGATCTCTTTATATGATTTTAGCTAATTACAAAAATCTTTGTACAATATTCTCATGCTTGTTACTGCCACTGATTAATTAAGATATTAATTTGTTTGGATTAGTTTTCTCACTATGTTGTTATAGAAATCAGTAAATGTGAAATCAATGATAGCAATATAGAATTAAAGAAAGTCTTGGGAATCTGTTCGAACAATTATTGGTGAGATGCTTTAAGAAAATATAAAAGGTGCTCTGCTTTATAAAAGGTAAGCAATTTCCTTTTGAAAGAAGGTTCAATGGCCTCTTTTTCTGTAAACTTTGATAACTATAGCAGGTCACAGTTTAGCTAAACATAGGCCAGCACAGTTAATTATGATATTATGTTAATATGTAATCAAGAACAAGAACACGAACAACCGATATTAAGTGAAAATGAAAGTTAATTAATTGATATACATAATATGCTAAAAAAATTTTATCGTGTATAATCAAATTTTATAAAGGATTTTAATTACACAATCGATATTGAAGTTTAAAAGATAAGTGAGTGATGTGTCTAGTTTTTTTTTTTTTAAATACTTAATATCTTAGATATGAATACTTGATATATATGTTGGATCTTAATCCAACGTTGACCATATATGTAATATAATTATGAATTGTTTACTATCATATATGATTGTCACAATTAAAGTGATCTAATATGGAATTAAGATATTATACAATCTATGTATTTAATAGGATGTGGTTCATAAGTGTCTAGAACAATTTGGACAAAGATCAAATCATTGATGGACTGATTCTGAAATTTGCAATTGAGAAAACTGCATTTTGGAAGCCCAGTGTGGGTGGTCCACCCGCACTGGCTCTTGAGTGCGGACGCACTCAGTACTTAGCCAAATTTTGGAAACATTTTGGGCTCCCAGTGCGAGTGGTTCACCCGCACTGGATTTGAGTGCGGACGCATTGGATACTAAGCCAAATTTTAGGAACTTTGGACAACACAGGAAAAGTCCGAGCGTAATGCGGATGCATTGGAACCCCCGTGCGGACGCATTCGGTATTTAGCCAAATTTTGAGAGCTTTTGGGAGGCCCAATGCGGGTGGTTCATCCGCACTGGATCTGAGTGCGGACGCACTCAGGAAATTCAGAAAAGTCCGAGCGTAATGCGGACGCATTGAGAACCAGTGCGAGTGAACCACCCGCACTGAGGACTTAGTGAAAATTTGGGGTTGAATTTTAAGGCGGTTATTTGGACACGAATTATCTCAGTGCGGACGCACTGAGATCCAGTGCGGGTAAACCACTCGCACTCGCACTGCCAGAATGTGTAAACTATATATAGATGGGTCCCCAAGGCACAAGATAACCAACTATTTTTAGAAGTTATTCTCTACAGAATAGAGTGCCTTTCTCCTTTCTTCCACCATCAAAGAATTGAGAGAATAATTCTATTTAGAAAATTGGAGAGAAATTCTCAAAAGGCGATCTTGTTGCTTTGAAAGACCTAATCTAAGATCCAATCAAGAGGGCGAGTAAGGAAGAACTAGAGTCTTGTCTCGCGCTCACGGAGACGTTTGCTGCTCCAACTTCGGATTTGATATTCCATGGCAAACAACATGGAATCAGGTATAGTATTCCGCACTAAAGATTATGTTTTGGATATCTTTGGCATAGGCCGGTCCTTAGGTTAAGGTGGGGATTGTTTCTTCTTTCATGGGGTGTAAGTGTTTAACCCCTAGATGAGATGTAATTGTTTGATCTCTAGATAAGGCGTAATTGTTTGGCCTTCATGATTCGCCAACAATATATTAATACTTGCGCACATAGATATTCATATTGGCGCGCGCTAGTTGTAAAATCTTTTAAATATTAGACTGTTCTCAAGTAGTTAGTGGCCTTTCCAGGTAGTTAATAGTTTCTCAGGTAGAAAATGATTGAGTGACATAATGACAGATTGTTATAGAAAGACAGCCAGGCGCTTCCTACATAATATTATGTACTCGATCGTCAATAACATTTTTTGCAAGTAGAGGATTTTTAGAGCATTTCATCGTGCCAAATTACATATATATGATATATAGCTATAGGCAAATGGGAGATAAAATTGGGAATTGGAATAATAATCTTTCTCAAACAAAAGAGCAAAGTGAAATACTTTAGTTTCTCTTTTTATCAAGTGAAATGAATCCTTATCCAAACGACAGGAAGCAGTACATGTTCGAGCCCCAAAAAGAAGAATGGATTTGGCCCATATATAACCTAGCATTGGTGGCAGCTCTTAAGTCAATTCTAGAATTTCTGTCTTTTATTCATGGGCTAACGTACAGTAATAAAAAAAATCGATAAGATCCGATGAAGATTTCTGTGCCAGGGAACAGAAAAAAAAGAAGGAAATATGCCTTAGTACCTTGGGAGAATGTATGTATTGCTAAATAATTTGGGGATTTAGGTGTATTAGACTTATATGAAATGAACATTGCTTTACTTCTAAAATAGTGGTGGAAATTTAATAGTGAGTATAGTGGTCATTGGAAAACTATCATTACCTACCAATGCATTGACCATCAGACCCCCTTTTTTCCATTTTGGAAAGCCATTTCTACATTAGAACATCTTGGCTCATATAGCATACAGTACGTATCTGGAGAGCACACCAACTGTTATTTTTGGACTGATATTTGGTACCAGAACTGCATCTTAGCGACTAGTCCAATACTCTATAAGAAATGTTGTACTAAGCATATCAGCCTTCAAGAGGTATTCTCAAGGGTTACAGGTACAGTTTCAGACTAGCTTAGAAGGTTTTGATTTAATTGAGTGGACTGAAATTCTTAGCATTATTAGCTCTTTCTCATTTACTTCTCCTTAGGATCAACTTATTTGGCGTTGGAACCACACAGGGAAGTTCACTACGAAATCTATGTACACCTTTTTAAACTTTAGAGGAATATTGCCTATGGTTCAGGATCTGATTTGGTGGTGTAGTCCGGTACCTCCGAAAATACACATATTCATGTGGCTGACCTCACATAACAGTATACTAACCAAAGATAACCTAACCGCCCGAGGGTGGGAAGGTTCCCAAACATGTCTCTCTTGTGTCCATGATGATACCATTACACAATTGTTTTTACTATGCCCTTTAGGACAGCAGGTTTGGTTTTGGCTTGGTAAAAGTCAAGATTACATGCATGGTTCTGAAAATCGGCCGAGTCAACTCCGAATCGGCCTAGTCTGATCTGATTTATACCCGCTTTTCTCGGATGTGCGATTTTCTGAGAGAAATTGGATGAGCAGTGAAGGAATCGGCCGATTTACACCGATTCAACCCGATTTACACCGAGTTGAGCCGATTTAAATAAAAAATTTCCAATTCGAACGGGACAGGAAGGAAGGAAGAAGAAAGGCGGAGGAGAAGAAGAAAGGCGTCCTTCCTTCCTGTGCTGTGCCATTCTCACTCACCGAGTTGAGTCTCAATCGCAGAAGAAGAAAGACGGAGGAGAAGAAGAAAGGCGGAGAAGGAAGAAGGTCTGGACGCGCAGAAGAAGAAAGGAAAAGTGGAAGCGGAGGCTAGCTGTCAAAGGGTTTTAATTGTTTGAACGGTTTGAGATTTCTCTAGTAATGTGCTAAATGTAAAGGGGTTGACTTTAAGATTAGTGCTAAATGTATTTAATGTGTTTGAACGGTTTGAGATTTCTCTAGTAATTAAAGAGGATTTTAATTGGTTGGCACTAGGAACAAACATATTTAATCAAACCAAAGTTTGAGTTTATAAATTTTTATGAATTTCGAATTTTTATTTAAATAAATAATTTATTTATGAACTCCATCAAAGTCTTTAATAAAATTATTATTATTATTCTATAATTTCTTAATTATAATCATGTTGCTAAAAATTCATATTCTAAATTACATATTTGTATACCAAAGAAAAGTGAGACTTATTTTAATTAAAAGTCCAATTTTGTATTCTAAATTCAGATTCTAAATTACATATTTAAAAAATTAGGCCTTGAGCTTTTCAAGAGATTAATTTAGTTAAAGCAGGTAATTTTGTCAAAAATAGTGTCTTATTGTAAGATTTTTGTTTGTCAATATGTTGTACCATGTCTTCATTATTTTTAATTTAATTTAATGATGTCATGCGAGCTAGTATAAAAATTGTTTTAACTTGACATTTTTACTAAATTGTTTGCAAATGCAACAAATCTCCATTTTAGAGAAAAGATACCTTAAGTTTTTTTTTAATAAAAATAATAAATTAAATAAATAATAAATAATAATCCTGTTGCTAAAAATTTGTATTCTAAATTCCATATTTGTAGATCAATGAAAAGTGAGACAACATATTTGGCTTTAGCTTCTGGCAATAATTAGTGTGTTTAATTTTTAATACATGTATTACATTATATAATTAGTTAATTATTTGAGTGTAATATTTTGTCTTAACATAGTTTTAATACAAATTATTTTTTTTATCAATTATTTCCTACGTTTTGGACTTTTTGGCTACAAAACATGTTTTCTGCCAAAAAAATCCGAGTTTTCTAGTTAACTTGGCCGATTCCGGCCGATTCATTCTATTCCGATCCCACGGTCAAGAACCCGATTCCGATTCTGAGTTTCAGAACCATGTATTTTACATGTTCACTTGGTTTTGTTTTGATGATATTATCCAGTTTGCTCAGTTGTTGCCACCTAAAAAAAAGACTTGGTTTCTTAGTTGTGTTTAGTGTCATTTGCTGGACACTTTGGAAATATCGAAACGAACGATGTTTTCAGAACTGCTCGGCCAAATCAGCTCGAACTTTAATTTTTCAAATTAAATCCTTGCTTTTGTATTGGGCAGGTAATGTCACCGCTGGAGTCCAGCAGGAGATTGAAGATTGGATGCCGATTGATGAAGACACCATTCCTCTGGCTCACTACGTACATGCCCATGGATATCGTCCTGTATCAGCCAACAGAGACAGCAGCTCCACCATGAAGAATGGATGCTTTTTATACTTATCCTATAGTCTTAATATACTGTTATATGGATTAGTTAGTGCTAACCTAGGATACTTTTGGAGTTTGGCAGTATCCAAAGCTTGAATTATGAGCTTGGTTGTTATCTTAGTTTTGATGCGATTTTGATAAATACACCTTTGTTTGGTGTGGACAGTAGCATTTTTTGGTTCCTGTGAATCTCTTATACTGTGGTTCTTGTAATTATTGTTTCATGATCAATGAAATGAAATGGGCTTCTTGCCTTTTTAAAAAAAAAAAAATTCATGGGCTAGAACAAGAATTGACATTTCAGATTTAGGATGATCAATCTTTCTATTTTGGAAGGACAATCCAAATTGACATGTGAATTAAGTCAGATGCATGTACATAAAATTATTAAAATATAAAGAAAATAATTATTAAAACGTTTAAAACTTCAGAAATTTCAAAAACGTGGTACTGAATAAATAATAAAACATGGTATTTGAACCTTGTGTCTCACGCTATGATGCTTACCAATTAAGTCTTGTAAATAGACCATATCATAAAAGTAGTAATATATTAAGTTTTACTGATCTAAATTGTATTCCGTATCAATCTCCGTTTTATACAAAATCCAATTTAATACTTGAACCTTATCGCTACCACACATGATGCCACTTGCCATTTTTATTTTTATCCCTTTATTACCACCAAACTAAAGCATATAAATGGAATATTCGTGTGATTTTTATTTCTTTTTCTCACTACTGAAAGCAGATGTGTGGAATATTCAAGCTTGCACGCGGATCACTCGTGATACGATTTAATTTTTCTTATATCCTCTCTTTTCACAAACTTTATGCTACTTGCTATATCTAAGATGCTCCAGGTAGATGAGCACACAAACCAAAAAAATGATAGCCTGGAATATATGTTGGTGATCATACCCAATTAGAAGAAATATATATCTTGTGAAGTTTACTGGTAATCACAGTTTGGATGAAAGAAGAAAAAATTACGCACAACAAAGATGCATTCAAATAATTTTTTGAGTAAAAAAAGTCCCTTACAAAATTCCAGTATTCACAATATTTTTTTTGGATATTATTTATTAATTAGCTTTCATTTTTCACTTAATATCAGTTGTTCTTGATTTCATATTAAAAATCTCTTACACAACCGTTATTGTGTATACTCGAATGTATATATTTGATCCTTATCAAAATTTATATGAATTAGAAAATATGTTAATTACTTCTCAAAATTTACAGAAGAGGATATTAAAACAAAGATTAAGGAATAAGGAATAAATTGATGAATGATGTCATTAATTAATATTTATACTTTTATTAATTGAACAAGGATTGAGGATCATTATAAATGTGCTCTATTATATGAATGATCAGAGATTACTTGATATTATAATAATATAAAGTAAAGGTAATTAGTTATCAAAATTTACAGAAAAAGAGGCCTTTGAACCTTCTTTCAAAAGAAAATTGCTCCACTTCTATTTATATAACGCAATATTTGGACTTGTTATATTTTTCTATAAAGCAAAGCACCTTTTATCTTTTCTTAAAGCATCTCATCAATAAAATTGTCCAAACAGATTCCCATGGCTTTCTTTAATTCTTAACAAGAATGAGAATATTTTACAAAGTTTTCTGTACCTAGTTCAAATTATGTAAAGAAATATAAAGAATTCCCACACTTAACTGCTTTATCTCAACTAATTAAGTTCACATAAAACATGACACAACATAGTACACTGACTTATAAATTAAGCTCTTAAATTCAGAAACATACCCCACTTAATCATTACAAGGTGCTAGAACTAAACAGCGAAGCTGTTAGATCGGCAATTTTTAAAGTGGCTTAATAAATAGTAAAAAATTTAAAAAAAATGTAAAATTTGGTCTCTAAGCACATTTTAATATAGAGATCACATCTAACGGTTTGGATCGATATTTTGGACTTCGAAAATTGAAAAATGAATTGGTTATATTTCGGCCGAAATACAACCGAAAACATATTAGTCACACTCTATATATCCGTATCCTTACATGTTAAGCTAACAGTAAAACATCTTACTCATATCAATACCCAATAAATTAATAAAAAATAATCTTGCTTATGATATCCGTCTTATCGAATACGATGAAATCGGACAAAACACTGTGACACCCATTTGTCAGAAAATACACCACCCCTCGCTTTTTCTAATTTGTCAGAAAATACAAGGGAATGTGATACCTTGCTACCTCTACAGAATGTTTTTTCTTTTCAATTAAAAGCTAAACACTGTGACACCCATTTGCTCATTCCTTTTGTTTGTTCCTAACACAGTCCTGGCCACTCTTTTTTAAAATGACTGCTTTTGTCAATATTCTTTTCTAAGCATTAATAGAGACAATGGATCTCAAGAACACACCTTGAAAATGAAGAGGACTTCAATGTCAGAAATTTTTACTGGCAGAAAATATTATAAACTTCTTTTATTTAAATTTTTAATTTTTTTACATTAAAATATCAAAATTCAAGCTGTTGATTTCGTTCATGTGAGCGATGCATGCGTGCCAATTTTTTATGATATTTGGAGTACATTTATACATGATCAAGTGGTTAAAAGTTGAATGCATTAAAATTAATCAATTATAATTAACTAAATTGGTTCATCTTTATCACTAGCCTGATGTAGTATAAATGACCACACATCATGAATGTATCGACCACTAAATTCAATAAAAATATTGAGGCATCAACATATATATATATATATATATATAATAATTAAGTTATCAACGCTCAAAACTAATTCAACATATAATTAAGTTATCAACATACGCACAAGTTGTCACTCCATAAAGTAAATAATTTTCTTCCATGCTTAAATTCTTTTTTTTTTTTTTTGTCAAAACGTACGTTTGTTTTTGAAGTTGAAGGTGTTATTCAAATCTTGTAACGCTAAAAATTAAGAGAAATAGTTTCGAACCTAGTTATATATGCACATGAGGATATTAATTGAAGCAATGTAGCAACTGACTTTGTAATTTTTGAACCTCTAACTTTGCAATTAAATTATAATTTATTTTTTAAAACTCGTCCGCTAATTAATGAGCACGCATCATATACAAACCTTTCTAGAAAGTATGAATCATGTTTGAAAAAATATGTGTATGATTCACAATTTATTGAAATATTTGTATAACATTTACACACCGCGCAACCTCATTGATTTATACGATCAATTTCATCCCATACAAATGTTGGCATGCCTTAATTAATTATAAACTAGCTTAATTATAATGTGTTAGCAAATATTTTTGTTCAAATACACACACACACACAACTATATGAATTAAGATGAGCAATTTGTGGAGTTTCTACCATTATTTGCTTTTCATTTAAGTACACTTAATTAGGTCGTGAACTACAAGCTTAGAGCAGTGGTGCGAGTTCTGTCTTTCCATGGAGAAATCTTGCAGATTCAATTCTTGAGAATCGGATAGCATCTAAAAGATGTTAGATGGATTGGAGCCTTTTATTTAAAATAACAATCGACCATGTTTATATGATTTCTTTACTGCGGTATTACTTTAGACAATAACACTATTATTATCTTTAATTAGATAGAGAGTGAAATATTGACGACCATAACTACATCTCTTGGATATTGATATAAAAATTAGAGGAATATATCTTCATATAATTGAGAGAATATTGTAGCTGCCCCCACATATTGTTTAGTTTAGCTGCAAATTTTAAGTGCAATTCTCACTTTCTTAAAGAGAAAAGTGCAAGCATACTTAAGGGACAGAAATTAAAGCACGAACTTTCCAATTATGTTGAAACCGCAGAAGGATATTTAATGATCGAGATTTTTTGTAAAAAGAAAGTCGACTATTATCTTATGATTTTTATTTCTTTCTCACAGCAAGCAGAGATGTGGAATATAATATTCAAGCTAGCTTATTTCTCATAATACGCTTTTTTTGTTATATATAATCTCTCTTTTCACAAACTTTATGCCTTATGCCTACTATCTAAGATGCTCCAGGGAGACACATATATGCCAGAAATATGACTCTATAATATATGTTGGTGGTACCAAAACCGATGAAATTATCTATCTTAATTTGAAGTTTACTGGTCACAGTTTGGATGAAAGGAGAAAATTTTACCACAACAAAGATGCATGCATTCAAATGACTTTTTGAGTCAAAAGAATTCCCTTACAAAATTTGAGTATACACAATAATTAATTTTTGTAGCATATTATGTATATTAATTAGCTTCCATGCATTTTGAGATGGGGCGGTAGAAGAAAAAGTAGATCGAGAGTTCAAGCTCCTCTCACGACTTCGCAGCTTCTGCGAAGCTTTCAAAATAATTAACTTCCATTTTTCAGTTAATATACCGGTCTTGTACTTGATTGCAAATTAACATAATGTCCTATATATAGTTAATTAACTGTGTTGGTCTATATTTTGCTACAACAAAGACAATGACCTGCTATAGTTACTTTTATCAAAATTTACTGAGAAGGGAGCCTTAATTTTAACTTTCAAAAGAAAATTGCTTTCCTTCTATTTAATAAAGCAATAATTAGATTTGGTTTTTCTATAAAGCAAAGTATGCACCTTTTATCTTTCCTTAAAGCATCTCACCAATATTTGTTTTTGTGTCCAATGCTTCCGGGAAGCTAGCCAATTCAAACAGATTTTCAAGACTTTCTTTAGTTTTGTATTGCTATCATAAATTTCACTTTTACTGATTTCTATAAATACATAATGAAAACTTAATCCAAACTAATTAGTATCTTAATCAGTGAGCAGTAACTAAAATGAGAAGATCATTGTACAAGGTATTTTGCAACTAGCTGCTCAAATGCTTGTAAATAACTTTTTTAATCAATCAATTGTCAGCTTTGATGACCTTAAAAAAAAAAAAAATATATCTGCTCAAATGATCATATATGTACAGAAATTATAAGAGATGCCCACAACTGGTCTCAACTAAGTTCACATAAAACATGATATAACTTACACTTCATGACTCATAAAGCTCTCAATTTCAGAAACATTGACTTCATGATTTATAAGTTCTACTTCAACATGATGTAGAAAGACGTACATAACCTAATTTTCATCAACCATGTACAACATCCTCTGGCGGTTGTCTAGTTTGGTAGTAGTAGCAGTACTTGTAAACTTGTAATAGTAGTTGTAATTATACTGATTCTTCTCAAGATTTAATTTGACCATAGTAGTAGTAGTCATTGCTCCTTGTAGGATTATTAGTACAATTATAGTGCTGATATGTTGCCTTCTTTTTTGGTGAATATGTCGTAATCGCAGCACCACCGTAAATCTGAACCGCCTCGTTGCTGTCGATAACTTTAGGCATGGCATCGCATTGACGGGTGGTTCCGGAAGCCGACCTCTGCTGGTTGTTGCTTTCATTAGTCGAAGAATAGTCCTGTCCTCCTCTCTTCATGCCGAACAGATGGCTGAACCTTCTAATCTTGCCTGGTGCCATGAGGAAAGGTTAATTAGTGTATTAAGGGATTATGTGCTAAATCGATAGTTTTGTATATGTTCTTGGTTTTTGCTTGATTATATCTAACAATGGGTCGTGATTTATAGGTGGGTTAATGTTGAATACTTAGTTGACTTGGGTCAAAGCTGTCTAATAAGATTCGGTCAAGTCTTTAATGGAATCGGTTCTCTGGATGTGTGTTATATATTATCAGCCTAATATGTTATTATTTATTTTACATTAAGGTCGGATATCTAACATTGGCCGACAATTATTGGTTATAAATAAGTTAGCACTTAGCAGGGTCTATTTTGTAATTATGCACCGTAATTTTGTCGTCAGCTGTGTACAGTTCTGTGTAGCGGACGGAAAGACTATTAATTTAAAACTTCGACAGCCAATATGGGAAGCTAGAACCACTGAAAATCACCAATTAACGTCGCTTTTCAAATTTTGGACACGCGGCGCCTTTAGATTGTGCAGAAAGACCGGTAGATGGAGAGCGATTCACATCTGTTGCGATCCAAAGCTGAGAACTAAGGTTTCTAAAATATCTGTTTTTTTAAATTTAGTGGTCCAATATACAATTTCTAAAAAACTTATTTTTTTATGCACGAATTTCAAAACAATTCAATAGTTGGATTTAGAAAAATAGAAATTTTAATAACACTATTCACAGTCAAGAATCGCAACAAATTCGGATCTAGATGGAGGGTAGATTTGAAGCTAATTATAGCTAGACCTCTATAATTTAGAATTTCACTAGTAGCTAGTCACCTATACAACCACTGAATTTTTTTTAATTTTTTAGTTCTATAATTTAAATTTTTATTTTTGTTTCTGGATGGGATGCGTTAACACGCACCCGCAAATATATTTTGAGTTCATATCGTAATTACTAGAATATGAGTTTAGAATATGAGTTTATATATTACATGTACAGAAAAATGACTTGTTTGTTGCATGGAAATATTCTTACAATTCACAAGCCCGAAAAGGCTTGTTACATTAGCTTATCCTCGGAACTGTATTTTTGTAACTACCTTCTACACAAATACTAGTATTTGCAAAGATTGCCCATGTAACAACTTTGTTCTTAATTACTTTAATACATAAGACTACCCTTGCAACAAGGGGGCATGTAAATACTTTCAAAGCTGACCTTGTTTATAGTATTTGCAAGGGAAATAGCATGGGTCTCATCTGGTTATTTGCAAGGAGAGCAAACATGGGTCTCACCTCACTATTTGTAAGTCTATAAAATGTGGGTCATACCTGACTATATACAAGGCTAACACACATGGGTCCCACCTGACTATTTGCATGCGTTAATATTAGCATGGGAAAATGATTTTCGTTTTTACATGAGTGATTATTTTCAAGGATGTGATTTTCATTTTTTGCATGCACTAAAGTTCATAATATTTGTGTGGATGCACCAAAGAAAATAATAACCATAAATTGCTGCATATCAGCATGCCCCAATTCTACAATCTTTTCTGTACCAATCTTGTACCAACCCGGTACCAACTCAATACTCTTTTACATTTTCCACTTCCCATTCGCGAGCTGAGTCTGCGAACCCGCGGGTGTGCCAGCTCAGTTTGCTCACATATGGTCCGCTTGCTAGATCCGCACTCCTCTTGGTACCCCTTCTCAGTCCGTGCACCTACCATTCTCGGTGTACGGATTCAGCCCACGAGAGTGTCAATTTTGCTAAAATATGGATTCAGGTGTCATTAATTTAAAAACAATTTTTTGGAGTGTTACAAAAAAAAATTTCGGGATCTTGTGAGAGAGAATCAGAACTCAGGAGGGAAGCTAAAAAATAAAATTAGGGTTTAGCGGAAGCCATTTTGTAGGGAAATGAATCTGTTGTTTTTTCAAAGGAATAACAAGACCATGTTATTTCTATTCGAACCATTCAAAGTTTTCCATACACGAATCTCAAGGAAATTCTTTTTTGATGTGTGAATCTCAACAAAGTTCAACGGTTGAGATCGGAATAAGAGGATCCTTCTATCCCTTTAGAATAATAGAAGATTTATTTCCATTTTGTAGCGGGAATGGGAAAAAAATAAAGACATTTTCCAACGGGAACATGAAAAAAATTACAAGGTAGAGGCACTTTTAGGTCTCAAATAAATGGAGGGAACATGGAAAAGTTTGGAGGGAACGTGAAAACATTAGGACGGAAGTAATTTTATTTCGTTTCTGTTTGTGTCATTTCTCATTTCATTTTCTTTTCTTATTTGTTTTTTTTTTTATATTTTAATTTAATGATATTCATTTGGAAAATATTTCTAAGTAATTATTTTATTCCCTGTCAAATGTGTAATTTTTTTTTTTCATTTACATATTGAGATTAGTTATATGAAAGACAAAATAAAATGAAAACTTACTATAAATTAAATTGAGTTGAGTGCCATGTCAATAAGGAATAAATTTAACAAAAAATATTGGGAAAAAAAATTAAAACTTTAATTATTTACATCTTCTATGGACAAATAATATTTATAAATGTCAGTTTGATATAATTTCATCGTTATTAGCCTCTTAAAATTGAGCCAATAATTTCGGACCATTTATTTTTACGTCATCAATCAACGGTCGATCTGCAATGAAATGATTCCAAATTTGTTCTCAAATGATCAAGACAAAATATTGAACATAACCAACATAAAATTTATAATATTTTATTGTGTGTGAGTTTCGATCCAACGTGAAGTGTTTATAGCCCTTCGATGTTTCAGTATTGCATCGACTCGACGGATAGGTAAGTAAAAATAAAATTTCATGAAACTTTAATTGCTACAAGAAAATTAATGCAATGCTCTTTAAATTTGAACAGTTCAAATCGACCAACAGACAACATGTTTCCGCGTGTCTTCATTAACTCACAAGACTAGAGTTTATGACTCATGTCATGACTCACTCTAGTCTTGTGGGTTAATGAGGGCGCAAATAAACATATCGTCCGTTGGTCGATCTAAATATTTAATAAAATACAATATCCAACATGTGGCTAAGTATTTGCATGGGCAAAAAATTGAGTTGTTACATGGACCTGCAATTAATTTTAATATATGATTCATAATGTATTTATATGGAGAGATAGAAATCATTTACATAGTTGCACATCACACAGTTCCATGCGATATAATTTACATGAGACTACATTTACAAATAAATTAGAGAATTCCAAAAATGTAATTTCTTTCACACGAACTGTCCTTCCTTTGCAAAAATCTAGTGCTGCCTATATAATAAATTAATATTCTACTAGTGTGTTCTTTCTAAAAAAAAAAAAAAAAAAATCATATCGTGTTAGGTACTGACCTGAGTCCTGATAGAATGAGATCTCGACTATTTATTTTAATCTGACACAATGGCTTGGTTGAAATTAACTCAATTACGTGCAATATCTCTGATGAGAATCATGAGATAGTATATACTACTCACAAATTCGTTTCTTTTGATTCCCCAGTGCACAGAAGACAGCAAAATCATGTTCACGGTAGATCCCTAAGTAATAATTCAGATGAAAAAATCCGGAGTAATCTGAAAATTATGGAGCGGGGAGAGAATGGATATGGCGGCTGTAGCAGAATTATAACAGATTAATTTTACTCTGTTTTGCACAAAAAATTAGAATCTCCTGTTTTGTTACATTTTTGCTTTGTATCAAAACATCATCAGTGTATATGTTTATATATATCAAGATCGAGCGCGTATGATATTTTTGAAAAAGGAAAAGTATTTTTCCCAGGGCGAAAAAAAACATCATAATAATCCTAATAATTCCAACAACAACAACAACAAAAAATAATTGTAATATTAATAATTCTAATAATACATTAGAATGATGATGATGATAGTAAAAAGAATTATAATAACACTTATTACTAATATTATATTAGATGGTGCCCTCTATGTGGGAAGTTACGTACAAATTTGAAATCCAGATAATAATATTAAAAAGTTGAATGATTTTGATGTCCAATCTTTATTTATAATAAATAATAGCATGTTAGGATGATAATGACCACCCATCCAGAGAACCGACTCAATTAAAGACTTTGACCGAATCTTAATTAGACGGCCTTGACCCAAGTCAACTAAGTATTCAACATTAACCCACCTATAAATCACGACGACCCATTGTTAGATATCATCAAGCACAAACAAAGTACACATACAAATCTACCGATTTAGCACATAATCCCTTGATACACTAATTAACCTTTCCTCATGGCACCAGGCAAGATTAGATGGTTCTGCCATCTGTTCTGCATGAAGAGATCAGGAAGACAGGATTCTTCTTCGACTTACGAAAGCAACAACAAGCTGCAGAGGTCGGGTTCCGGAACCACCCGTCAACATGATGCCTCGCCTAAAGTTATCGACAGCAATGAGGCGGTCCATATTTACGGTGGGACTGCGATTACGACATATATAATCACCAAAAAAGAAGACAACATATCAGCACTATAAATGTACTAATAATCCTACAAGGTAATGACTACTACTACGTACTATGGTCCAAATCTTTAGAAGAATCAGTATAATTACTACTACTATTACAAGTCCTGCTACTACTACCAAATAACCGCCAGAGGATGCTGTACATGGTTGATGAAAATTAGGTTTTGTCTTTCTACATCATGTTGAAGTAGAACTTTTATAAGTCATGAAGTCCATGTTTCTGAAATTGAGAGCTTTATAGAGCTTTATGTACGTAGCCACTACCAAGTTTGTTAATAAAAAAAAATGAGAGCAAAATTTATAAGTCATGGAGTGTACGTTGTGTCACGTTTTATGTGAACTTAGTTGAGATCAGTTAAATATGGGCGTCTCTTTAATTTTTTTACATGATCATTTGAGCAGCTAGCTAGAGTTACAAAATACTTTGTACAATCTTCTCATGCTAGTTTACTGCTCACTAATTAAGATCCTAATTAATTAGTTTGGATTAATTAGTTTATTATTATGTATTTAGAGAAATCAGTAAAAGTGAAATCCATGATAGCAATATAAAATTAAAGAAAGTCTTAGGAATCTGTTTGAATTGGCTTCCTGGAAGCTTTTGTTTTTTTTGAGTGAAGCTTCCCGGAAACATTAATTGGACAACAAAAATATTGGTGAGATGCTTTAAGGAAAGATAAAAAGTTTGTAAGCACACTTATATATTTCATATTGGTAGCCACTACCAATTTTTCAAAAAAAAAAAAAAAAAAATTTGCTTTATACAAAAATTTGCTTTATAGAAAAACCAAATCTAATTATTCCCTTATTACTACAGCAAAAAGAAGCATCTACGACTGGTATCAACGATTGGTTGTTTCGCCGGTCGCTGAAACCTTTTTTCTTAAAAAAAAAATTAAAATTACAAAAATAGATTGGAGACAGTTATTTTAGCGACTGATTCAGCGATCAACACTGGTCGCTAAAAGGTTGGGGGGGGCGAGGGAATAACGCGCCAAGTCTTGTATCTTTACCGTGCCACAAATATTTCTCCTCTGATCCTCTATTTTCTTCTCTCTCAATCCGCAATGCTCATCTCTTCTCTCGATCCGTGACACTCCTCTCTTCTCTTGATCCACAATGCACAATCTAAGACAGAGATCCTTTTGGCCTTTCAGTTCACACCTGTACTCATCAATTAATAAAAATAAAACAAAAATATTTGGTCTCTAATAGAGTATCAGCAGCGTCAATCAGCGACCGTGTGATGTTAGTGACAGAGCATCAGCGACCACCATCTACGACCGGCGCAGTTATTATCAGCGACCAAATCCCCAGTGGCTAATACTCTTTTTGCTGTAGTGTATTAAATAGAAGAAAGCAATTTTCTTTTGAAAGTTCAAATTAAGGCTCTGTTCAAAATTCATGGTGGAGTTCTTCACAGATTCCAGAAAATATTCACTTGGGCATGCCCTCGTCGTAGAAGACAAGACACCCATTTATCTTGCTTGAAGGGATTAACAGCTTGACGAAGAAGTGGATTAGCCTTTCCTATTGTTACTATTTAGCCCCTTGCCTGTAGTGTTAGAGCTCGTCTATCGTAAAGATTTGAAAAAAGAATTGTCACATGGAATTCTATTCTCCTTCATTTCTTCACATATTAATAACTAAAATCAAAAAAAAGGAAATGATAAAGCATCTGGGAATAAACGATTTATTTCTATTAACGTTTTCAACTAAAAGTCAAGAGAATGCTGTCAACCTTAAAAGAGCTCGTTCATGATTATGACAGACATAGGATTGATGCTTTTTTTGGCAGTAAATTGGGCCGACTCCTTTACTCAAACTTGGGTTTGAGGACAGTCCGGGATCTCGTGAATATGGAGGCAGAAATTCAGCATTACTATACCTTCCTTATTCATTGCGGGTTGGTTATTCGTCAGTACGGGTTTGATAAAAGTAACTATAGCAGGTTACTGTGCTTGTGTTGTAGCAAAAGATAGACAAACACATTTAACTAGTTAACTATATATAGGATAATATGTTAATTAATTTGCAATTAAGTGCAATACAGATATATTAACTGAAAAATAGAAGTTAATTATTTTGAAATCTTTGCAGAAACTGCGAAGTCTCGATCTTTGAATAATCACAATTTTAAAATTTTTTCTTTTAGTCAACTGTATGCATGTGCTACCACCCATCTCAAAATGCATGAAAGCTAATTAATCTTACATAATATGCTACAAAATTATTGTGCATACTCAAACTTTATAAGGGAAACTTTTGACTCAAAAAGTCATTTGAATTTGAATGCATCTTTGTTGTGGTAAAATTTTTCTCCTTTCATCCAAACTGTGACCAGTAAACTTCAAATTAAGAGAGAGAATTTCTTCGCTTTGGTACCACCAATATATATTTTTGGGATGCGTCTACCTAGAGCATCTTAGATGGTAGGCATAAAGTTTGTGGAAAGAGAGATTATATAAAAAATAAGCTTATTATGGAAAATCTACTAGCTTGAATTTTATATTCCATACCTCTGCTTGCAGTGAGAAAGAAATAAGAGCTACTAGGGTGTTATTAAGTTCACCAAGTCTCTTTGTGAACTTAACTCTAAAATATATTGGATTGGCTTAAAATGACGAATCTAAATCGTTAAAATCCATCTATCTTACGAGTGATGCGTTTACATACAAAAATTTCGAAATTTCAAATTAATTTAGTATAAAGTCAAACGGTTAAAATTAAAAGGTTTATAAATTAATTTCAGTGCAATCATTTTTTTAACGTTTTTTTTAATCTTTTGACTCTATACAAAATTAATTTGAAAAATTAACGTTTTTGCATGTAAACGCATCACTCATAAGATAGAAAGATTTCAATTGTTTGGATAAATTGTTTGAAGTCATCCGATAAATTTTTAGTTCAGTTTACAAAAAAAAATTAGTAAACTTAGAAACACCCTACTTTTACTCTAGAAATAAAAATCATAAAATCATAATCGACCTAATTAAGTATAATTAAATGAAAAGCAAATGGTAGATACTTATAAAAAAATTGCTCATATAATTGCTTTGTTTTAACAAAAGAAATTTATCTTGAGTCGATACACTCTATATATAAATTAGTATATATATGATGCATGCTAATTATAATTGTCTGAAATAAAATCATTCCGAAACCGCTCATCAATAAGGATGCGTACTGTGTTAAATGTTATACAAATATTTCAAAAATTGTGAATCCTGAACAAAATTTTATTAAACATATTCATACTTTACTCAAAGAAGTTGTACATGATTCACACACATATTATAGGAGGGTTCAAATGCTCCATTTTTGTTTTGGTGCTCCAATATGCTCCCATGAGCTACGAGTCTGCATGCTCATTAGCTGGTGAGTCTACGATTTCTCACACACTTCGTATTATTTTAATAATAAAAATCAAAGCGTGATTCTCGTCATCATATATTGTATTTAATAATAGTGCAAGTGCAATCAATAATGACAAAAATATTCCATTACCTTTTCTTCATGCCTAATCTGAACCTGAGAGATCCATTTTTATAAATCGACATTCTTTTTACAAACTTATTATGAATCGATTTCATTTCAATATATATATCCTTTTGGGAAATAAATATGATGCGATTTTAAAGAATCGCAAAAAGTCTGCTTTTTCAAATTTAATAATTAATTTTTTAGAATGTACGAATAAAAAAAATAATGGTTGAATATGAAAAAATAGATTTTTGCGAATCGCAGCAGATTTAAGTCTTGTTCGGCTTCTATTTGAGAATGGACATGAGTATAAAAATTAAATTAAATTTTACTGTTTATGTGAAAAAAAAATTCACCTAAACAGTGTGCGTGGAGGCTGAACAGGCCTAGTTTCCATCATTATGCGGTTTCATAACTGGAAAGTTCGCGCTTTAATTTCAGTCCCTTTAAGTATTCTTGCACTTTTCTTTTAAAGAAAGAGAGAGTTGCGCTTTGCTTAAAAATTTGCAGCTAAACTGATCAATATGAATCATGTTTACAAGGCATGCTAACATTTGACTGGGATGTAATTGATCGTATACATCAATGAGGATGCGCGGTGTGCACATGTTATACAAGTATTTCAATAAATTGTAAATCATACGTACGACACATTTTTTTTTTTTACAAACATGATTCACACTTTCTAAAAAGGTTTGTATATGATGCGTGCTCATTAATTAGTGGGCAAGTTTTAAAAATTAAAATATATAATTTAATTACAAAGTCAGTTGCTACATGCATTAATTGCTTCAATATCCCCATATGCATATAACTAGATTGGAAACTAATTCTCTTAGTTTTTTCTTAGGCAAGACAAATTATTTCTCTTAATTTTTAGCGTTATAAGATTTGGATAACGGACCTTCAACTTCAAAAATAAACGTACGTTTTGACCCAAAAAAAAGAAAGAAATTTAAGCATGGAAGAAAATGATTTACTATATGGAGTGGCAACTTGTCCGTATATATGTTTATAACTTAATTATATGTTGAATTAGTTTTGAGCGTAGATAACTTAATTATATATGCTGATGCCTCAAGAATTAACGACATCAATATTTTTATTGAATTTAGTGGTCGATACATTCATGATGTGTGTGTGTGTGTGTGTGTGGTCATTTATACTACGTACGTACATCAAGCTAGTGATAAAGATGAACAAATTTAGTTAATTATAATTGATTAATTTTAATGCATTCAACTTTTAACCACTTGATCATGGATAAATGTACTCCAAATATCATAAAAAAATTCGCACGTATGCATCGCTCATGAACATGAATGAAATCAATAGCTTGAATTTTGATATTTGAATATAAAAATAAAAAAATGTAAATAAAAAAAAGTAAGTTTATAATATATATTTTGTGTCACTAAAAATTTGTAACATTGAAATCCTCTTTATTTTCATGTTGTGTTCTTGAGATTTTTGTCTCTATTAATGCTTAGAAAAGATTGACAAAAGCAATCATTTAAAAAAAGAGTGGCCAGCACTATGCTAGAAACAAACAAAATTAAGGAATGAGCAAATGGGCGTCACAGTGTTTAGCCTTTAATTGGAATGAAAAAACATTCTGCAGAGGCAGCAAAAGGTACCACATTCCCTTGTATTTTCCTACAAATTAGAAAGAGCGAGGGGATGGTGTTTATATCCGTTTGTCTGATTTATAGTAAACGATAAAACGGGTATCATGAGCAAATTAATTTTTTTTTTTTTTTTTAGTTTTATCGGTATAGTTACGAGTAAAATGTTTTTTGGTTAGCAAGGCTAATAGGTAAGGATAAGAGTATTTTTTTAGAGATATCAATAGTTTTATCTAAAAATAGAGTATGAAAATATTCAATATTACACTATATTCTCAATTTTATCCACTAACCTTATACGTCAAAATAAAAATTTATAACAAGTCTTACTTATTTATTATTTAATTTTTTATGTGCTATAGAATAAAAAAATACAAATAATGGGCAATTAACGTTATTGTATTAAAATATATAGTAACTAGAATTCTAAAATTAAAAACTACTTGTTTTTTGTTTTTGTTTTTGTAATTAGAGGTTTTATCCCAAATAAAATAAGAAAATGATTTGTTTATGTACCACATTATTCCTTTGAATAGTCTACAACAATTTTAAATTATTTTAAAATCTCTATACCCAAAAAAATATTGACAAGTATATTAATATGTGTGTATCATGTGTCATGAAAAGATTAATAAATTGATTGTTTTTTTTTTCACATCATTTAATCAATGAATTTTTTTTTCTTTATTCATGTTGTAACATACAAATTTATTAAATGGAAAGATGTATAAATACATGTTTTTCTTTGTACTGCATATTAGGTATTAAATGGTCAAAATCATGCTATTTTACTATTATATAATATCCAAACCAATGTACATTCATAAACACATCATTGTTTTTCCAACTACGTTGATCTACTCAATATTAAGATCTCTAAAAAAAGGTAGTTGATCACTCATTATTTGCATTTTTTATCATAGAGCACATAATAAATACAATAATAAATAAGTAAGATCCTAAACTTGTTATAAATTTTCATTTTGGCCTATAAAATTGGTGGAGAAAATTGAGGACATAGTGTAAGATTGAACATTTTTTTTTTTCAATTTTAGATGAAACTATAAGTTCTCTACCAAAAAAAAAGTTACTATAAGTGATCGCCCCCATCTAGGCAGTTCAGTAAAAAAAAAAAAAAAAAAAAATTGAAGTTGGTCGCCCACGGCTGGATGGTTGGAACATTTTTTTAATAAAAAAATTCAGCTCAAAAGCATATTTGCTATTTTTTTTAAGGGTATTAATAAAAAAATCGGCATATTTGATCATGCCCTCTTTTTAATTTTTATTTTTTGAAAGGAGGTTTATTTTTCTGTAGAAACTTTTGGGATCTATCGCGGACGTGATTTTCATCTAAAACAGATTAACTTGGTAAGTGATGTGTTACATATTATATTTATATATATAATTCAGATGAAAATCCGAAGTAATCTAGAAATTTCGGAGAGGAGAGAGAATGAATATGGTAGCTGTAGCAGATTCGACCTACTTTTTGCATAAAGAATTATAATCTCCTGTTTTATTATATTTTTGCTTTCTACCAAACATTCGCAGAATTCGCATCCTCTGAGATATCTCAAACTTTGCATGACTTTTTGGAATATCTCAATCGATCAAATACGTTATGCACGAATCTCAAAGCTCACAAAATACTGGCCCCCTACTATCCCCCGAATAGGCACCCGACACGTCGGTCACGCAAAAATTGAGATATCTCAGAGCATACGCACCCACATTCTCAGTGCCATGTGTTTATGGAAATAAATCTGCTGCGATTCAAAAGAACCACAGGCTCCCTGCTTTTCCAAATCCAACCATCAATTTTCTTGAATACACGAATCTCAAAATCAATTAGTTTTTATTCACGAATCTCAAAATAAATTAGTGGTTGGATATGGAAAATCAGTCTCCTGTGATTCCTTAAGAATCGCAGCAGATTTATTTCCTGTGTTTATAGATATCAAGATTGAGGGGGTGTGTATCCTCTGAGATATCTCAATTTTTGCGTGACCGACGTGTCCGGTGCCTATTCGGGGAACCATAGGGGGCCAGTATTATTTGAGCTTTGGGATTCGTGCAAAATGTATTTCAACGATTCAGATATTCCAAAATGTCACGCAAAATTTGAAATATCTCAGAGGATTCGAATTTAAGATGGGTGCGTATCGTCTGAGATATCATTGTACATAGTGCGTATCTCAACAATAAATATGTTTGAAAGAGAGAACCTAATGGACATAGTGCGTACGATACTTGTAAAAAAGAAAGAGTATTTTTTTTAGGGGGAATTTCACGGATACCTCTCAAAAACTTCAAAATTACGTATTTCCCCCTCTAAATTTTAAAATTACATATTTCTCCCTCTAAACTTCAATAACTCACATATTTACCCATTTTATCATCTTTTGTAATAAAACTCATTCTAAATTTATAAAATACCCATTTTACCTTTTATTAAAAGTATAAAATACCCCATCGAACTCAAATTAGAATCTGAACGATTCCTCTACCGTCCGATCTGCACGCATCGCAGTAAGATCTGTGCGTATTCGCTTTAATATTCGTGCTGATCTAGAGCGCACGGATTTTAAAGCAATTTGATCCGGGTGCATCGCATTAAGATCTGTGCATGTTGCTTAAATATTCGTGCGTGTTTGCTTCAAGATTCGTACTAACCTAGCACACACGGATCTTAAAGCAATTCGGACGGTAGAGAAACATTTCAGATTCAATTTAGAGTAAGATGGATGTTTTATGCTTTTTAATAAAAGGGTAAAATGGGTATTTTGTGAATTTAAAATGTGTTTTAATATAAAATACAATAAAATGGGTAAATATGTGAGTTTTTTAAATTTAGAGGGAGAAAATACGTAATTTCAAAATTTAGAGGGGAAAATATGTAATTTTGAAGTTTTTGAGGGGTATACATGAAATTGCCCCTTTTTTTTAACTGGGGTGAAGATATCATTAATAATCCTAATAATTCTAACAACAACAACAATAATACAAAGTTAATTCTCAAAATTATGATTAATATAATAGAAACTTGACTCCTATTTTTCACTAAACATAAAATATAATAATAATAATAATAATAATAATAATAATAATAATAATAATAATAATAATAATAATAATAAAAGAAATATAGTTAATAATAGTATTAGGATGATAATACTACACATCCAGAACCGATTTCATATGCCATTTAAGACTTGACCGAATTTTAGACCCTCGACCCAAGTCAACCATGTATTCAACATTAACCCTCCTATAAATCACCACCCATTGTTAGTTATCATCAAGCAAAAGCCAGTAGACAAACTAATCTACAGATTTAGCACATAATCCCAATACACTAATTAATCTTTCCTCAAATATAATGGCACATCAAAGAGACATTGGCAAGGTTCAAAGGTTCAGCTTGTTTGGCATGAGGCGAGGAGGACAGGATTATTCTTCCGAAACCACCCATCAATACAATTCAAAGCCTAAAGATATCGACAGCAACGAGGCGGCCAGGAGGTACGGCGGGGCTGCGTATACGACATATTTGACAAAAAAGAAGGCAACATGTCAGCACTATAATGATACTAATAATCCTATAAGGAGGAATGACTACTACAATTGTCAAAATCTTGAGAATAATCAGTTTAATTACAACTGCTATTACAAGTTTGCAAGTACTACTGCTACCAAACAAGATAAGCGCCAGAGGATGTTTGAATGACCATTAGGTTCTCTCTTTCTATATCATGTTTAAGTAGAACTTCCATAATTCTAGCCCCTTGTAATAATTAAGTGACGTATGTTTCTGAATTTGAGAGCTTAATTTATAAGTAATGCAGTGTACTATGTTGTGTCATATTTTATGTGAACTTAATTAGTTGAGATAGAGCACTAGTTAAGTGTGCTTTTCTTAATTAGGTACAAAAAAATTTGTAAAATATTCTCATACTAGTTGCTGCTCTGCTTAATATTTAATTTGTTTGGATTATTTTTCTCATTATATGTTGTTATAGAAATCAGTAAACGTGAACTCTATGATAGCAATATAGAATTAAAGAAAGTCATGGGAATCTGCTTGAGCAATCATTGGTGAGATGCTTTGATTAAAAGGTGCTTTGCTTTATAGGAAAATAATAATAAGTCTAATTATTGCGTTATTTAAATAGAAATAAATTAAGCAATTTTCTTTTGAAAGAAGGTTCCCAGGCATCTTTTCTGTGAATTTTGATAAGTAACTTTAGTTTATATTATTATAATATCAAGAACTCTGAATCAATATAATAGAGCACATCTATTATGATCCTCAATCCTTGTTTAATAAAGAAAAGTACCAATTTTAATTAATGACATCATTCATCAATTTTTTTTTATTCCTTAATCTTTGTTTTAATATCATATTTTGTAAATTTTGACAAGTACTTAACATATTTCCTAATTCATGAAAATTTTGATAAGAATCAAATATACATTCGAGTACAATAATGGTTGTCTAAGAGATTTTTAATATGAAATCAAGAACAACCGATATTAAGTGCAAAATGAAAGTTAATTAATAAATAATATGCCAAAAATAATATTATGAATACTGGAATTTTGTAAGGGACTTTTTTGACTCAAAAAATTGTTTGAATTCAATTCATCTTTGTTGTGCGTAACTTTTTCTCCTGTCATCCAAACTGTGAATACCAGTAAACTTCACAAGAGATAATTTCTTCAAATTTGGTATCAGTCACCAAGGCTATCATTTTCTGGCCATGTGTGCTCATCTACCTGAAGCATCTTAGATAGTAGGCATAAGGTTTGTGAAACGAGTGAGTAATCGGCGTGCAAGCTTGAATATTCCACACATCTGCTTGCAGTGAGAAAGAAATAAAAATCACATGAATATTCCATTTATATGCTTTAGTTTGGTAGTATAAAGGGATAAAAATTAAAAAAAGGCAAGTGGCATCATGTGTTGTAGCGATAAGGAATTAAGGATCAAGTATTAAATTGGATTTTGTATAAAACGGAGATTGATATGGTATACAATTCACTTCAGATCAGTAAAACTTAATATATTACTACTTTTATGATATGATCTATTTATAAGACTTAACTGGTAAGCATCCTAGAGCGTGAGACAGAAAGTTCAAACAGATTATCATTATCTTAAGGTAAGAAGAAAAGGTAAGAAGATAAACCTCTTGTTTTTTAGTTTTTACCATGATGTAAGGATCAAAATTTTAAAATAATTTTCAATGTTAATATTGAATTTTAATCCTACAATCTTTTAAATAGAAGATAAATTTAACTAATTGTACTAGCTGTGATTCTTATTTAGCATCATGTTATGAAACTAATATATATCTCCTTAAACATTTATGTAATTTATGGGAACATATTATCATTTTTCGTTTTAAGATTTTACTTTCACAATATAGTTTTCCTTTATCATCCTTGTTAGGTTACTTAGATAAGAGTAAAAACCGAATAATTGCTCAATTCAGTAAATAATACAAACGCATGCTAATAATCAACTGATTACAGCACCTAGGCACACTGTCTCAAAAGGGATCAGAAAACATGGAAGGTGTAGGTGAAAATAATTCAGCAACCCCTTTTTTCTTATCCACCTGAGAGGTCCCAATACATGGGACAAAACAAGAATAGCATCTCACTTTTTCAAGACATGGTATTGTGCCGGGTCATGAGGGTCATGGTCAGTCGTTATATTCCCCAATTAGCATGGGATATTATTCTCGCCATCAATATTCCATCTCAATCTATATAGTTCTATCTTGGTAATGTTGTGTACGCTAATGTTTGGTATACTGATGCAAAAAACATAGTCCTAATCTTTGAAGGGTCTTCGTTTGAAGTGTACATGTATCAACTCGATTACACGTATCATGCTATGTGGCAGCACACTACAGATATATATATATCCAATTAATCCAGACCATTGTAAAATAGACTGCTTGAGCAAACACCATACAATAAGATGCGATAAGTATTGATTTATCTATCTTGATACGAATTTAAACATGTGGATTGATTCAATCGGCAGTGTTGACCATTAATTGATGGTGTCAATAGATAGACGCAGTAAACCTCTCTATAAAAGGGGTAGCCATAGGCAATTCCTTTGCAACCAAAGATCTGAAGCACCTATAAAGTTATTATATCTTTCTATCTCCCTTCAAACTTTCCATCTCTGAAGCTTCTCTATAGCATGGCATCAAACACAGCCAACCTACGCAAGGTAGCAAAAGAAGTGTTTGCACTGCATGGCGATCTCAAACCAAGAAAAATCAGAACATCACAGCCAGGTTCTGCACAGAAAGAAGAATTAACCGACTGTAACCGGGCAGCAAATAATTGTTGCTCATATGCGATTCATCCAACACAACCAAAAACAGTTGTTGAACGTCCGACTCATGCTACCTGGTCAAGTGCTTACCTCTGCTAAATGAACATAATCATAACTAGATATCAGTTTGTAGTTACTAATCTAGTTTGTGTATCTTTGCTTTGATCGGCTGTCTTCAGTTACTAATGTACATATGTTTTTAATAGCTTGAGTGCTTGTTGTTGTGAGCTAATTAAATATTATATAGATACAATTTTGTGATTTAGAGTGAGTTTTATGTATTATGTAATACAACTTATCGCCGGTGTGTTAAGATTAATAATGTATGAGTTGTTAGATCTAATAATAATAAATAACACACAAGAAATATTTCCACTTCGTTTTAAACCACGCGCAAGTCAATTGCACTACTTGTTCATTTTGCTTTTAACGTGATTGAGTTGTACCAATAAAAATTATGGCACCTTAATTAGAATTGCAAAGAGGTCAATCAATTTTGATACCAAAAAACAAAAAAGCATATCTGAGTAAAAAAAAAGAACGCCTAATTAAGCTCCTTATGGTTATGTTCATGGCCAATTTATCAAATTCAACCAACTCATATTGAATCCTTGTAGTATAATTGATCTCAACAAACTTTTTTTCTTGTAATTTGTTAGTGAAAAGGCAACTTTGTACCATCTACAGTTGCAAGGCAGAGCAAGCAGAAAAAGACACAGTAAAAGTGAAATAAATTTTGAGAAAGAAAAGCTAATTATAAAATTAACTGGGAAATCCCACTCGTGGGGCCAAAAATCAACAAAATCCCTAGCACTTTATTCTTTCAAAAATATAAGTGAGAAAAAGTTGAACTTAACAGTATTTCAATCTGACACAAGCTAAATAATTCGCATTATTACAAAATTGTGTGGTATTGGCAATGGATTAAGCCTCAAGAACGGCTATGGAAATCTATATTTCATGCAACTCATTGGCCGGAGGACCTGCTGCCAAAATCGACGTTGTTTACCAAGACATTAAAGGAAGTATATAAATTCTGTGATATATCTTTTGAAAGGATACTTGGAAATGATGAAAGTATACAATTCTGGATTCATGACTGGGGATTTGGTATCATGAAGAATAATTTTTTTAATCTCTTCACTCATGCTTTTGACCCGCACATTACCATTTCATCAGTATTGCAAGCCGACTCTTTTGAAGGCCTCTTCCATTCAGAAATTTCAGATGATGCAAGGGAGGAAATGGAAGTCATGTGTAGAGACATTCTTTGTTCAGTTCAAGTACAGCAGCAACAGAAAGACGATGCCACATGGAAATGGACGGCATCAGGAATCTTTTCGGTAAAATCAGCTTATTACGCCATGATGGATGGTCCTAGAATATCAAGCAATTTAGGAAAAATCTGGAAATTAGCCGTGCCTCCAAGAATGAGAGTTTTCACTTGGCTTTTGATTCTAAATAAAATCCTAACGATCGACAACTTAAATAAGAGGGGATTGAATTCGGTCAATAGATGTATTATGTGTAAAAATAATATGGAGCCAACACATCATCACTTTAATAAGTGTACTGTTTCACAAAAGACTTATACAGGATGATAGCTGCACGTCTTGAAATTAGGATGACGATAATTTCAGACCATGTTAATGAAGATGCTATTGCCATGCTAACTAGTCCTACATATGAGAAAGAAGCAAGGGCAATCTTGTTGATCACACAGTTTGTGATATGGAGAGAAAGATGTTGCAGAACCTTCAGGGAAATTACTAAGGAAATTGAAGAACTAACGGATCAAGTGATTACACAATGGAGATATAGCTCAATGCATGTACCACGGAGTTCGTCAATTATTTTTCTCTTTCTTGCATATTTTCTTTTTTTCATGATCATATTTTATTTTAATTTTATTTTATAGCTCAAATGTTTTGAACATTTTAATTTTTCATATTGTAGTTACAAACTCCATGTAACTCATCATTTAAGATAATCAAATGAGGGCATGACCCTTATTTTTTCTCAAAAAAAAAAAATTGTGTGGGTTTCCTCCATTATTGAACTTTATTAGAATTTATAGGCTGGTGATAGCAACCCGCAACAGAAATCCATCGTATACGAATCTCAGACGGTTGACCAGATTCAACATATTTTATACGATACGATACATAGCATTCCAAAGCATCATAGTTATCATCAAGAAAAAACTAAAACCTTGCAATTCATAAAATTGTATTTTCAATGGAACATCAAACTGATTTTAAGAAGGTTGGCAGGGACATTTTCAGCTTCTTTACCGTGTAGAGGAGAGGATGTGAGACATAGGCAAATGGTAAAATCAACCTAAAGCTGGCCGTGGGGCCCACTCATGATGTAATCGGTAGTAATGAGGCAGCCAACATTTATGGAGGGCTACTTGTTTCGACAACGTATGTTACCAATATGATGAAATAATGTTTGATATCTCTACTGTCAAACTGGTACCATATTATAAGGAATAACGAATGTTACCAGTACAACGAAAGTCATGCTGCCAGAATAATAATTATAACTAAAACTGCTACTAGAGGAGGACCACAGACAGAAGAGAACTGATTTAATGGTCTTTTTGTGAATTAATTAAGTTGCTGAGTCGTTTATAGAACAAGTTCAAAGGGTTTCCTTTTCTGGTTTAAGCTTAAAGAAATGCCTTTCTTTGCAAAGAGTGACCTTGTTGGGATCAGTGTTGTAAATAACATTATGTGGTTCTCGGACGGATAGGGTATCACCAAACAATTAATTAATCGAGAATAATTGAGAATAATAGACCAATTAGTTAGGAAAATCCGTGACGGTTTGGTTGCCGCCAATAACTAATTGACCTATTAATCGGCCTAAACGGCCTTTTTTTACAACACTGTCTGAGATAGTTGTTTTCGCTATCAGTCTGTACTCGTGTAGTTTATATATGCAGCACATGTAGTTGTGTATGTATAAATTGTTAAGGGCAGAATTAGAAAATTAAAATTGAGAGTTTGAAACTTAAAATACATAATTAGAGCTGCTAATGAGTCGAGCCGGCTCGCGAATCTATGAGTTGAAACTAAAAAAAACACAAACTCGACTCGGCTCGCTTTTGAAGGAAAAAATCTCGGCTCGGCTCGGCTCGGCTCGTGAGCCGAGCTTTTTTCATGTTTAAAGAGATTACAATATAAAAAAAATAGAGTAATAAACTAACTATATCATGTAAATAACATTCATATTAAATATAGAATACAATAGATATTTTTTTCACTGATTTAAATTTTCAAATTTCGAATTTTTTCAAATTTCGAATTTTTTTCAAATTTCGAATATTTTCAAATTTCGAATATTTTCAAATTTCGAATATTTTCAAATTTCGAATATTTTCAAATTTCAAATTTGTTCAAATTTCAAATTTTTCCAAATTTCAAATTTTTCCGAACTTCAAATTTAAAGTTTTTTCAAATTTCAAAAATTTTCAAATTTCAATTTTTTGAGGCAGCATATTTACATAATTTACAATTACACAGTATATTTTGACTTCAAATATAATTAATCTCCATAATTTACAATTACACAGTATCATTGTAGCAAAAGATTTAGATCATATGAAATGTCAAGTTCTATTATAACTACTTTGTTGGGCTTGGCTCGCGAGCTGAGCCGAGCCAAATGTTTACATGAGCCGAGCCGAGCCGAGCTTTTTCCCTTCAAAAGCGAGCCGAGTCGGGCCGAGCCAAGTATGCTTATCTTAATGAGTCAAGCCGAATCTGAGCCGAACCTAGCTCATTAGCACCCTTATACATAATGCATAACTATAATTTAAACTCAAGTCTACACAATCACTAATTGAAATTCTAACCATTAAGCTACATGCACATATTTTGTTATTTAATGATAGAAAGTTAGAAACTCTGTAAAAATATTAGAAAAAAAATTTAACTTGATTGGAGACCGTAGGTGATTACAAAACTAACTTAAAAAAAATTCAATTAATTTTCAATATACATGATTAAAAAATTTAAAACTATAGGAGGGGGCTAAGCACCTCTTTCCCAAGACTGTTGATCCGTCCTATATACTTAATCTGAGATGTACAGTTGGGTATGTATTATGTTCTGTGTGCAATGTGAATGTCTATGTCAATTCTAGTATATTACTTAAAACTTTGGGAGGTAAGTTCTCATGTTATTGCTTGTATTGATATAAAAAAAATCAGGTATCCTTTCATGATTCCACCAAAAATTTAACATATTAAATTTTTACAGATGATTTAATAAAAGTATGCTATTATTCTTAATTTTAAAAAAATATATAGATATGAAGTGGGTGACCATTGATGTAAAAGTAAAAAAAAAAAACTAATATTCAGCATTTAAATATCAGAGTTCTTCTAATTTAATAGAACAATATAATATATATATATATATATATATATATATATATATATATATATATATATATATATATATATATATATATATATATATATATATATATATATATATATATTTTGATGAGACATACGTATTTTTTAAATATTTAAAAATAAGAGAGCTAACAGAGTATACATATTGTTATCATCTTTTCCGGAAATTTGACTTTGACGAAATTATCTGAGCAGTGAACTAGTGTTACACAGATTAGTTCAAAACTAAAGCTACCTAATATGTATGATGTATCTCTAGGTAAGAGGATCCTGGCCGCTGTGATTAGCTAGATCAGCAGCTTGTATATCAGGCTGAGAACGAATTTGAATATGTAGATTTTAGTATTAGATATTATTTGTTTAAAGTTGATGCAACCTCATCTTGAATTATAAAATTTTCTCCTCCTTCAATAGCGTGGTTGGCAAAAAAAATAATTTTATTTTGTCTTTCAGAATATTGGAAGATTGGCTGTGTACGTGTGTGTGTGGGTTTAGGTGTGTTCATTGGATTATTCTTTTTTTATTTATTTGGAAATGATTAGGAGAATATGTGTAATTCAATTATTATAATTAATCTGATCGACTTGATTAAAAATGTTGTAGATTTAGACTTTTGAGTGGCTAAGTACGGTCTAGATTTGGTGTAGTGGTAAACTCACATGATCTATATATGGTGTCAGAGGTCATGAGTTCAAAATTCGATTGGAAAAAAACCCTTGTTGTAATAACAAATGTATTATTATATAATTGTGTGACTTGTTCTCCAATCTTTACTCAAAATAAAAATGTACTGGTAGGATTTTAAAAATCCAATAATTATACTGTGTACAAAATTTAGTATAAAGGTCAAGTAAAATACGACTGATTGTTGTATATATTAATTAGGTTCCTTAGAAAATTTTGTTTACATTTAACAAAATGGTAATAGAAAAATAAAAGAGCTTGATTTAAGTTTTTTTTTTTTTTTTGCTTCCAGCTTGATTTAAGTTATTGTTAGGTAAAATATATTATATATTTATATTTATATTTACTTGATTATAACAAATATGCAAAAGCGTGGGCTATTTGGAAGGAAAGAAATAGAAGAATCTTTACTCAGAAGAGAAAACCGGAGTACTTGTTAATTAATGAAGCGGCAATCGATGTACATAACTGGGCATTATTTAGTTAGATGAATGGCCTGAGCCATATCGAGGCGTATTTAGTTCTTTTGGCTGACCTTTTCAGCATCTGAGTGGAGTTGTAATTTTAATATTCGATTATGATGATCACTTGAATTTGTGTAACAAACCTGTAAATACTTTTCTTATATCAATATTTCTTAGTGGATAATTTCCACTAACCCTAAAAAAAAAAAAAAAAAAACAAATCTGCAAAAGTCGACAGTCTAAAAGAAGCTTAAATTAATTTATATTATACTTAATTATTTGTAAAAAAATGAATTGAAAATATATATTTTTTGGCTTTGTATACAGCGTATCAGTCATATACTTTGACATTTTATCTCCATTTATCGTAACCAAGTTAGCTCTGTCCATATCTTGATCCCAAAACATATAGCCAATTAATTAGCCTCTGCTCCAGCCTCCAGACAGAGATATGTAAAGGGAAAAGAGGCAAGACAGCTTATAAAAGTTTGTCCTCTACACTCTAATTTGAATGTTACAGAAATTGAACGGTTTGCACAGAGAATTCACCTTCTTTCCTTTCCTTTTTTTAACATATATATTCTCTTCTGGAGTTCTAAAGCACATGATATTTATCCAGGAAATGTTATTTAATAAGGTCCTTCCGTCTGGACATATCCAAGTCCCTTTCCTGTTGACATGTTCGAATAATTATGGAATTTGAAAAAACCCCACAAGTCCACAACCGAAAGTTAAACCCCAGCAATCCACCTATACAGGCTATAACAACCATACATTCTCTAATGTTATATCTATCCACATTGACTTGAGTCGACCATTCAACACTTGACTCTGCTATAAAAACCAATGGCCCTGCTAACAGCATTTCACAACCAAAATCAAGTCCTCACATATAACTAGTTCCTATACACGTGCCTCCAACGCTCCAAAAATATGGCCTCAAATTCCCAAAAACAAAAGGACCTTAATAAATTGGGAAAGGAGGTGTTTGCTGTACTTAGCAACTTTCCACCAAGAAAAGGGAAGGCATCGCCATCGCCTAAGTTAGTACCGGTACAGAATGGTTCTAGTAAAAATGAAGAATGTATTGATGCTTACCAGGCTGCTAGGTTGTACGGTGGCTGTGTGCATGTGCTCACAGCGTGCCCGCCTCAAACCAAGACAGTTAAGCAGCCCGTAACTAAAGCAAGTGTGCACAGTGTGTATCAGCACTACTACCAGAGTGCTGCCTGAGTGTTGCTGCTGTAGCTAGATGGAAAATTGTTCCAACAAAAAGGTGAACATGTCTGGTGGGCTTTAAATAATTAATATAAAATGTTTGTCCTTTGCAGAGTCTATATTAGGATGTATGTGCTGCTTATGGTGTGTTGTGAGCCTGTATATATACAAGCATGTATGATTGAGTACTATTTAGAATAAGTTTCTTAGAATTAATAATTACTGTTGTTGCCTCCGCTTTCAATCTGGGTTAAATTAGAAATGTGACTGCGTCTTCGACACAATTGGTTGAGCATAATTAACAGAACAATACTAGAATATTCAGGTATTATATAATTGTAAGTGCGATTGCCACAGATTTGATCTACTAACGCAACTTGTGCCAGTTATTTTATACGCTCTAGAAATGCTGCAAAAAGTTTGATGAACGATTAACAGCTTAGCCACATACATAATATAGACAAGACTGACATAATTAACACTGAATTTTAAGTATCTATACTAAATCATCCATTAGCATGAGAAAAAAAATCCAGTATTTCTTTTTTCTTCCCTTTTTGTCCCTAACATAAGGAGGATCCTTAAACCAAGAAGATGAATTCATAAAACACATAAACCTAAATCATTCTAACAGGATAATTTATGGTAATTCCAAACTTCAGCTAAACTCTTTAACCAAGAGAGAGCTATGAATTGTTACTCAATTGTTCAGTGTCCCGCGTATGCATT
Source organism: Carex cristatella (assembly GCA_024447775.1). Lineage (NCBI taxonomy): Eukaryota > Viridiplantae > Streptophyta > Magnoliopsida > Poales > Cyperaceae > Carex > Carex cristatella. The sequence goes on along the minus strand of JAJHPF010000024.1, from coordinate 872,772 downwards.
TAACTTATGGCATCCTGTCAAATGCACACTACAATAATTACAACTCAGTAAAAACTCAGTTTTAGTGAGAGGACCATGAACCAAGATGTAAATTCTATATGAATGGGACACATTTGCTTTTACTTATAACTTCATTTAACTATTTTTACTTCTCATTATTCACTCACAATATCCACTTACATGAATTAATAAAACCAATACTGATACTGCACTGACAGGCACAAAATTCAAAACCCTGAAAAATTAATAAATTAGGATCAATTTTGTAATTAGGAGTAAGATTCTTACAACATTAGATAAGTCTTGGGATTGGAGATGGTGCAGTAGAGTTGCTGCATGTCTTGTGACCGCATAGATCATAAATTATGCCTCCTAAATAAGTAAATATCAAAGAGAAAGAGAAGGAGAAGGAGAAGGATTATAAGAATAAAACACATCAAAATTATCTTGCCAGCTGGTCTCCAGAAGTTATTTTTACAATGATCCAATTAAATTTCAGTCGGAAACAATAGAGCAAAAAAAAAAAAGCAAATTTGGGCGATTAGGTCAGCCGCCCCGCCCACACACACAACTCACCCCCCCCCCAATCCCTCCACTCCCTTATATTCAAAAAATTGGAATCGGTCGAATCGGATCGGAAACTCGGACTTTTTAGCCAGAAGCTCGTTTTATACTAGAAAAATAGGAAAAAAATAATTTTTGACTCAAATACAACATATATACAACTAAGTATACCTTCTAGTAACAAAATATTCAATAGTTTTGGTTGAGTGCTCACCCAAGTTCAAGTCCTGCCACTGAATAAAAAAAAAATTGCCTCCCTTTGCTGCAATGAAAAAAATATTGAATGATTTACAAAAATATAGATATAGGAATCTCTTCTTCTAACAAGATATGCAATGGTCTAGTGGTAGTGTTGTTTGTTGGTAGAGTGCCCACTGGGGTACGAATCCCGTTGCTGCCAAAAAAAATTTAGCTTTCTGAGTACAGTGTATTTCACCCAATTTCACTTGAATTGGACTGTTCCGTCCTGAATTTGACAGAAACGGTCGAAATTTGATTGGAATTGGATCGTTCCGGTTGGAATTTGACTGAAATGGCTGAAGTTTGACTGGAACCAACACTTACTGGGTAACTCGGACTGAAATCGGATCGGCTCCGGCCGATTCCGTGCCGGAACGGCCGGTTTTTCCTTCTATGATTCAAACTCCCATTTTTGCTTCTTGTATATCTCATTCTCGATACAATGCCTTCCCTCTCTCTCGGTATCTCCTCGAGCAAAGAGGAGAATGAGAGAGAGGGAAGGAACTAGAGCCGAAAGTGCGGTATCGTCGGAACTCAAAGCGTAGAGTTCCATCTCGGTCGGAGTGTAGTGGTGAGTAGATCCGTTTGTCATCGGAGTGCGGCAGCAATCGAAGAAGCGGATCCGATCGTGGATCGAGAGGAAAGGAATTAGTGCCGAGCGGAGCCGATTGGAGCCGAGAGTGTGATTACTAGTAAACTTCACAAGAGATATTTCTTCTAATTGGGTACCACCAACATATATTCCAGGCTATCATTTTTTTGGCATGTGTGATCATCTACCTAGAGCATCTTAGATAGTAGGCATAAGGTTTGTGAAAAGAGAGGTTATAACAAAAGAGCGTATCACGAGTAATTCGCGTGCAAGCATGAATATTCCACACATCTGCTTGCAGTGAGAAAGAAATAAAAATCACATGAATATTCCAGTTATATGCTTTAGTTTGGTAGTATAAAGGGATAAAAAAAAAAAAAAAAAAAAGGCAAGTGGCATCATGTGTTGTGGCGATAAGGATCAAGTATTAAATTGTATTTTGTATAAAACGGAGATTGATATGGTATACAATTCACTTCAGATCAGTAAAACTTAATATATTACTACTTTTATGATATGATCTATTTACAAGACTTAACTGGTAAGTATTCGAGAGCGTGAGACAGAAGGTTCAAATATATAGGCTTGGCTTATACATAATCATAAATTTACTTATTTAATTAAGCAATTGGTGTTTTATGATTGTTTGAGTTGTCAGTGTTTTATGACAATCATAAATTTACCATGTTTTTTAAGTTTCTAAAGGTTTAAACGTATTTTTTTTATTATTATCTTTATATTTTAGTTAAGGGTTCTCCTGAAAAAACTTATGACAATGCTTCTGTTTTAGAGAGTGAAGAAAATGACAGAACAGACCATTCTCTTTTCTTTTTATTTTTTTTTTCCTTTTTTTGGTTGTTGCAAATTTGTCTTTTTTTAAGAGATCAGACACACGAAGAAGAGAAGGTCAGAAGAAACAATTATTTCCTTAATATTTATCTATTTTATGCAAACATATTATCATTATCTTAAGGTAAGAAGAAAAACCTCATTTTTTGTTTTTTTATCATGACGTGAGGTTCAAAATTTTAAAATAATTTCTAATGTTAGTATTGAATTTCAATCCTACAATCTTTTAAATAGATGTTTAACTAATTGTACTAGCTGTGATTCTTATTTAGCATCATGGTATGAAACTAATATATCCTTAAACATTTATCTAATTTATGGGAACATATTATCATTTTTCGTTTTAAGATTTTACTTTCACAATATAGTTTTCCTGTATCATCCTTGTTAGGTTACTTAGATACGAGTAAAACCCGAATAATTGTTCAATTCAGTATATAACACAAAACAGGCTAATAATCAACTGATTAAAGCACCTAGGCACACTGTCTCAAAAGGGATCAGAACACATGGAAGGTGTAGGTGAAAATAATTGAGCAACCCCTTTTTTCTTATCCACCTGAGGGGTCCCAACACATGGGACAAAAGAAGAATAGCATCTCACTTTTTTAAGACAGGGTCCCAATTTCCATGGGATATTATTCTCGCCATCAATCTCCATCTCAATCTAGATAGTTCTATCTTGGTAATGTTGTGCACGCTATTGTTTCGTATACTGTTGCAAAAAACATAGTCCTAAACTTTCAAGGGTCGATCTTCCTCATTTGAAGTGTACATGTATCAACTGGATTGCGCATATCATGCTATGTAGCAGCACACTACAGATCTATATCCAATTAATCCAGACCATTGAATCTAAAATAGGCTGCTTGAACAAACACCTTACAATAAGATGCGATAAGTATTGATTTATCTATCTTGATACGAATTTAAACATGTGGAGTGATTCAATCGGCAGTGTTGACCATTAATTGATGCTGTCAATAGATAGACGCAGTAAACCTCTCTATAAAAGGGGTAGCCAAAGGCAATTCCTTTGCAACCAAAGATCTGAAGCACCTAAAAAGTTATTATAACTTTCTATCTCCCTTCAACCTTTCCATCTCTAAAGATTCAATATAGCATGGCATCAAACACAGCCAACCTAGGCAAGGTAGCAAAAGAAGCGTTTGCACTGCTTGGCAATCTCAAACCAAGAAAAATCAGAACATCACAGCCAGGCTTTGCACAGAAAGAAGAAGTTACCGACTGTAATCAGGTGTCAAATAATTGTTATGGAGGTTGCTCATATGCGATCCATCCAACACGACCAAAAACAGTTGTTGAACATCCGACTCATGCTACCTGGTCGACTGCTTACCTCTGCTAAATGAACATAATCATAACTAGATATCAGTTTGTAGTTACTACGTACTCTAGCTTGTGTATCTTTGCTTCGATCGGCTGTCTTGATCAATTACTAATATACATATGTTTTTAATAGCTTCAGTGCTTGTTGTTGTGAGCTAATTAAATATTTTATAGATACAATTTTGTGATTTAGAGTGAGTTTTATGTATTACATATGTAACACAACTTATCACAGGTGTGTTAAGATTAATGTATGAGTTTTTAAACCACGCACAAGTCAATTGCACTTGTTCATTTTGCTTTTAACATGATTGAGTTGTACCAATAAAAATTATAGCACCTTAATTAGAATGGCAAAGAGGTCAATCAATTTTGATACCAAAAAACAAAAAAGCATATCTGATCGAGTAAAAAAAAACGCCAAATTAAGCTCCTTATGGTTATGTTCATGGCCAATTGATCAAATTCAACCAACTCATGTTGAATCCTTAAAGTATAATTGATCGCAACAAACCTTTTTCTTGTAATTTGTTAGTGAAAAGGCAACTAATTTGTACCATCTACAGTTGCAAGGCAGAGCAAGCAGAAAAAGACACAGTATAAGTGAAATAAATTTTGAGAAAGAAAATCTAATTACAAAATTAACCGGGAAATTTCACTCGTGAGGCCAAAAATCAACAAAATCACTGGCCCTTTATTCTTTCACAAATATAAGTAGAAAAAGTTGAACTTAATTAACAGTATTTCAATCTGACACGAGCTAAATAATTCGCATTATTGCAAAATTGTGTGGGTCCCTCCATTATTGAACTTTATTAGAATTTATAAGCAGGTGATAGCAACCCGCAACAGAAAGCCATCGTATACGAATCTCAGACTGTTGACCAGACACGACATATTTTATACGATACATAGCATTCCAAAGCATCATAGTTATCGTCAAGAAAAAATATAACCTTGCAATTCATAAAATTGTATTTTCAATGGAAGATCAAACTGATTTTAAGAAGGTTGGCAGGGACATTTTCAGCTTCTTTACCGTGTAGAGGAGAGGATGCGAGACATAGGCATATGATAAAAACAACCTAAGGCTGGCCATGGGGCCCCTCGTCATGTAATCGGTAGTAATGAGGCAGCCAACATTTATGGAGGGGTTGTTTCGACAACGTATGTTACCAATACGACAAAATAATGTTTGATATCTCTACTGTCAAACTGGTACCATATAAAGACTAATTAATGTTACCAGTACAGCGGAAGTCATGCTGCTCAGAATAATAACTATTATCCAAACTGCTACTAGAGGACCACAAACAGAAGAGAACTGATTTAATGGTCTTTTTGAGAATAAATTAAGTTGCTGAGTCGTTTATAGAACCAGTTCAAAGGGTTTCCTTTTCTGGTTTAAGCTCAAAGAAATTCCTTTCTTTGCAAAGAGTGACCTTGTTGGGATCAGTGTTGTAAATAACGGTATGCAGTCATCGGACGGTCAGGGTATCGCCAAGCAATTAATCAGAATTGGTTGGGATAATTGTTTTCGCTATAACATGTAGTTGTGTATGTATTAATTGTTAGGAGCGGAAATAGAAAATTAAAATTGAGAGTTTGAAACTTAAAATACATAATGCATAACCAGAATTTAAACTCAAATCTACATAATCACCAATTGAAATTCTAACCATTAAGCCACATGCACATATTTGACATTTAATGACAGAAACTCTATAAAAAATATTAGAAAAAAAAATCAATTTGATTGGAGACTGTAGGTGATTACAAAACTAATTTGAAAAAAAAAATTCAATTAATTTTCAATATAAATGATTAAAAAAACTAAAACCATAGGAACAGGTAAGCACCTCTTTGCCAAGACTATATATCCGTCCCGTATACTTAATTAGAGAGGTACAGTTGAGTATGTATTATATTCTGTGTGCAATGGTGAATGTCTAAAAATTCTAGTATCTTACTTAAAACTTTGAGAGGTAAGTCCTCATGTTATTGCTTATATTGATATCTAAAAAATCAGGGTATCCATTAATGATTCCACCAAAAATTAAAAGATTAAATCTTTACAGATGATTTAATAAAAAGTATTCTATTATTCTTAATTTAAAAACAAAATTATATGAAGTGTGTGACCATTGAAGTAAAATAAAAAAAAAAACTAATATTCAGCATTTAAATAACAGAGTTCTTCTAATTTAATAGAACAGTATAATATATATTTTTGGATGGGACATACGTGTTTTTTAAATCTTTAAAAATAAGAGAGGTAACAGAGTATACATATTATTATCATCTTTTTCGGGAATTTGACTTTTGACGGAATTATCTGAGCGGTGAACTTGGGTTACACAGATTAGTTCAAAACTAAAGCTACCTAATATGTATGATGTATCTTACCTAGGTAAGAGGATCCTGGCCGCTCTGATTTTAATCAGGCGGCTGTGATTAGCTAGATCAGCAGCTTGTATATCAGGCTGAGATCGAATTCGAATATGTAGATTCTAGTATTGGATATTATTTGTTTAAAGTTGATGCAACCTCATCTTGAATTATAAAATTTTCTCCTCCTTCAATAGTATGGTTGGCGAAAAAAAAAATTATTTTGTCTTTCAGAATATTGGAAGATTGTGTGTACGGTGTGGGTTTAGGTGCGCTCACTGGATTATTCTTTTTTATTAATTTAGAAATAATTAGGAGAGCATGTGTAATTTATTTAATATGATACATCTGATCGATTTGATTAAAAATGTCGTAGATTTAGATTTAGATTTGGTAAGTACCGGTTGGATTTTATCAATCCAATAAATACATACTGCGTGCAAAATTTTTATAAAAAGTCGAGTAAAATACGGTGTGGGTTTAGTTTTAATTTTAAATTAGAATTTGCTTTATAGTTTATATATATTATTGTTAGTTAAAATATATTATATATTTGATTTATATTTTCTTAGTTATAATAAATCTGCAAAAGTCTAAGTTTTATGTTGTGGTAATAACGGGAGGAAAAACTATATTTGTTAAGGGAAATACACTAATCCAAGACGTGGAGGCACCTTATGTAAGGGACCAAAAATACAAAAATACACTAATCCACGGTGGAGCTGACCGTTATTTAGGAAGCAAAACTTTGGCTCCGATTTTGTTGAGATTAGTTGTTTGTTGTTGATTTTGAATATATTTTGCTTGTTGTTTCTTTCCTTAAGTAAAAAAGTTATGACTGTTGTATTCAACTGATAGCCACTATTAGTATTTAAAAAAAAAAAACGAATCTGCAAAAGTCGCCGTACAGACTAAAAGAAGCTTGTATTAATTCATTTTATAATTAATTAGTCGTATATTAAACTAATTCATTTTAATGGTAAAGTTATTGTTATTAATTGTTGTAGTTGTTTTAACTTCATGCAACACATCAATCATATACTTTTACATTTTATCTTGATTAATTATACGTTACATAAAATTAAATTAGCTATGTCATATACTCAAGACAGCTGTATGTAAAGAAGAAAAGAAAAGAAAAAAGCAACATAAAAAGTTTACTTCATCTATATAATATTCCAATTGGAAAGTTACAAAAATTTAGCAGTTTGTTGATAAAGTTCACCTCCTATTTTCTCAAAAATTAATATTTTATAACTAGTAAGGAACGGTCAGATCTGATTATCCATCTTCTCTCTCTCTATTTACGTACTCTCTTCTCCAGTTTTGCAGCAAACTCTGAGTGCTTCATATAATTAGATGATGTTTATCCAAAAAAAAATGTTCTTTCATGAGGTCCTTCCGTCTGGACATATCCAAGTCCCTTTCCTGTTCACATGTTCCAATAATTATGGAATTTGGAAAAACCCCACAACCGAAAGTTAAACCCTAACAATCAACCTACAAGGCTATATCTATCCCCATTGACTTGAGTCAACCATTCAACACTTGACCCTGCTATAAAAACCCATGCCCTGCTAACTGCATTTCACAACCAAAAATCAACTCCTCATACATAACTAGTTGCTATACACCTCCAAGGCTCCAAAAATATGGCCTCAAATTCCCAAAAACAAAAGGACCTTAATAAATTGGGAAAGGAGGCGTTTGCTGTACTCAGTAACTTTCCACCAAGAAAATGGAAGGCATCGCCATCGCCTAAGTTAGTACCGGTACAGAATGGTTCTAGTAAAAATGAAGAATGTATTGATGCTTACCAGGCTGCTAGGTTGTATGGCGGCTATGTGCATGTGTTCACACCCTCCCCACCTCCAACCAAGACAGTTAAGCAGCCCGTAACTAAAGCAAGTGTGCACAGTGTGTATCAGCACTACTACCAGAGTGCTGCCTGAGTGTTGCTGCTGTAGCTAGATGGAGAATTGTTCCAACAAAAAGGTGAACATGTCTGCTGGGCTTCAAATAATTAATATAAAATGTTTGTCCTTTGCAGAGTCTATATTAGGATGTATGTGTTGCTTATGGTGTGTTGTGAGCCTGTATATATACAAGCATGTATGATTGAGTATTTACAATAAGTTTCTTAGAATTAATAATTACTGTTCGAGAATAAGTTACTTAGAATTAATAATAATTACTGTTGTTGCCTCGATAGCTTTCAAAATCTTTGAAATTTTTTGATCCAATGGTTTTACTGTTTGGTTAAGCTACTGTTGGATCAGCGATTTTCAAAGTGGATTAATAAATAATAAAAAAATTCCATTAAATGTAAAATTTGGTCTCCAAGCACATTTCAATATGGAGAACACATCTAACTGTTTTGATCGACTTTTGGACTTCAGAAATTGAAAAATAAATTGGTTGTATTTCTGCCGAAATACAACCGAAAGAATATTAGCCATACTCTATACATATATATACATATACATATATATATATATATACATATATATATATATATATGTATATACATATATATATGCCATACTCTATACATATATATACATGTACATATGTAGATGTATATACATGTACATATGTACATGTATATACATGTATGTATATATATATATATATATATATAGAGGTTGGCTAATTTCAAAATGTTTATTCCTAGTCTCAGGAACAAACGATTCAGTTCTCCGATTTTCAAAGTCCAAACGGTCGAACCAAACTGACAGATATTTAATCTACATTAAAATGTGCTTGGAGACCAAATTTTACATTTTTTGGAATTTTTTTACTATTTATTAAGATGGTTTGAAAATCGTTGTTTTTATTAAAATTCTGCACCATTAAAAAATAGCAATTTTCAAACCATCTTAATAAATAGTAAAAAAATTTCAAAAAATGTAAAATTTGGTCTCCAAGGACATTTTAATATAGATTAAACATCTGTCAGTTTGGATCGACCGTTTGGACTTTGAAAATCGGAGAACCGATTCGTTTGTTCCTGAGGCTAGGAACAAACGTTTTGAGCTTAGCCAACCTCTATATATATATATATATATATATATATATATATATATATATATATGAGTAGAACTAGGGTGCTCCTAAGTTCACCCAACCTCTTGTGAACTTGACTCTAAAATATATCGAATCGACTATAAACGATGAATCCAAACCGTTGAAATCATTTATGCCTAATGATTGATGCGTCTACATGTGAAAAGTTTAAAGTTTCGAATTAATTTAATATAGAGTCAAGTGGTTAAAGGAGTCCAAAAAATGAATCCATTAAAATTAATTTATAAATCTTAAACTTTTGACCACTTGACTCTATATTAAATTAATTATAAACTTTAAAATTTTCACATGTAGACGCATCACTCATTAGGTAGAAAGGTTTCAACGGTTTGGATCATCGTTTAAAGTCGATTCGATATATTTTAGAGTCAAGTTCACAAGAGGTTTGGTGAACTTAAGAGCACCCTAGTTCTACTCTATATCTATATATATATATATATATAATTCAAATTGATATAAATGCTCTAATAATGCTGAAATATATATATAATATTAATAGATACATCCAAACGTTAGACATTTTCTCTATATTGAAATGTGCTTGGAGACCAAATTTTACCTTTTTTTTTATTTTTTTACAATTTATTAAGCCACTTTGAAAATCGCTGATCCAATTGTTTCACTGTTTGGTTAATCCACCGTTGGATCAACGATTTTCAAAGTAGCACATTTCAATATGGAGAACACATCTAACGATTTGGATCGAGTTTTTGGACTTTGAAAATTGAAAAATGAATTGGTTGTATTTCGGCCGAAATACAACCGAAAGCATATTAGCCGTACTCTATATATATATATAGGGATGGGCTATGGTGAGTTGCGAAGTAAAACAACGTCTTACTTCACGCTCGTATTTTAATTTGAAAATCCAAACAACCGATCCGAACAGCTCAACATTTTCTTCATATTGAAATGTACTTGGAGACTAAATTTTACATTTTTTTGAATTTTTTTACTATTTATTAAGTCACTTTGAAAATCACACATCCGAGTGAACAGTAAAAACGGTAAAAAATTTTGGACTATTGGATTAGCGATTTTCAAAGTGGCTTAATAAATAGTAAAAAAATTCCAAAAAATGTAAAATTTGGTCTCCGAGCACATTTCAATATGGAGAACATGTTGAGCGGTTCGGATCAGTTGTTTGAATTTTCAAAATAAAAATATAGTGTCATGAAGTAAAAATTTGTTTTACTTCGCAACTCACCATAGCCGATTCCTATATATATATAAAAACTTTATGCAGAATAGTTTTTCTTTTTTATATGTTTGATTTAGTACAAATAAATTTAATAAATAAAACTCCGTGTCCTACCCTTTCTGCTCCTTAGACCCAATCGAGCTCCCACTCTATCTAATCATTAATTAATTCGGTTCGTTAAAAATTATCTAAAAGAATTCAATCAATGATTTGATTTCTTCTATAATATCAAAATTTTCTTGCAATCTATCTATTTTTCTATATTTTTTTTGTAAAATCTCCTATAATATAAAAATTCTGATTGTCTAGTTGCCGGCATTTTTTTCCATAACCAAAAAATTAAATAATATAATATTAATAACCAAATTTTGAAAAAAAATTCAATCCTAACCAGACCGCCCCCCCATTGGGCGGTCTACCCTACCCACAAAACCGCCCCTCACCTAGCGGTCTACACACCCAATCAGACCGGCCCCCCACCTGGCGGTCTGAATTTTTTTTTTTCCTATAAAAACCTCTCTCCCCTCCCCCCACCCACACCAAACCCTAGCCGTCCCTCTCCACTCCTCCGCCGTTTTTTGTATCGAAACCACCGGAAACTCCGTTTTGTCGTCCCGAACGCGATATTTCGCACCTTCGTTGCATTTTCGACCCCTCTCCGCTTCTATTTTCGGGTACGAAACTTTTTGTGAATTTTTATAAATTATTTCGAATCGTTAGAAATTGTTGATTAGAATTGTTATAAATTAGGTAGAAATTGTTTGATTGGAATTGTTATAAATATTAGAATTGTTAGAATTGTTTGATTGGATTTGAATTGTTAGATATTATTTGATTGAAATGGTTAGAAATTGTTTGATTGGATTTGTTAGAAATTGTTGATTGGAATTGTTATAAATATTAGAATTGTTAGAATTGTTTGATTGGGTTTGAATTGTTAGATATTATTTTATTGAAATGGTTAGAAATTGTTTGATTGGAATTATTAGAAATTGTTGATTGAAATTGTTAGAAATATTCGAATTGTTAGAATTGTTTCATTGGTTTTGAATTGTCAGATATTATTTTATTGAAATGGTTAGAAATTATTTGATTTTAATTGTTAGATATCATTATTATTATTATTTTCTTGTTATTATTTTTATTTTAATTATTATAATAGTAATTATTATTATTATTATTATTATTATTATTATTATTATTATTATTATTATTATTATTATTATCATTATCATTATCATTATCATTATCATTATCATTATCATTATTATTTTTTTAATTATTATTCTTCTTATTTTAATTATTATAATAGTAATTATTATTATTATTATTATTATTATTATTATTATTATTATTATTATTATTATTATTATTATTATCATTATTATTATCATTATCATTATCATTATCATTATTATTTTTTTAATTATTATTCTTCTTATTTTAATTATTATAATAGTAATTATTATTGTTGTTATTATTATTATTATTTTTTTAATTATTATTCTTCTTATTTTAATTATTATAATACTAATTATTATTGCTATTATTATTATTATTATTTTTTTTTTTTTTTAATTATTATTCTTCTTATTTTAATTATTATAATAGTAATTATTATTGTTGTTGTTGTTGTTGTTGTTGTTATTATTATTATTATTATTATTAGAACACATTTGATAATTTTTTTTTTGTAAAACTAAATATTTTGAAATGCAGGATAACTAGATCTGGACGATCACGAGATACCTCAGACACCGCCGAGAGTTCACATTCTCATGCCGATCCGAGTGGGAGCACAGAGACCATGCATGCGCAGGCTGTCGCTGCAGATACATTCAGTCCCCTCCTATGGCTTCCCCACAGACGTCACCGTGTTTCACTTGCATCGGTAGAGGTACGTTGAGTAATTCGAAGAAAATGCAAACATTATGTTTCAAAACACATATAGTTATTCATCTAAAACATTAATAAATTTAGGATGAGACCATGTTGACGGTATGGCACCGCACGCCCGAGGTACCGTATGTGGCACATCCACTGATGGACCGGTACCTGATGAACCTTGGGTTGTACCAGCTAGGCACATTGGAACAACCAAGGAGAATTGACCAGGCACTTATGTGCGGACTCGTGGAGAGATGGAGGCCTGAGACGCATTCATTCCATCTTCCCGTAGGAGAGATGACAGTGACCCTACAGGATGTTAGTGCCTTATGGGGTCTGCGGATCGATGGAGATCCGGTAGGAGGTGTCTCGGATCATAAGAACCTCAAGCAATTGATCTCAGAACTGTTGGGGACGCATGTGGAGGCAGTGGCCAAGAAGCTCAAGCTGAGGGGTGAAGGGGGAGTGGAGCGTTTCTCCAGTTATTGCATTAGTCTTAGGGCTCTCCGGCAGTATGCCGCTGAGATTGCCATCACCCCCAGACGGATGACCCAGAGCGCGTCAAGAGGTGACGACATCGACAGATACCCCCCATATGCTATCATATGGGGTGCTTACCAGCGCTACGAGAATACGCCGAAGGGAGGGACGGCGGGTATCTCGTACGTCAGGAACCAGCTCCAGCTATTGCACCAAGCTAACGTCGAGTGGTTCCCGTATCATGCGTGGTACCGATCTCGCATTTTTTGTCGGCTGACGATGGCGCAGAGGGATCTCGGTTTGTACCGGGGTCCCGTATAATGCAGGACTATCCACAAGAAGACTGAGGTGGATTGGCGCACCCACCATATGGGATTGTACAGGATTGCCCGCAGGCCTGAGGTCAATTTGTGGGTCCCGCCTGACCCGACGGATGTCAGTTTGGGAGCGGGACCCTGGACATTGAGGTATATGGTCTGGTACCAGCGGCGGTACATGACTACCGTATACTTGCAGGGCGACTACGGTGATTCCCTTCGGCGGAGAATGATGGGTGATTCGAGTAAAACCCATTTGCCATGGGGCCCGATCAACACTCGATCGATAAGCAATAAAGATTATTTGTAATATTATTTTTTCTCCACACAACTCATTTTCTAAATGTTATTTACAGGTACTGACGGCAATTCGAGGAGTTGCACACAGCTTGGTGTGCATGGCGAGAATTGGTTTCCGGGCGTTCGGGTGTACTATGCTGCATCACACTGCTCCGATTGTCGAGGATTCCCATTTTGATAGGCGCCTCGTTGGCATGCTACACGATGCTGGCGAGAACATCAACTGGCGTGAGATCAAGATTGACTCACCAGTTCCGAACCAGCCCAACCAAGAGCCGCCTCTCGTACGCGATAGAGACCTACCACCACCCCCCGCAGGTATTATAAGTTAATTTTTTTTCATTCACGTCAATTTTGTTTTGAAATGTGTTCTTAAGATGTTCCACTCAAATATTGTAGAAGATAACCCGAATTGGGCGTTCCACGATTGGGTGCTGGACACCAAGAGATGACACGCCTACTACAATCAATATGGAGTGCCAGTGCAGTATGACGAGGTCAGTTGGATCGTGTCTATATAATTAATTTTTTTTTTATTTTGTATAAAGAAAACTAACATTATCTAACTATAGGATGGTCACCCTACATGGAGTGCCGAGCCCACTTTCACTCCGGCAGACTTTGGTCTCACCGACACTAGGGCAGAGGACGACCATGAGGCTAGCAACAGTGGGGCACAGCAGGCTACCCAGTTTGATCCATGGGTGGATGCTGCGTTTGGGACACAGCCATCGACCACGTATACAGGGGACTGGGACGAGCCCACACTATCGATGCCACCCCCCAGGCAGCACGACCACGAGGCTAGTGGCGGTGGGGCACGACGAGCTACCCGGTTTGATCCATGGCCGGATCTTTGCGTTTGGGACACAGCCACCGACCACGTATACACAGGACGACATGCATTTTGATTATTCTGATGACGAGGATCCTGCAGAGCCCTCTGAGCCTCCAGAGCCTCAGAGACGTGTCCAGCCGCGGAGGGCGTGCGGGGCGCCTCCCATATTGTCATTGTCCGGTCGTCGTCGTCGTCGTCGCTAGTTTTTTATATTTCATATTGTAGCCCTTGACAGTATATTTATATTTTCCTTTCTATATTTTATGTTGATCAGACGTTATTTGGTTATTTTATTTACTTATATTTTTGTTTCTATATTTTATGTTGACTAGACGTTATTTGGTTATTTTGTTCACTCGACCAAATTCGTCGTTATTTTGTTCACAAGGAAATACAATCATATAATCACAACAAAATAGATAAAATACAATAAAAATTACAAGCAATTACATAAAATACAATATAAAATACTAAAATATATATATATATATATATATATATATTCAGACCGCCCAATGGGGGGCGGTCTGATTAGGATTGAATTTTTTTTCAAAATTTGGTTATTAATATTATATTATTTAATTTTTTGGTTATGGAAAAAAAATGCCGGGTCTAGTTGTCTAATCAATTTTCTTACTGCCTGGACTCGGCATGCAATATATAATTCCAAATCATTGCAAGTGCAATACTGCAATGTATCCTTATTCATTTTCAACTGACGTAAAGAGAATATATTACATAGACATAAATAAAGACCTCTTCGAACAATGAGTTCAGAAACCTTCAGAAATAATCATGTCTACATCCATTTGTTGGAATCTCACATCTGGAAGAATAACTTCCTCTATTAATTACCAAAAAGAAACAAAATTACTATGATTGCATATTTTGGCTACTGACTATTGAAAAAAAAAAATCCTAATAGCGCTAACCAGTGCAACAAACTAAATTAAAAAAAAAAAAATTAACTTTTGAATCTCTATTCTTATATATTAAGCACGTACATAGATGTTCTTATTTGTCAACAACTGTGATTAAAAGATAAAATATCGGATTAAATATCAGTCATCCGATCAAATAGAATGCCTTCTATTGATTCTATGCATCTTTTTTATGTGTTTTCCTGTGTAGAAATCTAAATTTATTTAGATGCGTACTCATTACACATACTCGCCACAAGTTTATTTATTTTGTCTTGTTTTGGTCCTGATTTTTTTTTCACTTTTTAAATGTTATTTAAGAAATTTTTGAATTGATTGATAGATTGGTCACGTCTTCATTTATTTCCATTTTTTATATCAAATAAAGAATATTTTATTCTAATATTATTTAAGTAAACATGATTTTATTCTCTATTTTAGGTCCGCAAATGCATATAAATTAATCATAGGGAGATGAGGATAACCAATAACAATAACAAGAGCCATAATATGCTAACATAAGCTATCATAATATGACAATAATAAATAAAACAACTTATTTTGATGATTTTTTTTCTCTTGTTATTCTGATAAGCAACATAATAAAAAAAAAGTACCAGATTTTTTTTTATAGGTATGTCATTAGAGAATGAGCTTTACATTTTTATGAGAATAATTATTCTTTTCATTGTTGAATAATGATTATTTTCACTGGTCAATTTTTTTTTATGAAAATATGTTATTTCGTATGAATTTTTTTTATTTTCTTATCTTCATTGCAACACTCAGGCACGATGAATTCATGCATTATCATAGGCGAAACAACTAATTATAGTTTGACATGATCTTCAAATGAAATTGTACTTGTAGATTAAATTTTGTATTTTTAGAATCTTTTTATTATTATTTTAATTAGATAGAAAATTACATGATCTAAATTTTTTAAACTATTAAAAAAATGATTTTCGACCTATTGAAGATGACAATAAAGAATTATAAAAATTACAAAATTTTGTCTTCAAATGCATGTTATTATAAGAATTATGTTGAACTATTTGTCGAAAATATGGATATGTGGTAAGGGCTACCCTACGCTGTATTATAATCATGGCCTCTCTTCATCGAATTATATAATTTCAGGGCCATATTACTGGGCCTGACTATGGGCTTAACAACGAACCTAACGCTGGGATGGGAATTGGACCCTGCTGTGCGTCCCCTTTAATGAAAGGCTACTATGAAACGGCGCCGCCTCGTTGGTCTAATCCCAGCCGTTGAGATCCCTTCATCCAAGTGTTAGGGTTTCTCTATTTTCTATATTAACTCCATGCCCGGGCTTTCTTCGTAGAATGCTTCTCTCGTAAAGAAATTTTTTAAGGCGGCGCCTCCTCCGTTAGGTAGTATACCTCCAATGCTGGGTAATGATTCTTCTGCTTTGTTTTGAATACATTTTTATGATTTTTAGTTAAGTTTCTGTTTGACCTAAATCGATGCACGGTGCTACCCCGGGCTTATCTGAGAAACCAATTGAAGAAAAAAGCCCCAATGCCTGTGCTAGATTGAAACAGCCATTCAGTGTTACAGATCACGAAATTTTAATGTATGATTTGTGTCAAGAGATGGCAAAAGTTAAATCGATATCAAATTTTCTGTTTAAATTTGTTTTCTCAATTCGGAGATGAGGATCCTACTTTATCCGCGCTTCTGAGTTCATCAATGAAGTATGGATAATTATGGTTGAATTTCTTGATCTGATCTGCAATTTGAGAAATTTTCTTTTAATTAGAAATATTTTGGCTGTGAGGATCCAAACCTAGCTTAAAATGTCAGTTCTGCTTCAGATAATTCATGATTGATAAAGCTATATTCTATCTGAGCCCATTTCACCTTGAAATTAATTCATTTATTTATATTTTTGACATACCTAAATCAGATTGAGTTTATTAAATTTAGCTGTGAGGATTCAATCTTAGCTTAAAATGTCAGTTCTGCTTCAGATAATGCGTGATTGATAAAGCTATATTCTATCTGAGTTCATTTTTTTTCCTTCAAATTAATTTAATTTGGTTTAGATTTGATATTTACCCTGATGATGATTGAGTCCATTATTTGAGGTCTAAACAGCTCCAGGTCCCTGAAAAGGGTGAACCTCCTGTGAGCTTTTATTCTCATATGACATTATTGGATTATTTCTGAGGGAAAATTTGATAGTAGTTATTTTTCACAAATTGAAAATTGAATTCAATGAGGACTAGTCTGCAAAATGGATGTGCTGTGAATCCAGGACCCTGAATAAGGGAGAACCTCCTGTTTGAAGCAGTGCTAAAATGACAATCATAACAGATACTTCTGAGGCATTCAAATTTTAATTTTTTTTTTTTTAATTTTTGACTTTATTCCGAGTTTAACTATTCTCTAGCTTACTAAAAATTGGCTAAGAGGCTGAAAAACTCGGAAAGTGAAGTGTTGTCATCAGCTTCGGCTATTGATTTTTGTGAGTTGGGAGTTAAATAACAGCACTAAATTGTGATAAATCATTCTTTGAATTGAACTTTTGCCCAATTGCTTTTATATATTCTGAAGGCAATAATTTTTTTTTGCAATTTTGTTGTCTTATCTTTGTAACAAATTGTTCTATTGCAAAAGTTAATATGGAAAAATAATGCCAGATGTAATGTTTTACTAAATTATTATTTTCATGTAGCACTGGTTTTTTTCCGTATTTTTCTGTGATTTTCTTTGAGATGTTGATATATAGTAATTTTGGTGCGTTTGTTTTTTGGAAATCAGTCATGTTGTTTTTGGAACCAAAAAGTTTTATTAGCTTTTGGAACAAAATGAGAAGGACGTTAGGGAGTTGTAACGTGAGGTTTATTCTTTGGACAGTTTTTTCCTTTCGTACATATTGTGTTGCCGAGTTTATGAAACTAATTTGCGATATCATGGTTATTAACAAAAGTAATTGTACTATAAATAATTGCTCTTTGAATTGACGGTGTAATTTATCGATTTCTTAGATTTCATCTTAATGGATTGTCTGTGACGATATATTTTGTCGGTGGCTCTTATCAGAGGCATCGAGTTACTTTGATAATTTTGATCTTGTGCAGTTGAAGTAAACATAAATTAACCAATAAAATATTAATTGATAATTCTTTTCTAATAGAAGTGATGTAGGAATAGGATTTGTTTTGATAAAATTCTAATTACCAACGTCGTCGTTGACAAAAACTTAAATTGTGTTCCATGTAGTTTAAGGGCTTTCATGTAGCAGACATTACAGCGAAGTTTTAGCATGATTTGATCCCATTCTTAGTCCGAAAATTTTAGTGAGAAAATTGATCTTCATTTTTAGCATGATTTTTTTTATATGATTGACTTCATTGAGACACTTTCTGATTGATCTTCATTCTTAGTCCGAAAATTTTAGTCCGAAAATTGATCTTCATTCTTAGTCCGAAAAGTCAACACTTTCTGATTTCCTTTAAATTACACTCAAGAACTGATATGACATATCGAGCATGTTTTAGACATTTGCATTTAGAATGAAGTTACCATTTTGGAGCCAACGAACAAATTAAAACGAATTCTGTTTCATCTTTTGAAATCAAAGGTGTTCAACCATGAGTTTGACTTTGACTAAGATGTCAAATTGAGTATTTTCAAAATTGACAAAACAAAACAATATGTATGCAAGATTGAACGGTAATACATTGACTCCTATACAAACGAAGATCAAGAATTAATACATGAATAAAAAGAAGAGAAATATTAGTTCAAATTATGAAACTCTGCGCATTAACTGGAGAGTGATTTTCATGCCTGATATTTTTTAACTGTTCTTGCAAAATTCTAATAACATGTAGTGACCACTGACCAGTACTACATCAGATCATTAACCAACCTGGGGGACCATGCACAGTTCGCATCTTGAAACAAGCTTTACCACCCAAGGGAGATATTGCTAGAGAAGTATATTTGTTACTGACGTGATCAATTACGTTGCATAACGTTATGCTACGTTATATCACGTGTGTCAATTACATGACGTGATTACATTCGAGCGAAAATTATATGTCACGTCACGTCACGATATGAAACATAAGGATCTAATTTTTTTGGTATGTATAGAGTATTCAGATTTTTCTTTTAATGTAAGTTCAGTGATACTGGTATTCATTTAGTACTGATTTTTAGTCTAATGAGTATTTAGTTTAGTCAAGAAAGAATAACTTGTGTATAATCTTAGAAGACATATATCATTTTAGAACATTTTTTTAATAAAAAAAAACCAACAACACATGTGAGCTTTGACTCGTGAGACTCTTAGAATTTATATATAAAATCTATCTTTTTATATCATTTTCTTGTGGGTCTCTGATTCTCACTCTCCCAATATCATATTCTACCAAAGTAGCGAGACTACGAGGAGAGCATGATCTTTTGATTAACGAAAAAATAGATTTAGTCATGTTACAGGAAACTAAAGTAGAAGAATTCTCTCAAAGAGATCTTAGAAAAATTTCCTCTAGTTTTGATATCTGGCATTGGTTACCGGCCAATGGCCGGTCTGGTGGGATTTTATTTGGTAGGGATAGCACCAAAATTAAGGTTCTACATTGGAAGGCACATAGGTTTTGTTTAGATATTCAGGTAGAAATTAAACTTGACTCTTCCATATGGCAAATCACAACAGTCTATGGCCTTATAGATAGAAGGTTGAAACCATTATTTTGGGAAGAATTGGATTTTGTTAGAGATACCGATATACCCCTGTGGGTGTGGGGACTTCAATGTCATCCGTAATAGAACTGAAAAGTCTGGTACTAATTTTGATATCAATACTAGTAAACACTTCACTGCATTCATAGCTAGACATAACTTGCTCGAACTAAGATTAGAAAATTGCAAGTATACCTGGTCCAACGGACACCGCTTTGCTCTTTTAGATAGATTTTTTTACCACATTAGAATGGGACAGACAGTATACATCTAGTTTTATTCAAGATAGTAGTAGTTTTGGATCAGATCATTGTCCACTAATTTTACATACTGCTACTAACCAACTGAAATACAATCACACCTTTAGAATAGATCCTTCCTGGTTTGACCAACAGGAATTTCTCACCCTTGTCCAAAAATGGTGGCTAGCATATCCATTAGATAGTCGTGATTTGGCTGGTAGCTGGCACAAAAAGCTAAAATACATGAAACAGAAAATATCAGGGTGGGCAAAAAACCATTTTGGACAAAAAAAAGCGAGATAAAAATCAGCTTCTATCTAGATTACATGAATTTGAAGTTCTCCAAGAACATAGACCTCTTACAGAAGAGGAACTTAGAGATTGGCTTTCCTATAAAGAAAGTTTAGATACTATTTATAAGGAAGATGAACAGTATTGGGCGGTTAGGGCTAAACAGAAATGGTTAGAAATGGTTAGAGGAAGGAGATGGTAATACCAAATTCTTCCATACAATTGCATCTTATAGAAGAAAAAACAAATTGAATTAACTCTTTAGTTATAAATGGCCAACCTACTACCAACCTTCCAGATATCAAACGACATATAGTACAATATTATCGATCTATTTTAGGGGAGTCTGGTACTAAATTTGGGTTCTTAGATTCATCTTTTTGGCCTCAACATGCAAAGGTGAACAGCAGTGAAAATTCTCATTTAACTTCACCTTTCACAATTGAGGAAATTAAGACTGCAGTGTTTGGGTCGGAGGCTACCGGGGCTCCGGGTCCGGATGGTTTTACATTCCTTTTCTATCAAAAGTTTTGGGATTTAGTCAGTCTAGATCTGATGCTCTTATGTCAAGGTTTTCATCAACATTCTTTAGATTTACACAAATTTAATAAATCAGTCATTTGCTTGATTCCCAAAGAGCAAGATGCTCAAATTATCAATAAATTCAGACCAATCAGCTTGGTAAACTGTAGCTTTAAAATCATCTCAAAGATCTTAACCAACCGTTTAGAACCAATTATGGCCAGACTTATCGATCGCAGTCAGGCTACCTTTTTAAAAGGAAGGTATATCTTAGATAATGTCCTTATTAGTCAGGAATTACTTCATTTCAGCCAAGCTCAAAAGCAATCTGGTGTGGTGATTAAGATTGATTTTGAGAAGGCATACGATAAGATTCATTGGGAATATATATTAGAGATATTACAACAAAGGGGATTCAATGATACTTGGATCCATTTGATCACACAGTGGTTAGTTAGTTCACAATCATGTATCACAGTGAGTGGCGAACTAACCAACTATTTCTATTGTAAAATGGGGGTACGGCAAGGGGGTCCCCTCTCCCTCTTTTTATTCATCTTAGCTACCGATACTCTTAGTCATATCTTTGATAAAGGGAGAAATGCACATCTCCTCAAAGGGTTAGGTCCTCCTTGTTTAGATGGTTTCTCAATTACCAATTGTCATTATGCCGACGACACGATCATTTTCTTAGAAGATGATCCTTTGAATGTTGAAAGAGCTTGGTGGGCTATGATGGCCTTTGAGGCTGTGTCCGGTATTAAAATGAATCTCCCAAAAACGGAGTTGTTCACCATTAATTCCGATTATGGGTCTGAGTTAGCTGCTCTGTTTAGATGTAAACTCGCTGATTTTCCTCTTAAAATACCTAGGTTTACCACGCATAAAACTAGGCTAGGCAAATAAGATTGGGATTTTCTGATTTCTAAATTTGAACAGAGACTACAAAATTGGAAATGACAAATGTTGTCTATTGGTGGGAGATTAACTCTCATCAATTCAGTCCTCTCCTCTATGCCTCTGTACACATTATCGATATATAAGGTGCCTGATTATGTCATAAAAAGAATAGACAGTATTAGATGCCGATTCTTGTGGCAAGGCACTGTGAGAAGTAGAAAAAAATATGCTTTAGTAAATTAGCAAGTTTCTTGTTTTACTAAGGAAGTAGGAGGATTAGGAATTTTAGATCTCAAACAAATGAATATTGCTCTTTTAATGAAATGGTGGTGGAAGTATAATGATTCCAACTATACAGGACTATGGAAAACTCTCATCACCTCCATCTATTACTCTTCTTATCGTATCCCTCTATCTCCATTTTGGAAAACCATTTTACAGTTAGATTCAATAGGTAAATGTAGTGTCCAATATACCCCTGGTTCTCAATCTACCCTCAAATTGGATAGACTCTTGGCATAATCAAATGCCTTTGAAAGCTCAATTCCCTAAGCTTTATGATATTTGTTCCAATAAAAACATTACACTAAGTGAAGTGATCCACACACAAGGCAATGCAGTTCGGTTTAGAAGACAGTTTGATCAAATTCTACTTGATGACTGGCTAGCAGTGGCTGCATTTTATTAGTTATATCTCCTTTACTCATTCTCATGACAGGATATTTTGGAAATGGAAACCTAATGGACTGTTCACAGTTAAATCTATATATATAAGGTTCTCAATTTCAGAGGGGTTTGTTTCCCTACACCAATGCTTTGGTGGTATCTGCCTCTTCCTTATAAAATCAAGGTTTTCATGTGGCTTTTACATAGAAATCGAATTCTGACAAAAGCTAATCTTCGCAAGAGAGGTTGGCAGGGTAGTGTACAATGCGTATTATGTTCCCAAACTGAAACTACTAATCATTTATTTCTTAATTGCTCTCTTGCAAGACATGTTTGGTTCTGGATGGGGAAGAGCTCACATTACTTGCCTCACTGGTCCACCATACAAGATGTTGTCGATTTTGCTTGTTCTCTAAAAGGATATTATAGAACTGCTTTCTTGATTGTTTTTAGCGCTTTATGTTGGATATTATGGAAATTACATAATGAATATTGCTTCCAACAGCCGACTGCACTTAAAACATTTCGTACCATTGTTTTGCTCATTGTTTCCTTGATTTCTTATTGGTCAGGTGTTATCAAGCAACCCATCCGAGACATTATGATTGCTGACTGGATGCCGGAAGACACTCAGTTGATTCCCCTGCAGGTGATGCCTCCAGACGTGTCACCTCCGGAAGTAGAGCTACAAATGGTGGTTTACCAGCCCAGAGATGATGCTGAGGACCTCTCTGATTCTAGCCTCTAGCCACCCTTGCTGATTTAGTTATTTTATGTATTTAGTTCCTGCAATATATTTAGCTTTTCTTTGAACTTGCAGCTCTGGTTTTTGCTTTAGTATGATCGGTGGATTTTGTCTCAACACTGGAGGACAGTATTGCTTACATTCACACTTTAGTTTTGTACTCGAATATTATGTTTCTTTAATGAAACGGGCTATATGTCTTTTATCCAAAAAAAAAAAAAGTCCGATGGACTCCATAATCATTTGATTCGTTTTAAGATCTGTACGCACAGATATTAAAGGAAATATGTATTGATATTAAAGTGATGCGCACAGATTTTAAAGCGGATCGGACGGTTATGGAGCTCAAATCCCTAATTTCACTTTCATCTTATTTTAAATTTGAAAATTTAAATCATTACGCGGCTGTGCCAGTGCACCTGTGCTCCTGTGCCTCCTCGGCTCGTCTTGTCCGGCTGTGACGGCAGCCACATCGCCTCGTGTTAGGTTATTCTTTTGAAGCCCATTCGGTAAATGTCTGGCTCCGCCCCTGATGTCACGTATTTCCTTCTTTAGGTACTACTAGAAGTTATAAGGTAGTCAATAATTTCAAACCTGTTGAGAGAGAGATATAATGAAGGAGTACAATTTAAACAAAGGTTTATAAGGTAGTCGTGCCATCTCGAAGGTCGCGAGCCCCAGAGACGTAGGTGTTAGTATCGAACTCCATAAACAACTCTTGTGTGAAGTGTCTCTAAACTCTACTCTTTACTTTATTATTAAATATCGTAGTTTAAATACGTTAGGAACTTGTAACTTAATAAAAAGTTTAAAAATACTCTATTCACCCCCTCTAAGTGTCTTTGGTACCAATAGCCATGAAGAAATATATTTTGAACATCCAATTGACGAAGGCCCCAACCATGAGAAATGGCTAAAGTGAGAACAATGCGAATGGTAGTGGATCGGACCACAGAGCTAAAGGTTTCAAACAAATCAACTACCTCTTCTTGGTGAAAACTTTTGGTTACGAACCGGACTTTATATCGTTCAATGGACCCGGCTGTTAGCATGCCTTTTTATTTTGAAGACCCATTGCACCAGATCCAGCGGATTTTTCCTCCAACCGTTTGGTTCCAACCTCCTTGCACCGGATCTGCAGCCTTTTACCATTCACTCTACTCCTATGGTGCGTGCTTCTTCGTCTGAAACTTGTGACTTCCAGGTGAGATAATTGTTTTGACCGAGTTTAATTGAGACCGGTATAGTGATGTGAGTTACCAGTTCAGAGATTGTGGAAGGAGGAGAGATATATATTGGATACAGGAGAGTTGCTATAGACATTCTGTCAATCTAGTATTAATGGAGAAGAAGGAAGTTCAAAGGTTTAGAAGGCTCTGATACCATAAAGCCATTTACTGGTACAAGAAAGAAATAGAGAAACAAAGAATCTGATTTTTATTGATCACCGAAATGTTACATGTAGGGTCTTTATATAGGCTATGTAATAATCTGTTACAAGAATGTTCTAGAGTTAATCCTATAACAAACTATCTAACAGAACAACTAATTACAATTAGTCATCGCTAACTAACTTTCGGTGTATCTTCTGGGTTGTCCTGGTGTTGTGCTCCTATTGTATTAGTAAGTAATTCAAATAATTAACTTTAATTGGTTAAATTGGAGAGACTGAAGTTTTGAAATATGTACGTGTTATAGCACAAGAGCTTTTTAAAAAAATCGTCAAAATACCAATTTCAAAATAAAATTTATGTGTACGTGTGCACAAGCAAATTCAGTCGGGGACTTGGAAGTTTTGAAATATGTACGTGTGCACAAGTAAGTCGGGGACTTGAAGTTACACAAGCTCTTGTTGCGAATTCAGATAGGACATGGTTTAATATCAATTTCAATTAATCAATCAATAAATCAATTAATTCTTATTTGAACCAAAATTTATGTGTAAAATTAAATTCAAAATAAAATTTATTGCTAGTCTAATAAAAGAGTGTAGCCGAAGCTCTATTCAACACTAATGTATCGGATGTACACGGCAATAATAACCATGTCTCCATCGGTATCTGTATACACACAAACAGATTGAAAACCTCTGTGAGTTAGTGTGCTAGCATCTATTGGCAACTCTCTCTTTCTCAATGTCTCTTAATTTATAAAATATATGATTCATGTGTGTGTGTAGATGATTAACCACAAATTCAAACTGCCGCATGCACATATATAATTATGAAGAGGATTCAATGTCTCTATTTTTAAATAATTTAATAACTCAAAATTTAAAACTTAAAAGTTAAAATAAAACTGTTGGATATGATGTACAGTCATTTTATCTATGCACGTATATAAACAAATTTATGACATTTCAAATTTTATTTTGGTTGTAATCAAGAGCCTGTAAAAATGTACTAATTTAGATAATTTCTAGACATTGATTTTTTAACTTATTGATTCATATAAAAACAATTAGAATGTGATAATTTTTTATGAACACGTAGAGAAAATAACATAGATCATATTTAATAATTTTATTTTTTACTTTTATAATCTAAATTTTGAATTATTAACATTTTAAAAATTGAAGCATGGAGCAAAAAAAAAAAAAAAGATGACATTTGAACCCTCTATAATCATATATGTACAATTTTGTAACTTTTTAGTCGCACCTTTTACAATCGCACCTATTTAGTCGCAAATTTAAGAATAGAGAGTGCAAAAGTTTTTGACTCATAATCCAGTAGGCCATCTCAATTGGCAGCTACTGCCCATTTTTCAAAAAAATAAATAAATAATCCAGTAGGCCAATATAGTTTAGTCCATATTTAATTTTATAAATTAACATATTAAAACCGGTCCAAATAATTTGACATATAACATATTTCTAACAGCTCTCTCTGTATATATTTTCTCTGTTTCGTTTCAGCTCAAAAGAACACCAAAAATGTTTTCTAGCCACTAAAAACCAATCTCATAAGGCCTACTAAACATTCCAGCAAACTGGGCCTATTTGGTGTAATTTAGGCCCACAAACTGGGCCATGTTTTTAAAAGTGCGCAGCATTCATAAAAAGAGATATTTGCCAATACATTAAATATAATTTTACTAATTGGAATAATATGTTCAAAAGTAGTGATTAGATGTATGATGTATCACTAAAGAGGTGTATAATATAATTATCTTAATTAAATAAATTATAAATATTAGTATATGAAATCACATTGGTAGTTTGTACGTAGAAGTATGGAGAGCGATGTACCTTTGTTGTCTTAATTTTCTTTCTAAAAGTAGTTTAACACAGTTATTTCAAACTAACTCCAGCAAAAATAAAAAAAAGGTACATGCGATTATGGCAGGATCTTGTAGAACTCAACTGTCTGCGCTTATGTTGATCCGCGTTTGTTACTCAAAGATTCTTTATTAATACACTCTGCAAAGGATACATTCCTCATTCACAGAAACTTTTCCTCCTAAACAAAGCTCCTTGTAAATATATTCATACTACTTCTATAAAACATAGACTGTGAATGAGAGATATCCCGATCATGGCTTCTTCGATGCTGTTTAAGATAACTCTTATTAGTTTTTTTGCCGTAGCAACGGCTCATACAAATGTTGCACCACCCGGTGCCTCGACTGTCTCAAATGTCTCAACTGGCTCGAATGTATTTGATGTCACCAAGTACTCTGCATCGACTAGTGCAAGTGCTAGTGCAAATAGCAAGGTAAATATTAGAATTATTTATATTCATTGTTACCAAAACAAAATGCTTGTTGATATCAAGGCATCTATACATATTTTAACATAAATAATAATTAATCTAAATTAATGCACAAAACGTAATAGTATCAACAAACAGAGAAAGTTAATTATACATAACTTCGTTTCACATTTCCGTAGGCCTTCACAGACACATTTAAAGCAGCGTGTGCATTCAAAGACCAATCAATTCTCTTGGTACCTCCGGGCACCTATCAGCTCGGTCCAGTTAAGTTTGGTGGTCCGTGCCCTTGCTCACATATTACATTTGAAATTAAAGGATCGCTGGTGGCCCCACCAGATGTCAAAGCCTTTTCTGGTCCTTGGATTGAGTTTGATGCTCTGCATGGTTTGGTCATGGAAGGAGGGGGCATCATCGATGGCCAAGGTCAGTCGGCATGGGAACAACACAGCAACAACAAGGCAATTGTAAGTCTTATTGGTGATCTCATAACTACTTAGCAAAGAATACATCTATAAATTTTCGGATACTAGAAAAATAACCTAGCCACCAAACACTTTCGGAGAAAAGAGTAAAATTGAATTCATTATGATGCGGTTTACATACATTTGTCGTGCATATGATTCATTGAGATTAAACCAAAAATAAGACATTTATTGTATTAAATTTATCTTGTAGAGCACAATTACTTTGCGCGTAAAATAAGAGTTGTTCCATCAAAAGGGCATATATAATGCATACATATAATACAGGGTTTGCATATGCTCACTCAACATTGAATGTTTATTTGAATGCAGTCTATGCGCTTTATGAGGTGTGTAACTGGAAAAATCACCAACCTCACATTCAAAAACAGCAAATTCTTTCACATCGCTTTCCACCACAGCCAAGGTATCATCATCGACAACCTCAAAATCATGGCACCCTGTAACAGCAAAAACACCGACGGAATCCATCTCAGTGGCTCCAGTAATATGACCCTCAATAACCTCGACATCGGCACAGGTGACGATTGCATCTCTATTGGCCCAGGCACATACAATGTTACTATAACAGGTTGCAAGTGTGGTCCCGGCCATGGTTTCAGGTAATTTACTTGGTCATTTGTGAGACACACATATTAACACTATTTAGTATTAATTTACTACAGGTATATAATAAGCATAACATTTTATATATGCACTTTGCTACCTACTTTGCTACCACTACCACTATTTAATATTAATTTACTTTAACATTTTGGGGATCCATTTTGATGATTCAACTAGTTTTCCATCGTTTCCTATTGGTCTTTGTCTTTTTACCATACATGCTTTCTATAGATCAAAATTAATACAAGTATTATATCATAAATTAATTAGTAAGGCTAATTAGTATTGTTTTTATTGAGTAGCGTTGGAAGCTTGGGAAAATACAAAAATGAAGGCAATGTCGGAAACATTCACGTGAAGAACTGCTCCCTTACGGGCACATCCAATGGGCTTAGGATCAAGACATGGCCTGGGGCACCACCGAGCGAGGCTTACAACATAACTTTTGAGGATGTTTTCTTGAATAATGTCTCCTACCCAATCATCATTGACCAAAAATATTGTCCAAATGACAAATGCACCACCAATCAGGTACAATACTTTTTCTAATGGTGAGCATGACACAAAATGACTACTCATTCAACTAATAATGAAAGCAAAAAATAATCTAAGCAATCTCTTAGCCTCAACAAATTTGCCAATTTGATATTGTACAGCCATCTCAAGTGAAGCTACACGACATCACCTTTTGTCGCATAAGGGGCACCTCAAACACTCCGGTTGCAGTGAAGTTAGACTGTAGTGAGAAGGCCCCATGCCAGAATGTCAAGCTACAGGATATCAGTCTACAACCTTTGCAATCTGTTGTTCCCAAAATAAGCTCGCTTTGCTCCAATGTTCTCGGAGCTGTCTTGGGAACTCAAAAACCTAATCCATGCCTTGTACCGCATGCAGGAAGGGGTCATGCATAGAAATTAATACAACATCCAGTGTTTCGTCATACGTACGCTAAATGATCACCCGTTTCTGAAACTGAGTTCTAAAATTATGAAATCTCTACGATAATGTAATATAACTTAGTCCACGATTGAGCTGAATCAGAACATGGAGCAGATCTCGAATATTAAGGGAAGATGCTTCTTTTACAATTTAAGTGTATATGAAAATTTTGTAATGGATGAACTCGGATATCGATTCTGGATACACTAGTACAAAAAACCCCTTCACTGACTGTTAAAATATTCCTACACCGACTGTTATTGAGGCGTCAGTAATGTCACCGTCAGTGTAGGTATACCTTTACTGAGAACCAACACCGACGGTTTATTGAAACAGCGAAGGTAACCTACACATTCAAGAACAGCCGTGAAAATCCTCAACACCGACTGTTTTTTTCAAAACAGTCGGTGAACCCCCCCCCACTGTTTTCCTTCAAAAACAGTAATGTTAAAAACATGAAAAACTTCAACACCGTTATTTTTCAAAAACAAAGGAAAGTTGTCAACACCAACCGTTTTTTTAAAAACCCAATGAAAGTCGTGTTGGCATAAAAAATTGACATGATTCTGTTTGTATTCGCTAGCCTCCATAATTTTCGCCATATATTACTATTTGATATTTATTGACATTAAACAAAATATCATGCAAATAATTTAGAGAACACATCAATAATAAATTAAGAACATATATTTATTAACAACATTCTACAAAACAACAACAAAAATTAAACAAAAAAATTTCTATTTAAATGTCTACTACTACCGTTCACGATTTCTATCCAAATCATGGACATTGCAATACGGTACTCAACAATCAATTCTTCTAATTGAACAATTTTAGCATTGGCCTCGTTTATATTCAACCCACACAACAAAATACTAAGTTATGACTTATGAGTGATGTAGGAAGTTATAATTAGTTGAAAAGAATTGAAAGAATGTAAATATAGTGAAATAACAAGTCAACCTGAGCAAATGTCATTTTGCAAATATGCAATTTTCACATATATTTCTTGGATAATTTTCTCTAATTTGGAAGCAGATTCATACTTGCTCTTGAGCTCCTTTGATCTTTCCTCTATGCTGGACTCTTCACATCTCCAAATTTTCTATGATTGCAAGGCTAAAGAAAAATAAAAATAAAAACACAGATAATGCATGAGTGGAAATTCATAGAAAACATGAAATGACCGACATTGTCAATTTTTGCAAGATGCAATACGCAACCTTTATTATTTTACATTGTATATTTGCACAATTAACGCTTACTTACATCATATCATATACGAGAAATTTAGGAAAATAAAATATTCACAACCGATGGCCAAAGAAAATTAATTGTGCTCTAACTAACACAAAGTTGCTACAAACTATAAATAACCAAAAGAAATTTATGGACGATATGATTATATTTTTTTTACCCCGATATTGGGGTCATAATATTTCAAAAATTCACTTTCCCTCTAGTATAGTTGGAAACTTCAAAGTATAGAATATTGAAATTTTCAAACCAATTTATTAGACAAAGTGAAGTATTTCCAACCTTGGCACGCCTTGCTAAGGATGAAATAACGCCCCTTTTCAGCAAGGAACAATCATGCGATTCTTCCCCCGGCCGCCAAATTACATAATTTATATACTCAATTCATGTGCCATCGTTAGTTAAGTTACAAAGATTATTTGTAAGATCAACTATTACCATTCAGATTTCGACATCTTCGACGTTTTATCTGAATATCACTTGGATTTTGATGGTCCACTCATTGTAGTTTTTAATTCACAAGATAAATGCTAAGTTCCGACATGTCTACGAGTACAAACATATATTAGCTAAAGCTAAAATCCCGCACAAGGTGCAATTTCATATCATCTAAGTTAGAATAAATAAACAAATTACCCGTGGTGGGTTTATGATCAAACTTGCAAGAATCGACCAGTTTGGAGCAAAGATCTACGAAGCAACCTTGTAAAGTTGATCTATTACATCCTCACCGAAACCAAATAGCTCCATATACCCTCCCCTTTTCCACATTCTCCATAATACCCTATTGTAACCCGACTTAATAAGTCACTTAATAGAACTAGAAATACTTTTGGTATGTCGAATACCTCCATGTTACTTTTCTTTCCCAAATCATTCAAGAGAAGTTCATGTTTGTAAGTCCCAGCCTCCAATTAGCACGAATCATTTTGTCGAACACTTTGTGTGCATAAAATTTTCACCAATTAAACAACAAACTTTGCATCCCAAACTAATAGCAACCGACATAGAACATGAAACTAATCAAACTAATTTTACGAAATTAGAACTCTTAATTAAAATAATTATGCATGCAGTAAATACTTACAAAAGCCAAATTGACGATGACTACTTTTACCCTAAATTCACATATACCTTTAAATTTATTATTATTTCACAAAATCGAGCAAATATTGAACCAAAATAACATATCTTGAGAGAATGCATCAAACCGGTAGGTGCTCGGCCCTCAAGAGGGAGACACGGCAAGGCGAGGCTTTCTGAGGTGTGCTGGGATGCAAGGTGGAGGCATGCCCGAGGTGTGCCCAAGTGGCTTGAACAAGGCGGAGGTAGAGGTGTGCTCACCCAGACAACGAGACTCGAGAAAGGGTTTGTCTCACTGGTGGATTTGGGAAATAAAATTAGAAGAATGGATTTGGGAACGAAATTAGAAGGTTGTGTTCGGAGCGGAAAATGAAATTAAAAGAGGAACCGAAAATTTTCTAACGCATTCAAAGTGAATGGCGCGCAAAGAAAATTTTCTAATTAAAAACAAAAAAATTCTCAACATTGACGTTTCAAATAAAAAAACGAAAATATCATCACCGACGATTCAAGTAAAAACATCTGAATAAAAATTACAAGAAAAATTGATAATAAAATCAACATAAAAGGAAATTTGAATCGATCGCTCATTTTCACACATAAAATCAATGGTTGATCTACGATGAAATCACTCTAAATTTTTTAAGAATTATCAAGAATAATATTGAACATAACCAACATAAAAATTAAGAATTTTGATTATATCAAAAGTGGTATAGCCCTTTAATGTTTCGACATTCTTCGACTGACGGATAGGTAAATAAAAATAAAATTTTATCAAACTTTGCTATAGATAATTAAATTTGGTGCTCTTTGATTTCAACACCGGACGACCAACAGACGATGTTTACCTTCATAAAAAAAGAGTTTAGAAACATAGAACATAAGCTCTTGTTTTGGAGTTAATGAAGGCGTGCAAAATTATGTGACGGAACCGTTGAAATCAAAGAACACCAAATTTAATTATCTACAGCAAAGTTTGATGAAATTTTATTTTTATTTACCTATCCATTAAGTCGACGAATATCGAAACATCAAAGGGCTATACACACTTCACATTGATCGAAGCTCAAAAATTTCATAATTTTTATGTTGGTTATGTTCAATATTTTCCCCGATCATTTGAAAACAAATTTGAAATTATTTCATTGCACATCGACCATTGATCACTTGTGGAAAATGAACCCACAAATATTTATACATGTTGAATAGGCAAATAATAATGAAAGTCTATAAAATTGATAGCTATAAGTATAATTTCGCCATATGAGCTATAAATTTTTTAAAATATATATTTTTATTTTTTACATATTATATGTACATTGATTAACTAATTTGTACATATATAAATCAACCATCGATTGAAATGGGTTGTTAATGAATATCTCCATTTAACAAAATTGTGTCACCGATAAGTGGGATCCACTTCTCCAAAAAAATTTCTACCCACCGTGTCAAATTCATTTTTTCTCCTTTATGTATCCTACTCATTCCACCATTCTCTCCTAGAAAATTCGCCGCATAATGAAAATTTTCTTCCCTCTTGAAATTTTCACTTCCCTCCATTATGCTCTCGTGGAAAATTCACTAAGTACCATATAGCTAGTTAAATATTAAACACGACGGTTTTTAAAAAAAAAACATGTGAAGTTGAGTAATACCGACGTTTCAAATAAAAACAAAGAAAGTTATCAACACCGACGTTTTCAAATAAAAACAATCGGTGAAAGTTATCAACACCGATGGTTTTCATGAATTCCCGTAGTTAGCAACAGCGATTGTTAAGTTGAAAAAATAGTCCATGTTGTTCACCGCTCAACACCGACTAATAAATTAAAAAAAAATCGGGAAAGTCATTTCCAACGCCGACCGTTAAATTAAAAAAAATCGGTGAAAGTTCGAATAACACCGACCCTTTCCCTAAAAAAACAGTCGTGAAAGTTCGAACAACACCGACCCTTTCCTTAAAAAACAATCGGTGAAAGTTATTTCTCAACACCGACTATTAAATTAAAAAAAAATCTGAAAGTTATTTCTCAACACCGACCGTTAAATTAAAAAACAATCGGTGAAAGTTCAACAACACCGACCCTTTCCTAAAAAAAAGTCAGGTTGGTTTACCGTCTTTTTAAAAGTGAACAGTGTTGAAATTATTTATATTTATGATTTTATCACGTAGACTCTACACCGACTGTTAAATAATAAAACAGTCAGTGACTAAGGGTCAGTGAAAGTGTTTTTTGTACTAGTGATACTTATTGGACTTTTTGCAATTGGGACGAGAATTAATGTTAGAAAAACAAAACACGTGACTAAATGTGTCGTTTACATGCTGTGTTTCGTGTTGTTTCGTGCCGAGATTTGTTGTTAGGTGCGGCAAATTCATAATTTTCGTTGGAAGAGAGCAAGAAAATAACGAATTGGATTTAAATAATAAATCAGGTTCAAAATTATCAATGAGAATACAAAAAAATTATTCGAACTTTAACTTTAAATTTACCTTTTTATTAATAAGAAAATAAATAAATAAATAACGATAATGGGAATGGCTTCGGTGAATTTCAAAATCTAAGAAAACTGCTATAGTTTATAACATCCATAATGTCCAGTTAATTTGATTGGATAATCGTTAATTAATAACAAAATACTATAGCAGGACGTTATGGTCCATAATGTCCAGCTCCACTGTTTTTTTTACCATATTGTTATAGAACCGAAGTAAAAAAAAAAAAATACTGTAGCTGGCCGTTATGGTCGGCCAGCTACAGTAATTTTTTTTTTACTTCGGTTCTATAACAATATGGTAAAAAAAACACTGGAGCTGGACATTATGGACCATAACAGCCAGCTACAGTAATTTTTTGGTTAATTAGCGATTATTCAATCAAATTAACTGGACGTTATAGTTTATAATGTCCAATTACAGTGTCTTGGACGTTATAAACCATAATGTTCTTCTTAGATTTCAAAATTCACCGAAATCATTCTCCGTTGTCATTATTTTTTTTTAGTTTTCCTATTAATAAAAAAATCAATTAAATTTAAGCCTAATCACAAATTAAAATTTCAAAGGAGGGCAAACAAAATTTGCAGGGAGTGTGAGAATTTGGTCAGAGCCTATGGAATAGATCTCCATAAATATTCAAAATTCAGGGGCAACAGTTGCACCCCACCCTGGCCATTACTGGGTATGCCCTGGCTATTTGAAATGTCTCATATGTCAAATAATTTGGACCATAATTAATATGATAATTTATGAAATTAA
This sequence comes from Carex cristatella, assembly GCA_024447775.1. Lineage (NCBI taxonomy): Eukaryota > Viridiplantae > Streptophyta > Magnoliopsida > Poales > Cyperaceae > Carex > Carex cristatella. Next base: position 838,320 of record JAJHPF010000024.1, on the reverse strand, counting down.
ATATGGATTGAATCTCAAAACTTTTACACTCTCTATTATGAAACAAATAACTAGCATTTAGTCTAGTGGTAAAGACACATGTCCTCTGATGTGGGAGGTCATGGATTCAGAATCCGAAGGGGAGAAATCATTTGTTGCAATAACAAAGGTTTAAAAAAAAATGTTGAGTGGCTTAACCTCCAATCCTCTCAAAAAAAAATATCTTCAAAAAATAAGCTACGAAACTGACATATATGATTATATATATGCGTGCAGTAGTTTGGGTTTTTTTTTTGTTAATAATCTAAATACATACGTGAATCCTATATTCCATAAACCGAGAGACAATAAGAAAGAGGTAGTCATCAGTTAGATGCTAGCACATCGACTCATAAAAGATTTTCAACATGTTTGTATAAATACTGATAGAGATGTAATTGTTATTGTTGTGCATATGCGACACATAAGCAAGACGAAAGAAGATTGTGCAGGTATTACTGTTGGTGTTGAATAGAACTTCTGAAGTTTATCAAACTAATAATAATGTCTATTTTAAATTTAATTTTACACATGAATTTTAGTTTATATAATGATAATGTCTATTTTAAATTTAATTTTACACATGAATTTTAGTTTATATAAGAATTGATTGGTTGATTGATTGAAATTGAAATTACCATATGTCATATCTGAATTCGCAACAAGAGCTTGCATTCAAAGTTTTCTTCATGGGTAACTTGTGAATTTGAGAGTTGAGAGTGTCTTCGCTAATATTCGAAATCTTGAGAGTGTTCTATATGTTGTGATGAAATTTTGTACAGAATATTATGATAGTGAACTGTTTGTTGGCGTTTTTGACAATATCTTCTGAAATTGAAACTTTTTCCTAATAATGAGAAAAGATCACCGACGGTCTCTATATGAAAATAATATAAATTATATGTAATAATTTTATTTTGACATTTAAATTATAAAGTTATTAAAATACTAAAAATAGAAGCATTTAAACTCTCATTATATAATATATAATGATGGTTTTTTTTTTTTCATGTTTGTTGCTGTTTTGTTAAATAGCCAGTGAGGAATACTTCAAAAAGGAAAAGTTGCACATCGATCAGACCGATTTAAGGATAAAGCAGCAATGCAAATAATATAAACTTGATGTTAATTTTACTAAAAAGAAAAATTAAAATAAAGCAACAGAATGGAGAACAATATCTCAAGGATTTTGTTCTTCTGGGCTTTTCAGTCTGGATTAGAATATTGTGTATAATTGGGTTGTGGTAGGAAAATCGCATCGTACTGAGACTAACATGCTGTGATTTTGGTCACATCCCATGTTGTGCCGTAATCAAGTTAATTTTTCACATGTCGTGATCAAAATATCGAGATATATATGGTCACAACACACGAATGGTCACACTACGTGAATCACGCCGTGACCAAGTCGTGTCCAAATTATCTGTAATCAGTAACATTAGTCACGATTTATTTAAATTTTTTGAAAATAATTCAAAAAAGTTTTCCGAAAAAATAAGTGGTACGATTCTTTGCAATATTAAAATGAAAAATTAATGTTTTAAAAAAATATTGTGACTAAACGCGTCATTTTTGTAACACGACCAAAGTGATTTCCGTGGCGTGCCATATCTTTTTTGCCAAAAACTAATCACAGTACGGGACATACGAGTCACAACACGTAACTGACACATGTGTTGTGCCGTGTCGTGCCATTATGTGACAGAGCCGAGTCTGCTTGCCATTTTTTTCACTCTAGTTGTAGGTTGGGTTAAATGTTTCTTTCTAAGAAATAGGAATTCATATCCTCTGCATTAACTCACCTTACGTTAATAGATCTAGATCATCCAAATGAGATCTGCACTAATATTTAAAGGCCCCGTGTGTTAAACTCAAAAAATTACAATGCTTCGATTCGGATCAGACGGCCGATATGCATTGAACTCAAAAAAAGATTCTTTTTTGAGTTAATGCAGACGATAAGCGTTCAAGTAACAGGGCAACTGCAACCCTTTAATCTCTTTTTTTCCACTTTTTCAGCTCTTTGTGTATGTGTAAGTGTGTGGGCGTGTGTTTTCCATTGTTTTCTCTTTTTTTTTTTAATTGCAGCTTAGTGTATGCAGTTGAAGTCTAAACATGATAAATAATAAGCAAAATATAAACTCATCATCATGAAATTTGTGATTCGGAACATTCAATAATATTAATTCCTTTTGGAAGTAAAATTTTACATATTAGATTTAACATGTGGTCGCCAAATCCCTATTTTGAGATTTTTTTCTTGTAGGAGGATTAATAGATTCCTTCGCTCCACTGTAGTTACAATCAATGGAGAGTATAATTTCTAACCATCACTCTGTATATATCCTCAAAAGAGCCTCCTCAACGTGTGGGAGCTCAAATGGCACAATCCGATGGAAAAGAGATAAGGAATAAAAAAACTTCAAAACTCTAGTGGCGGAGACAAGGATTGGGTTTCTGGATTCCAAGAGCCAGTCCAAGCACATTGGAGCAAATCGAGTCAAATTTATTCACGAGAGAAGAAAATAGGGGCTTTAGGTCGATATCTATCAGGCGAACATCTTGGCATGGCACCAATTTACTGCACTTCAGGGTCACTGCATCTGGCGAGTTCGTGGTCCCTTGAATGTGCTTGAAAAAGATGCCAAAAAGCTTCACTTTTGAAGGCTGCACCAATGTCACAAGAATTTTATAACGTTAGGTAATGGTTTTGCTAGGTTAAATGTATGAATGCTATAAGAAGATGGTAATGTGCTTTAGATACCTCATTAGAATTGCATTGACCATTTGGACAATACTCTTGGTCTATGATGATCGGACGAGAGACATTGTCCAGTTTGATGTTTTCAAAAGTAATGTTGTAGGCCTGACTAGTCGTTGACGTCCCTGGCCATGTCTTAATCCTAAGCCCATTTGTTGTGCCGGCAATCGTGCAGTTCTTCACCTTGATATGTGCAACATTTTCTTCATCTTGGTACTTTCCAAGACTCCCAATGCTATAAAATGTAAAAAAGATAATATATCCTTAAGATAAGTTGGCAAAAAAGGGCAATGGTAATTCTGTTTAAACACAGAAATGTTTGATAACTACCTAATGCCATGCCCAGGACCGCAACGCACATTTGCTATGATTATATTGTATGATCCAGGGCCGATGGAGACACAGTCGTCACCAGTACCAATTGTGACGCCAGTGATTCTAACATGGGAGGAGCCACTGATGTGGATGCCGTCAGTGTTTGGGCTATCGGAGGGAGCTGTGATGTCAATCGCTCTGATGACTACATTTACACTCTGGTGGATGGCAATGTGAAAGCCCTTGCTATCTTTCAATGCTAGGTTGGTAATCCTTCCGTTATTTATCTTTATAAAATGTAGTGACTACAAGCATATAAAGCTATATTAGTGATCTCATTGTGATAAGATATATATGTTTAAATAAAAGAAATGAAACTAAAATTTTAGAGAGAGAGAGTGAGAGATGTATAGCATCTTACAATGGGCATGTTCTTTTTTTTTTGAGACCATGCATTTGCACCTTGGCCATTGAGAACTCCACCGCCTTCAACGACTATCTCATGTAGCTCTCGGAATTCAATCCAAGATTCATGTTCTTTGTTCCCATCTAACGGAGCAATAAGGGTCCCGAGAATCTTGAACTTGCGCAGGCCAGGTTTACATGGGCCCGCAAAGGTTAATGGGGCAACTTGAAAGGTTCCTGTCGGAACTACCAGTGTAGCATTGCCATTGAAGTCACACACTGCTTGCCAAGCATCAAGAAATGCCTACAAAAGAATGAGATCATGGTCTTTTATTTTTATCACACACACATAAAATTTTAAGAAATTGATAGAACAAGTCAGGTTTTATTGATTTCAATTCATTACCTGTTTATTGTTGTCGAAGCTTCCACCAGGTGACGCAGAGTATTGGGTCACATCGAAATGTCTTGCGCTGCCAAGAGTGACTACAGCCATTGTTAGAACAGAGAAACAAACATAGACTACCTTTTGGAGATCCATTTGCAATAATGACGTGATCTAGGAATTTCGTAAATGCCAAATAGTAGGAGAAGAGGGAGTTCTACATCAATGAACTACAAGTGCAGAATTATGGATGCTTATATTAATATATGCTATAACAAAATTTTGTTACATCTTATCGAAACAAGACGATACAAAGGTTTTAAGTTGCAACAATCTCCCCTAAAGCTCGTTTCATCTCTCTAATCCAACTAATAGTACTACTTTCTCGCTTACACAGTTGCATTTAGCCTCTCTTTTTTGTAAGTAGGCACTTAGCCTTGTTGTTAGCTAAATTATGCTTCCTCAGTCTATATATAGTAAAGAATTAAGTAAGAACACATGCTCACAAAACTGTTCACATTGATCATTCCTCTAGATTTAGCTGTTCAATTAATTCATAGTTCAGACAGAACAGGCAAATATGAAACATATATACTAATAATCTGCATAGCAGCAGGCGTATCGCGTACGTATATAATTTTATAATTTAGAACATTTTATACACATGTCAGCAGGACCATATTTAAGCTAAGTTGTAATTATTGTTTGTTAGAGCCGGATGATCAGGAGGCTTCGAGACTAACTAGCCTCCACTATAAAACTTGCAAAATTGATTTTATGCACCGATGTCCAATAAACTAAACAGTATAACTTTTTAGGCATAATTCCTCTGATTGTAACAAGGCTTCATATTTGATGATACTGCCGATCAACATTCTACTATCTCGAATCTCAATTAATGCACAAGTATATTTACAGATTTGACTTCCTATATATAGCTATGTCCAAAATCCAAACTTGAATTCCAATAAAAGCAATTCAAACTTACATTTGGCATCCCTGTTCAATTGTTTATTGATCTTAATTACTTTGGGCATGATTATCCCATCAGATTCATTGCAATTATAATATGTACAATAAATGATATTCCATTAGTTTACCTAGACTCAAATAATCAATTAATTTGGTACAAGGAAATTATCATAAGAACGTAATTTGTAGTCATATATTATATATATAAGATAGTAGTTCGTAAGATTTATCTTCAATTTGTTCAATAAAAAAGAAGTAATACTTTCTTTCTTGTTAGTACATGCATACAAAGTGGCGTGCTTCACTAAAGAAACTTAATTACAAAAGTTTATTAGAGTAAGAAAAAAAGATCTAAACTACCAAGCCCCATATAATTAAGGAATCCTAATCTCTTAAGATCAGAAACCCCCTAAGAACAGAAGGTTGCAAGATGTTTATAATAAAATCAAGATTATCAAGCAATACTGTCAATAAACTGGTCAGTATGATCAGTGAAATCAGACTAATTAACTTGTATCAATTCTCTATCATATATTGTAAATTCTTGATCGAAGTACATATTGATCATAAGATTCTCCTAAACTCTTAATTTTTTTTTTTTTTAAAAGAGGCTCAAGGCCCTTCCATTGCAAACAGAATAGTACAATTACAAAAACACTCAACAAAATTATGAAAAGCCACTCCTATATATTACCAAAAAAAAAACCCAATTGTCTTTGAATGGTCTCAGGAACGCATACCTGGCATCCTAAACAAGATACGGAACCCCTCTGACTTACGCAGGTGGGCAGTACCAAAGTTTCAGCATGCATTTAGCATCATCGACCAGGCATCAAACACTAACCCTAAAAATAAAAACCAACAGAAAACATAAAAACTTGGGGGAATTTCATATATATCCCTCAAAAGTTTCAATATTACATATTTATCCCTCTAAAATCAATAATTACATATTTATCCTTACAAATTATAGAAACTCGCATATTTGTCCAATCTAACTCTATTATATATCAAATATCTCTAAAAAATAATTAAATAATATTTTTTAAATATTAAAATTTATTTTAAATATTAATTAATATTGTAATGACCTTTATACCCTTCATCTCTCTATTTAATCTGTTGAGTCGCCCTTTAATCTGTTCAGTGCAATTTGTTACTGTACGGTTCAGTTCGGTACTGGTATGGTTCTGGTACTGGTATGGTTCGATGGTGGTACTGGTACGGTACGACTATGTACTGATACTAGTACGTTTTAATACTGCTTTCTAACACACTAACCTTAGAAAGAAAAATAGAAGAAGGGTAAAATGGGAATACATAAAAAAATTAATGTAAAATATAATGGATTGGACAAATATGTTAGTTTCTACAATTTTTAAGGATAAATATATAATTATTGATTTTAGAGGGATAAATACGTAATATTAAAACTTTTTAGGAATATACATGAAATTCGCCCTAAAAACTTTAATTGTCTCACCGCACAATTTGATACTCAATCACAAGCATCAAATACTTTGGGCACTCCCCATTATTACAAACACACATAACATCAACTACAGCTAGAAGCCTAGAATCATTGCAAAGAAAATAAAATCAGAAACTCTCAATCATTGGTACCAGTGGTACCCCTGCCTCTATATCAGCTGTTGTACCAGGTAGGATGGATTGAAGGGGGGATCATATCCATGTTGGATGGGATCCAATGAACCAAAAAATTTATTAATAGAAAAATAAATAAAAAAATAATGGCAATGGGGAAGATTTTGCGGAGAATTTGAAAAGTAGGAAAAAACGTGATGGTCTATAACATAATTTGGACATTATATACCACAACGACATGATTAGCGAAATAGCATTTAAAAAAAGTCTGACCGTTATAGACCAAAACGTCCAGGTATAATATTCCATTTTTTTTCCTCAACAGCGTTAAAAAAAAGTCTGGCATTTATAGACCAGAACGTCTAGGTATTTTTTTCTCTCGCATTGTTTCATTAATTAGCGGTAATCTAATTTTGCTAATCAAGCTGTTGTGGTCTATAACGTCTAGAGGACGTTATAAACCATCACGTTTTTCCTACTTTCCAAATTTCCCTCAAAACCTTCCCCATTGCCGATATTTTATTTATTTATTTTCCTATTAATAAAATTTTGGTCCAACAAATGTACTCTTAATGAAAAATACTACACTCTGTGCACGTACACCATGGGGAATCAACTTTATTCTTCTTATTACATTCATGCTATACAACAATTGTTAGCAATTAGCACTAGGCATCAACAACTTTTAACATTTATTTGGGAGGTAATGAGTTTGAAATCCAGATGGGAAAATCATTTGTTATAATAACGAAGATATTAAATAGTTGGGTGAACTTTACTCAAAAAAAAAATTATCTGATAATAACATATTATTTATGTAAAGACCATGATATCCCTCATTGTCTCTGCTCGTCATCTAGCATTGAATCAGGTACATATAAACCATTCAAAACTGCTCCAGTTCCCCCTATTTTCTTTGCAGCTTACTGAGTACTGGCATGAATGTGGGCTCACCGTGACATGAGCAACATTTTGTTCATATTTGTATATATATGGAAGTCGGACCTCTACTATCGTGCTACGCTCCTTCCATGTAGAATTTAATTATATGGATCAAATTTAGTTTGTATGCCAACTCAAGATATCTTAATTTCAAGTTTTACGAATATAGCAATAAAACGCTGGATTGACATTAAAAACAACAGTCCTCTTTGGAATTAAAATCCCTCTAAAAATAGGGAATATATTACTTCTCATTTAAAACACACACACACACACACACACACACACCGAAAACTTGATATCTTCCGGAACCCTCGAGTTAAATTACGGGATGCATGGATCTGGTTTTTGAATCCCCAAGACTGTGCCAAGAACATTGGAGCAAACTGAGCTAATACTGGAAACAATAGAAGTAAAAGGTTGTAGATTGATTTCATTTAGATTAATATTCTTGCATGGCACCGCCTTACTGCATTGGAGTTGCACTGCGGCAGGAGTATTTGACGTCCCACGAATATTCTTGAAGGTAACATCGCTTATCTTAACTTGAGATGGCTGCATTTCATTCATTTAATTAACTAAATCAGCAACGATTTTAGGATTTGTATAGTTGTTAATGTGACGCTTCTTCTATTTTTTTTTAAATTAGAAAAGTACAACCATATTTAACCTGCTATAGGCCAAGAACAAGGATAAATAGCAGCACGATTGTTATTATGTTTCTAAACTACTGTGGACCGGTATTTAAACCGAATACTGAAGCTTTTTTTCCTTAAAATTCTTTCAATTACCTCATTGTTGCAGTCATTTCCAGGACAATATGCTTGATCTATGATGATCGGATTTGAAACATTATGTAAAAAGATATCCTGGAATGTTATGTTGAATGCCTCACTTGGTGGGGATCCACCCCATGTCTTGATCCTAAGCCCATTGGTTGTGCCCGTGACCGTGCTGTTTTTCACCATGACATGAGCAACATTTTGTTCATCTTTGAATTTCCCCAGGCTGCCAATGCTGTACCGTAAAAATTGTACCACATGTCAGTATTTTAAGCCATCGATGCAAGGTTTGCTATGATCCATACTTCTAAAGGCACCACCTGATTTCAGACTCCTCTGTTTTTCCACAAGGCATAATACTAAACAAATTTTGTTTATTTATCCTTTTGCTTTGATGAAATGCACAATTTAAACCTTACAAATCGACCACATAGCCAAAAAATGTTATAAAAGCATACATGGTCCTTTCCATAGTTACTAATATTGTGCAAACTTAGGTACAAGATAGACCCAACACAGAGGCATTGATTAAAATCTAAGAACCACTCTACTACTCTTACCTGATTCCATGTCCTGGACCACATATAACATTTGATATAGTAATATTCACCGATCCTTGGCCAATTGAGACACAATCATCACCGGTGCCAATGGAAAGGGAGTTGAGAGTGATGTTATTAGATATGCTGATGTGAACACCGTCTGTGTTTTTGCTATCACCTGGGGCTGAGATCTTGAAGCGTTCAACTGTGATCGATTGGCTCTGATGGATACCAACATGGAAGTATTTGCTATCCTTCAGTGTGAGATCAGCAATCGATCCAGTAGAAATGTTTAGGAACCTCAGGGACTGCAATAAAAAGCAAGTGAAATGTTAATTTTGAATGGAATAAAATATTAATGTATCTTAATTTAGTATGAGTAACTAAATTCTGGTTATACTTGTTAAGTCCATGCTTGATCTGACAAAACCGGACTGGAATTTGTACTCATATGTGGTTTAATTTATTTATCATTGGCAGGATAAACATTAATAAAAACAGGTTTTAAGAGTGCATATCAATAGTTAAATTCACAATTTTTTTGTGTGTGTTAGATTGCTGATTCATGAAAAGAAAAAAAAACTGAATTTTGTTCTTATATTATGAGTTAGGCTCTGGTACTATGCATAGCGTGAATTGGTCCCTACTATGTATGGATCAATATTTTCGTTTTCAAAATTCAAATAGTCAATCTGAACCGTTCAATATGATCTCCATATGAAAAGGTACTTAAAGACTAAATATTACATTTTTCAGTTTTTTACTATCTTTTACATAGGTAGAAAAATCACTATAGTTTTGAATGGTCTAGGTCTAGAATTTTTAGATCAAATGATTTTCTATCTATCTAAGAAATTTGTAAAAAAAGGTAAGTTTGAACTACATGTACATTTTTATCTGGAGATCATATTGAATGGTTCAGATCGATTATTTAGAATTTGAAAACAGAGATATTGATCTTTAGTACGGACCAATCCGTGCTAGGCATAGTACCATAGCCTCACTCCTATATAATTAGATTATTTTCTACAAGATTTTGAAATATCTTACAACGGGCTTGTTGTCAGAGTCCTTCGACCATGCTTCGGCACCTTGACCGTCGATAACTCCGCCACCAGCAACTACCAAGTCATTGAGATCCTGGAAATCGATCCAAGCATCATTGGTGATGCTATCTACACTTTCAGGAGCGTGTAGTTCTCCCGAGATTTGAACCCTCGGCGTGCCAGTACAGGGTCCCGCAAACTCCACTTGACCGAGTTGGAATGTTCCCTCAGGCACCACAAGAGTTGCGCTTCCATCAAAATCGTACATACTAATCTTATTACTAATTGTACTGTTCTAGAGCTAATTGAACCTAAAATAAGTCCGATGAGCGTCGGACCTACTCCTATCTTATCTTAATTATAATTAAGATGCTTGATTTACTAATTCAAATTTGAGTCACATGTGACCACATGCCACTCTCTGGCTAACAATTAAAGCTAAAATAATATGCTTCTACTTATATGTTTTTCTCAAAAGCAATTTAAAAATATATTTGAGATTTCAAATAATTATAAAATTATACTTCCTCCTTAACTTTTTATTTCTCGCCAATTGTGTTCCGAATTTTTAATTTTGACAGCCCAAATAGCATATCGATCCACTGATAAAAGCTTAATTATGGTGTCAAATGACTAAAGTACACTCAGATGTATATTTATAGTGTTATTATTAAAAATGTTCATTTTTTATTTGTAGAATATTAATTTAGATCTTTTTGTTTCCAAATTAATAAATTATTTATGTAATATATTAACAATACATTAAATGTTTTCTGTCTTTGATTATTCATTTTATTTATTACAGGGAACAATTTATTTCTTATACAATTAAATTGAAATAACTATCTTTATCTATGCGTGAAAAAAAAAACACAATCCTTTTTAAAACTACTATGTTTAAAACTTAATTATAGAAAAAATATTTATCAAGAATAATAAGTAAAAAATACTATACTTAATTTATGCCCAATAAATAATTGTGTTTGGTGAGTTTAGTAATTAGGAGGTAAGCAATTTTTGAAGCTAAAAGTTAGAAAATTGATTTGCCGCTAATAAAAGAATTGGGTGCTCACATGGTATAGTAGTGACCCTAATAGAAAATTCAAGAAAGTATACCTGTTAAATCCATTTTTACATATCTCTTCATCAAATATTTTTCCTGACAGGTTTATATATTGTTTACCTTGGTATTTTCACTGGGGCTGCCTCCAGTCGAAGCGCTGTATTTAGTTACATCAAAGAGTTCCTGACCAAGAGAAGCTTTAACCATGACTAAAGCAAAGCAACTAACATAGACAAGCTTGACTACCATGGCGCTTCTCTTTCTTCACCTTCTCCACTAAGCACTAAAATACTAATTAAAATCTTTGTTTTTCTTTTTCTTCTTAATTAGACTCAGTTGAGTATTTAATTAGTAATCTAAGATACTGTGTCGTAGCATGTGAATACAAATTAATATATATAGCAACTTGCTGTTGTAACTAACACCTTGTTAACCTATGGTGAAGAGATTTAGCAGGTTAATGTTGCACTAAGAGGATATCATGGCATGTTTATTGGATATTGTTCTCGATCGTACTAGCTTTATTTAGCAAATTAAAAAAAAAAAAAAAAAAAAAAAAACAGAGGGATAACATGATTTTTTTTATAGAAATTATGTCCTCGTCTAGATGCAACTAATTAGTTGGTTGATTGTTCAGAAAATATAAATAATGATGATATGCATCAAAAATAATTATGTCAAAATGCATTTTTTTGGCGATTGCCCTGCTTTTTTATCATATGAGCAGGGGATTTCGCTACAATGAACATATTATCCTGCTTAACTCGTACTTAAAACAAAAATATTTTTTGACATCACAGAAAAATAGAAAGTCAGCAAAGAAACTTAAATGTTCTGAATAAATTTTGTCGAAAAATCACATCGACATGTGCAACAGAGCTTAAATAGCACATCAAATTGTTATTTTCTATGTGCTGCTTGCAAGACTAAATAAAATGTGGATAAATCTGCAATTATATATTATATTTGAAGGAAGGATACGATTCGAGAGTGCCACACTGAAATTTTCCAGCACGGATTTACATTCTCAATTTGTATTCTAAATTTATAGAAGTGTATCCAATAAAGATATTATGTTGTTTTAGCTTCATTCATTGCACAGAAAATAAAATAATAATAAAAAATGTATAACTTATCTGTTGCATGAAATCAAAATAGCATGGTTAATATTTTTAGTTTCCATTTGTAACCGATTTTTATTTTGATTTCTCTCTCACAACAATGAGCACTCGTTAATTTGATTTCGCTTTTAAAAACTGATTCAGTTATTGCGCTTGCTGCTTTAAAACTTACATTTGCATCTCCTTCTTTCATAATATTTACTAATTACCATCTACATACGTATTTTTTTTTTTTTACTTTTATATTTTTTTAACTCACTCTTGAATTCAATTTTTGGTTTAAATGAATTTTTTTCTGTAACTGTCTCGACTAAAATATATATAATTATATCCATTTCTGAACAACTTGGGATTTCATTCTTTTATTTTATTTTTGTGGCTCATATCCTAATTCTGATTAATTACTACTGTCAAGCATTATTGTTATTTTTGCACCGGTGTTTTTTTTTAAGTTCAGTTCAGTTCTATGATGGTATGGAAAAAAAAAAAAACACTGTAGCTAACCATTATCGTCCATAACGGCTAGTTGCAATGTTTTTTTTTACGCAATAATTAGCGATAATCTTATTTCGCTAATCAAGCCGTTGTAAACAATCACGTCCAGAGGACATTCTAAACAAGCACGGTTTTTCCACTTTTCAAATTCTACTCAAAACCTTCCTCCAAACCGATATTTTTTATTTATATTCTTATAAATAAAAATCTCGGAATTCGGTTCGGAGTCCGGATTCGTATCTTCCTAGATATCTAACTGAGAGCATTTATATTCCTGCAATTCAAATGAATTTCTAAATGATTGTTAATTACTTTTTAAAAATTAAGATTTTTAAAGTTTTCAAACTCTCACATATCTGAAATTAATTTTAGAGTTTCTATTAAACCACGTCAACAATAAATTAAAAATGAGAAATAATTTGAATCAATCATTTAGTCGGTGTGGAGTTTATAAATAGTTATTTAATAAGAAAATTTCATATATAGTTTCTAAATAAGTAACTTTTTCTTATTTTCAAAACTGTATTAGAAATTATCATTTGAGATTAAAAGCTCTAATAATATTATATTTATAGATGGTCTGAGTAAGGTAAATCTTAACCTGGCATTTGAAATTCCGTGCCTATTTAAACGTTTTGAATTCGTATCATGTGAAAACAGACAATTCACATCTAATTTGCAGGTAATTGCCCTGGATACGAATCCATTCCGCCCTACGGCCCTAGATTTCATCAAGTCATAAATCATAACACGGAAGGAACGGAAGACTTAAAAGGGCTAAAGCGGTGGTGTTCTGTCACAAGAAATAGGGCCTGTGGATCCCACGTGACAGAGACCCCACACCGGGTTCTTACAGTTACAAGGCACCGCACTACTCGCCTCCTTCCTCCGACAAAATCAGAGCAATCGACAGCTCATATTTCTAGCGTCTTCCCCAAATCTCTCATTCTCCATCTTTCTTTCTCCGGCCATCGGGACTTTCTCTGACGATGAACGGAGGCCAGCGTTCCACCGCCACTGGCACTGGCACCAACTTCAACTCCTTCAACTTCGACTTCGGCATCCCCAACTCCCGCTCCGGCTCCTCTCAACCGCTCCGAGGTAATCCCTCTCCGTCCCCCTCGTCCGCCGCCACCCCTTCCCCAACACCCTCTTGGTCTTACCAACCAGCCTCTCGCCCTGCCGCCAGACCCTCATGGACCCACCAACCAGCTTCCAGGCCCACCGTCAATCCCGCTGCGGGCCCCACCTCCATGGTCGGCGACATCCACGGAAAAAGCTGGTCGTCTTCCAAGCCAACAAGCACTTCCTCTCTTGGCATCCCTCAAAATAACCCTAATTTGTTTGGAGATCTGTTTGCCTCTGCTCTCGGATCCGGTTCAGGCCGAGGGTCCAATGCTCCGCTGAAATCTATGGGTGCCCCTCAGAAAAGTAGCTTTTCCATGAACAACCTGTCAGATTCGTTGCCTAAATCGACTGATTCTGGCTCGAATTTCGCCTTTTTTGGTCGACCTAGTGGCAACACCCCGAATCCAATGGGTTCTACTAGTCAGCCGATGAGATCTGCAACTGGATCATTCGGATCTGCACCTATGATGGGCCAGAAGAAGGATCCGTTTGATTCCTTGGCAGGTATCGGGTCGAAACCAAAACCTGATATGAAACCAATCCCTGCTCCAGCCAATTCAGCCAAACCTGACCTGTTTGGGTCCACTAACCCGACCCATTTCGATGCTTTTCCAGCACCACCACAAGCGCATACCTTTTTTTCCTCTTCTACTACAACTAATAAATCTTCTTCAGTGCCAAATAATGACGTGGACATGTTTTTCACTTCAAAAGCAACTCCAAGCCCATCGCCTCCTACAAATGAAATGAATGATTGGGATATTGCCTCAGATTTTGCTGCAGCTGATGCAGGTGGAACGACAACTGAGCTGGAGGGTCTTCCCCCGCCTCCAGCTGGTCTAACGGGTGCTGCTGCTAAGACGAAGGGAATGGATAATTATAAACAAGGACAGTATGCTGATGCAATTAAATGGTTATCTTGGGCCTTTGTTATTTTGGAAAAACAGGGGGACCAAGTTGCAATTGCCGAGGTGCTGACATCTCGGGCTTCATCTTACAAGGAGGTTGGTGAATATAAGAAGGCTATTGCGGATTGTTCAAAGGTAACAAGTTGTATTGCTTTGTGATAATTCTTTCCAGTTCAAGAGTTTTTAAAAGAGAAATTGCATGAGTTATATTTCAAGAATTATGCGATATTAATTAAACTTTGTTGATTTGCAAAATTAGTTTATACTAGTATCACTCAATTAGATCTTAACTGCATAATATAACATGAATTACAGAGTATCAGGATGAGATATTGGTTCAAACCTCCACCATCTCTTATACACTGGACTCCCTCTCAGTCTAACTCCAGCCCCATCTTATTTTTTAACAGCCTCTTCTCTTATGTTTGGTTAATTTGTGAATAAGATAATCCGAGAGAATGTTCTTTTTATTATTGATAACTTGAGTTTCATTCCCATCTGTTTATAAATTGTGTCATCCCACTGTATTGTGTATGCACTTGACTAGTACTACTAATAGGTCAAAAGCATTTTCATTGATATAAATTCAAGGGTAATTACCGAACTGCTTCTGAACTTTCCCAAAATTCCGACTTTTCTATTACTGACAATTTATCTAGGAAGGTTCCATTTGGTTTGAAAATTTCAGTAGTTTTTATATAGTCCTTTTGGCATGCACCTTTCTGTGTTCTTTTAGTATCTCACCATTCAAATCTTCTATATTAGGTGCTGGAGCATGATAAGGAGAATATTTCTGTGCTCGTTCAAAGAGCACTCCTGTACGAAAGCAATGAGAAGTACAGGCTTGGTGCCGAGGACTTGCGCATGGTTCTCAAATTAGACCCTGGTCACAGACTAGCCAGAAGCACTATTCATCGTTTGCAAAAGATGGCCGACTAGAGAGAGAGAAGTCCTGCCTCCACTCTCATATAGGTTTGTGGTTTGAATGGAGTTTCATCTTTCACATAGGCGAACCAAATTGGTGAACACTTCATTTTAATATATATTTTTTTCCTTTTATAATACTTATTGGTTGTGTCGTCTCTGCATTGGAGGAATAAGTTACACATTTGAGTTGGGTTTAAAAGTTTGGTATAGATATCAGGAGTATTTATTTTATATTTTGTTGCCTTATTGGCCTCAAGCATGTTGTATTAAGATCATAAAAGCTCTTTCAACTCTTGATTTTTTTATTTCCTTAATAATCTCAAAAAGTTGCTCGGGTTCACTTGCATACTTTTGGCCATAGTTGAACTCGTGTATGGTGTTTTATTTATTTTTATATACTATTGAAAACTTATCAAGCAACCAAATAGTTTATATTTGAGATGCCAATACTACATTAGCGAGTGTGCTCCTGTTGCTATTAAATTGAATAGCTTAGCTTTCACCTTGGTGTTTTAGGGGGGGCAACTTCTATGTGATCGGAGCCGTCTGATTTTGATCACACAGCTGGACTTCAATAATGGCACATCAACTGCTTTTATTTTTAATGGCAGCTGAGTAACATACCTAGTCAAAGCTTTGGCCCTGTTGGGTTAGGTTATACTTCATGAGTTAAGACCTGATAGGCACAGGCGCAGGCACAGGTCAGGTCTAACTGTTAATATATGCCATTTTTTTTTGTAAGTCGTAACTGAAACTCTATATAGTTAAAACTACATACATCAGCTTGTATGTAAAAATGTTGTAGCATATATAATGGTCTTGGCGTTCGTTGATTTTTTTTTTCTGGTTGGGGATTGTGTTACAATTGGTTTTTTTCTGAATGATCGATTTTTGGTGGTTAGATTAATTGACTGTCTGATACATAGATTAACATTTTGAGTTGAGAGGTAAAAATGATTTTAAACCCAATATTTAAGTTGGCCAAGCTTCCATCAGTTGGAGTGTTGGACTAGTATTCGCATCTGAAATTGTATCTTGTATTTTTTTATATCCGGACATTTACTGTATTTTCTCATACTTAATTTCTGATCCAGTAATCTGTATGGACCATATCTGGAATTTGAAAAAAAAATGCTTCTTATAAAAACCTAGCCCGTATGCAATTTAAGTAAAACTTTTGTATTATCTGTTCCACATTTGTTTTTCATTGTCACTTTAAAGTTTAAACTGTGCTCCACAAACAACTGCGTAATGAAAGGGAAGGGGGGAGAGGTGAGAAAATTCGCCTCTTCAACTTTCCAAATTGGAATATAGACAAAATCACTAAAAAAATTATACACGTAGCTCGCCTCCGCTCCTCTTTAAAATTTTCGGTTCTAAAACAAGTAATCGACAACGGTCAAGTGTAATTATGCTCTTGTATTCTCTTTTCTTTAAGGAAGACATTGTGAAGCATAGTCTTGAGGGCAACTATAATGGTGTTACTCATTAGTCACTAGCAAAACATGAAACACGCTGATTGCATAGGCACCACCGTCCAGTAAAGTACACCCTACACCGACCAGCCTCCTCTATTTTGACTATCTTTTCACGGTTACAATTAAAATGCATTTCCACCACTTTGACCATATGTTTGTTTCAACTTGCACGATAACATGGAAGGTTTTTTTTTACGAAGAACTAAAAAATAATAGCATTATTATATCTCGTGCAAAATTATACATTTTTCTTTTCCGGAACCTAGCACGTGTCCTTTTTTGTGTGTGAATTCGAAAAAGTTCAAAATCTTTTGGAGTATCCTCATTTTGCTTCTGATAACTAGTACTGAAAACAATTGTTGGTTGTTTAACTTTTTTTTGGACTTGCTCTTGAAAATAAGAGGAGATTTCATGTATATTCCTCAAAAAAAATGAAATTATGTATTATTTCCCACTAAAATTCATAATATCATGTTTACTTTTCTAAATTTAAAAAATTCACAAATTTAGTCTTCTAATTAGTCAATTTTATGAGCAAATAGTTCATTTTATTATTGTGACACACATACAAACATATGTCTAAATGTCATTGCGTATGCGTCACAAGTAGAGAAATGAACTATTTGCCTCCAAAAATAATCATTTAGAAGACATAACATTTTTCTATGTACATATTGTTGTTTTTAATAAAGGGTAAGTGGATACTTTATAAATTTAAAATGAGTTTTAACAGAAAAGCCAATAAATTGGATAAATTTGTTAGTTTTTAGAATTTAGAAGGGTAAATATAGAGTCAGGTTAATATAACATTAGTGGCATGTAACACCAATTTTGAAAATTTTTTACTTCAACAACAAATTCAAACTATTCAAACCGATCTACTACACGAGTGATGTGTTTACATGCAAAATTTATAAATTTTCAAATTATTTTAGTATCGAGTCGAGTGGTAAAAAACAAATGAAAAATGAATGCGTTAAAATTAACTTAAAAGCCCCCATATTGACTGCTTGACTTTATATTAAATAAATTCAGAAAATTATAAAATTTGCATGTAAACGCGCCACTCATGAAGTATATCCGTTTGAACAGTTTGGATTTGTCATTTAAAGCCTATCCAATAGGTTTTGGACTTAGTAATCGGTTCATCTAGGATTAAATGATACCAATGTCATACTAGTCAGGCTTCAATATAATATTATGAATTTAAATGAAGAAATATGTGACTTCAATTTTTTTTGAAAAATATACATGAAATTTTTCCAAAATAAATAAACAAAGATGTCATCACATGTCTAAGCCTGTTTTTTTTCATTGTCAATTTTACACAAGCGTTAAAGGAGAATTTTAATGGTGTCCACAGCAGCCCCTCTCTTCGTAGGTAATTTCTTATGTGGTTCACACAGATCACAAGTGTATGGATTTCCCCCTGATGAGAACAAGTTTGTCGTTCAAAAATCCTTTTCTTGTTTTCACATAAGAGTTCTTGCTCTCATGGAGCATGAAAAGGAAAATATTATACTTCGCGTCCCAGGCTGGCTGGCTGTTGAGACTGACCAAGGTATCCAAAAATGCTCGATATTTGTCAGAAATGATATGTACATTTAAAATAAATTTTGCTGATTTTCTTTTGGAAAAAATAGGTTTTCAATTGTTGATTTTCATTGAGATTTGCGCATGAAAAAAATTTAAATGGTTGGATGAGGAAAAATTTCCTGCTATTCTAAAGAAGAGCAGTAAATTCTCTTCTGTAAATTTTGACTTCTTGTGGCAATACTGAAAATATAACAAATCTTTTTTTTTCATTATATCCATTTTTTCGTGTATAAATTTTAAATCGTATCGGACCTGAAAATTTATAAAATGACTAGACCATCCATTTTTTTTTTCATAACATGGCGCCCAATCACAGTTTCCTCTTATACCAAGCATAATGTAAAATAAGAAAATTCCAAGCACTTAGATAGATTGTTAGGATATAAGATTATTATAAAAAAATAATAGAAGGAAACAAAAAAAAATATATGGGAACAATCTCCATTGCTCTATCATACTTACCTTCAATCCATTTCAGTGTGGATAGAAAATTATCAAATTAGAAAATTAGAAAATAATAAATAAACAATTTAGGATTGTGTGAGATCTGAGAGGATACTTCACTGTCAACCGGAGGCTCTCAATACTCTGTATGTTTATTTTAATTCTTTGTAACTATTGTATATTTTATTTTCATGACGGAATTAAAAAAAATTAATTGGAGCCTGAAACTTAAAATATGTAATGCGTGGAACTGAAATTTGAACTCAAGTTTTCACAATCACAAAATGAAATTTAACTACTATACTTAATATTTTTATGAGGAGATTGAATTACATAAGTTTTTTTATAAAATAAATGCTATTAATTTTCAATATACATGATTAAATATTTAAAATCACAAAAATGACTAAGCATTTCTTGTCAAGTCTATAGATCTGTCGCTACACACTCAAGATTAAATTCATACAATAGTTATATTGAAAATAGAAAGAAAAAGTTATAATATGTGTGTGTTGTGCAAACCGTTAAAAATAATGAGAAAAAAAATAGATTTTGCAGCAACA
Source organism: Carex cristatella (assembly GCA_024447775.1). Lineage (NCBI taxonomy): Eukaryota > Viridiplantae > Streptophyta > Magnoliopsida > Poales > Cyperaceae > Carex > Carex cristatella. Next base: position 818,824 of record JAJHPF010000024.1, on the reverse strand, counting down.
GATTCTCACCTAACGTATATATTCTAAGTGGCAAGTATATATACAAATGAAGGAAGTTTATGGGTAAATAAGTAAAGATCCCAAATTATATTATTTTTTTCCTAATTTAAAACAGAGATAAAAAATAAAAATAAAAAAAATCACTGGGGCTGCGGCCGTTGTGTGGCCTCTCGCTGCTCGTTATCTCTTCTCCCTCTCCCCGTCCCCTCCCCCCTCTCAAAAAAGAAATAGAACTAAAAGAAAACGAGAAAAAAAATAGAAATCAAACACCAAAGGAATTGGTTGTCTGGTTTCTTCTTATCTGAACTAAAGCAGCTGAGCTATAGACAAAGAAAACCCAGAAAAAGATTTCGGTTAATTAATTCGCGCGTTGCCTCTTAAGTTTAAGCTGAGAGCTTCAGTGAGTTCCCATGAGATTTTGCGGCACCGAGTTCAAAGCAACTGGATGGCTATGTTTCCGTCCATGCCCGGTAAGTTTCTAATTTTACTTATGTACGAGTAGGTGCTTCGCTTATCCCAGTGCGTAACAAATGGATGCTATCCGTTGTTGAAACAAATGTTGAATGCTGAGAGCAAGCTTATGAGGAGCAGCTTTTGTTGCCGGTTGAACTGGAGAGGTTCCAGTTGCATTCCTTGGGGCATCATAAACTTCTGGTATTAGTATATCAGTAGTGTAAACAAGCCCCTGAAAATACCAGTATTAGTGAATTTGATTCATATTGGTCATTTCTCGTGTTCATGCCCCCAAAACTGTGGCTGCCGCGTGCTTTTTTCCGATACTTACTTCCAATTTGATAATTACTCAAAGAAATTTACTGCAAATGTTGTTTTGAATAAAGCAAGTTCACTGAATTTTCTCATTCAATTAGTTTCTATCAAATGAATTGAAAGCATACATGCATGTTCATATCCTTCTATACTGAGATTAATTGATCGGTGCTGGTGTATCCCTGTTTAGCACGTGAGTACTTCTTGTTTGGTACTTACCAGTGCTGAAACCATGTAAAAAATCTGGAGTAATATAGATTGCATGTACTGTAACTGAAATAGTGTAAATTTTGTGCAGTAACACCGGAGTGTGTAAATCTGTGCAAAGTCTCCCCCCAAAAGGGGGAAAGCAGGGATCGATCGTGGTATCAATGCAGTGTGCTGTCATGTGCCTGGAAGGCACCAAGGGTTCTGACAGGTTCCCTTGCAAGTACGACGCAGCCTTATCATACTGATCGCATTTACAGGTGGCAAAGGAGGAGCTGGTTATGTGATGGCAACCAAGTTGGTTATCTTTCTATTCTATTTTCATACCCATCATCCCCCCCCCCCGCGCCTCATTCCTCCTAATTTATTTTACCGTATTTTGGTTATATTCTTTTTCTTATTAATAATTGCAGGGTCGGGGGATGGGCGTTGTTATGAATAATATGGGACCTAATTATTTAATGAGGGTTCAAATGGCTCCATTATGCCTCCATTTTTAGAACTACAATAACTTAAAATTTATAGCTTAAATATCAAATAAAACCATTAGATATTATCTATATTAGTTTCTCTATGCACACGTTAAAGTTCATGACATTTCAATTTGGTATTGATTACTATCAAGAGCTTGCAAAAATACACCGATGTGGACAAATTCTGGACGTTGACGTTGATTTTTCAATTTATTGATTTATATAAAACCAAAATCGAAAAGTGATAATTTTTTATGTGTGTATAGATAGATCACATCTAACAGTTTATTTTGACAAATAAGTTTAAGAATTTTTTTTTAGAAAATTAAAAATTGGAGGCATTTGAAGCACCCTCTTATTTAGTACTCTTAGGTTATGTTCTTTGCAAGATTTGGGGATGGAACCTACTGTACAAGTTATCTCAGCTACCTTTATTTATCCCCTTGGACTTGTCATGTAGTACAGTTAACTGTTGTTCATGTCAATTTAGAACCATTTTGGTTCATTTTTCCATTGTTACATACCAACTGAGATGGAGCTCGTGACTTGATGAACCTTGTTCTTCCATTTCAATTTATTATTTCCTCTCTTTTATTTTTTTTATTGTTTTTTAATTGAAGTTGATATAGGCTCGAAACTCAAGATATGTCCAAACACAGCTTATTTTTTTAATATGAGTTGACATTCATACTCTCTTTGGTCTTTTACCATAGAGTGCTTGGAGGGCGGAGGATGCTAGCACAAGAAAATCTAATCTAAGTGCAAAATCAAAGCTTTCTGTCTCTAAAAAATTTTGCGGATATGAATCAAGCCTTATTGTTGACATGACTTGGGCCCTTAGCTGCTCTTTTTCAAATCCCGATTCGTATGATGACATGGACCCTGAATATTTATGGGAGGTAATTGCTCTGGTGTTTTTTTTTAATTAAATAAATGTGCTAGTCATTTAGATGATTGTATTTTAATTTGTTAATTGTTTTATTGCCAGAGCCTCAAACCATTTATCTCGTATCTTGTGCCAGATGAATTGAATCTAGTACATGATGCTCTGAAGGTGATGCATTCCTTCCTTTCCATACCTGTTTAGTTTCTTAAGTTGTGGCAGTTTATGGGTGAATCTAATATTATTGTCTATATATATAACAATTATAATGTTACTGCTGATACAGCTGGCTTTTGATGCGCATAGTGGTCAGAAAAGGCGAAGTGGGGAACCATTCATAATTCACCCAGTTGAAGTTGCGAGAATTCTCGGTGAACTCGTAAGTAGACTTGCATGCAAATAGTTGGTTTTGTATTGCCATTTGTCTGTAGTCTGTTGAGCTCAGATATCCATTTTCGATTTTTGTTTTTTTCAAGGAGCTTGATTGGGAGTCCATTGCGGCTGGCTTATTGCATGACACAGTGGAAGACACAGATATTGTCACATTTGATCGAATTGAAAAGGAGTTCGGCAAAGCCGTTCGTAATATTGTTGAAGGAGAAACTAAGGTACTTTCCTTGTTTTTTTTTTTTCTTATAAAGGCCGTAAACCTTAAGGAATAAGGATTTTGGTAATATGTATCCAAATGTAGTAGCTATCTGTACTGTAGTAGGAATGAATAATATTGAATTTTTTCTTAAAATATATTTCCTATCATGTTGTTTTTTATTTCTTTTAATTGGAAAACTTACTCAAAGGACTTCAAGAGAGAAGAAAATGGCTCTTTATGACTTTTAAAAAGGTTGGGCTCTCTAATTTTGTTTATGCTAATTCTTTTTGTATCTCTAGGTATCAAAATTGGGAAAAATCCAGTGCACAGGAAATAACCACTCAAAGCAAGATCTGAAAGCTGATGATCTCAGACAAATGTTTCTTGCCATGACAGATGAGGTTACCTTTAATAATTATGATTTATTTTGATGTACCGTTTTCATTGCTACATTTACTCGAAATATAACGGAAACATTGTTGTAGGTTCGTGTAATTATAGTGAAATTAGCCGACCGGTTGCATAATATGCGAACTCTTTCACATATGCCTCAGAAAAAACAGGTATTTCTTTCACTGTTTGCCAGCATTTGATCTTATCATCTCATCTTATGCCTTATTTTTTGTTTTTTTTGGCTATAGAAAGCCATTGCTAAGGAGACTTTAGAGGTGTTTGCTCCTTTGGCCAAGCTTCTTGGAATGTATGAAATAAAGGTGCTAGTATTTATTTATGGTCTATTGCATGGTTTATTTAAATTTAATATTTTTTCTTCCGTCATACTCATATATGTTGGGTTTTTTTATTCTTAAATTTATTAGTCTGAGCTGGAGTGTCTCTCTTTCATGTACACGAATCCAAGTGAATATAACGAGCTTAATAAAAGAGTCGAAGAGTATTCCCGTGTTCATGAAAAGGAACTTGAAGAGGTTATTTTTTTCTTATATATACATCATTAAATAACATTTTAACAAATCAATATACAATGTTCTGTGTATTCTCAGATGAGCTTATATTAGTGCTTTCAAACTATTATATGTCTACTTCTTAGGCAAAAAGAGTATTGAAGGAAAAGATAGAGGAGGATGAGTACTTAAAATTTGTGACAGCTGAAATTGAAGTGCGCCCTTCATACAAGGAACTTTACAGGTTATTTTTCTAAGCCCCAAACACTGTATTTTTCCTTTTTTTCCCCCCTAAAAGTTTTTAGAGTAGGGTTAAAATACCCCATTGTTTTCGTGCCTCAATCATACCTCACATCCTTGTCTCCATTTTCAAAGTTTAAACAGTCAATCCAAACTGATCAACATGATCTCCATATTAATATGTGCTTGGAGACCAAATTTTATATTTTTTTTGGAAATTATTTACTATTTTTTAAATAGGTACAAAATCACTGTTTTCCAGAGGTTACTGGACCATCTAAAAACAGTTACTTTGTACCTATCTAAATAATTAGTAAAAAAATATAAAATTTGGTCACTGTGCATCTACAAAAAAATAAAACATTTTCATTTGTTTTGGTTTCTGCATCAGCAAGTCAGTGTGCTGATGACATAATGACTTGAAATTTATCTGCATTGCAAATCAGTGCTATCGGTAGAACCAATCTTTAGTGACCAAAATGGATTTTTTTTGAAGTTTAGGGTTCAAAGCAGGTATACAAGGATATGTTAGTTGCCATGGGTCATTTGTGCTGTTTAATCTTTTTCTTATTACCAATCCCTGATCATATATCATCTTGCATATGGTTTTGCCACCCTAGACAAAACAAGACTCAATTATTTTTCTTGTCAGGTTTTTTACTTCTTAATTAATGTTCAAGGACATATGCATTCTCATTTTTTTCACAGCATTTACAAATCTATGTTCCAATCAAAGAGCTCCATGAACAAAGTTAATGAGATGGCACAGGTTTGTTGTCTCTTTCTCTAGATATATATGTTTCTTTGAGTGTGTTATAGATCATATATATGCATATATCCTTAGCTTGAAGTTTGTTGGTTTATCTTTCTTTCTATCTGTAAGCAGCTTCGTATCATTATAAAGCCAAAGACTCGTGAAGATCTTGAGCCTTTGTGTAGTGCACAACAGGTGGCATGACCCCTTTCCAATTCCATCCTTTAAATCATATATAAATAATAGTGAGGCTATGGTAATATGCACATTACACAACAGCCCATGCTATGGACTCATATGAAAATATACTTACAGACCAAATTTTATGTGTCTAGATTTCTTTTTTACTATTTTTAAATAAGTAAAAAATTGCTTTATTTGAAAATTCTGGACCATCCAAATTTTCTACCTATCTAAAAAGATAGTAAAAAAATTCTAAATAATATAAAATTTGGTCTACAAGTACACTTTGATATGAAGATTATGTTTAACGGTTCAGATCGACTGTTTGAACTTTAAGAATAAAGATATGGATCCATAGCGCGGGTCAATCCGTAATATGCATATTACCATAGCCTCACTCTATAAATAAATAGTATTAGTATTCTGTTGTTACCACTCAGTTATTTGTACATTATTTATTTATGTATATTGTATGGTTAGGTTTGCTATCACGTTCTTGGCCTTGTGCATGGCATTTGGACGCCAGTTCCTCAAGCTGTGAGTTCTCTGATCTGTTATTATTTTTTATCTGGTGTTCTTTGAAAATCTTTTAATTAAACGAATGCATTAAGCAGGTCAAGGACTACATTGCAACTCCAAAGCCAAATAATTACCAAAGCCTCCATACAACTGTTATACCATTTCTGAAGGAGAGCATGTTTCGCTTGGAAGTTCAGGTACATTTTATTATTATTTTATTTTTACACTCAGAGAGAGAGAGAGAGAGAGAGTGGGAGAGGGGGAGGGGGAGAGAGAGAAAGAGGTCTTTCACTTGGATGTTCAGGTACTTTTTATTTTTTTCATCACACAAATTGACTCAAATGAGAGAACGTGTGAGAAAGAGGTGCTTTTTTGCTTCTCCAATTTGTTATTCCATTTTTATCATTTTTTTCCTTTGTGTAGATAAGAACAGAAGAGATGGATTTGATAGCTGAAAGAGGGATTGCGGCACACTACAGAGGTGGAGATACAAAACAAGGGAAGGCTAACCACTTGAACAATACCAGCATAGCTCTTAGGGTTGCCATCATACTTTGATTTTCTTTTCTTTTCTTTTATTTAGAATTATTGTTTTCTTTTTTCGACAGTTTTTTAGTTTACTTAATAAGATAACTTTTTTATAGATTGGGTGGCTGAATGCAATTCGAGAATGGCAGGAAGAGTTTGTTGGTAACATGAGTTCCACGGACTTTGTAGCTACGGTAACTGGTGATCTTCTAGGAAGCCGTGTATTTGTTTTCACGCCAAAAGGAGAGGTATGTTAATCTAAAACCATGCACTTTCTGCATTGTTCGGCTAATAGGTGGACTATTGTAACATTGTATATAAAGAGTAGGGTTCAAATGCCTCATGTCTTTCATGCCTCAATCGTCCCTCACATCCTTATCTCTGTTTTCAAAGTCCAAACAGTCGGTCCAAACCACTCAACATGATCTCGATATTAAAATGTGCTTGGAGACCAAATTTGTATTTTTTTTTACATTGTTTTACTATTTTTTAAGATAGTACAAAATTACTGTTATTGGATGGTCCAGAATTTTCTGAAAAACAGTGATTTTCTACCTATCCAAAAAAAATAGTAAAAAAATTTCCAATAAATATAAAATTTGGTCTCCAAACACATTTTAATATGGAGATCATTGTGAGTGGTTCGGATTGACTGTGGACTTTTGATGTGAGGCACGATTGAGGCATGAAAGACACGATGCATTTGATTATGGAGATCATTGTTTTACTATTTTTTAAGATAGGTACAAAATTACTGTTATTGGATGGTCCAGAATTTTCTGAAAAACAGTGATTTTCTACCTATCCAAAAAAAATAGTAAAAAAATTTCCAATAAATATAAAATTTGGTCTCCAAACACATTTTAATATGGAGATCATTGTGAGTGGTTCGGATTGACTGTGGACTTTTGATGTGAGGCACGATTGAGGTATGAAAGACACGATGCATTTGAACCCTCGTATATAAATTATCTGGATAAATTGTGCTGGAGCATAGAGATCAAGTAGAAATGAAACTGTTTTCTTTTTCATTAATCACTAATGCTGTATTTTTCCTTATTTTTATTTTCCAGATGAAGAACCTGCCAAAGGGAGCCACTGCAATTGATTATGCTTACCTGATCCACACAGATATTGGGAATAAAATGGTCATGGCTAAAGTAAGTTTAGAAATCATATCAAATTATTTGACAACTTGAAAAGAATTATGGCCTCCATTGATCTCTCTGACTCGGTCTAATTTTTTTCAGGTAAATGGAAATCACGTTGATCCAACACATGTGCTTGCAAATGCCGAAGTAGTTGAGATCATAACATCTGATGTTAGTTTACACTGTCCTACCACCTTATTGTCTTTTCCATTGCTAAATATTATGCAATTTGACAATCTATTGTTTGATTACTTTTCTCTCAGGCTTCAACAAGTGAATCTGCTTATAAGCAGCATATGGAATGGTTGCACCATAAGCATGTAAAAACGCGTTGTGCCCAACACAAGATTAAGAAAGTAAGCTTCAAATATCCATCAATATGAAATACAAAACCGGTTGCCATAATTAAAATCATTGCTCCATTCAGTTTGTTCTTGGTTGTGAACATCTACACTAAACATCACTTGTACTTAATAGTCTTTCTTGTAGGTGGTGTTTGGTTGAGGCCTAAGTTGGTTAATCCAACTTAGCCTGGTCTAAGCTATTTATGTTTGGTCGAGGTCTAAAGTAATGTCATGGCCTAAGATATTAAGAAATAGTATCAACTAAAGAAGAGAGAGGAAAAAAGGGTATAGTAGTGGGGCCGTAGGACTAACTCTTAGGGTATGGTTCGTTGCAATATTAGAATAGCTAGAATAGCAAAATTGGTGTTTGTCTTATTAGAATAGCTTGTTTCAATTTTTTGTGAGAATAGCTTATTCTAATAAGACAAACAAGTTTGATTTCCTATTCTAGCTATTCTAACACAACCAAACACCGAATAGCTTGTTCTCAAGAATAGTCTATTCTCATTGTAACCAAACATACCCCAAGCCACCTGGGAAGGTGGTTTAAATTAGAGGCCTAATTTTAGAGTTATGCCTAGTTAGGCCAGCCTAATTAATCCGCAATTGGTGGAATGTGAGGCCTAAACCCCTTATTCCATGATATAAGCCTCAGCCAAACACCACCGTAATAACTTGAGTATGGTATTTCAAGAAATTGCATGCACTTGTATGCATCCGTTGCAGGATGGATCGCAGGCTTTTTTTTTTCTTTTTGTTCTTTTTGAAGTTTCTTTGGTCTTCATTTTTTTTTATTTACTAGAGCTTAATTGAGCCTACAATTTATTCATGTTTGAGCCAAACAATGGTTTAACCTTTCATAATCAGGCTTCCTTTAAAGTCCCTTATGACATTTATTATTATCTGCATGGTATTTTTAGTTTCTTAGAGAGCATGCAGCACGTTATGCCCATGAAATGACTGATGATCGGGTCAACAATTTCGTCAAGGAAGATGAAAAATCGATCTGGGAAAAAATTCTCAGCACAGAAGAAAACCTATTCACAAAAATGAAAAAAGACCCTTTGCATGTTAAAAACGGCACAAATAGCATGCAAAAAAAATGGAAGGTTAACAGCATCAAGCTTAACGGGTCCGCTTCGGTTAAGCGTGATTGGTCTAATAGTATATACACAAACAAAGAGGTTCCGCCTGGTTTGGAGATTTGGAAGGCGAAAAAGATAACTATCTGGCACAGTGTCAATGGTAACTCAATTCAATGGCTCTGTGTCATATGCATTGTTCGGGAAAGTACGTTTTCCTTTTTTATAGTTTCTTATGATAACTAAGTATAAGTGCTATTGAAAATAGTACTTTTTTTAATTTATCTTAATTCTGGATTGGCAGGGATGATGTCTGATGTTACATCAGCATTAGCTGCTAATGGGATCACCATTAGTTCTTGCGTGGTAATTACAATTGAAAAATCCTATGCCTTCATAGTTGTTGTTTTTTCCTTTTTAAAGAAGGATTTAATATTCTAATTTGTCTATTATTGGTTACAGGCCGAGATTGACAAAAGACAAGGTGTCGGTGCTATGTTGTTTCATTTCAAAGGATCTTATGACAATCTGGTATGTCAATTAGGCTTCACTGATGCAATAAAGTTAATTTAGTTCCTGTAAATATCTTTATTAGCCTGTATACCCAGTCTGTATCCTCTACGGTACCTCAAATTTTTAGTTCGGAATCTGGACCATCTGATCAGAATCCAGGCCAATCCGGCCAAACTTGGAAATTCATGGGCCCCTTTAATATTCTGGAGTAACCAAAATTTGAGTACTGCAGATGATACGAATTCTACAATTGAGCCTCAATTAGAAGTTGCTTAAATAGAGCTAGAACGCTTATTTTTTTAATCATCAATATTCTACATGGAGTGCGGCTATAGTACTATGCATTGCGCAGATTGGTCCGTACTATAGATCAATATCTTTGTTTTCAAAGTTCAAATAGTCTATTTGAACTGTTCAACATGATCTCCACATGAAAATGTACTTCTAGAATAAATTTTATATATTTTAGAATTATTTTTTACTATTTTTTTTTAGATAGGTAGAAAAACACTACTTTTGAATGGTCTGGAATTTTTAGATCAAGTGATTTTCTACCTGTCTAAAAAAATAGTAAACAAATTATAAAAAATGCAAGTTTTGATCTACAAGTACATTTTTCATATGGAAATCATGTGGAACGGTTCAGATTGATTGTTTGGACTTTGAAAATGGAGATATCAATCCAATAGTACGGACCAATCTGCAATATGCATAGTACTATAGCATCACTCTTCTATTTGTTGTTGCTGCTCATGTTATTATACACTGCTGTCTGATTTTTCCTATTTTTGTTCATAGGTGAGTGCATGTATGAACATAGATTCGGTGAGGGGTGTTTGCAGCTGGTCCGTCGGTTGTAGCTTGACGACTCCTTTGGATGATTAATTGGTTTCTCTAATCTCAATGAACAGGAAAAGATAAAAAAAAAAAAATAACATTAATTAATGAATATGAAGGGAATGTAAATAGTTTGTGAGTTTACTGTAGGGAAATTGGTAGTAAGATGTATTCAAGCCTGTATAAGCATTGTTGTATGGGCTTCTTTTTGCTCTAGTAGGAATATAGGGTTCTAATAAAAATGCAGTTTATTATTTAACTGTTCTTTTCAATACAGATGTGATTTAGAACATCTGTAATCTATTTAATAATAAAAGATAATTTGTTAGTTTGAGTTTCCTTTATAATATTAGTTCATTGATATGTTGATAACCATATGTAATACAAATCTATCAGATGCGCATATGATACACGGGTAAAATAAGTATCTGATACGCTGATTAGCGCACCATAATAGTTAAAAAGGTGATCATAATTTTTTATTTGAAAAATATAGATCATTTTTAAAAACAAAGCTTAATTTTGAAATTCATTATTGAATGTATGATTTATATTATTTACATAACATATCTGTAATATTATGAGATTTGATGCATATTTGAATGACTTTAAATTTTAACGATTCAAAATTTTATACAAATATGAAATGTATTGTATTATAAATTTCAAAAATGACGTATTTCCGTATCATATAAAATACGATACTCATATGGTATTCATGCAACATAGATTTTCAACTTTATTTTTTAGAATAATGAATATTCTACAAATAGTTAACAAACCAGTAGTGTAAAGGTTGGCCCAATTGTCTGCTATTCCTATATTTCCTATTCTTGTTTACGTTTATTTTAATATTTTATTTTTTATTTACTTTATGTTCTTTTTTTTTTTACTTAATGTCATCCTTCACTTCGTTATGTTGCACTTAGCTCTTGTACAGTGTTTTTAGATAGAAAATGGAGGCGTAAGATTATTTGTTACTTGCGGGATCTTCAATGGTTATTTCATATTTGTCTTCATTTTTTATTTAATAATATAAAAATATGAGAAATAAAGCAAATGGAATCTGAAATGGCAAATTTGTACAATAAGGAACCACCAATTTTGAATATTTTTAAAGAATTTCTCATGCAAATTTCAAAAAATGTAACTTTTGTACAGAAAATATTGTCTTAGAATTTTTGCAAAGTTATTTTTTATTTACAAACAATATCTACAAACGTAACACAGAGAATAATTGTCTGCAACGCAAGCTATGAGTTTGTACCTTTCCTATTTTATGTAACTGCTTTATTTCAACACTTCTTGAAACTTCTGTTATTTAACATTACTCAATCGTCGGCAAAAATATTGACAGAGCTGGTTTGACTTCATGCATGCATTCCAGTTATAATTTTTTATTTTATTTGCATTGTGTGAAGTCAAACTAACTCTGTTAGTATCTTTAAGTGTCATCTTGCTTGTTATAAAAGTTGTTCTAGGTACACTTTGAATTATTTTCATTTCAGCATCTCTTTTCATATTTATTTTGCTTTTTCTGAAAAAAAAAAAAACAATACTAAAATAAAGTGGCTTATCTCGGATTCCTTAATATACTTCATTTTTTTTAAAGAAGAAAACCGCCTGGTCAACTAGGAATAAATCAATTCGTAGAATTTCTTATTACGATTTTACACTGTTATTATTATTTTTTACTTATTTGTAAGTTCACGTGTTATTTTAAGGCTACTTACTAGCATCTTCATCAAAACCTTTAAAAAAATTAAATTTCCAATAACCATATCACAATATTATATTTTTCCATTAAAATTGAAATATTTTATTTTATCTTATTTTCGTCATATTTAACTATTGTACTATTTTACTAAAAGTAAATTGAACATCAAATATCATCCCTGCAAATCCATTATTTCATCTTTATTTTTAATTTGTTTCCACTATTTGTCATAAACTTTTTTCAAACAATTGACCACTCAATTTAGTAAAGTATCCACCTTGACCACTCAATTTAGTACTGCTAACCCAATAAAATCCATAAAAGTATCAACCTAAAAATATTATATATATGATTAAGGTTTTCTAATTATTTCTAACCTATTTTGAGCAGATCTTATCAATCTAATATTAACGAGTACTAACCCATGAAAGTAAGTATCAATCTTAAAAAAAATTGTATATTCAATGGAACCTTTTTTCCTAACAATTGCTGATTAACTTGAACGAAATATTCAACTTGTATTAACAAATGATAATACAACCAAAATGAATTATTGTTTATATTTATGATTTTTTTTAAACTGCTTACCCATGTCTGTTAATAAGTGGCGGCATATTATTAGCAAATACTTTTAAACATTCATATTGAGTTTGTTAACTCATTACTAGTACGTACAGATCAACTGAAGAAAAAAAAAAAAAAGTAATGCAAATTCCAAAATTAATACTAATAAAATGAGAGCAATTGTATTTTTTTTTTAAGCACCATTGGAAAAGGAGGCCAGATAATAATTAAGAGTGCAGTATTACTTGCCAAATTTTTCCTATTAAAATTTAGATATGGAAACCAAAAAAGAAATACGCACAAATGAAAGCTGGTATAGTACTGTACTTCCCGTCATTTTTATTTATATCCAACATTAAATAGAAATTACTAAATATGTCAAATAAAATTAGGTTTTATTAAATCTACCCAAACCGATCAATTATTAACTGGTCCTTAGTTTTTAGGGAGCGACTAATAGTCCCCTTCATTCTATCCCCTAAATGTCTCACCTAACTAACTTATCAACAAAGTACGATGGGGACCACTAACTAACTTGGAGAAACAATAACTACTTGGGGGACCACTTAAATTCGAAAAAAATTGCAACTGGCACGCGCATGTATAAACACTTATGAGCGCAAGTATTCCTATATAATATATCAACTATTCATACCTAAGACATCAAGTATCTAAACAAAAAACTGGACATCAACTTTCTTTTCTCTCTAATCATACACTCATCTTTTACACATTTTTAGAAGTAGATTTTTTTCTCCGTTTAATCTCGTCAATATTTCTGACGATCTATGAGGAATTTTACAAATTTGAAATCACAAACATTTTCTACGTAATTTTATCTTTCAAATGAGATCTATGATGAAGTACTTTCGAGTGCTTCGTCGTTCAAGTACTCATACCTCAGCATGCAAGTATTCATACTAAAATATATAAAGTATTCATTCTATAACTTTGAAAATAATATTATTAGAAAATATACAAACTACAAAGTATTCATACTAAAACATATAAAATATTCATACTAGAACATTGCATGTATACATATACATATCCGCAAATATTCAGCATATAACATATTCAAACTACAAAGTATCATTACTAGAAAATATTCAAACTACAAAGTATTCATACTAGAACATTAAAATATTCATACTTACGCATTGAAATGTGAATTGTTATGTTGTAAAGGATTGAAGTGTGAATTGTTATGTTATAAAGCAACTTTAATTAGTTAATTTGTTTGATGCTTGAACGTATTGATATATACTGAGGAAAGTATTCATACTTCTACTATGCACAAATACGAATGTTAGAGCTAATCTTGATGCTCATCGTACGGTGTTAGAGCTAATTGAACCTAAAATTAGGTTCGATGCCGATCGGACCTACTCCTCTCTTTTTTCTTTCATAATCGAATTAAATTGGCATGATGCGCTCCCAGTTGTTGGGTATATAAAAGCATGAAGATTTGAGAAGTAATTAATTAAGATAGATAAGGTCATTGAATAAAGAGGACATGGGATGCAAGAATACGTGTCAAGATTTGACTTTCAATTAACAGTCAAGATTTTATTCATTATGTGTTTCTCGGAGGTTGTGTGGAAATGAGAGAGCTAAAGACAAAATGAGAAAAAGCAAAGTGAGTTCTCAATTTGTAATTTCTACGCGCTTTGACTATTAATTTTGTACGGCTCTGACTGTTAGAATCAGGGGGACGAATTCGCGGGGGACAAAATCTTTACTCTAGTTTTTAATAGAAACTGGCCAATAATTGGCCGGTCCTTAACTTTTTTTTTTTGAAAAAAGTTATAATTTATATATTTTTTTATTAAAATATTAGAAATATTTTTTTAAATTAAATAGAATACTATATAATTTAATTTATTAGAAAGATTACAACAAATAATCTGGATCAATATTTTTCAGATCATATTTTTTGCGGCTGTAAGAAAAATTAAAATATTTTTTGTGTGTTATTAGAAAAAAAAAATACTTTGAATCTGAGTTATTGATCCCAGTTCAAAAGTTATTTCTAGGTAAATATAAAAAATATTTGGATCATTCTATTTTCAAAAAATAAAAATATATCCTTCAAAAACTTATGTTATCTTTTTTTTGGAAATTGAGATTATTGTTTTATTTTTTTATTAAAATATTAGAATCTTTTGATATGTTTCTTTAAAATTGGATAGAATAATATATAATTTAATTTATTAGAAAGATTGAAACCAATAATCCGGATCAATATTTTTCAGATCAGACTTTTCGCAACTGTGAGAAAAATTAAATTATATATTTGTATGTCATTGGAAAAAAAAAAAAAAACACTTTGAATCTGAGTTATTAATCCCATATCAAAAGTCACTTTCAAATAAATATAGAAAATAATTGAAATTTTCTAGTTTAAAAAAAATCTGATATTCTCTGGCACATTTTCTGACATCATTGAATTTTTTATTTTTTCAAAAAATGAAAATTTCAATTATTTTATATATTTACTTAGAAGTGACTTCTAATCCGGAATTAATAACTCAGATTCAAAATATTTTTATTTTTTTTCAATAACACATAAAGAAATATTTCAATATTTCTTACAGATGTGAAAAGTCCATCTGAAAAATATTGATCCGGGTTATTTATTTCAGTCTTTCTAATAAATTAAATTATATAATATTATATCCAATTTCAAAGAAATATATCAAAAATTTCTAATATTTTAATAAAAATAATAATCTCAATTTCCAAAAAAAATGAGAGACATAATTTTAAAAACTTCTGACACAGTTGCGGACATATTTTTTATTTTTTTTAAATAGAAGAATCCAAATATTTTCTATATTCACCTGGAAGTGAATTTTGAACCGAGATCAATAACTCAGATTGAAAGCATTTTTTTTCCAATAACACACAAAGAAATATTTTAATTTTTTATACTGCCGCGAAAAATCCGACCTGAAAAATATTGATTCGTATTATTTGTTGCAATCTTTCTAATAAATCAAATTATATAGTATTACATTTATTTTTGAAGAAATATATAAAATATTTCTAATATTTCAATATAATAATTATAACTTTTCAAAAAAAAAAAAAAAAAAAAGTTAAGGACCAGCCAATTATTGGCCGGTTCGTATTAAAAATTAAGGACCGGCCAATAATTGGTCGATTTGGATAGATTTAATAAAACTTAATTCTGATAGGTATATTTGACAATTTCTATTTAATGTTGGATATAAATAAAAATGACGGCTGTGCTTCCAAGCAATTTAAAATTTTAAATTAACAAGAAATTAGACAATTAGAGAACCATGTTTTGTCGAACTTACCAGCACACCATTTTCTAGACCCCTGGTTTTTCAATTGCGAAAACTATCAAGGTCAATTCAGGTTGAACCGTATTCGACCGAATTTGAATTTATTTTTGTACTGGTGTGAACACTTGACCTGTTTCAACTAGGTTTGCCCGTTTGCGTCAATAGATTTTTGTTTCTTTTAAGTTGTATCATAAAATCTTGTGGGTAAATGTAAAGGGCTAACTATAATGAGGACAATTTATCCATTTACCCCTTATGCTCCAATCTTTATGCATGTGATTTGAGTTTGACAGACATATTTCTCCAACTGCATGCGTTGTATAATATAAATACGAACATTGCAATGCTATATGGATAAAATGATCCAATTTTTTTTTTAAATTAACTACACGTTTTGAATATAAAATAAGGATCTAGTTCTTATTGATATATTAATATGGGTAAATCTTACAAAATTTGAGTTTCACGACAAAACTCATTTGCAATAAATAAACGAAAAAGCTAACAAAAACTCTAGAAAAAAACCTACTGATTCAACTAGTTGAATCTATATACTAACAATAGTATTAAACCTTGACCCCCCTCCCCCCCCCCCCCCTTTTTTTTTTATAAAAAAACACGAATTAGTAAAACTCTTCTTTATTGCTAATGATAAATTCTCCACATCTCCTGGACCTCCTGCACCAACTCTAGTTGTATTTTTTCTTGATCTCTAAAAATTCTTGCACATCTTTCCCGCCATCCAACAAACATCCCTAATAGTATCATCTCTTTGAGTCCTTTATCTCCTCCTTTCCTGAGTATCCATTGCTACGCTTCTTCTCTTTGCAATAAAGCCCCCCAATTATTTGAACTTGTTAAAATTCCTCCTTCTACTACACCGTACAACTGAATCATGAAAGGGCACTCTGAGAACAAATGTTTGACTGTCTCATTTGCATTTCTACATAGGAAACATATGCTTGGAAGGTGCCAACCTCTTTTCGCCAAATTGTCCGTTGTAAGTATTTTATTGTAATATGTTAACCATGCGAATACTTTGATCCTGGGGGCCACCTTAAGTTTCCAAATCTTATGTGCCCGAGATTGAAAAGTGGGCATGTTTTTCATTCCTTGGTATGCTGATTTGACTGAGAAATTTTTTGAAGGCTCCAATAACCATTGAACATTGTCACTGGTTGCTGCATTCAGTGCAGAGTTTGTCAGAATCTGGTTCAGCTAGTTAGTTGTTGAAGTGCTTGTTGGTTACTTAAGATGCTACTCAAATCCTGAAAAATATCTTCATTGTTCTGTATTTGAAACATTTGGTTGACCGTAATGCCCTTGTCAGTTGCCTCCTTGTATAGATGATGTAACTCAAACTTAAGTGGACCTTCCTCCCAGTTATGCAACCAAAATTTAATTGTGTGTCCATTCCCCACCTCTCTCTTCATGTAATTTTCACAAAAAGGCACTATCTTATGTATGTTATCCTTGAAAAATTTACAATCTGGTAAGATACTAGGATCTGAGAAATCGTAGGCTATTCTAAAAATTGTCTTCCAAAGCCTATCCTCTGGCCTAATCTAGTACCAGTACCATTTTGCCAACAAAGCATCATTAAAAGTCTCAAATTCTATAATCCCCAATCCTCCAAATTTTTTTGGCTTGCATACTAGTTCCCAGTTTGCCAAGTGTATTCCTTTCTTCCCCTCCTCATTCTTTTTCCATAGAAAATTCCTTCTTGTCTTATCAATCTCCTGTATTACCCATGCTGGTAATTTGAACACTGACATGAAGTATGTTGGGATTGAAGACAAAACTGCATTGATAAGTACCATTCTACCAGCTATAGACAACTGTTTAGCTGCCCATCCTGCTAATCTTGTGTTTATCTTCTGTAATAATGGTAGATAGGCAAACCTAGGCAACTTCCTGTCTGACAAGGGTAAACCCAGGTAGATGAAGGGTAGTTTACCTTGTTTACACCCTAAAATTTGAACCAATTGTTGGGCATTATCAAAGACATCAGCAGAAAGGATGAGTTCAGATTTTTCCATGCTGACAGCTAATCCTGAAATTTGTTTGAAGGCAGTGAACAATATTTTAAGAGCTTGTATTTGTCTCACTTCTGGTTTCACAAAGAAAAGGGAATCATCTGCATAAAGCAGGCAAGGCTTCATATCATCAAAAGGTAATCTCCATATGCCACTAGCTACCAACTTTTCGAACCACCTTGGTATAAAATCCATTACCAAAATAAACAATAGTGGTGACAATGAATCACCCTGTCTAACTCCTCTCTTTAACTGTATCTTCCTTCCCCTCAAACCATTAACTATGATCTGAGATGACCCTTTGAGAACACAATTTCTTATCCAGTTGACCCATTTGTCAGGAAACCCTAACTTGTCCATTATGTTGATCAGAAACTCCCAGTTTAAGGTATCAAAAGCCTTATGGATGTCTGCTTTGAATAAGGCCAAAGGAATTTTCCTATCTCTTGCAATTTGTAGTACTTGTTGTGCGTAAAGAAAGCCCTCAGTGATCTGTCTTCCTTTGATAAAACCAGTTTGGCTACTGTGCACTAGTGTTGAAATGTGAGGCTGCAGTCTTTTGGCAAGTATTTTAGATACCATCTTTTGAACACTGTGTATCAAGCTTATAGGTCTGAATTCATGTGGACCCTGTGCAGAGGCCTTTTTAGGAATTAGCACAATATATGAAGTATTCAGTTTGTCCAAGCACAGCTCCTTTTCTAAGGTTTCATTAATCACTTTGTGCAAATCTGGAATTGTGACATCCTTGAACTCTTTGAAAAATTCTCCAGTAAATCCATCTGGACCTGGACTTTTGTTTGCAGGTCATTCCTTTATTACTGATAAAATTTCTTCTTGGCTGACAGGCACTACTAGTTCTTGTAGATTTTGTGTTGGGCTATATAAATTTTTCCAGTTTGTCTCAGGCATGCTTGATGAGTTTATCTCAGGCCATTCCTCTGTACGTTTTGATCTATGTTTTTTTTTGTTATTTATATACATACAAATAATATTTTATTTTGAAAATTCTAGCAATGTTTTCGAAAAAAAAAATATGAATACATAGTAAATATATATATATATAGAGAGAGGTAGACTTAGCTGAGCCACGGCACAAAATGAAATTTTACTCCATATTTTCTGTCCATTGGATACACTTCAAAGATTGTGCGGATCTCATCATTGATGAGCTAAAAAATACATTGCAATTTAACTCCAGTTAATGGAGGTATCCATTACATCTACCATCTCCCCTCCCAAACGAAATTGAAAAAGAAACAAAAAAAAATAAGAGGTCTCCTCTCTACAGCGACGCTGTTCTCCGTCGTTTCCTCTCTCCAGTGCCCCTCCTTTGAGCCTCTCTCGATCTCCTCGCTCGCTCTCTCCACTTCTTCCATCGCTCCTTTCCTCTCTTCTATTAGCCCCGTCGCTCCAGTTAAGTCTTGCCCCTCTTAGCCGCTCTTTCGCTCGACCCACCTGGTAAGCTTGCCCGCCCTCTATCTCCTCTCGACACACCTATTTCTCTTGTACCCAAGTTAGATTTTCGAAGAATTGATTTTGGTCATACTTAAATGGTATTTTGCTGTTGAATTTTGACATAAAAGGATGAAATGGTCATACTCACAAAGGATGAAATCAAGTCTTCACTGGTACGAAATCAGTTTTCAAATGGGTGAGAAGGCCTTTACACATTTACTGGTAAGTGGAGAAGGTGGTTGTCAGAAGGAAAATGAAGATTGCAAAGAAGCCCCTCAACTTTTCTTAATTTACGATTTAGAATAAGAAAGTAGTTATCAGTTTATAATTTTTAGATTGAAATATTTTATTTAATCTCTGTTTTATAGTTTAGCTGTAGCTTTTAGTTTTAAGCTTTCTCTTCCGGTAATTTTTTAATTTTCCATCACTGTAATGTTGTAATGCTTTCTATTAATATACAATGCCTACGGGCTTCTCTTCTATTAATATTACTGTTATTTTCTTTCATTCTGGTTACTAATGTTTTAGAGTAATTGGCAGTGCACAAAAAAACTAGAAGTAAAGTTATCATATTGAAGACCCAAAGACTAGAAGACTAGAAGATACACACAATTAGCATAATAGAAAAAAAAAAAACTAAAAACAACATCTTATATCAAATTAGCAGTGCACAAAAACCAACATCTTACATGCTATATCAGGTTATCATATTGAAGAAAGAAATTACAAAATAAAAGTAAGCATTTTCTTTAACCTTGAGCTATAAAAAGTTTCATAATTAACCTTCTTTAACTATAGTAAAGTTCTATAACAAAAAAGTAAGTCTTTTGCTTACTGATAACAAAAAAGTGCATAATTACTCTAACAACACTACTCAGATTCTTCATCATCATCTTCATCATCAACTTCATTGTAGTCCTCACTATCGTAAGCCTTCTACTTACCATTTTCAGAACTTTCTTGAATCTGTAAATTATGTGAAGATATCATTAGTTAGCAGAAATTATTAAGAAGCAAAAATAAATAATACAAGAAAATAATAACCTGTGGACAAGTCCTTGAATTATGACCCGTTTTTTTATTACATCTGCTACAAGTTCTCATCTTTTTCGTCTCCTTGAATGAAGCAGGTACAAAATCGTGTAGGCTTCTTCTTCCTACCCTTGCATTGCGCTTGCGGTGGATCAAGATACACAGGCACAGTAAAATCCATCAAATTTGTTCCAATTTTCTCCTTATCAGACTCAACATTTGGCACTCCTATCTTGACACTAGGAATCAGATCCATCAGCTCCTCATCAACTCCTACCTTTTGCACTACAGCCAATAGCTTCTCCTTGACACTAGGAATAAGATCTTTCAAACATCTAAATGCCTCTACACTTAGTGCACCTATCTTGCCAATCTCTATTAAATCTGACTTTGTAGCAGAAAACCTTAGCATTTTCAACTCTGACGAATTTCCCGGATCCATACTTCTTTCACTAGCAGATCTTTTGACATTTGCATTAGCATCCTTAGTCCATCGTTCCATAACATAATGGTCGAGGAGGTGTCCCATACCAATATGAAGCATGACTTTAATAGCATGCGCGCAAAGAATCCCACTAACCTCAAATCCTTTGCACTCACACAAAACCATATATCCTTCTTTATCTACTTGAAGCATGTATGACTCGGGTACCCAATTCTAAATACTTGGATGAGCTGTGATGTTGACCTGATAAGAAACATCTTTTTCAATTTCGGTTACAAAACCAAGAGTGCTGCTGTCTTTCACTTTTTTTGGAAAAGTGAGAAGACATTTCGGGTATAAACTTGTCGCGCCTTAACATCCATTAGGTAGTTTGACCACAGATGGGGTGTCTCATTCATGGTTTTCAGATCTTCATCACTCTCTTTGTGCCATATGCCCTCAATCATCTTGTCAATTTGTACAACAAAGTGGTAAATAGAGGTATGGTTGTTCACCAACAACTTGAAAAGAGCATTCATACTCTCACTTCTTTGTGTAGTGCGCATCTCAGCAAAAAAAGTATCTCGAAAGTAAGCCGGCACCCATTGAACCCGATTTTGATACATCACCTTGAGATAGTTGTTGTCATGCAATTTGAACTTGCCGACCATAGCTGCCCACCTCCTCTCAAAATCTGAAACCGTATAACTACGATTGATGACATGAGCTAAATCTTCAACAAACTCTGGAATTTCATTGTATAGCTTTCCAAAATGTTCTCTTGCCTTTCTCATAGCATGCCACTGACAACATCTGTGCCTAGTATTAGGAAATATTATCTCAATCGCCTTTCTCATCGCAGGATCTTGATCAGTAATAATTGCCCTTGGGTGTTTGTCATGCATTGCAACTAGCCATGATTTGAAAAGCCAACAAAAAATTTCAGCCGTCTCACATTTAAGGAGAGCCATGCCGAATAAGATAAAGTGTCTATGGTGGTTAACTCCAATGAACGGTGCAAATGGCAAGTTGTACGAGTTTGTTTGGTATGTTGTGTTGAATGTCACGACATCACCGAATTCTTGGTATGCTCGTTTTGCTCGACCATCAACCCAAAAAAATATTTTTTACAACACCACTCTCATCAGCATCTATGCAATAAAAAAATTCAGGATCCTCTTCTTGCTTCTTTTGAAAGAACATCAAAGTCGATTGAACATCTATCACATTGAGCTTTCTCTTTTCAGCTGCTATCAAATTGCTTACATCTTTTTTCTTGAATCGAACATTTTTCTTACCCCCAGTTTGGTCAGCTATATATTCCAATATTTGCGTAGTTCCAACATTATTAGCACTTAAGCCACGTATGATTTCCTTATCATATTCTGTCATGTGTTTGTGGAATCGTAGATTTCTCTTCTTCGAGGGGCTCTTGATTAAATCATGGTTATGATTCTCATTAAAACGACTCACCCTCCAAATACCACCTTCTACAAGTCTGATCCTGCATGAAGCCTTACAACCAATCCTTGTCACCCCCTTTTGTTTCTTAGGTGTACCAGGTTCTACCGAGCTTCCTATCGACATTTTAATTTTTTTTCAACTTTGAAAAGCCTTCTTTATTACACAGGTACCTAATTGAGGACACACCATGCTTATTCTTTCCATTGCCTCCTATGCGGACACCAAATTCCCACACGACATGCATAATTATTGTAGTGTGTGTATGCCTTCTCGCGTGTATGGAATTCCATGCCGATATGCGGCTTAATTGCTTTCTCTTGCAATAACTCTTCAATTTCTAATGGGTTCATGCAGTTGGTATCAAGATCAGTGATATCTGCCTGTACAACATAAGAAACATTGATCACAATATAATTTTTCTACAATAAAAGTAGAAATGGTAACACAACAAAAGAATAAATATTACCTGCAACTGCAATCTGTCACTAATCTCATCACCATCAACATGAATCTCCTCTTCATCGACACAAGATGACATTTTTATAGATTTCAATCCCTATTAAAAGAAATAAGATGTTGTTACACTTGTAAAAATCTGGTATCATAATTTCTCTCATGATACAAGTCAATTCTATTCATTTGATAATTTAAGAATAAATTTGACCAACTGGAGTCTTAATACTGTATATCAAGTTGCAACAGAGACCTAGATTCCTATATCAAGTTGTAACAGAGACCTAGAATAAGCTTTACCAACTGAAATGTTTATTATTATACAAATCAAATGATGATTGTTGCCATTCTGATTAAAAAAAAATTAAAACTAAATGGCATATTAGCACTCATATATGCATCGGAATGGTATAGTGACTGTTCACCTAAAAAATTACTAAGGTTTCAATATTTTCAAATTTTCTCAATTTTGAATTATCAAGTGTAGAGAGAGAACAAACCAGGCACTTTATTAGTAAGCTTTTATGGCAAAATTCAACAGCAAAATACCATTTAAGTATGACCAAGATCAATTCTTCGAAAATCTAACTCGGGTACAAGAGAAATAGGTGTGCCGAGAAGAGATAGAGGGCGGGCAAGCTTACCAGGTGGGTCAAGCGAAAGAGCGACTAAGAGGGGCAAAACTTAACTGGAGCGACGGGACTAATAGAAGAGAGGAAAGGAGCGATAGAAGAAGTGGAGAGAGCGAGCGAAGAGATCGAGAGAGGCTCGAAGGAGGGGCACTGGATAGAGGAAGCGACGGAGAGCAACGTCGCTGTAGAGAAGAGACCTCTTATTTTTTTTGTTTCTTTTTCAATTTCATTTGGGAGGGGAGATGGTAGATGTAATGGATACCTCCATTAACTGGAGTTAAATTGCAATGCATTTTTTAGCTCATCAATGATGAGATCCGCACAATCTTTGAAGTGTATCCAATAGACAGAAAATGTGGAGTAAAATTTCATTTTGCGCCGTGGCTCAGCTAAGTCTACCTCTATATATATATATATATATATATATATATATATATATATATATATATATATATATATATATATATATATATATGAGGAGGGATCGGATTACACTCTTTTTTTTGACACATTTTGACACCTATCATTTTCGAAGTCCAAATAGTCAATCCAAACCATTCAACATGATTGATATATTAAAATATGCTTGGAGATAAAATTTTACATTTTTTTGAATTTTTTTACTATTTATTAAGATGGTTACAAAATCGTTGTTTTCGGACTATTGAAAAACAACGATTTTGTAACCATCTTAATATATAGTAAAAAAATTCAAAAAAAATATAAAATTTGATCTCCAAGCATATTTTAATATGGTTATTATGTTGAACTGTTCGGATCGACTGTTGGGATTTTAAAATTGCAAAATTGACTTATAGAAAAAACAATGTCAAGATGTGTCAAAAAAAAGATGTAATATATATATGTGTGTGCGCGCGCGCGCATTTTTAAATTTTTAATTGTATAAATACATATATGATTAAAAGCTAAAAAAATATTAAAAATACTAGCAAGTTTAAAATGTTTGGAGCTTCTTGTACATGCATGGATATATGTATATCTTTGAATGTATTTGTAACTCAAATTATTTAAAATATTATGAAAGGTTTCCAGTATGTATGAATGAATATTGCAAAGATGTTAATATCAGATATGCATTCGCCATCAAACACTTTCATGCATGAAATATTGGGATAACATAGCTTTTCAACTTTTCAATGACAATTAACTATACTATATATGTTAGCGTTCTTCATACTAGTAAAAAATAAATATAGTCGATCAATGCGGTATTAGTCTACGACACATCTCTTAAATTTTGGTTTACTGAATTTTGGAGACTTGGATCACCTCCGTGTTTTTTATCCAAAAAGAAAAAATGAAGTAATATTGAATGACATGTAGCATGTCTTAAAATAGGGAATTGGATGTCTCTTTTCTCACTTTCAGGTTGGAAATTAAAATATAGGGATGCAGTTGTATAACAACTTTTTGTTTTTAGAAACTAATTAAGAAATTGAATTGTTTGAAAACATATTGATTGTTTTTTTTTTCTCTTCAAAAATAGCAAGGACTAAATCAAAGTTTCGGTCCATGCATGGATTGACCAAAACTTTAATTCGGTCACAATTTAATTTGACGCAAATGGTGATAGAAAATCCGAAAGTGTTGGTAATCGAACCTTTGATTTTGGCCATTCTCCTTCTTTTCAAAATTTCAAGGGAGGGCCGAAACACTCCTTTTTCAAAATTATAGAAGGGGTAATCAGATCGATGTTTCGACCGTCTTCTTCTTCTTTTTTCCAAAATTTTGAGGGGTTGACCAAATCACCAATTCAATATTTCGATGTATATTGAACACAAGAGAAAGCTTTTGTAACAATAGGACGATAGTCTAAACAAGTATGGATGTGCATGGGACAATTAGTGTAGTTAGATTCATCGCCAGATAAGTTGTGAGAATCATCTTGGAATCGGTACAAGGGAGGTTAAGGAGCAGAAACGGGTCTGGATGACTCGAATTATGGTTGTTCTTTGGAGAGTGTGGAAGCAGCGAAATACATGTATTTTCGGCCAACATTGGAAACCTCCATGGTTGCTGGCCCGAGATATCAAGGCAGAAACAGAAATGTGGCTTAAATGTTGTACAGGCGCAGCTCGTATTTATTGAGAGAGGAGGATGTATTTTTTAGTTTTCTGAAGTTGTAAACACATCATTTACTGTACACCTAATAGTCACTACCGGATTTAAAAAAAAAAACAATAGGACGATAGTAAAAAATCATTTCTTCTTTTTTCGTGATCTGATAATCAGTGGTGTGCTTGTGTGATTGAGGAGTGACTAAACTAATGTTTAGGTCAACTCATGGCTGGATCGAAACTTTGGTTCGGTTCATACCAGGAGTGGAGGCAATAAGACCAAATAGGGTCAATTGACCCCATTTATTTTTAAAATTTGTGTATTTATATATGATTTTCTATATAGTTTAGATCAAAATGTTATGAATACGGTAAAATTGACTCTCATTAACAGCATAATTTTTTTATATAATTGATCATCTATTCATGTTTGACCTTCGTAGTTCGAAGATCTGACTCCGTCTCTAGTTTTGCCTTATTTCTTGCCAAATTTGAAGAAAAAAATAATTAATTTGTTTACTGACAAATAATTCTTTTATTTTCCACATTTAAAAAAGAATTGGTCGTATAACATAAAGACAAATAAGATACAGTAGGATGATAATAAAAAGTCATTTCCTCTTTTTTCGTGATCTGCATTATCAATGGTGTGCTTGTGTGATTGAGGGGTGACTAAACTAATGTTTAGGTCCAACTCATGGCTGGACCGAAACTTTGGTTTGGTTCATACCAAGGGTGGAGGCATTAAGACCAAATGGGTCAATTGATCTTATTTATTTTTAAAATTTATGTATTTGTATATGATTTTATATATAGTTTAGATCAAAATGTTATGAATACAGTAAAATTGACTCTCATTCACAGTATAAATTTTTATATAATTGATCATCTATTCAAGTTTGACCTCCGTAGTTCGAAGATCTGGCTCCATCCCTAGTTTTGCCTTATTTCTTGCCAAATTTGAAGAAAAAAATAATTAATTTGTTTACTGACAAATAATTTTTTTTATTTTTCACAATTAAAAAATAATTAGTCGTATAACATAAGATAAATAGAGTAGAACTAGGGTGCTTCTTGGAGTATCAAGTTTCTTTGTACTCTTAACTCTAAAACTTATCGGATTAACTTCAAACGACGAATCCAAACAGTTGAAATTCTTCTACCTTAGAGTGATGCGTCTACATGTGAAAAATTTGAAGTTTCAAATTAATTTAGTATAAAGTCAAGTGGTCAAAATTAGAAAGTTTCTAAATTAATTTTAATACATTTATTTTTTGGAAGCCTTTAGACCACTTGACTTTATACTAAATTAATCCGAAACTTTAAAATTTTCACATGTAGATACATTACTTGTAAGGTAGAAGAATTTTAACGGTTTATATTCATTGTTCTAAGTTAATCCGATGGATTTTAGAGTTAAGAGTATAAAGTACTCCTAGAAGCACCTAGTTCTACTCAGATAAATAAGATACGGTGACGTTGACGGATGCACAAAATGTCAATTGCGAATCTTTTATCCTACAAAATTAGAATCAATTGTGTTCAATTAATATTTGTTTCTCATGTAGACTGAAAGGGACTTATGTTCAAGTTTATTTTGTTTTTTATTTAATTTGGTCGAATGGAACTGGTCAAAAAGTTCCATTTTCCAATTTTTTTAAGGTAAAAGTATTACTTAGCAGGAAAAAAACATTTCGATTTCAATTTATATCAAAGTTGACTAGACAATTTCTATGCATCAAATTTAATATATAGCTGGCAATGGAATGAGGTACAGGATGTTCCTTTGCGTTGCAAATGTGGAGCATTCAAAGTTCAAACCTCAGAAGTTTATGTCTAAACGTTACAACGGAACAAATTATCAACTTTTTTTTTTGTACGTGTGGCTAGCACATTAGGTTGAAATTAATTAAAATAAATTATAATAATGACCGGGGGCTTGTCATCATATATACAAAATGACCATATCTATTGTTTGAAATTATGAAAAGCAGTTTTGCTATTTTATAGACCTCATCTACCACTAAATTAAATGATCAGTTTATTTGAATCAGTTTGACTTCAAATAATAATTGAATTCTGGATCGTCATAGATTTAGATCGGTTGAATTTAGGGTATATAATATACGTAATTTAAGAATTTTAACTTTTTAATTTTTATTGTTAAAAATTTAGTGAGATAAGAGGATCAAAGTACATTAAAAAAAAAAAAAAAACTTCTTTAGGTGACTTTGAGTCTCGCCTTATCCGAATCTTGATGGCAATTTTAGATCCGACCGTTAAAATTCAATGCGGATAATTAAACAGTAAAAGTACGCACCAGTGCCCACAGGCCACAGATCGGACAAAGATATTAACAGGGTACTTTAACTTCATACAGTGCACGGACTATAGGATCAAAACAGCAATGCATATGATTTGTGCGCTGTATAAAGCCGAAACTTATCTGTTAAAATCTTTACCTCCCACAGATCAGTCCCACGGGAAATTCAAACTAGGAAACGGATAAAACCATCCTCTGATAAAATAACATATTTTACAAATGTGAACTTTTTTTAGTCTCAAGCCTATATATAATACCTATATCAATATCAGATCTTAATCCAAGGTTCAGGTCACTACAAAGTAGAAACCACTATTACTTTCTAGAACAGGTAACACAGAGAAACAAAGAGAGATCATGTGTGGTGGAGCGATCATATCAGAGTTCATCCCTCAGAGGAAGCGGTCTCAGAGTCAGGTGTCGCCAACCGACATCTGGCCCGATGCAACCAGCTCATCTGCCGCCACCACCACCACTAGCAATTCCAGTTTTCCACCTTGCTCGGTTCAATCCATAGAAGGTTAATTTACATTATTACAAATTTGCACAGTTTGTTTGTAATGGTAAATTTTGGGGGAATTTATTTTCTATGAACTATGAATTTATTTTCTAAGAATTACTTTTATGTTATATATAAAGATTCGAACTTTTTGAACAAAACAATAAGAATTCAACTTGTTCAAGCTAAGTTTGCCAAATTGCTAAATTTTTCAATTTATTTTCCTCATTAGCTCCAAAGAAAAGAGAGCGTAAGACGCAATACAGGGGGATCCGACGGAGGCCGTGGGGGAAATGGGCAGCTGAGATTCGCGACCCGAAGAAAGGTGTGCGTGTATGGCTCGGCACTTTCTCCACTGCTGAGGAAGCTGCTCGTGCATACGACCGTGCAGCACGTGTAATCCGTGGAAACAAAGCCAAGGTCAATTTCCCAAACGAAATCGAGCTTCACTCGTTGCACGATTTAAACATCATGCAAAATTACCATCCATACTATGAGGCAAGCGAACAACCAACTACTTTTGTGCCGAGTTTTACAGAGGTTGTCAGTACAGGTCTCGGAACGGAGGTTGGTTATAACAGTGCATCAGGGTTGTACCATTATCCCATGGATCATGTCACAGTAGCTCAGGGACCAGTAGAAGGGGCTGAGGATGGCTGCTGGTTTAATTAGCTTAGCTTGTTGTTGATTGGTTTTGACATAGAATCTACTTTGCCAAGTTCCAAGCAGTTATCAGATATTATTATCAGTTGTTAGGGTATTTATTTCCTTGTCTAAACTCATCTTATGTGTACTTTTGCCTAATCAAAATATACTCGACTGTGTATGTTGAAAGTTATCGTTTATGGTATTAAACAATTTTTGTTTATAATTTATAGTTTATTATTTTGTGATAACATTTTTGTAGCTTTTAGCATAGTTGAATCATGGTGACAAACAGAGTATTTTGAATTATTTTCCCCTTTTGTTATATACTTCATAATTCAGGAACAAAATTAGAACTTAAATATATTTTTTTTCTTTTGTTAGCACTTATGTTGTTTAAATTACATTAAAGAAAGCATTAGATCACAATAATATTTATTTTTTTCTCTTTTTATAGACTACGCATGGTTAAAAAAAACTAAAAATCTAAATTAAATTATAATATTTATGATTAAAATTTTAAAAATCGTAGTCTATCTGTTTTGTACGTAGACCCGCCCATTCCGTCCCGGCAATGGTTGACACTCACATAACATGGATACATTTAAAATCGTGCTGGGTTCAACAAGTATTGTCCTTCTGTTCGGTATCCCCTAAGGTAGAATACTCAGTCACAACCGTGCTAAAATTAATTCAGTGCTGAAATATAGTCCGCTTGGTGACAACACTTAAAAGTCGCAAAATTCAAATTGCCCACTGCCACTTCTCATCACGCGTAACATTTTGATCATGTTTAAGCAAAATATACATGATATATCTTCCAACCAACTGAAAAAAATGATTCTCTTGGTTACAATGACTTTATTTTTCTTCTCCTCCTGTGCTACATATTCTAAAACCCCAAATCAATGGAAAACCTAGAGTTGGGAAATTAGTATATTTTCCCAATTTTCTGAAAATGAGTTGGAAGTAAATTCTACTTCTATTGTATTCAGCGCAGAAGGTAGCTTGAAACTGTGTGGCTCGCCTTATTATGCTGGTATTTAATGCTAGGGTATAGCATTTTCAATACAAGGCAAACAGCTCAAATGAATCATAGAAAAATATAAAAATGAATAACAAAAACCATAATACTTGATTGCATATGGCAAGCATCTACCAGTTCTCAAAATACCTGACCAAAAATCTCAGAAGCAAAAATAAAAACTTGAATTCAAACAAGACAAAATCCTCAACTACAAAGACAAAAGTCATGATCTTGTTCACCAACAACAGTAGGATAATAAAATATAAAAACAGATGAACCAAAAAGTACTCAAACTCTGAAACCTCTGCTGTTTCTACGGCCACGGGCCCGCTCAAATTTCCTACCTTTGGCCCTGACATATGGCTTGGTGTGGCTGTGGGGGACACCTGGTGCGGGCCCAAAGTGCTTAACAGCCTCCCTAGCATTCTTTGGTCCTCTTAGTAGAACCTGGACAGGTTAATAAACATAAATCAAATTATATGTAAAACTAGTTTATCAGAACAAGGTCATTCAATATTCAATAGAATTCAGAAAACATTTGGACGAAATCACATGTTTTCTAACATCACCTGTGTATTGCATGAGCTGCAATTTTGAGTAAAGGTGACAGATTTTACTGTTTCTGTGGGAAACCGGGGATTATACTTTGTGAAATATTTACAAGAACAAAGTACAACTTAAATAAAAAAATGAAATTGTTTGCATTGCTCGTCAACCAATTTAGTTTACATCAGATGCAAACGGGATCAGAACAGTACAACCATACACAATTCAACTGTGCACAAGTTAACACTAGTCAATCCTGTAGAGGAATTACGTACCGTGTCACTCCCAGTAGGGGATAGAAGTGCAAGCTGGTCAAACGTCAGGCATTGACCACCAGCCTTCTCAATGCGGGCTCTTGCCGTCTCAGTGAACCTCAGAGCGGTCACCTTCATGGCAGGAACCTCATAAACCCTCTTGTCATCAGTCACTGTACCAACAATGACAGCAATCTTACCTTCCTACAATGCCAAATGAAAAATTATCAGAGGTGGGTACAATAATTAAGAGGGAGCATTGTTAGTAAACATCCATTTAGTACTAACAAAATCAAGAAATGAAAATTTTAAAATAACAATCTAACAGAATGTTATAGCAGGGACATTTAAAAAGGGTTCAAAAAATGCACCTCAGACCACATTAGTCATCCATACCAGCAACATTTTATTAGTATTATGATTATATATTTACAGAACTAATGTACAACTAATTAACTATAGCTTCAGAACTCTAATAGACAATTCAATAAGTAAATTTACTGTAATATACAATATCATTGGTACTCTGTATCAGCATCCAGAAGACCCACTAATGTATGAGATGTGATTAAAAAAAATACACATGCTGTTTTACAACCTAAGATTCAATTTCATTTCAGAAATGAACTATCTAATAAAAGGAAACTGAATCCAGCAAAAAGAAAGGATTCAATGTGACAAAACAATTCAAAAGTATGTGATTAAAAGAAATATCAGATACCTTATCTTTCCCAGCCATGAATTTGATAAGCCTCCTAAGAGATAGTGGTGGCCTGTTGGTCTTGCTCATGAACAGCCTCCTCAAAATCATCGTGTTGGTCTTACTGTCAGTTCTTCGCACCAAGAACCTGTACAGCTGTTGTTCACGAAAACACAAAAACAAATTTGATTAAGAAACCATGATGTTTGTTACGCAACAAAAAGGATTCATCATCCCCCAATCGGATCTAACCTTGACGAGCAGCTTGAGGTAGACATCGTCGGATTTAGGCGCCGTGCGCTTAGTCTTCTTGCTCCTTCCTCCAGCCTTCAGATCGATACCCTAAAAAAATCAACAAATGTGATCAATTGTTATACTTCCTTCCCTGCTTCAAGTTGGATTGGGACATCGAATTCTCAATTGGAGAATGAGAAAGAAAGAATACCATGGCGACGAGAGGATACGCGGCGGCTGTTCTCTAGGGTTTATCGACAGGAGCTCTCACTTGGATTTCAATTCGGTGCTATATATTAGGTCTGCGGAGCTGGGCTGAAGGAAACTCATCTACACTTAGCGGGCTTATAGCAGTTCTTACAATGAATATATGGGGTGGGCCTTTCTGTTGTATTTCTTGGGCCTGAGTTTTGCAACTCACAAAGTCAATATTTATTTATCTTTGTAAAATGTTGGT
The DNA here is from genome assembly GCA_024447775.1 of Carex cristatella. NCBI lineage: Eukaryota > Viridiplantae > Streptophyta > Magnoliopsida > Poales > Cyperaceae > Carex > Carex cristatella. The sequence goes on along the minus strand of JAJHPF010000024.1, from coordinate 786,994 downwards.
TACCGTTAGAACAATGACAATTGAGATTACAACCAGGTTACTAAGTTCAAGAATAATGATAAAATATTCTATGATTGGATACGTCACATGTCGTGACTCGTATGACATGATTGTTTTTTAGAAATTGACACAGCACAGCATGACAAGTGGTCAAAGCATCATCCGTGATTAGGGGTGTTCATTGGGTCCGGTTTAATCGGTTTTGGACCGAATCGAATTAGATCGGTTCAAACGGTTCGGTTTTTTCTGTTTAATGATCCGGTTCGGTTCGGTTCGGTTTGAAATTTTCAAACCGAAATAACCGAACCAACCGAACTTTTATATATTATGAATTTGGTCCGAACCGCTCCGGTTTATTTCTTAATCAATTGCTTTAAATACTTCGGTTTATTTTATAATATCCCGATTTATTTCTTAATACTCCAATTTATTTCTTAATATATTTCGGTTTATTACAAAACAATTGTTTTAAATTAAAAAAATTGATATATTTCGGTTTGAACCGAACAAACCGAACCAACAGAAATAAAACTTTGGTTCGGTTCGGTTCGGTTCGGTTCGGTTCGGTTACAATGCTAGTTCAGTTCGGTTCGGTTCCATTTTTGAAACCGAATTATAACTTTGGTTTGCTTAGTTCGGTTCAGTTTGAACCGAACCAAACCGATGAACACCCCTATCCGTGATCAGGACCTTTAGATCTTAATCTAATGGTGAATTTTGAAATAACTAACTAAAACTACGAAAACAAATAGTTAAACATGACAAATTTGACTAGTCATATTTGAACAAACTTGTTGTAATTGTCCATTTCAATCTGATTGTGACATAGCACAACATGTAAAAATCTGATTTGGTCACAACACGTCACGATACATAACTCAAGTCATGACGTAACTGGTCACAGCAGGTCACTTATTTACATCCATAGTAGAGATAAAGAATTCACCCCCACATCTCCTCTTTATCTTAAAAAAAAATAACAAAAGTAATTGAATTAGCTATGTAGATAAAGAAGAAAACTCAAAAACTCCAACTTCCTTCAAAAAAACCCCTTAAATTTCCGAAAACAACTGCGCAACATCATATAGAGAATCTAAGATCACAAAACAGAATAATGCATACAAAGAACCTAAGATCAGGCATGCTCATTTGCATTCCCAGAACCCCCAGATGGACTCTCCTCTTGATCGATCAGCACTGTATCGGAGCAGTACAGATGTTCGATATCACACCTTGTACATGTCCAATCAAACTTAAGAGATAAAAAAAAATATCAGTATAAAACAATAGACTGATTGGAAGTACCAGTAACACCTTGTAATATTCGTCTAGTCCTGACATTCCAAAGAACTAAGCAAGTTGCACAGAGCAGAGATTGGATGGTAATAGAGTAACAGTATCATTCTACATTTCAAAAAGAGAACATAACTATATCTATTAAAAGTATCCCAAATGTATGCATAATTGAACAATGGATAAATAAATGATCAATAGATTCGACTTGTACCCCTTACTGTTGTTTAAGACCTCGTTTCTTCTGGACACCGTCAGAGAACCACCCCGAGATAATAGGTGTAGGGTTATTTTCTCACAAAAAAACACAATTTACTAACCCTCTCCATCTCCTAACCCACAAAACATCGTTGGTAAGAATTTTGCCTTTAAATGCTAATAAAAAAAAAAAATTCTCAACTTTAAAGGGGATGTGTGATTTTCACACTGTTATCTTGAATATAATTTTTTGACTCCTCTAAAATTAGGAACAAGTACATAGATTTAACAGTGAAAATCCCCTTGGCTTTCCAACACCAAGAAACAATATCCTCCATAGTCCATGCCATATTGAAATTCGCAAGCTGTTAATAGATTAGCTAGCCCCTCTAGTGAGTAGAATTTCACTATTTTCCAATTAAAAACCTGTACAAGGATTGATGGATGGATCATTTATAACCTTAGCAAACAAATGAGGAAATTAAATCGCCATAGTAGAATGCCCATGCCATAGATCGTGCCAAAATAAAATTCCAATTGGTAATTTCATCATTAATTCTTAAAAGAGAACTTAAAAATTAAAGATACGATGTAGCTTTTAAAGAGAAGTTAAAAGGAAAAAAAAATCACGACGAAGCACACCGAAAAACACGGATCATCTTTTCTAAATCTCTTTTAACTTTGAAAAATAAACCCCTCTATGATAATTACCAAATCAGGACGAAAATTGTCTAGGTGATAATTAACAGCACTCTTACATGAAAGCGAGGCGCTTAATTAATTTTGCACCTTGAAAGTATAATAACATAGCAATATTCCATTCTCCGACAAAGTTTTCTGATGCATGGTGAATTACATTTTCAAGCTTCTATTAATTCAATATGTTCCCCCACAAATTAAAAGACCTTTTTCTTCCATTTAGAAACTCGGCAGATGGTCAGTAACTTACATAAGAACAGCAATAACAAATACAACCGAACCATAGCATTAGAGGATGGTGAAATAACAAACATTACTAGCAACTCAGACAGAAAGAATCTCCAATAGTACAAAATGAAAAAAAAAATTTAGCATTTGATGATTAATACAGCTCAGGTAATCAGCCTGACTTGAAAAGTAGCACTGCCTTCGAGTTTATGTAGAAATATACGAAAAAATTCGTCTCATGGGTGACATATGAGCCTGTAAGAATATAAAAAGGTTAGAATTATCACTTCAAAAGATGAGCAACCAACCAAACCGTAATCAATAACCATGTAAGCAATGAAAAGACTAATCATATGACTCCATTTTATAAAATTTGTAAAAGGATTTTTATTTATTAATTCTTAATTTGGTGCTTATAATGAATTTGGGCAAATCTAAAAGATAGAAATGCTTGGAATCAATCAAAGCTTGAAAATGGTACCAGTACCAACCAGCTGGTACTGGGATTAACCTAAAGTGGTATATACTCTACAAGCATGTATAAGTAGTCAACACATGATTTACACCTTATGCTTCAAAACGTAGTTATAAATTGATCTGATAGGTCCTTATGTCTTCATTTTATTAATTAACACATGGTTTAAATAAATACTGATCTAGGGCCTGACTAGAGAACTTATGTCTTAGCAAGGATTAAACAGAACTGAGAAACTGAATGTTTCATTTAGCATCACAAAATATGCATGAAATAATTATAAGGGATACAAACTGCCAATCAAATTCACCTATGCCAAATTATTCTATCAATATGTCAAAAGTGGTAAAATACGGCTAAATAAAAAGGAACATTGCATCCATTACAAAAAGGCTGAAAGCACCTGATTAGTAAAGTAAATGGTGCATCTTATTTCTGAGAGCAATAAAGGTGCATCTTCTTTTTTAATAATCTACAAGTAATATGCAAAACTATGTTTCAAAAATCAAACAAAGAAAGTTTCGAGTTTTACCAAAATTTTTGCCAACAATGCAATGCCAGGTGGGTCCATGTCGCTTATCAAACTCCTTTTTGATATATTCAGCTATCTCCTTCTCCACTGTATGCTTATCAAAAGCCTTCACAATTAATAAAAAGAAAATAATTAATTCAAATTTCTTCTTTTGCATATGCAACACTGTATTTACAACTAATTGCGTTTTCGACATACATTTGACAGTTTTCCCACTTCACTAAACAAATTGGTACCAGAGGATATCAATTATGTTTCTCCTTTTCAAATTCTCAGTATTACCAGTTGAATGTTTCAAAGGAAATTTAATGTTCTTTTTATCCAATCATACATTCTTCATGAAAGATTGGGGTTTATCTTGTGAGACATGCCAAAGATTTATTCAGATTACAAAATAGCTAGCAAAATAAACAAAAAAAAAGTTCGTAAAATAATTGCATAAAAAGAAGAATAATTACAGCGCGTGCACAGTCGAAGGCTTCCTGTCGCATCTCCTCCTTCATGTCAGCACTCTTGAGCGTTATTTTCGGGTCTGGCGCCAGCGCCACAGGACCCTCTGGAACAGCAGCAGGAGAGGCGGCGGAGGAGGTGGAAGAAGGCGATTTCCGGTCATCGGAGGATCTCAGCGCCGCTACCGAGACTCCGCTCCTCCTACTGTCCTCTGACATTGCAACCCTTCTCTCTTTTCTCTCTCCTTCGATCTCTCTTTTGAGTTCGAGTTTTCTGTGGATGGAAGGAGGAATGGATTCTCTGTCACAAGAGCAGCATAACGGTGGGGACTGGGGACTGTACAAAATCATATCACCTGAGTTAACTCAAATTTTGAGTTTAGATCTAAACCGTCCCATCTGATTTAGCGCGAATATTATATGATGCCCGTGTATTTCACTCGGGCCGGATTAGCCCGGACATTGATCGAACGGTCCATATCTAAAATCAAAATTTGCGTTACTTTAGAGATCGGACTCGGGTCTGTACTGGACAACTTGACAGACAAAAGGGTAGAAAATTTAATGGAAATTTTACAGGTCTTACCAGTTCTGACTATTTTTTTTTTTAGTTTCAGAAAAAGATAAATTCAACTGATAAAAAAAAAAAAAAAGTTACGATCGGTAAGAATTTTACAGGTCTAAACTTTGAAATTTTTAAGACCGGTAGAATTTGTACCGGTCTTACTATCAATATTAGAACCAGTGCACTCTTTCTATTTTTCTATTTCTTTTTTTGTTAATTTCTACCGAAAAACATTTTCCGAATTTAATGGGCACAATTTTTTTGGGTCCAATTCAATTAAATGAATTAAGAATTTTTTCCACAAAAAATTAAGAAATTATGGGGTCGGCTGATTTCTCAGTTTTTTTTTTAGCAGCCGGATTTTCAAAAATAAATTAGAATTTTGTTTTATTTTTAAAAAATAAATTCGATTATTTCTTTAGGAGGAAAATTTTTATCTGAAGGCTAGATACAAGGGAAACCAACTAATTTGACGGATGAGAACAAAATTTATCCCGACTAACAAGATCGAACCCAATCTGTATAAAAATCTTCATATAAATTAAAAAAAAATCTGATAATTTATTGAATCCGTATATAAGTCTTGAAAAAAAATGATCCACATTATTTATTGAATTTGCTTTGAATCTTAGACAATCCGAATTCTAAATCATTAAAGATTTAATAAGTCATGTTATTCTAATATATTCAATAAGGAGAGATTCAACTACACCATTTTATGGTGACATACTTAGACACCATATGCTCAAATTTTTAATAATATACAAAAATCGATTTTTATTTAACAATCTATACAAAGTTGTGGGAGAATTTTAAATCTGTCCAAACCGATAACATAATTTCCAGTTTCAGAGCAACGAACCTAAGAAAAAAATTGCTTGGGTTAAACCCTAGAGAACCGACACCACAATTACCGGTTCCGAAACCGGCAGCACAATTGCCGGTTTCAGACCCTGGATTCGGCAACTAGATTGCCGGTTCTGGGTTCGCCTATAAAACCCCCCAACCCGTCCCTTTCACTCCCGCAACCCCCTCTATTCTTTGGATCCCTTCATCAGGTTTGTGTTTTTTTTTTAATATTTAATTTTTATTTTAGATTGTGTTTTTTTTTTAATATTTAATTTTTATTTTAGATAAATTAGTAAGATTAGTTTAAATTTAAGATAGATTAGTGAGATTAGTTTAATATATAAATTTTTTTAGATAATTAAAAAATGTCTAAATAATTTTAGATAATTAGAAGATGTCAAAATAATTTTAGATAATTAGAAAATATCAAAATAATTTTAGAAAAATTAGAAAATACCAAAATAATTTTAGATAATTAGAAAATACCAAAATAATTTTAGAAAAAATAGAAAATACCAAAATAATTTTAGAAAAAATAGAAAAAATAGAAAATACCAAAATAATTTTAGGTAAATTATAGAATGGTTCCTGATATTATGAAAAACTTTAAAATTATTTAGAATGGTTTTTAGAATTAGTTAGAAAATCCCAGAAAAACACCAAAATAAAAAATATTATCAAATTCCAAAATTGTCTTAGAAACAATACCAAAATTTCGGCCAAAATTGTGTAGAAATTTCCAAAATAGTTGAAAATGCTTAAGAAAATACCCAAATGGTTTAGAATTACTTAGAAAATACCAAAACGGTTTAGAATATCCCTAAAATATTTTATTGAGAAAACTACAATATATAATCTTAGGTAACTTAGGAAATGCCATAATAATTTTAGGAAAATAGTTTTCGAACAATGAAAATTGTAGAATTATTTAGGAAAATTTAGAAAATTATTTAGAATTAGTTAGAAATACTAGAACGGTTCAGAAGAAATAATTTAGAAAATAATTTGGTACGATTTTTGAAATTCAGAATGACAGAGAGAGAGAGACCCAGATAATGCAACGTAGGTTCAGTGAATTATTGTGGATACCCCACAGTCATCATTGGGTGTGTTTGGCTTCGAAAGAGGTTAGCATTTACTTATTTTTCTTAATAAATTGATTATGAATCAAATCGTATATTGCTTGATATTTTTTTCGTAATGTAGAATTCTACTAATTTAAACGTGAGAAATTATCGGACAAATTGCGAGTACCACGACCGATACGCCCCGTATCTGCTATCGTTGGGATTGTACCAGGTTGCCAAGTTGCCTGGTATCAATATTGACGCATCACTTATACATGCGCTTTGATAGGGCCATGTTACGCAGGCCCTAAAAGGCTTAACTAACATCTGAGGATTCGGACCTTGCAATTGACAGGCCAACCCAGAATATGAAAGAAAAGCCCAAAAGCCCAATTAAATAACAGGCCGACATACCGGTATAACCGCTACACGCGGGATAACCGTAACACGGCATAAAACCGCTACACGCGAGATAACTGCTAACCGACTTACTAACCGCTCCCATATTCTCTGAAGAAAACCGCAGAAGGGACGGTTAGAAAGGATGATATAAAAAGCCTCAGATTTCCTGAGGAGGGGATCGAATTTTCGACTAAGAAAAAACTACGCTAAGAGAGATATCAATAGGGAAGAGTAGCATATCTCACATTCTCCTCCCAATTTCTTAATTAAGTCGGTTTACATCTCTCAGTGAGCCGACCCATAACCATCTCGACTTATCAACCGAGATAAGGAGAGATTCAGTCCAATCAGTTCGTTTTGAGCATACGGGCTATCCATTCCAGATAGGCCGTATCAACCACCGTGGGGCCACTTAGCCTAGGAACTACGGAACTAGATGGATTCATCACAGATGATCAACACTTCGCCACCTGTAGTCGAGATCATCCCGCCGAGGGAACTTCCTCATAACAACTTCGTGTTGGAATAGATCAATAACCCTACAAGGACCATAGGGGGCACGACAGTAACGACTACCGTCGTACCGCCGGGGACCACAACGGCAAATACTAATATGCCGCCCCGCCCCTTGGCACCTATGTTGACTTCGGCTACTATGGGGAGACCTACTCCCTGGACGATACCGCAGACATCCGGTATTGGGACAACCCTTGTGTCAACCATGGCCCCGCAGCCACAATTCATCCCGCATTACTCTGGGGGACCATACCCCTACTCCCCTTATCCATATTACCCTCCAATAGGACCGCTGTTTGCTTACAACACCCCATACGGATCATACACCCCGGGGGCCCCAGGGTACTATTACGATTTGACCCCTATGCCCTCTTTTCCACCAAAGTCCGCCGCGCCGAGGCCCTATACCATAAGTCGGCCCCCCCAGAAACAGCAGACGGCTCCCCCTGCAGCCGCACTGGCTCGACTACCAACACAAGAACGTCTTGCTGAATGGGGCCAGGCCATTCAACCAAGGGATCTGAATCCCGAGTTTGTTCAGGTCAGAACTATCCGAACGGGTGAAACCGACACGCCGGATGAACAAATCAGAAAGCCTAAGGAGTACAGAAAACATCCCGTGGAGGAACAAGGAGAAAGCCAAGCCATTATGCAACAAGATGAGCTGCTACGTCCCGAAGGAAATAAGGACGACCGAGAAGGTCCAGCCGATCAAGCCTCTATACGGCAGCATTCACCGGAAAAGAGGTCCCGTCGAGACCAGGCACGATCCCGGCGCGAAAGAACTGATGGCCGACATGAACAAAGGGGACGCAGCTGCCGTCGGGAACAAAGGCATGAGCGCGATTCTCCCAGCCCCCATAAAGGAGTCAGCTTATCCCGAGTTGAGAAGCTAATCCAAGCGCGTATAGCCGAAATGACCAACAGAACGACAGATACTAGAGCCATGCCGCTGGGGGTGGAGGATGGTCCTTTGTCGGCCGACATATACAGAACTCCTATGGCAGACTTCCGTTATCCCAATGCCTTGCCTAATTTCAAAGGAAGCGGGGATAACCAAGACCCACACAACTTCATTTATGGGTTTCAAGAACCCCTCCGCTTACTAGGGGCATCTGACGCTATCATGTATCGTATATTTACTACTTGTTTGACGGGTGAAGCATGGGATTGGTACATGACGCAGCCCCGGGGATCCATCACGAGGTTTTCTGATCTCGCTAAAGCTTTCTTGGAGCGGTACACTTTCATTAAGCCACTGCCCGCCACCTGCGAGACACTTCTCGACATTGTGCAAGGACCCCACGAAAGGACAGGAACCTTTGTAAATAGGTTCGTTAAAGCATCGCGAAAAATACCTAACTTAAAAGAAGAGTTCGCCTTGGCAGCCATAAAGAGAGGACTTAGAAGGGGCGGCCTTGGGACATTGCGATATGAAGCACACATGAAAAAGATGAACACTCTGTGAGAGTTCGTGGCGTTCGCCGAAGGATACATTAGGGCCGAAGATGACAATAGAAGCCCCAACAGGCCGAGATCCCGATCACCACGAATGAAGGATGGAAGTTGGCAGTCCAAGTCGAGTCGGCCCAAGGGCCAAAACTCATCTCGCCGGACAAACCGTAAACAGCACTCCGAGATGATCCAGGATGAGAAGGAAGAATATACGCCCTGGTTCGACCGATATGCTTCTTTTACCAAACCAAGGCACGAGATGTACCAGATAGTGAAAGATGAATTCGACTTACCAACACCCTTACGACAAGAGATTTTCGAAGTAAAAGATCCAAGCAAACGGTGCTTGTTTCATGGATTTGACGGACACTCAACAGGTGACTGTCTCCAACTAAAAGATATACTGGAAAAGTTGGCGCGCCAGGGCAAGTTGACAGATTACATCAAGCCCGAGTTCTATGAAAAATGAAAGTGGCGATACAACGGACGTAACAGGGAATTTAAGAAGGACATCCCCTACAAAAGGAACCCCAATAGAGAACGACAAACGGGTTCTCCCGTACGGAACCCAGGAAGAACTGAGATACCACAAGAAGACAGGCAAACAAGCTCCGTGATACATATGATTAGTGGAGGAATCAGCAACATGACCCGTCCACACAGGAAAGGCATCAAGCAGTACCCCGCGGTATTGAACGTAGAGGCCCCGCCAAGCAGGAAGCGATCCCGAGAGGATGAAGTTATATCCTTCTCTGAAAAGGATGTAGGCGACATTATAGGACCACATGATGATCCCGTAGTTCTCACCCTGAAAATCGGCCAACATAGAGTCCGGAGGATACTCGTGGACACAGGCAGTTCTGCCGACATACTGTACTTATCAGCATTCAAAAAAATGGGCATGAACAAAGACCAATTACAAAAAATTGCGTCCCCGTTGGTAAGTTTCACCGGCGATACCCTCCGACCACACAGCATCACAAGGCTTAAAGTCACTTTCGGCACCCCGCCTAAAATGACTGAAGTCATGGTATATTTTCTGGTGGTTAGTGCACCATCAGGTTACAACGCAATATTGGGACGAAGAACGCTCAATCAAATTGGGGCGGTCATATCATCCCCATGCCTAAAGATTAAGTTCCATACCGAGCATGGGATAGGTGAAGAATGCGGGCAACAGAAAGTCGCACGCGAGTGTTATTTTACCTCACTTCACGGTCATTAAGGCTCTGTAAACAATGTGGAGGCCTCAAACAAAAATGCACGACCAGCGACATCAAAGCTAAAATCCTCTGCCGACTTCATGCCTCCAAATACACCTCTCGCTCCTGACCCCACTGACAAAGCCACATCCAAAACAGACTTGGAACCAATAGACGAAGTGGACTAGATCGAGTTAGGAGAAGGAAGAACTTTGAATATCGGAAAAGTCATCCAAGGAAAGGCAAAAGAAGAATTGATCAGCTTTCTACGAGAACACCAATCAGTGTTTGCCTGGACAGCGGCCGATATGCCTGGCATCCCGCGGACCTTGGCGGAGCATAAACTCCATGTCAGACCAGGGGCCAAACCCGTACACCAGAAGAAGAGAAACATGGGCGAAGAAAGACGACGGGCAGTGACCAAAGAAGTGACAAAGCTGCTTGCAGCAGGATTTATCAGGCATGTCGAATGCCCAGAGTGGGTAGCAAATCCCGTGCTAGTTAAGAAATCCAATGGTGATTGGCGAATGTGCATTGATTACACGGACCTCAATAAAGCATGTCCGATGGATCCCTTCCCATTACCGAAAATTGACCAATTGGTTGACTCCACTTCGGGACATGCATTTCTCAGTTTTATGGACGCTTTCTCAGGATATAACCAGATCAGGATGTTCCCGGATGACAAGGAAAAGACGACTTTCACCACCCACTCAGGCCTGTATTGTTACCGCATGATGCCTTTTGGGTTAAAAAATACGGGAGCAACATTCCAGAGGATGGTCAACAAAGTCTTCCAAAAACAAATCGGAAGGCATGTTGAAGCTGTTAATTTGTAATAATCTAGAAGTCAATAATACGATAAATTATCATAAAGTTTTGTTCATGAATTGAGTGATTAATTATCATTTTGTTGCCTTGAGTATTATTGAATTTATGAATCATTCCTTTATCTGACTAGAGTCAATAACTGGAATTGTGAAACTTCATAATATAGATGATATATACTCTTAAAAGTCTTTAACCAAGGTAATTAGCAGGAACACTAATTTACCATTACAAGGTTAGTATGTGGATTAAAAGATGGTCAAGTTTTACATACCACTGACAAGAGATGTCATTTTAATCACATAGATATATGTTCCAGGAACATGGTATTTGACAGACCCCGAATGAAATATTAAATGGAATTGTGTACGTGTCATTAATATTTTCATTCAGTGTTAAGTTCTAAAGTATGAGGTATTCATCTTTCCTACTAAGAAATGTATATGTGTGATTGTTATCTAACGCTATCGATAAAACGCAGTTATAACGGTAGCTTTTCGGTATACATAGCTTAGCTGAGGTAGTGATGGTTTACCAAAAGTACTATTGTCCCTCATATCTCTATACGAGTTATAGTATCACTGGGTCCCTTGATAGAGTAAGATTATCTGCTAGCGGTATAATTACAAGAGTAATTATATTTGATAATTTGCTCAAGATCAAGAAAAGATTAAGTTTACAAGTATGACACGCACCTACCATGAAACTGATCTGATACTGTGAGACATAAGAATTAACACGAATAAAAAGTTTACTGGATCGTGATATTGTACAGTACAGCATCATCTGTGTAATTGGATGGTCATAGTGCAGATGTCAGATGCCTCCTATGATTATAGAAGTTAAAATGGTTTTAATTCTATTTACCAACATAACACAGATCCTATTGGGTCACACCATATAAGAGCTAGTCGGAGAATCTTACTGATTAATTATAAATTGGTTATAATTAATATTAAGATGGTTATAATTAATTGTACGTGATATAATTAAATTATATATGTCATATAAGATGACAAGCAGAAACAACGATTAACTTATGAGCGTACTCGATCCGTTGCATAAAACCGTACCGAAACCAAACCGAAACTGAACCCTGAAAAATATAATTATTTAGAACAATTATATATATTTGATTTAGATTTAAAATATTAATTAATCAAGGTTCATGTCGGCATAAAATAAAAATCATCATTTGATTTTGATTTTTAATCAAACCGCCATATCAATTAATTTTTAATATTTTAATAAATGGCGGCTTACAAATATCAAATGGATTTTGATGGTTTTTAATGTTATAAACCGCCATAACCATAGATTTTGATAGTTTTAATATTTTGAACCATCATAATTTGATAGTTTTAATAAAAGTTCGATCGTTTTAATAAAATCAACCGCCATACCAATGGCAATTTGATAAATATACCAAACTTTAGGGATATTTCGGTAATCAGCCAACCTGTTTGATTTTTCTATAAATAGAGGGGCAGGGCTAAAGAAAAATTTGCCAATTCACTTGTATCGTATCCGATCCGACCGATCGAATCGATAAGTCTATTTTGTCTCTTTCTCGTTACGTTATTTTGAGATTCGAAATAATATATTTGCGAAAGTTGCGTAGTTCTATTTGAATAACTCAAGGGTCGTAAATATACTTATTTTGTCCTTTTCTCGGTTTCGTGTTTCGCATAAACTCCGCGGTTTACGGTATTTCGACAAAAGAAATAAACCGATCTCGGTTAGTCCCGGTGGATAACCGATAGAGGTATCGACGTCCGATACTCAAGTAAGACGTTCGTCAAATTCAATCTTCCGATCTACCGCATTCTAATTAGAATTTGGAAACAAGGTATAAATATGTTATATTAATCTATTTAATTTGTAAATAGATTAAAGTTTTAGAAATCAATAATGGAGTAGATCTGTAAAAGAATTAAATTGGTTTTGATGCCAAAGGAATACTGAAGGTGGACCGCCTTGGAAAGTTTCCTGACATACCTTATTTAATTCTTGGCTTAAGTTAGAAGTAAAATTTTTGTTTTACGTTCTTTTCGCATCTTAAGCAAATAAATGGGTTTGAACAGTTAAAACCTCAACAGACCAAGATAAAGGTTTTGAACTGTCGAAACCCAACAATGGTATCAGAGCACAAGGCTCTCCCGCTGATTGATTTTCTAAAAGTTATAACTTATGTGAATTAGATGCATTTACCGATTATCGGTTTAATTCTTAGATTTGCAGCTTAAAGTCTAAATCATATGAAATATGATCTCTTTGGTCGGTTCTCCGACTAAGAAAGATAAAATGTGATTTTATGCTTTCTTTTCGCTTTATGATAAAATGTGATTTCTTTGGTTGGACTACCGACCGGAAAAGATAAAATGTGATTTTATGCTTTCTTTTCGCATTCTTATGAAATGTTATGAAGGATGATGTGATAAAGCAATAAAGTATCCAAAGTAAGAACTGTTGCGCGTATGATGAGAAAGAAAGTTCTGTCTAGGAAAGATTAGATTTAAAGCGGTCCCCGGTGACCCTGATCTTTCCTGGGAACCCTTTCCATAATACGACAACTGGCCCAAAAATGGAAACTTTGTCACGTTACCAAATTGCTTTATGCTTTATAAACTGTTTTATTTTAATACATATAAATTGTTTATATGATTATTACAGTATGAATAAGAACACATGCAAAGCTGCAAATTAAAGAATTAGGAACTGATAGCGGTATACGTGACTCGCTCACATATATGTGTAAATTAGATTTATCACTTTATTAGAATCGCAAAACTACCCCTATATGATAGGTAGTAGCTAAGGTCTGCATTGCGACCTAACTGCTTACTTAAGTATGCATAAACACAAACCCATAATTAAGTGAATTGCCCTTCCTACTCTATCCTCCTCACACCATTGTTCATTGGTTGATGGGTCCACTACTCAGTAGGCATCACCTTTTACCTTTGGTGGTCGAGGGTTATGTCCGACATATCGAATCAAATAGAGTGAGGTTACTTATCAATGATTTCCAAAACAGTTTTGGGCTTGGGGCAAAGTCTTCGTTAAAACACATGATGTTTAACGAAACCAAGAATCACATAAGATGTTCTAAGATAAACATACGATATGATTAAGCAAAGAGTTGCTTACCTAAAATAGCTAATGGCCAAGTTTCATGCCGACGCTAGCTTGTGTCTTAGTAAAAATAGGGATCTTGGTCCTACTACAGATCGGGAATATAACAAATTTGTAGTGGGAGTTTTATTATTTGAATAAAACATTACATGAACAAAGCTAAAATCTTTAATCTTAACACTGTAATCTTAACACTGTAGAATATGGCTAAAGAAATACCTTTCTCGTTACGATCCTTACTCGAAAAAGAGAAGCTCAATGCAGACGGTTCCAATTTTACCGATTGGTTCCGTAATCTGACTATCGTTCTGAGACGTGAAAAGAGAGAATATATTCCGAATACACCGTTCCCTGATGAGCCTAAAACTGGTGCTATAGTAGAGGATGTCACTAAATACGCCAAGCACAAAGAAGATGAGCTTGACGTACAAAGCCTCTTGGTAGGGATTATGGGTCCTGAATTACAGAGGCGATTCATGGACACCAAATCCTACAACATGTGCGAACAGCTTAAGAACATGTTTCAAGAGCAGGCACGTGTAGAGAGGTATAAGGTGACAAAGTCTCTACTTAGTCACAAAATGGCTGAGGGCAGTTCTATCGGTAACCACATGCTACGTATGACTAGCAACGTGGAACAATTAGACAAACTTAATTGTCCGTTGTCTAAAGAGTTAGCAACAGACATTATCCTGAACTCACTTCCTCCCAGCTACTCGGGGTTCATCATGAACTTCCACATGCATGGGATGGATAAGAGCTTGCAGGAGCTCCAAGGGATGCTTAGGATCGCAATGGAGACAGAAGAAAAACCTCATATTCTCAGATCCAAGAAGGTGGTAGGAAGATTAAGAAACCAAAAGCAAAAGGGCACCTAAGTACAAAGGCAAAGGGAAGTCGTCCAGGCGAACACTCCCAAGATAAAGGTCTCGCTAACTCGACTGCTATTATTGTAATAGCAAAGGTCACCGGAAGAACGCCCGAAGTATTTGGCAGATCTGAAGTCTGGGAAAGTCTCAAAAGCTTCAGTCTCAGGTATTTTTATTATTGAAGTTAACATTGCAACCTCTATTAATGATTGGATATTGGATACCGGATCATGTGCTCATATTTGTTCGAATATGCAGGCACTATTAAATAGGAGGAAGCTACGTAACAAAGAAGTACAACTCCGAGTTGGAAATGGAGCAAATGTTGCAACCGTAACAGTCGGTAGTATAGAGTTGTATTTACCCAACGGGCTTGTTTTGGAATTAGAAAATGTTTATTTTGTTCCTAGCATTTCCAAGAATATCATATCAATCTCATGTCGAGAGATGAATGGTTTCTCTTTTGTTATAAAAGACAATCGTTGTTCCTTTTATAAAAACAAGTTATATTATGGATCTTCTTATATGATAGATGGTCTTTATATGCTGGAAATGAATAAACCCGTGTTTAACATCAATAACAAACGACTCAAAACGCTCACGAGAGTACGACTTACATGTGGCATGTCGCTAGGTCATATAAACAAGAAACGCATCAAGAAGTTACAAGAAATTGGACTTCTTGGTAAATTTGATCTTGAATCAATTGACACATGCGAATCTTGTTTACATGGAAAAATGACCAAAGCACCTTTCACCAAGAAAGGCGAAAGAGCAAGTAACTTGTTAGGTCTTATACATACCGATGTATGTGGACCAATGAGTACTTGTGCAAGAAACTGTTATTTCTACTTCATCACATTTACTGATGATTTCGGTAGATACGGTTATGTCTACCGATGAGACATAAGTCCGAATCCTTTGACAAGTTCAAGGAATTCAAAACAAGTAGAAAATCAAGACAAAAGGATCAAGACCTTACGATCGGACGCGGAGGTGAATACTTGAGTCATGAGTTCAAAACGTACTTAAAGGAATGTGGGATTGTCTCACAACTCACGCCTCCAGGAACACCGCAATGGAACGGTGTTTCTGAGAGAAGGAATCGAACTTTACTAGACATGGTTCGTTCTATGATGAGTAATACCACCCTTCCAAAATCATTTTGGGGACACGCACTAGACACTGCTACACTAATGTTAAATAGGGTTCCATCTAAGTCAGTTGAAAAGACTTCGTACGAGTTATGGTTTGGAAAGGTTCCAAATATATCTTTTCTTAAAATTTGGGGTTGCGAAGTATTTGTCAAACGCATGACGTCTGACAAACTAGAACCCAAATCTGATAAATGCTTTTTCGTAGGATATCCTAAGGAAACCAAAGGATATTACTTCTATCATCAATTCGAGAATAAAATAGTTATTGCTCGACATGGTGTGTTTTTGGAGAAAGAGTTTCTCGCAAAAGGAAGTAGTGGGAGTAATATAATACTTGAAGAAGTTCAAGAAACATCACACGATATTGTATCAAATGATGATCATATAATCCCACCACTTGATGCTTCGGCTGATGAGTGTTTGGAAGAACCAAATCCACAAACAGTTATGGAAGAAATTCAAGTCCCGACCTCAGATACTTCGACACAAGTTGAAGTAGAACTAAACCCGCAAAATGTTGTGGATAAAGTTCAACAACCGGAAGCACAAGTTCTACGTAGGTCAGGAAGGATAGTACATGCACCTGAAAGGTACATGGGACTTCATGAAGTCTCTGTGTTTGACACTGAAGATCCTTTAACCTATGCAGAAGCAATGGATAGGCCCGACTCTAATAAATGGCTTGAGGCCATGGAATCCGAGATACAATCCATGTATGACAACAGGGTCTGGAACCTAGTTGTACCACTTGATGGGGTAAAACCCATAGCTAACAAATGGGTTTTCAAAAAGAAAATAGACATGGATGGCAATCCGACTATTTACAAAGCACGGCTAGTAGCGAAAGGTTTCAAACAAATTCTAGGCGTAGACTATGATGAAACTTTTTCACCCGTGGCTATGTTTAAGTCAATACGGATACTTCTCGCAATGGCCGCATTTCATGATTATGAAATATGGCAAATGGATGTCAAAACGCCTTCTAAATGGAGGATTAGAAGAAGACGTGTATATGATGCAACCTTCGGGTTTTGAAGATCCAAAGAATGCTGGGAAGGTGTGCAAGCTTCTTAAATCCATTTATGGATTGAAGCAAGCATCACGGAATTGGAATATTCGATTTGATGAAGAAGTCAAAAAGTTTGACTTCATCAAATGTGAAGATGAACCTTGTGTATACAAGAAAACTAGTGGGAGTGCAATCGCTTTCCTGGGCTTATACGTCGATGACATACTCCTAATCGGAAATGATATTCCTTTACTAGAATTAGCCAAGTCTTCATTAAAGAAAACTTTTTCAATGAAGGACTTGGGCGAGGCTGTCTATATACTAGGCATAAAGATCTACCGAGATAGATCAAAGAGACTCATAGGATTAAGTCAAAGCACATACATTGATAAAGTACTAAATCGGTTCAGCATGCAGGATTCCAAGAAGGGATTCCTGCCAATGAATCATGGTATACAGCTTAGCAAGACTCAGTGTCCTTCAACAACTAATGAACGAAGTATGATGGATAAAGTACCATATGCTTCGGCTATTGGGTCTATCATGTATGCCATGTTGTGCACTCGCCCTGATGTCTCGACGCTTTGAGTGTGACAAGCGAATATCGCTAATCCGGCATGGAGCATTGGAATGCGCAAGAATATCCTAAGTACTTAAGAAGGACTAAGGATATTTTCTCGCTATGGTGGTGATTCCGAACTCGTTATAAATGGTTATACCGAGCAAGCTTCCAAACCGACCGAGACGATTCGAGATCACAACGGATATGTATTCATACTCAACCGGGCGAGCTAGAAGAGTTCGAAGCAAGAGACCACACAATTCAACCACCGAAGCCGAGTATATAGCCGCATCCGAGGCGCAAAGAGGGTTTCGGATCAAGAAGTTCCTTAGCGAACTAGAAGTGGTTCCCGGATCCAAAGTCCGGACCTCTACGACAACAATGGAGCTATAGCCAGCGAAGGAACCCGGATCACACTCGAGATCTAAGCATGTTCTGCGACGTTATCACCTGATACGAGAAATTGTAAATAGAGGTGACGTAAAGATATGTAGAGTTGACACAATCAGCAATACAACTGATCCACTCACAAAATCTCTTCCTCAAGCCAAGCACCAGTTGCATACAGCTTCTATGGGTCTAAGACACATAGGAGATTGGCTATGAGGCTTTCTTTAAATCCACGTGATTTTTAGAAAAATTAGAGATTTGTATAAGTAGGGCCTACGATGATTGGCTCCTAGCTTAAGTGGGAGATTGTTAATTTGTAATAATCTAGAAGTCAATAATACGATAAATTATCATAAAGTTTTGTTCATGAATTGAGTGATTAATTATCATTTTGTTGCCTTGAGTATTATTGAATTTATGAATCATTCCTTTATCTGACTAGAGTCAATAACTGGAATTGTGAAACTTCATAATATAGATGATATATACTCTTAAAAGTCTCTAACCAAGGTAATTAGCAGGAACACTAATTTACCATTACAAGGTTAGTATGTGGATTAAAAGATGGTCAAGTTTTACATACCACTGACAAGAGATGTCATTTTAATCACATAGATATATGTTCCAGGAACATGGTATTTGACAACCGAATGAAATATTAAATGGAATTGTGTACGTGTCATTAATATTTTCATTCAAGGTTAAGTTCTAAAGTATGAGGTATTCATCTTTCCTACTAAGAAATGTATATGTGTGATTGTTATCTAACGTTGTCGATAAAACGCAGTTATAACGGTAGCTTTTCGGTATACATAGCTTAGCTGAGGTAGTGATGGTTTACCAAAAGTACTATTGTCCCTCATATCTCTATACGAGTTATAGTATCACTGGGTCCCTTGATAGAGTAAGATTATCTGCTAGCGGTATAATTACAAGAGTAATTATATTTGATAATTTGCTCAAGATCAAGAAAAGATTAAGTTTACAAGTATGACACGCACCTACCTTGAAACTGATCTGATACTGTGAGACATAAGAATTAACACGAATAAAAAGTTTACTGGATCGTGATATTGTACAGTACAGCATCATCTGTGTAATTGGATGGTCATAGTGCGATGTCGATGCCTCCTATGATTATAGAAGTTAAAATGGTTTTAATTCTATTTACCAACATAACACGAATCCTATCGGGTCACACCATATAAGAGCTAGTCGAGAATCTTACCGATTAATTATAAATTGGTTATAATTAATATTAAGATGGTTATAATTAATAGTACGTGATATAATTAAATTATATATGTCATATAAGATGACAAGCAGAAACAACGATTAACTTATGAGCGTACTCGATCCGTTGCATAAAACCGACCAAAACCAAACCGAAACGAACCCCAAAAATATAATTATTTAGAACAATTATATATATTTGATTTAGATTTAAAATATTAATTAATCAAGGTTCATGTCGGCATAAAATAAAAATCATCATTTGATTTTGATTTTTAATCAAACCGCCATATCAATTAATTTTTAATATTTTAATAAATGGCGGCTTACAAATATCAAATGGATTTTGATGGTTTTTAATGTTATAAACCGCCATAACCATAGATTTTGATAGTTTTAATATTTTGAACCATCATAATTTGATAGTTTTAATAAAAGTTCGATCGTTTTAATAAAATCAACCGCCATACCAATGGCAATTTGGTAAATATACCAAACTTTAGGGATATTTCGGTGGTAATCAGCCAACCTGTTTGATTTTTCTATAAATAGAGGGGCAGGGCTAAAGAAAAATTTGCCAATTCACTTGTATCGTATCTGATCTGACTGATCGAATCGATAAGTCTATTTTGTCTCTTTCTCGGTTACGGTTATTTTGAGATTCGGAAATAATATATTTGCGAAAGTTGCGGTAGTTCTATTTGAATAACTGCGGGTCGTAAATATACTTATTTTGTCCTTTTCTCGGTTTTCGTGTTTCTGCATAAACTCCGCGGTTTACGGTATTTCTGACAAAAGAAATAAACCGATCTCTGGTTAGTCCTGGTGGATAACCGATAGAGGTATCAGACGTCTGATACTCTGAAGTAAGACGTTCGTCAAATTCAATCTTCTCGATCTACTGCATTCTAATTAGAATTTGGAAACAAGGTATAAATATGTTATATTAATCTATTTAATTTGTAAATAGATTAAAGTTTTAGAAATCAATAATGGAGTAGATCTGTAAAAGAATTAAATTGGTTTTGATGCCAAAGGAATACTGAAGGTGGACCGCCTTGGAAAGTTTCCTGACATACCTTATTTAATTCTTGGCTTAAGTTAGATGTAAAATTTTTGTTTTACGTTCTTTTCGCATCTTAAGCAAATAAATGGGTTTGAACAGTTAAAACCTCAACAGACCAAGATAAAGGTTTTGAACTGTCGAAACCCAACAAGAAGCATACGTTGATGATCTACTGGTAAAAAGCATGACGGACAGTGGACATGTCGAGGACTTGAGAGAGACATTCGAGACCCTTGACAAGGCCGACATGAAGTTGAACCCTAAGAAAAGCTTCTTTGGACTAACTGGAGGGAAGTTCTTAGGATTCATGGTATCTATTAGAGGGATAGAAATCCATCCCTCTAAGTCACAAGCAATACTTGGTATGAAGCCGCCCACGAATTTGAAAGAACTACAGTCTCTGACCGGGCGACTTGCAGCGTTGAACAGATTCATTGCACGATCGGGAGATGTATGCTTTCCCTTCTTCAAAGAAATGCGCAAGTCAGCACGTTTTGAATGAACGGAAGAATGCACGCTTGCGTTCGAAAAGATTAAGGGGTATCTCGCCAAACCCCCTTGCCTCAACAGACCAACAGCTGGCGACACGTTAGCCATGTACTTAGCCACAACAGGGCACGCGGTCAGCGCGGCCTTGGTAAAGGAGGAGGGACGCGAACAGAAGCCAATATACTTTGTGTCGCATGTATTACGAGAAGCAGAAACCCGATATACTCAGATCGAAAAGGCCGCATACGCCCTGATAATGGCCGCACGAAAGCTCAGGCCTTACTTCCAGTCTCATCCCGTCAAGGTATATACTGGCGTTCCCTTGAAAAAGGCCTTCGCAAATTTCGATTCCTCCGGACGATTACTATCCTTGGCCCTCGAGATATCGGAGTACGACATCACTTTCCACCCACAAAACGCTCAGAAGTCCCAAATATTCGTAGATTTCATAGCAGAATATTCAGGTTTACCTATTGACAGTAAAAGAAAGTGGACATTATATGTTGATGGCGCTTCCTCACTACAAGGCGTAGGAGCAGGAGTATCCTTGGTCGGACCTCAGGGAGAGACATTAAATTATGCTCTCCATTTTCAATTCCCTGTTACCAACAACACAGCCGAATATGAAGCCATGATCGCGGGATTGAAAATAGCCCAAGGATTAGGTGCTCAAGAGGTGGCGTTGCACAATGATTCTGAACTGGCAGTCAGACAAATTAATGACGAATGCCGCGTGATAGACGACAAACTCAAGAGGTATCACGACAAGATACGGTTGATAAAAAGACAATTCCAAAAAATAGAAATCCAACATGTATCTCGTAACAAAAACAGCCAAGCTGACGCCTTGGCCAAACTTGGTGCCGCTGGGAAGCTTGACAAAGATAGGGCGGTGATAGTGATGGAGGTCCCAGAATCCAGCATTGACACCTCCACTATCGACATAATGGCAATAAACGAGATCAAAGACACTTGGTTTGCACCTATGTGGAACTATTTGAATACGGGCGCGTTACCCACAAACCAACTCGAAGCACGGTGTCTCAAGAAGATAGCACCACTATACTCCATTTTCAATGGTCAGCTGTACAAGAGGGGGTACCTCCGCCCATGGCTCAAATGTGTGCGCCAGGATGTCGCTCAAAGATTGCTTGAGGAAGTCCATGAAGGAGTATGTGGCAGCCACCAAGGGGCCAAAACCCTTACTAAACGCGTCCTCCGGGCAGGCTTCTATTGGCCGACAATGCAACAGGATGCCGTTGACCTCGTCAAGAAGTGTGAGAAGTGTCAAATTCACAACAAACTGAGTAAAATCCCGGCTTACAATCAAATCTCTATATCCGGGGCATGGCCGTTTGACTTATGGGGCATCGACATTGTTGGCCCGTTTCCCACAGCCGTTCATCAGCGTAGATGGATCATTGTTGCTGTTGAATATTTCACGAAATGGGTAGAAGCTGAACCACTGGCCAATATCACAGCGAAAGCTGGAGAAAAATTCATCTGGCGCAACATAATATGTCGATTTGGGATCCCTCACGCACTCATATCCGACAATGGAACTCAATTTAATGCAACTACAACTACTGATTTTCTGGAACGTCTGGGAATACGTAACAACTTCACCTCTGTCAGCCATCCCGCTAGTAACGGCTTGGCGGAAGTCATAAACAGAACGATATTGGAAGGATTGAAAAGAAAGGTCCAGGAAAATAGGAAAAATTGGCCCGACATGCTCGATGAAATACTCTGGGCATATCGTACCACGCAACGCAAAGCGACACAACAAACCCCTTACTCTTTGGTATTTGGCATGGAAGCTATTACACCTCTAGAACTTATCGAACCATCATTAAGAGTGTCAACTTATTCCAAGGAAGCCAATACAGAGGAAAGAAAAGCAGACCTTGAACTCATCACGGAATTGAGAGACAAAGCAAAGGCGCTGTGGATGGAGTATCAACGAAGAGTGAAAAAGGCGTTCGACAGACATGTCATACCCCACGATTTCCAGATGGGAGACCTAGTCCTTCGAAAGGTAGAAGCCACTGGCAAGCATGTCGGTAAGCTAGAACCCAACTGGGATGGCCCATACCGTGTCATAGCGGCAAAAGGGAAGGGAGCTTACGAGCTCGAAGATCGGGATGGTATGATACTACAAAGACCATGGAATGCATGCCATTTGCGCAAATTCTATGTTTAAAGTAAACTATATGTTGTCGAATTTTATTTATGGTCAGTCATGTTTCTACTTAGTCTGTTTTATGTAATAATGACGCGAGGATTATACTAACTCGTGGGTATCAATGAAATTTGTTATGAATATTGTCGAGAGATAACGAGCGAAAGCTTACGTAATAACAAACGACACACATCTCAACAATTCTACATCCGGGCTGAAAGCCTATGCAATGACCTACGAAGCTTATGTCGCGATAGCGATATTATATCTAAGTGATAACCAACACGGCATCACATATAAGACAAATGAGTATTCATGTCGCTACAGCGACATACCATGAATCCGAAACCCGACAGGGGATATGGGATGCGAAAGTAATACCACTCACAAATTGAAAGCCTACACGACAGTACATGAACCTATGTCGCGACAGCGACAATATAAAGCAATCGAAAGCCAATATGGCAACGAGATATTTTGTCGACGGACATCAGGAATCTTAACACAAGATCCAAATAATGACGCCAAAAATGGAGTACAACATGCGGCTACAAAAAACAAATTTACATTTCAAAACATAATCTGTGAAATAATTACGAAAATAATTATTCTTACACATACAAGAATTGGACATACAACATTTGTTCTTACACATACAACATTATCTATGACAAACCCCCACATCTCGGGGGATACAAATACAATCGTTTTGAATTCTGGCCCTCACATCCCGAGGGCCATAGGCACAGTCCTAATCATAGACAAATACATAACAAAAAAGAAAAAACACATCATGCGGTATCTCTGGAGCATGATCCCGATCTGCCATAGAAATCCCTATTTTTAAAAAAAAAAAATTATGTATTATGAAGGGTGAGCGTATATTTACTAATTTAGCTAACATCACTAACTCTGCTAACCTTTATGTAGATTGACTTATTTACATGTTGCCCTTACATTATATATATCATATACCGCACTATTTTGCCAATTGTCTAAGAAATGAATACATTTATACATCACCGAGATGATACCAGGCCAATATCACGTCATAAATTGACAATGGTGGTCGAAATCTATATCGACGTATTTTCATAAGAATCTCTTTATACTTTTATTATAAACAATATTACGCTTCTTTTATTTCATTTTATTTTATTTTGTTTTGTTTCATTATATTCCTAGCACCGACATTCTCAAAGTCGAAAGCATCGACATGATCCATTCCGACTTCGGGGGCAAATGATAGAGCCATGTTACGCAGGCCCTAAAAGGCTTAAATAACATCTGAAAAATTCGGACCTTGCAATTGACAGGCCAACCCAGAATATGAAAGAAAAGCCCAAAAGCCCAATTAAATAACAGGCCGACATACCGGTATAACCGCTACACGCGGGATAACCGAAACACGGCATAAAACCGCTACACGCGAGATAACTGCTAACCGACTTACTAACCGCTCCCATATTCTCTGAAGAAAACCGCAGAAGGGACGGTTAGAAAGGATGATATAAAAAGCCTCAGATTTCCTGAGGAGGGGATCGAATTTTCGACCAAGAAAAAACTACGCTAAGAGAGATATCAATAGGGAAGAGTAGCATATCTCACATTCTCCTCCCAATTTCTTAATTAAATCGGTTTACATCCCTCAGTAAGCCGACCCATAACCATCTCGACTTATCAACCGAGATAAGGAGAGATTCAGTCCAATCAGTTCGTTTTGAGCATACGGGCTATCCATTCCGGATAGGCCGTATCACGCTTGTCGAGCGGTGGCGTCCAGAAACTCACACGTTTCATCTTCCATTCGGAGAAATGACAGTTATTTAGCGAAATGATTAAAATAAAAAAATGATTAAAATAAAAAAATGATTGGTGAAATAAATAGATTATTTATATTTTTTATTTAAATTAATTGCAGTTACGTTAGAAGACATGAGCTATTTGTGGAGTTTGCCTATAAAGGGGGCCCCAGCGACCGGGAGGTCGGATGGGGTGTGGGCTAGAAGCAGAATGTTCGAATTATTAGGGATCCGAGATGTTGAAGTCGATCTTTTTATGAAAAAAAGGGGGTCTGATTATTCCGATTGGATAATGGCAAAGAAAATGCTTCGCAAGAGGTTTAAGAAGCTTCCAGATGGCGGCGACGAGCGAACGGTGCAGTGGTAAGTATTTTCTACTGATTAGATTGTTTGTTCTTTAAATTTTCAATCATGTGCTTACATAAAAACAAATTACATATGAAAACTTCAATATAATACAATGCATAAAAACACTCAAAATACTCAAAACATAAAAACACTCAAATTACATATGAAAACTAGAAAATGACTAACGCCTGCTGGTTGAGTGCCTGCTTGTCGATCTTCTAGATGACGATGAAACAACTTTCGCTTGTCGTGCTGCTTCTTCTACAGAACAAATAAAATATGAAATATGTTGTTGTTCCAAAAATATATCCAAAAAATACATGTGTTTTGAATTATACCTGCGGCATTCCGATCAATGGTCTCACGATGTGCCTGATGTCCGAGTCTCCGACCTTCCATTCGGTCCATTTCCATAACAATGCGATTGTGTCTCCTCCTTCCTTTTTTAATCAGTTTACGGTTGGTTTGATCGTCGGACCTTCGTGGACAGGCCACTCACATTGGTTGCCTTTCGGACCGAATTCTGCACCCCATGTATGTACCAACATTGACACACTATAAAGAGGATTAATATACAAATTTTCGTCATATCTCATTTCTCGAACCACCGCCATGAAATGAGAACATGGTATGCCGGTTAATTGAGGCTTCTGACATGCACATTCAACCTTATTGTTATCCTTAACAACAACTTTATATCCAAAATCTCTGCGGGTATACTCGAATCTTTGCTGATTACGCCTTGCAAGAATTCTTTCACCCTTTACCATGACCTCAAAGGTCCCATGCCTTCTGCTAAAAGGAATCACCTGCATGTTAAGAGATTTGTTGATACGCTTTTGCAGAAGTAGGCTTACCTTGTCAGACCACAACTGATCTGCTTGAAACATCATTTCGGCTTTGTTCCGCCGTTGGAAAAACCATCTATTTAACTTGTAGAATGTCTCCTCCACGAGAGCACAAACCGGCAGTCGCCAACTCGTCTTGAACACATTGTTTATTGACTCTGACCCATTTGTTGTCATTATTCCCCAACGGTGACCTCCATTATATGCTTGGAACAGCTTCTCTGGACATGGAGGCTCGTTCTCGTCATCGGAGTCTCTCCTACCCATCTTGTTAAGGTAAATAATAGCGTCTGGGCAACGAATTTGAAAGTCCTCAAACATCTCCTGTAACCTCCTAGGTTTCTTCTTGTTCACACCAATTTTGAACCGATCACTGACCTCTCTCTTCCGCCCCACAAACTTGTAAAGGTTCTCGGCAACATGATGAGCACAGTATCGATGCACACATAGATCGCTATCCTCATACCATCCGAGATGTGGATCCTGGAACATGGATTTTATTGCCAAATGTCTATCCGAGATGACACAAAAGAATCGGCAATCTCCAATGACTTCTAACCGCAACCATCTCATAAAAAATCCCCAAGTATCTGAGTGTTATTTTTCCACGATCGCAAAAGCCAACGGAAGCAACTGGTTTTCGGCATCATACCCACATGCAACCAGCAGCCGTCCCTGGTACCGTCCCGACAAGAAACATGCATCAATACTAATCATTGGTCTGATAAAAGGTATTGCCGCAATACACGGCACGTACGCCCAAACTGCGTACAAGAATTGTCTATCATTTGATCTCTCAATTGGGGTCGAGATCACACAATACTTGGTTCCGGGAGTGCCTCTCTTTATAGCTTCCAAAAGCGGAATGAGCAGGTTGTACGAGTTCTTCCAACTCCCATAAATGTTTGCAATTGCGAGCTCACGGCCTCGCCATAATTTGTTGTACTTGGGCGTTACATTTTTGTACGTTGCCTTCACGACATCTCGGATATGATTTATACTCGCGCACATATCCCTTCTCACTGTGCCATCAATGGCGCATGCAACCATCTCTGCCGTGAGCTGGTCATGATCTTCACGTATTGCTGGTACTCTGCATCCATGAGGAATTTTTTGTTTGTAAATAATCCAAGATTCTGAGATACCCCGAGGTTTCGCACATAACTTGAACTTGCACAATTTATCTTTGCATATCCATACCATACGCCTAGGTTCGCTTCTTTGAGTCCTAAACTCGAAATTTTTTTGGATATGAAACTCCTGAACTGCTATTCTTAGAGCCTCTCTCGACTCATACACTTGGCCTTCAGCTATCGGGTTATCGACAATTCTTGTTGTACGGTTGAAAAAATCGACATCTACTTCCCGAAAACCCGAAGTGTCGTTGAAAATGTCTATCGGATGTGTCATATTTTCTCGGCCAGTAAACGGGTATTGTGCTTGGCGGGACTGTGACACAGAATGTCTACCGGACTGTGACACAGAATGTGATTGTGCCTGTCTAGTCGGTGAAAGGTTTTCGTCGGATCCCGCTGACTCATTTGAGCTCATTTCATCCCCGCTTTCCAAACTGTCATCATTAATTGCATCGACATGTAAACGGGAATAATCAGGTACCTCTACTTGCCTATGGGTCTGAACAGTCCTAAGTTCAGGGTTTCGACTCGTACTTCGCTGGGATCTCAATTCAGGGATCTGTCTGTTTGCAGAAGCTTGACTGTTTAGTTTTAACCGAGAATTAAAACCGAATGATTCGGTTCCAATTCTACATACAGCTCAAGAACCGGTACCCTTTGGGGGAATGACGCAACAATTCCTAAAATCATTTCGAACGATGCCTGGTTTGTTATCGGCATCAATTGATAGTCCCGCTGACCATCAGTAGACATATTAAATCTGGCTTGGATTTCCATATTTGCTTCACTAGCGGTAAACCCAACCAGTTTATAAATTTCATTTTGGAGATAATCGAAGTTATGATTAATAGTTACCGGGAACGAGTATTTGGGTCGAGTATTGTAGAAGACTCCTTCGTCATTGTACTGGATGTTCCCTCCAACAAAAACTTTCACACAAATCATATTTGATTTTTGTTTGATCTGAATAACAAACATTTAAAAAAAACGTTACAAAATTAATTACAATTAAAATTAACTAACAATGTACAAACAAAAAATAAAATAACTCACAACAAAATTGAATGTTCAAAATGAAATTAATTAATTTTAATAAATTAAAAATTAATTATTCCGAATTAATTAAAAAATAATTATTCCGAATTAATTAATTAAAATAATTATTCAAAATGAATTAAAATAATTAAAATAATTAATCATTTAATTGATTAAAAAATTAAAATAATTAATCATTTAATTAATTTTTATTCCTAATTAATTAATTAAAAATTAATTAAAATAATTATTCAAAATGAATTACAAAAATTAATCAATATTAATTAAATATTAATCTAACTTAATTAATATAACTAATCTTAGTGAATGAACACGTACCTATTTCAGATCAGTTGGAAGTGAGGCGGGAGAGAGCAAGGAGTGAGGGGTGGGAGTGGCGCCTATATAATCAATCCAGAACCGGCAACCCAATTGCCGGTTGTAGAGGCTAAAATCGGCAACACAGTTGCCGGTTCTAGGGAGGGGGATTTTGTTGTCGGTTTGGGCTTCCTGGAACCGGCCAATTGGGTGAGCGGTTTTATCCTGTGAAACCGGCAATTATTTTAGCGGTAAGGATAGATTTAGACATACGTTGAACTTTTGTATAGATTGTTAAAAAAAAATGAATTTTGTATATTTATAAAAATTTCGGCACCATATGCTTATATATTATTTTTCTGCTTTTAAAGTCCAAACAGTCGATCTGAACCGTTCGACCTAATCTCCGTATTAAAATGTGTTTGGAGACCAAATTTTATGTTTTTTGGAAAAAAAATAGTATTTATTAATATGTGTACAAAATTATTGTTTTCAAATAATTTTGAACTATTGAAAAACAGTGATTTTTAAAAATTCTTAAAAAAATAGTAAACCATTTTCAAAAAATATAAAATTTGATCTCCAAGCACAGTTTAATATGGAAAATCACGTTAAACGGTTCAGATTGACTGTTAAAAAAAATTTTAAATCGCAAAAATGAATTATATACATATGGTATCAAAGTGTATCACCAATAAATAGTGTAATTAGATCCCACCTCATATTCAATATAGTTTGAGTTATTTAAAACTGTATGTATCCCGTACTTTAAAAAAGAAAATTAAATCAAACTAGTAATTTAAGTTATTTAAGAAAGTCATTGTCTTAATATGTACATTTATATAATACAATGATTCACTCGCGTTGTATGTACTTTATTATTTAACTAAAATATTCAGTATGATCTGAATCCGATTCAAAATTCAATAAAGCAACAGATACATATGGAAAAAAATAATAATAAAATGACTTAATTAGAACAAATAAAAAGTTCAATAATAAAAAAATAATTAAATTTAAGTGACCAATTCATAACAGAGGACAAACTTTAGTGACATCCAATATATTTACCCTTTTTAACACATCATTTATTAAATTTAATGTGATTTGAAAATGTGTTAGTCATTAATCAAGTATATAAAAATAACTAGTTTTCAAATCACCCAATAAATAAATAACGGTCTTTAAATTAAATTAATTTTGATGCTTAATATATCTAAATCATAAAAGTGTATCTGCATTTCTTATTTTTGTTACCTACAATACTAATATTTTCCATTTTAATAAGTACTGCGACAGTGGAACTGACTCTGCTCCTTTTCTTGAGAAAAGGACCCTCCTTTTCTCAAATCTGAATCGTTCAAAATCCATTGTACGGTCTCGATTACTTTTTATTTCCAAATCAATTTAATCTATTAAAATAATTCAGATTTAATTGAAACCATACGATGAATTTTGAACGATCTGGATGAAAATAAAAGGAGGATGCTCATTTTCTCAAAACAAAGAGCAGGAGCAGATTTTGATCCTGCAACGGTGCCACTTATCGCGGTAGTCGAATAATATTGCCATCATTGTTTATTATCCACCATAAGAGTTGGTGTCATCGGCTTTGATGAAGTTTAGTCAACTAACAGTACGAGGACAACGCATTCTGCGAGGAAATGCTGGAACAGATTTACGAAGAAAGACTCTATCGGAATTGTGATCAGGTGAGATATCAGATTATATTCAAATTGTTTAATTTAAATTTACATAAATTTGAAAACGAACTCTTTATATTTTAAATAGCTTTCGAAAAATATTTAGCTCGATTTTGACTAATACGTCATATATTTTAGGGATATATTCATTCGGCTAAAACCCTTATCGCTGATGCGTAATTTAATCTAATTTGTAACTTCCATTTTGAGGTGATAAGCTTTCGTTTGAGTTAAGATCTGATACAATCTCAGTTAAATCCTATGTTACCTTGATATTTCGTATATATGGTCCCGTATTGTATTGCCATATCGATATCCGTACCCGTATTATCCAATATCCATATCATATCATGTTGAATATTATTGTCAGGGGCGGACCCAAGTGTATCCGGGGGGCAACTGCCCCCCAAGATTTTGTGTTTTAGTAGAAGTTGGGACATTTCGATCGACTCTGTCTCTCTCTGGAAATTTTTTTGCCTCCCGCTAGATGTTTAATTTGTAATTCGTGTTAAATTTAAGGTTAAAATTAAAGTAATTAGAATTATATATTGAAATATCAGAAATTACAAGTCAGAGTATTGACAAGTATAAATTAAAGCATTATTTTTTATTAAATACTTAATTAGTTAATGGATTTGAACCCATTTAGTTATTTAAACCTGATTCGATATTTTTGCCCCCCCCTAACGAAAATCCTAGATCCGCCCCTGATTATTGTATCACCATATTCATGCAACATATTAAATCTAAAAAAAGCAAGTTATATGATATAATCCCTTCATAACTAACAAGCTTATAGTCAAGTCCAATAGAAATTATGATTACTATAATAAGATTTTGTACATAAATTCGATTACATTTGTGATTCAATATAATTAAATACATGCCAATAGTCTAATTGTAAGTTTCTAGATACTTCTTCCAGTAGAATTGTAAATTTAGTGCAGTAGCACAAACTTTTGCCTCTTTTAAAAAAGATGATGATTCAATAATCAAAAATAGTATCTAAAATATAGTGAAATGTATCGGAACTCTTAAATAAATAAATAAATACTTCTTCCAGTCTTCACCTATAACTTAAATTCGTAATTTTCACCCAAATTCGCAGTTTTCACCAAAAATTGACATTACCAAATATCCGAATAGACATTAAGCTCATGTATAAATAGTTAGGATATCATAGGTTAAGGACATATTGTGAGTAGAGGAGGGTTCAAATGCACCATTTTTTTATTTCTGTCTTTAAAGTTCTTACAGTTAATTTGAACCGCTCAATGATGTTCCTAATAAAATATGTTTGGAAACCAAATTTTATATTTTTAGAATTTTTTTTTACTATTTATTTAGATATGTACAGAATCACTGTTTTAAGGAGATTTTGAACCATCCGATAAAGGAACATTGTACCTATTTAAAAAAATAATAAAAAAATATAAAATTTGGTCTCCAAGTATATTTTATTATGAAAATCATATTGAACGGTTCAGATCGACTGCTCTAAAAACCAGAGAGAAAAAAAAAAATAGAACATATTAGAACATAAAATAATAGTGCATTAGAACCCCACTCACAAGACATCATCATTTCACATCTTAGAGGGGCATTTTGCTTCGAAAATCTTTACTTTCCATCTTGTGAATTTTATTATATTTGTTTATGCTTGTAACTTTAAGCCTTCTTTGATACGAGGGGTTGTCAGATAATAGAGTTTATTAGAGTCGTGACGTCGTCCATGTAAAAAATCTCCGAAATTTTTTATTAATATATTAATAAATAATTTCAAAATCTATATCTCATGCGGAGAAATTTCAAAATTTGTTCAAATTGAAGATTAAAATTTTAATTTTAGATCAAATTACTGAAAATTTATTTTTCAATTCTAGAGTTCAAAATCAGAGATTAAATTTCCAATTCAAAAACTGAAAAAATAATCCCCGGTTATAAACAGCTTCACGCTTTTCTAGGTCCAGCTGGCACACCATCATGTGTGTTACTTACAATGCCCTCCAAAAACTTGGGTGCGTATCCTCTGAGATATCTCAATTTTTGCGTGAACGATGTGTCCGGTGTCTATTCGGGGAACCGTAGAGGGCCAATATTATTTGAGCTTTGAGATTCGTGCATAATGTATTTGAACGATTGAGATATTCCAAAAAGTCACTCAAAGTTTGAGAAATCTCAGAGGATGCAAATTCCAAAAACTTTTTCAACCTCCTCTAACTAAGAGCGGATCCTCTCCAATTTAAAAAGAATTTATTGCATGATTAATGTAATGAAGATGTGAAATTAATGATTTAAGTCTTTTTAAAACCAACTAAATTTGGGAAATAGGAGAGGAACTGGAGAATGGAATCCAGGTTATAACCGGAGAAGAAGCTTATAACTACATATTAAATTTCAGTTCTGAGAGCATATTCATCTCTGGAGCTTTTGTAGTTTCAAAACTAATTTAGCAGTTTTTAAACCAGTTTTATAAATGTAGATGGATTTTACATTCAGCAATTTTATTCAATAGTTTCTAAATATGAAACTGTTTCAAAACTCTGACATGGCAAAATAATTGACCCATATTCGCTCAATTTTTAATACTGTTTTAATTAAATACTAATGTGGTAATTAAGAAACTCTAATTTTAATTTCAGGAGATGTAGAGATTTAGAAATTCAAAGAGTCTAACATTTTTAAAATTCTGTTAACAACTATTTAGAAACTGAGTTTCAGGGAAACATACCGATTCCGGAGTTTCTAGAGCTGGAAAATAAATGTCTAATAATTTAGTCTAAAACTGGAAATTTAATTTCCAGTTTGGACAGATTCCAAAATTCATCCACATGAGGAGAAGATTTTGAAATTATTTATTAATAAAAAAATTATTTAGATATTAATAAAAATTTCGGAAAAAATCTTCTTTGTAATTTTGATTGTCTTGTGCGATTGCTTGTTATTTACTCTGATTATTCCCCCATTTTATCGATCACAATTTCACTGCTACGTGCTTATATCAAAATTTTATTGTGATTTTATCGATCACAATGATTAAACGTTATGAACCACTACATGTTGAAATGCTGAACATGTCACATCGCAAATCGCAAACACCATTACCGTTTACCAGTGCCTCAATTGCTCTATGAAATTGACTCTATGTAGTAATTGACTTGATGTAGTAATAAAGTGCGAGCTTGCAACATCTGCAAATATCTATCATGTACTTCTATTTATGTGTTTATTTTCTCTCTTTTGTTTGCACGTCTTTCTCTTTCATCTAGTTGGGCTTTGAAGTTCTAATATTGAGTTTCAATTAATAATCACAACTTTATAAGCATTAAAATGTATTGCTACTAGTATTAGATATCTTGCTCTTCAACAGCTTACTAAGACATCAATTGTAACAATGCTTCCAGGATTTATCATTAGAAAATGTAATGCTTCATCCACAAAAATAACAGGAAAAAAGAAATGAATATCTATGAGATTACATTATAGACTTACTTGCATTTCATCATCAGAATCTTCTACAACAGCACTACTCATAGCTCTCTTCTTCCTCACTGGTGCCTCTTCATCCTCTTCCCTTTCACTTCCATCATCCTCGGGCCCACCTGTCAGAATATTCTCAGATGCACTTTCTTCAGCTACGCCTTCACATTTGTCAGATTCATTCTCCGAAGAAGCATCATTTACATCCTCACGGTCATGGTAAACTTCCTGTTGAGACTCCTTTCTATTTAAACCCTCCTCTTTTTGTACCTGTATCTTGAAGTCCCTGGAAGTACTTCGCTTTGCATGCCGCATTAGGTTGACCTTTGTAAGTTTGGTCAGCTTGATTAGGTACTTTTCATAATCTTCAATTTGGAATATTAGGTCCGGGATGCACCGACTCTCTCTCTTGATCTTGTTCAAGGCTCCTTTAGTAGGGGCACTGCGTCCTTGTTTCTGACAACAATATTAGAAATTTAGCTTAAAAATGAATTTAATATTAACCAAATGATGCACTACCATATTTAAACAAGGGTTGGAATGAATTTTATACCACTGAAAGCATCAATTACTTCTTTTGGGCCATAAATGATGATTCTAACGGAAAATGACTATTGTGCGAATTTGTGACATTTGCATGTTGCTAAATCCTTTTATTAACAGAAAATTTGGAATTTTCCAGTTTCAACTATTAAAGTAAAACAGAATTCATATGCACAGCTTAAAATAAAGGTCATGTTTGGTTGTGGATTGAAGTTAATGAGGATTAAATTACTTACTCCAGCTTACTTCTTATATTTTACACCTTATTTTGTAGTTTACGTCATAGATTAAATTAATTCATATGAAGGTAGTAAGATATTGGGAAATAAATCCAAGTTTATGATAATGGGCCCTACAGGTGGATTAAGTGTGGAGTAAGTTAATCCACTTAGAGAGGTGGAGTAACTTAATCCGAATTAGCTCACCTCTTACATCTTACTCCTATTTTTCTCCTCGTTTGGCTCCTTCTATTCATTTGCAATTATCTTAAACTAACCAGTGACATAATGAAATTTCAGCCAAATAAACAAGGGTGGATTAGTCAAATCCCTTGCTGGAGAAACTAAAAAAGGATAAATATATAGAAAATTACAGATAACAAAAAGAATGAGGATAAAAATAAGATAACAATGATTAGTTCACGTACCCATTGCACAAGAGCGATAAAAGTGTAAAGTCGACCAGTGAGCAGTCTACAAGTTTCTTCGGCCAATGTCTGGAACTTGAGACCAGGAAATGACTGCTTGCAACCCTTGGGTGCGATCTGAAGCTTTGAGATTTTCACCAGGAGTTTGTAGAACCTCACATTTAGCTTCAGTAAGTGCTCTGCCTGGGAATCTACAGTAAAAAATGAGTAATTTTTTACTTCATGCAGAAGTTACAGTAAATAGATATTAAATCTGCTGCAGCAAATATACTGAAAACAAATATTATAAAGACCAGGCTTCAATGCCTCATGCCTCATGCCTCAATTGCGCCTCACATTCTTATCTTCAATTTTAAAGCCCAAACAGTTGATTTGAACTGCTCAACATGATCTCCATATTAAAATGGGTATGGAGACCAAATTTTACATTTTTTGGAAAGGTTACTATTTTTTCTTTTTGGTACAAAATCAATGTTTTTCAGAAAATTCTAGACCATCCAAAAACAGTGATTTTGTACCTATTTAAAAAAATAGTATAGTTTTTTCCAAAAAATATAAAATTTGGTCTCCTGGCACATTTTAAAATGGAGATCATGTTGAGCAGTTCTGATCGACTGTTTAGACTTTGAAAACGGAGATAAGGATGTGAAGCACAATTGAGGCATGAAAGACACGAGGCATTTAAATCCTGCTCTATTATAAAAGGCCTGTCAAAGGATTACCACCTGGGATTCCAGTGACATGTCAGAAAATTAACATGTACTAATTTTTTCTCTACTTCAGTTTTGTTTATTTTAGTTTTCATGATATTGTTGTTGTCAGCAACTCAGCATGGTATCATACTATTACTATCTACACCCATTAACTGTAAGGATCAAGTAGATACCGCTAAGATTCATCT
Source organism: Carex cristatella (assembly GCA_024447775.1). NCBI lineage: Eukaryota > Viridiplantae > Streptophyta > Magnoliopsida > Poales > Cyperaceae > Carex > Carex cristatella. Next base: position 751,384 of record JAJHPF010000024.1, on the reverse strand, counting down.
CAGCAAAGCAAGATAACAGATGAACCACTGAAACCAATCTCGAATAAAGTGCATCTTCTACTTCGATCCGAGACACCACCGTACCACCCCTATACCAACTTCCCCTCTTATCAAAAGCTGTACTTCCATTAACCATCTCCTTAAGCCTTGAAAAAATCCAATCAAATTCAAGAATTGACGATTCTACCCCTCCAATCAACACCCGTGCAATCGCATCCTTTGTTGAGCAGTTGACAAAAGAAAGCATCTCTGATGCAGGTATCGGGTCGTCAGACTCAGAGCCAAAAACTGAAAGCAACTCTGTTGCAACATCCTTTGCAAATATTATGTCGTTTGGTGCAGGCATCAATTTTATGGCTAGTGTTATGATGGCACGCGCCAAATTGGGATTTTCAATTTTTTGGTTTCTGAATTGATCTACAACCCATGAACTGAGAGAACTCCTCTGTTCGGCTGGTAGCCTCTTACCAATTGTGAAAATCAGTTCAGCTAAAGCCTGGAGAAAACACAAATAAATTAAGTAGAGTACCTACACATGCCAGGTACTGTGGGGCAAATCAGACTGTCCTTTTTCTTTCTTGGTATTGGTCTTTTGTTGGGTTGTTTTCAGGTCAAGTTTAGCCACAAAGAAAGACATGTGTCTTTGTACACATAGAACCGTTTTTTTTATCGGTAGCATAAACAAATAACAAAATTTCACTAATACCACCAATTATTCAGCGGCCGAAACCGTTTCACCCGCTGAACAATTCAGCACTTGAAATCTGCGTGTTGATACCGGCTCTCTCATAACACAGATTTTGACCTCAGCAGTCAGAACGTTTTCGACCAATGAGTGGTATATAACATAATTGTTCGAAATTGATGGTATATCTTTAATTTTATTATTTTATCTCGTACGGATAAAAACTTGGCACATAGAAATTGGGATTGTACAGGTTTATATTGAACAGAGGTTTACAAATTTATGACAATCATTGGTTGTAAAAATCCCAAATTAGGTTTACCTTGGGATGTTGTTATCATGATATGGAGTACCTAATTTTACAAGAATAGTTGCATATACGAATAAATCAACTTACCTCAGATTCAGCATTGAGGGACAAAGAAACAAGCAGAGAAAACATCGGCTTTACCCCCCTCTCCAGAAACAAACATATCAAACCCACAAATCTCTCTTCAAAATCATTTATCAGCTCTTCTATTTCTTTTTCATTTTCTGGCAACATTGCAGCAATCATTTCCATTATCAATTCTGTGAGCTTATCTTTCGGCAAGTTAATCTTTAACATTTCATTTAGGCATGTTAAAGCCACACACAGTTGGTCACCTTTGCTCTTCGCATTCTTCTTTTTGGGGCCAGCTTCTTTCTTTGGGCCCGGTACCAGCAACAAAGTAAGTTGTGATATCAGTACACAGAGCCGTTTTAAATCCTCATTTAAGATTTCCTTTGAAGAATTGAGATATTGCAAATGTCTAAGGCATGCATTAAAAGCAAAAGGTACTACTTTTGGATAGTCGCCTGGTTTCTTAGAAGAAGATGGTTGGGTGTGACTTTGGGTACGATCTTGAGTGTGTGTAGCAGATACTGAATTATTACATACTCTGATAGCAACTTGTAGGAGAACAAGAAGGCTTGAGACACTGAGAAAATGACCTCTAGTAGTCCTGTTAGGAGTTGATTTCTTGTCAAAAAAGTGGTATGATTCGACCAACTCAAATAATTCCTTTTCAAGTGAAGCCTTCTCATGGTTTTCGGACTTTGCTAGTTCTGTTAATGTCATATTAATAAATACTTCTATGGAACCAGTGAAGGTTAAGTGCCTCAGGTGAAGCATCTCTGCAGGGACAGAGTTGGTTACCGTTTCTTGACTTTGAATTTGTTTCTCTGCAACACATGCAAGAAGAAATGAAATCATATCAGTCCCCTAGTATAATTGTTTAATAAAAAAAAAAAGCACTGGTACTGTTGTTAGGATTTTCCAGATTGATATTCAGCCAAAAGACCTAATAAACCCCAGAAAGAAAAGAAATCAAATAGCAAAGAAGAGCAACAGATCTCTTCACAAGAATGCACAATTAATTTGTATAAGATCCTTCACGAAAAAATTAATTATACCTTCTGTAATACAGCTTCCCAGGAACTTCCTGATTTTGGACATTGCTGTAGAGAATGAATCACCAGAAGATGATTTAGGAACCTGTAATTTATTGCAAATGATAAAATCTAAGACCAGACTGTCTACAATGTAACAAAACATATTTTTCTCATTTTCGGAATTGTCAAGTAATATTGTTGCATCACATATTCATTACAGTGTTAACTGGCTACTTAGCATTATTTTTTAATGTCTCAGAGGAGTTGAAAAAGAAAAAAATACCTCCCCATCTTGTGGAGTAGAAAAACTGAAGCATGGCCAAGCAGTGGCAGATCTAAGATCAGATTTATTTTTCTGGTGGATGTTAAGCATCTGAGATATACATGATAAGAGATGATCTAAAGGTTCCACCACATGGACCTTCCCATTCTCTAACTTAAAACAATCATCAACTCTCAAGGGGCAATCTGAGTCCTGAAATTACCTGTATTTTAGTTTATAGTATTTTGGCAAAAAGACAGATAAAATATTATAACAATACTAATATATTTTTTCAGTTCTGCAATAAAACCCCAATTTTTGTCATATTTACAACGCATTCTGTGTGCTTAACAGAAAAGTTATACTCTGCTAACATATGAAAATTTGCCCCTCCTAGAAATAAACCCTCTTTCTATTAAACTTCAAATTAAATTAAACTTACTAGTATTATGTTTAAAATTTGGAGCTATATGTTTAAATTAGTGATGGAATCACACCGATAAGGTTGCCAGGGTGTTAGATGGAATTTGAAAGGAAAAAAAAAAAAAAAGAAACGTTCTATGTATGGACTAAAATGCCAATACACAGAAGTTCGCTACTTACAAAATGCTGACAGTAAAATATGGGTCTCATTTGGAACCACAAAAATGAAAATCCTAATAAAAAATTTGAAAGGGACAAAATGGGACCTCAGCGTAGAAGAGAAGAAAGTGGGGCCAGAGAAAATCAAAGATGCTGTTAGCAATATATGGGTCAGAAGCAGCAATTCGGACCAGACCCTCATATACCACCTCTTTGACTCGAACCTACCAACAAATAGACCAAAAGATATAAAAAAAGAATAAATTAACATGCACTAAATTTTAGTTGGAAAACTGTACCTGTTGCGATATGCATCGCCTTAGTAACCCACTTAGGTCTTCAAACAATCTCTTGCATAAGCCAGAATTTACATCAACTTGTTGACTGGAACTGGCCTGACTGGAGGAGTCCAGTATCTGATTCAGATCACTTCTACAGAATCCGGATTGGATCAATATCAGATCCATTATGGCTTTTGTAGCAGCAACACGAACGGATTCCTCTCTTCTGAACATCGCCTTTCTCGCAACCAAGATTATGTAATCCTGCATGACTACTCTGGTCAATATCAGATCAATTGTTTGCAAAATAGTGTAAAGGAAATTGTAGTCACAAGTAAAGTGGACCTGTAAATCTCGGTTGGATCTGACAAGCGGTAACATGCAATTTATTAATGCTGCTGCAGTTCTCTCATGCATATAAGCGAAATAGTCCAGTAATTCCTTCAGGTGAGAAACATATTCCAGAATTGTATACCTATAGCTCTGAATTAAGCAACCTAGTAACCTTTTACAAAAATACAGTTAGCAAAACAAAGAAAACTAGAAAAAAAAAAAAAATTGAGTTAGAAAAATGCAGGCAAGTACCTAATAACCTGAATGTTTTGCTGAGGCTTCAATGAAAGAATTCGGTATTTGCACTGCTGAATTACCTGCAAGAAAGATCAAAGTTTAAATGATTTGCATTGAATATACGAGAATTTGAGTCCCGTCTACTTCAAATATGCAGAATAATTTCTAACTACTCTTAACCTCAGTTCTCGCGGCCTCATGGATCTCAAAGAGTGATGTTAGCATTTGAATTCCCAACTCTTGAATCCCCATGATTCCATTGTTCAAGTTATCTTCTCCATTTGAGTCCCTATCAACAGACTCAAGTAAAAGAAAGCCAAGTTGAACTAAACCGGGTATCACATGCTCTCTCCCTCCATTGCTCTCACTGACCTACAATTATTATAGCCATATTATTACTGGAAATATATCATATTTCCTTAATCACGTTCAGTTAGAAATATAACCAAATTATTCAATACGCTTCAGTTAAAAACCAACTACACAACTGAAGATACATTTAGGCAGCATTTGGTGAGACTTAAGCTATAGGACTGAGTCTTACTTGGTTGCCTTCGCACAGATAAGAATTAATTATTCCATAATTTGTCAATCGATGATTAAATGGAATAATGAACACTGATTGACAGTTAATTCAAGCTAAATTAGGGCTTATTTTGGCTATATTGCAAAAATTTGGGGAGATGGTTCCGTTATCCAACCATAGAATAAAACAAAAAACATACAGCTTTCATAATAGCTTGCTCTACACACTTAGCTGTCTCAAGACACTGTTCCTTCACACGATTGGACAACCACTTGCAATCCCTACAAATATCAACAATTTGGAATAAGCTACCAAAAATTAATGTCAAATACAATATCCAGACATACATAGCCAACCTTACCTAGATACCTTACAATCCCGAATCGAATCTGCCACTGATGATTTAAGAGCACTCAAGACACTGTCATTAAACCGCTTAACCCTAGCTACTGACAGCAACACATTCACCATGAAATGGTTCAGAGCACCAACATCTGACCGCACTGTTGCCACTATCTCCTGCCCAAGCAACAAATCCTGTTTAACTGCAAAATTTATATGCATCAAGACTGTTCCTTCAACCTGTCTGACAATCGATCCCGGCCCGCTTACATGGCCCCCAAAGAATCGCAAAATGCCACCAATCACAGCCCTTCTACAAACCCCCTTGGAAGCCAGAAGCAACAGCTGGTACACAAGAGATGGTAGATCCTGTATGTCAACCGAACTCATACCATCAAAGATTTTATTGAGAAAATCTGGGACAGACGGTACAATATCTGGTGGCAACTCACGTAAAATTGAAGAGAATTTCAGAAGGAATGAATTTGACCAATCAGAGGAGAGAATTATATCCAGAAAGGGTGAGATAGTGGGGAAACCGTATTTGGAGATGGATAGCGAGAGAAGAGGTGGGAGGAGGTCGAGAAGAGAAGATGTGTTTGGATCAGAGATGCCAGAGAGGTTGGAGGTGATAAGGTCGAGTAATGTAGGGAGGAGAGAGGGGTCAAGGCGGTGGAGGAGAGGACGGAAGAGAGCAGTGACTTGTGGCAAGTGCGTGGAGGGGAAGGTAGGAGAGAGTAAGTAGAGGAGAGATGGTTGGATGAGAGAGGAGGGGAAGGGAGGAGGGGAGCGGGCGAGGAGGGAGAGGAGGGATGAGAGGAGAAGAGGGGAAGGGGCGATTGAGAGGAGAGAAAGGAGGGGCGAGAGAGGCAAAGGAGTGGGGAGGGTAGAAGAGGGGTCCCGTGCGAGCGAGACGATTTCGTCGGCGGTGATTGTGAAGGACATGGTGGTGGTTCGCCGGAGCGTGCCGAGTGGAAGGGTGTGGCCGTGTGGATAGGGGAAAGCGGAGATGAGAAGGGTTTGGGTTTTGCGCGGGAAATTCAAGAACATTGATTGGTTTTTTGCGTTATTACATGTGTAACCTTCCAAAAATAAAAAATTAGACAACAATGAATAAAACTGAAGAGTGAGGCTATGCCGCTATGGTAATATACTAATATGTAGGTTTGTGAAGTTCAAACGGTCAATCTGAACCACTAAATATGATTTCATATGAAAATTATATTTGAAAATCAGATTTTATATTTTTAAGAATATTTTTATATTTTTAAAATATATCTTTTGGATGGTCCAAAATTTTTGGACAAGTGATTTTTCTCTATGGATTTTAAATTTTGAAAAATAGCTAAAAGACAAATGTAAATGTAAAATTTGATCACCAAATATATTTTTATATGTCAGTGTGATTGAACATTTGAATTATTCACAATATCGAGCCTATCCGTAATATACATATGTATAGAGATTGCTTTATTTGGAGAGATGAAGAACTAAGAAATTAGAGAAAGAGCGGAAAGTGATAAAATTATATTCATATCTCTTTTTTATTTTTCAAATACGGATACGGAGCGGATATCAGACATATCAGACGAATACGGATACAGATTCAGATCATTTTAGATATTTATTAAAATAATATAAAAAATATTAAAGTTCATAATATTTATCTAATTATAATGCTGAATGACATAAATTTTTCAAAATATATATTAAAATATATGGTATATATCTACTATTCGGATACAGATAATTGAAACGTAAAACCATATCAGTATCCTTATCTGCACAGATATTTGAATATCAAATATCTATATCTAAGTTTTCGAATACAGATCGGATATTATCCATACCGTTTTCACCCCCTAATTTGGCATGTCTAGTTTTTATATGGGGATGGGGGGGGGGGTATGGAATTATTTTAAAATTATAAATGATAAGTTTGGTTTAACAAAGTTAACGGCTCTGAAGTTTTACATTGAATATGATTTAGAAAGGTGAATGTCGTATGTTTACGGTTAGACTTGGAGGATGAAAAATATACACTAGCTATTACATTGTTAGGTAGTGCAAATGAAATTGGACTTTCAAATATAAGATTTGCAGATCTGCAGATTGATTAAAATAGATTCCTCTTCCTCTTCCGTGTTAGATGGGTCACTTGAGAGGATTTTTATCGCACTTGTAGATTAATTGTAAATGTTGTTGTGGTAATTATAATTTTCATTAAAGATTTCAGAAGTTAGAGAAGTTTCAAGATTAAAGATGGTATTTCAGGATTACTGGTAAGGGTATGGGTTAGAAAATTTAATAAATCACACACACACACTAATTTGGTTTGCAAGAATTAGTAATAGTAGTATTTAACATGAGTGAGGCTATGATATTATTCATAGTGTGTGGATTGAAATCCGTTCATACTATAAATCAACATCTCTCTAATTTTAAAGTTAAAATAATTGATTTAAACTTTTCAACATGATTATTATATAAAAAAGTATTTTGAGATCAAATTTATATTTTTGTTTTTGTTATTAATTTTTTTAGATAATTAGAAAATCACTTGATCTAAAATTTCTAGACCATTCAATAGTAGTGATTTACTACTTATCTAGAAAATAGTAAAAAAAAGTAAAATTTAGTTTACAAGTACATTTTTATATGTAGATTATATTGAACAGTTCATATCAATATTTAAATTTTAAAATTTGTAACACTATGAAAAATATATGTGCAAAATTAATTTGTGAAAATATTATACGTAATGTCTAGATGTGTTTTCAGTACAATAGGTAATAATTTAAAGGGAAATATAAATTTTACTAAACATATTAATAGAATTATTGAGTTACTTAACATTTAATTTCTATCAAATATGTCATATCAAAATATATGCTATTAATTTGAATTCTAAAACGTTCAAATATTTGAAAGTCAAATAGATACAAGAGAGAATTAAAAACATAGCAATAATTTTAATGTTCTTATAAGTATTTGGATTTTGGAATGATTTGCAAAAATTGAAAACATAAGGTTGAATGGTAAAATAAATATTTAAATAGGTATGTGGACCCACGTTTTTGTTCTCATCTTTATCTCTTTCTTTTCTCTCCTGAATTCCCCCGTGTACCTCTCCTCCTCTTTTATTTTGTTTAGTTTATTTCCTTCCTCTTCCAAAGCTTGCCATGCGCAAAGAAGAAAAACAGAGGGGTTTTCTCTTTTTTCTCTTGTCTCTTGATCTTTGGACTGAAACGATTGAATTAATGGTTGTCTGTGCTTCCTCGTTCTTTCCCTTAACCTGAGTTGTGCGGCTATGGTATCTTTCTCATCTTCTCTATTTGCTTACTGATCGTAACTTGTGATAAATTAGTAAGCAAGTCCTATTGTATTGTGAATCGAGCTTAAACGAGTTAATTGATTGGAATACCTTTTTATTGGGTTTGAACCCGTTAGCCATTGTTGGCTATTTAGTTTTTTGTTTGTTCTTGTGGGCTTTGATTAAGACCTCCAAACTGCATCAAAGCTGTTGGAAATATTGGATTTTCGGTTTGGTTTAAAACTCAGAACCCTAGAAATTATGTTGGTACTTAGCTTAGAAATTATTCTATACCAAGGTATAACTGCTATATTTTCCATGTTGGTTATCTTTCTTTTTAAAGTAATACTGAATTGGTATTGAATACGTTAAATTTTCTTACTGTTGGTACTGGTTGAAAACGGCAAACCCTCTATTGTGTCCACCATTTTGATTTGCGGAATTGCTCAAATAGGTGCGCCGATTTGATTGGTAGACATAACAAAAATAAAATTTCATAGAAAAAACGGTGTTTGGACTTATTTTTTTTAATATGATAAAAATAAATTCGGCAATATTATTATCGTGTCCGTGCGTTGCAAAGGACATGTTAGAGAACAAAAAAATCCCATACAAAATGACATATTTTCATAAAAAAATTAAACTAAATGACAAATACATTTTTTAAATAACATCTACATGTAAATAATAATTCTTAAATGACATATATTTTTTATCTCAAACAAAATAACATATTAACTGACAAATAGCATTTTTTAGATGATATAAAAAAAATAAAGACATGACAAATCAATTATATCAATCAATCTAAAAATTTCTTAAATAACATTTAAAAATATGAAGAAATCACGACCAATCAAAAAAAAAAAATTATACAATTTGCATGTGAAAAGTATATATAACGAGTATATATCTAAATAAATTTAGACTTCTACATATAAAAAAAATATAAAAAAAATGTATAAAATTAGATCAAAAGGTTGATATTCAATTCAAAACTTCATCTTTTACTTAAAGTTGTTGGCAAATTATAACATTTACGTGCCTAATATAAGAACGGAGTTATACAAAATTAAAACTATTGAATAGTTGATAATTATATCATTTTGTAATAATAATAATAATAATAAGTGTAAGATTATCGGCTAAATTATCAGAGATACGCGCAGACAATTATCATAATTTATAATAATAAAGAAAAACAAAGATATTCGGCCCCATCCGAATCTGCATATCGACAGACATAATTTATTTACCAGGATATCAGGAAAGCATAATTTATCATAATTTGTTTGCCGATAGCTACGAGAAAAGCTTAGTAGTGTATGTCAATCAAAGATATTCGGCTTGAAAGTTTTGAAGAGATCAGATTCCAAGTATCACTACCAATTACCAAATGTCGTCAATTGCGATAATTAAGTCGCTATTCATACGTCACTAACCTGGTAATTTTATGAACGAATAAAATATATAGAAGTAAACTGTCACTTCTGGTCGTGAAAGAAAAATTATTTTCTCCTGACATTTTTCTTGTTCTCCCCCTGTGTGATGAAATCAAATCTAAATTTTCAATTTGTAATCTCCAAAATCCAAAATTCCATCAGAGACATTTGAAACTTGGGGTGATTAATGAAATGATTAGCATCCCCTTTGGCAAATACGGTTGTGGTTATACAGGTTGCCTAAAACAACAATGGTTTGGTATCTGATCTAACAAATTTAACTTTGACCTCAGTAATAAACGGAAATAGCTTGAAAAAAAAAAATTCTCGAGAGGTCTCTTAAAGTTCTGCTTTATCTATGCAACATAAACCAGCTTCTTCAACATTCCATCGTTCAGATCAGTGTTGTAAATTGCGGTTCATGCGGCCGCATATGCATATGCAGTCCGATTCCGTTTAAAATTTTCTATGCAGTCTCAAATATGTGGCCACATATTGGGCCGCATATGTCCGTATATTAGTCCACATATGTGCGAATTTATTGTTCGAATGATTTTAATAGGAATATATTGCATGTTTTGAGCGGAAATAAATTAATATATAGTTTAAAATCCGCATATATAAGTTCGCATGAAATTCTGCATATTCGGCCACATACCGTATATGCGGTATGCAAGAATAAAACCGCATGCATGAATAAAACCGCATTTTTCAACATTGGTTCAGATGGTTTAAGCCCGGGGATAAGCTGCAGTCTTTTTGCAATCCCAGACACATCAGATACAAATGAATTACATAATGTTATTTCACACCAAATTAGGACTTCAAACATTGTAACATACATTGCAAATCAAACTAGCACACATTCTCATTTTGGGCAATGATGGTGAAAGTGGGGAAAGCATCAAAGGAAAAGAGGAGGAATTACCATATTGTGTTTGTACAAATTTTTTTGACATATTTTGATAGTTGTAAATATTATTTTGTGTTGGTATATCCATCTACAAAACACTTGAATGTATTTTGCTATGAGATAAAACTCTTTTTAGAAGATTTATCATAGAACAATCTTAATTGTTTTGTCAAACTGGAACTATGTCTAATAATGAATTTTTTATAATGTCTATGCATTTCACTAATTTCGGTTGTACATAACTTCATGTTTTGAAAATAATTGTCAAAGCAACGCGAGACCTCTGCCTAATGAAAAATTAAAGATGTATGAGGTCAGGTTCAACACAATGTAGAACATGAGTGATGTCCATAAGATAAATTGTACCTATTGCAGCTTGTAATTCGTAAATCATACAACATATCAGAAATGAGCTGGTACAATCGTACCGTTTGAGTTAATTTTTGAACTGTACAATCAGAATTCGGATCAATCCATCATCCCACGTCTATAATGCAAAGAGTTCCTTTATATTAGTGCAAATTTAAATCGGACAGTCCAGATCTTAACTCAAAGGATACGAATTTGATGTTCAATCTGAACCATTTTGTCTGTATTGAGATCGGGCATGCAGTTTAGATCGATTCACAGTGCAGTTATCAACTTTTATTTTTTGCACAAATTTTAGTGCAAATCAAATGGTTCATGTCAAACACCAGATCTAATTTGATTCAATGCTCATTGAATAATCCCCGCTGCCCTTTTGGACTGGAACTGGAATGTTCCATCTTTGTGATTCTAAATGCTGGCCTTTTTACGTACAAACCTCACTTATCTTTGAGATATAGTTATGAGGAGATCTCAGAAAATCTAATATTTATCACAGTATCAATGCACTTATTTTATTTTAGTGATAATATGCTGTTAGTAGATAGTCATGTTGGAATTGAATGGAATGGACAAAAATTAGTGAATGTTTGCCTTTAATTCATCTTTTATATATTGATTAGTTGCTTTAGTTAAAGATTACAGGCAGAGGGAATCGAATATACAGCAAGAACTCCCCAGAATTTGCCTTGCTTTTGCCTACTAATTAGAATAATGCGCAATCAAGATTCAAAGTTTAGATTATGATGCTATATCCTGGAAAGGTGACAATAATTGAATGACTCATGTGCAAGCAAAGTTTATACTAATCATATAATGGTCTTGATTTATGTTTAAAAGGTAAATGGAATGCTGACGTACATCTACCTTGGTCTACCGGTACCTTTGATATTGGTTGGCAAAAAGTTTCTATTCAAACTGTGCTCCACAAATCAAGAAGAAATGAGAGGGGAGATACGAAAGAGTTCACCTCCCTGTGCTTTCTTCTACTCTCCCTCAAAATTTTCAATTTTGAAAAAGTAATGTCGATCAGATGCGAAATCAAACTCTCGCTTCCCTCCTCTTCCTTTCTCTTAAGAAATGTTGTGGAATAAAAAAGTCTTAAGATTTTGAGTTTCTAAATATCACATCCAATTAATTAAATAAGACATTATTTTACATAGAAAATATATAACATTCAATTACAAACACGTTTATGAAAAAGGGAGGGCTTTTAGACCTTTCACCCAAAAAAAAAAAAATTGTCAAGTTCCCCAGAGCAATCAATCAATCAATCAATCAATCAATTGATACATTATCATAGTTCATACTTCATAGGCATAGCCAACTAATAAAGTAATCACGTCTAAAAAAAGATACAAATAGTGAAATAGGTGACAACAATTAGAAAGGTTTTGAAAGACAATGACGAAAGTTTGACAACTTTTAAAATATTTAGGTCCATCTTTGCGCTCTGTTGGAAGTAGGAGCCTTTCAAATAAAAAAGTACAATGGCAAATCTTGAGGCGGTATCCAGCAAATTTGTCGCACATCAGATTTTTAGCGTGATTATAACATCATTATTGCACTTTTTTTTTTTATCTATTAACCTACGTCGTCAACAAAAATAAAAACAAAATAACAAAATAGAATCAGCTACAAAGTTCAGTAACCGGTTATTTAAAGTGACTTAACTAAACAGTAAAACTAAAAGTCCTTGTTGGATCAGCGATCTTTAAAGTGGCTTAATAAATAGTAAAAAAATTCACAAAAATGTAAAATTTAGTCTCTAAGCACATTTTAATATAGAGATCACATCTAATAGTTTGGACCGACTATTTGAACTTTGAAAAAAAAAAAAAAACAATTTATTGCACCACGGTTTATATATCAATTGGGTTTAAAGGAAATGGGCTACAAGATTACACAAGGGGGCCCGTTAATATCCATTTTAAAAGCCCAGACAGAGAATCGCCAATATATGCACGTTGTTTTCTTTTTTATTTATTTATAATATTTATATTGCTATGCTAACCCTATGCAAAATTGACCCTGTAGATATTAACATTTCTTATGCTAACCCTATGCAAAAAATGGAAGATAAGGAAAGCAAGAATCTGATTGACCTGACCGTCGACGTCGGTCAGTTGCTTCTTGTTCTTAACTGAAAATTTTGATAAAAAGTGGAGGGAAGCAACAAAATAAAACACCAGTGACTGAGGGAGCCGTGTATATAAACTTGAACGATTTTATTCTCCAATTAAGATATAGAAGAGGTGAATTCTCTTGCATCTTTTCTCTTTCTGCTGCACAGCTGTTTGTGATACAATCTAAGTGTTCCCATGAGTTACGTCAATGTAATATAATATATTTAAAAATTGTGAAAATCTTTGAGCATATCTATGATTGATGTTATCAACAATTAAGGCTTGACATCCTTTTTCTTCACAAAAAAACAATTAACCTGCGGCCGCTCAAGCTGACAATCTCCCTTGATGCTACTTCACTGACATGACATAAAGGAAATAAATGTGTGTTTTTTACCTCCTTTTCAATTTAATTTTCTCAATTATGTATCCCTTTCAGGGGCGCTGGTCGTTTAAGTCATAAAGCACTGCGGCACCTAAAATGGAGACAATTCAGACAATTTTTATCTATAGAAATTAGTAAAAAAAAATAAGAAAGAGTAAAAAATATATATTATAGTTGTTACATTCATAGAAAGATTGGAGACATTGATTTCGATTTAAAATTTGAATAGGAATCAATAATAACAATTCAAAAAATAGAGAAGTAAAAAATAATGCAACAACGTGTCTTGAAATGAAGAAGTAAAATATCAATTTTTTTTATCATTATCATTGATTCCTTTTGAAACTTTTAAATCGGAATCAATTTCTCTGATCTTTTTATGAATGTAACAAGTAGAATATTCTTTTTATTTCTCTTTCTTATTATTTTTCTACTAATTTATATAGATGAAAAATTCTCGACAATTCAGATGGTCACGTATTTTCGCAAACCGGAGTCTCCAGTTCTCGTGTATTCTAATTTCCAAACGTGATAATCTGGAATTAGAAAAGATTTCCATGAGAATAGTGATTTTGTTTGGACATATATTTGGGACCGCCTTTTCTTTTCAGATTCTTAAATTACTGGGCCACAATATGTATATTTGCGTGGCTTGTATTTGAACTTGTACCTAACACCTCACATCCAAATAAAGTATTTTTTTTTTTTTTTGGCAAACCACATCTAAATAAAGTTGCTAATGGATAGAATTTGAAACGAATTATAGTGTAATTTAAATATAAATTTATTAAAATTTTATAAAGTTAATATATAGAACATATTTAATAATAATTTCAGGATTCATATGTGGATTAATAATTTAAACATATTATAAATGGTAAAATATAATTTTCAAAATAGGGTTAAAATTCCCCTTTTCTTTGTGCACCAATCGTATCCCACAGTCTTATTTCTCTGTTTTCAAAATCTAAATAGTTAATTCAAACCGTCCAATATGATATATATATTAAAATGTGAGCGGAGACCAATTTATATATATACTTTCAAAATTTTTATTATTATTTTTAAATAGGTACAAAATCAAAAGATTCTAGATCATTCAAAATGTCCATTTTGTATCTATCTAAAAATTAGTCAAAAAAATTTTTAAAAATTAAAAAATTTGATCTCTAAGCCCAATAATATTAAACTATTCGGAAACTTTAAATATCTTTACAACCCTACCCACCTCTAGGAGTGTAAACAAATAAGATATTATCTGTTTTTGTCTGGATCCAAATCCAAAAAAATACTTTTGTATCTGAAAAATTATAACAAATAAAAATTTAACTTGATCACTAACTATCCGTATTCAATCCGTCAAGATCCTACCCACCCCACAAATAAATGTATGTATTGGATCTTTGAGGGAGTTTGCATAGTAGAAGTGTAGAACATAGCCGTGCATTTTTAAAACACTAATGAGGCGGCGTGTCACCTTGATGTTGACCAAACAATGCCTATATGGCTATATGGGTTGGCCGGTTTGGTGCTCGTATTATTCGAGAAACACGACTGACTGAAGGTCCGTAGTTCATTGTTCATTTGCATCTATATTTATATTTATGCTATTTCGATTTTTTTATAACGATCAATGGATACGGTGCTATCTATACTACAATTTGATGATAGTGGCATATACTTTTTTACTGTGAAAATTGAGTTTAATTTTAATAAAGGCTAATTTGGTGTTTTATTTGTTGCATGAGCACTGTATTTCTGTAAATTTGTAAAAAAAAAAAAAAATCCGAAAAGAAAATCAGTTTTGTTAATTATTAGGTCAGAGGAATTTATTCCAATCTTATGTAACTAGTTATTAGTGACTTGTTAATAAAAAAACTTTAATTGTGTTCAAACGTTGCTTTAGTTGAAACCGAAATAAAACAGGTAAATTATTTTTTTTTAAAAAACCAAAAAAATTTAAAATCCAACCAAATCAATCGAATTCATATGACCAACCGAATAAGAACTTTTAAACCGAATTAAATTTCGGTTTGTTCGGTTGAACTGAATAAGAAAGATAAAATTTTGAAAAGTCAAAACTCATTATATACACCAATACATTAGTAATTTCATAGAAATGAATATCAAGATAACAATATACATTATTCAATTCCATACAAAATATGCAGAAGTTCTAAAATATTCAAACTTAAATGAAAGGAAGGAAGCGATGGTTGAACCAAACAAAATACAAAACCATTATATGTAATTCGATCAGTTCAATTTAGTCGGTTTTGAAAAGTCTAAACCGAACCGATCCATTTAAACCATAATTTTTTTATTCGGTTAAAAACCAAACAAACTCAACCGTTTGAACACCCCTCTCTAATCACCTCAGCCAATCTCTTCTTTCTCATATTTGCTGAAGTTCTAAAATATTCAAACTAAAATGAAAGGAAGGAAGCGATGATTGAACCAAATAAAATACAAAACCATTATATATAATTCGATCGGTTCAATTTAGTCGGTTTTGAACAGTCTAAACTGAACCGATCCATTTAAATCATAATTTTTTTATTCGATTAAAAACCGAACAAACTCAACCATTTGAACATCCCTCTCTAATCACCTCAGCCAATCTCTTCTTTCTCATATTTGCTATTTTTTTTTCTTTTTTAAATTATCCCTACTAACTTTCCCACGGAGCTAATATTCAAAGATTTTTTTATTATTAACACAACACTAATCATTTATTTTTATGTTGATAAACAATTATACCCCCCCCCCCCCCCCCAAAATCTAAGAGAGATAATATTATATCTCGTTTGAGATTAGATTTTCTAATTTAAAATTTACATTTCATAAGATAGGCCTCATTTAATAATTAAATGAATATAATAATTAAATCATATATGGAATGTATTGATTAATTATTT
Source organism: Carex cristatella (assembly GCA_024447775.1). Lineage (NCBI taxonomy): Eukaryota > Viridiplantae > Streptophyta > Magnoliopsida > Poales > Cyperaceae > Carex > Carex cristatella. The sequence goes on along the minus strand of JAJHPF010000024.1, from coordinate 735,260 downwards.
TTTGCATGGCTCTTTTTTCTTATGCTTTTCATGACCATTGTTCTCTACTTTTGTACAAGTCAGCATATATATACAAAATGGCTTACATCGACGAAAGTAAAAGAACAACAGCGTTATACCTGAACATTATTCCAAATTCAACATTCAACAAAAAAATATTGAAAAAAGTTAGACTACTACATATGAATACTTCTTTCATTTGGATATTTTTCCAGCTAATTTTGAAACGTGGACTCATACTTTTGTCGGCATGGATATTATAAGCGTGTACTCGTACAACTTTTCTGGGTATAAGAAAATAGTTTGCCATTTTGATATGAAAGTACGTTCCAATTAAATAGCAGAACAAAAAAAATCATGAAAATATAAACTTTAATCAATATATTCAATATAATTTAATTATCATACTTCAGTTTAGAATTAAATCAATAAGTGAGATCCAGCTTATGAAAAAGTAGAATTTTCAACATGAAAAATACCTAATTTGAGATTATTTAAAAATATATAATCTTAAAAAAAGAATACCTTTTTTTATTTTAACGAGATATAATATTAAATAAATTAAATCAATACATTAATGAAGAGAAAAATTACATTCGTTAAAAAATAACTAAGGATATATTCGTTGTGTGAATATCCGTTTATGCCTATATTATGGCGTTGTTTCAAGACACAGATCGTACAATTCAATAAAGAATTAATTAATTAGTTTATGCCTATTATTTATTTCTTATATTAAATACATAGATGTCTTGATTCACCAACGATTGTGATTAAAAGATATAATTTCAGATTGAATATCAATACTCTGATCAAATAGTCTGCCTTCTTTTGATTCTATGCATTATTTTTTGTATACGTGTAGAAGTCAAAATTTATTTAAATACATATTCGTCACATGTATTCGCCACAAATTTATTTAGTCTGCTTTTATTCTATTTTCTAAAAATCATCTAAATAATTTTTAGATATTTTGATAGATTCTACTGATGATATTCAAATCAAGATAATAAAGACATACTATTCTCATACCATTCTAATAGAGACATATTATTCTAACAGATAAGGAGATACTATTCTTACGCGACTCTACTTATATTCTAATCAGAAAGGACATCCATTTCTAATATAAAGAGAGGGTATTAAATTTGATCCACTCATATAAATTAACCACCATATTGTGAAAAATGGAATTACTATCTTGAAATGAAATAGCGGCGAGTGGATCAAAACATAAGCAGGTTTAAGTATTATAAATAATTAACTGATTATGTCTTCATTTTGTTTATAATTTTTTATATCATATACGAAAATTTATTTATTATTTAATAATCTTAAATTTATTTAAGTAAATATGATTTTATTTTTTATTTTAGATATACAAATACATATAAATCCTAGGAAGAGAAGGATAACCCTTGTAACAATAACAAGAGTCATAATATGACAACAACAAATAACTAGTATCGTGTCCGTACGTTGTAACGGGTCATATTATAAGAAAAAAAATTATCATCCAAAATGACATATTTTCATAAGACAATTTAGACTCAATGACAAATAACATTTTTTAAATGACATATACACGTAAATAACATTTCTTAATTGACATATTAAATAACATATTAAATGACATACATTTTTGTTTATTTTTTTGACATATTTTTCATGAAAAAAATCTCGTACAAAAAAATGACATGTAACATTCTTTAAATGATATTTGACAAATAGAAATAAATCAAGAGATAACCAATCATTTATCAATCAATTCAAAATTCTTTAAATGATATTTAAAAAATAAAAATAAATCATGACCAATCAGAAATATACAATTTGCATATGGTGGGTACATGTGACGAGTACGTGTCTAAATAAATTTATACTTCTACATGTAAAACAACATAAAAAAGATGAATGAAATCAGAATATTCAATCGGAGAGTTGATATTCAAATATGAAATTTTTTAATATGAGTTGCTAGCGGATCAGGACATCTACGTGCTTAATATAAGAATGGAGATATAACTCAGTTTGATGATATTGTTTTGCTGTTTCCTCGTTAAGGAACATAAAAATAATTGTTATGCACTAGTAAAAAGAAAACTCATAAATATGTCATTAAACAATGAGTTTTACATTTATGAGAATACGTTGGTCTATGTTTTTTTATTGTAGAATAATTATTATTTTCATTTGTCTATATCTTTTTATGAAAATATGTTATTTTGTATGTGCTTTTTTTAATAATATGTTCCGTTGTAACGCACATGTGTGATACTAATATTATATTAGTTATGATGGGAGACGATAATAAGATTTTGTCATAACTCATAATTGACGGGCTCATTAAAAACAATACTTTCATAACAAATATTTTTTTGATAAAGACTTTCATAACAAATATGTTTTGATTATACCTATTAATTATATTAGATATTGAGAGGCTGTCGATTTGCCTTTTTTTAATAAAATTCTTTCATCTACTCATCCACGGAGTGACAAATATAAAATGAGAATAGTTTGCCTTTGTATAAAATTCTTGATGCATGTATATACCAATAGTGTTTACCAAACGGACGGGTACGGGTGGGCACGAGCACGGATTGCTCGGGTCACGGGTTGTACGGACACAGATTGTACGGGTCGGACGGGTTGAGACAGATTGAGTTTGGAGTGATGACTCTAACCTGCCCTTTGACCCGTCGGGTTGGACGGGACGGGTTGGGACAGGGAGGGTACGGGCGGGTCACGGGTTTATTCTTTTTTAATCCGAAAATTTCAAAATTCCAAAAAATAAAAAAAATCCAAAAAAATCCAAAAAAATTGCAAAAATACAGAAAAATTTCAAATTATTTTTTAAATTAGAATTCTAAAATTCGAAAGTAATTAAAAAAATCGCAAAAATATTCCAAGTGTTAATAATTGTAAAAAAAATTTAACTTTTTTTGGTATTACTTGATTATTTTAGGCTTTTCAAACTCGTAACGATTTAAATAAAAATTGTAAAGATTGCTAAATAGTTTTAGTATTAAGAACTTTATCTCATCACACACAAAAAAAACATTACTATATGATTAAACTTTGTACTCATATAATGAGAAGTAACTTTAACTGATTATTATCCGCGGGTTTGGACGGGTTATCACGGGTTTAGACGGATTACAGCGGGTTATGACAGGTTACGGGTCACGGGGCGGGCGTGCAGGGGTCACGGGCATGGGCACGTGCGGGGGCGGGTTAAGGACGGGTTGGAAATGGACGGGTTACCACGGACAAAATTTTGAAGGAGCGACTCTAACCCGTATGAAACCCGCCCTTGGCGTGGGTACGGACGGGCACGGGTTGGGTCCGTAGACGGGCACGGACGGGCGACGGGGGCGGGCGGACACGGGTCGGGTGGACCCGTACGGATTTTGTCAAAACACTATATACCAACATAATTGAGAATAATTTGCCTTTTTATATTGCATATAAAATATATCAAAATCGTGATATCTGTGAGAATATATGAAACTAAAATTATGCACACAATACGAAAAAAAAATCACATAGTAGTTATAAAATTCACAAAATTGACAAATAGTACTTGAAAAAAAGGTAATTTTTTAAATGAAGTTGATGTTTATTATCATACTCGCCCAAAAATTTATTAAAATGGAAGGACCTCTCCATTCCTACAAATGGAGAGGATCGCATAATAAAAGATTTTCTTCTTAGCTAAATACATGATAAAAGATTCTCTCCGTCTTTCTGAATGCAACGTGTCCAAATTCCAGAAACATTATACCAATTGAGCCATATCTAACTTGCCTCTTTTAGTTATTTTGATTCAGAAGCCGGAAAATAAAATTTCAAGTGCTCTTCAAACCAAGAAAAAGAGATTTTGGGTACAAAGTACCTAGTGGAGAAGGTCACACCGACAGTGCCTAAGCGAATTCGTATCCTCTGCATTAACTCAAAAAATAATCTTTTGAGTCAATACATACGGACCATCGGGTATGCTTTAAGATTCGTGTGAAATAAATCTGCACAAATATTGAAGGAAAATCAGACGGTTAAACGGTCGAGATGCATTAACTCAAAAGATTCACTTTTGAGTTAATGCAGAGGATACGTGTTCTGCCTAAGCGGTCCTACATGTTGTAAGTCGATCGAGATGCTTCTGTGGCACATCCTGCGGCTCTTATGTTTCTTTCATTCTCTCTTGCTCTCTATTTATAGTCCCTGTTTCTGGCCCTTAATTCACTGATAAGTGATAACCTGACATTATATCTTTTCCAAAATGACTGATGTGAGCTTCATTGTGGGCATCGTGGGTAAGTGTCATTCAAATTTAAAATGATTGAAGATTGTAACTTTATATTCTTGGATTACATTTGTAATTGTATTGAATTATATAGTAATTTCTCTTTATTTCTTCTGGGCAGGAAATGTAATATCCATCCTTGTATTTGCCTCCCCAGTGTGAGTTTTCTTTTAGCAATTTTGGTAATCTGTACCATGATCAACAGACTCGATATCAGATAGGATGTTTTAATTAGTGCCAGTGCAATACAAGCAAGATTCATATATGCTTTTATGTATTGTTCTGTACTGTTCGAGCTATGATAAGTTTATAAACAAGCAAGCTAGCCTGGTGTAGTACTGGTACAAAAGCTACCCCCTGATAAAACATGCATGAATATGGCAATCCAATTGACATTCAGACTTGGAATAAAAATCATATATGGTAAATGATACTTTTTCTTTCATAGACCCATGATTGAATGCCATAGAATTTATATGTGGTGATATATGTAGTGGTACATTTTGGAGAATAGTGAAGGAAAAATCAACAGAAGACTTCGCATGGCTTCCTTATGTGACAACACTATTGTCCACATCTCTTTGGTCATTTTACGGCATTCTCAAGCCTGACGGTCTTCTTATTCTTACCGTTAATGGTGCCGGGGCTGTTTTAGAGGCTATCTATGTCATTCTCTACCTCATCTATGCACCAAAACAAACCAAGGTGACCTCTCTTTTTTCTTTCTGTATCTATGTGAGAATGTGCATATGTGCACGTTCGTGGGCATAATTGCATGCAAAGTGGGGCCAAATCAGGTATAGTTGTGGAAGGAGAAAAAGAACGGTATATATAGATTTGACAAAAAGTTACAGTACCAAATATATCAGTACTCAGTACCAAATTGGGCATGTAATAAAGTAGTAAATGAACTTATAGCAGTGTGGCACTAGCTGAATGTATTATTTGAGGATTGCACTAACTAATCACCTGTAATCTTGTGAATTAATATGCTAATATGGAATTATTTTGTCAAATAACTCAGTTGAAGATGGTAAAATTGGTGGCAGCAGTTAATATTGCGTTTTTGGCATTGGTGGTCTTGGTTGCACTTCTCGGGTTGCATGGAAGCATCCGTTTGCTCGTTGTAGGAGTGTTATGTGCGGCATTGACAATTGGGATGTATGCTGCTCCTATGGTAGCCATGGTTAGAATTATGAAACTCTAGTTTTTTTTTTTTTTCCAATTATTAATCAGTCAATATACTCATAACATTTGGGGGGTTTTTCCTTTTTTTCATATGATTTTATTAATCTATATTTTTTTTAATTATTATTATTTATTTTTTACATATTTTTAAATATTTTGCTTGTTGGGGGTAGAGGGGGTGTTGCGGGGTCCTTTTCTTAAGTTTGTGTTTCTGAAACAGGTTCCTCAAAAATATCAATTGGACTATTGGAGCTATAGCTTGCAAAGTATGCATGTATGTATGCTTCTAAATACATCAGCTGCTTAATTAACTTGGCTTGTTACTATTGGCCAAAAAGTTAACCAACTAGTTGTCGGAATAATAGTGGTGTGTAGGTCATATATATTACATCAACACGCGCGGTTACTGAACGGTTTTATTCTCGAGGGCTCAGTTTGGAAGCATATATATGTGCATGTCTGCACTTGTACAAAGTACAATGGAAGATTTTAGATTGAGAATTTTCCTCTTAATAAAAAAAAGGCATAACTTTCAAAATTTTCTATTTTCTTTAATTATTTTCCTTTCATTTTTTGTTGTTGGGGTTGTTAAGGGTTAAGGGTGTGTGTATGTGTGGAGTGGGTGGGGGGTGGGGTACTGGGGTGGTTGGGAAGCGGTGTTGGTGATGTGTGTTGATAGTAATGTATTTGCTTAAGACTAAAAAATATTGATTGGTAATTAAGATTTGATGTGCAGACTACAGTTATTAAGACAAGGAGCGTTGAATACATGCCATTCTCACTCTCCTTCTTTCTGTTTCTTAATGGTGGTATTTGGAGCATATATGCCCTTTTGGTGAAAGATTTCTTTATCGGGGTTAGTCTTATACTCTTATATCATTTTTACATTGGTCAAAGTTTCAATCTGACGAACAAACCGGTAAAGATTTTAAGAGAGTAGTTTAGGCTTCATGCAACACATGAACCATATGCAGCGGTATTTTAATTCTATAGTCCGTGTGCTGCATGAAGCCCAAACAACTCTGTTAAAATCTTTACCCGAAACAAACAAGCTTACGTCCTATAATATGTACAGTTGTACACCACAAATAAAAACTAACAGTATTGGGTTGTATTTTCGGCCCAAATTATAGCCTAGTGACAGTACTTCTTTGCAAGCTCATGTAAAATTATGACAGCCCCAACATAGTTCTCTCAGTCCAAGATCTATCACCACTCTCTACGTGTGACATGACTACAAGTCTATAACTAAACAGCTTTCATTTCTGAAAATTGATTTAAAATTGCTTGACATAAATGTCAGTACTCATATTCTACAATATTTACACAGGTACCAAATGCTTTTGGTTTTGCTTTAGGGACTACCCAATTGATCGTATACTTGATATACCGGCGAAAGACGCCACTAACAGAGGACGGACCAATAGATGAAGAGCAAGGCTCGTCTCATCTCGTCGGCAAATTGGAGATGGTTCCTAAGGGAAACTTGAAAAAAGGCTCAAGCCTTCCAAAACAGTCTTTGTCACGTCAAGACAGTGCTGTTAAGATCATAAGGGCTTTATCCATGCCACCCTTGGAGTTGCACAATCTTTGGAAAGAACATGATCGTGCCCAAGAAAATGGAGCGAAAAATGCATCCTTAAAATAGAATGTAGTTGTTTACCAAGCACACCTGTTGATTAATTTTTCTGATCGGATGTATGATATATTTTGCTCTTGTTTAAATATGTTTGAAAAGCTTTTGAAAAATCCAAAATGTGGTGTAAATGTTTTGTTGCCCAGCATATGGTTGCCCTAATTTTTTTATTTACCATCTTTCAAAAACAAAAAATCATTTAACTCAATTTTTTGTTCATATTTACTAGGACCACAGTTTGAAACTGTGGTACCAGTAGTGTGCATTTAATATCACACTGAGTGCATTAATCTGGTATTTCTCTGCTGATACAGCAATTTAAAATTGCTGTCATGATAAATATATAATTTTTTCAAAAAATTAAGATTAAATGGATTTTTTTTTAAATGATAAATAATAAAAAATTGATATGGTTGCCACAATTTAAAAAGAAAAGTAAAATTTTGCAAAGAGTGAGGCTATATATGCTAATATGTATATATGACGCAATAGCCTGTACTACGGACTTATATCTTTGTTCTTAAAATCTAAATAACTAATTTGGACTTATATCTTTGTTCTTAAAATCTAAATAACTAATTTGAATTGCTCAACATAATCTCCTTATATAATTTACTTGCTAATCAAATTTTATATTTTATATTTTTTTCTTTTTACTACATTTTAGATAGACAAAAAATCATTAGTCTCGGATGATCCAAATTTTTTTAATCAAGTTTCTGCCTAGCTAAGAAATATGGCAAAAAATTCTGAAAAATATAAAATTTGATCTCCAAGTATATTTTTCATATCGCGATCATACTCTTAAGTTATTTATGAAATCTTATAAATTACCCGCTTTATAGTAATAAAAAAAAACTTATTCATTTATATCTCCATTCTTATATAATGCACGTTGTTGTTCTGATCCGTCAACGGCTAAGATTGTAAGATGAATTTTCGGATTTAATATCAACCCTTCAATCACATAATATGTCTGCTTTTGATTAAATACATTTGTTTTATGTGTAGAAATCTAAATTTAGGTAAAAGCATATCCACTATACGTACGGCCACACATAACGCACACAATATGTGCTTTTTTTCCTCTGATCTGCAATCCACGAAGAAATCCAAATCTGCTTTTAATTTCCTTCTATGTTCATCCTTATTGGTTTCCTTCTTAACTTAATTGATTTATAAACTTATTAATTGATTGATAACAAAATTACTTGAATTAAGGCTTGAAGTTGTGAAGGCTATATATAGAAGTATTCGAGACTGCAGTGTATGGAGAAGACTACAATGAATAAGAAGAAAAGGCTGCAGGTAGGGCCCAGCTGATGGTGCAAGAAAGACGAAGGCCATCGCAGAGAAGGCCCTTGAGGAAAGCAAGAGATATCAGATATGATTAGGTAGATATCGCTGACAAAGGGAAGGTAGAATAAATTCACTTTTCAATTTGAAACCTTGGATTTTTACTTCTATATTTTTATGGTTAGCAAGAATTTACTTCCATTTATGATTCGGTAAAGCTTTCTTGGCAGATAGGAATGATTTTAGATCTTACCTTTACCGTGTATTTCCCATTTTGTCAGTTAAAATACTCCAATTTTGGTTTGATATCTAGGATTGTACAAGTCTAAACTGTGAGGTTAGTAGCATATTATTTTTGAAATATTGGTGTTAGGTTTGATAATTTTGTGAAAATGATAGTGTAGTGGTACGAGAATTTGTGTTTAAGTTTGATATTTTGTTAAAATGATAAATATTATATTTTAGAACTTTTACTGGAGTAAAAGCAAAACTGGTACCCTTATATTTTGAAAAGTTAGACTGGTTTTATATTTTGAAATTTTAAACTGGTACCGTTATACTTTGCCAAAAATATAGTGTTGACTGGTACCATTATTTTATTAGTGGCTAAATCTATGGCACTGTTTTTTTTTTTTTTTTTTTTTAACTATTGGAATTCATGAGATTTTTTTTATAAATGAAATAGAAGAAAAAGGAAACAATTTGTAACCAACCAGATTGCCATGATAAAAAAAACATGTTCAATATCTTCTCAGTTTTTATTAATTTTAATAACTAATATATCCTTCCTTACATTTTTTGTTTTGTATGTATTGTATTTTTATTTTATGGTCAGGCTGAAATTTAGAAAGTTAAGAAAAAGAGAGAATATAAGACTATAATCAAATAAAGAATACCTCATTTTGTAGATTTTTCACAATTCTTATGATATTACATTTTTCTTATATGAAATATTTCATATTTGTTATGTCCTGATTGAAATAAATTTTAATTTGGTGTTAATCTTGCTTCATCTAAATGTCACACTTGAGGCATGTGTAGGAAAAGCCGTTGCACTTATAATCAGTTTGCTGTGAAAAACAAGATAAATGAGACTGACAAGAGAGCGTACACCATATTAGTTTTATTGAAAGCCCTTGGTCAAGAGCACACCATTGATGTTCCAGAAGTGTACACAAAAAATAATTTTTACAAGGTCTTAAGCGAGAAATAAGGTATGAACCATATTAATTTAACATTTCTAATTTTGTTATATGTTTTTTAGCAATTATAATTTATTTTTCATATTTTGTTTATTCATTTTCAGAAATATTGGACTACATCAAAGAGGATCACACTGACAATAATACTTCACAAAAAAAATTTCATGTTATATTTGATCAGTTTTTTTCCGTTTGTTGTTTCTTTTATTATTATTTATTTGTCTCTCCATTTTTTTCATTTGTGTTATTTATTTTCATTTATATTTTTTTCTTAATTTTGTATGATTGTCAAACAAAAAGGCCTCTTTATATTCTATTCAATCTTATAATATGTCTCCGTTGCAACGCATGGACACGATACTAATTTTTTATTAAAGGGCTTTGATACATTCAACATCTTTCAGATATTTTTTATATATTTGTCGTGAATCGTGAGGGATAAACCTGCGTCTACGTAGGTATGGTGTCTACACATCACTGCGCTAAGCCCACATTTCCTTTATACAACACATATTCCATCTCCATCTCTCAACCAATCAAGATGAAACCTCTGCACCTCCAAACAAGTGTCCCAAGATGCAACCTTAAAGTAATGGCTAACCATGGCCTTGGCCAAAAGAACCAGAAAAAGAAGCTTTTATACAGGATACCAGAAAAGCAGATCGAGTACATGGCTGGTAGAGGTTGTGTGATTTCCAGTTTTTATATATGTTTTAAACCGACGGAAATCTACATCCGATGCCACAATTAATTGGCGATCATATCTAATGATATATAAATTACATAAATAACACTAATTTAAAATCAAACTTAGAAACAAGCAAATAATTCAAATAATCCAATAAACAACTTCAAACAATTTAAGAATTAACTTTAACAATTTTAGTTGTCAGGATTAAATGTCGAGAACTTTGAAAATAATTAGCAAAGGCATAAATAATCTAGTCAGACCATCTGAAATGAATAGTAAAACATTATTGGAAAATAATAGTATTACCAATTGTAATAATCTGCATTGACATTTTCAATCCCACTTGTCACCGGAATTCATAACATCAGAGGTAACTCAAAATTTAAGTATGAATCCGGACAGTCCAGTACAGATTGGAACAAATCTTAACACTAGCCACTCCTAATTAATCCAGGGTCCGTATCCTATGAGATTGTTGGGAAATCATGAAGGTCAAACAATTACGCTTTATCTAGAGATCAAATAATTACATCTCATCTAGTGGTCAAACACTTACACTCCGGAGAAGAAGAAAGAATTCCTACCTTAACCTAAGGACCGCCCTATACCAAAGATACCCAAAACATAATCTTTAGTGCGGAATACAATACCTGATTCCATGTTGTTTGCCATGGAATATCAAACCCTAGGTTGGAGCAACAACCGTCTCCGTGAGCGCGAGACAAGACTGTAGTTCTTTCTTTCTCGCTCTCTTAATTGGATCTTAGATTAGGTCTTCCAAAGCAACAAGATCGCCTCTTGAGAAATCCTCTCCAAATTTCTTAATGGAGTTCTCCACTCTATTCTTTGATAGAAGAAGAAAGGAGAAAGACACTCTATTTATGTAGAAGAATAACTTCTTGAAAAAGAGTTGATTATCTTGTGTCTTGGGGACCCATCTATATATAGTTTACACATCTAGTAGCGCGAGTGCGGGTGGTTCGCCCGCACTGGGCTCAGTGCATCCGCACTGAGTTGATACATGTCCAAATAACTGCCTTAAACCTCAGCCTCAAATTTTCACTAATCCTGAGTGCGGGTGGTTCACCCGCACTGGATCTCAGTGTGTCCACAATACGCTCGGACTTTTCTGAATTTCCCGAGTGCGTCCGCACTCAGATCCAGTGCAGGTGAACCACCCGGACTGGGCTCCCAAAAAGTTCACAGAATTTGGCTAAGTACTGAGTGCGTCCGCATTCAGATCCAGTGCAGGTGAACCACCCGCACTGGGTTCCCAAAAGGCAGTTTTCTCAATTGCAAATTTCAGAATTAGTCCATCAATGATATGATCTTTGCCCAAATTGTTCTACACACTTATGGACCACATCCTATTGAATACATAGATTGTCTAATATCTTAATTCTATATTAGATCACTTTAATTGCGACAATTATATATGACGTAAACAATTCATAATTATATCACATATATGCTCAACGTTGGATTAAGATCCAACAGAGATATCTCAATTTTTGCGTGACCGACGTGTCCAGTGCCTATTCGGGGAACCGTAGGGGGCCAGTATTATTTGATCTTTGAGATTCGTGCAGAATGTATTTGAACGATTGAGATATTCCAAAAAGTCACTCAAAGTTTGAGATATCTCAGAGGATGCGAATTCATTAATCCATCACGTGAACTCCTTGCACCGGGTGCGTATCCTCTGAGATATCTCAATTTTTGCATGACCGACGTGTCCGGTTCCTATTCGGGGGAACGTAGGGGGCAGTATTATTTCAGCTTTGAGATTCGCGCAGAAAGTATTTGAACGGTAGAGATATTCCAAAAAGTCACGCACAGTTTGAGAATGCGAATTCCCTTGCACCGAGCTTGGCTTTCTTTCCTCTCAAGTTTCTGTGTTTTAGGCTGGATTTGGTAATTGAAATTTTTTTTTGGTGCAGCTTAGATTTTTCTAAATGTTTTTTGTTAAAGGGCTAATTAATCAAACATTTCAGGCATAAAAATTTGTTGCAACCATTGCTTAAAAGTGCTGATGGATTTTTGTTAGAAATTTGATGCATTTATATTGGCTCAGGGTTCATGTCTGAATCCGAACTGGTGCACCACATATTTCAGAAAATTTTCTAAAATTTCCTCGTAAGAATGTGGCAGTCAAGTTCTCACCTAAAAGAGAAGGTTTGATTTTTGAAAGCAGCGAAGAACAGGGAACTGACAAGCGGGGTCCACATTGTCAGTCGCTCAAGTCAGGCAGCGAGTTCGTTAGGCACATTTAACTGTGGGGACCACTCAGACACGCATCCGGTACTGGAGAAAGGCAGCCAGGGAAAATGAAGGAAAGAGAAACTGGAGAGGAAGGAAATGGAGACCATCAGCTGAGATAATCCAGCTGCTGACTGTTCCAATTCTGTTGTAATTTGTTAGATAATTCTATCTTAAATGCACCTAATTAGCCAGGAATTGTATGGTTAGTTAGCACAATATAAATGCTGTGATTAGCTGCATTGATAAAGGAGAACGTTGTTGAATGAAATCAAGAAAACATTTTGTTTATGCCGATTTTTCTTTCCTCGGTTTCATCTCGTTAATTTTACTGTGAAACATATTATGATATTAAGGGCTCGTTTGTAAAATTTACGAAAATTCTTAGAAATTCACGAAAATTCATCTCGGTTTCATCTCGGTTTCATCTATGTTTCCACTAAAATTCACGAAAATTCTTAGAAATTGCAAAATCACTTGCTGATCCTAAATGCGATCATAACAGCTACTTTGGTCCGGTGAAACATATTATGAAATTAAGGGCTTGTTTGTAAAATTTTAAAACTTTAGAGGCCTGAAAGTAATATTACAATTTCCCTTTGTCAGAAGAAATCGCAAAAGTTTAACGAGATGGGCTGTCTCCCCCCTCAGCCCATGGAAATGAAATTTAAAATTTGTTGGGGGCCCTCAGTGTTTGGTCGTCAATATGTTGGGGGGCGTTTATTTGCGGGCTGGACTAAGAAGTCTCTAATTAATTCAATAAATGAATAAGACTATTCATTGATGAAATTAGGTAATTCATTAAGAATTGCTTAACAATAAGGACTAATACAATTTGTGGGTTGAATAAATGGATTACACACTAAAGCGAGAATAAAGGATATTAATTAGATGATACAAATAATAATCAGAATAGATACAAATAAGTTCGAATTTTGCCCCTCTCGCATTGATCTGCTTTACCGTTCCGAACCCAGTAAGCACGTGACATTTGGATATAATTTAAATATATTAGTTTAGTTGAAACCAACAGAAAAACCTCGTCAAGTGAGTTATTAAGGTGCCTTACTGCTTTTTCAATTATTTTTGCTTCTGTTTTTACATATCAATTAAGCAACTCATGAATTAATTAGTAATGTAATCAATCGTGGTTCGAAAATAATTTCCTTTTTCACAATAATATTAATTCATGCAAACGATACAGTACAATTTCACAACAGTACTGGTGACTGTTACAACAACATGAATAATAAGATATAGATCGAATTGCCTGGTCTTGAGATGCACGTATATATTTAGTATACGCCAATTATTCTTCCAGTTCTGTTGAGATTGATAGAACAAAACAACCACCTTACAGGTCAATTTGACCGACAATAATTAAGTGGTTTTCTGTTTTTATCAGAACTGGTTTACATACTGTACGTATATATAATTATATATATTATATGCATGTCGGCTCTTAATTTCAAGTGATAGTTTGCTGGAAATTGAAGTTTCCTGCGACAGCGGTGGTGAGGCCAAGAATGCTGCTCAAAGTGCTTAACACAGGAGCCAAAAGGTTTCCAGTGGAGGGAAGGCCGACATTACAATTGACAAGCGGGGTAACTACAACGAGCTTGCAGCTGCTGAGCAAAGAAAGAATTTCTGTTGGCAATGCAGTGACGATTGAAAACGCTCCATTATTATCTGTTGTTGTACTGCCAACCACGTTATTACCGCACCTCAGTTGAACAGTAGCATCTGCAAATTAATATAAGGAAAGATGAAGTTATTCACTTTATATCTGTTTGCCTCTTTTGCAACGTACCCAAGGAGAAGGTATTAATGCACAGTAAATATGCAAATTGCTTTGAAAGTTGATAGTGTTGCTTTTGTCATTATGGTCAGTGCAGTCATCTGATCAGTGAGGAGATACAGAAATGATGTATGCTTTAACAATAAAAAAAATATAGTCTATCAGAAATATGGTTTACTCATTTTATCTTTGATTTTATATTGGATAGGCTAGGTGAAAAAGGACATGAAAGCTAGAGACAAGATCATAAGTTGTGCCCCGAGGATCTAACATAAGCTCTCATTGTGTGCTCATTTACTGTGTTGTTACTGTGATTACTGGATATTTTTTGTGGTTTAGCATATCGAGTAGCTAGGTTGTTCAGGACTACTGTTGGTGGGGTAGAGTTGATGGTGTTTTTGTTTTTTTGGATGGGCAAGCTGACTTGGGTCTAGGGGTAATGAACAATTAATTAATATTCTTAGTATTACCTCGGGCTATTTTGTAAGTTTACTCTTTCAGTTAAATGAAACAGGTAACCAAGTCTTTAATAATAATAAAAAAATATATATATGCAAATTTTAGGGGGAAAAACAGTTGTTAATTTGACATTTTTCATGATATCAAATCTCTGTATCATAAAATTAGATGTACGTCACAATTATCGTTCACAATTAAAACATTTTTATTATGACAATCTAGCTTACTTGCAAATCCTGTAGTTGACAAATTGATGGAATTCCCCACGCTACATGGCACCACTCCGGTAACGCTAAGCAAACCGGTCAAAAGCCCTATGATATTGCCAAGGCCGCCAAGTTGAGCATGAGCTAGTGGCGGAACAACTCCGGCGAATACCAGCATCGTGAATAGAACATATATCTTTACAGCCATTGTTATATTTCCCAAGATGCTACTCAGAAGTCTTTAGGTGAGATTAGTTATAACTTGTTACTCTGAATCTCTGATTTGTTTTGCACTGATGTTTGCTTGAATTGGCACTGAATTTATAGGCCAACGGCATGCAAGTTGGCGCCATTTTTTTTTGACAAAAAAAATATCACTCTGAAACCATGATTCACTCATGCCTGGATATTCCATGCGCATGCGCTTTGATGTAGACTTCCTACATAGGCTGGTCCACAGGCCCATAGTAGCCTTTGCGTAGATACTGCTTTTATCACTGTCTGCGCTTGATATATATATATATAACTTTCCATATATAGATAACATCAATATTTAAATATTAGAAATTAATGTGAATGAGAAATGAAATGGAGTGGACAATTTTGGCAAGGCTATCATTATTTTGATTCTTAGATTATAGAAAAAAAATTAGGCGCTTTGATTTACACTGCCTAGCTAGCTACATTGGCGCAATAGAAATTAAATGACATCAAATTTAATATCTTTTATAACGTTTTTTACTAAATTTTTTAATAGTTAAAAACCCCTTGATCGAATTAAGAGTAGTGATTTTTTTACAAATAAAAAAAAGTTAGTGATTTTTTAACCTCTTCGTATAAGTAATTTTTTTAGTTTTGAGTGCTTGATCAAGCCATATTCAAATAAACAAAAAATTAAAACAATACAAATTAAAATGATAACATTAATTATCAAGTGAGCTATAAGAATGACAACAATGATTGTAACTAATTAGTATTTATAAATTACCGAAATTTTTATAAATATACAAAATACGAAATTATTTGAACAATATGTACATTTTTTGGGCGGAATTCAAAAACTATCCAGACCGATCACACAATCATCGGTTTCATAGCCTGAAACCGCTGACATGGTGATCCATCCTAGAACCGCTCACAATATCTCATCCATCCTAGAAATGATGACTATGTCATCCATCCTAAAACCGCTGACATGGTGATCCATCCTAGAACCGCTCATAATATCTCATCCATCCTAGAAATATAATTAAACAAGCATTGATCTAAATTAATTTAATTAATTTAAATTAATCTAAATTTAATTAATTAATTTAAACTAATTATAAATATAATTAAACAAGCATTGATCTATGGCATCCAGAACCGATGACTAAATAATCGGTTTCTTAGCCTGAAACCGATGACTATGTTAGCGGTTCTAGGATGGATGACATAGTCATCATTTCTAGGAGGGATGACATATTGTGAGCGGTTCTATGATGAATCACCATGTCAGCGGTTTCAGGCTATGAAACCGATGATTGTGTGATCGGTCTGGATAGTTTTTGAATTCCACCCAAAAAATATATAGATTGTTCAAATAATTTCGTATTTTGTATATTTATGAAAATTTCGGTTCAGCCCTCAAGACAAATTTCGGTTCTAGGATGGATCACCATGTCAGCGGTTTTAGGATGGATGACATAGTCATCATTTCTAGGATGGATGAGATATTGTGAGCGGTTCTAGGATGGATCACCATGTCAGCGGTTTCAGGCTATGAGAAACCGATGATTGTGTGATCGGTCTGGATAGTTTTTGAATTCCGCCCAAAAAATGTACATATTGTTCAAATAATTTCGTATTTTGTATATTTATGAAAATTTCGGTTCAGCCCTCAAGACAAATTCTATTTTTTTAAAAGGCTCATGTTTAAATATTAAAATTGACTTAATTAAAACAACACTTGATGATCGAATACCTCCTTAATTTACTTCTAGCTAGCAGAAAAATAAATTATATAAACTTATGGTTTCATTTTCTACGTACATTGAACTCTACAGTTTCATTGAACCACATAATTGGAGGCTGATGATCTTCAAAATTAATAGCAAAAACTATAAATACGTAATAATGATTAAGTTACCTAGTTTCTTAGTCATTCGTATGATTATGCTTCATTGCTCCCTCATTAAAAAATATTTGATGTGTCTAACAGATAAAGAAACTTTAAAAATGTACGAGTCGATCTTTTGTTTAATTACTTTTCTAATAATTAAGACTCTTTTTCTAACTCTTATGATTCTTATATTTGTAAAAATATAATTCAAATAAATAAAATAAAATTGTAGATGCATGTGTTCTCGATATTTTAGATAAGATGTATATCAAATTTGAGTCAATTTAATTTGGTTGGCTCTTAAAAAAAAATCATTAAAGAGTTAACACTTTTAATTGTTAGATGGAAGCCTAAAAATCTTTCAAATCAATCTAAAATGTATATGCCTCATATCTAAATAACTAGAAACGTATTTATGAGTTTATTGTTATTAATTTAATTATTTTTAAATATACATAACATAAGAGTTGAATATATTACAAACGTTGAATTTGCAGTAGAATTATTCCTAATTAATTTTTAAAAAAAATCACTGGTGGCCAGTGAGGATAAGTTTATTGAAGGAGATGGGAATGGTCCAGCCTGATCACTATAACATGTTGTTTGTAATGCATGCATTTGCGCATGGTACCAATTGCCCGATTTGCAATGACTTTCAATTCAAGTCGAGAGCGATTCCTTCCCTTGATTCTTTCTTTCTTTCTGTTGTGTTGAATTTAGTTCAGCAAATTATTTAATGAAATTAAGAAATTATGGGTCCAACCGGTAGCGTCCGAATGTGCTGAAATCCTCATCACCCTGTTATCCCTTTCTCCATCTCTCTCTCTCTCTCCTCTAGCAGCCTGCAGATCCAAATTTCAACTAGTATATTAAATCATGAGCACATGCAATTAATCATAAAAAAAATTATAGTTACAATTTTTCCATATCTTTGTGATCTTATACGTACGTCGTCAATATCAATTAATTATCAGTTACTTATGTAAGAATGTTCTCCACAATGTCATCACAAGGAAAGGAGAAGAAAAGTGATAACATGATCATACATCTCCAAAATTGTTTAGAAAGAACTATATGGAGAGTGGAAGAAAATTAATAGAAGTGAGGTAAACTCTCTTACATAGAGTGTTTTTAAATGCAGACGCATATGCAATCTACTGTCATGTTCAAAATTTCATGCAGTTATATATGTAGCCGTATAATACTACATACGGATTGCATATGCGGTCCAGGCAAACATATAATACTTTGAGAATAATAAAAGCATTAAACTTGACTAATCAAGTTCTGCATCTGCAGGCTTAAAACTGAAACAAATTTTTGGTATGATTTGAAAAGCCAAAAGTTGTCCAACTAGGGAAAATAAAACATGAATTTAAAGCCCTTGAAGTTAAAAATAAAATAAAAAATAATGTTGTAAAAAAAATTGTGTAAAAAAGTAAATTTATTATTCTAAACTTGATTTTTTTTTTGTTTGGAACCAATAATGATATAAATTTTATGTTAGTTTGGTCACATATAGTTCTGTTTGGTTTTGTGCCACATCATTTATTTTTTCAAAAAATAGCACGTGAGTCACAGCATGTGATCGACACACGTCCTGCATTTGTGCTATAATGTACTATTCCGTGACATGTCTATTACGACATGTCTTATGTTATCTTCTTCTTCATGATTAAAAATGAATAATTAAATACAATTTGAGTCTCATTAATTAGTTGGAAATTAATGTTTAGTATGATAGTTTCTACCATCATAACTATTAATTTATCATATCTTCAAGTTGGTCTGATTAACGTTTCGTAAAAAAAAAAAATGAAATAATAAAGAATTACTTTATCAATGAAATTGACAATAATAAATATTGTATTTTGAGCTTATTAATTGTTATATGTGAAATAAGAGAACACCACAGTAAAATACTAAAATCCACAAAATTCAACATACGAAAAGTAGATCACTTTTTGTTAGATTTTACTTGTAATTAAAAAGTATGTGATATTTACAGCCTAAAGGTTAGCAGCCTCTGCTAACCACTCAAACAAAAAAACATTGTGCACTCGTTTCTCACGGGATGGGGCAAGCTTATTGTTTACATATCGAACAAACATTTACTTGTTTGCATTTGCACAATGCGCCTCTGAACGACACCGAAGTCGGCATCTCATAATTAACGCACAAAAAGGCATCATTTGGTTTCAGATACTTCTGTGTTGCGTATATTTGTGTACAATTAATTAATGTTACAAATCAATGTATTTAGTATTTACCCGTTCAACATTAATTTAAAATAGTTTTGAAGTCAGATTTTTAGACTATAAAAATCAAACATATAAAAAATTTATATTACCAATGAAGATATTTACATTATCCTTATTATTTCACTTTAAATTTTATTAAAAAAAATAAGATATATATATATATATATATATATAAAAAATATATATATTATAATATATATATATATATATATATATATAGGACGTGGCTACGGTGCTATGCGTTGCACGGATGACCTCCGTGCAACGGCTCAAAATTTGAGTTTTCAAAATTCTAACAGTCGATCCGAACCGTTCAACATGTAATCTATACTAAAATGTACTTGAAAATCAAATTTTATATTTTTTGAAATTTTTTTATTATTTATTAAGTATTTTACAAAACTGCTGTTTTTCAGTGATCCAGAATTACTGAAAAACAGCAGTTTTGTAAAATACTTAATAAATAGTAAAAAAATTCCAAAAAATGCAAAATTTGGTCTCCAAGCACATTTCAATATGTAGAACACATCTAACGGTTTGGATCGACCGTTAGGAATTTGAAAATTCAAATTTTGAGCCGTTGCACGGAGGCCCTCTATGCTACGCGTAGCATATTAGCAATTTCCTATATATATATATATATATATATATATATATAAATAAATAAATTTGAAAATGAATGATGGTCAATTGATCCCCATTCATATATAAGGTGGATTCGCCTCTGATTTTAAGAATTATTCTTTAATTTAGTGATAAAAGACAACACATCTAATAAGTAGGAGGTCACAAATTCGAAATCCGAATAAAAAAATTTCAATAAATGTTAAAATTTAGAAGATTAAATCTCCATTTTTCTCTAAAAAACTTAAAAAGACTTTATAGACATATAAAGTTTGTTTATTATGAGATCCACAAATAAAAAATTTATAATCAGTATCCAAATTTGTAACTTCAAAATTTATAGATACTGATTTGCATAGAAAACAGACTAATATTTTAAAAATGTGTTGTGTATCCTATTTATAGATGCTATTCATCTGATTTGCACAAGGAACGCACACTCCAAAAGTCTAGGCTCAAATTTTTTTTCCCGTGTATCCTATTCGGCATTAGCAGAATTGCTGGCTTCCACTTTTAAATTTTTGTTTATAAAAGACACATAGGTTTCCATTTCCACGAGCAATTAATGCACACTCACATAACTAGTTGGATTTATACTATCTGACACCATGCATAAAGTATTTCTCTAGTATCATTCTGTATAAAATGTCAATAATATTTGTAATAATTTGATATCTGAGAAAATATAATCAATCATAATGACAATGCATACAAAAAAATTTATACCTTGTATGCATGTATTGAATGGAAATACATGCAGTACGCTGTCATACTTCTGGACAGAGATCAATCCTGCTCCTAGTGAGACTGACAGATGGATTCAGACGGATTTATAAATTTAAATATTAGTTTTTAGTTTTGGTGTAGCCCACGTATCAGTGACTCAGGAGCAGGAAAATCCTACCCCCTAAGAGCAGAGAATTCGGTCCCCATACTCCTAGTATTCCATTTCCATTCTGTCATACTCCTGGTATTCTAGGTACGACACTATGGATGGAAAAAATATGACGAATCTTCTCCGGTAAAAAATCAATGCCCATGTCAACCGTTACACAAGCAAGAAATTTGGAATTATAAGAGTTAACACGCTACACCATCAACCACAAGGGAGGAAATGGGACTGGGTACATGTTGCAAGAGAATACATGTGTGTGTAATAGACGGCTCATGGGAAGCATCGAAGAGAGAAGGTATAGGTCTTATTTTGATGAAACAAGTGATCTATGTTGGATTATAAGTCGAACATTGGATTAATATATATGTATAATAATTTTGTATTGTATACTGTCAATTTTATACTCTATTAAAGTGAACATATACATTATATAATTTATTAAGCATTAATGTGTCATATAGAGTGTAGACATTTAATGTGTATAACTTAAGATGTAATATTCAATTTTGTAATGGATTGAATTGAATAATTGCCACATTAGACAGTCAAATGTTTTATTGGGTTGTATATATATTTGGTTCCCAGAATACAATATCAATTGGAATTCATTTCTCTTATCTTATTAGAGAGATATGTAAAAAACTTTGGAGAAAGAATAACAAATGAGACTTTCTAAAAGATCTTGATATTTTGGAAGAATTGAATCGGTGACGCTCTCTCGTAAATGGATTAAGGTACTCTTCCGCACTTTAGTTTATATTCAACACAAATGGTCCTACGGTGATCGACGATGAGGCGCAAAGTCCACTGGAAACTGAGGCTCTGGTACTAGTTACTCCTGGTGTTACAACACATTTCTAATGCCCCAAAGGCCAAGCACAATGATGGGCACATAATCTACTCGGATTGCAAGTGCTAGTGCTGTACAGGAGACACACGGCCTATAATCTTGGACATCAGAACTAACCATAGCAAGATGTGCGAAGAGTTTTCAAAAAATGAAGATTACAAACGTAGGATTAGGTTTAAATCTCAACAATGTATTTGAACCTTCTATTTTTAATCAATTATATCTACGGATTTTCATTAAAAATAATTTGACACCTACCTCGTCCGGTGAGACATTTTGATATTAAGGACTCGATCGTCAGTAGAAGTTCATAATTCGAGGCCTGTAAGTAAACATTTACAACTTCCCTTTGTCAGAGGAATGACGCCGATGTTTTAAGGAAATAGTCTCTCTCCCCTCTCGGCCCATTGATTTGATAAAAGATTCAATCAATTTGGAGTGCGGTTTCTGCTTGTAGGCCGAAGCTGGAAATGAAATTCAAAATTTTTTGTAGGCCCTTTTTTTTGTGTCCGGTCGTTAATTTGGAATACGGAACTTGAAATTTGAATTAATATATTTATTGGGGGCGTTGATTTGCGGGCTGGACTAAGAAGTCTCCAATTAAACCAATATATGAATAAGGCAATTCATCGATGAAATTAATTGGAAATTCATTAATAAAAATTGCTTAACAATAAGGACTAATAAATTTTGTGGCTTGAATAAACGTATTACGAACTAAAGCGAGAATAAAGGATAATAATTATGTGATCCAAATTTCATATTATCCCCAATATATCTTACCATTGGATGTATCTAATTCGACTCTGGAAGGCAGGATAATCATTTCCTGATACATTGGAAAGGGAAAGCTTCCATTCAAATTCTATACTTGGACTAAACTCATAGGACCTCTCTGATATGATCATAGAGACATGAATGAAATTGCTATAATAGATGCTGCTGAATTGTCTGAAATTGCTAGAATAGATGCTGGAGATTTGTTGGCCAGTAGGACTCTGCAGAGTGATCTTGGTTAACTGACTAGTTATTTTGTGTGTTTGCCTAGAACTTTTGTATTAGAACTATATATCTTGTTATAGACTGTAATCACCTTTAATAGCTTATGCTTTTAGTTTCATAATATTAAGATACCAGCTATCTGGTACCGACTTTTATAAGGACAGTATGATTTCGTAATAAAATCGGTGGTCATACCACTATTATAAAAAAATGATCCAAATATTAATCCGAACAGATACAAATCAGTTCGAATTTTGCCCCCTCTAGCATTGATCTGTTTTACCGATCCAAACCCAGTAAGCTGTATCACTTCAGTAGGTCAGTCAATTTGTAGAGGTCCATATGTGCACCAAAAAGTGATCAATTCACCTGACATCAGTGCTAAATCCAGTAAACACATGGCTTGCACCAGTACAAAGCGAACACTGTTACCAGCAATTGTGTATAGCACGTGACATAATCATGTCAATTATTTTTGTTTCTGTTTCTACATATATTTGTTTAGTTTAAACCAATAGGTAAACCTCGTCAACTGGATTATATATTAAGGTGCTTTTTCATCATGCTAAGACCTGATTAGATTCGTTCTAATCATGTCAATTATTTCTGTTTCTGTTTTTACATATCAAGCAACTCATTCAATTAGTAATATAATCAAGGTCCGGAAATAATTTCCATTTTCACGATAAAATTCATGCAAACGATACAGTACAATATCACAAGTTCAGAACACCGGGGACTGTTACAACAACAAAAAATATAAGATATACAATTGCTGGTCTTGAGATGCATGTATTTAGTATGGGTCATTTATTCTTCCTGTTCTGTTGAGATTGATAGAACAAAACAGCCACCTTACATGTCAATTTGACCTACAATAATTAAGTGGTTTTCTGTTTTCATCAGAACTGGTTTACATATATATATCTCTATATTATATGCATGTCGGTTCTTAATTTCAAGTGATAATTTGCTGCAAATTGAAGTTTCCTGCGACAAGGTTGGTGAGGCCAAGAATGCTGCTGACAGCGCTTACCACTGGAGCCAAAAGGTTTCCAGTGGAGGGAAGGCCGATATTACATTTGACCAGCGGGGTAACCACGTTGTTACCGCACCTCAGTTGCACAGTAGCATCTGCAAATTAATATAAGAAAAGATCAAAACAGGAATGATTCACTTCATATCTGTTTGCCTATTTTGCAACGGACCCAAAGAGTATGATTTAATGCAGAATATATATGCAATTTGCTTTGAAAGTGGATACTTGATAGGGTTGCTTTTCTCATTATGGTTCAGTGCAGTTATCTGATCAGTGGGAATAAATAGAAATAATGTGTGCTGGAACGATAAAAAAAACAGTCTACACTACTACAAAAACACAGTTTTGTACACGGACTTTAACTGAAGAGCTACATGAATTTGCAAACGTGTGCAATAATGGAGTGTAGGAAAGTCCACCATTTACAGACGGATAATTATCCGTGTACGATTACACTAATCCTACACGGAATATTAATAAAGAGCCGTTTGGAAAATCAAGAGAGCTATACGGATTTTAACTAAATATCCGTGTAGGAAGAGTATTCCTACACGGATATTTAGTTAAAATCCGTATAGCTCTCATAAACATAATATTAAATAAATAAACCGGGTTCAGTAACCTTTCTACACGGATTTTTAAGTAAAAATCCGTGTAGGAAGGTTGCTGAACCGTTTTTTTTTTTTAGCTAGCCTCCACTTTTACTAGCCAGTTATCCGTGTGTAACTTTCTTTTTGGCAAGTAACTCATTATTTTAATAGCACCACCGGTGTTCACATAGTATCCATTTTTTTTCATAGAGATTGAATTAAAACATAAGTATCGAAAGTTGAGTCACTTTCATACTATTTCAATTATGTTAATAAAAATGGAATAGTGAAAGAGCAGAATTAGATCTATTATAATGATTAAACAATGTTTTAATGACAAATTAATATCACTTACAAGGCCACAATGTTGTAAACTTGTAATGGTTCTGATTGATTTTTTTTTTTTTAAATATTACCATTCTTTTTAAGTTCTCTTTCAGAGTCAAATTTGACAAGTTTAGTCTCAATTTTATTTTACCAACATGAGTTCAACCGTGTGTTTAATGCTAGTTTGGAAGATATCTTGTGTGATTTTTGCACCTTTTTCAAGACATAGTGATGTCTGTTTAATAAGTATAATTAAGGGACAATTAGTTTAAAAATTGTGAAGATTTTTCTTTCTTTAGAAAATAAAGGCATTCAACTAGGCGTGAATAAAATATGAGCGTAATTTTGTATCACAACTACAAGTTTAAGCCTAACTAGATCGACCACTTAAAATAATTAATTATTTTGGTAACAAATTTATGAGTTTCATGCTCTTTCTTTATTTCTGTAAATATAATGCATAATGCTATTTCTTTAGGAATTTAATTAAAGGCATTCAACAAGGATTTAGAATTTAATTTAACAAGGGATCTGTCTTGGGTCAATGCGCTTATTCATCCATTTAGTCCGGTTTTAAAAACAATTAGACAAATAACATATCTGTAATTTTTCTTTTTAATAATTTTAGTCGGCTATTGTGGGTGTCAGCTTATCCTTTGCAAGAATAATTAAAAATAAACATTTTGATGAAATCATAACCTCAAAGATTTTAATATTTTTTCGTGAGACGTAATGCCAGACTGATTTTGTATATTGACCTGTCATATTCTGAGTCATATCATCACATTAGCAAACAAATATTATATTTTGATGTCTCTTTTCGTAGCTTCAGCAAATCGAGAAATGGAAAATTATATTGATAGCGGCGAAGGTTAATCTTTTTTTAAGGAGATCGACGATACAAATACAAATCTGTAGATTGGATTAGTATGATTCTAATTTAAAACGAATACATAGTAAACAATAAATCTACATATGTAAATTATAGGGCCATATATACACACATATTTTCCCAAAAATAATAACAAAAATTGTATTTAAAATATTTAATATATATAAAAATATATAGAGGGAGAGATTGACTAATATGTTTTCGCTTCAACCGGAGTGCAACCAAGTTCTTTTTCAATTTTCGAAGTCCAAAAAGTCGATCCACACTGTTAGATGTGATCTCTTTATTAAAATGTGTTTGCACTACTACAAAAACACAGTTTTGTACACGGAGTTTAACTGGAGAGCTACATGGATTTGCAAACGTGTGCAATAATGGAGTGTAGGAAAGTCCACCATTTACACACGGATAATTATCCGTGTACGATTACACTAATCCTACACGGATTATTAATAAAGAGCCGTTTGGAAAATCAAGAGAGCTACACGGATTTTAACTAAATATCCTTGTAGGAAGAGTATTCTTACACGGATATTTAGTTAAAATCCGTGTAGCTCTCCTAAACAGAATATTAAATAAATAAACCGGATTCAGTAACCTTCCTACACGGATTTTTAAGTAAAAATCCGTGTAGAATTGTTTCCTACACGGATATTTAAATAAAAATCCGTGTAGGAAGGTTGCTGAACCGTTTTTTTTTTTTAGCTAGCCTCCACTTTTACTAGCCAGTTATCCGTGTGTAACTTTCTTTTTGGCAAGTAACTCATTATTTTAATAGCACCACCGGTGTTCACATAGTATCCATTTTTTTTCATAGAGATTGAATTAAAACATAAGTATCGAAAGTTGAGTCACTTTCATACTATTTCAATTATGTTAATAAAAATGGAATAGTGAAAGAGCAGAATTAGATCTATTATAATGATTAAACAATGTTTTAATGACAAATTAATATCACTTACAAGGCCACAATGTTGTAAACTTGTAATGGTTCTGATTGAGATTTTTTTTTTAAAATATTACCATTCTTTTTAAGTTCTCTTTCAGAGTCAAATCTGACGAGTTTAGTCCCAATTTTATTTTACCAACATGAGTTCAGCCGTGTGTTTAAGATATCTTGTGTGATTTTTGGATCTTTTTCAAGACATAGTGATGTTTGTTTAATAAGTATAATTAAGGGACAATTAGTTTAAAAATTGTGAAGATTTTTCTTTCTTTAGAAAATAAAGGCATTCAACTAGGCGTGAATAAAATATGAGCGTAATTTTGTATCACAACTACAAGTTTAAGTCTAACTAGATCGACCACTTAAAATAATTAATTATTTTGTTAACAAATTTATGAGTCTCATGCTCTTTCTTTATTTCTGTAAATATAATGCATAATGCTATTTCTTTAGAAATTTAATTAAAGGCATTCAACAAGGATTTAGAATTTAATTTAACAAGGGATCCGTCTTGGGTCAATGCGCTTATTCATCCATTTAGTCCGGTTTTAAAAACAATTGGACAAATAACATATCTGTAATTTTTCTTTTTAATAATTTTAGTCGGCTATTGTGGGTGTCAGCTTATCCTTTGCAAGAATAATTAAAAATAAACATTTTGATGAAATCATAACCTCAAAGATTTTAATATTTTTTCGTGAGACGTAATGCCAGACTGATTTTGTATATTGACCTGTCATATTCTGAGTCATATCATCACATTAGCAAACAAATATTATATTTTGATGTCTCTTTTCGTAGCTTCAGCAAATCGAGAAATGGAAAATTATATTGATAGCGGCGAAGGTTAATCTTCTTTTAAGGGGATCGACGATACAAATACAAATCTGTAGATTGGATTAGTATGATTCTAATTTAAAACGAATACATAGTTAACAATTAATCTACATATGTAAATTGTAGGGCCATATACACACACATATTTTCTCAAAAATAATAACAAAAATTGTATTTAAAATATTTAATATATATAAAAATATATAGAGGGAGAGATTGACTAATATGCTTTTGTTTCAACCGGAGTGCAACCAAGTTTTTTTTCAATTTTCGAAGTCCAAAAAGTCGATCCAAACTGTTAGATGTGATATCTTTATTAAAATGTGTTTGCACTACTACAAAAACACAGTTTTGTACACGGAGTTTAACTGGAGAGCTACACGGATTTGCAAACGTGTGCAATAATGGGATGTAGGAAAGTCCACCATTTACACACGGATAATTATCCGTGTATGATTACACTAATCTACTCAGATTATTAATAAAGAGTCGTTTGGAAAATCAAGAGAGCTACACGGATTTTCACTAAATATCCGTGTAGGAAGAGTATTCCTACACGGATATTTAGTTAAAATCTGTGTAGCTCTCCTAAACAGAATATTAAATAAATAAACCGGGTTCAGTAACTTTCCTACACGGATTTTTAAGTAAAAATCCGTGTAGAATTGTTTCCTACACAAATATTTATTTAAAAATCCGTGTAGGAAGGTTGCTGAACCGTTTTTTTTTTATTATTATTATAGCCAGCCTCCACTTTTGCTAGCCAGTAATTATATATTTCAGATTGAATATACATAGTCTTTTGCAAAAATAAATATATTGCATTTTGTGTATACATAGCCTTTTGCAAAAATAAATACATAGCCATTAGCAATATATATATATATACATAGCCTTTTGTACATGCAATCCCATGTGATCTAACACATAACATACACTCCTCAAGATCCAATACAATGTTTGTATAAAAATTATGTCCTTACCACTTTGTTAAAGGTCTCCATCAAAAAGAAAGTTTGCATGTGATCCATGACATGATGTCTCTTGGTTAAAGGTTTCCAACAATATTGCATCTTCAATAAAAAATACAATGATCAACATATTTGTGCATACATACATACATCATAGAGAATAAAAATTCTCAATTAAAATTTATACATAAAATTAATTGAATCTGTATGGTTTTTATACGAACCATTGAAAATCAATTTCGTAAAAAAAAAATTATTGCATCTTATATGAATTTATGGAGGGAGGGTGGCGAAGAGGATAGTAATCAACCAAGGCGAAGATGACAGTAACCAACCAAAACCCAACAAAACTGAAAAGAAAAAGAAAATAGAAATAAGCAATAATAATTACACATGACCTAAATAAGCAATAATAAGTAACAGAATTAGATAAAGAAAATATATATATATATATATATATATATATATATATATATATATATATATATATATATATATATATATTCATGGCTAACCTTAGCAAGATAGAGAGGAGAAAATAACAACTTCAAATATCTCAGATCCCAGTTGTGCTATGAGCTGAAATTAGACCAATATTTTAATACAGAGATAGAGAGAGTATTATAGAATCAAAACAGCGTTGGAGGGAAAATGCCTTTTTATATAACCAAAACCCTAAAACTACATTTCTACACTAATTTTTCACTATAAATCCGTGTAGCGCTCTAGTCTTTTTACACTTGTTATTTAAAGAATAATCCGTGTACAATAATCCCTTCCTACACGGATTTTTTTTAATAAAAATTCGCCGAAATTTTTATAAATATACAAAACTCCAAATTAATTTAACAATCTATACATTTTTTATATTAATTTCCAAATCTATCCAAAACGCTGACACGTCAGCGGTTTCAGAAGCCAGAACCGCTGACCCAGTCAGCGGTTTCAGAAAAGCTAGAACCACTGACCCTGTGAGCGGTTTAAGCCAAGCACGATTTTTAATGCTTTTTGCACACTTTTTTAAACAACGAACGACTCAGATTAAAACACTGTTGGTAATCATTGCAACTCAGCGCAGTTTCATCCAAATTGAATTTAATATAATTTTTCATTTAATTATTTTATTTAATTAGAAAATATTATAATTTATTTATTTTTCTATTAAAATATGAGAAATATTTTTATATTTTTTTTAATTAGATATAATACCATATAATTTGATTTATTAGAAAGACTTAAACAAATAACCCGGATCAATATTTTTCAGATCAGATTTTTCATGGCTGTAAGAAAAATTAAAATATTTCTTTGTGTGTAATTAGAAGAAAATAAAAATGCTTTGAATCTGAATTATTGATCCCGGTTCAAAAGTCACTTCTAGATAAATTCAAAAAATATTATTGTCTTTCTATTTTGGAAAAAAATTTTTTAACAAAATATCTATTGACATGTCAATGGGGCAAAATTTTGTTGAAATTTTATTTTTTCAAAAAATAGAAAGACAATAATATTTTCTGTATTTACCTAGAAATGACTTTTGAACCGTGATCAATTATTCAGATTGAAAGCATTTTTAGTTTTTTCTAATTACACACAAAGAAATATTTTAATTTTTCTTACAGCCATGAAATCTGATCTGAAAAATATTGATCCGTGTTATTTGTTTAAGTCTTTCTATTAAATCAAATTATATGATATTATATCTAATTTAAAAAAATATATAAAAATATTTCTAATATTTTAATAGAAAAATAAATAAATTATAATATTTTCTAATTAAATAAAATAATTAAATGAAAAATTATATTAAATTCAATTTGGATGAAACTGCGCTGAGTTGCAATGATTACCAACAGTGTTTTAATCTGAGTCATTCCTTGTTTCAAAAAGTGTGCAGAAAACATGAAAAATCGTGCTTGGCTTAAACCGCTCACAGGGTCAACGGTTATAGCTTTTCGAAAATCGCCGACGAGATCGGCGGTTACAGTTAAACCGCCGACGATGTCGGCGGTTGATAGATTTGGAAATTAATATAAAAAATGTATAGATTGTTAAATTAATTTGAGGTTTTGTATATTTATAAAAATTTCGGAAAAATCCGTGTGGCTCTAGCCTTTCTACACTGTTATTTAAACAATAATCCGTGTACAATAACTCCTTCCTACACGGATTTTTTTAATAAAAATCCATGTAATTCTCTAGCCTTTCTACACTGCTATTTAAACAATAATCCGTGTACAATAATTCTTTCCTAGTCTTTTTACACTGCTATTTAAACAATAATCCGTGTACAATAATTCTTTCCTACAGGAATTTTTTAATAAAAATTCGTGTAATTTTATATTGTGGATAGAGTATAAGAAAGAGGACACCTAGGAGGCAACTCATAAGTGGTGCCCAGAGGACCTGACAGTACTCCCTCTTCAGGTGTGGGCCCCTGATGATGCACAAATAGTGGAATGATGTGCTGGAGATGAACCGTGAAGTTGGAGAATCACCAACTTTTTAGTTCTATTTTAATTAGATTGTCAAACACCATCGTGTGTGGCATTTATTATGTGTTGTTAACGCGTCATTATTGGATCTTTTTGTGGTTTAGCATATCGAGTAGGTTGTTCAGGACTAATGTTGGTGGGATTACAATATTTAATGGTGTTTTTTTTTTTTTTTTTTTGGATGGACAAGTTATGTAGGGATAATGAACAATTAATCCTAGTACCTAGCTAGGGCTATATTGTAAGTCAACTGTTTTATAAAAAAAAGAATAGAAAAAGGTATATACATATGCAAATTTTAGGGTGAAAAACAGATTTTAATTTGACAGCTTTCAGGATATCAAATAGCTGTATCATAAAATTAGATGTACGTGCGTTAGAATTATATTAGTTCATAATGAAATTAAAGATTTTTATCGTGACAATCTTACTTGCAAATTCTGTAGTTGACAAATTGATGGAATTCCCCACGCTACATGGCACCACGCCGGTGACGCTAAGCAAACCGGTCAAAAGCCCCACGATGTTGCCGAGGCCAAGTTGAGCATGAGCTAGTGGCGGAACAACTCCGGCGAATACCAGCATCGTCAATAGAAAATATATCTTTACGGCCATTATTATTCTTCCAAAGATGCTATTCAGAAGTCTTTAAGTGAGATTAATTAGTTATAACTTGTTACTCTGATTTGTTTTGCACTTGATGCTGCTTGAATTGGCACTGAATTTATAGGCCAAGGGCATGCAAGTTGGCGCCAATTGTTTATTTACGCTCGCTAGACCAAAAATATCATCCATGCGCTTTTATGTACAGTTGTACACTGTCTACATAGGCAGATAGGCTGGTCCACGGGCCCATAATAGCCTTTGCTGTTGCCTGTTGATAATGTTTTTATGACTTTTATCATTATCTGCGCTTCATATGGAATAATGGAACTTCCCATATACAACATCATAATTCAAATGACATGGGCTATCATTATTTTGATTATGGCGTAAATTATGCGCTTTGATTATTTACACTGCTCACATCACATGGGCGTAAATGACATCAAATTTTATATATTTTATAACGTTTTTACTATTGTTTTTGGATATGTAAAAAATTACTTGATTTAAAGTTTCTAGAGTTAAATAGTGATTTTTTGCATACCGAAAAGGAAGTAAAAAAATTTCAAAAATAAATATTTATTCTGCAAGTATAATTTCATGTAGAAATCATATTGAACGGTTCAGATTGACCATTCGAATTTTAAAAACAGAATTATTAGTTTGTAGTTCATATCAATATATGCTATGCATAAAACAAAAGCCTCGCTCATTCAAATAAACTGGATAATAACACTAGAAAACTGATTAGTAGCAATGCCATTAATAAACTCAATGATAAATATATACACATTGTTTGAGTCGGTCATAATCGGTTCAATGTCCCTTCACAATTTTGTTTTATTCTCTTCGTAAGTATTTTTTTTTTTAGTTGAGTGCTTGATCAAGCCATATTCAAATAAACTAAACATTAAGCCAACATAAAAATAACAACATTAATTATCAAGTTGAATTATTAGAATTCATAACAACAATGATTGTAAGTTTGAAACTAAGTATTGATAAAACAGCTCTCAAGACAAATTCTATTTAAAAAAAAGGCTGATGTTTAAATATTAAGTACTTAATCAAAACAAATCTTGAAGATTGAATACCGCCTTAATTTACTTCTAGCTCTTCGCTAGAAGCTGAAAAGTCGTGAAAGGAATTCTAACTTTCGACTTTTGAATAACTACAATTTAAGAACTTTTTCTTCTAACTAACTGTGTTACCGCTCCATCTCCAACCTAATTTCTTAGTCATTTATATGATTATGTTTTATTGCTTCCTCATTAAAAATATATCCAACAAATAAATTAGAAACTTTAAAAATGATACGACCTTTTGTTTACCTTTGTAAGAATTATAGCTCATTTAACTATCATGTTTCAAAAAAGATATATATTAATATATGTGCGTCGAATTTCGGTTGAATTAATACAAAATTAGTGATAGTACTTGTCTTATTTTAACAATATTGTTTTTTTTAATAAATATTATTAGGAGCAAATTTTGAAAAATTACCTAGCACAAACCCATCTTACGGGAGCACCTGCTATCCTTCTCTAAAGTAGAGAGAGAGGAGAGGGAGATAGAGAGGGAGTGAGGAATAAGTGATAACAGGGTGCTGAAATCTTGCTAGGATTCAACATATCCGATCAATTTCAACCAGTATATTAAATTATGAGCGTATGTAATCATAAAAAGGCATAATTAGATATTTTCTCTCTTTGTGATCTCATAAGTACGTCATCATTAAAAGAATGGAAAGAAAGGAGAAGAAAAGGGAGAACCTCATCCTACATTCTGTCGCCAATTACTGCTCTAAAATTGAATTTTAAAAAAAAAAAAAAAAAAAAAAGAACTATTGAGAGCAGAATATGCAGTTGAATACCACATATGTAACATGCAATGTTTTTTCGTATGTATAAACAAAACCATGTTTTAAAACATTGCTTACATCATACATTAATAGAAAATAGAAGAAAATTAATAAAGCCTGATCGTACATATTTGACTTGCAGGTGAACATCATTTCTTGAAATTTTTGTCTATAGAAAATAATAAAAAAGAGAGAGAAATAGAAAGAGTTCATATAATTCTTCATTACTATAAAAATCGGTAGGAAAGAAATTAATCCAATAAACTCATTTTTAGAATTAGTAGGGAAAACACTGATCCTAGCTCAATTTTGTTTTATGTTTTTATTTTCTTTATTAACAAGCTTTATATTTTAATAATGAAAATTAAAAACCGCAAAAAGAACTGGGTTAGGAATGATATCTTCCTCGCCAATTCTAACTAGGAGTGTCAATGACACATGTTTACCCGCTTATCCTATCCGTATCGTATTCGATAAGACGGGTATGAGTAAGATTTTTTTTCGTTAGTTTATTGGGTACGGGTATGCGTAAGAATTTTTTTCGTTAGGTAAACGGGTATGAGTATGGGTAAAAGTTATTTCGTACTCCTTGGATAACGGGTAATTATATAAAATAAATTACATATAGATATAAATATTATATTCAATTGATTCAATTTCTTGTTTTCCATATCACTATATCAACGCTAATCCATGAGAAAATGTATGTTTTTTGTTGTAAAAAGAATATTATGTTAAATAAATTATTTTTTATTTGAATGTTTTGTTATTTAGTTAACGAATTGAATTTGTTAGAAGAAATAATTGTGTTTTTTTTTGTTTTTATCAAAAACTATTAGTCAGAATTGATTGCATATTTGTATTTTGAATTTTATATTAGTAATTGTGATTTCATATGTATGATATGATAAGTTTTGATGGTTTATCTATAAAAATATAAAATTATTATATTAGTATTATTCGTTATTCTCCCGCTAATTTTAACGGGTAGGATAGGGTAAGGAAAATTCTTAACGGTAGAGTACAGTATGAATAAGATCAATTTTTAGTGAGTATGGATATGAAAATTCTTTCACCATACTCGTATCGTACCCATTGACACCTATAATTCTAACATTAGATTTTTTTTAAGGGAGCAGAATTAGTCCGAATGACATCGGACCATACCTAGTCCAAAGACTTTACCGTATGATCATCTCTGATCTATATCTTATCAAAACGAATTGCCCGCGCTTAAAACAGAAAAGGAAGTACATTAAATTTGTAAATTTGTGTAGCCCACTAAATCCAGTGCCAAAGTAAATGGAAAACTCCATTGTTTTCTTCCAATATTATTTTGTAACTTGTAGTTTC
Source organism: Carex cristatella (assembly GCA_024447775.1). NCBI lineage: Eukaryota > Viridiplantae > Streptophyta > Magnoliopsida > Poales > Cyperaceae > Carex > Carex cristatella. Next base: position 700,569 of record JAJHPF010000024.1, on the reverse strand, counting down.
AACAACCTCCTAATTACCTCCAGCGCTTTATCATTTTCTCAGTCGATTTTTTTTTTAAAATAACATTGGCACGCCGGAGGAGCTTCGTGTTCAGCAAGGTCCTGGGGTAAAGAGGCGAGGGCAGCAGGTGTCGATGAATGATCGGAAGGTGTTGATTCATGTACAGGTGGAGAAGCATATATATAATGAAAAAAAACTGATTGATATTCAAAGTTATATTCAAATTATGTGGTTATAATTCACTTAATCAGTGGTCTAGCCAGGATTTTTGTCGAGGAGACTACATGGAGAGAGAATAACAATCTAAAAAATAAATAAAATTTCAATTTAGGAATAGATAAAGACAATAATTTATACAGGATCCTATTAAAATTTTCAAATCCAGAAGTAGGCAGTTGCCTACCCCTGTGATATTAATTTTCAAAATTAATATCTCTTATGTACTTAGACATATTCGGAGCATCTAATATTTTATTTTACATGTATCTATCTTATGAAATATGGTATAGTTCAATAATCATATAAATGATTTTCATAGAGACTTCTATCAACTCCTTGTTAGTTTCATTTAGACTCTAAAATGTCAATGTAATTTACAAATATAAACAAGAAACTATATAGAAACAGAGTAGGATAGCGAGAGATTCTAGTCAAAATAAAACTAAATAATTGACCATAATACAAAACGATTTCATGCATTCCAGTAAGAGGGTCAATTTTTTGTAGTATATCACTAACGATATAAAAGTTATTTTGAAGGGCTCATTTTATGTCTTATTATGCTTTTAATTTGTTATAACTAATAAATTAAAACATAATGATAAAATAAGGCTATTACATTTGGTTATAATATTTTTGTTTTAATGAGAATCAAGAATATGAAAAAAAAAATTACATAGGACATTTCACTATGATAACACAAAAGACAAAGCTCAAATATTTTAAATATATATTTGTAGAGATAAAATGATATAGATTATAAATAATTAATTAAAAAAAATGGATTTGTGCATCATAAGTTGGATTATCCTGAACTTATTCACCGATTATAGTGTACCAATTATCACCAAGTTCGTCAGCAAAACTCAATAAAGATAAGTAATTAGTAAATTAAAGAAAATAATAATAAGCATCAGCACCCTTATTTGTTTAAGCATATTCAATTATTAACAAAAAAATTATTTTTTAACTAATTAATTATTCACCTTTAGTATGTTTTAAATTTATTTAGAATTAACTATTGACAAATAAGCGTTTAATCTTTAACTTGTAAAATATTTATTTATGTAATATTAAAGTGCTAACAATTTTTTTGTCAAGTGTGAAACCATATTAATATTGAATATATAAAATAAAAGTATAAGTTTAGAACAATAAAAGAGGAGTAACTAGAAATAAATGGGAGGGAGGGAGGGAAAGACGAGGGAAATGTGGAATCTACAATAGTATTTTGTTAAGAATTTTGAAAGGAGGGTAATTTGTTCTATATTTTAAAAAAGAAGAAAATTATGTAAATTTTCCTTTTGTAACCCTTGTTTCATGTGTTGAGCTATTTTTAGACCTCATTAATATGCTCACGGAACCATCTCCTTTTTGAAACACATATATATAAAAATCAATAATGAATTAAATGTTATTTAAAAAAAAACGGGTGAGAAAATGATAAAGCGCCGATGGAAAGGAGATTATTGAAAAATAAAAGTTGCAAAATGATATTGAAAGAAGATAATGGAGTTCTCTGTTTGCTTTGACACTGGATCTAGTGGTTCAGATATGATCAGTCTAGGTCCAATGCCATTCGGACTAATTCTGCTCTCTTTTTTTTTTTTTTGAATGGGTACCTCCCCTACTTATCTTTTGTACTCATAAAGAATCACATATATTATTTCTATTTTTCTCTTTTTTAATATTTTTATAGACAAAAAATTCCCTCCTCTCTTTTTTTCGTAACTTTCTGTCGCGTAACTGTTTGTGAAAAAGTATTTCATTGACACTTTAGAGAAATATCTCATTAGCACTTAAAAGACTGCCAAATACAAATCACAAGATTAATATTACATTATTAACACTTTAGAAAAGGATCTCCTGTGCACCTTTTCCACATAAGTCTTCGTACCACTATATCAGGGTGCCACAAAAGGTCCAAGTGATCATTTTGCGTGTTTACTCGAGCAGCGACCGGACCGTCACTACAGCAAATTTGGTTTTCAGCGACCGGTATCAGCGACCGGCGCTAATACCGGTCTCTGAAAATATTTTTCCTAGAAAAAATTAATAAAAAACCACAATTCTCTGGTGACCAGGAGTATCAACGACCATATCAGCGACGACCATCAGCGCTGGTCGTAGAAAACGAAAAAAAATCGGCGCCAACTATCAGCAACCGACGCCAATAGTTTCTGCGATCACTTATTCCGGTCGCTGAAAGTTAGCCCTAAATATCCCCGCACCAGCTTTATTTCATTTCCCGTGTTTAGGTCATTTTAGACAGATTGATCGAAATCCAAAAAAAAAACTGACGATCGATGCCGCCCTGACTCCGCCTGCACCCAACGCCGCCCGCCTACCTTCGCCCGCCTGCCTGCCTGCGCCTGACAGTACTACCCGCCTGACTCCGCCCTGCCTGCGCCGCGCCCGACACCGCCCGCCTGACTCGTCCCTACTGGTAAGACATGGCTATTCCTGTTTTTTTTTCAATAATCTGTATGGCTTGTGATGTGTGTTGGTTATTGCGATTTGGGAATTCAAAGTCTCTGACTTGTGTTCTGATACCAGTGGTACCATCACTTGTGATTGTGTTGTTGATGACTTGTGCCTTGCTTCTTGTTTCTGTTTTGTGCCTCTGTGATGGCTATTGCGATTTGGGAATGTATTAGGCTGCCTAGTTTAATTTGGTGGTTGTCTGTTTCTACGTGGTAACCAGACTTTGAATTGACAGGGACCTATACGTAAATAAATTAAATGCAGGGGTGTTTGTGTGAAAATTTATTGGTAGATGTACATTATAGTTAGGGTTGCTAACATATTATGATAGTTGTGAATTGTTTAGTAATGAAAGTTTTATAAGTAATTAGCTTAATGATATTTTTTTAGGTTAATTTGAATCATTTAGAGCAGCAGTAAATTAGGAGGAGATTGATATGAATACGATTCGAAGGTATTTTCTATCTTTATTCTATCTCATGTTATTATATAATATCTAAGTATTATTATATCAATTTTTTACTTAGCAAATATGACAAATTAACTAATGGCTAACAATAATTATTCGGTCTTTTTTTTTTCCTTTTTTCAGAAGAAGCTTAAATTGTTTGCATAGTTCGAAATGTTGCTCAAGTTGGTATATCTAATAATGAATTGAATTGTGAATTGTAAAATTTTGTAAGATTTAATGTAATGCATACATTTGTATTATTGATCTTGTGTAATTTATTTTGTTTTTATTGATTATGAATTGATCTTGTGTGAATTGTTTGGTACGATTCGTACCGATTGAGTTGGGAAAAAATATATGAACATAATGAGTATATTAATATGTTTGATACATTTCGTACCAATTGGTGAAAAGAAAAGAAAAACACAAATTTAAAAAAAAAAATTACACTTCTGCGACCGGTTTTGCGTATCAGCGACCAATTTTCAATTTTTTTGTTACTGATGTCTTTACATGACGTCAACAAAACCCAACAGCGACAAAAAAAATAATTGGTCGCTGATAAAATATTAGCGACCGGGATGACGTCATCGAATAGGAATCAGCAACAAGACTTTCGGCGACCAGAATATCAGCGACCGGAGTTTAGCATCAGCGACCAAATCGACTATCAGCGACCAAATCGACTATCAGCGACCGGCGACATACTTATCAGCGACCGGTGTTTCTGCTGTAGTGCGTGTTTGTATCTGAATTGTCAAATGTACAGTCTTATACAAATATGTATTACGAGTTATAGTTATGCTTGGTGTTGTGTCATAAACTTCATGGCTAAAGAAAAAAAAAATGATGTATAAATATAAAATTCAACATTATAATTATGATCTAGATGATAAACATAGTATGGCTACAGTAAACAAAACTTTATAAAGCGTTCATTGTGTTATAGCAAAATGGTTAAAAAAATAGCGCTATGTCCATATTATCTTGCTATAGCGCCATAACTTTTATGGTCCGAAAACAATATAACAGCGCTATAATACGCTATTTAGAATCCTGATAAAAAATAATAAAATATGATGTATATTTTACCATACATTAAGTAATTTGAAATTTAAATAGATTGAAATTAATAGTCATTATGTAATATTTAGTGACAATTAAACTGTACAAAATTTGACTGTTAAAATATATATGTTCAATAATGTCTCTATAAATTTAATTTTTTTTATCTTAAAAATAATTGTCGAAATAGTCAAGACTCAAAGATGACAATTGCAAATGATAGTTTTCCTAAAATAAAACTCACACAAGTACATAATGGTTTGTGCGTAAGGCACTAACTAGTACAAACATGATAGCTACTTCAAAGTCTAAACTATTGTATCGTTGTATCTTTTGGTTTCTTAACCGTCCAATGAAATATAGATAGTATTCTAATATTTATAATACTGGGAAATTTAATTAGTTCGTTGTTAATCAACCTAATTCCTATATAATTTGTTTTGGTTGCAAGAGTGCGCCGTGACTAATGCAAGAAATAGCAGACATGACATACTAACCGTCCATGCTCTGTTTCTCCTCTGTTTCTTTCTTTCCTTTTCCTTTTTTTTATGTATTTTTATTTTTAATTTAGGTGATCAAAGCTCTCGGACACGTTTTATTTTCTTTTATAAAGAGACTTGGTAACCATCTTTTTTCTAATCCTCATTCTTATTGAAAAAAAAAAACAAGTAAAATTGATATATATGAAGCGTTAATACCACTATTTTTTAAGTTTTTAACAACGAAGAAGAGGAATATGAAAAAGAGATGCAAGGTTTAGCATTTTGATATGGCTTAGTAAGTTCACTCAGCTGGAAAACGAATCTTCATTTTTTTTTTAATCTTTCATAAATTGTTCGTAGTCTGGGAAGCGGATAGGATATAAATTTTTGTCTAAAATATCGTATTGTAATTAGTCACATCATGATTTGAATCATGTAGTGTGACATCTCATGATCGAGTTTAGATTTTACATGTTGTATCATGATGTGATGAAAATCACAGTGAATGATCACAGCATAGTAGATACAACTGATCATGTTTAATAATGTGTAGTTATTTTTGATCATGTTTAACTATTTGTGTTTACAAATTTTAACTTTGTTTAAAGAAGAAATAATTAGAAACAATGTCGAAAATATGAAAAACTATAAAAATAAAGAAATAATGTTGAAAAATAAAATTTTGTGTGATAGAATAAATTTATTATTTTAAACTTGAATTGTTTGTTTGGAATAAATAATGGTTTGAATTTTATGCTAGTTATATCACATATAGTCACTTTTGGTGTCGTGCTGCATCATTTTTTTTTAAAGATAGCATGCGAGTCACATTATGTAATTGACACACACGTTGTGTTGTATCATAACAGAACCAAACCGTACTGTTATGTGACATATTCGATTACAATATGACTTTTATATTATCTTTTTCGTTATGATTAAAAATGAATAAATGTAAACAATTTGAGTCTCATTAACTAGTTACAAATTTTTAGTACGATAGTTTTCTATCATCATAACTTTTAATTTATAAAAATCATTGAAATTCACAATAATAAATAAATATTGTATTTGAAGTTTATTAATTTCAATGTAGGTTATAAGAGAACACAGTACAATACTAAAATCCACACAATTCAACATATGAAAAGTGAGTTATTTTTTTTGCAGTAAAATCTACAAGTGATTTTATTAATTTAAAGAGTTATAAATCAGTTGTTGCATAAGATTAGATAATAAATGTCTTAAGTGATATGTGCATTATGTGGACACAATTTTAGTCATCTTTGTTTCATAAAATAATAGGAGTCTAGTGATAATTTTCTCTTTACGTAAAGTTGTCTTGCTGACAGACTTCATCGTAAAAAATATTGAAACAAATCAGACCGAGATGGTGCAAGCTTATTGATTACAAATCTAACAAACAATTAGTTGTTTGCATTTGCACTTTGCGCCTCTAAACTTGCCCGAAGTCGGCAGCTCATCATTAATGCACAGAAAGTCATCTTTTGGTTTCAAATATTTCTGTTGCGAGAGAGGGGGCTCTCCGATGCCCATCGGACCAGAACAGTATTTGATGTGTATCCGATACCGTCCGATCTACTTCAAGATCTGTACACACATATATTAAAGCAAACAACATGGATATTAAAGTGATACGCACAGATCTTGAAGTGAATCAGACGGTATCAGACACCCATCGAACAGACTCTGGTCCGATGGGCATCGGACACCCTCCTCTCCCTTCTGTTGCAGATATTTTTGTACATGTAATGTTACAAATCAAAGAATTTTATATCTTGTTTGGGTGGAGAGTAGACAAAAGGAGGAAATGAAAAGGAAAGAAAACTTTTCGTCGAATCGTGTTTTATTAACAAAATTATGTTGGAGGTGAAGAGTATAAGAGGTGAAAAGTTTAATCTTGTATCATAAGATTTCTATACCCAATATTTTTTTATCCAGTTTGTATCCAGCAACAGATTCCCACACTCTTTTAACAAATTTTAACTTTCCGATACTACCTTAAATAAACCAACCTTCCCTATTGGGCTTTACAAATTTATTTACGATGCATTCCCATACTCTTCTCTCCAAATCTCTCTCCATAAAAATTTCCAATCGAATCTCTCTGCTAATCTCAATCCAGCAAGGGCACCACCGATCAGAGCTCTCTTCCTGCCACCAATGCAGTTCGGAGCTTTCTTTGTGCCACTGATCGGAGCTCTTTCTCTGCCACCGATCCAGATCGGAGCTCTCTCGGTGTTTTTAATTAGTTTTTATTTCTTCTGTTTTCTAAATTCGATCTGGTTTTCATCTAGTCGGTGTTTTTGTTTAAGAGTTGAATTCACGCAAATCAGAGACTAGGATATGTTTTTTCTTCATTTTTGTTAGTTTGTATAGAATGTAATTTTGAACTTTTACATTGTTTACTGTATTTAGACATAGATCTGAGTAAGATTTAAGTACAAACTTTCCGCTTGTATTTAAATATCTGTTTCATTTCATTGATTAGGCTTCAGGTATTAGTTTTATCTATAAATGCTTTGACATCTTGATTGATTAGGACTTGAAGTTGATTAATTCTTTCTCTTCATCTACTTGATTGATCAGATCTGATGTGACACTTCATTTTAGATGGTAAGTTTTTTTAATGTATTCTATCTAGTGCTCACAAGGTGTTTGATGAATTGTCTGAGTGATAATTCGCAAGGTTTTCGCTCTATATCGCTACTGATTTGTTGCTTCTTGCTAGGGTTGTCCAAAAAGCTCGTAGCTCGTGGCTCACTCGTGACTCACATCTGGCTCGATCTGTAATAGCTTGTTCGATAGTAGACCGAGTTATTAACGAACTGGCTCGCTAACAGCTCGAGCCAAAATTAACGAGCTGAGCTAAGGCCTTAACTCGCTCGCCAGCTCACGAGCTACCTCGGCTAGGCATCAATTTGTGAATTTGTATGAATTTGTGTGTATTTTATACTGTCAAGCTTGGTCCAGCTCGGTTCAGCTCGGTCCAGCTCGGTCCAAAAATGTTTGTAAAATTTATTTTCTTCTTAAAACAAGGTCTAACCAAACCCAGTGAGCCAGCTAGTGGCTCGTGAGCTGGCTCGTCACGAGTTTGAGCTGAGATTTTAGCTCGCGAGCTGTTAATGAGCTGGCTCGCTAACAGCTCGGTCCAGAATTAACGAGCTGAGCTAAGGCCCAGGTCGGCCCAAGCCAGCTCATTTACAACCCTACTTCTGGCGGATCCTAATCCGATCTGGTAATACTTTCGATTCGGATTGAAGATCAGCACCGAGATCTAAATTCTGTGAATTATTTACTAATTTAATTTTGCAGGATATAGTATTGGGTTTATATTTGTTACAGTATTGTTTTGCATTTGTTACAGTTTTGTTTTACCTTTGTTACAGTATTGGGTTTAGTTTTGTTGTAGTATTGGGTTTTAATTTGTTACAGTATTAGTTTGCATTTGTTATAGTTTTATTTTACCTTTATTAGGGTATTGGTTTCCATATGTTATAGTTTTGGGTTTAGATTTGTTATAGTATTGATTTACATTTGTTACAGTATTTGTTTGCATTTGTTAGAGTTTTGTTTTACCTTTGTTACAGTATTGGTTTCTATTTGTTACAGTATTAGTTTTCATATTTCATAGTATTGAATTATTATGTTACAGTGTTGGTATACATTTGTTACAGTATTAGATCATTATGCTGCAATATTTGTTTACATTTGTTATAGTAATAATTTACAGTTGTTATAGTATTGGATACTGATTGATGTTCAATTTAGTTTACAGTTTTGTTACAGTATTTTTTTCATTTGTTACAGTATTTATTTGCATTTGTTACAATATTGGATTTTGCAATATTATTTTCTTTGTAATATTTGTAGTTTTAATTGTAAGATTTGTCATATTTTGTATTGCATGAAGATATATCAAAGGAGCATCTTATTCTAACGATGAAACTTCTGATTCATTCGAACAATGAACATCAAATATCTATAGTCGGATTTTGTTTCAAAATTTGTATTTGTTATTTACTGGAAAAAGTTTTTTATTTGGAGAATGTTGTTTGCTGGAGAATATCAAATATCTAATGTTGTTTGCTGGAGAATATTTCTTGGATAAAATATTATTTTTCTAGTTAGTTTATCACTGTGAATATGGTTGTGGTTTGAACAAAGTTATGTTTATTTATAATATTTGTTATATTTTTTTATGTTTTATAGTTTTGGTCATCATTGTTACAGTTTTTATTTTATATAGATTTTGTCATTATTTTTGCAGTTTACGTAGATATTTTTACCGTATTCAATTTCTATAGTTTGAAACTGTAATTTTTAGAGATTATTTAAAAAATTAAAAAAATCAGAAGTTAAAAAAAAACAAAAAAAATTTAATATTGAAAACTTCTAAAACGATAGAAAAAACTTTGAAAAAAAATTAAAAACTTCTAGAAGGGAGAAAGTACATAAGTTAACAGTTTTTTAAGTACAATAAGTATAGTTAGATGTCATTAACTGTCAAAGTATAACAAATTTGAAAGTAGAAGTACAAAGAGATTGGAAGTTGCAAGCTATTTTTTAAAAAAGTGATCGCATCTTTTAGTCATCTTTGTTTCACTCAATTTTTAATCTAGCAACATATAATTTATATCACTCAATTTGATATTGGCAATCTGATAACAATTAACTTCAAAATAACTTATAATTTGTTATGTACAATAATATTTCACTCTAAATGTTACCAATTTCATTCAAACAAATACATTCAAGCATTCTGTATATTATTTTTAGTAATTAATTTCATATATGTATTTTACATAGTATCTTAATTTCAAACAAATACATTTATTATTTAGATTGAAACATTCAAATAATAAAATAAAAAAAAGTTACTGTAGCAAACCGCCTCTTCCGAGAAGCGGTTTGATTTTGAATGAATTTTTTTTAAAATATTAGTTATTAATATTATTTTATTTTATTTACTGGTTATGGAAAAAAATGCCGGATTTTTCTGTGTCCTCACATTAAAATAGCAGACGTGGTAGATTTAATAATATTCTGAAAAAATAGTGTTCTAATTTTTTTTTTTTAATATTGTAGAAATAAAAATTTCGGCCGGGAGACACACACTGCCATTTGCCAAGGTGCGTGCAGCCCTATAGTCCTATTCCCTATTCCCCGTACAAAATTGAACACGCACGCGGCACCAACCAGTTCAGCCGTACCACGAGTGTTCTGAGCTTACATGGCCTCTGCTTATTGGTTTGTACTGAAGGCGTATTTTGGATGTATATGGATCTTGTGAGTTGTGATGATAAGATAAAGATACGAAGTATCTGGCAGGCCAGCTCACGCGTGAAACTGCTTTTGCAAACCAGAACATGGGTTTACAAAACCGGGTATACGAGTTTGTCACCCAGACACCCAGTCACCCTTATGCGCTAAGATAGCGTGGTATATCAGTATCGGATCTGTACCGGTGTACCCTGTTTAATTTTACTTGAATTTGATCACAATACTGTAGCATAATTAGCATGCACATATTTATCTTGAGTATTTTTTATGATTTATGAACTATTAAAATCTTAATAAGAATATCTATATTGGATTGGATTTAGATTGGTGTTGTGTTGTCTATGATTTGGATAAATTTGATTTTAAATTTTGAGGCATTTTAATTTAAATTAAAATTATTTCAGATTCGAAATGTTTTGATTCTCATATCTTATTGTTTGACTTGCCTCATCTTTAATCATTTCAAATGAGTGATTTAGGCTGTGTTGGGTTAGATCTTCAAGAGCCTATTTTGTTTCTCATCATTGTTAATTTCTTTTGACTACGTACGTTCAAACTTGATTCACCTAGACTCTGTTTCAGTTCAAGTACAACAAATATGATATTTTGTACTGTAAAAAGAATGAAAATCAAATATTAGAGAGCCACTCGACTCGATTCGTCTGGTTATAGTCACAAACTGACATGGGTTCGACTCGTGGTATATATTCTCAAATATAACAACCGTCCTTGATAAAACAAAAAACAGTAATTGATAGAATGGAGTCGGCAAGAAAAACACCGAATTCTCATCCACCGTATATACCGTATATAAAAAACCAAACAGGCAACAGTTCACTGCATGTATTTCATAAATCATAAACCCAACCCACTTCTTTCCTGCTCCCCACTGACCACTAACCCCGTTTGTTAATAGTTGGTCCCGCCAACTATGCCCGACCGCACGCAAACTCCTACGCCCATTCCCACACTCACCCCTCCATCACCAATTCCCCGAAACGGATTTAACCGAAACAACGACGATCGCCCTAATTCCCAGCGCGAGCAATTCACCAAGTTCTTCGAATCCTTCCTCGCCGAGCAATCCCACGACCTACATGCTCTCCGCGCCGCCGCCTCTCAATCCCCCGACGAATCCTCTCTCGGCCAACTCATCTCTAGCGTTGTCTCTCATTACGAGCACTACTATGAGACCAAAGCAGCGTGGGCTCAGAGAGATATCAACCCCATGTTCTCTCCCTTCTTGGACCTCTACGACGGAGAACATTTTCATGTGGATCGGCGGGTGGCGTCCCTCTGCTGCTTTCCATTTGTTGTATTCTAAGTCTGGGATGCAGCTCGAGGCCCGGCTTGAGGAGATATTACGTGGAGGAGCTGTTAAGGATCTCGGCGATGTTTCAGCCACACAGCTACAGGCTCTCGATTGGTTTGCATGCTTATGTTCAATTTGTAGCATTTGTTTTTGAATTTTAATTCTGTAATGCATGTGGCAATAGTTCAAGTTCTTGATTATTGCATGCATGTAGGTTGCAGAGAGAAACAGTGAGAGCTGAGAAGGTGATATCAGAGGAAGCAGCGGAAGCACAGGAGGCACTGGCAGCAGCAGAGGTGTTGCAGTTGGTGTTGTCAGGAGATCAGGGCAACATAGAAACGAAAATGGCTGGGTTGAAGGAGCGGATGAGGGCGGTGCTAGCAAGAGCTGATCGGCTGAGAATTGATACAATAAGGGGCATTACTGATATACTGGACTCGATTCAGGCCGTGCATTTTCTAATCGCTGCGGCCGAGCTGCATCTCGGCGTGCATGAGTATGGGAAGGAGAAGGATCGACTTGCGGCTGAAGGGGTGGCTTGATGCATGCATGGCTGCTTTAATTTTGTATGGTTGTTGTTTTTGCAAGTTATGTTATGCATGGTTGCTCTTGAATTTGAAAATGTTGTTTTCTTGTTTTTTTTTTTTTTTTTTTGGAGCAAAAGAGTTTCGGTCGGTGTTCAGTGCATCGTGGATTGCAGGATAAAAGTAGGTTATATATTTTGTACTTGGTTCCTGTTGAGGTCCTAATATATGAATACTATTTCTTATAACTTTGCTAGTGCTAGTATTACGGCCGGACAATGTTTTATAATTAGAATTATAAATAAAAAAATAAAAAATTACAAGTCCGCTTATTAAAATATGGAGTATTCATTTAATTAGTGAGTTTAAATGTAATTAGCTATTTAAATCTTATTCGATATTTTTATTTTTCACGAAAATTCTGAATGAATCTGTCACTGGTTAGCATGCTTTTGGATTTTTATTTAAAAAATATTATTTTCTGCTTGTTTGGATGAGAAGGGATGGAGTTTATTTTTTAAAAATCTATTCCATTACATAATATTTTTGATGAAATTTTTATTTATACCATATTAAAAAAAACTAATTAATCACTTTTATATTTTTATTAGAGAATTAAAAATTTACTACATCCGTCAATTCAATTAGTAGAATTAAAGATAAGAACCCGATAATTCAATTAGTGGATTCAATATATATTGAGTCTGCTCATTGAATTAGCACACTTTTTTTTCCTTCTATATTAATTTTTGTTAAAAAAAAAAAAAATATGATCTGCAGATTCAATTAGCAGATCTCTGTCTTTAGATTCACTAATTTTATTGGTGGACATAGTATATATGGAATTTTTCCGAAACAGCGGTGAAATAGTTTATTTGTTCTAATATGGTATAAATAAAAATTCCGTAATATTTCGGTATAAATATGGGAGATTACACCGCACATTGTTATATTACCATCAATTTATCTCACGTTTCTCGCGTGCCTTGCGTGGATGGGTTAGAAAATTGCACCAAAGTATTGGTGCAGCGAATATATATATATATATATATATATATATTTTTTAAAATCAACTCAGTTCCATATCTCTTCATAAAAAAATAATATTTATTTCTAAATAATAAAAATTCCGTTCTTTTCGAGTCAAACTTGTAAATTGTCTATATACACTTCCTAAATCGAATTTAATACAAACATTAGTAAGAGCGAGCCTAATTACGGATCGACTTATATTATAATTTATATTTATATTTTAAAAGTACAAACAGTGAATATGAACCATAATACCATATATTAAACATGATCTCTACATTTTTTAATTTTTTTTTAAACAGGTAGAAAATTGTTAGTTTGGAATGATCCAGAAATTTTAAAGACAAATGTTTTATATTTTTTAAGAGCTATAATATATGTACTTTGCATGTAAAAAATATATATCATATTTAAGGAAAGAAAATTAATATAATATATGAATCATCTAATCAAAATAAATATATAAAGTTGTATAAGTAAAATTATAAATGATGTTATATCGCTAACAAGATAGTCCTATTTATTATATACTATAAAGTATAAACTAAGTCAAGAAACGAGACAACAACAGAGTTAACAAACTCAGTGCAGAACTTTACTTTTAACATTTTACGTTAAACTAGTAACTTAACTATCTATTTGCCCAAAAAAAAAAAATAGCTGATCACCATCTCCTTTCTTTTTCTTTGTGGCCCATGAAATACAGCCCATGACTTCATTATTTTTTTCCAGCCCATTTTATAATCTCCAAACACAATTAACATTCTCTTTCAAACATCCAGAGCCTTTAATGTGTTTACTTTCCACCTAGCTAGTCAACGAGGATCAGAACTCAATCATAGCAAGCATGAGATAATCCATGAATAAAATACAAGTAGATCTAGATCTAGCAAAATATATCAACAAAAAGCCACAAATCAAACAACAATAGCAGCAGCAGCAGCAGCAGCAGCTTGAGAAACCAGTCAACAACTGATACAGTATCGAAATACTACTAATAATAAAAAGTGCATTTTTGTCAATCCAACAACATGAAATTTGTGGGAGAGTTTTTTTTAAATGTTTTTATGCTAAAAATTACAGTTCAAGTATCAATTAACCAAGTTCACACAAAATACTAATATATTAAAAAAAAAAAATACAAGATATCAGATCTTTGCCGAATCCTCAGCCACCAGGACAATTCCAGACTGCTGTTTGATCCAAAGTTCCAAACCTTCCTCCTCTTTGTTACTGTACCTAAAACCGGTACCATGCTCTTTGCCTCAAATGAAAGAATAACAGTAAGTTTAAAGAATACCTTATCTCCTCTACTCTTACACCAAAAAGAAGATAGAGATATAATTCTTGTAACTATAGATTGAATTGAATGTAAGCTTGAATCTCTCAGACATAATCTGTACCTTTCTAGTTAAATTATTCATAACGCTTTGCCTATATCTAATTCAATCAAAAGTTTATCCTTTAAGGATATACAAGCATCTAAAACCCATAAATCAAGAATGCTTATACAATTTAAACTAAAATTATTAAAATTAGCAAATCAACATTTGCAGTGGACAAAGTTCAATTACATGCCTATTATACCTTATTCACTGTTATTTAATTTTGGTAAAGCAGAAACTTTTCATTCTGAATATATTAAGTTTGTTTTGTTCTGTATGGTTCCTAGTAAAAGTATGACAATAACCATATTCTTTTCCAAAAAAAAATATATAGCATTAGCGTGTTTTCTTGATTTGTAACACAAGAGAGGCGTGCAATTGAAAAATACAAAAATGATTAAAAAAAAAATGAATATAGACAAAGAATTGTTGCGAGAAATACCATGATTCGTTGTCCATTTTTTTTAATGAATTGGATAAAGAACCATGATACTTTGGAGCTGGTAGAGCATAGCCTAAATTATTTGGAACACTGCGGCCCATGTTAGAAAACTTATTGCATCTATTTAACCTGAGGAGAATTTAACTGGGCCTTCTTATTAAACCTAGTTTACTTATACGGCCCAGTTAGTGGATGAAAGAGATGATCAGGTTAATTAATATATTATTTATTTATGAGACCCCGGCCTTTTAGGCTGTGTTTCAGCTGGGGGCAGGAGAGGGGAGGGGAGGAGAGGAGAGGAACGGGAGATACAGATCTAAAAATCGAACAGTACAGACATATTATTAACAATTATTAACAATTTACTGACATTAATTTCGAGATTAACAAAAAACAATTGTGGTGTCTGACAACAGACCCGCTTTCCGAGAAAATTAATCATAGAAATCTGTGAAAATCAGAATTACTTTTTACTGTACTACCATTCCTAATCAATTTTAAAACATTGCTCAGAGAGACAGAGAAGTCCTCCTCAAAAAAAAAAAAAAAAGACAGAGAAGTCCTCGAGGATACAGTTCTTGAACAGTGCAATGCAAAAAGTAATGAAATTATAATCATAGTTTCTTACAGCATCAGCAGAACAGTGCAGCGACTTGTGTATGAGTGTATCCAGTTGACTGAATTACATTGGAAAGTTATTTTAGTCTAAATCTGTACAATTTTTTTTTTTTAAAAGAGGCTTTTTAAGGCCTATTCCATCGCTGAAATCAGTTAGTTACAATGTCTAAGTCAAGTGCAGCGACCTGTGTACATTTAGGATGTGTTCGGCTCTTATTGTTTTTGTAGGAAAAAAAAAATCATTCAAAGTGAATTTTTTTCTCATAAAAATAGTGTTTCGACCATTCAAATTGAACTTGAACCCAAGCCTATTCCCATTTCCACTTAGCAATTGAGCGTTAAATCGAAGAATAAGAAGTTTAATATTTACTGGAGTTGTGAAGCGTGAAATAATTAGATAGGGTATAAGTCAGTCTTAATTAAATTACAATTTAACATATTTGTGAGTTATGTGGAAAGAGAAAGACCATTTTCCCACTTTTTGCTTAATTTTAAACCGATTTAACTTTATTTTGTAACCAAATAAAAATAATTTAGATCGGCTTAATTTGAAATAAACAACTTAAATCAAATTTTTGTTATTTATTTTATCAAGCTTAACTTGAAATAACCAACTTAAATCAATTTCTTGTTATTTTATTTTATCTAATTAAGTAACTTAAATCAATTTCTTGTTATTTTATTTTATCTCGCAACAAAATACTCCTTAAAAGGGAAATTATATGTAAGAAGTTAGTCCCTCAGAATCTCCGTCAGATTTCAATCTGGCGACCTTCGACACCAATAGACTTGTTGTCAATTCATATCAACACTTGACACGTTCATTTGTAGAGTAGGTATAATCATGATCACATCAAAGTACAACCATTCATCCATTATTTTTCTCCTAAGAAAGACCTATACTAATGCATAGGGTATATCAATGAAAGAATAATAAAGGGAATTAGATTATGCTTATTTTTCTCTCCCATCCACCACATGGGTTGAAGCCTAAACTATTTGGCATGTGGCCAATAGGTCCAAAAGCTGCCTTCCTAAAACCAAAATTTTGGCACCACAACACCATGCACTCTTGATTAGTTCGCTTGAGCTTTGTCTGATTGTTCCCAACTGTGCATTGGCTATGCATTGGCTATGCATGGGCCAGGGACCCAACAGAGCAGCTTGGCAGTTTTCGCATTCCCTGAAAAAAAATTAGCTATGTTGTTTCGTTTTTCTTTGGCTTGCTATTTGGGTTACCAGTTTGGTAGTTGTGTGGGTTTAACAAACTGCATAGCTTAAAAAAACCTGTCTGTTCTTTTTGGCGTTTGTAGAATATTTCTTTTTAATTATTGTATTTCGGTAGTAGCTTCCTAAAAGTCCAGAGGATCTACAAACCAATTATAGAGGTGCCTAGGCAGTAGTTACTTCTATAAATTTAAATTTTAATTGTTTATATTAAAATTTAATTGAATCGTATTTTTTAAATTATATAAGATTCAGCGTTCCTTGTAAAATTCTCATTCATAAATGTGTGCTTGTAGATTGATAGTTAGAATTTTATTTGTTGTCTGGGTAGACTTACGTTCAAATCACCGAAATCACATATACAACCTGCATATTGTACATTTTACATTTCAGTCTTAATTAAAATTTTCTAGTTCCATCCCTGCAAAAGTTGTTTGTCCATATGACGTAATAAGTGGGGCAGCAGTTTGTCATAATTTCATTGATACAAGCTGAATCCTAAATTTCAATGTTTCGTAATTTCTGCTAATTTTTGGGTGATTTGGTAAACTGGATGAAGGCAAAAGAAGGGAGGAAGAAGAAGATAGAAAAGGATTAAAGGATAGTTCCGATTTGTCATTTATCGATAATATCCTCAGTTACAACTTGCAACAATCGAAATATTTATAAACAAGGAGGTTTCCATTTCGATCTGAAGGAAGTACTTGATTTAACCAATTTAAGCCTTTCAATTCTCATCTGACAGCTCTCATACTGCATCCTCTACTCATCTGCTGCTCTACATTAATCAATGAAAGCTGTACAAAATAAGAGATAAAAAAGGTGGGCTTTTAGGTTTTATGAAATTGATGACAGTGTTAAAAGTAAAGAAACAAGGTTAATGATGTGTCATTCTCTCATGGGACCCGCTTGACTAGTTCCGCCAGATTGGAAGTGAATAAAAATGTGAAGATATTATGTTTGTGCTTGATCAATATGTAACAAAAAGAATGTTCATTATCATAGTAATGTGTTTTAATGTTCAATTTGATGTATCCCATTAGTGAAGGAATTTACTAAACCATTTTGTTTATATTATAAAAAAAATCTCAGACCGATGAATTAATCGTTAGCCTTGAAGATATAATTCTTACATCCGAAAGAAGTATATAAAATTCATTTGACTCCCATTATGTACATATAATTGACAGTAATTATTAGCCAATATAATTCTAGTTGGGAACAAATAATGAATTCGTATTCTTTGCATTAACGGGTGAAGAGTAATAAATTTGAATGAATTGTCCATTTAAAATTCACACTTAAGGACTCCGTACATCATAAGCACGAGCCGTATTGGCTCCAATCCCGATCAGACGGCTGAGAATCAATAAGCTCAAACGATTCTCTTTCGAGTTAATGCAGAAGATGCGGACTCACAAATAATAGGTTTGGCGACACACATGGATCTCATTACAACTGTCTGCCACAGATAATCTCCATCAAAAGGACTAGACATCCTAAATCACACATAACTGCAACAACCAATCACAAATAACCACGTACCTTACAGGTCCTGTCCGCTGTCTGAGATGGGACATCTGATTAACGCTTAACAATGTACGAATGAAAAACAGTAAAAAGACGGTCAATCCATTCAAGCCAAAGTAGTACAGCATCGGCCCGTCTCATGAAATGACCGAATTACCCCTGCCCGTACAATCTACCAGACCTTACCAGGGCCCCCACCAAGTGAACGGTCATTCAGCTGTTGCAGTTTCAGTTTCACTGCGTTTCCCACCGTACCAGTTTTCTTAATAAGCATTTCCTTTATCGTTTTTCTCGCAACAATATGTCAATATAGCATTTATTAGCACTTATATGTCATTATTATAGTAGCAACTTTATCTCCTCTGTCTGTGACTCTCTCTCTCGTGTTTTTGGAATTCTGGGTGAACTTAATATTTCTGTTTAGATACAAACTGTTTTATCAGAATTCGTACAAATATTGCTGAACACGTTCTAATTATTATCGGATCGTCCGGCTCTAAACATAAATATTTTGGCACACGTAATGAATTTTACATGTCCAATATTTAATCAACAACTATCGCTTTTTTTTTTAGAAAATGATATAGTTATGCAACAGAATTGAGACTTTGATTTAATGTAAGTTGCAAAGAGAGTTCATCAAACTTAAAATAATTAAATTTATCTCTCAGCATAGCTAACTTAGATAATAGAATTAAAAGAATTACTTCCGAGAACTAGTCTTTGGTCTAGTGGCTAAAGCACATGGGGTTTCTATATAAGAGGTCATGAGTTCGAAACTCATATGGAGGAAATCTTTTGTTATAATAACAAATGTATTATTAAATAGTTGGGTGGCTTGACCTCCAACTTTACTAAAAAAAAAAAAGAATTACTTCCGAACACCCGGCAGATCTAATTTCTAATTGAGGATTAAGCCATGAGAACTAGACTTTGACATCATTAAACTGCTATGATATACAGGTACGGAGTCAGACTTTCAGACTATAGGTGTTAAATGTGAATGAGAGTCAAACGTATAAAAAAAAAATTCTACTACAAATGAAGGTCATGTCATCTTATCTATAATATTTTAGTTTGAACTAAATTAAAAAAAAAAAAAAGTACAAGTACAAAAAAAATGAATGGAGGTTAATTGACACCATTAATTGAATATAGATTCGCCCCTGATGATATATTAAAAATTAAATATAATCTATTGTGGGAAATAATGGTACACTAGAATTTCTTTTGAAAAAAATAAAAAATAAATAACTAAATTATCAGAAACTAGATGGATTGCTTTAATTTGATTATCAAAGAAAAAAAATTAATTCACCGTATTTTCGTTAATTTATTTTTTAATTTCCCAAAATAAATTTAAAATTGGCTTTTTTTTTTTTTTAAAGAAATAGCCGTAGTAATTGATTATTTACAAAATGATGATGGTACAACGTGGAATTAAAGTGGGGTCCACACCAATATGGAGCTCCCTGTGGATCAATGATAAACAGATCAAGTAGTGGGGTCATTTTCGACATTTTACGTTACTGTGACGTGGCCGGCTTCTCATATTGTTTGTATGAAGGACCAAACAACTTTTCTCGTGTTAGCATGAATTTTTGTACGATAGTGGTAAAATAGTGCCGACTAATACGGGGTGATTTTAATCTCGTATTATGTGAGTCGTGATTAAGTAAATAGTTACATATATTGTGTTGTATTATGATTACAATATTTAGTGGTAGTCACGGTATACAAATGGTCATGACACACGAGTCACGACGTGTCCAAACGTGTCGTGTCTAATTGTGACTGATAGCGTTTAACTATTTTTTTCATAATTTAAGTTAGTTTATTTAAAATTCACCATTTGATCAAGATCGAACAGTCCTGATTATAGTAACTCGCGTGATCCCATGATGTGTGGTTACCAGATCTTTCGCGTGATGCGATGTGACGTGCCAAATTTTAAAAAAATGACCACATAATACGAATGACACGTGAATCATAACACGTAACCGTCACACGTTCCATACCGTAACTGTACCGTTGCGTGACAAAGTTGGCTCCATCGTATAATTTTTCCAACTCAGCGCAAGGAACAAGTTTACTTCCCCAAAAGCATTCAATAGTTATCCCAGAGAAGTAACAAATTTAAGCTCTGTTCAAAATTAATGAGGACAAGTAGTATATTTTCCCTCATCTTAAAATTTAGATTAGTTTAAAATTGATGTATGTAAACAGTACATTATTTTTTTGGACAATTTATGAAAAGTCAAGTGAACAAGGGCACCAGACTCTCCATGCCCATGTTTGGTTGTAACTTGAGTGATTTATTCCTCTTTCAAAAACAAGACTAATTTACGGTGACTTGAGATGCAATAAATTTGAAGTTAAGGCTAAGTTAAATCATTCTTCAGGTGGGTTAAATTATTTTATCTATGAGGTCCATTGTCATGATATATAGAGAAGATTTAATTTATTTTTCGGTTACTCTCTCTTTATTAAGACGGGCTTTTAAGTCACGACTTAGATAACAAATTTTATGAATAACTTAAATCATCTTAATTTAGCGTAAACAATTTAATTCTCCTTTAATTTGAAGAAATAATCAGAAATAAGCAAATAACCTTGAAAGTTACATTGGTCCATGATATTTCATCAACGATTTAAAATTTGTTAGTATTATAGTTGAGCTAGTTATATGTGAACAATGGTACAATATGATAGAAGTAGATATAAATCATTAGGAAAGTATAATACAGTGAAATTTTCATCTTCGATTCTAGGAGAATTTTTATGCAGGCCTTTCATTTACTTTTCTCTTCTATAGAAGCTTCATTTTCTCATAATATTTTTGTTTTTGTTTTTGTTCTCATTCTTCTTCTGGTGACTAATTACGATCAACCTTTGATCATAAAGATAAATCTTGGTTCTATTCCATCTTTACAACAAATTTAGTAATAAACATAACAACTCTATTATTTCGATGGAAAAAGGACCTAGAATTAGCAAACGAACAGTTTCAAATTCTTATATATCTTATACCATATATATGAGTGAAATTTAGAGCAAATGCGAAAATGATTACATTTCTAAGAAAAACAAGAAAACTTAGACCCAATAAGACTATTTTTTTTTTTTTTGATAAAGAGTGCTACTCACTATTTAATATTCAAAAAAAAAAAATGTTCTTTTCGAATTTCAAGTTTCTTTCATATGGCTATCATTGATTTTTTTTTTAAAATATACGACAACGTTGAATACGTCAAAAGGGAACCATTAGCACTAAGATTAATTAATGGACTTAGCCTAATTAAAAAAATAATAATATGTATTCAAGAAAAAAAATATATAATTTTTAAGTTCAAATAAATACTATCAAATAGTTGAAATAAATATTATCAAATAGATGCATTTAAAAATATATATATGTGTAGAAACTTTTATAGATGATCACATATTTTGTACATTTAATGAAGCATATATCGTACATTTAATGGATATTTAGTTATTTACTAATAAAAAATATATTATTTCAGTCATAGGATTAAATTTGACGATAAATAATTATTAAAGTTGAAATAAAACAAATACCATGCATCAAGTATATGCAATTCAACTTCAAGTGATAGCTAGGTCACAGCAGTGAGATGTTATATGTGTAACACCATGTATATTTCAAATTACCAAATAGTTGGTGTCTGTAGTAGGACAGAAATTACCAAATAGAGATTGTATGAAATTGGTTGGCTTTGTTTTAACAATAGTTTGGAGTATGCCAATGGATAAACTAGTTGGTTTGTTCAATCAGTGCCTATTATCTCACATGACAAGTCTGTAAACTTATATTTGTGACAAATAATCAATATTAAAATTCCTTGGCAATATATGTAGTAGTGTTTGTGCTGATACGTTACCGATATCTTTTGTTGGTACCGGCTGAGTATGTTAAAATAGGTTTAAAACTTGGTTTACCAATCTTTCAAAAAAAAAGATTATAAATCTCAATTTTTAGTGCGTCTGCCCATATCCCCAAAATCAATCAAAATTAGCTTGAGATTGTGATAAACTGACAATCATGTTGCATACTAGGCGGTACCAATCTTGCTATAGAGTATATATTAAATATTTTTACTAAATTGATATTCTTATAATCTTGTTGGATGTCGCAGATTTGACATTCAATAAAAAAAATATCTTGTGAACATATTGTTTGATCTCATAACTTTTATCACAAAATATATAAGTGAGGCTATGGTACTGTGCTATGGGAAAAAATAGCTACGGTACTGTGCATAGCGCATACTGATCTACACATAGTGCATACCGGTCTATATTACATATCAATATTTTTATTTTATAGTTCAAACAGTCGATATGAATTATTCAATATGATTCCCATATAAAGATATACCTGCAACCTAATTTTACATTTTTCATAATAGTTTTACTAACTTTTTAAATAGGTATAAAATTACTATTTATAATTGGTCAAAATCTTTAAATCATGATTTTCTACCTAAAAAAAATTAGTTCAATTTTTAAAAAAAAATACAAAATTTGATCTTTATGTTAATATTAATATAGAGATTGTGTTAAATAGTTCAGATCAATTTGTTTGATCTTTACAAATAAAAATATCGATCAAATACATATCAATTTGCGCTAAACATAGGACCGTAGCCTCACCCAAAACTCAAAATTATATATATTTTCATTAAAAATTTTCTGCTTATTTGTTGGAGTCTTGGAAAGAGATGTAAAATGGCATTTGACATTGAATCTCCTGACAAGTTGGTTTGGTGGTCCAAGAAATTGAAAGGTTCTATTTACCACTGCTTTTGGCATCCATCCGAGGCTTGCTTTAGCATGGTTGTCCATGTCTATTGCTATCTTTGTTGTATTACCATTACATTGTCTGGTTTAGGTTGTTGTGCTTTTTATATGTAAGACTTCTAGTTTTACCCTTCTTGATTTATTCATTTATTGACACCACATTGTGATATATATCTTACCAATTAGCTTTCCTTTGTGGTGAGATTAGAATGCACTAGAAATGGCTCTATCACATTTATCTTCTCTGCTTTTTTTTTTTGCTTTTTCATATTTACTTATTTGCTTTCACATCAGTTTTTCTGAGCTAGCTATGTGTCTGTGTCAATTTTATATTAGAATCTTAAGGAAAAAGTAGCCAAAAAAAAAAAAAAGAAAAAGGAAACACCATGTTATAAGGGTCAGTAGATTTTTTTTTTTCAATTTAAAAGATTAAATTTCAGAAGGTGAATAAAAGAAATGAGAAGAGTTCGTTTTTTTTTCTAATTGATATGTTTTAATTGAAGGGTGATGAACTTTAACTAGAAAGTAGATCCTTATATTTTTGTATCATCTGTGTATTGTTTCATATTTTAATGCACCTAATTCCCTTTAATGGTGGATGTACAGTATATAAACATATATTAATTATTAAATCCTTTCTAAGAACAGACTGATAAACTACTTGATTATGCAATCAAGTGGCCACCGTCAAATAATAGCAAACCACCAACTACTGATTGTGGGCTCCTAATTAATACCTTTCTCAGGTCAATTTATGGCTTTAATTATTACATTTGTTTTGTTTAAACTGCTAAAAGTCTAAATCTGTAATAAAATAGTACAGAAGATAGAAAAATATTACTCTTTCCCTCTGCAAAATAACGAAAAAAAAAATATATATATACTGGACTGAGTAAAGATATTGACAATGTTGATTTGACTTCATACAATGCATTAGCGATATAATTGTGTATTTTGTCTTTAAAGTTGTGCGTTCGTGAAATCAAACTAACTCTGTTAATATCTTTACCCATACATAATTACATACTATAAGCTCTGGGACGCTTGGTGGAACTGAGAAAATTTAAAGAGATTAAAATTTAGTGTCAAAGACGGATTTAAAAAATAAAAAATGAAGGAACGGTTGAATTATTATTATTATTATTATAGTACAATTTTTAATTTACTAGGGGGGCAAATAATATTTGTACTTGGAAATTATATGATTTGAAAAAACGAACAGAATTTCCTAACTCATAGGGGACCTGACCCATTTGATTCGGAGTTGAATATCCGATTTGTGTTTTAAAGTCAATGATTCAGAATCGAAAGTCGATCGACCTGATTTGGATACTTAACCTAATAACTTTAAATAGAGTAGTTCCAAATTCAAATTGATTCAGATCGACTCGAGCTGATATGAACTTTACTAACAGTACTCCAAAATAAGATTTATTTAGATAGAAATTTGAAAAACAAAAAAAAAAAGAGTAAAGATTGGAGGTCTAAGTCATCCAACTACTAAATATTCACAGCGGATTATTTCATCTGAGTTTTGAACATGCGACCTCTAACACGAAAAATAATACTTTTGCCTCTAGATCAAAAGTTGATTCTCAATTTTAAAAAAAAAAAAAAAAATCTAAATATTTCAAAATCAAATTTTATCTAAATACAATTAATGTAATCAGAAAACAATTCGAGACAGACTAATTACCCATCTGAACTTGTCCAACTAAAAGCCGAATACCTCTAAACTTCAAACACTCTTACCTAATATAATCTGAACTCGAATAATCTAAAATCCAACCCAAATCATTGGATGTGAACGATGATCTTAACCAACACGACTCATTGAAATCCGACTCCAGCATGCTTAGTTAGGGGCTGAGCCATAATAATTAATAGGGTGGGACTTGAGAACTAGTCTAATTTGGTATAGTGGCAAAGGCAATGCCATCTGTGTGAGAGATCACAAGTTTGAAATCTAGATGAGAGAATTATTTATGAATGTTAAATAGTTAGGTGGCTTGACTTTCAACATTTACTAAAAAAAAAAAAAAATTAGTAAATTGGAACTAAAGTATGAAAATAAAAACATATTTTGAGAATAAAAAAAATCAGAACTAGGCATAATTTTATAATTTATAAAGCTTCAGAATATTTCTATAATTTTATTTTAAAAACACATAAAAATAAAAAAAAGCATAATTAAAAAAAGATTGAATTAGGGAGGGCAAGTTGGCTCTGCCCCTACGTCTAGTTGTCATCTCTAGTAAATCTAAAAAGCAATAATTTTGTATGATATAAAATTTCTGAGCTGTGCAGGGTTAGAAGTGTAAACTTTTCCTATTATAAGACCTAGGTTGTAATTGATGTGACTTAGCTAATCCTCTTGATTAGTATTTAGTAACGTACTAGTTGCCAGGAAGAACTCACAACAGACAGTGTCAATTGTTTACTAAAATATATAAAGGTCTATTTTGGAGGCTTTTTTTGGCGTTGATCCTCACATGGTATATGTCTCTTTGTGCATGTTACTAGGGTTTTGTTGCTCCATTCTTGCTTTCATGATCTGCTGTCTTTTTATTTCACCACAATCCTTTAGTTTTATTAATTTATCCTTAGCTTGTAAGTTAGGTATTTTTAAAATATAGCTCATAAGAAATTGATGGATTACAAAATTCAAAGCTCCATGTTGCAGGTCGGATAGATGTTTCTTTATCCCTTCCTTGTTTAAATTAAAATTGATGCTAATATTAATTATAAACTTAGGTCATGTTATGTCAACCCAACTTGTGCTTCGTCGCCATATCAAAATTAAAACAATACTTCCCGTTATATTAAACCAGACATGATATGGATAGAGAGTTTTTTTTCTTTTCTCTCTCTCTCCCTTTGGAAGATCGCCTCTTATTCACATCTTCAATATATGATATATGCCATTTGATGTTAATGAAACTATTTTAAGCAATTAATTATTCTATATAAAACCAATAATGTAAATTCACATCTTTAAATTGGCAACTTTGACTACCATTTATTTTGTCAACTAAAAACTACAAATAAGAATAGGCAATTAATTAGGCAATCATGAGGCATGAGCTGAGTCATGAGTGCTAAATCCACCTCTCTCTTTTTCATTTTGTAATATTAAAATTTCTAGATTAGAACTCCTACTCGGATGGAAACTAAAGTTTCAAATCACTCATATAATATGCATTGATTTGGAGCCTATATGGAGAGTTGGAGACCAAAGTTGGTGTGTTAAAACTATTATACATAAAATAATACGATAAAGTACAAATGAGAACATGCATGGCCATGATCATGTGTAGATCAAGGCCTTCTCCTGAACTTACAAACATATATTAGTTCATGTCGGCTATAATTCTCTTCTTAGTACTATATCTACCCCAATTTAGAAGTCTTCAACTGCAAGAAATGGTAATTATAATGATTTTATAACTTGAGAAAGAGACTACAAAGATATTGACATAGCTATTTTGTCTTTGCAACACACAACTATAGAAGACAAAATGAAAAATAATACGATTGGTACATCTGATCATTGTATTAAAATTCGATCTATGCGGCTGCATATTCGTATTCAGTTGCAATTCAAATACAAAATATGTATTCGATCAAATATGCAGTTTTGCATTTCGGCCGCATATTACCACATACTTGTTTGTATGATACCGCATCTCTCTCTCTCTCTATCTATCTGTCTATCTATATATATATATATATATATATATATATATATATATTGAAGAGGAGGGATCAAGTTACAACAAATTTGAGTTATAACAACAGTTTTTTTCATTTTCAAAGTCCAAATCGTCGATCCAAACTGTTCAACATGATTATCTAAATAAAATATGCTTCCTGATCAAATTTTATATATATATATTTTTTTACTATTTATTAAGATGGATACAAAATTCAATGGTCTGAATTTGACTAGTTTTTGTAAAATACTTAATAAATAGTAAAAAAAAAATTCAAAAAAAAAATGTAAAATTTGATCTGGAAGCACATTTTATTTAGATAATCATGTTGAACGATTTGGACCTTGAAAATAAAATAAACCGTTGTTGTAACTTTGTTGTAACTCAAATTTGTTGTAACTTGATCCCTCCTCATATATGAATTCTCATTTAAAATCTTCATATATAAGTCCGCATACCGCATAAAAACTGCATTTAAAAATATTGCATCTAGTAATTCTTTAAATATCTTTACCCTATTTAAGTGACACATCTTATAATTCCCAAACTAAAATGTGTGAAGAAAAATGAAGTGAATAAATGGCAAAATAAAACATAAATAAAATATTAATAGATCCTTGGTAGTAATTAGATTAGCCGGAATACCTAATGCATTAAGGCAGACCCAATAACTAAAATAGAATAAACCTATTTTACAGCAAACAGGCACATGACAAAAATATATAGTTTAGAAACTTCCCTAGGATTCCTTCCTACAACCTACATTGAGTAGTCCTTTAAATTATTAAAGAAAAAAAAAAACAATTACCTTGCAATTTCCAATTTATTTTACCTTCAAAAATTGTTCTTATCAATTTTAAGACCAACTGACAAACGCTTGAGACAAAACTAAATATGATAGGAGAGTCTGGGTCGATTTTTTCCCAAGGGATAAATAAGTTTTTTTTCAACAAATTTAAATTATTGTACCAGAAAAATAATATTTAGTTAAAGGTTACAAGTGTTTCAAGTTAAATATCCACCACAAAAAAAATATCTTTATCACAAAACTAAAAGACGGGAACGACACAATATGTCGTTTTCCAATTTTTTTTTGGGTATGTCAAAAGTTGACTTTAAGATAAAGAAATCGGTTAACCTCCATGAACAATATTTTTTTCTTAGCAAATATAATTCAGTTGGCAAAAAATTGTGATCATTTGAAAAATTAATTATTAGGCTATAGTTCTTCCAAAAATATTACTCCACCTTGCAATAGAATATGGATAAAAAAAAAATCAAAATCTACGGGTGGGCAGGATAGAACCCAAATGAAAAAATTGACTAGTGAAAATTCTCGTGTGATGAATTGAATTCTTGGATCAGTTGAACTCCAGTATTGGTATTGATAACAAAATCTATCAAAGTGCAATCGGTATGCGGATATCTTTAGAGTAAAATATTATAAATAGTGCACTATCTGAATCTGTAAAATGAGATATGATATCTGAGTCGTTCGCTTCAATCTAGCATGAATTTCATAACAAACCCTTCCATTGTTTAAATAGACACCTGATCAAATTTTATTCAGCCACAAGTATTTTACCTTCTCAAATAATATCGGATATGAACTTAATTCTGACACCGTTTACTGTTCACCTCACCATACAGGCCCTGGAAACGTTTAAAAAAAAATAAAGGACGATGATTCTGCACTGGTAAGTGGTATCTACTAGCTAGGCGTTTGCCTCTTTGACCATTTGCTTGACTGTGTTAATTTTGTCTTTGTTAGACTTGGAAAGTTTTGAGTTTGATACAAATTTGACTCTCTATTTGGCGATTGTTTCAGCACTGACGGAGGTTTTTGGAATTAATGATTTGGGTAAACCACCTAACATTTTTTAATATTTACAAGTCATTTTCTGTTGAATTTTTAAATCTGAAATCACCTAATATTTTTCAATATTTACAAAACATTTGCTGCTAGATTATAAATCTGAAATCTATCACGTTAAAGTATACTTGAGTAATGCTACGGTATTACGCATGGCGCATATTAATCAGCATTATAGATCAATATCTTCATTTTTGAATTCCCAATCGTCAATATGAACCGTTCAACATTTTGTTCAAATAAAAATATGTGTAAATCATATTTTTATATTTTTCAAAATATTTTTATTATTTTTTAGATAGATAGAATATCATGTGATTTTAAAGATTTTACACCATTTCAAAATAGTGATTTTCTATCTATCTAAAAAATAGTAAAAATCTAAAAATTTAGTTCGTAAATATATTTTCATAAAAATAGTAAAAATCTAAAAATTTAGTTCGTAAATATATTTTCATATAGAAATTATATTGAAAAATTATTGATCAACGGTACAAACCAATCAATGCATAGTGCCATAGTTTCACTCGCCATTAAGTTGGATTTTTTTTTTTATAAATAGAGCTCATAAAAAAAAAAAATTAACTAAAGGAGACTCATGCTTCCGGAATCTTCAAAAATAGCCTCCACCAGTTCCCCAAACCGGTGTAGGTATTTTTTCACCCGGATGATTCGTTTTTCCACCAGATTATGGCATAGCCATAGAAGATCTGCAGACAAGGCTCCACCGGTTCGGGGAATCAGTCGAGGTGGGAATTATTTTTTTCTCCACGCGAATATGATTAGCTCCTGAGAGATCGGTGAAGGCATTTTTTGGAGCTCCACCGGCTCTATGGTCCGGTGTAGGTCATTTTTGGTGTAATCGTGCGTGTAGCCGCTTTCGGGTGGAAAAATGCCTCCGCCAATTTGAGAAACCGGTGTAGCTATGTCCTTTCAACCTACACCGGTTTGGAGAACCGGTAGAAGCTATTTTTGAAGCTTCTGTAGACACGAGTCTCCTTTGGTTAATTTTGTTTTAATGAATTCTATTTAAAAAAAAAAAAATTATCTCTAGATCAAAAGGTAATTCTCCAGCCGTGACGGTGGTATTATCAAGGATGATTTCAGGTGTCAAACAAGAGAATTTTAAAATGCTTTTAAGATATAATATAATCAAAGCATCCAAATAACTTATTCTATTATACTTCGAATCCTTATTACTTCACCAACTACCATAATAATACATGATTAGTAACTACTATCTTTTTATTAATTAACATTAATCCATGTAATCACTATACCTCATTTTTATATCACCAAATACCAACAAATTTCACTTGCTAAATGCACAATTAAGTCTTAATTTGCACACAAATTTGAAAATTTACAACCTTAATTGCCATAAAATTATTTAAAATTTTAAAATCTGGTAAATAAAATGTAATATATACTTTATAACCAATAATATACATGAAAAATAACAGAAGTTTATACAAGTTTCACCGTTTATGAAATGACATAAAAATTTACAACTGTGAACTGTCCCGGTTTTAATGATTTGATAAACATCAAATAACAATTAAGTTAAATAAAAAACAACAACTAGGGGTGCAAACAGAGCAGATAATGCTAATACCATATCCATATCCGTTTTTCAACAAGCGGATACGGATACAGATAGTAAACGGATATCAAAATTGAAAACCATATCTGTCTTAAACGGATACGGATACAAAACGGATAATCCACAGATACGGATTCGAATACGAATATGAAGCGGATAATTGTCGGATATTGAGTAATTGTACTAAATTTCATAATTTTAATTACCTAATTTGAATACCTAAATTGACAAAATTTAATAGACTTTTTAAATTTGCATAGTGATAATTATGCATGACTAATTGCTTATTGGTTCAGAGAACCAATCCATTATCCTAATAGATTATATGATTTTTTTACCAAAATTCTTAGACTTAAACGAATATGTATATTTTTTTGGAAATTTCACAAGAGTGAAATGAGTTGAAAGCTGTTGAAAGATTAAATTTCGGATCCGGATATATACGGATATCCGCTCCGTTTATATCCTCACGGAATTATTTGTATCCGTATTATTTTTCCATATGCTAAAATTATCCGTATCTATATCCGTTTAATCCGGATACGGATAATAGGTGGATTCGGAGCGGATTATCCACGGATAATCCGTATCTGTTTATACCCCTAACAACAACCGATAGACAAGGAAAGTAACATGCCAATAATTTTTTTCTACGTTTTAATATATTTTTTGGCATGATCTACAAACACTGTTGTTAAAGTTTTAAAATAAACAGTTGTCAGGAGATCTTAACACAGTTAATAGTTAAATACCAACTTTGCAATCTTACGAGACCGGAATAACGAAATATAAACAGTACAGATCGACCATATATAGATCTTGCATCTTAGTATTATACTATTATATGATAATAAATGAGTACCTTATCCTGTAGCTCTAATTTCTGTAGAGCCCTCCAAAAGTAGCTTCTTTTTGAAAGGTGCATGAAACAATTGAACATTAAACTGAGTCCTGTTCCATTGAATTAAGTAATGATAATGGGCATTTCATTTTGTATGAAATTTCAAGTACAATTTCAAAGAATTATCAACAAAATCAATTGCAAAAGTTATCATTTCAAGCAATAAATGATGAATCCAGATGAACTCAGAAAAGGATGCAATGCAGATTTTCAGAGAAAACAACAGAAATGGCGAGATTTTATATAACAGGAATTAAAAAGAACATTACTCTGATAGATTAGAAACAGAGTAACAGAAAAGCTACTACATGCTCTTCTCAGACATTCTACACTATCAAGTTCACCCCTACTCAAAATTTACAGACATGTTTCTCTGCTAAAACAAGCACCTTTTGAGTAGAACTCTGAATTATACAACACAACCAATTAGGATCCCCAAGAAAAGATAAAACAACATCTAGTTCACAACAAATTACTTGAAATATTTTCCATTTATCCCCAAAACCCAACAATTAATTAACTTACGTGGCTCCAAGTTGCAAATAAATGGCAATCAACAACCCTTCCATGCCGTAATCGAGACAAGTTCGCTGTGATGCCAAGACAACATGAGAGAACCCTGTCTCCTGTCCACATGAAATCCCTTCACTTGCACCCTCTTGGCAAGACATTCAGCTTGAGCCTCGGCCATATTGCTAAACGGCACCGGCGTGTACCCAGCCGAAGCAAACAATGTTCTCCATGGCATCATCTTGGCACCCATGCGGTGCCGCCCGACCACTGATCCCTCAATCCTTGGAAGGAGCACAAACTGCTCAATCTTGTTTGTTGTCTCCGTGTTGGGTCCCACCGAGTCTAGTGAGTCAAGAAGGGACACATATGATTGAAAGGCATGATAGAAGTAGGGCGAGAAGGGGAGGTCTCCTCGGTCACAACCATGGACGATCGAGATCAAAATACGGGGGCGTAATTGTTTAACAAGCTGAAGAAGAGTTGGGAAGGAAGGTCCATAGACAGAGCTCACCGGGAGGTTCACGGCAATGGCCTCACTGTTGCCTCCCATGGTAAGGAGCTCTGATGGGTCAAATGACTCAAGGCTTAAGATATTAAATTCAAACGGTATGTTGACGTCATTCGCAAACTGACAAAGGTTATCTCGAATTAAGTGTAGCTCGAGCAAATGGTGAGACGAAGAAGTCACAAAGGCAGTCACTTTAAGCACAGTTGTGTTACCAGTACCAGTTGGGGAGCATCGCCTCTGAGCAATTTCTTGCATGAATGACGACCACTGGCCTCCAATTCCAATGTCAAAATCAATGATGTGGATTCGGTCAGCAGCACCCAGCTCGTCCAACAATGCTTGCACCGAGGTGAAATTGATGAAGTGAAGAACTGGGGAAAGCTCGTTGAATGCCTTGTGGGCACCGAGCTTCACTGCAACATCATATGGGGATTTCACTGGAGTGGAGGAGGCCGAGGCCAAACCAGATAGGATCTGGTTGAGTGCTTCCTTGAAGTAGAAGGAGGCACGGAGGAGGGGCTTCCCGGCAGGAACCGGAAGCTGGTGATTGAGCCGCGCCAATATCCCACGCGCGCCAGAGGCATTACCAGTCTCTACCATTTTTGCCACCTCTAGTAGCTGTTCCACTAGAGGCGGTGGCACCTGGTTTTCTGTCTCGGCTTTTGGTTTCATGAGCATAGTTCTCGGCTGAGAAGGGATTTGCAGGGAAGGTGCAAAGATTTGGGCTTGCTGAGAGGGCAACATTTGATTCCCCCTTAAAAAGAGCTCCGGGCCCAGGCCAGCCATGGGATAGGGCCTCTTCGCTTGCGAGGGCAAGAATAACGACTGGTTTGCCATCGACTGCTGGAGATCTGCTTGCATGGGAAGGAAGAACGACGGGTTCTCTCCAACTTGATGTTGCTGCTGGTTCATGAGCAGGTTTGGCAAAGGCGTCAAGAGAACGGGCTTCTCTTCCTCTGGTGCTTCCTGCAAGAACAGACCCGGCAGACGAACAAGTGGAGGTGGTAGTTGCATCGGGTCGCCGACCAGTTCAGGTGTATCCACCAACCCAAACACCATTCCCGCATTGCCACTGCTGTTGCTGGTGGTATTGCTGTTCCCATCAAACCCAAGCTGTAGAGGTTTTCCAGCCGGGTCCTCAGCTTCACCCATGATCCAGCGCAAGAAGCTTTGTTCCTGGGGTCCAGAGGAGGCCGTAGGGGCTGCTGCGTCAGAGAGCATGGCCTCCCATTCGGGACCCATCTCAGCAGCGCCTGGAGGGAGTGGGTGGAGGTCAGAGAGAGCCCACTCGTCCTTCCCTCGAGCGGTGTTGCTGGGCTGGGCCGATTCGGGCCATTCGTGGGTGTGGTCAGAGACAGTCGCCACACCACCGCACCCGAGGGAAGACGAAGAGGTGGGTGGGCTAGGACTGCTCGTATGATGATCCAGTACCGACCTGGGTTCGATCCCTTCTCCAACACACCCGAATTTCTGGCGCTTCGCGAAGGCGGCTGGTTCTTCTTCCTCCACTGGTAAAATTGCCGCAGCTGCTGCTTGTAGCTGTAGCCCCCCTCTGTGCAGCGGTGCAGCGAAGGGCATCCCTCTCATCTATTTCCCTAACTACCTCCTCATGCAAGGGGATTTGCCTTTCCAATCTCTTCTCTTGGGAGAGAGCTGGTTGCTTAGTAATTTGTTATTCTTGTTCTTTTTTTCTTCTCTTGTGTGGGTGTGGGGTTTCGGTGGGAGAGAAGAAAGGTGGGGGCAGATGGGATGGGGAAGCTTAGGAGTACCCAGGACTCTTTGAATTCATATCACCTAGGGTACTTTAAAATTTGAGTTTATGTCCAGACTATACAGATCTTTTCTGGCACGAATGATTAAGGTGCCACATCGGACCGGTTTGACCCGGATCGTAATCGAACGGTCTAGATCTAAAAATAAAATTTTAGTTACTTCAGAGGTACCGTAGTCGAACTCTTCTCTTTCATTCTTTCTGCAATTTCTCCCTCACTGCTCCTCAAAAATAAAATAAAAAATTCTCCTCTCTCTCTCTCTCTCTCTCTCTATGATGCGTGCAACATAAAAAAAGTAATAAAGCGGCCATTCCCGCTTCTTAACTTTCTCTCTGAGTAGCCTCTATATATCTAATAATTAATAAATACTTCACTTTATTTTTTTTCCTTCCTGCATTGTTTTTTTCATCTTGCTTGACTCCATGTGGCCAGTACAAATTAGTCATGTTCGTGTCTCTGATTATATGACCAACTAAATTGATTTAATTGCCATTATTATTGGAAGAATTTACTTTTCTTAAACAGTAAATCAACAACATTCCATTGCCGAGTGGCCACAAAGAATCTCTTTATCTATTCCTTCTATGCAAGGCTTCGGTTCGAACCAATAACAATCAGCTTGAGATATCTGTGAGATCGGGACCGCGCGTTGAACCGGCTCTGTAGAGGCTATAAAAAATTGGGAAGAATTTTATATATACTGTCTATATCTTAAAAAAAATTATGTAATTTTTCTTTTAAAATTCACAATGTTATATGTGCCTTTCTCAATTTTAATAATTCAGAAATTTATTCAATTTATCTTTTTTATTATACTCATTTTAAATTTATTACTTTTATTCTATTTTTAAATTAAAAAAGTAAATATAAGAGAGGATCGCATATTTTGTGCGGACAAATAGTTCAATTATAAAAGAGGATGGCTGAGCAATACCAGGTGTCACTTCTGTGATCAAGAAGAGGCCAAACCATTTATTTATACTGTGCTATTTTGTTAGGCACATTTGGTTTTGGACGAGGGATTCTCAGAATTTGATTAGTTTACGAGGATCAATTCAGGATATTATGAACCTTCCTTATTCTTTAATTAGTGTTTTGGCCTTGTCAGTTTAGAAACAAAGGAACCCAATCTGTTTTGAGCATCAACACTGTAACACTGGTAAAAATGTTATACTGACAATTATTAACTTGATGCGTTTTTGGACAGATGCAGCAGCTGGAGAAGACCAACCTCACTTGAAGGGAAGAGAATCTGCTCATTTTCTTAAAGAAAATGAGCACCCTTTTATTCTCAATCTAGATCATTCAAAATCCATCGTACGGTCTCAATTAAATATGAATCATTTTAATAGATTAAATTGATTTGAAAATAAAAAATAATTGAGGCCGTACGATAGATTTTGAACGATCTAGATTTAAAAATAGAAGAGTACTCTTTTTTCTTTAGAAAAGGAGCCGATTCTGATCCCACTTGAAGAGGTGGATGCCCGAGGACGCTGTTCCCATTCCTCTTCAGGTCTGAAACCCCAAAACTAGAGGGGCAAATGATGCAGCAGCCAGAAGATGAAGGAACTTAGGAACAAAACTACTTTTACTTACTATTAATTGTAATTGGACTGTCTGTTCTATTTTGGTTTTATTGAACTGTATTTTGAGTTAATATGTGGTGGATTATTAAAACTCGAATGGTAGGTAGTGAAGGATTGACTACTAGGAGAATGATCATGATTAGACATACATCGGGATGAGAAACATTAGTAATTTGTAATTTACATGTTTTAATCAATGAAACGGGTCTAGTAATCTAATTATCAAAAAAATAATTCATTTATCTAATTATCATGCATAAACTGTGACATATAAACATATGGTAGTGTGCGTCATTGGTAGGAATTAGAAGGATAAAATGGTATATATGAGGACAGACTTTTAGATCATGTTCGGATGCTTTCTAGTAATGGAATGGGAATAGGATTTGAACTGATTTTTACTGGGGTCGTTCAACAACAAAATATTAAGAGTGAAGGATTAAGAGCTTAAGGAGCGCTAAGGAATCGATGTTCGATTGTCTTAATCCGTGGGTGAAGGATTAAGTGCTTAAGGAAGGGGGAGGGGTGTCTTTTAGAGGATTAAGATCCGGGCAAAAGGAGGCTAAAGGAGGTAATCTTAATCTGCGCTAAGGAATCGGTGTTCGGCAGGATTAAGTTGCTAAGGAAGCTAAAGAAAACATATTAAGTCTTAAAGAGACTTAATCCTCTCCAACCGAACAACACCACTGTGTTTGTGGAAAAACAAAATTCAGTTCATTTGATTTTCATCTGAATTTTTATTTTTTCACAGGTATAGTAAGCTAGCCGAACAGGTCCTTTTAGACAATCTTCCTTGTATAAGTATATATATATATATATATATATTTTTTTTATTGAAAAAGTAGTAAATTGATAAATATGTGAGTTTTTTAAATTTAGAAAGGTAAATATAATGTTATGAAATTTAAAAGGAGTAATAGGTAATTTAATGTTTCTTTTTCGAAGGAGATACATAATTGCCCTTGAGAAGTTAAGTATAAAAAAAAATTACCGCAAATAAAACTATTGTGATCAGAACGTTATCGTGTATTGTGTATTATAATAATTTGTTAGAAAAAAAAAAAGATGAGATGGCTCGATACATCACGTCAATTTAGTTCAGCCATAATAGGTTATGTGATCATAATAACACAGAAGTTATAACATTATTTATTTCAAACAACAATAGAAATTTCAACCATAATCTATTATCGTACACAAACTTTTTTTATAACGTTGTTATTTGTTAATAATTGTTTATTTTTCACAGTTTCAATGAATATTTTTTCTCAAACAAATTTGAAATTTGAAAACAATAGTTAAACGTGATTGAATGTGTCTAATATATCGACGTGCCAATTACATCATATTTTATCATAGCATAACTAATACAGTGTTGTTATTCATGTGTCGTGATCACTTTATGCGATTTTGGTCGCAACATGACTGTACACGTGACCGAATCACAACACGACACAACATGACTTTACATCCCTTTACATCTTATTTGGATGGAGAGTGCATGAAGGGAATGGAATGGAATAGAAATGAAGATTAACATATTTAATCTCTTTGTGTTTGGATGATTGATGAGAGAAAATAAATTTAACTTTTCTTTCCATCTTATTTCTTGTTTGATTGATTAAAATTTAGCAGGTTAATGATAAATTTAGTGACTGTTATAGGTTTGTGATAAAGAAACTTAGATGAGAATTATATAAGAAAAATATAGGGTTGGATATTTGTATTATTTTTCGAAAACATTCGCAACAAAATTTCTCTCCATATGTTACATCTCAAATTGGAAGGAAAATCGATTATATTGATTATAATCATACAAAGTTAATCCCTTCACTTTTTGTACCTTTCATCTCTCACATAATTTTGTCAACCAAACACAATTCGAGAGAAATATTTATTTTCTTTCCATTTCCTCCCTTCCTCTACTCTCCATCAAAACAAGGTGTAATTGGAAATGGTTTGTATGTAGTATTTCTCTATACAATAAGAATTGGTATGAAACTCACCACATCAGCCTCTATTTTTTAAGTAATGATTAGAGATCAACTATTTAATATTCACATCAATTTTTATTTTTCAAACATGTGACATTTCACACGGAAGATATTATCTTTTATGTGTTTCTTTTTGCTAAAAGTATTTTGAACACATCTTCTTTGGATCCCAAAATGTAGATATTTTAAAAGTGAAAACATACCACTAAATCACTGTAAACTAAATAACACCATTTTTTATGGAAAAACATATCATACATGTTTGACACCTTAAGGATAAAAGATTAAATTTTTAATCTTTGATAAAAAAAAATTGTATTTGGTAAATAGATAAGATTAAGAAAGAAGACTTAATAAATAAAATATACATTTTAATATACAATGACCAATTGTTCTTCATCTCTTCCTCTTCCTCTGAACTTCTTTCTCGAATCTCTTACTAAGTAAATTTCCACTAAATTTCATATAATTCCGAGTAAAGAACTATTAAATCCATCTTCTCTTTCTCCGATCTCCTCCTCTTCCTCTGAACTTCTACACTTAAAGAACTATTAAATAGAAAATCTTCATTAAATTTGACATTAAAAACAAAATAATCTCAATTTTTTTTTTATTAAATCCATCCACTGATACCGTGGCTCCTAATGCAGTTGAGGTACCATAGGTACCACTATTACAAGCTTCTTAAAAAAAATTGTAGAAATTTGAAACTCAAAACACACATGCAATTTTCAATTTAGTAAATGACAAGATGAAATTAAATACTCCTAATTTTTGTTAATAAACCATTCATCATCCAATCCTCTCGGGATTCAGATTTGAGAGAGTGGGTTTAAACAAAAATTCAGTTACTCAACCCGAGCCAAGTTATCTGAGGGTGTGCTCCACAAGAGGTGAGAGGAGGAGGAGGGGAGGTGAGAGAAGGGGTGACCGGATTGTCCAAACATGTTTACTTGCTTCACAACTTTAAATTTTAGAGGAGAGCCAAGGAGAAAGAAAGAGAACCAAGATACAAAAATGAATAGAGTTCATCTCCAATTTTTACACCCCGACTTGAAAGGTAGCTCTTTCTTTTACTCCTTCCATCCCATTCCCTCATCTTCCCTTCCCTTTGAATCTGTAGAGCACACTTTAAAAGAAGGAATGAAAATCCAAACTAAGAAACTAAAACTTTGAGATTCAGTTCATTTCAAAAAAATACTTTGAGATTCCGTAGAAAATAACTCCATTGATTGAATTTCAAAACAAAACAAAACTTGTTTGGTATTGCCTAATAATTTTTGAAGCTAAAGGAAAAAATACCTAGTTGAAGTGGGATGTCAATAGAGAGAATATCTCAAGAGAATATGTCTGTAGTGTCAAATTTATGATTTGATTATCAGAAAACTGTCAATCAATGATGAAAGGAGGTTGCAGTTTTTTCTCCCATGCAAACATGGGATTGGCTGGAGAAGAAGAAATGAAGAAAAAATTATAAAAGAAAAAGTGCTCTAAGGAGCTAACAATTACAAGAACATTATGGTTTGTAAAAATCAGCTGACGATGTCCTTTAAAGTGTGCTCCAAAAGAGGAGAGAGGAAAGGAGGAGAGGGGAGAGAAATGGTGATCCAAACTTATTTACTTGCTTCAAAACTTAAAATTTTGGAAGAGAGCCAAGAGAAAGTAAGGAGAATCAAGACACAAAAATGAATAAAATTCCCCTCCAATGTTTACATCTCAATTTGAAAGGTAGCTCTTTCCCTTACTCCTTGACTCTTTCTATCTCCTTCCCTACCCGATTCGCTGGATTCGTATCCTCTACATTAACTCAAAACTGAATCTTTTGAATTAATGCATCTGAACCATTGGGTCCACTTTAAAATTCGTACAGACTAGATCCGTACTAGTATTAAAGGACTCTCGTGTTAAAATTAGACGGTTGAATTGGTTCCATATAAAATCAGACAGCTGAGATGAATTAACTCAAAAAATTTCCATTTGAATTAATGCAGAGAATACATGTTCAATTCGCTGAGCGATCAGATTCATCTTAAGAATTTAATCTGACCCACCGAACATGTACATCAATCTCCAACTAATTAAACATTAATAGGCCAAAACTCATGTGCAGTCCCTTTATAATGAGCTACCCCGCAAATATAAAAAAAAAAAAAAAAAAAAACTACAAAATTTTTATAGCATCGTGGCAATTTCTAATTTAGTTCATAGATGTACATAGTTTCTTAAATTAGAAAATTTTCATATTAAAAAATAAATTTCTAATTGTCAGCAAGACACAATTTTCATTTTTATTCGCTGAAATCTGTATCACACTCATTCAACAAAATAAAAAATAAATAAAAATATTGCACAATATGCATCTCTATCGCACTACCGGAACTGAAAATCGCAACAAAAGATGGGTACACCGTAACAACACAAATTACAAATATTTAACCACGGAGAATAATGTGCATAT
Source organism: Carex cristatella (assembly GCA_024447775.1). Lineage (NCBI taxonomy): Eukaryota > Viridiplantae > Streptophyta > Magnoliopsida > Poales > Cyperaceae > Carex > Carex cristatella. The sequence continues at coordinate 660,749 of JAJHPF010000024.1, read as the reverse complement.
TTCGAGTGATATAGTCATATATATATATATATATATATATAGAGCACCATAGTGGGGCAGCAATACAAAAATACCTATTCCTCATCGCCGGGATTCTCTTTTATACTTGTTGCGTATGGTTTTGTTCGTTCATTCGATCAAGCACTCAAATATCAATGATTGATGGTTTCATGCGCACCTTTAATCTTTTGCACCAGATCGCCTCTATTTCAAACAAGGCTCAAATTTCTGAATAGCGGTCAATGTTCGTGTTCGATAAGATTTAAAAAAAAAAAATTATATCTACAACCGTCTTATCAAATACAATACTGATGGGATAAAAAGATATAAAACAATACTGATGGGATAAAAAGATATAAAAGTGTCACTGACTTCCTCTATTTGTACTTTCAATAATATCTTTTTCAAACTAACAAATAAATAAATAATAACATGAAGTCATAGCGTATTAATGTTTGTATGGCTCTAAAGCAATACATTAATTAATACAACTGATGTCTTATCAAATTTTGAAAAAGTATAAAATAATATATATTTTTTTTAACTTATCTCATGAAAATTTAAATCGGTGGTTGGAAATTGGATAAAATAAATAAATATAGAGTATATCATTTGTATTTGAACAATGAATTATATTATATCATATCGTACCTTATTTTGATAAAAATATATCTGTACATTGTTTTGTTTTTTCATATCCTATAGAATAAGGAATATGAGTTGGTCTTTACACATAACCTTCGTCGTTAAATTAATTAATGATAAAAATACTACTCATATCCATACCAATAAGTTAACGAATTTATTTTTATTTATATCTGTTTGATTGAATAAGATACAAATTAAATTAAAAAAAATATCATGAACAAACTCTCTGTAAATGTCTCTCTCGTTTCATTAACCCTCTCTCATCTTCAGAAATACCGCTGGTGTAAATAAAATAAATTAAGTGAGCCGAAAGATGTCTCAGCCCAATCAGGAACTTCTATTGGGCCTAGATATATCACATTGTTCATTTCTCCTTAGCTCAATTTGACCCAACAACGACAACTTATACATACACGACTTCGTAGTCTTGTATAATGGTGTATCAGATCCAAACCAAAAGTATATTTATGAGGCAAGATGAATTTGTTTGTGGTCATAAGTTTTAATTCATCCACAGACATCATTCAAAAATGCACTGAGAGATGGTACATGGTAGATCGCAAATTTGGTGCATGCTTCCGTTGCTTTATCATATTCTGTTATTTCTAACAATATACTTTTCTTTGCTGCCAGGGAATGGTTCCCCTAAAAGGTAATATTATTTAGCAGCCAGATCAGCTTTTCCAATTCTTCTAAAAGAAACACACTTCCTTTATGGCTTTATTCGCCAATCAGCTGTAGTATACATTGCCTAAGGGCCTTTCACTAAAAAAAAAAGCTGTAGTATACATTTGGCTATAGTTCCATGCTTCTTGTCATATTTTTGGTGAACTAGTGATGCAATTCTGAAGTCTTTTTTTTTTCTTTCAAAAATTTCTGAAGTAATGTCTCTATGAAGTCAAATTTTTAAAGCCTGATTTGTCACCTCAGTGCAAACTTTCCCAGTTTTCTACATTTCATTTTCCTTGTTTTAAACCTAGGATTTTAATAGTTAAAGAAATGTTTTAGTTTTATTATGACTCCATACTGGTGTATCTGTGATTTTCTATGAACTTGATAAGTATTTGGTACCAGTACTTGATGACTGGTGTATGATTTCGTTAGTTTAATAAAAACGGTGGAGTATTCCACTTTAATAAAAAAAAAATGGATCCATACCGGTTTCAATTGTATACAAATGTACAATACATTTTTTTTTAAGGTCAGTTGGCCAGAAGCCAGTCGACAATACATTTTAAAGAAAGAATATCTAGGAAATAAATCAATAACAGATTAACATTATAAGTAAAAAACAGGTTATAAACCAAACAATATTTTCTGACGAAGCTGGAAGTTTACATGTTTTGATGAGTCACGGCAAGGAAAATACAGTTCAACTTATTCAGCAGTACCATGACAGTTCAGTTGAGATTCAGTTTGGCAATTGGTAAAATATACATGTTTTGACTATGATATATTATTTATATAATAACATTCAGTAACACAATAAGACTATCTACATTTTGGATCGCTTTTCTTCCTAAAAACGCAAACATACATTATTATCAAATGCTTACAAAATAACAAAAATTTGGAAAAGCACCATGCAAAAAATTAAACTAGTTATAGCATATATACTCGTGTACTCTTTCAAAAGCTTCCTAACGAGCAAAAACCTTTTCTCCCCAAGTTGTACCCCAATTAAGCTCACTTGTCTTTCCTTTTGTCAGCTTCATGAAAATCACCTACTGGCACAACCCCTGAGAGACATAGTTGCATTTCTCATTAAGTGCATCCAACCAATAATTCACTAAAGAGACTGCCAATCCAGCGCCAGCGACATATCGATTACCTTTTACTTTTTAGGTGCACAATAATCAAAGAAGGTTTGGTTTTCTCTTTCCCAAGTTAGAAGTTACTGACAATCTAGACCAGCACTAAGCACTACCAGTAAGAAAAATATAATGACATTTGTTCCTCTTTTCACAGATCACTTCAAAATTTAAAATAAAAAATGTGTATGCTGCTTGGTTTTTTTATACGAGCGTCTTCATCTTTTTCTATTTGCATATCATTTTTCTAAACATGAAAAATTCACAATTAACATACTCTTTATACTGCATTAAATATTTGTCGAAAAAAAGTACTTTTTGGGAACTAAAAGGATACTGCTAACAGTATTTTATATTGTGCCAGTCAAAATTGGTACCAGTAGGTAGCAGATGAAGTGGACAAGAATGAGTTAATTGCTAGAGAGAAATGTAGTTGACAATATGTGCCACCAGGTCAGACATGTGTGATCTTAAATCGGTGTTGTGGTAATAAATCGGAGCCGGCAGTTTATATGACCATATGTGCTTATTGTAGTCCATTCCAAATGGTAAGAAACCGGTGCCTTCTTCAATTGTATATAACGACACAGTACATTTACATAATGTATATACACTATTGGCATTAATATTTATAATTTTGGTAATAAACATATTGCAAGATTTGTGTTATTGGTGTATATAATGGCAGTTGCTGTTAAGCATCGACAATATTCTGAAACTAGTATCTATTATCCTTAGGTCCTGTTCGGCAGCCTATTGGGCTGGGAAATGGGTTGGGAAAAGCAGAATTTTTGTACTGATTTTCACTATTCACGTGGGAAAAAAAAATTCAATCTAAGTGATTTTTTTTTTCCCATGTGAACAGTGAAATCGGGGAATGTTGCCAAACAGGGCCTTAGTGTATATTTGGCCGGGGCGGATCTACACTATGTCTAAGGGGTGCTAAGCTCCTCTCATGAAATATTAGATGTGTGCTTGTTGTTTAGTGGTTAAGACTCTCTTTTTATTCTTGAGAGATTATGGGTTCAAATCCCACTAATTACAAATTAATAATTATATATTTTAAGTTTTAGCCCTTCTAACTAAATTTTCTACCACCCTAATATTTGGTGTGCAATGGATACCTTGGTTGCACAAACGGTATGGAAGACTATATAATAAATATGGTCCAACTCACAAATGAATGTAGCGCAAGGCAATTGATGGGCCTATTAAACCCATAATTAGCATAATGGCCGAGATCACATATATGGAACAACAAAATAGATAAATGAAATAGATAAATGGTTTTCTCTTTGAGTTGAGACCCTCCCTCTTGCTAACGGGCTAAATTTGTGCCTTTTTTTTTATTAAAGAAATTGGGTTTTGTTTGAAGTCTGATGTTTCTGCAACTTTCATAATTGGGTTTCATTGGGAAATAAAGGCCCAAGGCCTGGTAGATAAAATGTTGTCTAAACCTTATCAGGAAAATATTGATCCAACAGGCTTGACCCTTTGAGCAACTTTTGCTGTCTTTTTAGTTTGATCAGAGTTATTCGATTCGAATCAAAATTTGTGCATACTTAATCATTACGAACTTTAAATTGTTTATGCCAATCTTTTCTTGGTACGAATTGAAAGATCCTAATCTAACATCAAATTCGATTTGTTAATACAAATTGGAAGATCCTAATCTAGCATCAAATTCGATTTGACAGCCATCAGACTGTCCACCGATTCCTGAATCCATATCCCAAAATAATCTGTGTCCCATCAATGCATCTCAAGATGCTTCTCCTTGTATTAAGATTACTTTTTAAGTTTGCACGGCCCAACACATTGCATAGCCGTAAAGCATAATCATCCTATGCAACTGTCCCGTTTCTCTTTTATTTGTATGAAGAGAATATTATTGACGCATGATATACCGGCATTTTTATTAATAACCAAAAAATTAAATAAAGTAATATTAATAACTAATTTTGAGATTTTTTTTCATTCATAACCAAACCGCCTCCCGGGTGGGGGGGCGGTTTAGTCCCCAAGCAACCCGCCCCCCGTGGGGGGTTTACCCCCTGACCAACCCGCCCCCGGGGGGTGGGGCGGTTTACTTTTTTTTTTTTTAATACGATGATGGATTAATTATAATTATGTTCATAACAAAAAAAAATTGATATGTTTCTTTGAAATTGGATAGAAAAATATATAATTTAGTTTATTTCGAGTCCTTGAAATTGAACCGGAAGACATAATGCTTGTATAAGACTTCTCCTGTGGCAATTGCACTTACTGATGATGCATTTCTCGGTGCTGAAAAGTATTTTTCAACATAAGAAAATTCAGTTGAGACACTAAAAATCTTAAACTTAATTTTTGAGGCACTAAATGACGTTTTTTGACGATTCTGATTTGTCGGATACCCAGGGTCACATCCGTGGGTGCCGGTCGCCACCGTCTCCTCCTCCCCTTTCTGAATTGGGGTCATACGTGTCAATCCGACTTTCCTAGACAAAGTTATGGCCGTTTAAAGTTTTAGAAATTTTTCATATCATTTTAATGCATTTTTTTTAAGTAATTAATAATATATTTTTTTAAATGATGTTATTAATATTATTATGCACGATTTTTAGGAAAACATTTTAAATGATGTTTTGAATGATGTTATTAAATCATTTTAAAAAAAAATTGACACTTCTACGAAAGTTTTCTTTTTTCTAATAACACACAATGAAATATTTTAATTTTTCTTACAACCGCAAAAAATCTGATCTGAAAAATATTGATTTGGATTATTTGTTTCAGTCCTTCTAATAAACTAAATTTTATATTTTTCTATCTAATTTCAAAGAAACATATCAAAAATTTCTAAAACTTTAATAAAAAAAATTATAACTTTTTCCAAAAAAAAAAAAAAGGGTAGGAACCGGCTATTAAATAGCTGGTTTGGACATTTTTGACACAATCTGGTTTTGGTGGGCAAAGTTAGCGAAATGTTAATGATTTTGAGATATCATTTAAACAATATAAAAAAATATACAACAATATACAACAATATAAACAATATAAACAATATTAAAAAATAACAAATCATATTATGATGGTTGAGGGAAGGGATATCATTTAAAAAATAACAAAATTTATAAATTCTTTTATCTTCCTTTTATATCATTAATGGGAAGGGAAGGGATATCATTTATGATGGTTGAGGAATTGCTATATTGGTCTAATGATTAGTATCTTTGTTAGGTTGGTGAGACAGATGGTGACCCTTCAAAAAAGACTGATACAGACAAAAACATGTTGACAATGTTTACTTCTTGAGAAAACAAAAGCAGACAAAGCTCGAAAATGAACTAGAAAAAAAAATGCATAAAGCGTATTGATCTGTATTACATATTAATATTTTTATTTTTAATATCTAAATAATTGATGTAATCCATTCAGCATAATTTTTATATAAAAATATACTTGTATAATTGTCGTCCTTTATACTATTTTTTAAATAGATAGAAAATCACTATTTTTTAATAGTATAAAAACTTTAAATAAATTTAATTTTTAGTTTTTACATACTTTAAAAAGATAGTAAAAAATTAAAAAAATATAAAATTTGATTTATAATTATATTTCCGTATGAAGATTCTGTTTAACGATTCAGATTTGATAGTCTATAGTCTGAACATTGAAAATGAAAATATTGAATTATATTACAAATCAACGTGTGCTATACATTAGTAGCGTTCTAGCGGAGCCTCATTGATATTGAATTAGATAGGTTACAGTGAACGAAACTTTTGGAGAAGTGAAATTACTAGTAAATTAATCACCGGCCAACATGGAAACATCTGCATGCCTTTGCACGCTATATTGGATCTTGATGTCTACATTTTTTTTCACTGAACTCGAGAAATTGATCTTAGCTAATTTATTGACTCGGTGGGATGTAATTAATGCCCATACAGATCATATTTAGTTTTCTAATGCATGTGGGGGTATTCAGTATCTCAACTTGTACTAATCCCAAGCTGGAAGAGGATCCATCACCTGATAATGGTTATATTGACAATTAAAATTAAAAATATGAAATTAGAAAAATAAACTTATATGAATATTATTGGATATAAAGATAGTCTGATTATTGTAATTTAAATATTATTTGATACTGCATTAAGAATTGTTCATTTTGAACCTTTGAAATTTCAATTAATTTGATTATATGGTGGAACTCACACTAAATTTTATCATATATTATGCCTATAATTTTGTAATTTAAATTTAAACTTATTTTTGAAGATTGTCGAAATTATTAATATAAATAATTATAAAGTCAATATATAGTTGATGAATTTCCGCGACAAAATTGCATGTTCATTATTTTATTAGGTAGTAATTAACGGCCATACCTATACCTATACGTACTTCATATAGGATATAGGATAATAATCAATACTTTATATAGGGACTATACCTATACGTACTCATATGGAGTGCTCAAATTCTTGCCCTGTTGCATATTCATGTTTCCAATTTATTATCATCTTATTTAAAAACCAATTTTCTCATATTGATTGCTCAAATTCTGGTACATTCCAGGTTAGCGTAGATTTTAAGGCTTGACTGATAGAATAAGTTAGATTTTTGAGAGTGCTCCAGATTACTAAATCTGAGCCGTCCGATTCATATCAAACAAGTTTGACTTGATTCCAGTCAAATAGCCTGATTTGACCTGATTAAACTCCGTGGCGTTTATAATTACTCACAAAGCAATTTGATCCAATCTTAACTTCCGGTCTTAAGATCTGACGGTTAAAATCTAACATGAAAAGCAGTGTGTTCTGTGTACTTTTTTTTTTTGTTTTTTTAATATAAAGCAACCACTATTATACCATAATTTGCTTTGAAATCAAGGGCTGGCTACATCTAGTAAGCTCCTGACATCACATCTGAATTTAAGGTGTTAGCCATGAAACTAAAGCTTTTCTCCTTTCTCTTCTTCTCCCTTGTTGTATCCTATACTTCTCTATCCTATTTCACCTCAAACCTTGATGTTCTCATCAAATTTGAAACACAGAAAGCACCTCCAATCAGCTTGCAACGATGCGATTCCGATATCGCACCGTTTTACATATACGAACTACCCGATCGGTTCAACAAGGCACTGCTCAGCAATTGCACCAAATTCGACCCATGGTTGAACAAGTGCCCCTACGTCGAAAACCAAGGTCTTGGCCAGCTCCTTTACAAGAAGTCAAGCTGGTACAACACACGTTCCAGCTGGTACAATACGTACCAGTTCTCCGCTGACATGATATTCCATGCACGGGCTGTCAATCACCCGTGCCGCACGTATAATATATCGTCTGCACTTATGTTCTACATCCCATTCTATCCTTCTCTCTACGCACCTTCGTTTTTTCTTGAGACTAACTTCACTCGGCGCGATGCAATGGCAGTTGACTTGGTCGATTATATCTCGAGCTTTCCAAACTTCCAACTGCATGGTGGCCATGATCATTTTCTGGTGAGCGGAATTATGGTGTACGACTTGGTACGGACCCCGGATATAAAAGATGGAAAAGCCTTTCGCTCGAATAATCTTCTCAACCTTCCAAAACTTTCAAATGTCTCCATACTAATTATCGAGCGCAAACAGCTCCGTAAATACAAGAACCATTTTGGCATTCCTTACCCCTCCTATTTTCACCCGCACTCCAAAGCCGAGATGATCTCATGGCAAAACGAGGTGCGCCGCTCAAAGAGACATCATCTTTTCTCCTTTGTTGGCGGGGCTCGCCAAAAGGGACATATTGCAGAGATGTACCGGTCTACTGTTATTCACCAGTGCAAGCGGAGTAAACGATGCCTGCTTGTATTCTGCAAATATTGGGTATCCGCATGGGATGCGGCTGACGAGATACTCGGTGCAATGAAACGAGCCCGATTTTGCCTCCAGCCACCAGGTGACACCGCAACACGCTGATCAGTTTTTGACTCTATTTTGGCTGGATGTATACCGGTATTTTTCACAGATTTAATGGCTTACTCACAGTATGAATGGTACATACCTGAGAATAGAGAGAATTGGTCGGTATTTATCAGGCCAGAGCATCTCTATCTGATCGAAGATGTGTTGTCGCGGATACCAGAGAAAGAGGTCCAAAGAATGAGAGAGGTGGTGATAGGGATGATACCACAAGTCACATATGTGAACCCTGGAGCAAATCGGGCTGAGATCGGTTTCCGTGATGCAGTTGACACAGCACTTGTTGAGCTAACCAAACGGGTACGACATATCAAACATGGTATCGATGCCGGTAGCAGTTTGGCGACTTTTCTGTAGCGCCGTTTCTCAGAAGATGGCAGGAAAGGGAAAAAGAAATAGACAAAAGAAATTTAAAATCTCTACAAACATGCATGTATGATTGTGCAATTTTTACTTGCTATAGGTAGCTTTTAATTTTGCCAATTTTTTGAAACCATAATGTGCTAAAACTAACATTGATGCAGTAGCAACAAGGAGAGAATCAGAAAACACTCCAATAGTTCGCGCCACACCAGCAAATCAGAACAGTCAAATTCAGCTGATTTGAAATTTTGTTTATGAAAAAGGTGTTAAATCGTTATTGGCATTAAAATTAGGGAAGAGCTGTAGTTATATTTGTAATGTCATTAGAGATGATTTGCGAAATTAGACTGAATTACATCAGTCATTTGTGAAATTAGGTCAGATATAGGGCCTGTTAAATGGAAAATGTTCTTACTGCCGGGTTGGTGTTGGTTATTAGTTAAGGATGAATTTAAAATCAACTCTTTGAGGTGCATAGAGACAGAATGGTATGACCGTAATTTTCTTTTTATGGAATAAAAATGATATGAGATCATTCTCTACTGCTAAGTACTAGTATTCTCTTCAGTATCACAGCTTCAATCAAGTCCATGCATGCCAGGTGACAGGAGTCCATATTCTCTGAAGTGGAATGCAGATTATAATCAGACGGTCCGGATCTAAACATAAATATTCTGTTACCTGAGGTGATATGAATTCTAGTGATGGACTCACCGAATTACAACTTCACAAGAACAAAATTGAGTGATGTCCAATATATTACTTTATTGTGAAATTTTCTTTTCTGTGTCGCTTGTAAAAGTTGAAATTAATTTCTTTTTATAAAAGGCTATACAATTCGTATCACCTGTTTTCATTACTAAAAATGTCAATCTTTAAAAAGTCTTTTGATACTAAAGAAATTCCACATACATAAACCGCCACAATACAAACCAATCAAGATAGAAATATCATATAACACATAATTTCTATAGAAAAGAAATACGAGTTTCTTGATAGAGGGGAATTAGGGGTGCTGAGAACCCTCTATAGACTATCTCAATGATTCCGCCCTGAACACAAGTATCCCATCTCCACCTTTTCATGTGTCTTGCCGTTCCACCATACATAAATTGCTCCACTATGGCATTTTGTACGAGTAGCCACATATAGATAAAAAAAAAAAAAAAAAAAAAAGCACTCAGAAATCATGTGTGGACACCTCATCAGAAAAAATGAAGTATCTATTATGTATATACAGAGGAAGGCTCATATGCAATGCATTGCACAGAGCAATCTGTGCATTACTATCATGTCACTTTGGTACGCTGTAAGATTTGCACAAATCAACGGTGCTGATGACGTCTAACGGAAATAAATCCTAAGTTAGAGAAACTAAATATCTTTTATAACAATTCTAATTTTATGAACGGGGAAGCTGCGATCCAAATACAGCAATGGATAACAGTTCTTTAATAGGGTAGAACAGGGATGTAGAGGGGATTTTGCATTGCAATTTAGTGCTCTAATTGCATGGTTAATAGCATTTTATGGTTTGTTCTATAGCATATGCTTGGTTACAAGATAGGTAGAGACTCCGTATGATTATGTAGAGACAATGTCAATTCGAAATTGATGGGGTATTTATTACAACCATGAAGAGTTCAGAACAAACTAAATTTTGTAAACTTATTTGTTTCTTTTCCCTTTTTTTTTCTTTCTAAAACAAACAAGTTCTTTATAAACAGAAAAAGCTTAACAAACAATTTCCTATAATAAACTTCAAAAAATTCTCTAGGAAAGACAACTATCACGAACAAAATTCTGTAATGTGAGAATCCCCAAAAAAAATTATTCATAGTAAATAGAAAAAATTAAAAATGGGAAATGATGTACGCTAATTTTAGAAATGAAAAGGCACTATCACGGTATAGTGTCCCGCATCCAGATTTCTCAGCCCCCAAAAGAAAAAAAATTGAAAACTAGAATGCCATACCGACCAATACAACCATTTCAATATATATATATATTTTTAAACTGGACGCCATACCATGACTACTAAGCATGATTTGAAAGCGATTCCAGATATTTGGAGTAATGCAGAAAAGTACGGAGACAGGATTGCATTGGTAGATAGATATCATAACCCTACCTTCAACATTGACTCACAATCGGGTAAAATATTATTTCATTTATGTTTATCAAATGCATTGTGAACACCAGTACTAGAATAATTTTGTCTGTTGACAAAAGGGGTGTCACTTTTCTAAAGAACATGCAATTGACATAACAATACACGCTTTGACCTTTTGAGTTTCTTTTTTCCCATCTTTTACTTTTCAAATTAGGTACTTTACTTTAGTCAATGATATTATTAGGTGATTGCCTACTATTTCACAAAAAAAAAAAAAAAAAAAAACAATGGAAAATTGTCTGTTGGTGGTTTACCTGTGCAGTATCATACTGGTAATTTAGTACTGTAAGGGATAAATAAGGGAATACATAATTGAGACTATAGTATGCAATTAATTCACAAAGCCTATACAATTTTTATCCTGAATATATACCTTCTCATATCCAGGTTGAGCAGGAAATATTGAATTTTGCGGAAGGATTGAGGCAAATAGTGAAATAGGACTTCTCCCAGACGAAAAGGTTGCTCTTTTCGCTGACAACTCACACAGGTGGCTAATTGCAAACCAAGCTATATGTACCTTTTCTCTTCATAAAATTTCATCTTGTCACAAACACAATTTGTAGCAATAATTTTTGAACAATAAATATGAGCTAATGACAAATCAAAATCAATCAAAACAGAGCAAAAGCAGAGTGTTGGAACAAATTCTAAATACAATTCCAATAGCTGCAAAATAAACAAATAAATAAATTAATAACAATATTATTATCCAAACAGCAAGGCACTATCCTTAAACATATTTCATCTCATACGTGTGAGGCATGCAGAAATGCAGAATCATCTAAGAAACCAACGGGTTGTACTTCTCTTTAGGAACGCGTTCCAGAGAAAAGATATGGAGGGCTCCTTTCAATATCCAGCAAAACATATGGGAATAATGTTAGGAATGTAATTGACAAATTATTTGATCTCATTTGGGGGGAAAATTTCAGTCAATTCAAACATGTAGTGTTTCATAAGCTTTCTCAAAGTGCCTCAATTTCTGCCTGTTATATCTGATGGGTAAATGAACTGGATATAGAGGTTTGCTGTCGGGTGCAAAACCCGTGACCCGGGTCCAGGTTGCCCGTGCCTGTACCCGACCCGTCCCGTCCCGTGCCCGGGTTTAGACGGGTCACGGGTAAGCCGGGACGGGTCAAAATCCTACCCGAATCGGAAATTTTGAAAAAAAACCCGTCCCTACCCGTCCCGAGGTCGGGTCCCGTGCCCGCCCGTGCCCGTACCCGTGCCCCCTACCCGCCCGTGCCCGTGCCCGTGCCCGTGCCCGTACCCGTGCCCCCTAGCCGCCCTACCCGCCGGCCCCCCTTTCAAATCAAATTTAAATAATTAAATCTTTAATCTCATCAAATCCCATCAATTGATTACAATTGATCTAAGCCATTGATTTTTATCGAGATTCGCATTTGTAAAAATATTTTCATTAAGATTTGTGCATGAAAAAATTTGAACGGTTAGGATTTAGTTAACAATTTCAATTTGAAATCACAGACAACGGTTTAAAATTTTCAAAATTCATTCCTCCCAAACAAAATCTTTTTAAATATACCCCAATCCCTCATATTTTTTCACATCTCAATATCTCATATTCTCATAATATTTTCAATCACTCTTTCTCTCAATCTCATTCTCTCAATTTTTTTTATTATTCTCAAAATTTAAATTTATTGTTAAAAAAAATATAGTTGTACATTTAAACCGTTCTACAATTCCGCAAACGGAATTACGAAGGTTTTTCAAAATCCCACGAGATTCGTTCTACAAAATTGAAGGTACATTTATTTTATAAAAATTTGTAGTAATTGTTAGATAATTATATTTATTTTGTAGTAATTTGTAGATAATTAGATTTATTTTATAGTAATTTGTAGTAATTGTTAAGTAATTAAATTTAATTTGTAGTAGTAATTAGATTTATTCTTGAAAATGTGAAGTAATTAGATTTATTTTAGAATATGTTAGAATTTATTTTGAAATTCGGATTTATTTTTAATAGGTTAAAAAAAATAGGTTAGATTTGTTTTTTTGAAATGTGAAGTAATTAGATTTATTTTAGAATATGTTAGAATTTATTTTGAAATTCGGTTGTCAAAAATATTAGATTTATTTTTTTGAAATAGGAAGTAATTAAATTTATTTTAGAAATAGGTTAGAATTTATTGAAATTCGGATTTATTTTTAATAGGAAAAAAATGTTGATTTTTTTTTTGAAAGTGAAGTAATTAGATTTATTTTAGAATATGTTAGAATTTATTTTGAAATTCGGATTTATTTTTAATAGGTTAAAAAAAATAGGTTAGATTTGTTTTTTTGAAATGTGAAGTAATTAGATTTATTTTAGAATATGTTAGAATTTATTTTGAAATTCGGATTTATTTTTAATAGGTTAAAAAAAATAGGTTAGATTTGTTTTTTTTGAAATGTGAAGTAATTAGATTTATTTTAGAATATGTTAGAATTTATTTTGAAATTCGGATTTATTTTTAATAGGTTAAAAAAAATTGTTAGATTTATTTTTTTGAAATGTGAAGTAATTAGATTTATTTTAGAATATGTTAGAATTTATTTTGAAATTCGGATTTATTTTTAATAGGTTTAAAAAAAAGGTTAGATTTGTTTTTTGGAAATGTGAAGTATTTAGATTTGTTTTTTTATATGTTAGATTTTATTTTGAAATTCGGATTTATTTTTAATAATAGGTTTAAAAATGGCAAGTCCTCCTCACGATCTTATCGGTCAATCATACCACGCGGACTGGATGTCCTGGTATGATTGTACCTTCCACCCGGACAATACTCTGAATACTTTAAAGTGTAAGGTAAACGGTTGCATACAAGATTTTACATATCATAAAGTCCTAGGTGTGAGTATCTTTAGGAAGCATGCCGAAGCTCACAAAAGAAAGGGTCAAAGACCGGTATAAATTTCTAACCTCTTTTATTAAATTTATAAATATTTCAATTATTTTTAAAATTATTCATTTTACGAAGAATTACTAACAAAAAAAAAGTTAGAACTCTGCCTATATTATTTTACATAGCCGGTCCCAAGTCCGGAATAAAGGAGGAGGGTAGCTTTTATTTATAAATCTATTGTTTTAAAATAATTCAGTTTTAAAGATCAAATAATTCGTATTTAGATGTTTTAAAATAAAATGTTTGGAATCCCAATAATTATTAATTGTAAGATATCATTGTTAATATTTGTTAGTTAAGAGTTTGTTCAAGAATCAAAATTATATGAGGGAAGTATAAGATGCGAATCAAAATTATTAACTCATCAGTTTTAATATCAACACTAAATTTTATTTTTGTGACTTCTAATACGAAGTACAATATTTCACAAAAATTGATACATAAATAGACTCGAGAATGCACGTTACGATAAAAGAGCAAGGCCTCACATATTATATATGCTTTAGACAAATATTGTTTTTATATGATGCAACATAAAAAATATAGTAATTTCAATTATAATTTAACGACATGTAGTGTTACATCTTGAAAGTTTATTAAATAAACTTCAAACAACGAATTCAAACCGTTGAAATAGATCTTGAGTGATGTATTTATATATAAATGAATTGAAATCATATCTAATGAATCCATTTTTTTTTATGATTAAATCACTCAAGAAAAAAAAAGAAAAAAAAAAAAAAAAAAAAAAAAAAAAAAAAAAAGAAAAAAAAAAAAAAAAAAAAAAAAAAAAAAAAACCCGGGTCCGGGTTTGACCCGGACCGCCCGACCCGTCCTACCCCCGACCCGTCTTACCCGTACCCGAGACGGGCAAGGGTAAAAGGACGGGTAAGGATAAGGTTTCAAAAAACAAACCCGTGTTGCCCGTACCCGAGTTACCCGTCCTACCCGACTTGCCCGTGCCCGACCCCGGGTTTTGCCCGTCCCGCCCGTCCCGTCCCGAGAGCAAACCACTAACTGGATATATAAATCATGAAGGACTGACTATAACAACGGCTATTTAGCATATGATTTAATGGAAAAGGCAAATCATTGCAGCAATGTATGAGCAAAATGAAAACTGACGAAGCAACAGGGAAAACATCAACAAAGAATAACGGATATAACAGTTATATGATCTAAACCCAGCACTCTGAAGGAAATTAATACGTACAGGAAAAATGAATTAAATCCATATAATTTATTCATCGATAGGGAATATAATGGGTTGTAGAAGCAAGAGAGAAAATTAACGGAAAATTGCCTTGTCCTGCTCTCCATTCAATTTCTTCATATAATTTAATAAATAAATTTTCTTTATAAATGTAAATAAAAGACATTATTTAAATAATATAATGAGTCGTTGTCAATCAAAGAACTAAACAGATAAAAAATGAAAATTTTGTCAAATTTTCAAAAGATAATCACAACACGGTTAACGAAATTCACTCATTTTCTTGAAAAAAAGGAGGACTCCCTCTCTCTCTCTCTCTTCTTCTCTCTCCTTTCTCTCTCCTCCTCTTTTTTTCTCTCTATCTCTCTCTAAAAGGAGGACTCTCCTATTCTCAAGAATAGAAACAATTCTCACCCACGATATGGAATACGCAAGCCACGACACGTAACCGATACGATTGCCATACCGTTATGTGATGGAGCCGACTTCACTGTGCTATTTTTTCAACTCTAAATACTATAAATACAGTAGCACTAGGTCATATGATATCGAACTATTTAAGATTTACACCCATTTAGAAAGATAAGTTTTTCCAAGAGCAGTACGAGTAATCCTTTTTAGGCCTGAATATATTGTGTGCTTAGTTTGGATCTCATACGGTGTTCCACTTATTTTTTTTCGTTTTTTTTTTCCAATGGTTTGTGAGTAAAGTCAGGGATGGATCCACGTTAAGCCAGAGGTGGGCAAGTGCCCTACCCTGGATTTTAGAAAATAATTCTCTAAATACTGGATTTTGAACTCTTGCCCCCACCATGGAAAATTAAATACCCTACCCTGTTGATTGTTGAGAGCATGGTTCCGAAAATTGTTGAATCGTCTTAGTTTTGTACACAAAAAATTAGTGGAATCGGAAAATTGAGTAGAAGTGAAAGGAATTTTGTTTTGTCCATAGAAACGGGAAGGAGAAACTAACAATGTAGGACCAATATTTGAGATTTATATGTTGGGTCGAAATTTAGTTACTGTGGGTTGTTCCTTATTTAATATTTATTTCTAAGTTTTATCTTTAAATTTTAGCTCAATCTGTTAATTTTCAATTCAAAAGTTTGAGATTACTTTTTCAATCATTCAAATTAAGCAATATGTAATGTAATAGTTTAAGTTTTTACAAATTACTATTTTTTTAAAAATCCTACTTTTTTCAAAAAAAATAAATCAAGTTTATGATCCAATTTGCCTCCTCCACTTACCGTTATTGGATTTGAATCCGATTAATTAATGGTTTTGAATCCGATTAACTATTTTTTTGTCCTACTCTGACAAAAATCTTAGATTCGCTTCTAAGTAAAATACACTATTAATTTTGTACTCCAATCATTTGACAAATGCATCATATGAGTGATTTACAACTTATAAAATTTAAACGGTCCCGTATGTATAAACTGTTTGTGTAAAATTCGACACGGATCGGACAGTTTGAGCCCGATCTTATAAAAAACATTTTGGACAAACGCCACCCATATTAAAAACATGCTTATTCGGTATTGCAATGGCGAAACCAACGATCAAACAAGTGGGTATTCTCTCAGAGGATGCACATTCACTCCTTTTCTCAAAATAAATGAACACCCTTCTAAAAGTTCTTTTAGAGAGAGAAAGAAAGAACTGAGAGAAGGAGAGAGAGAATAAAAGAAACGTAAGTAGAGAGCAAGAGAGGAGAGAGAAAAAGAGAAAAAGAGAAAAAGTGAATGTTCCTTTCCTTTAAAAAAAAGATCAGATTTGAATTCGCTCTCAGTATGTATATGAGAAATTTCTTGCCGACGATTTTATTTTGGACATGCTTAGATGTACGATCTTTGAGATTCATACCATATTGAAATAAAATAGTTCAGGTACCTAATTGGATCTGACTTCCGGTCATACGGATAAGATAAATAATAAGCATCGGTGTTAGAAAAAAATTCTAATTCTGTGAGATATTTTTCATGAAGATAATACGATGTCTATTTTCTAAGCTTAACATAAAATTCTAATTATGTGAGATAATTTTCGTGAAGACAATACGATGTCTATTTTCTAAGCATAAGATACAAGAACAAAAATCCAGTTGAACAAATTAAATTTAGGACTTCCAGATCTGGTCATGTTAAATCTAGCTGGTAAGTCCTATTAATTATAAGGATTAATTAATTCGATTTAATCCGAATCAAATCATTCAATGTCACGCTGTATTTTATTAGTGTTTGCTTCTAGGTGACGCTTGTTCTTTAGCGTTGATAGCTGGCAGCTGCCCTGCCCCAATCGTTTTTTATCTGTAGCATTTTTATTATAAATAATGAATTTATAACATGGAACTGAAAAAAAATAATTCAAAAAACAACACAAACACAAGCACACATTACATTTCTTTGCCTCACTTATTTTAATATATTACTTGTTTTTTTTTATGTAAGATAGTTACGTATTAGCCAGGATGCGTAGAAATTAGTTATTTCGATTAAAAGAAAAATACATTACTGCTAAAAATTAGAAACTTGAACTCAATTTTCAAACTTCATACGATTCGTTACGGACAATCCTGTAACTCATGTGGATCTCTTTGCAAACTTTCCAAAATGAAGTTATGATAAGAAATTAGAGTTTTCCCTCAAAAGCTATGCATATTTAAAGTTCAGAATTTCATTTGCATTTTTTGTTGAATTCTTCTACCTGCAAATTAATTTATGTTGATTAAAATAAAAATTAAGGCTTAGGTGCTATGAATGACATAAGGCCTTATTCGGTCTCAAAAATTTATTGTATAAATTTAAAACTTCAATCTAAGTAGCTCGGTAAATTAATTATATAGTGAACTTGTCAAATACCATTTTTTTTTATGATTTATGAAAGATGTAAAAAAATGACCTAAAATATTAAAAATTTTATTTTATTTTCAAGTCATTTTTTGTCATCTTTCACAAATTATAAAAAATAGTAAAAAAAATATATTCAAATATAGTAAAAGTTGGTATTCTACAAGTTCATTGTATAACTAACTTCCTCAACTACTTAGATCGAAATTTGAAGTTTATACGATAGATTTTTTTAGACCGTAGCACGAAAAACCTTATGCTATCCATAACACCTAAGTCTTATTCTAAAATAAATTAATAATAACCAAATTATTATGCAATTTATTCTCTCAAAAAATTATTATGCATGCAATCTGAAAAAATAATTTCTTTCGACCCTTATTTCAATTGCGATGTTTACCATATTATTTCATTTACCTTATATTTTATTTCTATTTTGATTTAGCATACACCGGTAATTATAAAAAAAAAATTGCAAGGCAAAGAATAACAACTTGGGAGTTGCATTTTACCCTGAGAGAAACACATACTGAAGTAAGTCAATACATTTTTTCGGAGAACAACGCAAATACACGGTGTCTGTATTCCTGTTTCTAAAATTTTCTAGTTCGATATTATAAATTCAATTTTTTATTTCAAATAGTACAGATAAAAAAAAATCGACTGCTCAGCACGAGGCTGCATCTTTAGATTCCCAACGAGTATTAAATCTTCTAATATATTTGAGCTGTTCAATACATTGGTAACCTCTCCAAATTTCAGAATTTTATAAAAGCTGAACATAGGTCTCTCCACCGTCTGCCTCCTGACTACGAATTCATACCTAAGGTACCTTGAATGGTAAGTATGAATCCAGTCCGTTCGTCATATATTGACACAAATTTTAAACGGATTCGGATTGGTCCGAATTCTGATCGGAAGGTAATGGTAATGTAGATTAACTAATTACCAGGATTAACTAATCAAATGAACTCAGACATGTTCGTCATGTTGAGCATGATGTGTCTGCCATCATATTTTTAACTCTCTTTTTTTTCTCCTTATTTGAGAGATAATTTGGTGTTTTATTTATTAGGTAAGTTAAAATAAATAAAACAAAAAAAATGAAGACTGAAATTGTTTCTCCTTTTTCTCAAATTTGCCCAGCTTTTGAGACTCACCATTTTCCCAAAATTTTTAGAGATTTTTATGTATTTATTTGTTAAGATGAAGTAGTTTATAGCAAATAATCATGACTACCATGCACGACGAAATTATCAAACGAATGCACTCAGGACTAAATAATCAAACGCACTCATACAATATTCGTCGTGTAACCATGATGTGCCTGTCTGCCATATCTTTAGCACTGATTCTTTCTTACCTAAGAGAGAGAATTTAGGTGTTTTCTTTTTAGGCAAGTACTTACCTGTTGAGACTCACCATTTTTCCAAATTTTTGTACATTTGCTTTATAAGCGAGTGCCATATCCTTGCTCCTTACGTCACAACCAAATTAACCTTAGCCATGATTGTAAAAGCTCTCACATTTTTCTTCTTCTTCTTTGGGGCAACCTACTTGATCTACTCTTATTACACCTCCAACCTTAATTTTTTGGTGTCCTTTGAAATCCACAAATCACCGGCGACCCAATTATCGGAACAATGTGACCCCGACATTGCACCATTCTACATCTACGACCTACCCGACCGATTCAACAAGGCACTACTCAGTAACTGCAGCAACCTAGATCCATGGATGAACATGTGCACTTACATTGACAACCATGGTATGGGGCAACCGTTTAACAAGTCTAGCTGGTACAACACGTACCAGTTCAACGCCGACATGTTATTCCATGCCCGAGCCATCAACCACCCCTGCCGTACACATGACGTATCCTCTGCACTCATGTTCTACATCCCCTTCTATGCTTCACTATATGCACAATCGGTTTTTTACCAGTATAATCTGACTCGACGTGATACAATGGCAGTGAACTTGGTTGATTACCTCTTGAAGTTACCAACCTTCCAACGGCATGGTGGTCACGATCATTTTCTAGTAAGCGGGCTTATGGCTTGGGACTTTTTACGGGGACCTGAGCAAGACCCACACTCCACTCGCTCGAACAACCTTCTTAACCTCCCACAACTTTTCAATCTCTCCATCCTAATTAATGAACGCAACACGTACCACGGTGACAATCAATTTGGCATTCCTTACCCCTCTTATTTCCACCCAAAGTCCAAAGATGAAATTAACTCCTGGCAAGATGAGGTGCGCAGCTCGGAGAGAACACACCTATTCTCCTTTGTTGGCGGAGCCCGCCATAAGGGTCATAATTCAGAGAAGTATCGGTCGGCAGTAATTAACCAGTGCAATAGGACTGAAAGCTGCATTCTCGTCTTGTGCAAATATTGGGGATCTGCTTGGGATGCCGCAGATGAGATACTCAGAGCATTGAAGCGGGCCCGCTTCTGCCTCCAACCACCCGGCGACACAATGACACGCCGGTCGATTTTTGACTCGATTTTGGTTGGTTGTGTGCCTGTCTTTTTCTCAGACTTGACTGCTTATGAACAGTATACATGGTACATTCCCGAAAGGAGAGAGGATTGGTCGGTTTTGATAGGGCCAGATCAGCTCGATCGGATTGAGGAGGTGCTATCACAGATACCAGAGAAAGAGGTCGAACGAATGAGAGAGGTGGTCATAGGAATGATACCGCGAGTTACATACACATATCCTAATGCAACTCGGGCAGATATCGGGTTCCGGGATGCAGTTGACACGGCGCTTGTTGAGTTGACAAAACGGGTGCGACGTATCAAGGACAGCACCGGTGCTCATCTGACAAATTAATCTGCAGTGTTTTTATATCTTAGGTATGCAAGGAAAAAAAAATAGTGAATATCTATAGGGCGTGCTTGTAAAATGGCATGATTTATCGCATGCTGGGCCCTTTTTTTTAAAGATTTTTTGTCTAACATTTTATACTATTCCTCAAGGAGAACAAAAAAAATTAGAAAAGGACGAATTCAGGTTTTCTCTGAACTTCCTAGAAAACGATTCACTTATCAAATTAGTCTTTAAATTTTAAAAAAGAGTCAAGTTAGTTCATAATCTTTTAAGAAATAAGAAATCTGGTTCCTTCTATAAAAATATACAGATGCTGGACTGGGTCATTGGTGAATCTAATGAAGACTGAGACTGTCTCTCCCCCTCCAAGCCATTTTTTTACTGTGTTTGGAGAATGCTTTACTTTATTCTTTCCTTACCTAGACTATGTTCTATTCTGCTTTTCAGTTCTCTTTATGTGCCTATGTGCATGTCTTTTGGAGTTGGACTTATGCTGTTTAGCCGTAGTTTATCTGGCCACATCCCTAAGGGCTTTCAATCAAAAACAAAAATCTGGCCACATCTGGATATGCCATCTGTTACGATGGATTGAACTTTCTCATTCCTCTGTGATGTAATTTATCAGTTTCAAACTTTTAATATATGAAACAGGCTTCAGTCTTTTTTTTTTTTTATAAAAAAGACTTTTATAAAGATCAAATTAGTCCCCAAAAATAAAAAATTTAGAATTGGCACAAAAAGAGTTCATACATATGTATATATGGATGGGATTAAGGAAAGTGATAAAAGGAAAAACAGTAGCACTACATTGTAACTCGTTAATTAAACCCTTCTATATACTTGGAAAATACATAGAAAATCAAGTGCTTATATAGATAATCAACGTAAAATGCTTAATTTCACATCACAAATATCTTTACCGCTTTATACAATCTTTTCTATGAGCCTGTTCGGCAAAAGTGAAATAGAGGAATAGAGTGAAAAAGAGGTTCTATTCCTGCTGAACAAGAGAAGAAGTGAGTGTAACTGAAGAATTGAGAATAACGGGCTTCCTACAATATTCTCTTCTCCCCAGAACCCCGATCAATGGTCAGTACAAGATTCTGTACAGGAAATTGCAAAATAATGTAAGAGCTAAAGATTCTTTGAATGGTCCTAGTAGGAATATTTATTTTGTGTAAAGGACAGCATCATGTCTATTACATTAATACAAATTCTCAACTTACTCAACTTAAATAATTGAAGAAATAGTACGACAGGAACTACCCTAGTCCCTGGTAATTTAAGTCGATTCAATTCGATCCACTGTGTTGTGTGAATTATATATTAGCCCATTTAATGTGACTATGATACCGAGTAAACTACAAACTGTTGCGAGGGTTTCAAAAAGAGTGATAGAGGGAGGAGAAGGAGAGCGAGGGTTAGATGAGGTAGATTAGAGCACGTGGGAGCGCGCGCAGGGAGAGAGATGGAGCTGCCGTGGCCGGACCAGAAGAGAGGAGAGCGCAATTGAGGAGTTATGTATCCTTTGCGATACCAGACCGCGTAGAGTACTCTGTAACCTATTTTGAATTTTTGATTGAGGGGTCTGCTTTGAGCTCTGATCCAAAATAATATAAAAGACTCGGATCTTATTCTACACGGTTAGGTACCGTGTTGGAACTGAACTCAAATTGAGAGCAGAGGAAACCTGAGAGACTGGAATGGGATCGAAAGTTAGAGAAGGAAATACGTGACACGCCGTGATTTGGTCATGTGATGTGATTAATTTTTTTTTCATGTGATGTGTCACGTCACGCGTAGTCACACCGTGATCATACGTGACGTGATCACACGTGACGTGTCGTAACGTAAATTAGTAAAGTCAATTATTTTTATATTTTAATTTTAATTGTTGAAAATTTAGAAAAAAATTATGAAAAATTCTAAAATAAGTAAATAATGTTATAAAGATTATCTTTTTAGGAAATGTTGCATCTAACGTTACTTTAAAAATTCAAATTACAAACATTCATTAAATTAAACTAAAGAAAATAAAAATCATTAGTATCAGTATCACTAAACTTACACTAAAATAAAAATCTAAATACTCTATATATAAAAAAAAAAAAGTGGGATACTCTATATTTAATACCGTGACGTGGCGTGACGTGACGTGACGTTAATGTGACGTGACTAGTCACGCCATGACAAATTTTCTTCTCTAGCGAAAGGGTGAGAGAAAAATAGCGCAATGGATCTGCTAAGTTTTCAATGATCTAGCACGAATCTTAAGACATATGAACCATTAATTGAGTGGCAGCACTTTAGCTGAAGTTGGGCGTCACATGGCACAGCACCATACGTGCTTGATACGAATCAAACACGGTGCTCCGGTGAGACATGCTTAAGTGCTTAACAATTTTTATTTTCAAGGTTCGCATAAGCTAACAATTGTACTAAGAATTTTTTTTTAAACTCACACACTCTGCCCCCCCTATACAATGTTATTAGAAACTTCATTTTAGCATGACACAACATGTGTATATCCTATTACATAAATAATCAGTAACATAGAGGAACAACCAGATAAATCATAGGAATATTTTACTGAAAATATGACATAACATCATGGTGTGTGCCCTTCTTGCTTCTCCTTCAAATCGGTATATTTTGACACACTACGGGATGTTGAACATCACATATCGTGTTACCGAATGGATGTCAAATATGGTTTGAAATCCAAATAGGAATAATTCTTTGTTGTAATAATAAAAATATTAAATAGTTGGATAGTTTGATCTTCAACTTTTATAAAAAAAAAAAAAAATTTTAAATTACTGATTAAAAGTTAAACAAGAGTCAACCCGACTAAAATCATTAATGCATGTCATATTTAAATAATATGAAACATCTTTAAAAAAATTAAATATTGTTATTAGACTTTGTTAATTAAATGTACTACCAAAATAGATATTTGCTTGAATTAATTATATTTTATCTGAGGGATAATAAAACTCCAGTCCCTTATCTTTCATTTAAAATTAATTAAATTTTGCAAAAATAAGAGAAATTTAAAATCATCATTTCCATATCACAATGTAACCGACATAAAACAGACATTTTTAGTGCATGTGGAAACAAACCCAGTCAAGAGTGTTGTTTTGTTTTTACATTCAGTCAGAAGTTATTTCTTGTTGCGTCCGGCCAACATGGTCATATGTTCCCCGTTAGATGGGGATCTCGACGCCTTCGTATTTCATTGGAATTAAGAATTTGACCTGGCTAATATTTACTTAAATACTGGCCTGATAAGCATGCAATTTCCAATAAGCACCGAAGTGTACGTTTAGATTGTGCAAGAATTAATACATTGGCATTGATTTGGCATTGATTTTTGAATTAGCAGTTAAAAATAATGCTAATTTGAGTAGTTTGAGAATAGTGTTAATTTTAAATTATTTAAATTAGTAAAAATATCATTTGAATTGTATATTTGAAATAGTGACGGTGAGAATGAATAAAATAATAATTAAACTAATTTAATATTTAAATCAATATCATATTACATTTAATATTAAAACTAATATTGTATTTAATACTAATCTAATATTTAAACTAATATTATATTACAATTAACATTTAAACTAATATAATATTATATTAAATCCAACATTTTATTTAATACTAATCTAATTTTTAATTAAAGTGTCTCCTATGGACATAAGGACCTATTTGTAAAATGAACATATTTTTATTTTCAAAGTTCAAACAGTCGATCCGAACCGTTCATCTTGTTCTCCATATTAATATGTGCTTGGAGACCAAATTTTACATTTTTCTAAAATTTTTTCATATTTATTAAGATGGGTACAAAAAAATATCAAATTCAGACCATTGAATTTTGTACCCATCTTAATAAATAGTAAAAAAATTCAGAAAAATGTAAAATTTGGTCTCCAAGCACATATTAATATGGAGAACAAGATGAACGGTTCGGATCGACTATTTAAACTTTGAAAACAAAATATGTTCATTTTACAAATAGGTCCTTATATCCATAGAAGTCTTTGTCTTTAATTAATATTATATTACGTTTCATATATAATTAGAGGAGGAATCCGCGTACACTATTTTTTGGTGACGCTGAATTACACCATATATTTTTAAAGTTTAAACAGTCGATTCAAATCGTTCAACATATTGGATATATTAAAATGTGCTTGCAGATTAAATTTTATATTTATTTATTTTTAAATATTAATTAAGATTGGTACAAAAATTCAATGGTCTGAAAACAACGATTTTATAAAATACTTAATAAATAGTAAAAAATTCAAAAAATGTAAAATCCAGTCTCTAAGCACATTTTAATATGGAGATCATGTGGAACAGTTTTGATCGATTATTTGGATTTTGAAAACTTTAAAAATAAATTGTGTAATTTGGTGTCACCAAAAAAATGATTTAATAGTACATTATATTTAATATATAAACTAATATTTTATTGTATTTAATATAATATTTTATTTAATACTAATCAATATTTAAAGTAATTATATATTACCTTTAATATTTAAAATAATAATATATTACATTCAACACTTAACATTTAAACTGATATCACGAAATTTTTATAAATATACAAAACAATAAATTAATTTAACAATCTATACAATATTTTCATTAAATTCAAAATCTATCCAAACCGATGACATTGTCATCGGTTTCAGAAGCTAGAATCGATGACAATGTCATTAGTTTCAGAAAGATAGAACCGATGACATTGTCATTGGTTTCAGCTCAACATGATTTTTGATGCATGATGCACAGTTTTTGAAACAACGAACGACTCAGATTAAAACACTGTTTGTAATGATAATAAAGATGCGCAATTTTTTCGGAAAAAATAAAAATAGCATAATATTTTTTGTATATACCTAGAAGTGACTTTTGAAGGACCAATAATTCAGATTCAAAGCATTTTTATTTTTTTTCTAATAACACATAAAGAAATATTTTAATTTTTCTTACAGCTATGAAAAATCCGATCTGAAAAATATTGATCCAGATTATTTATTTAAGTCTTTCTAATAAATCAAATTATATGGTATTATATCTAATTTTAAAAAATATATAAAAATATTTCGAATATTTTAATAAAAAAAGAAAAAAATTATCATATTTTCTAATTAAATAAAAAAAATTATTTTAAATTATGTAATGATTACATTTGCCGCAACTTTTTCTAATATTTTAAATATTTCTAAAATTGCCGCAACTATGTAATGATTACATTTTTTTGTTTGAATCTGAGTCGTTCGTTGTTTCAAAAAGTGTGCAGAAAGCATAAAAAATCGTACTTTTCTAATATTTTCAATATTTCTAACATTTACCGCAACTATGTAATGATTACATTTTTTGTTTGAATCTTAGTCGTTTGTTGTTTCAAAAAGTATGCAGAAAGCATCAAAAATCGTGTTTGGCTTAAACCGATGACAGTGTCATCGGTTCTAGCTTCTTAAACCAATGACAATGTCATCGGTTTGGATAGATTTTGATTTTCATAAAAAAAATTATATAGATTGTTAAATTAATTTATTGTTTTGTATATTTATAAACATTTCGGCTGATATTATATTACATTAAATTTTTGGACTAATATTATATTGTATCAATCTATAATTTTATTTAATATTAATTCAATTTGATATTATATTTATTTAATACTAATATAATATTTAAATTAATATTGTATTATATTAAATATAATTTGATATTATATTTATTTAATACTAATCTAATATTTAAACTAATATTATGTTACATTTAATATAATATTTTATATAATAATATAATATTAAACTAATA
This sequence comes from Carex cristatella, assembly GCA_024447775.1. NCBI lineage: Eukaryota > Viridiplantae > Streptophyta > Magnoliopsida > Poales > Cyperaceae > Carex > Carex cristatella. The sequence continues at coordinate 634,121 of JAJHPF010000024.1, read as the reverse complement.
TTATATTACATTTATTATTTAATTTAATTTAATATTATATTATATTTAATCTAACAATTTATTTAGTATTAATCTAATTTGATATTATATTTATTTAATACTAACTAGTCTAATATTATATATATTTAATACTAATTTAATATTTAAAATTACTCTAATTGAGAGGAAAGAAAACTATTTTTGTTATTAATATCACTAAATCCACTAGCTCGATTCTTATGGGTTAGTAGAATAGATCTATTATTGAGCTAATTTTATTTTTTTAGTTTGTATTTGGATCACCACATTTTGAGAATAGAGAAGCTAATTCAAAATTAACTCTATTCTTAACCCAATCAAACGCAACCGAAGAGAACAATCTTGATGTTGATTTCGGGTACTATACAATATTTCCTTTTTAGTGAACTAGATCAATTGTTGATATATGGTCACATGTGTATGTTATATTAGTACTATAAAGGATAAAATATATTTTATATTCTCTGTACTAGACTGTTTAATTTAAAAATGTGATGATTTTGATCAAAATCGAATTAATCATAAAGAAGTATTAAAATATATTAAAATGCGATCTCGACTGCTTAATTTAAAAAATATCATGGCATTATGTTCTAAGCTTTTGAATTTTGTATTACAGGTACAAAACTTGTACACTGTGCCTCTATTTGGCAAGATGATAAGTTGGAAGCAGTGTTATGTAAGAATAGAGCATTAGAATGTTGTTTGAAGTTCGGTACTTATCTTGAGATAACATTATAACTTGTAGAGACAGTATTGATTAAAAAATATATTTGAGAGATAGAAACTATAATAATGATACCCTTCTATGTTAATGCTGGAGAATAAAAAGACATAAATATTTCAGTATTTATAAGAAGAAAAACAGAAAATCATCCATTTTATTAATCAAGATACAACGTATATATTTAGTTAAACAAAACTCAAGAATTTTAATCGTCACTTTTGACAAGATCCGTTGGATTTTAAATATTGATGGGAGTGTGGTCTCAATCCAACGGTTCGAAATTAACCTCGGTAATAGTGTATAGTGCGTTGACCTGTTTTTAATATTATTTTTATCACATTTAAAGCATAAAAAAATTGTATAGTTTTAAATACAATCTCCATATCTTTGCTGTAATTAAGCTTCATCCAAAATTGAAGTGTTACGTGTGAGCAATGAATGTAAAACTGATGCTCTTTCTCTTCTTCTCCTCTGTAGTATCCTTCTTGTGCTTCCCCATTTACAAATCGTATGTTGATAATGTCACATACTCAGAAACAATCAATACATCTCCAAATCAATTCAAAAAATGTGACCCTGATATTGCTCCTTTCTACATATATAATCTACCTGACCGATACAATATGTCTCTATCCAGCAATTGTATCAGCATCAACCAATGGTTTTGCCCCTATTACGAAAACCACGGCATGGGGCAACAGTTTAACAAGTCAAGCTGGTACAACACGTACCAGTTTAATGCCGATTTGTTATTTTATGCACGGGCAGTGAATCACCCTTGCCGCACTTATGATTTGTCGTCTGCACTTATGTTCTACATTTATTTCGATACTTCTCTTTTCGTGCATTCGTTTGGTGGTGAAAATTACTCTCAGCGTGAGGCGTTGTGGGTTGACTTCCTTGATCATATCTCGAGACTTCCAACCTTCCAACGACATGGCGGTCACGATCACTTTTTAGTGAGTGGAATCATGGTGTGGGACTTCATTCGTGCCCCCGACATGAAAGATAAGAAAATTTCTCGTTTGAATGATTTTCTAACCTTCCCGCAATTGTCAAATATCTCGATACTAATCATCGAACGTGACACTTATACAAATGCCAAAAACCAAATCGGAATTCCTTACCCATCTTATTTCCACCCGAAGTCCCATGTCGAAATTACAGCATGGCAGGATGAGGTGCGCCGCTCAGAGAGAACACACCTTTTTGCCTTTGTTGGCGGGGCCCGCCCCAAAGGACATGTTTCGGACAAGTATCGGCCGGTCGTCATTAGCCAGTGCAACAGGACTGAAAGCTGCCTACTTGTGTTGTGCAAATATTGGGGATCTGTGTGGAATGCAGTAGACGAGATACTTGGCACGATGAAACGGGCCCACTTCTGTCTCCAGCCTCCTGGCGACACGTCTACACGTCGATCAGTTTTTGACTCCATTTTGGCTGGATGTGTGCCGGTGTTTTTCACTGACATGACTGCATACTCACAGTATACATGGTATATTCCGGAGAGAAGAGAGGATTGGTCGGTTTTAATCAGGCCAGATCAGCTTGATCGGATTGAAGAGGTTCTGTCAGAGATCCCAGAAAAAGAGATCAAAAGAAAGAGAGAGGTGGTCATAGGGATGATACCACGAGTTACATACATGTATCCTACTGCAAGTCAGGCAGAGATCAGGTTCCGGGATGTTGTCGACACTGCACTTGTTGAGCTAACCAAACGGGTGCGACATATTAACTAGTAACTAAGGTGCTGGATCTTAGAAGATTCATATATATGTAGTTTTTCTCTTAGTTGAATTCTAGGTACTGCTCCAAAATTGTTGTAGAAGATAACATTATTTAAAATTCTCCTTTTAACTTATATATTGTATTGTCACAGGCTAAATTTTTTCCAAAAAATAAGTATTTGCAAAAAAAGGAAGAAAGGAATGATTTGGTAGATAAATATATTGCTCCTGATATAACTATCACTATGTTAACTGAATCAATTCGCATATATACAACACAGACCCACGCACACATCAGTTAATGTCTTAATGATCCTACAAAAGGAGAAGGACAAAGAAATAAATATTCCCATAAAATTATTGCGAAAAACAGGACGTTGAAACACCAGCTTCATGGTTAGTATACCATACATTTCCCTAATCTAATTTTAGATTTATATTTTTCTTAAATAAAAAAATAACTTGGGAACAAATTTGCGGTAAAGATATTGACAGAGCTGATTTGGTTTTATGCAGCACATCAATCATAATTCTTTTCATTTTAACTCTATTGCTTAGAATGTACAGTAGGTGATCGGTTAGGACCAGACCTTGATCCATTAAAACTTGACATTAACAAGCCCAAATAGTTAGATAAGATCCACCTGTGGCCTTGCGTGCTCAAATATATCCCAAGTCCCAACTGAAATGAGATGCGATTACAAAAGTTCCAAATTTGGACCTACTGGGCCCTTAATTTTTTTTGAGAAAACTTATGGGCCTTAAATAGATTGTATCCTTTCCGCTGTATCAAGTAAATGAAATGTCTGTTGCAGTCAGGTTTCTGATTTGTAGAATGGGATCTTGACCGTAACATAATGTATTATATACTATATATTTTAAAGTAGCTCTTGTGGAGTTGATTTTTATTCGATGGTGCCTTGGTGGTGAGAAATCATATACGTCAACTTTCGTTTTTTATTCGATGTGGTGACACAATTTGCAATTCGAGTCCGAAATTTATGGCAAAAATCAAGACCTCGTGCAAAAGGCTCAGGATGCTTTAATCAATTATTTTATGATTGACAACGAAAAGATACGGTAAAATAGGAACACGTATTCTCTGCATTAATTCAAAAGAATCTTTTCAGTTAATGCATTTCAGCCATCTGATTTTAAACGGAGTCAATTTAGCTGTTTGATTTTAACACAAAATATTGTAATATTAGTACCGATATAGTGCACACGAATCTTAAAATGGATTAAACGGCTGAGATGTTTTTACTCAAAAGATTCATTTTTTAGTTAGTGCAGAGGATACGAATTCGTAAAATAGGGGCAAAGGGAAAGGATGCAAAAGGTGGGCATGCTCCCGGTAAATTGAAAAATTGCATTTTCTTAAATTTAATAATGTATTTTTTTTTTCCAAATCTAAATACTATTTATTTATCTACTCCATAAAAGTAATTAAATCCTAGCTACTAGCCTACTATACTAATTACTTTAACCCACTTCCTTCGTCTTGTAAAAATTCTTTTTTTATTAGTTTGTTTTTTATTTCATAATTTTATAAGGGGAGCTAAACTATATAACAACTTCAAAAAAATAATAAATTAATTAAATTTCAACATACGTGATCAAAAATTTCAAAATCACAGTGTAGATCTGCCCTTGAACATAGTGTAGATCCACCCCTGTCCTTGCTGCAAACCTTAGATAATTGGGTTTGTGCAATACATACATGAAGTTGGAAAAAAAAAGGGTAAATTTAGAATTTTACTATGATGTTCTCGTTTTGAACAAATAAAAAACTTAAATTAAGAATTAAAACAATAGTGCAGTACTGTTAAAGATTTTAACATAAAAAAATTAACGGCTGTACTTATTAAAAACACTTTAATTGAGAATATTAATTTACAATGGTAATATCATAACAAGACTCCCAAAATTTAAGGATCCAGTCAACGGTGAACTATGAACAGATCAAATTTGTTATGAAGTCAAATAGGCAACAATTGGACGAACTAGTTGACGATCTGAGATTTTGAGGTCTGTAGTTATTACTTATTAGTACCCAGCCGACATCACATGCATGGCCACGTGCATTTGCATGTTAATTTGCACATTTGATTGGATCCCAGTCGACTCAATTTCCATTCAACTAGATAAATTGATTTAGATGTACTATTTAGATGTTGCCACATAGTCGCAATATAATTTCAAGAAATTAATTCTCCTCTATGTTTCTGCTTTTAACAAAGAGCTGAACTCCAAATAATAAACAAAAAAGAGAGTTAATTCTGCCTACTTTCTAGGAAAACTAATTTATCTTGTGCATGTGACAAAGCTAAACAGTGAAGATATTTTGTGGTATACTTTAGGGTATATATATGTTTGTATGTGTCTAGGAATTATTTTAAAATAGAGACTATTTGAATTAGTAATATCTATTCAAATAATATTTTTAGTATTCAGAATAGCTAGAATAGCTGCTATTTCTTATTCTTTGTAAATGTTGGAATAACTACTATTCAGAAGTGTGAAGAGAAAGAGAAAAATACTTCCTTCTCAGATTTGCACCAACATGGCTCTGAAATAACAAATTAACACTTATGTTATCTGTACGTCGTGACAATTCGTTTGAGACCCCACTTGTCTATATTTTCTTTTAATTAGCACCTTATTAACATTATTTTTTATTAGTTACATCTATTCACTATTCTAAATGTACAATTTAAACAATATTTTTACTAATTCGAATAGCACCATTTTCACACTAATCTGAAAATCACTATTTTTCTTCTTCTCTATTCTTAAATTTTACTATTCTAGCTCCCATGATCCCATCCAAACGGACCCAAATTTTATATAATAAAGATTGTCAATGTCCTAATTCAAACTTTCATTCAATAAGAATAGTACTTAAAGATTTATTGGCAGGTAAATCAATTCATTAATATTTCTTTTTATTAATGGCCATCCAGCATCTTTTAGCTTCTATTTTTTTTTGAGAAATTTTGGCAGTATCTTTTAGATGTTATTCTCAATAATTAAACCTGCTTTTCTTCATAAAGAAATGAGAACTCGTAGTGCTACATTGTTCTTCTTTTAATTCATTACTTAGATTCTTTGTTTTTTTTGTTTTGACAAAAATGGATATAAATCTTCCGATTTCATTAAAGAAATCAGAAGTTTTAAAGACTGGTACCAAACTGCTTGTACCAGCTCTAAGTTGCATAGTATTTAATTACTTAGTTACTTTTTGGATTTTAATATTTTGATTGCTGGTTACAATAATATAATTGGTGTAATTTGTAAAGGTAAAATATGTTGCTGGACACAGTATTGTAAATAACAGTATGTGTTCGTCGGATTGATAAGATATTTTTCAGTAATTAATTGGGAATGATTAATTGATTAGTTGGAAAACTCCGTGACAATTTGATCATTACCAACGACTAATTGGTATTTTAATCGGTCTAAACGGCCATTTTTTTTTGCAACACTGGCGAGGCATATATATAGCATACATTTTGTCATTAATTAATGGTTGTGATTTCTAGGGTTTCTACTGTTTGTGCCTTCTCAACACGAAACAAATAGTAGCTTATTCATTAATTAATTGGGGTTGGATGGTTGGCCAGGAAATTTTGTAACTTTAATTTCAAGAGAATTAATTGTTCCGTTGTTCAAGAAGCTAGGTTGTCAGGTAGGACAATATTATCATTATTAATTAAAAAAGATGTCAATTCGTTTAGAAAGATAATTATTAATTAATTCTCTGGACATGTTATAACCACTTAATGCAATATTTTTCTTGGTGTGTTAAATTACTAACTCTTTTTTTATTTAATAAATTTAAAATAGTATTCGACCATCTTTAAAGAAAAAAAAAAGATTTCTTTCTCAAATAGTAAAAAAAAAGATTGTTGATGTATCCGGTTTTGAACGTAATTTGAAGGATAAATATAATTTTAATTTCAACTTTTCGAGTGTGATTCAGACGTGTCATAACACTTGGTTACCATGAAAAATTTTATTTGAGTATTTTAAATTGTAAAATCCAAACAAATCTTAGCCGTTGGCCTTTCTTATTTGATGTGTTTGCATCCAGTTAATTCTACATTTTATTTTTAATTTGGGACTTCATAATAGAAAATTGAATTCTGTTCACTGATCTGATCCGAGCTTTCAGATCTTAAAAGAGAGCATGTGCAGTGCACAGTCCTGTCTACGGACGATAACATGTTTTTCTAACATAAATCATGAAATTAATTAATAATTTAATATTGTATAGCTTGCTTTATAAGAAAGCGCCATGCATGTTTTGCTCCTTACATCATCAAAATTTGAGGTTAATTTTAAACATGAACGTAAAAGTTCTGGCCTTTCTCTCCTTCTTCTCTGTTGTATCCTACTTGTTCTTCCCCTATTTTGATGCTATCACAGACTCAGATACACAGAGTGAATCTCCAGTCCAATCCGAACAATGCGACCCTGATATCGCACCTTTTTACGTATACAATCTACCTATCCAGTTCAACGAGGGGCTACTCAAATATTGCAGCAGCATGGACCCCTATAAGAACATGTGCAACTATTTTGGAAACCAAGGCTTGGGCCAACCTTTTAACCAATCGAGCTGGTACAACACATACCAATTCACTGCCGACATGTTATTCTATGCTCGTGCCGTCAACCACCCGTGCCGCACACTTAACCCATCATCTGCACTCATGTTCTACATCCCGTTCTACGCTTCTCTCTACACACATGCGTTTTCCTATGAGACTAACTTGACTCGGCGTGACAAACTAGGGGTCGAATTGCTTGATTATGTATCAAGGAAACCAACCTTCCAACGGCACGGCGGCCATGATCATTTTCTAACAAGCGGACTTATGGCGTGGGACTTCTTACGGAGCCCAGATCAAAAAGACGGAAAAGGCTCTCGCTCGAACAATTTTCTTAACCTCCCAAAACTTTCGAATATCTCCATACTCATCATTGAACGTAACACGTATAATGGCAAGAACCAATTCGGCATCCCTTATCCATCCTATTTTCACCCCAAGTCCAAAGTTGAAGTCAAGTCATGGCAGGATGAGATGCGCCGCTCGGAGAGAACGCACCTTTTCTCCTTTGTTGGTGGAGGCCGACAAAAAGAACACGGTTCGGCGAAGTATCGGTCCGCTGTGATTAACCAGTGCAACAATACTGAAAACTGCATACTTCTCTTTTGTAAATATTGGATTGTTACATGGGATGTGGCAGATGAGATACTTGGAGCGATGAAACGGGCCCGTTTTTGCCTCCAACCGCCTGGTGACACAATGACACGCCGGTCGATTTTTGACTCAATTTTGGCGGGTTGTGTGCCGGTCTTTTTCTCAGAGTTGACGGCTTATGAACAATATACATGGTACATTCCTGAGAAGAGAGAGGATTGGTCTGTTTTAATCGGGCCAGACCAGCTCGATCAGATTGAGGAGGTGCTGTCACAGATACCAGAAAAAGAAGCTGAACGAATGACAGAGGCAGTCATAGGGATGATACCGCAAGTTACATACATGCACCCGTATGCAAATTGGGGAGAGACTGGTTCACGCGATGTAGTAGACACCGCACTGGTACAGTTAACCAAACGGGTGCAACAATTCAAGCGTAGTGCTGGTACCATTCTGGAAAATAATTAGTGTTCTCTCTGTAAAAAATACTGGTAAAAGGAGAGACAATAATAAAATGAGTATCTATAGAGAATGCATACTCACGAGGGGAATGTTCAATAATAGCAATAGATAGTTTTAAGTTTTTTTTTTTTTTTTTTGTCATGAATTTGTTCATTTATGTTTCACTTTATGGTTGTACTGTCATTACGTCCTTTAATAACCGAGACGTGCTCCTGAATCCTGATAATATAATCATTTAATTTTGTTGAGTTATCTGTGCATGGGGCTTTCAAGAATAAGTCTATGGTCGTCTTTATATTTTTACCATGAAGGAATTAAACAGAATACTTTGTACAATTGTTAGATTGAAAAACTGAACCAGACTAAATTGTTAGATTGAAACCAAGGGATGAAAGTGCGGTCTGATCTGATGTCCGGTCCGAACGGTTCAGTCAGCATCAAGATATATACGAGAATACTTAATCTGAACTGATCTTAAATTTTTTGCACGAATCTTGGTGCTGATCAAATGGCTCCAACAAATTATCAAACCGAATTTGGTCCGATAAGGTTCTCTAATTTTTCTACTTCAATAAAAAAAGGTTCTCCGATTTTTATTCAAATTATTTACATATGTATGATAATTTTTGTGGTAAAGCAAATATTTTCTTAAAATAATTCATATTTGACCCCTCAAAAATATGAGAATCATTTTATTATGGAAAACCATAACTACAATTTATGTTTTTTTTATTATGATAATTATATTGATTTTAATATTTGATGTGATAATTACATATATTGATGTTAATATTTTCAAATTGAAGAATCTGTTTTTTTTTATCTAGAAATTGAAAAAAAAAATCCTGTGTAATATAAAGAGAGATTTAAAAGGAGTTTTTTTTTAAACCATAAATAAAAAAAAATTTAACGTTTTAGCATTATTACTTGGTTTTTTATAAAAACCATAAGAAACGAGTTGGCAGTCCGTTCTCTACAGTATTTTATCCCCCAGAACGGACTGCCAATACGTTCTTGATTTTTTTTCCAGTTTTAACTGGAAAAACGAACTGCCAATCCGTTCTCTACAGTAATGTTTTTTTTTAGAGTGTGCTTATAAAATAAATCAGATATTTTTTTTGATTTTGTATATTAACAATAAGATTAATGGAACAATTTGAATATATTTTTTTTTGTGTATTTTGACTATTTTATCATTTTATCAAATCAATGGATTAGTTTTCTATATAAAAAAAATCAATAAATATTTCTGTGAAGAAATTGTAAAAGTGAAATACAATAACAATACTAAAAATTTGTATCTCTGGATATTTTTTTCTACGAAATAATGTCTTTGAAATACAATAACAGCTTTTATGGCAAAAATCGACTCTATTTTAATTTTTTTTTCAAAAGTTATAGTTACAGAAATTTCTAAATCCTCCATGTAGTAGACCAATGTATTATTATTTTAAAGGCAACGACTTCTATGGACATAAGGACCTATTTGTAAAATGAACATATTTTTATTTTCAAAGTTCAAACAGTCGATCCGAACCGTTCATCTTGTTCTCCATATTAATATGTGCTTGGAGACCAAATTTTACATTTTTCTGAATTTTTTTACTATTTATTAAGATGGGTACAAAAAATATCAAATTCAGACCATTGAATTTTGTACCCATCTTAATAAATAGTAAAAAAATTCAGAAAAATGTAAAATTTTGTCTCCAAGTACATATTAATATGGAGAACAAGATGAACGGTTCGGATCGACTATTTGAACTTTAAAAATAAAAATATGTTCATTTTACAAATAGGTCCTTATGTCCATAGATGACACTCTCTATTTTAAAAAATCGACCAATTAGAATACTAACAATTAAATGATTAAATTTGTTAGTTTTTAAAATATAAAAAAAAGTAAATTTTAGAAAAATAATAAGTACATTTGAAAACCAATTTATTGATTTTTTTTATATAGAAAATCAATCCATTGATTTGATAAAATGATAAAATAGTCAAAATACACAAAAAAAAATATTCAAATTGTTCCATTAATCTTATTGTTAATATACAAAATCAAACAAAATATCTGATTTATTTTATAAGCAAACTCTAAAAAAAATCTTAAAAAAAAAAAAAAAAATTGTAGAGAACATATTGCCAACTCGTTTCTTATGATTTTTATAAAAAACCAAGTAATCATACTGAACGTTAAAAAAAATATATTCATGGTTTAAAAAAAAAAAAATCATTTAAAAGTGTGTTGAGTCGCTCAATCTCTCATAATTCCAAAAAAGAAAAAGAAATTTCAAATTGTAACAAATTAAGTTGAGCACAGGGTCCATGTAGAGTTTGCTCATTGGTTGAAACAAGGCCCAGATTAATAAAGCCTGTTTAACATACTTGGGCTCGAATTAGATATGTGGTTTTTAGATATTGTTCTCCATAGATGATTTTTAACGGCCGAATTTTGGTTATAATCCTGAATTTCATTGATATCAAATTAGTTCTTAAACTTTCAATAAGAAATCAGATTAGTCTTTAAGCTTTGAACAAATGATTAATTTTGAGGTTGTCGCTGGACCTCAACCAGAGCCTTCACGTGCGGCTCAGCATACACGCAGATGCATAGTAAAAAAAAAAATTTTAAATTTAAAATTTAGTCTCCAAACATATTTTATTATTAAGATCATGTTGAACGGTTTGAGTTGATTGTTCGGATTTTGAAAATGAAAATAAATAATGTAAAGTATATTCTTTTTTGATGCATTTGAAACTCTCCTTGTATAATTTTTTGAAGGTCAGTGGCTATGAAAATTCACTATTAGTATTAATTATACACAATATATATAATATATGTACATTTTTCATTAGATCATAATTCATAACATTTCATAAGTTTCAAGCTGCAACGACAAATTCAAGCGACCAAACACACCAATGGCGGCAATGGGTGATATTAATTTAATATTTAAATCTCCAATAATTGTGTATATCTGACCTGACCCTGCAATGCAGTATATTACCGACCTGTGGGTCCTACAAGGAAAACGATTACACGTAGATGCCAACAAAAAATGCACATCACAGAGTCCAGACAAAGAGGCTCATATATATGTCTGAAATAATTAATAATATATTTGGAACATGTCGGAAGGCATTCGGACCAAAACTTCTATTCAAAATCTTTGCGTCCCGTATATGAACGAAACTAGAACATTTTAATCGAGAGACTGCATCGTAAATATGAACGAAACTGCGTAACATATAGTTGCTGATATTTAAATTTAAGTTTCCATAATTACTGAATAAACTTATAAGTATTTATTTGCCATTTTACAAAAAGGCTAAACTAAATAAAAACTTATAAACAAATTTCAATATATATAATTAAAAAATTTAATAAAAATTTGCTAAGTTTTTCTGACTTGATTATATTTATCTCTGATATTGCACCATCAAATCTGATATATGAAGATCGTCTCTAATTAGTTGCTAATACGGCCTATATGGAGTGGATAGCTCGTATGCGGAAGGTGAACTGATTAGATTAATCTCTCCCTATCTCGGTAGATAAGTCGAGATGATACGGAAGAATGGATCCCTCCTTGCCTCGGTTGGCAAGTCGAGATGGCCCAGGAATCGGCTTCTTGCGAGCCGACTTAATGAAAGAATGGGGGAGGAGGTTGTGAGATATTCTACTCTTTACTATCGATATCTCTCTTAGTGTAGTTTTTTGTTAATCCCCTTCTCAAGAAATCTAAGGCTTTTTATATCCTCCTTCCTAACCGTCTCTCTGCGGTTTTCTCAGAGAATGTGGGAGCGGTTAGGAAGTCGGTTAGCGATTATCCCGCGTGTAGCGGTTATGCCATGTGTTACGGTTATGCCGGTATGTCAGCCTGTAGGATTTCAATGTATATTGTGTTGGGCTTTTCTTTTATATTCTGGGCTGGCCTATTCATTGCAAGGTCCGAATCCCAGATGTTTTTTAAGCCTGGTTGTAATTTAGGGCCTATGTAACATGGCCCTATCATTTGCCCCCAAAGTCGAAATGCGTCATGTCGATGCTTTCGACTTGAGCATATCGGTACTAGGAATATAATGCAACAAATAAAATATTATTTACAATAAAAGTATAAAGAGATTCTTATGGAAATACATCAATATAAACTTCATAAACAATTGTCAATTTATGAAGCGATATTGGCGTGGTATCATCTTGGTGATATATAGCGTATTTGAGGTTTTAATCAGTCAGCAAGTCGATGCGACATATGTACCATAAGAGCGACATATAAGTGAGTCGATTTATATAAAAGTTAGCAGAATTAGTGGTGTTAGCCAAGTTAGTAAGTATACATACACAGATAATAAGAGTACTCGATATATAAGTACTCGACATGTTTTTTTTTTTTCAACGAGATAAAAAAGTTAGATGAGTTAAGAAGAGTTAGGTATTGTTAGCACGGTATGTAACGATATAAGAATTAGATTAAAGAATTGGATCAAAAAATTGTATTATAATAAAAGGTAATCGACACAAGCGATATGATTAATATAAGCATTCTATAGAGAGACATTACAACATTCATCTAAATTCTTTCTCGCGCCCATGATATTATTAATGATATTAACCTCCTGATTTTAACCTTATCTCATAATAAGGCATGACTGAATTGTCCTTCCAATAATCATGTCCATGGATATGAATAGAATGTCAATTTAGTCATGTCTGATGACAAGATATGTACCTGACTAGTTGGAATTGCCTTTGGAGGGTTTGGAGTGGTTATCTTTCATGTTGGAGATTGGTGTCGATGTTATGACATAATTGTCAAACGGACAGGCCTTAGTATTGAGAGGAGGGATAAGATGCTTAAGGCATAATTCATGGTACCAATAATTGCATATAAGACAATTGGACATGAATTGTCTTTGCCCCTCTTTGTAACAAAGTCGGCAAAGTTCAGTGGTCCGCTCCTCTTGGGGCTCAGCAGTAAAATCAGGTTGTTGTTGGGCTGATAGTGTGCGGACGGCGGCTGCGTCCCCTCTTTTCATGTCGGCCGTCAGTTCTTTCGCGTCGGGATCGTGCCTGATCTCGACGGGACCTCTTATCCTGTGCTTGATCGACCGGACCTTCTCGGTCGTCCTTATTTCTTTCTGGATGTGGCAGCTCGTCTCGCTGCATAATGGCTTGGCTTTCTCCTTGTCCCTCCGCGGGGTGTTCTCCGGGATGTTCGACCTGGTTGTGTCGATCGTTTCGGCCCTCCTCAGGCTTTCTTATTGGTTCATCGGGGGTGTCGGTTTCGCCCGTTCGGATGGTTCTGACCTGGACAAACTCGGGATTCAGATTCCTTGGTTGAATAGCTTCACCCCGTTCTGCAGGGCATTCTAGTGCTGGTGGTTGGGCTGGTGCTGTTGCAGGGGGAGCCACCTGCTATTCCTGGGGGGGCCGACTCACAGCATAGGGCCTCGGAGTGGTGGACATTGGTGGAAAAGAAGGCATAGGGGCTGAATCGTAATAATATCCTGGGGCCCATGGGGTGTATGACCCGTGTGGGGTGTTGTAAGCAAACGGAGGTCTCATTGGAGGATAATGGGGATAAGAGGAGTAGGGGTATGGTCCCCCAGAGTAATATGTGATGAATTGTGGCTGCGGGGCCACAGTTGACACAGGGGTTCTCCCAATGCCGAATGTTTGCGGTATCGTCACGGGAGTAGATTTGGGCATAGTAGTCGAGTCCAGCAAGGGTGCCGAAGGGCGGGGCCGCATGCTAGTATTTATCGTTGTGATCCTCGACGGCACCGCGGTGGTCATCAATGTCATGTTCCCTACGGTTCTTATAGGGTCATTGATTTGTTCCGACACGAAATTGCTATGAGGGAGTTCCTCGGGGGGGTGATCTCGACTTCAGGTGGTGACGTATTGACCATATGTGATGGATCCATCTAGTTCCGTAGTTTCTAAGCTAGGTGGCCCCACGGTGGTTGATACAACCTATTTGGAGTGGATAGCCCGTATGCTGAAGGTGAACTGATTAGATTAATCTCTCCCTATCTCGATAGATAGGTCGAGATGATACAAAAGAATGGATCCCTCCTTGCCTCGGTTGGCAAGTCGAGATGGCCCAGGGGATCAGCTTCTTGCGAGCCGACTTAATGAAAGAATGGGGAAGGAGGTTGTGAGATATTCTACTCTTCCCTATCGATATCTCTCTTAGTGTAGTTTTTTGTTGATTCCCTTCTCAGAAAATCTAAGGCTTTTTATATCCTCCTTCCTAACCGTCTCTCTGTGGTTTTCTCAGAGAATGTGAGAGCGATTACGAAGTCGGTTAGCGATTATCCCGCGTGTAGCGGTTATGCCGTGTGTTACGGTTATGCCGGTATGTCAGCCTGTAGAATTTCAATGTATATTGTGTTGGGCTTTTCTTTTATATTCTGGACTGACCTGTTCATTGCAAGGTCCGAATCCCAGATGTTTTTTAAGTCTGATTGTAATTTAGGGCATGTGTAACATGGCCCTATCAGTTGCAATGTGAGTTAAACCTCCATTAGACAAAATTAAGAAAACGATTTTTTCTTCGTTTCTCTGTTCTCTTATTATCGAATCGCTCCAAAACAAAACAAAAAATATGAATGAAAGAAATCTTTTTCTCTCATCGACCAAAACAAAACAAAAAATATGAATGAAAGAAATCTTTTTCTCTCATCGACGCCTCCTTTCCCAATTCCCATGCCTCCTCTGGTCCAGGATTAGAAGCCCATGCGCCACCCATCCATGTCCCATCAAAAGAGAAAATTTTCATCAGGTATCTCGGACAGTCAAGACAGATTCGAATTGTTCGTTATTTGCATTAAATTTTATATAGTGGTTCAGTAAATTTAAGGATGTCCGAATTTGTCACCAGCTCGCCGTCAATAATTAAAATAGGATAATAGAAACCATATGCCACCACCGGAACATACATGCAGGTACAAATACAATCCACTGTGCATTTAAGCCCCGGTGAAATGTGAATGTAGGATAAAAAATTTCCTCAAACGTGCTTATTACTTTGCTAATTTGCTTCCATAGTCAATATGTTCTTTCAAGAAAATAAGAACAATACATTATATAATCGTCCTTTCGATTACAAAATTTATCTATGAAATTATTTTGTTTAGTGAAATCTTACGGTAACAAAAATATTTTTTTGTCAAAATATACATCTAAGGTTAGGGGTGAAAACAGAGCAGATAGTGGAAAAATCATATCCATATTCTTTTTTCATTTTCCAAATATGCATACGGAGTGGATATCAAACATATCAGACGGATGCAGATATGAATTCGGATCAGATCGAATATTTATTAAAATAATATAAAAAATATTAAAGTTAATAATATTTATCTAATTATAAAGGTGAATAACATAAATTTTTCATAATATATATTAAAATATATGGTATATATCTACTATATTCGGATATGGATAATTGAAACGTAAAACTATATTAGTAATTTTATCCACACAAATATTCGGATATCGGATATCCACATCTAAGTTTTCGAATACGGATCGGATATTATCCGATACCGTTTTCACCCCTATCAGATAGGTCGTACCGTTAGGGGTGAGTAAATTGCTCATAACTCGCTCACTAAAAGCTCATTAATAACTCGCTCATTATCGCTTGTTAATTTAATGAACCGAGCATGAGCATATCCCAATTCGCTCATTACGAACTGAGTTACATGAGTCCTACCACATCTAATCTCAATCTCTTGAATAAAAATTAAAATTGAACAAATGAAAAAAGGCTCATAACCTAAACTACACTCCAGAGTCCAAAAATTAAAATTGGATAAATGAAAAAGACTTATTAGATTGGACTATGATAATTTGTTAAATTCAAATTAGTTTTTGAATGATGTATCTTAAACAAAAAACTCGAAACAAAATTTAAATAATTTTGAATTCTTAACTTACTTATAACTTGTGACTCGCTCAGTTGTTCATAACTAGCTCATTATCAACTCGTTCATTAACAACTCGCTCATTTTTGCTCAATAATTTAATGAGCGAGTATGAGCATACTCCAACTCACTCATGCTCGCTCATTAATTAGCCCTAATACCGTTGAACCGTTATTCACTTAATTATACAAGGACAACCAATATTAAGTGATAATTAATGCAGTGTACCATGAATATCTCAAATTTCTCTAAACGACTGTCTTCCCTTTTTTTTTTTTTTAATTTTAGTTTGACAGGATAGTATAACTACAATTTTTTTGCATATGTGCAAACAAAATTATATACGAGCAGCGGTTTATTTTCGGGCAGAAAAATGAATATCACTACGGACCATTAATTTTTCCTGACTTGTATTTGTTTTTAATGATTATAATAATTATAATTCCAGTGGAGTTTGACTTCATTTTAGTTTTACTATAAAGAAAGCGCCGTTAACATATATAACATGTTTTTAACTAACTTGATCGAATAGAAATATATCTGGCTGTTGCTTGGCATATAATTAAGTAACATAAAGCTGTATCAAAGTTTGAAAACATTAACAGATTGTACATAAAATAATAGACAGAACATACAGATATATCTAAATAACATGCTTATTCCAAATAAGGAAGAAATTAAACACACTCAAAACACACTCAAGCAGAGAATAAATTAACCAGGCTACTTCTGATGCATATATTATACATTCAGAGCATGCGCAACCAACCATACACAATACTAGTAACCTATCTACACAAAAACACCAAGCACAAACCCAGCATCAGCGAAGCTTAATTACAACATATATAACCCCAAAGAAATTAAAGCCTCTTTTACATAATATATGTAATAGGCTACAAAGAGCGGGGAAAAGCATCCGATCGACTTGTATAATTCTTCTCTAGTCTCTTCATTCATTGCTTATATATAATAAAGCTCTCTTGGCAGACTTATGCGCTGACTCAGCTCTCCAAAAAAAAAAACGGGATACACAAAATCACACTTCAAAAGGAGGATCTGGCTTCGGCGCACTCGTTGAAGCTCTCTCGTATGCATCTGACAGCGATTTTCTTCTAAATCGACCGCTACCTAATAATTCAAGGGATTACAATGTCAAAATAATTCAATTCAAATCTAAGATATTTATTATATGTTTTATATGTGAAAAAATTGCTAACTACGAGTCTACGACGACGCATTCAATCGGGTAAGCATCACCATTAATATGGTAAGAGACTGGATCTTATATAACAGATCAGGTATAACCGTTAATGTAGTATATATGCCTAAAAATGGAACTAATGGCAGATTCGCCGTAGAGGAAAAGGGATACACAGATGCCCACTCGGACTCCGCATCAGAGAATCCAGATTACAAGTTTAATCAGATCAATCCAGATGTTTCGATAGAGGAAGTAAACAGATAAGAATCTCCATGTAAATTTACCATTGTAACCCTAATCTCGATGAATGTCAAATAGCATTGCACAAGGGTACTTTTGACTAAAATAATACCCAACTTGCATCTCGTCTCGAATTGATTGGCCAAGTGGTCATTTTAACCCCACCCAACTGCTCCAACAAATCAGAACCAAAAAAAAAAACAAAGAACAGTTCATGACATACCACCATAGAAAGGCGACAAGGGAGGAGTGGAACCGGCCGGTGACTGAGGCGGCGTCCCGTTACCTCTCGGTGAGTTGGCTGGAGAAGGGCATCCAGCGGGTTTCTTGATCATGATGCTTCGGGTCACCCGCGGTGCTTCCTCACCCTCTGGTTTCCCCATTCCACCATCCATCACATCCTCTGCAACAACCATACCATGAATATTAACAACAGATCAGATCCAATCTTGACTGTCCCAGTAGAAAATCGTAAAGTAAGTGGCGTTGCGTACCTTTAATTGTAAGGGGTCGAGTGTTGAAGGATGAGTACTTGCGTAGGCGGCTCAGACCGGTGTCAGGCCTTGGACCGGCCACCGTGTCGTCCCATAGTTTATCTAGAAGACCCATTATATTATTCTTCTTCTTCTCTACAAGGAATTTGAGCGAGTTGAATTATCTTTTCACAGAAGTGTGGAGGCAAGTAGATCTGGAAGCGAAGAGAAGAAAATGAGAGGGAAATGGCAGGTATTTATAAGCGGAGAAAGTCAGGCCAGATTTTGTGTCGCAATTTAAGTGTATGCCTTCGTGTGTCTGGGTTAAATATAATGCGCCACCTTTGATATTATACAAATTGGATACATTTCACTTCAAGAAGCAAATAGACGTATCAGGCATTGATAATTTAAAATTCGTAGTCAAAAATTTTGAAAAATCTATTGTGTGATACTTTATTTATCAATGTAAAATGCTGCACCATGACCATATCAGGGAAGCATTTGATTTGACACACAATAGAACACACCAAAAATAGAGAAATGATGGATCAGTGGGCTGATGTGGCATGTAAGGAGGAAACCAGATCTGGATAAGAGCGCAGGGTTGCACGTGGATTGGGAGAAGGGTCGCCTTTGAGCTCCTTCCACGTGGCAGCGTGAGTACAAAGTCACGTGATGTTCTCTCAACTAAATTGAAATGGGCCAAAGGATCCGAACGTAAATAGGAAATTACCTCCTAAACCCCTTCTTTCAATTCCCCAGTAATTATCTTTCCTGAGCAATTATTGGAGTCGATATCCTAGTTTTATGACAAAACCCGTTGTAATTATTCCGATAGTCTCTGACTCTCTATCAGAGTTTCAAAAAAAAAAAAGATATCCTAGTTTTATGAGATCTAATCTCGTTCGTCCGATGCGGATTTGATGTGCACGACACGATATAGTTTCCAGGGAAATATTTAAAGAGGGATCCACTTATGTTATTTTTTAGTGACACAAAATTATATCATTCATTTTTAAAGTTCAAACAGTCGATCCAAACTGTTAAACATGTTGGATATATTAAAATGTGTTTGTTTTATTTATTTTTACTATTTATTAAGATGGGTGCAAAAATTCAATGGTCTGAAAACAACGATTTTGTAAAATGCTTAATAAATAGTAAAAATATTAAAAAAAAATATAAGATTTGGTCTCTAAGTACATTTTAATATGAAGATCATGTTGAACTGTTTGGATCGACTGTTTGGGTTTTGAAAACTTTAGAAATAAATGATGTAATTTTGTATCACAAAAAAATGATGTAAGTGATCCCTCCTCATATCTAAAATTAGATTGAGATAAAAAAAATGAATGATTCAAATTGGTTAAGTCTATTTTTTTTAGAGTGTCATCCAATTAAGTTGCCAGTCAAAATGAATTTTGATAACTATCAGAATTACTTTTATTGAGTTGTACGAAAAATTTAATTATTTTTTAAGAGTAAACTTGATTAACTCTCTTTTTCTTCTATCAATCTGTAAGTAATTTATTAAACTGAAAAAAAATACTAGCTTAAAATAAAAAGTAAGAAAATCCTCACATGAATCCTTCTATTTAATCATAAAAATAGCCCTATGTTGTTAAAATTTAAAACAAAGGAAGATATTGCAAGGGAAGTAGATAACATATTTTGTTTTAGCAAATTTCGCACTAATAAAATTTAGTTTTAGCATTAAAATTTTCAATCTAAATGGTATGTATAATTTAACTAGAGAAAGCTTTTGTTACATTGAATGTGATCTTAAAAGTAATCTTTTTCTTAGAAAACTCTAAAATCTCTACTTTGGATCTGGTATCAGCTAAGATGAGTTTTTATTAATAAGAAAAAGGCCTAAACTAATTGAAAAATAAGCATTTAACAACACACACACAAAAATAAGCATTGAAACTTTAGAGGTGCATTTTCAATCATAAACAACAGAGGAGAAAACATTTTTCTCTTTATAAGGACCGTTAAGTGAACACAAATTGATGATGGAAAATTTCAGAATATTTATTTATAGAAATTAATATAAAATAATACAAGGTATTATAATGATTGCTCAAGTTTTTGATGCATAGACAGAATTATATAGGATATTATAATGATTGCCGCAAGTTTTTGATACATAGACAGAACGGTAAAAATAATTCAACACCAAAAAATGGATCCGAACTTTTATAGAGTGCGTACGTACCTCTGAGATATTTCATATTTTTGCGTGACCGACGTGTCCGGTATCTATTCAGGGATAGCGCAGGGGCAGTATTATTTGAGCTTTGAGATTCGTGCTGAATATTTTTTGACAGTTGAGATTTTCCAAAAAATAACGCAAAATATGAGATATCTTAGATAATGCGAATTCATTTTTTTTCGGCTCCAACATTTGAATGGTTCATATCTGTAAAAGAAGCACGTGTCAAAGAAAGAAAGTCTCATGACTCATGAAGGATTAGATCATGACCCATGAAGGATAGATCATGACCCATGAAGGAATCGTCAAAATAAGGAAATAAATTATCTGTATATTTCGACCTAGTACCAGAGAGTAGTAAATCCATGTTAGATTGTTTCCATTATTAAGAAAGATTATTGCCCTTAATTGGAGATGTAATAGTTGTATTGCTCTATGATATAAGGAGCATATGCAACTCTTAATTTATTATTCTGTAATACAAAAAATCTGATAATAAATAAAATTGGGAGGGAATGGAGTTCATGGGAGCGCTGTGTTCTTTAGTTTTATTTCATTAAATTTGTCATGGTATCAGAGCTTAGATTGTAACCTGTTGATATAGTTAGGAGAATCGGAGTCCTTTTTGTCCCCTCTCTGTTCTCCATACTATATTGATCTAAGGTGTTACGCTTCAAGCTTGTGAAGACTAATGGTGAACGAAATTGAAAAAAACAGATGAGACTAAGGAAGAGGAAACTGACACTGCTGCTCTAATCAAACACATGGCGAAAATGATAGCTCAGATGGCAGAGATGCAAACAGCAGCCATGAGCACCTCCCAAACATTAGCGACTCGAGTTCTACCTCAAACAGTTGGCGCAACAGAGGGGAATATACATCCTAATTCCATTGATGCAAGATTCGATGGCACAAACTACTCCTTCTGGTGTTAGGCTGTAGAGATGTATGTTCGTGGTCGTGAAAAACTAAGACACCTTATAGGTGAACCAGCCCCACCGGCTATAACTGATGCGGCCTACCACTGATGGGCAACCGATGATGTAGTTGTGAAAGGGTGGTTGATTAGTTCACTAGAGACTCGATTAAGAGGAAACTGTATCGGGTATCCTACTGCACGAGATGTGTGGAAGTCAATTGCCACAACTTATCATGATGGTGAAGATGAGGCTCATCTTCACGCTCTTCACAGGCAAGTCAGCCAGGTCAGCCAAGGAGGGCGAGCACTTGAAGAATATTTCAATGAGCTCCAAAAACTGTGGCAGGAGATCGACTTTAGGAGCCCAAATCCAATGGAATATGCCGTGGATATTGACAAATTCAATATATTCATTCAGAAAACAAGAGTGTACACATTTCTGGATGGTTAGATGATGCTCTGGATGGAGTAAGGGCACAAATAGTGCTAATCCGACATTTTCCCAATGTTCAACAAGCGTATGGCAGTGTCAGAAGGGAAGCAATTCGTCAAAGTGTGATGATAAAAGGGGGAGCACCAAACACCCTTGCCTTAGCAACCAAAGGTTTCAGACTTCAAGAGACGAGGTCATATGCTACCAGAAATCATGCATCTCCCGATAAATCTCGGCTCAAGTGCAGTCATTGTGGGGGTAATAAACACACGAAGGATCATTGCTTTGAATTGATCGGATACCCAAGAGTGGTGGAAAGGAAAGAAGAAGCAGTTAGATCGAGGAAAAGCATATACAGTAGCAAATTCTGAATTTACTAGTACAAATCAATGTGACTCTTCTTGTCATCAGCCTGGAACCATTCAAACCGATGAGCAGCACCCAGGAGAGGCACTGGCAACCATCATCATGAATGGGTTGCGTTTCCAGCACCTTGGTGGTACGCAGACAGCAGCAAGAGGTAGTAGTTCTGTGAGCATACAGAACCAGCAGAGGGCAGCTTCGGTTACTGGTGAGCAAGTCGAATCATGAGAGGAAAGCACAGGTATTTTTGGTAATTATGGTGAATTGGGTAAGAATTTATTCTCATCTCTTGTTCATTTTAGAACCGAAAATAAACAAATAAGTCCTAAAAATTTGAGAAATTGGGTTATTGATTCTGGGGCTACCGATCACATGACCTTTGAGAAATGTGGCATCTCTGAAAATAAACTAGTGACTAAAGGGGGAGTTCTGAATGCTAATGGTGATAATTATCCTGTAATTGGACTGGAGACGTTCACTTATCTGAAAAAATGGTTCTTAAAAATGCCTTGGTAGTTCCTTCTCTCACTACAAAACTTATCTCTGTGGGAAAATTAACTGAAGAATTAAATTGTACAGTTCTAATATTTCCTACTCACTGTATTTTTCAGGACACCCTCACGAAGGAGACCTTGGGCCATGGTACTAGACATGGTGGATTGTATTACTTAGAAGACTTAAATTGTGGCAAAGCATTTCATGTGAGGAATGAGAAGTTGAAGAATATCGTGTGGTTGTGGCATAAGAGGTTAGGACATCCGTCGTTCGGATATATGAGGAAACCTTTACCCCATCTATTTGTAGGATTCAATAATGAAGAATTTATTTGCGAAACATGTGTTAAGGCAAAAAGCCATAGAAATAATTACCCAGATAGTCTGAATAAAAGTTCCTCTGTTTTTGATATTGTTCATACTAATGTTTGGGGTCCATCACCACTCATGTCAAAATCAGGTTGTCGTTGGTATGTACTGTTTACTGATGATTTTTCTCGTATGACCTGGCTGTATTTGTTAAAAGGAAAAAATGAGGTGTCTCAAATTATTGTGGATTTTTACGAAATAGTCAAAACCCAATTTGGGATAGGCATCAGAATGTTCAGAAGTGATAACGGGACAGAGTTTGTTAATCACCGCATTCAAACCTTCTTTAGGGACAATGGGGTTTTACACCAAACTTCCTGCGTTGGCACTCCACAGCAAAATGGAGTAGCTGAGAGAAAAAATAGACAAATTCTTGAAATCACCCGAGCCTTGTTGTTTGAGAGTAAAGTGCCTGATGTTTTTTGGGATAATGCAGTCACCTTTGCTGTATATCTTATGAATCGAATCCCAACCAAATCTAATGATTTCCAAACACCACTCCAAAAAGTCAACCCAAGTGTCTATCCCATCTATTCTCAACCTTGAACCAAGAATTTTTGGATGTAGTGTATATGTTCAAATGCAGAAGACGGGACGATCGAAATTAGAACCATTTGCTGAGAAGTATGTATTTTTGGGATTTAGTACGAGTCAAAAAGGGTATAAGTGTTATAATCCTACAAAGAGGCGATTCTATATTACTATGGATGTATTTTTTCTTGAAAATGAGTTCTACTTCATGAACCAGAATTTGGTTCAGGGGGAGAGTAATGGAGAACCAAATTCTTGTGTATCAACTGAGTTTAGTTTCTTGAGTCCCTCTTTGTTTCAAATACATGATCAAATTAATCTAGAACCAGCACTTAACTTAGAACTAGCACCAGTTCGGACTGCAGTCGGCAGTTTGAATTCTACTGAAGACCAAAATACCCTTCCCGGGGATGATGTCAGTGGTTCAGACAGAATCGAGTCTACTCATGTGCTAGAACAAACCAGCGGCAACCAAGTGCAGTGAAAAACGGACCCAAATTCGGCTGAAACGAACCGGAGTCTATTACAAGGCCAAGGACTGGGAAGTAATGAAGAATCATCATCCAAGTATGAAATTCTAGATAGATAGAGAAAGTGAAGATGAAGAAGTAATACAATCACCACTTGAGCCAAGGTCTCCGAGAGGGTGCTCCAGAGGTAAGTATTTCGAACCTAGGTATAATTTGCCACCTAGAATGAATCGAGGTAGACCACCAAAGAAGTATGTCCCAGAAGATGGAACAAGCCATGCTGTGAAGTACCCAATTGTGAATTTTGTGAAAACTGAACATTTACCCAAATTGCTTAAGACTTTTTCAAACTAGCTGTCCTCGGTTGCCATACCAAAAAAACTTGAAGATGCCTGTGAAAATAAAAACTGAGTTGACGCAATGAATGTGGAGATGGAAGCCCTTGAGAAAAATAACACTTAGGAACTTGTTAATTTACCGAGTGGAAAAAAACATGTTAGGTGTAGATGGGTCTACTCCATTAAATATAATGCGGCAGGGGAGATTGAAAGGTATAAAGCACGCTTGGTTGCAAAATGTTACACCCAAACTTATGGCATTGACTTCCAGGAGACTTTTTCTCCCGTACCTAAACTTAACACAATTCGAGTTATTTTGTCAATTGCAGCTAATCTTAAGTGGTCATTGCACCAATTTGATGTGAAGAATGCATTCCTGCACGGAGATTTGGAGGAAGAAATTTACATGGACATTCCTTCTGGTTTATGTCATGAAGAAGGAGAGAAGAAGGTGTGCAAACTCAATAAGGCACTATATGGCTTGAAGCAATCACCCAGAGCGTGGTTCGGACGATTCAGAAGCGCAATGAAGAACTATGGCTATGTGCAGGCAGATTCTGATCATACGCTATTCTTCAAGAGAAAAGGGAGTAAGATTGTAGTGTTGATTATTTATGTCGATGACATGATCATTACTGGTAATGATGAAGAAGGGATGAAGGAGCTGAAACTGCAGCTCTCAAGATAATTTGAGATGGACTTAGAAGGGCTGAAATACTTCCTGGGATTGAGGTCTCTAGAAGCAAGAAAGGTATATTTCTCTCCCAAAGGAAGTATATCTTGGACTTGTTGAGTGAGGTAGGGATGCTAGAGTGTAAACCTGCCGAAACTCCAATGGTGCAAAACTTGAAGTTGGAGATAAAATCTAACCAAAATCCAGTAGACAAGGAGAGATATCAGAGATTAGTTGGGAAGCTTATATATTTATCTCATACTTGTCCTGATATAGCGTATGTAGTAGGAGTGGTGAGCCAATTTATGCATAAGCCAAGTGATGAGCATATGGATGCAGTCTTAAGAATGCTGAGATACCTCACGGGAACTCCAGACAAGGGAATAAGTTTCTTGAAACATGGGCACCTAGATGTTGATGGCTTCACTGATGCAGACTGGGCTGGTAATGTCTTGGGCCTGAAGTCAACTGCGGGATACTTTACCTTTGTTGGAAGTAATTTAGTGACTTGGAGGAGTAAAAAACAAAATGTAGTTGCTTTGTCAAGTGCAAGAAGCAGAGTTTCGAGGAATGGTCAAGGGAGTCTGTGAATTGATATGGATAAAAAAGGTCTTAACAGAACTTGGACTCAAAAACACAAAAGAAATGAGACTATTCTGTGACAATAAAGCTGCCATTCAGATTTCTCATAATCCAGTACAACACGATCGTACCAAGCATATTGAGATTGATCGACATTTTCTCAAGGAGAAACTAGATTCCAAGGTGATCACATTGTCATTTGTAAAGTCGAGTGAGCAAGCTGTTAACATTCTAAGAAAGGCAGTAGGTGGCAAGGAGTTTCAGCAAGCCGTTAGTCGAATTGGAATGGTGGATATCTTCTTACCACGGTGAGGGGGAGTGTAAAAGAAGCACCGTGTCAAAGAAAGAAAGTCTCATGACTCATGAAGGATTAGATCATAACCCATGAAGGATTAGATCATGACCCATGAAGAACTGGATCATGACTCATGAAAGAATCGTCAAAATAAGAAAATAAATTATCTGTATATTTCAACCTAGTACCAGAGAATAGTAAATCCATATTATATTGTTTTCATTATTAAGAAAGATTATTGCCCTTACTTGAAGATATAATAGTTGTATTGCTCTATGATATAAGGAGCATATGCAACTTTTAATTTATTATTCTGTAATACAAAAAATATGATAATAAATAAAATTGGAAGGGAAGGGAGTTCATGAGAGCGCTGTGTTCTTTAGTTTTATTTTATTAAATTTGTCAATATCCTATGTGGCCAAATCAAGCAACGTCTGTAGTGCGTGATGAATTTAATAAATCCGAATTAAACATTCGGCTTCAAATAATGGAGCCACAATTTTTTTAATGTTCAGTCTATGACATTTATAAGACTATAACCTACTTAGCATTTGGGAAAGTTTTGCTTTGGTAAAATCGAGAGTATCACTCTTCAAAGAAAAGATAATAATGTTAACTTGTTAGGTCCAAATATCTGTAGAAAAATGTAGCACTACTGTTCATGACCTATTGAATTAAAATAATATGAGAAAAAGAAGTAAAGAACTGGATAGGAGCAAGGTAATATCAATTTTAACTATTCAAGTGAAGAAAGCTAATCATAAAGAGCTGAGTGCAGCTATCAAGGAAATCATCTACCAGTGATATCCTTCTACAGTTCTACTTAAATTCTAAGATAAGAGATGCATTGATGGAGACCACACCTCTCAACTTGGAATAAAAAAAAATGCATTTAAATAAAAGATTCCACCCGGACTTCTTCCCTCATCAACAACGGATAATGGGGATGTAAGTGTAAGAAATAGTATTTAAGCAAGACAAATTTCAAGGGGCCCATGTGGAAAAAATGTCAGTTTAGATAAGGATATTTAGCAGACATGGTTTGGTAGAGACCAGTAAATCCAACACCATCCATGAACCATGATTATAAAATTAATTTGATCCACTAAGACCCAAAAATATTGCATGTATGATTTCTTATCCACTACTAAGTAGGAATCATGCACATATAGTTTATATAGTTGTGTAGCTATGTGTCATTAATCAACTTGAATATATAAGGTCATTGGTGACAGATAGAGTTATGAACTTATGATTGAAACATTCACAAGAACTGTTAAAATTTATAACGAAAAATATCCAGCACAATATGACAAGACAGAAAAATAGTATGAAATAATATTTTTTTAAAAGGAAATGTCATTCAGATAAAATACTATTTGTCCAAATATTTTCCTTGACTAATTTCTCTATCTCATATTGGTGCTTAACCTTGATAACAAGATAGCGTGCACATCAAAACTTGTATCATTTTTAAGCAGGTTAGCAACAAATAGGTATCAAAAAAACACAAACAGGGAAATAAATATGGGCTGCTTTCTAACTGTCCAAAAGCATCACATAATATCACCACAAAAACAGAAATTAGATGACCCAAGAAATCACAATAGGTGCATGATTTGTCAAAAGTTATACATTTACACCATGGGATTTCATAATTAGGTAGAAAAACCAAATTCTTCACATGACTATTAGATCCGTCCAATATAATCATAGTGCTTAGTTAGGTATTTAGGTATAAAAAAAGTTCAAATCAAAACATATGTCAGGCCACTATTTTGGTGGAAAAAGAGAAAACAATTTATACTGATACAGGAAGAACGCCAAATAAATATGAAACGATTGTCGAGATTAATTTTGACTTACATTTAGAATCCATTGACAATGATTATTTTGATAATTTTGACAATGCATTTCAAATCAAGCTAGATAAATTAAAAACAAATAACAGAGAAATAAATGTACAAGTATGTTATCAACTTTCTGGATCGATTGTGTGTCAATTTTCAGGCAATTTTAGTTTTATTTGATAATCCATCAAAACTCATCAAATATAAACAGTTGCAAGTTTCAAGTTGTCTGATGAATGGTAACACTTGAATCAAATTCCATAATCTATCGTGAGCACGATGTAATATGGTATAAATCACATAACATAATTTTGTATTGAACCAGAACTTGGATCATCTCATGGTTCAATGTACAATGGCAAAAACAATATGGTTTTGGATGGGTCCCTGTCAAGACTATTTGCAAGAGTGGATAACCGTTTGAGATATTATACAGTTTGCAATGTCTTTGTCAGGAGATAAGCAAAAAACTTTATTTATAATGATGAGTGCAGTATGTTGGATTATCTGGAAACATATAAATGAACTTATCTTTATATACAGAATTTAGTGATTAAACCCAATAGAAACCTCATACTAACAACTGTGTCTACAATTAATTATTGGATAGGTAGTGGTGACCAGAAGATAAAGGAGGAAATGGATCAGTGGCTGCCTAAGGACATGGATTGCATCCCAATCAAAGTGCTGAAGGTGGCGCCCCTCGTGATAACTGATAATTGATGAAGACTGAAGTGGATAACAAACCAGCAAAGTTGAAAGCAAAAGGTTTTGTAGAGCACCAGTATAAAACTAACATACCAACTATATGTAGTAGATCTAAAGATTGCTATTATTTTATGATGGAGAATTTTTTATGCAAAGGGTGCGTGAGCATGTAGCTCAATTTTTTCGGGACTTTAGTTTCAGTTTTTTTGGGATGCCACTGATAGGGCATCGACATATATTACATAGAATAATATGTAAGTATACCACTTTCATATATGAAATGGGCCTTTGGGCTTTTTTTCAAAAAAAAAAAAATCACATATCATAAGTCAGGTTCCAATATTGCAAATTAATTTTGACAGTTGTCGAGATTATGAAGTAAATACATTGTCATTTAATCCCAACCCATTACTTTAATTAACATTCCCAAGACTATTGTCATTTATGAAGTAAATCCATTGTAAGGTTTCAATATTGCAAATTAATTTTGCAATTGTGGAGATTATGAAGTATATCCGTTGTCATTTAATCCCAACCCTTTAATTCCCCATACAACGATATACCACAAAATAACAAATATAATAAAAAAACTCATAATGTAGTAACACTGATCAAAAGTCCATTGGTCTCAAATAGAGATATTATTCCGCGCTTCTAAAAAGGTTTGCACTAATATCACGAGGATAAAGAGAAAAGACGCAACAAAATCATCAATTTCATAAGAGCTTCACACCGACATCTCTAACAGAATCAATGACAGCTTTGACCTTACCATGGTACTTTTGCTCTCTATTGAGAAAAACCGACACTGCAGGTATACCCTTGAGCAGCAATCTCTCTCCTAAAAGTTTCCCAATTTGTGCTGCTGCAGCCACATCTCGAGTAGACTCCATGTTTTGCTGAAGGAGCTTCTCCTAGAAGTAGGAATGAGCAATAACCCCAAAAAAATTCGTGGAACAAGTTATTGAATTAGACTATGATATTTATTTATCGAAAAATAAGCAGATAGCAAAAAATTTGGGAGTCAAAGTTCTGATATTACTACGGAGACCTAGTAGCAGGTAATGCACTTGCAATTTTTGTTTTTGTCAATTCATTTGTTTTGTCCTTTCGGTTTTTTGCTTTTGCGATTCATCTCTATGTTTATCTTTTGTGAACTTATGCTTATATTTGAATAATACCAGTCAGTACCACCCAATTAAGTCATACATACCAGTACACCAAGTACTGCAATTTCATATTGTCTCTATTTTATACTACATGTTCAGCAAGCATACTAAAATCAAGCATATATAAAAAGATCCTACACCAGAGGCAATGATGGATTGAACTACGAGATATGTATCTGACATCCCTACGGCAGGTACAGTTTCAATTTATTATTGGAATAGATCTCTAAGAATCCGTTTCAAGTTTGAACTGCGGACCTGAGATCAGATCGTATAGAGCTCTTAACACATCGGATATTGACCAGATCAGGCCAAAATCCAACATGTACGTAACAGTAGACATCAGTACCTGGGAGCTAGCTGATGCAGCAATGGTGGCAGTAGGTGCATGCACGACCTGTGCACTGACATACTTGTTAGAGAAGTTCATCCTAAGAACATACGGCTTCAGGTAATCGATGATCCTTGCGGGACGCACAGGCGGAGGGATAACCATTTTCCACCCGGCTTCGCTTATAGACCTGAAAAGGAAAGAATAACAACAGATCAATAACCATTTCACTTGCGGTTAAGGACACACTATGGGATCGATAAACAATTTTTTACCTCATTTCAGTTTATACATCTAACAGGTTCAAATGCCTCCATTTTCAAAACTTTACTAGCTCAAAAATTAAAACTTAATGTGATCTATGTTATTTTTTCAATATGAACATAAAAAAATTATGACTTAAAATTTTTTGTTTTTATCTTAATAAGTTAAAAATCAACGTCCATAAATTAGCCACATCAGTGTACTTTTACAAACTCTTGATAACAAACAAAACAAAGGTGAAATGTCATAATCTTTTACATGTGCATAGATAAAATGATGTACATTACAACTAACGGTTTTAATTTTCAAATTTTAGTTTTAAATTTTTAGTCATTAAGATTTTAAAAATGGAGGCATCTGAACCCTCCTTATGAAGAAATCTATATCAAAATACATCTATGACATTACTTAATAGCACCTGGAGATGCATTGGAAGGTAGGGCTGCTAATATATAGAAGCCCTGTTCAGGATCGGGCCCAGATCAATCTTGAAATTTATAAAGCCCGTTCATGATCGGCCCGAAATCAAACTGTCCATGCTCGAGATCAGCCCGTTCAATATTGTTCAAAACTTAGTTCGGTTCAAAATTGAGTTCGGTTCGAATCAGGCCCGTTTCAACGAATCAGGCCGAACAATGGACAACCAAGCAATTCTAGTTATGAACAATCAACCGGGCTTCATTAATGCGTTCAAATTTCAAGTATTAAGCCTGTCGATGTTTTCTCTAAAGATATCAGGCTGATATCGAACAAAATTATCTTTAGAGAATATAATTTCATATTTTCGTGCAAGTCAAATTTAATACACTGATCAATCATACACTGGAGCATAATACACTGATCAATAAAACTAGCATAAATCCGTTCAAATTTCAACTATACAAGTCAAATTTCAAACATAGCATAAATCCGTTCAAATTAACTGAAAAACAAAAATTTGAGTTCATCACTTGCAGCCTACATACGCTGAAAAACACAAAAAAAAAAAAGAATACATTACAAAGTCAGCATTTATACGTTAATTAAACTCCATTACAAATTTTAAAGGTATCTTAAATTAATTATTAAAGTCTAGTCTAATAGAAGCAATTAATTTTTAAATTAATTAAACTTGCCCAAAGCTCCCTCAAGATTCTTAAAACAAAATCTGAAATGTACAACCAACTCAATCTCAGTTTGTTAAAATTTTAAAATCATGAAAAGTCAACTGGATGTTGACTGAAATAAAATTGATGAAGTTATTGAACTAATTTACAAATGACACCATCACACAATGTGTAAATTGATTTGATAAAACGTTTACTCCATACGGATTGAGGAGAACCAGACTCTCATTTTAATTAATTTAGCCTAAGTGATTGAAGAACAATGCATGGAACAAGGACAACCAAACTCATACTCATTTTAATAAGTAACACATGTGCTACAGCTGGTTGTACCAGATACATTCCTAACCCTGCTCCAATTAAACATACAAGATGATTATAGGTACAGGTACCACCTGAACATAAACATACAAGATGATTATAGGTACAGGTACCACCTGAACAATGCATGGAACAGGTACTTATTTACAACCAGCTGAACAATGGATAAGTACCAGTGACAGTAAAAGCAATCCAGTACCAGTCAGATCCAAAAACACTAATTAATAGACACCTAAAAGTTATAGGGTTTAGGTTTAGAGTTTGTAAAGAGTAATTAAACACTAATTAATAAATAGACAAAAACCAGTACCAGTGACAGTAAAAGCAATCCAGTACCAGTCAGATCCAAAAACACTAATTAATAGACACCTAAAATTTATAGGGTTTAGGTTTAGAGTTTGTAAACAGTAATTAAACACTAATTAATAAATAGACAAAAACCAGTACCAGTGACAGTAAAAGCAATCCAGTACCAGTGACAAAAACCAGTGCAATCCAGTACCAGTCAGATCCAAAAACCAGTACCAGTGACAGTAAAAGCAAGATCCCTACTTGATAACAAGTTCATACAATCTCAGAAGGTTTGTTCTATAAAAATAAAAAATTGAACGAACCACTTCATAACAAGTTCATACAACCAGAAGGTTTGTTCTATAAAAATAAAAAATTGAACGAACCACTTCATAACAAGTTCATACAAACTCCAAAATCAAAACATCTCTGTTTGGTTTCAGCTTAGTTCAAGAAGGAACTCAGGCAAGAAATAAACTCAGACCCACAAGTCCACAACCTGTTAACTCATCAAAGAGAACGCGGGAGAGGAAGGAAGGGAGCACTTACCAAGAATGGAGAGAGGAGAGGTCGGGAAGAGGGGTCGTCGACACGTCGCTGAAGTTGTCTGGGAGAGAGGAGAGAGGCCGCGCCAAAGAGGAGAGATGGATAGGGGTGGCGCGACGGAGAGAAGACCAGAGGCGCGACAGAGAGTCGGAGGGGAGGCGCTCAGCGGCTCAGGCGCCGCGTGAAAGTGAG
Organism: Carex cristatella; assembly: GCA_024447775.1. Classification (NCBI taxonomy): domain Eukaryota; kingdom Viridiplantae; phylum Streptophyta; class Magnoliopsida; order Poales; family Cyperaceae; genus Carex; species Carex cristatella. The sequence continues at coordinate 601,656 of JAJHPF010000024.1, read as the reverse complement.
AGAAAGTGGCTCAGGTGTCGCGTGAGAACTGAGAGTGAGAGAAAGGGATTTCGTCGGTTCGATTATTTACGTTCGAATCGGTTCGATCGGGTTATGTTCGGACGATTGTTCGATAGGGTCCAATGGAACAGTAATTGATCGGACACAGATCCGAACTATTTAACAGGTTGTTCAAAGCCCGTTCAAACTCGGCCCAGTTAGTTTGATATTAACTGAATCAAACTGAACTTCGGGTTTGGTTCATATAAAAATCTGTTCAATTTCTGTTTAATTGTTGTTCGGCCCACTTTGTTCATGAACAACCCTATTCAATTAGCATCCCTATTGGAAGGGATAAGAATTCAAACCCCTTAAAAAAACTTTCATGCTTCTGCTCTGAAAATTGAATTGGCAGTACCAGACCAAAAAAAATTAATATTGGTACAATATGTGCACCATTTCTCTTAATACCAAAGCAGTACAGTTACATCGAGATAGCGGCTAGCAGGCCCAGATCCCCCACAATTTATTGTTTGTGAAATACCTCACTTCAAATTAGGACCTTGCACCATAGCAAGCCATAGTTTATATTACCACCATGGTTTAGAGAATCTATGGACAACTCACTATCCGATTATTGGGGGAAAAAATAAAAAAAAAACCCTTGAATTGAAAGAGACTCACCGTTTGAGTTACGCCGATTCTCCTTGTAGTTAGTTTGTGACTGATTTTGTCTTCCGATTTGAGTTCTGAAAGGAGGCTGCGATTGCTGATCGGAGAAGAGATTGGGGTTTAAGAGTGAAGAATGTTTAGTTAAACAAAAGGAGAAGAAAGGTCCGTTGGGCGGGGGTCTATCTGGGTATGATCCTCTGCTCTTTTATATTGGGCCTGGAATGCTTCAAGAGAAAAGCCTAAAAAGATAATTTTATTCGGTCTGCTTAATTTTTTATTTTTTTTAATTGGTTTATTACATATTTTGGGCCTCTATTTTTTATCTTCAATCTACAATCTATTTATTGGGTCTTCTAAACTTTTGTTTCAACTCCGTTGTTGTTTTATTTTTGTATTGTACATTCCCTTTTTAATCAAATAAAATATTTTTCAATAATGTTGTGGAGAGTTTCTGAACTTGTTGAAGGTTATTCTTTGTGCACATAATTCTAACGGTTTGTCTATCAATAAACAATTATGGAAATTTCCTATTTGCAAACTCGAACATTAAAATACTCTATTTCTATCAAAAAGGCTACAAATTGACTATAAAAATATGTCACTATCCGCAAGAGTAAAATGTGACTATTTATGAAAGTATATCGACAAAAAGTATTATTTCTAAGCGTATCGATATTACCTACAGGAGTATCCGCGAAAATACCATCGACAAAAAACACTTAATTATACTCTTGGGCGGATAATGACACATTCTGTAATTCCTTTATAGTTCTCCTTTTTTACATAATTCAACCCGTATGTCATTGCTAATATGGATTGCACATGTCTGTTTCATATCCAATAAACCAAGTTTAAGATTTTGTGCAGTTACCCATGTTTGTTGTAGCCTAAAGGGCGGCACAAGGAGTTTAGTCATCGTTATTCCACCAAATAAGTATTAACTGAGTCAGACTAATATAATATAAGTCAATTTTTAGTCCGGTATAAATTAAATCACTTCACATAATGATTTAATTTTATTGCATGTCGTATTCTAACTCGAATGATTATAATAATATATTATTAGTATAATAATCTGTGGTCACTAGTAGTTGAACCTATTTTTTTTTTCTCTTTTGTTTTTTAAATGAAAGAGCTTCATATTTTGTAAAATTAAGATGTCAATTTATAAAGTTCAATTTGTAGTAGCTAGCTGTAATAAATCACTTAAATCAAAATTAATGTTAAATTCACACGATACAAGAATTACTAATCACACTGTCATTCAAAAATGGCTGCGCAACTAGAGTGAGTAGGTAAAATAGTCGGCATAGATTCTTGCATATAGCAGTCATTTGCAACAAACACATGACTTCCTGTATGGAGTCCGGATCAATTCAGTCTCAAGTATAATGCACATAATTTCTTCAGTATTCATATCAAATTAAACAGATCGGATGGACTGGGTCCAACTTTAAAATTTGAGGTACCTTATGTGATATGAATTTTTCATGTGTGAAGTCACAAAGAGGAACATGGAGCGCGTCAAGAGTCACAAAATGATGATACTATTACTACCCCTACAATATACTGTTTCTTTGAATTAGAAATGGTTCGGTTCAAGTCAAGATTGGGTTGGTGTAAAATTCTTTTGTCAATATACTCTTTCAAAAAAAAAAAAATTAGAATTAGATTGTTTGACTTGATACTAAAATAATTCAAAAGATTAATTTTTTTGTATGTAGACACATCATTTATAAAATAAATGAATTTCAACGATTCGGATTCGTCGTTTGAAGTCATTCCGATAGATTTTAGAGTTGAGTTCACAAAGAGACTTGGTAAACTTAGGAACCCTCTAATTCTACTCAATTGGGTTTTGACAAAAAGTAAAAAAAAAAAAACAAGTTTGTAGTTAGGTAAATATTGCTTTAAGATTGTAATTTGTGTTACATACATAAGTTGCATTAATGAATGATCCGTTATATAATAATTTATTTAAATGGCCTCAGTTAGTATGCATGTATTTTTAGTCTCAGTTAGTAGTAGAGTCCGTACGTGGAATAGAGTGGCATGAAAAAAAATATTTGTGATATAACTAAATAATTGTTTTAAAATATAAGTAGAGTTGTAACTATTTTGTATTATTAATATAAGTTTATCAGCATAATTTTCTAATCATTTTAAATCAAGACAAGTGCCTCACTCTGGAAAATAAATCTGCTGTGATTTCAAAAAATTACATAACCCTGTAATTCCCAATCCACCTATTCATTTTTCTTCATGCACAAATCTCAAAATACAGATCATGTGATTCTTTGGAATCACAGCAGATTTATTTTCCTCTCTGTCGTGTCAATACTTGATCTTTTCATTAAAAAAAATAAAGTAAAAATATAAGTATTATTTTTATAGTTTAGAGCAATAATTGAGGAATTTTTTTTTTTTTGAAATGCTTAGTAGAGACTACTAAGTGTACAATAGATAAATGTGTTTACATCACAATCCTACACCCCACTATAAAGCTATAAACTACTCTCTTATTATTCCTAAACTTATTGCCCGACTTGGATTTGAAGCTCCAATCGGTCTACAAAAACAAACCCATAGCCCCATTTCTTCAATAATCTTAGATGCCAGTATTGCCGGATGCATTACTAAACCTCTAAATATGACATCATTCCTCTGTTTCCACACATGCCATAACACAACCATGAATCTTGTCGCCCACAGTCGCCAGCCCCTTAGTTCACCTGTTGCAGTACTTGATGACAAACGTCAAGGTATAAGCAACCGTGTCACCTCTTATCAACAAAGTCAGACCAGTTCTCAACTGCACATAATCCCACACTCGGGTTGCATACACACAATAAAACATCAAATGCACAGCCGTCTCCACCACACAGTGTTCACATAAAGGACATTGTAGCTCACACATCATACCTCTTGTTAACATAAGATCATGAGTTAAAATCATTTTCTTTAGAAAAATGAATGAAATTTTTTTAACCTTAGCTGGTGAATAGCCGTTCCAAACTTCCATGAAGCCCCATCTAGTTTTCCCACCTGCCAAGAACATTTTATAAAACGAACCAGCAGAGTATATTTCCGTTGGAGACCACCTCCAAATAATTTAGGAAAATCACACAGAAATTTATCTATGAGTGTTGTTATTGGGCTTGTTAAATTATTTTAAAAAAATACATGTTTGATCATTAATTTAATATTGGACTTATATGTAAAATAATTATGTTTTGTATATCTTAATTTGATGTTCAATTAAAAGTTATCAATTCATATTCATTATGGGTTAAATTTATAATTATCAAATAAGATAGCTATAAGAGTTTCTTGTTATCTTCGAATGTCAAGTCTAATAACACACTCACGTTCAAAAATGACTTGAATTAAAATATGTTTCTGCATTAAGTTTTAGACTTACTCTAGTTGGGTTCATTTTCAGCCTATTTCAATTTCTTTGGAAATAAAGATTTCCAAAATACTTAATTAGTTGTTGGTTGTTATTGTTGAATGATTCTTCCAGGCAATGATGACTTAATTTCAGCAGCCCAACAAGAAAATTTTTAGCATTTTTTAATTCAAGAAATATTCAACAAAAGAAGAATTAATTATAATAGTGGTAGGTAAAAATTAATTTACTTATTCTTCTTTAGCATATTCCTTGTCTGAGCAACATTACGGAGGTATAATATAATGAACAACTGATTTATATATAGCAAGCATAAAATATTATTCGACCTTCATTTGAAACTTGAAAAAACAAAAACTAATTTGTACCTGGTCTCCGGTTTTTAAGCCGTAAATTAAGGAGACATTACCACGTTGCACACAACTGGAAACATTCTTTCTAGATTATAACACCAAATAATAATAATAATAATAATAATAATAATAATAATAATAATAATGTTAAGCACAAGGCCCACCAAGGTAACTACTAACAAGTAAAGTGACAAATTAATTATTCGGATTCGGTTCGGCGAGATCAAAAATTCGTGATTTGAAAATAATTCGGATATAATTCGGGTATTATTTGGATCAGAGATCTCAGATCTATAAGAAAGCAAAAATAAATAAAAAATAACCAAAAAATGAAATTCTGGAAAAAAAATTCGGGAATAATTCGTAATATTCGAGAATAATTCGTAAATTCGCAAATTATTCAGAAATTATTCGGTCAACCAAATAATTCGGCGTTCGGTTCGGCATCACCAAAAAACCGAATAATTTGCAAATAATTTGAATATTATTCGCGAATTTTGTCACTATACTAACAAGCACACATGCACCTCACTAGGGTGCAACTTTATAATTAAGCTGACTTGAGTCAAAAGAATAAAAAGGTAGAGCTATGCTAATTTCTAAATGCTTATACTATAGATTTATATTATTAATTTTAAAGTTCAAATAGTTGATAATATATATATACTATATTATTAATTTTAAAGTTCAAATAGTTGATAATACGTATATATACATGAACATCATATGAATATAAAATTTTATATTTTATAAAAGTATTTTACTAATTTTTAAATGAGGAGGGATGGAGTTACCACAATCAGTTATAACATTTTACACTATATCTAAACCATTCATTTAATTATAATCCACGGCCCAGATCAAAAAGATTTTGAGGCGCCTCTTTTTTGTTAAAATTGTATACGCTGCTTTTCTGAACTGGATGTGTCCAGTTATTTGAAATCCCAATTTCCTCGCTCTCTCTCGGTGACGCGAACTGGACCCCCAACCCCTCTCTGGCGTGATTTGAAACCCTTCGCAGCCTCTCTTTGATGCGATTTGAAACCCTTCGCACCCTCTCTCGGACCCCTCTCTTCTCTTCTATCTCTCTGACCTCCTCACGCAATCAAGAAAATTTTGCAGGTGACACACGCAGTAACTTTTTGAATTAGTATACTCACAGTTTTACTTAAATCCACATGGCAGTTACATGGTGACCTTTTATCTAAAATTATGAACATTGTTCATATCAACAATATTCATTTTACTTAAATCCACATGGCATTTTTCCATGAGCCTGGTGTGGATTGCTATGACCTCGTGACATCATTCGCATGTACCAGAAGTATATAGAAGCAGTGAAGCTTCAAAGTACTCACAATTTTTCCATGTACTCACAATTTTTGGTGAAGCTTCAAAGTTAAGCTTTTAAAAATACAAAAACTGGTACACAGAAAAAACCAAAACCAGACATCAGTTGCAAACATAAATTAAAAGGGAATCTAGAGATCCAATTCAGCCAAACTGCTTCACAGGCTAACAGTGGATATCGCCATGAGTACACAGAAACAAGTTTCACATTTTTTGGATTTTTCTACAATTTTTGGTGAAGCTTCAAAGTTCAGCTTTTAAAAATACAAAAACTGGTACAGCTGGCACAAATGCATAAAAATGCAAAGATAAATACAACAATATAACACATTGTGATCGTACTGTGCAAAACATCAATTACATATCACTTTGTCATATATCTTTCAAAAATTAAAATAAGATTTTTCATCCATCTAATCTTCTTTTATGGAGATCCAATAAGCTGTTTCGAGAAGCTCTCCACTTTTGAGTTGAATCACTTCTTCTAGATATCTATCAAATAATCAAAAACCAAGTTTTTATCAGCAAATACCAGCAAAAACCAAGTACAAAATTGAAGCAAATACCAGCAAGCCAAATTTATTTGACTTGAACCAAGTATTTATCAAGAAAGCATGTTAAAAGGATATACAACAAAGTTTTGTCATAAGCAATACAAACATCAATTTTTCTCAAGGGCATTTTTCAATTTAAGCGATACTAACATTTTCTTTTTTTTTTCTCATATACTATCTCCAAAAAACGAGATTTACACTGGAGACTTTCTTATGCTTCACTAGTGTTATGTGCAATTAATTATTTTCATAAAATAAAGTTGAAAAGCTCAAACTTACTTCAAGGGCAGCTTTGACATGGGAATGTACAGACTATTGAATGAAAATCCTAATTTTCAGTAATATTTTGCTTGCTCGTCCATTGCTATAAGCTAGCTCCTTACAGAGTTGTACTCGGCAGACAACAAACAATTAGAGAATTTTTTTATTTTGTACTAGTGTATAATAGACAACTAATATTTGAGAATTATAGCATAGAAAATTAAACAAAAAGGTTACGCACAAGGATCAATACTAGTGTATTATATGAAGATTGTGAGTTTCCCTTCTCTTAACTTAAATTGCACAAGACAACATATTTGTCGCTTCAAAGTTCTCATGTTTGGATCCATCTGGTTATAGATATTAGCTAAAACTATGATTGACCTCAGCGAAGGTAGCAAGTGTGCGATTGAGAGATCTCCGATGGAGCATCAGGTAAAACACAAATCTGAATAATAAAAAAAATTAAGTAATAATACCTTAGCAACATCGGTTTGAAATAAATGAAGTTATTTTTGTTCCAACTAAGAAATTTCCAACCGAAGTGCGTTTGAGATCTCCGACGACAGAGAGAGGCGAGGCGCAGAGGCGAAAGAAAAGCAAGCGACGATTTAGGACATTAGGGCGAAGTCGGGTGCGAGCGAGAGCGGCTCAGGAGAGAGGATGGTTTGGTGCGGCGCCGAGAGAGGAGAGGCGAGGTCGTGGTGGAGAGGATGGGGTCGGGGTGGAAAGGACTGGGCGACTTCTAGGTTTTCGCTGCTGGGGAATTTTTGCGAGAGAGATCAGGGGTTCGTCTGTTTCAGTTATTGGACGCCTCCATTTAGATCTGGGTTTGGGCTTTTATTTAAATGGACATGTCCAGTTGTTGAAAGTATACTTTCAGCGACAAAATTTCATTAGATCTGCACTATTTTTAAAGAAGATCCAATGGTCTAAAAATAGTGTAAAATGTTGTAACTCAAAGATTGGCGTACCCATTTTTACAGTGCTGTATTAGGTGCGTACAGCGTTACAGCGCTGTATTCTGTTCCCTCTCCCTCCTCTCAAACGCGCTGTACGCAACGAATACAGCGCTGTAAAAATGGGTACGCAAAGATTGTGGTAACTCGATCCCTCCTCTTTTTAAATAGATAGAAAATTGATTCAGAATTTTTAATAAAGCAACTTTTAACTATTTAATTTAAAATATAAAAATATAAAATTTGATTTGTAATTACATTAATGAAGATTCCGTTGAGTGATTCTCATTGATTGTTTCAATTTCGAAAACGGAAATACGCACCATAACCTCACTCTAAAAAGAAATGATATATGAGGATATACTTTACCAGAAAAGATGAAATTAATTTATTTGCTTAAAATGTATGTCATAAGTACGTGTCATATGTAATTTGGCAAAAGGATGCATATTTAAATTAATTAAACTTCTTTGGAAAATCGCACAAGGAAAAATATCCATAGAAATATGAATAAGATCAGATTGAAGGAGAAATCCACCAACTACTATTCAAAAGTTTGTAATTATTTTCTCTTTATCTCTCCATCAATCTATCATTCTATCATTCTCTTTGTCCATCCATCATTCATGCACCACCTCCACATACGCTTTATCCTCACGCAACCTTCCCAACCCAACAAAAACCTAATTTTAATTGTGTGTGCATCTAGAAAACCTTGCTACATTTCACCTCCATCAAATCACACAACTCTACCTCCTTAGCAAGTTTTTTTTTCTCCTCTCCTTTAATTTGTCTATATTCCCCTTTGTTCCATGATTCATGCAAGCCGGAATTTAGGAGGTGGGGGCAAGTATAAAATATAAATGACGAATTCAGGACCAAGAATTTATATGGTTTTACATTTTACATTTTCTGGTATTTTATTGAAACATCTCCAACTATATTTTTGTTTGTCAAATTTTTAAGAGAAAGATTAACATCTGACTTTGTAAATTTCAATGTTCATAAAATATTTTTCATTATGATTTCAAATTTCTGAAGACATTGTCTTTTATTACTATATCAAATACTGATTCTCTTGTTTGTCTTGGTGGTAACAAAATGAGATTACATTTATTTTAAAAATTAGATCGTAATGACCAAACCACCCGAGTTAAAGGACAAAAAAGTCATCCATTCATGAATTATTCATTTTCTTATCCGAATTATATCTAAATTTAACAATTATTATACAATTGATTTCGTGTTATGCTTGAATTATTCATTTGGTCTCCAAGTACATTTTAATATAGAGATCACATTTAAGTATTTAACGGTTTAGATTAACCGTTTGGACTTTAAAAATCAGAAAACGACTTGGTTGCACGGGAGCTTAGAAACAATTGATTGTATATTAGCCAACCTCTATATATATATATATATATAGAGAGAGAGAGAGAGAGAGAGAGATTAAACATCTAACGGTTTGAATTGACTGTTTGGACTTTGAAAATCAGAAAACTGAATCGTTTGTTTCGGGAGTTAGGAACAAACGTTTTGAGCTTAGCCACACTCTTAATAAATATTAAAAATGTAAAATCAGAAATTTAATAAAATCAGCAATTTTCAAACCATCTTAATAAATAGTAGAAATTTTTTAAAAAATGTAAAATTTGATCTCCAAACACATTTTAATATAGATTGAAGATCTAACAGTTTGAATCGACTGTTTAATATAGATTAAAGATCTAACGGATTGAAAATCGAAAAACCAAATCGTTTGTTATGAAAACTAGAAACAAACATTTTGAATTTAGTCACATTCTATATTATATTATTGAGTTGGTGAAACAAACGACCAAAGAAGTAAAGAACAAATTTTGCAAGTATATATAGCTGTCTTTGCTTGTGATCCGCAGATATGTTGATTGTGTGTCACTGTTAATATTTGTATTTTATATAACTCGAAGACATTAGTATAGGCTGGAGCCATGACGTACAACATGCACGCAGACACTGCAACGCTAAACAGAAGTATAGGATATTGACAGAGCTACTTTAATTTCATGCAGTATAAGATAGAGACAAAATAATAAACTATATGAATGACTGGTACGTTGCACAAAGTCGAAACAGCTTTGTCAATATCTTTAATAGCTTGCATGATTGATTCCAAAGTCATTTGTTCCTTCAAATTAATCTAGCTCTAGTTAGGTACGTATAAGGTTGGCATTATATGGCAATTATAAGAGGTCGGACGCCGCAGGACTGAAAGGTTGATATATAGAGCAAGGTAATTAATAGGGTATCAACGTACGGTCATATACGTTACGGCCTTACGGGTCAGGTGGAGTCATATTTATATCAGTATCCAGTACCCGTTATAGTAACTAAAAAAATATTTATTCTTACTTGTCTTTTTGAATACGGTACGGAAATAAAAAAAAATGACATTGACATTTCAATTTCTACTTTTGATAAAATATTTTTCAAAATAAAAAAAATAAAAAAAATAATGAATACAACTAATTTGTATTATAGAAATTTAATACAATACAAAACTTTATTGTATCATGTATCATCTTTCTCTATATATATATATATATATAATTTTTTAAAAATATTTTATACGAAAACGCGTAAGATAACGGAAAAAAATCGTTATCCTTACTTGTACCCAATAACCTAACGAAAAAAAATCTTACCCTTCTCTATGTTTTCGAATACGATATGGATCGGATAAACGGATAAAAGAGTGTTATTGACACCCCTAGTAATTAAGAGTATAATCTAGTCTATTGTATTATACTATATTTAGTTATTGGAAAATGATATTACGTACGGTATATTTATCTATCAACATTCCTCAAGTATATATTAGTTATTTAAGACTGTTGTTCGTATTCTCCAATTAATGTATGTATGTTTTATATATGTAGTAAACTATACAATGTTATTTTGAATTTTTCATCACTTATGCATTATATAAAGCTTTAAAATATGATTATCAAAATATGCATAATTAAGCTACGTACATATGTGGATTCATTTATGTAATTACGTTCAAATTTATAGTTTTGCCATAATATATCTCCATTCTTATATAATGCACGTAGTTGTCCTGATCCACCAACAACTAAGATTGAAAGATGAATTTTAAGATTTAATATCAGCCCTCCAATTACATAATTTGTCTTCTTTTAATTAAATACATCTATTTTATGTGTAGAAGTCTAAATTTAGTTAAAAATATACTCGTCACACATACTGCTATATAATTTGTCACAATTATGAATCTCTAGCGATATGTTTCCTTATTACTCCTTAAATATATTTTTGCTTCATGTAATTAAATTATTTCCTTATTTATTCATTTTCTCTTATTCATGCATTTATAACATATCTTATGAAATAAATGGATTCATTGAACCTGCAAGTTCTAAAAATATTATACAGAGAATGAAAATTTTCAAGAAAAGAATATATATGATTTTATGAAACATGCATATAGTAGAGTGTTCATAAATATGAAAAGTTTTAGTACCCATCATGATTTAATTCTGATAGTTGGATTTATATTTTGAAAGAATATTTTCAATACAATGTTCTGATATAATATAGCATGAATATTATCATTGATGTATCTCCATTTTTTAATTATGCACGTAGTTGTCTTGATCCTCTAACGGCAGAGATTAAAAGATGAATTTTCAGATTTAATATTTGTCCTCCAATCACATAATATGTCTTCCTTTGATTAAATATATATGTTTTATGTGTGTAGTCTAAATTTAGTTAAAAACATATTTGCCACACATACTGCTATATAGCTTGTCACAACTAAGAATGAATCTCTAGAAATTTGTTTCTTTATTTCTCTTTAAAGCTATATCTGCAATTAAATTATTTACTTATTTTTTTTCTTTTCTATGTTTCATTTCTTCTCTTCCTCTATCGACAATGAAATTGAAAATTATTCAATCTTTTCGAATCTGTAGAGAAAATTATTTTTTCTGATATGTTATATTCATTGTGTCAAGAGGAGAAATAATTTTTATTAGAGCTATTGTATCTTTTTTATTATTAGTTAAGAGGATATAGGAAAATTACCTTCTAGCTTAGAAAAAATGCAGCTTAATTAATTATTTTTTAGCAGGTTAACTAAATTTGTTTATTATTTTAAATGAATATTATCAACTTTTTGTCGAATTATTACCCTCTTTAGTTGTTATATGATTTGAGTAATATTCCACTAACATAATTCTTTAACAGATTTTTTTTAAAGGCAGAGGTTGTCATTCTTTGGTTGGTTAAAAGTAAGAAAATACTCTATGATAGCTGTTTTAATGTGTGCATTCTCATAAATATTGTTCATTTTTTATTTTTAATTAATATACCTCTTATATTTGTTTGTTCATTTTCATAAATGTTACACTATATCGAAGATGATCACACTGACAATATTGATACTTCAAGAACTTTTTTCATATTATATTTAATCTATTTTTTTTATTTGTTGTTTCTTTTATTATTATTTATTATTTGAATTTCTGTTTTTTTTCGGGTGTGCCTTTTATTTTGATTTAATATTTTTTTTTTAATTTTGTGTGAATGTCAAACAAAAAGATATCTTCATATTATATTCAATTTATATGTTTCCACATGTATCAGTCTAGCTTTATGTTTCGGGGACACAATACTAGTAGTCCTTTATATATGCATATTACGTACGTTAGTGTCTAAAACCTTGCCTACTTAATTAATTAATTAAGCATCCAGCAAAAGTTGTTATATAAATGCATACTAAATTATACGCCTCTATATATGGACATAAAATGGACATAATTCATTAATGTCGCGCACACACATATCGCTAATGTCATAACGTTATAATTTCAGCTTAAGTTATAACGACTTAGATTTTGTGATTTTAAAGTTCAAAAAGTCGATCCGAACCGCTCAACATGTTCTCCATATTGAAATGTGCTTGGAGACCAAATTTTACATTTTTTGAAATTTTTTTATTATTTATTAAGCCACTTTGAAAATTGTTGATCCAACGGTTTCACTATTTGGTTAAGCCACCGTTGGATCGGTGATTTTCAAAGTAACTTAATAAATAGTAAAAAAATTCCAAAAAATGTAAAATTTGGTCTCCAAGCACATTTCAATATGGAGAACATGTTGAGCTGTTCGGATCGACATTTTGGACTTTGAAATCGCGAAAACTGACTCGTTATAACTTAGGCTGAAATTATAAAGTTATGACATTAGCCGGACTCTATATATATATATAGGGATGGGTTATGGTGAGTTGTGAAGTAAAATGACATTTTACTTCACGCTCGTATTCCAATTTGAAAAATCCAAACAACCGATCCGAACCGCTCAACATTTTCTCCATATTGAAATGTGCTTGGAGACTAAATTTTACATTTTTTGGAATTTTTTTACTATTTATTAAGCCACTTTGAAAATCACAGATCCAGGTGAACAAGAAAAAACAAGTAAAATTTTCGGACCATTGGATCAGCGATTTTCAAAGTGGCTTAATAAATAGTAAAAAAATTCCAAAAAATATAAAATTTGGTCTCCAAGCACATTTCAATATGGAGAAAATGTTGAGCGGTTCGGATCGGTTGTTTGGATTTTCAAAATAAAAATATAGTGCCATGGAGTAAAAACTTGTTTTACTTCGCAACTCACCATAGCCCATCCCTATATATATATATATATCTATATATATGGAGGTTGTCTAATATACAATCGATTGTTCCTAAGCTCCCGTACAACCAAGTCGTTTTTCGATTTTTAAAGTCCAAATGGTCGATATAAACCGTTAGATGTGATCTTTATATTAAAATATACTTGGAGACCAAATTTTACATTTTTTTTGAATTTTTTTACTTATTATTAAGCCACTTTGAAAATTGTTGATCCAACGGTGGCTTAACCAAATAGTAAAAACAAAAGCCACCGTTGGATCAGCGATTTTCAAATTGGCTTAATAAATAGTAAAAAAATTCAAAAAAATGTAAAATTTGGTCTCCAAGTATATTTTAATATAGATATCACATCTAACGGTTTAGATCGACCGTTTGGACTTTCAAAATCAGAAAACGACTTGGTTGCACGGGAGCTAAGGATATTAGCCAACCTCTCTCTCTCTCTCTCTCTCTCTATATATATATATATATATAGGGATGGGCTATGGTGAGTTGCGAAGTAAGAGGTCATTTTTACTCTACGCCCATATTTTTATTTTGAAAATCCAAACAACCAATCCAAACCGCTCAACATGTTCTCCATATTGAAATGTGCTTGGAGACCAAATTTTACATTTTTTGTAATTTTTTTACTATTTATTAAGCCACTTTGAAAATCGCTGATCCAATGGTCCAGAAAATTTTATTGTTTTTACTGTTCATCCGGATCTGCCATTTTCAAAGTGGCTTAATAAATAGTAAAAAAATTCCAAAACATTTAAAATTTGGTCTCCAAGCACATTTCAATATGGAGAAAATGTTGAGCGGTTCGGATCGGTTATTTGAATTTTTAAATTAGAATACGAGCGTGAAGTAAAATGTTGTTTTACTTCACAACTCATCGTAGCCTAACCCCTCTCTCTCTCTATATATATATATATATATGCGCTCACATATTTTAATCCGTATTTCTTGTGCATTTTTTTATTATGTTTAGAACAAGCAAGTGACAGTATATGCATGCATGTGACCGCATAGACATTAACATTTTAAAGTACATATATGAATCTCAGATTTTAAGCTAGGCTCAGTAATTATTCAATTTGAGTAAAAGTAACGAAGGTATAATTTATTAAAAAATATATATCACAAACAACATAAGTAAAATAAATTATAATTGAATAACTAAAATAATAGGTAAGTTCTAATTAAAATTATTAAAATAAAACACACCACATTATTTTCAAATAATATATCAATAAGTTTTTGTAAGAAAAATAATGTCTAGTGATTGGTAGAGATTATACTAGACTTTTCTCTCGTGGAAAACTATGTTTCAAAATTTATTTGTCGAATTAATCAAATTCAAAACCCACAAGTCAAACCAAAAACAAGAAAGAAAAAAAGGTCCCTTTGAAAGACGGTTGTTTACATTATTGGAAATCACACCTTACCGCGCAATTTTCTCTTAAATTTCCTACTTACTCCTTAATGCGTGTTCTTTTCTTTTTTGACTTGCACAAATTAACGTACCAATCTCATGATAGGTACCGTTGGATTGGTGGATATATCTTACATGGAAATTAAAACGGAATTGGTAAAAGTGTCTATATCATTGTGGGATAAATTAAATGAGCTTTCTAGTAAGACATGTATCCGACAAGGTCAGTTCTGTTTGACATAAATCATGATTATTTATACACAAAATCTAATGGCATTTGCAACCCTCCTTCCTTCCTTCCCATTTTCTCTTCTCCTCTCACCTCTCACCTCTCTCATTCTTAGGTTTCCATTATAAAATAAGCAACACATGCATGCATGCATGGATGCTTCTCCATTGGTTTTGTATCTGAACCGTCTGATGTGGATTTGAAGCAACATTATTGTGCAGTAGTTACTGGTGATATGTGAAAGTGGTCTGGTTGCTCGTCGACTCAGGTGAGAAGATCTCTGTTGGAGAAGCAGGGCACGTGCAGAGGCTCTCTCTTTCCTGCTCTGCACGTGCTCCCCTTCTCCACCATGGCCTTCTCATCTTGCTTTCTTCTCTCTGTGCAATCTTCACACTTGTAACATTTATACTGGTTTGTTTTCCCTTGTATCTGGTTTGTTAATTATCTTCTCCACATAAATAATTGTATTTATTCTTTGTTTGGCAACGAGTCAGACTAAAATATAACTTAGTTCAAGTGCATTGTAAAGTAGAGACCACATTTTTCTTTTAGTAAGAAGGAAAGACTAATAAGCCTATAATTAACAGTATGCGGCAACACAACAGAAAACACCTCAGCTTAGTCAAAGATTAGTTAGCTTAGTCAAAGTTGGTTAGCTAGTTAGACAAGGCTGTTAGGTTCTTAGCAATAACTAATTAGTTGTTAAGGCAAGGTTGTTAGCAACAACTGATTAGTTAGAGAGCTTGAATAGCTATTGTAATTTCTGTACTCCTTCCCTATATAAAGGGGTATATATTATTTTCTCTTCTCTGTCTATTACAATTTCAGAGACCACATTTGCAACTGCCACCTGGGGGTCAATTGACTGTACTAAATAGGAAAGTGTGGCATTAGTACCAGGTCAGCAGGCAACTAGTACGCACACGAAACAGGAGGAGGCTACTGGTACAGAACGGATGCACGATGATGTACAAAACCGGAGAATTGAAGATGTTGATCACAAGGCACCCCAAGCAAAATTCTGATTATTTGTGGTTTGATTTTTTTGTAATAAACTGAACCTGGAGGGGTTATCTGTCTAAAAATGCCATGAAGACGCTGGTCTTTTAAAAATTTAAACAGAGCAGTTTTGCCTTAATGCAGCGCACAATGCGAAGTTGTTAAAATCTTTACCCTCTTTAGGGTATACGGTTGCTGTTAGTTTCCTGTTGCACATATTTTAAAGATTAAAGGAGTACAGGGATGCTGATGGTACCAATAAAGTCCAGTGGCACCGGGCAAACATATCAGATGGCAAATTATACCACTTATGTTTTAAAAAAAAAATTTATAAAAGAATTCCGTCATTATTCAGAAAATGACACTTTATTGGAATAGAAGATGCTACACTTTAATGTTATAAAATTTATCTTTTTCTCTAGATACAAAATTTTTATCACATTTTGGCTTCATTCAGATGCGTATCCTATAACGTGGATGATTAGTAACCGTTGATTTTTATGTTTTTAATGTCCGTCAAAGTGAAGCCAAAAATAAGGCATGATTGGTATTTTAATTTTATAACTTTTTATGCTGTTAAAATTTTTAAAAACCAAATCAGTGATTGAGATATAAAATAAATAAAAACATTTAAACCCTTCCCACAATAAATTATATCAGAAAGTTTGAGTGTTTCTGGGCCATTAGGTACCTGATTGTTGCTAAGAGTATCTGTATCTTTGAAACTCTCAGAGTTTCTAAATAAATGTTAACAGAATTTTAGAAATTTTAGACTCTCTGAATTTATAAATCTCTACATCCATGAAATTAAAATTAGAGTTTTTTAATTGCCACATTATATCTCTAATAAGAGCATCTGCATATTCATTTTTGATGTTGAAGTTTTGCCAAAAACTATCTCTCTCTTTTTTGTTTTTCTCTCATATGTTGAGAACCCACAAGCCCTAGAATCAATATCTTGTTTTCTTGGAGAATAGGGATGATAAGTATCATACTGTATCACGATTCCTAAGCAATAATTGCATCGTGTCAATTCCATGTCTCATTAATACCACTGTTGGGTTTTCATGGTACTTAAGACAACGGAATTTCAAATTTTTTTACAAAAAAGTACCAAAAAATCATTATGTATGACTTAAATCAAACCAAAATAAATTTCCAAATCAATAAGCATCATATATTTAGTTTTTTTGTCTCCAAACAAGAAAGGAAGGTCCTTGAGATGTAGGGTTGTAGCCTCCACCTCCTTGTTGATCGATGCTAATGGTGGTTGATGCCTTGCAGTGCCTTGGTGGTTGATGTGTGCGTGACCTTGAACGTCTTGCACCAAGATGAGACTCTAAAATAGAAGCCCTCCACGGTATCCACCAAGAAATTAATTAGAAACCAAACTTTCCTCTTGCTAGCTAGAGAGTAGTAATTTGGTCGCTACTTAATCCTTATCCTTCAAGAGAACTAGATCTTGATTCTAGGGTTTGTGGGTTCTCAACACATGAGAGAAAAACAAGAAAGAGAAAGAGTTTTGGTAGAACTTCAACCCTCAAAAACGAATTGCTCCCAAAAGGAATGAGAGAGAGTGCATATATAGCAAACAAGGAATATGAAATTCTGTTTCCAAAATTAACTCTGTGTTCTACCACGTTTTTGACCACGATCTAATTCGAATTAGATTATGCTCTATAAATAAAAGTTATAGATCTTTCTTTTACCTTTCTATCCATATGTGGTACTCCCAAAAAAAACATCGTATGAGGACATTATGGTCAAAATACGAAACATGCGCAGCAGTTTCCAGAACATGGTAGTCTAAATTAAGCACCACGTTCTACCACGTTTTTAAGCCTGATATGTTTCTAATTTGGTTTTCTTCCATAAATGTAAAGTTCTAGAGTTTTCTTTTACCTTTCCAGAAAGGTATAGAATGCTAAAAACGGATATCGTATTAGAGATATATTAAATTAAAATAAGAGCATCTACATCCCTGAAACTATTAAAGTTTCTAATCTGACGTGGCAGTTTCTAATCTAATTTTAGGGATGTGGGAGAGTTTCTTATTTAGAAACTATGCAGTAAAGTTTCGTATTATGAAACTGTTTCAAAACTCCATGCTGACTAAATGATTGGCTCAAATTAATTCTCCTTTGTAATTTGTTGCTGATGTGACTTAATAGAAACTCTAAAATTAATTCCAGGGATGTAAAAGTTAGAAACTTCAGAAACCTTAATTTCTAAAAAGTAGTTAACAGTTATTTGAAAACTCATTTGAGTTGCAGGAATGTAGATGCTCTAAGTTCTAACAAATTATAACCGCCTCTCTGTTTATGAATGAGTATCCCCTCATATATCGATTGAATTCGATTCGTCTACATTAACTCAAACTTTGAGTTAATAAAGAATAGATTCAGACTGTCCGATTTGTGTTTGCACGAATATTAAAGGGACCTCGTGCGTTCTATCTCGGACCAAATTGGCTCGCATCCTGATTGACGACCAAGATGCATTAACTCAAATTCTGAGTTAATACAGAGGATGTTCGTTCATATCATTTCTACTTGAGTGAATCACAGTCGAGCAATTTTACTTTAGACATGTTTTTAATGGACGAGAAGTCATTGATATTTATTCCAGAATGAATTAAACAGTCTTAGATCTCATTCTACCAGATTTAGGCACCTGACTGGATCTGAAATTTTGTTCTAATTCGTCTGCTCCAATTATTAATCAATATGTTCCCGCTATATTACAATAGTAGGTATATCATGATAATCGGCTTGTTTTTTTCTGAATTTTTCTACCAAAAATTGAGGTTTATCACCTTAATTTCAGAGTTTGGATAGAGATTAGAGAGAGATGACCGTGATAAAAGACCACATAATTGAGTTCTCCAAGGATGCAACAGAAAACGCATAACATGTCTATCAAGGAAAACAGAAAAACACGCAATACAGAGTGGAGAGATGAGGTGGCCACTTTGCCACGGGACCCGAGCGATTCGCGGGGGATCTGATCTGATCTGATGTGATCTGATATGATATGTGGGTGGAACTTGAACCGTGCAAGTGCTATTTTATAATATCACTGGTAATATATGTCTGATACTGATTTTTTTATTTGAGGAAATGTCTGAAACTGGCTACTGTTCATGCTTCTCTATTTCTATGTTCTTCTCGGAATGTAGAAAGCTGACGCCACAGTTTCAAATGCTCCCCTAACAAGGAGCAGAATTGGTTATTATAGAAATAATATAAGGTAACGAGATGGACCGTATGGAATTTTGGTCTCTTAAAAGAAATTAAAAAATTTAGTAGAACTATTGGGTGTTCTCAGGTACAACAAGTTTTTTTATTTTATCTCAATTATAAAACTTATCGGATTGGCTTGAAATGACGAATTCGAACTATTGAAATTCATTAAATTTACGAGTGATGTATTTACATGCGAAAATTTAAAATTTTCAAATTAATTTAGTATAAGTCAAGCGGTCACTTGTGAGTTAATTTAATTGTAATGTATTTTGAACGTTTATTTACCACTTGACTCTATACAAAATTAATTTGAATTTTAAAATTTCATATGTAGATGCATCACTCATAAGTTAGATCGGTTTTAACAGTTTCAATTTATTGTTTGAAATTAATTTGATAGATTTTAGAATTAAGCTCACCGAAAAACTTAGTGAACTTAAGAACACCCTCGTTCTACTCTCAAAAAATTGTTTAGGCTCCTTACTACTCCAGGTAATTTTAAAGAAGTTAAAACAAGTTTCTGATTTATTTAAGATTCAGCGTACCACTCATTTCATTTCACATAAAATTTTATTCTTAAATTAAAGAAACAGAAGATTTGTTTCGTTTCTTTAAAATTGCTTAAATAAACCAAAACAAATTTTTAGATTATTTTATGCATCAAAAGCTTAAGACAATCCATCTATTATCTTATATTATTTTTAAATAATTTATACAGATAAAAAAAATTCCAAGCAAGGATCCACCATGACATAGGCAATTGAACTACACCACACATTAGTTGGTAGCTCAGTAAGTACCCTATGAAATAGATAAGTTTTATAGCTAGCCCCTATTCTTTGGTTATCAAGGAACATGTGGAGCCAAATGCTAGTTGTTGGATTTATCATTATCATAATCAGAACAAGAAAAATAATTAATTTTGCATAAGCTTGGTTGGCACCATCAAATAGGAGTTATCAGAATTAACAATTTTTTCCACCTTATAATTTTTTTTATGACTATCTCATTCTTTTTATCTTGTTGATGTCTTTTTGTTAGAAATTACATAACTTGTGTGACCAAAATTTGAGATACTAAAATTATGGTAGCAGTGGAAGAATTATGCTCTCACAAGATCCATATTCCCTATGTTTTATGGATAAATATTGTTAAAAAAATATAAGATGAGTCCGACTAATATGCTTCCTTCAAACAACGAATTCAAACTATTTAAACTAATTTCTTTCAAGAGAGTTTCGTTTAATTTGCATATAAAATTTTAATATTTTTTTAATTCATTTAGTATGAAGTCGAGCGATCTCAGATAAATAATGCATTAAGATGCGCACAAAAATCTTTGTTTTTTAATATTTGACTTGATACTAAATAAATTTAAAAAATTATATGTAAATGAAGATCTCATAGGATTGATTTGAACAGTTTAAATTCTTTGAAACCACCCAATGTACTTCATATAGATATAATTAATATATTGTGTGTGCTTATTAATATTTTTAACGATTTAAAGTTACATTTTATGATTCAAATATTGCTGAAATGTCATGCAGAGTCTGATATGTGTCTGTCCATATATAATGTTTTATTCTGGTGAAGTATCCAAATGTTTAGAAATTTCTAATCTGTTTAACCAAGTAATTAAAATGGAGCAAAGCTAGAGTGTGATGTGCTTACCAAACGGGTTTGGTGAGCACAACTCCAACAATATATCGGATCGGCTTCAAACAATGAATCCAAACCGTTGAAATCCGTGTACTTCATGAGTGATGCATATACATGCAAAATTTTGAAAATTTTGAATTCATTTGTTACAAGATCAAACGGTCAAAGAGATTATGAAAAAATAAATATATAAAACAACTTATAAAATGTTCATTTCTTTGACCGCTTGACCTTGTAACAAATGAAATCGAAATTTTCAAAATTTTGCATGTACATGCATCAACACATAGATTTCAACAGTTTTGATTCATCATTTGAAGCCGATCCAATATATTTTTGGAGTTGTACTCACCAAACCCTCTTAGTAAGTACATCACACTCTAATTTTGCTCATTAAAATGCAAGTGGCAGTTGTACTAAATTTAAAGTTAGAATTCAGCTGTCAGGCTTTAATCATGGGTCAGATAGAGGGAAGGAGATCACCTGCCCCCAGTGCGACTGACATGTGGGACCAGACGGGTTTAAACATTTAAATATTGGTTTTAGTTTTGTTGCGGGTCCACAAGTCAGTGACTCAGGGGCAGAAAAATCTTGCCCTCGGAGGAACAGAGGATTCGGTTTCCAGATAGAGACTTAAACAGCATATATGGTTTAGAGCTCTGACCAATACAATAGCACACAAGGCCAAATTCTTTTTGTCTTTGATTTAAACCCTGTCTTTCTCACTAAAATAGATTTATTAAAAAAATCCAGTCTCTTTGAAGTTTCTAGTATTACTGTTTTGAAATGTAGTAATGTGATTTGCTCGCCTCCGGGCATTTGGGCAAAAAAAAAAAGTGATTTGTTGGTTAAATATGTAACTATAATAAAAATATGTTGGTTGATAATTATTAGTTAATTTTTTTAAAGAACCGCCATTTTTTCAGTACATTCAAATTATAAGATACCCTATCTATTTTTTTTAGAAGTCATTTTATATTTTTATTATTTAAATAATTTTCTAATTCTAAGAAAATAGATAAAGTATCATAGATGTGCTAGAAAAAATACAATATTTTTTTATTGATCCAGATCCAAAGTTTGAGCCGGGATCAATAACTCGGATCCAAAGATCTTTATATTTTTTTTTCCATCAACACAACAAGTTTTACAACCACAAAAAATATAACCTGAAAAATATTGTGGTCATTCTATTACATATAAATTCTAAAATATTTTATCTGTTTTATTTTGTGGTTCTTCTAATATATTCAAATTCTAAAATACTTTATCTATTTTTCTAAAATCATTTTAGTTGGAAAGAAAAAACGAACGATTTTTGACTGGGTGATGGCTCCACCGAACCATTTAGTTGTTTTTTATAAATTTCAAACCAGCTCTGTTGGTTTCGTTTGAATTTTTTTATTTATTTTCATTCAGAAAAAATCGACTCTTGTTATCCCTTAATTGATGAACATTTTATACAACTACCATCAACTTTTATTATTTAATTACGGAATAAAACTAATCTTAAAATGATGAATTTAAACTATTGAAATTAATCTACTGATATATTTACATGTAAAATTTATAAATTTAGAAATTAATTTAGTGTAAAGTAAAAAGTTTTCACAAATGATAAAAATGATGGCATTGAATTAACCTGGTAAATCTTATTTTATCTTCTTATATTATAATAAAACGCAAAGATATGTTAGATATTACTGTAAACGAAGAAGTCAGGCTACGGACATGATTACATCATTCACATGTCATGAGAAAATTTACCCAAAATTACTTATGCAGTTGGCTTTGAAATATTGAAATTCAGAATTCATGCATCCGGCATCCCTGCTCTCTGCCTCAATCAAATCAGAATAAAGCAAAATGTGATAGGTAGATTCTACCGGGGGAACTCTCTCCTGGGTGGCTCAGAGGAGTCCGAATCTGCTGCGATTCTTCGCTCATGAACAACAGTCTACGATCTCTGCTTTTTCAAATCCAACTGTTGAATTGTTTTGAGATTCGTGCAAGAAAAAATCAGCTGCTTTGAGATACGTGCACGAAATTATTGGACGGCTAGATTTGGAAAAACAGGGATTTTAGAGTTACTGTTCATCCTTTTAGGATCGCAGTAGATCTCAATTCGGCTCAGAGCTGTCATTGAGAGAATCAGGGTATTTGATGTTCAGCAAGATCAATTCAAAATTTGTGGAAACAATTTTGTGATCATACAAATAATTGTTGACTAATTTTTTATGTAGATGGCCCGAGTAACTTCTCTCGTATTGGTAATGTGATGAATCTGCATTTTGCACTTTGTAGATGATATTTTTCTTTTTTTCTTAGAGCTAGTAAAGACATCTTGACGTATATTAAATGGCTCCTTCTAGCTATTGAAAATATTTCTGGTCTCAAAATTAATTATGAGAAAAGTGAGATGTATCCGCTTCATTTGACAGCAATTGAATACGGTGTGACTTCTGTGTTAGATTGCAAAGTGGTTTTTTTGCCCCTTACGTACCTAGATGTACTCATTAATGACAAATCTTTGATTGTCATTAATAGGTACACATAGGTCTACTATTTTTTTTACTTAAATTAAGCTTAATTCTTCTCTCTCATGTTAAGAATTTCTCATATCAAACTATGGAGGAAGAACAAAGTAGTCTGGATACGAATCAGGTAGTGGACCTTCTTTTGTCCATGGCACACGAGGAAATTCCTACTTCGATTTCTGGTATTGGCAACCCAATGTCTGGAGAAGACTTGATTGAGGAAGACCAAGTTATTTTGGATGAGGTTACTTGATTGTCTTAGTTCTTTTAGTTATGAATTATGATTAGCTACTAGTTTGTCTGTTATTTTTGAAGGTGTAGGTTGACAGTTTTATCTTTGAAGTTTTTGTAGTTTGTTCTTATGTGTTGTTAGCTATTGTTATGATATCCTACAAGAAACCAGTTGTATGAACTTCTGTATTTGGTTTTGATATCTGTTTTAGTGCCAGACTTAGTACTTAAGATTTCAATATAAAATCGGTGAATTCATCCACTATTTTTCAAACAAAAAAAAAATTGTTGACGAATTTTAATGGGGCTATTCGCAAGAATGAATTAAGGCTTCTTAGATCTTTTTAAAACTCCTTTAGCTTCCGTAGTTACTTATCTTGAATATTGGTTCCTAAAACAGTATTAATGTCACTTTTTTTTAGTATAATTTTGTCGAAGTCTTAATTCTTTGTTCAAATTTTAAAACACCTCTATCTATGAATTAAACCTCCTTAGCCACTATCTACAAATTAAGCATCCTTAAGACAACTGAATCGAATATGATTTAATGTTCTATCAGACTTAAATTAGTCATGTTTTGCATTCGGTTCCTTCATGATATCATATTACCTAAGGTACCTCACTGTTAGAATCTGAATCCGGTCCGTTTGTTATATACTTGCACGAAATTTAAAGGACCTCGTGCATTGCAAGCTTGAGGCGTACTGAACCAAATTCTGATCAGACGGTCCTGATTCAAACTCAAAAGGGTGAGTTAATATGCGGAGAATTTGTAGTCATTTTTGTCGTTCCTTTATTTGACAATAATCAGACGATCACCATTAATACACACACACACACACACAGGGATGGACTATGATGAGTTACGAAGTAAGAGGTCATTTTTACTTCACGCTCACATTTTCATTTTGAAAATCCAAAAAACCGATCCGAACCGATCAACATGTTCTCCATATTGAAATGTGCTTGGAGACCAAATTTTACATTTTTTGGAATTGTTTTACTATTTATCAAGCCACTTTGAAAATCGCTGATCCAATGGTCCAGAAAATTTTACTGTTTTTTACTATTCATCCGGATCTACCATTTTCAAAGTGGCTTAATAAATAGTAAAAAAATTCAAAAAAATGTAAAATTTGGTATCCAAGCACATTTCAATATGGAGAAAATGTTGAGCAGTTCGGATCGGTTGTTTAGATTTTCAAATTAGAATACGAGCGTGAAGTAAAATATTGTTTTACTTCACAACTCACCATAGCCCATCCCTATATATATATATATATAGAGAGAGAGAGAGAGAGAGAGAGAGAGAGGTTGGCTAATATCAAATCAATTGTTCGTGAGGTACTGTGCAACCAAGTCGTTTTTCAATTTTTAAAGTCCAAATCGTCGATCCAAACCGTTAGATGTGTTCTCTATATTAAAATGTGCTTGGAGACCAAATTTTACATTTTTTGGAATTTTTTTACTATTTATTAAGCCCCTTTGAAAAACACTGATCCAACGGTGGCTTAACAAAATAGTAAAATTAGAAGCCGCCGTTGGATCAACGATTTTCAAAGTGGCTTAATAAATAGTAAAAAAATTTCAAAAAATGTAAAATTTGGTCTCCAAGCATATTTTAATATAGAGAACACATCTAACGGTTTGGATCGACAATTTGAACTTTGAAAATTAAAAAACGACTTGGTTGCACGGGACCTTAGGAACAACTGATTTGATATTAGCCAACCTCTATATATATATATATATATAAATAATTATTTTCATTCCCGCGCTACAGTACCCGCACGGCCGCACTGTACATTAAATGCATGATGTGTTATGGTCCCCACTAATTACTTAGTCCCCCCTTTTCAGTCCCAACACTCGTCCAGCGTCAGCCTTTATAAATATAAATATTTTCAATATAATAAATTAATATTTACAAAATAAGATATTAATACTTGTATGCATCACTTGATATGATCACTCCCTTTTTCGGTCCCCAATGGTCCCCTCATCAAGCTTTCTCAAATGAAGTAGTGAGGACCCTGCATTCCTGCATCAACCTTCTCCAATCGTTTCTGTGTCAACCTTCTTCTAACAAACATATTTGACCACATAGATATAAATACTTCAATGCATATATATAAATCCTTGTATTACTTGATATTAATACTTTCAGATGTTATCTAGTGTAATTTATTCATATGTAAAAAACACTTGCAATATTTTTCTAACAAAAATAGTTAACCACATAGATATAAATACTACAATACATAGATATAAATACTTAGAATACTTGATATTAATACTTTCAGATATCATCCAGTGTCATATGTAAAAAATACTGCAAGTGTAGGTATAAATACTTATGTGACGACGAGCTTGAAAGTACATCATCATGGATCTCATTTGAAAGAGAAAATTACGTAGAAGCCGTTAGTGGTTTTAGATTTCCAAAATTCCTCATAGATCGTTAGAAATATGAACGAAAATGAACGGAGAAAAAAAACCCACCTCTAAAAACGTGTATGGTCCCTTATCTAGTTTGAGTGGTCCCCACCATGTATTTGTGGTGTGGGTACTTTTGAGAAATTTAGATGGAGAAATAATTATTTACGTAAAAGTTATTCATCTCATAGATATAAATACTTCCGTGTACAGATATTAATACTTTGGAAAAAAATTTAGTCCTGGAGATTTTGCAGTCCCCCAAGTTGTTATGGCAGTTATGGAAGTTATGATGCGGGTATTATAGCGCGGGTACTGATATCAGCTTCCTATATATATATATATAGAACTAGGGTGCTCCTAAGTTCACCAAACCTCTTGTGAACTTAACTCTATAATATATCGAATCGACTTTAAACGATGAATCCAAACTGTTGAAACCCTTCTACCTAATGAGTGATGCGTCTACATGTGAAAATTTTAAAGTTTCGAATTAATTTAATATAGAGTCAAGTGGTCAAAAGTTTAAGGTTTATAAATTAATTTTAATGCATTCATTTTTTGGACTCCTTTGACCACTTGACTCTATATTAAATTAATTCAAAACTTTAAAATTTTCACATGTAGACGCATCAATCATTAGGTAGAAGGATTTCAACGGTTTGGATTCATCGTTTAAAGTCGATTCGATATATTTTAGAATTAAGTTCACAAGAGGTTGGGTGAACTTAGGAGCACCCTAGTTCTACTCTCTCTCTCTCTCTCTATATATATATATATATATAGAGAGAGAGAGAGAGGGTTGGCTAATATCAAATCAGTTGTTCCTGAGGTCTCGTGCAACCAAGTCATTTTTTAATGTCTGAAAAGTCGATCCAAACCGTTAGATGTCATATCTATATTAAAATATGTTTGGAGACCAAATTTTACATTTTTTGGATTTTTTTTTTACTATTTATTAAGCCACTTTGAAAATCGTTAATCCAACGGTTGCTTAACGAAACAGTAAAATTAGAAGCCACCGTTGGATAAGCGATTTTCAAAGTGGCTTAATAAATAGTAAAAAAATTTTAAAAAATATAAAATTTGGCCTCCAAACACATTTTAATATAGAGATCACATCTAACGATTTGAATTGACTTTTTG
Organism: Carex cristatella; assembly: GCA_024447775.1. Classification (NCBI taxonomy): domain Eukaryota; kingdom Viridiplantae; phylum Streptophyta; class Magnoliopsida; order Poales; family Cyperaceae; genus Carex; species Carex cristatella. The sequence goes on along the minus strand of JAJHPF010000024.1, from coordinate 574,509 downwards.
GACTTCGAAAATTGAAAAACGAGTTGGATATATTTCGCCCTCTATGTTACCGAAAGCATATTAGAGTGACTAATATATATAAAAAGTGACTAATATGCTACCGAAAGAAAAATTGAGAACCACCATTTGATCTAGTAGCAAAGACAATACTCTCCATGTGTGATGCTGTAGATTCAAAATTCAGAAGAAACAATTCTTTGTAAATAGTAAATAGTTGGGTAGTTTCACCTCAAACATTTATTATAAAAAAAATATTGATTTGAATAAAAATTATTAAGAAATCCCGCCGCTATAAGCCAACAATTAGATGCATTCTACGGTTCTTTTAATTATTGAATAGAGATCCTTTTTTTTCCGAGCCACTAATAGGCTTTGCAAAATTGAATTGAAGTGATTTTATCTTTCCACATTAAACATAAGATATACAAGACCTACTAGGTTTAATCTGAAGAGCTTACATAATACGGTTAAACAGAAATGGACCATATGAAAGCAAAAATAAAAATAATATACAGTAAGTTCAAAGAATAATATTTAGTTTAGTAATCAAGAAAATATTCACCGTGTGAGAAGTTGAAGGTTGGAACATATCAGTTAAAAATCTCTTTTAAATATTTAAAATTGGAAGACAGTTTTTAATAAAAGTCAAAGTGGGCATACTGTTTTTTTAGTAAAAATAAGAGTCTATTCCATATTTAATTGATAATTGTAGTTTACAAAAAAAAAATTTAGTTGTAAAAGCTGAAAATAAACACAAGTCGCGAAATAACCAGAAGCTAGAAAACTTAAAGCTTAAAAAAAAAAAAACCATAGAATTAAATTTGCGGAGTAGTTAAATTCCTCTCGTTGGTTCTTAATTTGTAACGCTACAATAACAGTGCTACTTCCTCTATCAACTCTCTCTAGTTTTTATTGGTGTCTCGGAATATGCGTGCACATCTTTCTCTCCATATGACAAACATCGCCACAAGTAATGTTTCTCTAGCCCTTTTGTTATTTTCTAGCCACATTAAAGCGTCAATTGTGTGTGTTCTCATTGTTGTTGTGATATCTATCATTCTATACATCTCCTTGGCAAATAAACAGTGTTCCACCATGTGCTTGACTGATTCTGCATTGCGATGACACATAACACACATCTTCGTGATAGGTAATCATCTTTTTGTAGGTTGTCGATGGTCAGGTCAGCAGTCTGTTGTTTGCCAGGAGCCAACTAAAGACTTGAATTTTCGGTGGCGCTCGTAACTTCTGCAGTCTCACCGACTTGTAATAAAAGGTTGGTTTTTGAGAGCCCGGTATGCACTCTTGATCGTGTAGGTCCTTGTTTCTGTCCGATTCCATCGGATGTCATCATGTTGTTGGTTCATATGTGTTACCACTCTTCGTAGGTAACTTGGAATTATTTGGAATTCCTCTTCAGCCTCTTCTGTAAGGACTCGTTGGAAGTAATTCCTTATCAGACCCCACATGGCTTGTTTCAAGTTGACTGAAACATTGGTCGCGTGTGTGTAAAGTGCTCTTAATTCGTGTTTCAATATACCATGTCTCCAGTTGTGATTCCACAGTGATATCCGGTTACCTGGCCCGCAGATGTGTGTGGCAGCTGTCTCCCAGAAACCATGACTTTTTTGCAGTGCACCAGTATTGAGCGTCGAATCGGACATTAGACTTTCGCTGAAGCTCGTTCCCTGAAAAACCAATTTCCACATCCTCTGTTCTGGCTTTTGCCAGTACCAAATCCATTTCATGAGCAAGGCTTTGTTGAAAATTGCCAGGTCCAATATTCCAAGGCCGCCGAATTCTTTGGGTCTACAGACCAAGTCCCAATTAGCTAGATTCATCTTGTTTGGTTGCTGGCTCACTCCGTGCACATACTGTTCCCTATCATAGCAAATATTCTTTAAATAGGTCATTGAGAATTAATTTGTATGAAATTCGGAATAAAGGAGGTTGCTAATACATGTGCATTTCGAACATATAGCCAGGTCTAGGGATTCGGATCATCCAGTCGGAATTCGAACTAATACGATCCAAGGTGAAATGTTTGAGGCCATTTAATATTTGTGCTAGCTAAAGCAAATCGGACGGTCTGAATCTGAACTCAAAAATTGAGGTACTTTAGGTGATATGAATTCAGGTCTAGGTGGCCAAGGTGGCTCAAGTGCTGTTTATAAAAGACTAATTACGTAATGGGACCAATAGGGGTTGCTCTTTCTGAAAATTAAATTGAGGTTTATTATATTTCTGGGCCATTAGTGGGCTCGCCTACAGTTTGCCAGTGTTTTTTTTTGTTCTCAAAAGAAAAGAAGCATATTTAGATCCATATAATATATTATTAGATGTCTGCATGTTCCTAGAAATTAGTCGACAGTATTACAAAATTTTGTTGTCATGTCGAGGTACCTGCAGCCTGCAGATGAAAACAAATTAACCACATCAACATAGACTATCTTGTTGCGTGTATTCAAAGAATAATGTGTACAAAATATTGTTTAATATATGGTTCCATCAAGCACATCAAATTGACATCCTGAAATTTAGCAGTAAATAAGAAAGCTTACGTGCAAATATTAGTGCACCAATGACTCGATGAGAGGGCCTTCGATGTTGACTAAATAAATTTGATTTTTGTTGTGTACTTGTATCTGTCCGAAATGTTACTTTTATATCATTTCTATTTCGAAGTTCTTAGGAAATACTGAATGATATATAATTATATACAATTATAGACCATAGACATCATAGACTTGTTTATATATACATAACAACAATAACCGTTATTTGACAACCGTAACAATTAATATAATATTTATCGTCATTCAAAAATAAAATCCAACCATTGATTTTTCAAGTGTTTATTTTATTTTATTTTGATATCAAATAAATTTGGGTTATTAACCTCCTGTGATATTTACCTTGCAACTGAGAACATACACAAATCAAGTGTGCTTTTACCAAACTTCAAAATTTTGTTAAGTGAATCCCAACTTCTTTTAATAAGTGAATGTTTTTAGTTAGTTCTAGTTCCAGTAGGCACAATTATTTCACTTTGTTGGTATAGGATTTCCGAGATGAGGTCATTTGGGAACTTAGTTAATGTTCAGAATTGATAAACAACAACAAAATAATATTAGTTCATTAATACATAATGAGACTACGGCAATGAGCATCAACCGAACAGAAACTTTGCTTATTAGCAGTAATCACAATACTAATGTTATAATTGTGTCCTTTTTCATCAAACCAATCCAAACAAATCAACTGCTTGATTATATAATCAGAGTGGAGGAACTGTTAAAAGTACAAGTGCACAGTCCACAAACCAAAATCGATCAACAAAATGTTCAAAAATGTCAACAGATGGTATCGTTTATTGAGAAGCAACAGAAAAAAAATTCTAAAGGAATGCTCTAGATTTGGTCTAAGCATTTGACCCAAACTTAAAACTCTGAAGCCGAATCAAGTCCCGCAATACCTTGATATTAAGCAAAAGCGCCTGTGCAAGCTGTTACAGGTGCCTCTTCAGTACTCTTTTTCACCGAACTGTATTTCTTGGTTATGAACCTGTATTAAATAAAGGAATGATTTAAAACACAAAAATAAACAAAGCACCTTGAGTTGTGCACATGCACTACAGTATAGGACTTGCAAAATACAGCCAATTTTTGTATCAAAATCAATGCTACAACATTTTAGATTTCTGACGGTTGTTTATTTTTTAAAACAAATGTCAAATGTCAAGCAATTTAGCGTTTTTGGGGATAATTTGGTAATTTCCTTTATAAAGAAATACTTGTGTTCTAACAATTAATTGGTAAAAAGTAAATAAGTCCCAAAACACAAGTAAATGAACCTATGTGAATTCTAAAATTAATTAATGTAATGAAAAAAAGATTGAAAAAACAAAAACAAAAGGTTATAAAAAAAAAAACTTACCTGAAGAAATCTCTCCATAGCAATTCAAACATGAGCCAATTCATCCCATTATCAGATGAAGTATTACTCTTCGAAGCAGTTGCCGCAGAGATTACACTGAAATAAAACAAAAGAAAAGAAAAGGCATCCAAAATAGTGTCACTCCAACAAGTTGGATTGCGGGATAATAACTATAGTACCCCAACACTTCTACTGTATTTGCAAAAGTTTGATTTTCTGAGAAGCGACACTAGTATTTAATCTTCAATTTTCAAATACCAAGTTCTCACTGATTAGTCATGTCTCAAGTTCTCTTCTCACTGTGCAAACGTTTGTGTGCACCCCACTGAAATAGGAATTCAGATCCCCTGAGAGTAACTCAAAGTTTGGGTTTGGATCTGGACTGTGCGATCGGAATCTGCACAAATTAGACAGGACTCTCATGGGACAGTCCGGATCAACACTCAAATTGTGAGTTACTTTGGGGATCCGGACACCTGAAATAGGTGGTTTCCTGGCTACTCTTTCCAAAAGATTTAATTAAAAGCACATTCCAATGTAATAAACTATAATAACTACAGTAAGACAGTAATGTAGAATAAAAACAATGGAAAACTGACATCCAACACCTAACCAGTAGAACGCATGATGTAAAACGAATATTTATTCTAATATATAAGTAGCTTCCTGTCTCTCTACTGAGCTACAATCGAGGAAAATAATGCATTGGTGGCTACTTAGGAAGCATTTTGCAATAATCAGGCTTTAGGGACAATTAAGTCATTTCAAATAAACTTAAGCTTTGTTAAAGAATCTCAGAAGTGAGTTACCCAAATAATGTTCTATGCGCTCTACATATATACAGTAATTAGGAGTTAGTCTATGGTGCTATGCGCAGCGCATATTGGTCCATACTATGGATCAATATCTCTATTTACGAAGTCTAAATAATCGATCTGAACTGTTCAATATGATCTCTATATGAAAATGTACTTGTAGATCAGAAATTATATTTTTTAGATTTGTAGAAAATCATGATCTAAAGACTATAGACAATTCAAACGTGGTGATTTTCTACCCATCTAAAAAAATAGTAAGAAAATTCTAAAAATATAAATTGAGTCTGCAAGTACATTTTTCATATGAAAATCATGTTGAACGGTTCAGATTGACTATTTGAATTTTGACAATGAAATTATTGATCCGTAGTACAGACCAATCTGTACTATGCATGGTACAATAGCCTCACTCCAGCAATTAGTGATTAATTTATTTGACTTGTCTTTTTACGATCATCTAAACATCCTGAGATACAATTGGTTGGTAAAATGCAAAGAAAAAAATAGAATATAACAAAACGTGTCATTAATTCATACTTAGTTGCAGTCTTCTTTAACTCTTCGAACATGAATCGAGGAGAAAGGCAACCAGTTGCAAGCCATGGTGAAATTTTGCATGAAAAATTGGCACCGTAGATGCTGTCGCGACCAATGCTATCCTTGTCCCCTTTATTGGGCTGCGCCCGGCACTCGGCTGCAAATTTTTTTAGCCTCTCTAGTGCTTCTGTCTCACCCCCAACTAAAGAAGAAGTAACAGTCGGTTTCCCATCCTAAAATATATAAAGAGTAATCACCTTTTGTGGCATGAAAATTTTATATACTGTACAGGATGGCTGGGATGAGTGTATATTTTTCATGCTTTTAAGGTATGCAAAATATATCTTTGACATAAGTTGCCAAATATAGGAAATTAACACAAACCTGAGCGACGGATGGTGGTGCACTTACACCGAGTTCAGCCAGGGTTGGTATCTCACCAGGTTCAACCCCACCACGTGCCGGCATCCCCTTAAGATGTTCTGGCGCCTCAATGGACTTCCTTACAGTGAGCGCACTCACCTTCTCTCTGAACCCGCCATAATTAGTCGGCATTTGGTCTAGGTCAAATGGTAAGTCTTCTATGTGGTACAACGTGCTGCCCCAGAAATATTTTATTTCAATGCCTTCTTTTTCAAGGGCCTTTTCAACTCTCTCCTCGGTTTTTACCTCATCTCGTGACACCTGTTGCAGTGCATAAGCAACAAGTTTGAGCTCGGAAATAGTTGCATAGTACTCATTAGTTCGTTACTATCTCTCTACCTCAAAATATTAAGTACAGATATGCTAATATACATATAATTTACGTACTGTCAGCTGTAAGTGTGTAACTATCGGTACCAGTATGGTATCAAATCTTCAATTTGCATTGCTATAGGATTTGTTATTTTAGCCTTGCTTGCAGTTTGACATACATATCCATAGAACATTAACTCAACACTGAACAACTGGAAAATAATATTCACATAAGAATTTAACAGTACCAAATATTATGGAGGATATTGGATATGGTGCTGAGACAATAAATAACAAACAACCATTGATTGGTAAACAATACCTCACGGTGAGCAAACACCCCATCAGCACCCACGGCCTTGGCAAGCTCTGGTAAGACGGTTTCAGGCCGCCCGACCCGGACCACAAGATCCGACCCACGAGCCCTCAGTGAATTCCTCAGATCCTTCACTGACTCAAGCAAAAAGGCAGCCCTAAACGGGCCGGTTCGATCAAACCCAGACGAAGGTGACCGGCCAAAATCTCTCGGGTCGAGAAGAAACACGGGTAACATAGAGAGAGACTCTGACGAGGCAATCGAGAGTGCCTCATTGTCGTGCACACGGAGGTCAGCACGGAGCCAAACCACAGTGCATCGACGGCCACCGAATGGATAGGAGGGTTCAGCTGGAGGGCGACCAAGCAATGGAGAGAGGGACTGAAGAGGAACATTGGAGGAGGATTTCTTGTTGGATTTTTTGGGGGTTTTGACAGGGGAAGGGGAGAGGACGGAGAGAGTAATGGATTTCTTGGAGGGGGGTTTAAGGTGTGTTTTTGTGAAAGAGGAGAATGAGGTGGTGGTGGAGAGAGGTGAAAGGATGGTAGAAGAGAGAGAGAGCGAGAGAGTAGCAAGTGGGAGAGAGAGGGGATGGGATTGGGATTGTGGGTTTGGGGTTTCCTCGGAGGATTCCTGGGATGGGAGAGAGGCGTTGGGTTGGTCGGAATCCATGGCGAGAAGACGAATGGAGAAGAGGTTTGGTGTGCGCGCTCTCTCTCTCTTTTGCTTAGGTAGGTTTGGGTTTGGTTGGTGGAGAGTGTGGTTTATCAGATTAGTCCAGGCTCCACTGTTTCCAAAGAGTTTTTGAAGAAAACCTTAGTTTATGCAAAATTTACATTAATGACCAGGAGACCAGCAAGAGCCAGTTAAATTTTTTGTTTTCCTTTTTTGCTGTAAAACTTGTTGTAATTTAGATTTCTTTTTCCTCTGAGACTTACAAAAATTATGTAGAATCTCTTTTTCCTTTAGATGTTGATTGGTTGAGGCAATGAGACAATGAGGCCTGACCGCCTGAAGGTTTAAATACCTAAGTTGATTATTTTTATTTAAACCAGTTTAAATTGTTCATATTTGACTGAGATTTAAAATTAAGTCACGAGTTAATCTATTTCTTATTTAATCGAGATCTAGAGTTAAAATTGTTCATATTTGAATGAGATTTAAAATTAAGTCACGAGTTAATCTATTTCTTATTTAATCGAGATCTAAAGTTAAATTATGGTTTAAGTTGAATTATTTAATTTAACTTAATTGCACAGAGGGCATGTTATAAAATAAATATAAAATATGATAATTTAACTAAAAATAATTTACACATGAACTAAAGATTAATTCACTTTGATGGGTGGCTTAACATTTTTGCATTTTAGACTGGCTTAAAGTTCGGTTTATTTCATTTAATTTTGTTCAATTAAATCACGTTTGACGGCTTTTAACCGAAGCCTAAATCTTTTATTTCATGGTTTAAACCTCAACTAAACATGATCTTATGCTAAAGTCAATGGCGCAAACCCTTTTCATAACTCATTTTAGAATATGTCAATGCCCAATTTCTCGTAACATAAATTTCTCAACATTTTCAATTAGCCAATTTTAATATAAATATTTTTAAATTCTAATAGCAAAGTACAGTACGATTACACACTAAAAATGAGTAAAATGAAGAGATAAATTACACGCCGATAAATTTTCAAAATTTCTTATTTCTATATCCAATAATTTACTTAAAAAATATATATAGTGCAACAATATTGGCAGAAACATGTTAAAAGACAAGTACTCTTTTCTTATCCCTTTGATAGAGCGAGTCGCTGTTTTGTTGTGATGAAATGCGGGACTTCCTAAAAAAAAATAGTTGAAAAGGTTTAGTAGAAAGAAAAAAAGGGTAAAAAAGGATTCAAGGACAAACAAAATGTTTCTTTCATCGTCTGATGAAGCGACTTGCTGTTTTCTTATGCTGTAACTAGGGATCTGACATCTGACACCTAAATACTAGTAAGTATATTTTGTTGTAAGAAAAACGGGACATCTTAGGAGAATCATTATTTTGGTTTAATGAGAAAGACAATATTTTGCAAATTTTTAACTCTAATATATTTTTTTCATGAATATTAAATAGTTATATGACTTAAATCTTCAAATTGTATTGTTAAAAAAACTGAGACGTCTCAGTTCCAAAAGGACAGTCGATTGTTGAAATTTAAAGGCGAAGGACCAGAAGCTCTAGTTAGTGCAGTGGGGAGATCTACCTACCTTATTCTCCACCAACCCCCAATTTTAATCTTAAATCTATTGGAGGTTAGATGAAATTGTGGAGGTCATAATATTGTTGCATTTCGGTCATAAGTCGCAAAGGAAAAGGTTTTCATTGAATATTTTTGTTAGGTACCTAACTGTAAGGCAATGATCTCCAATCTACCACCAAATTCAGAGTGCTGCAGAAAAGCATTTCAAACCAACTCGTAGAATCTGATCTGTTTTATTACGTAGCATTAAAAATAATTATACCTTTTCTACAGAATTTCTCAAATGTTATTTAATGCTCCGAAACAAAAAATTATATCGCATTACTACACAGAGCAAAACGCTGAACTATTCAGTGTTCTCACCCGAGAAAAAAACGCAGAATAATTCAACATTTTAATATATTTCTTGCAAAAAAAAAAAGGTAATTACTTGGTATTTTTCTATAGGAATTTAGTTATATTAATTCTGCGTTTGGTTATTGTTTTGATGAAATTTGATTATGCAAAAATAATATCAGAAGTAAATAAGAATATAAAATAAACATCTGATACAATCAAGAAAAGAAGGAAAATCAACCACATCAAAACAACACATGTAACCAAAAAAAAAGGGCGCAAGAAATAGCAAGTACCTAATGCATTTATATCACTTATAAAACGTCTTGCCTGATATCCAAGTTGCAATCCTGCATGCAACCTATTACCATAGGAATACAATACAGTCATGACGTCTTCTGTGCGTTCTTATGCTAGGGAAAAATGCTAAATGATTTAGCATATTGCTTCATGCATAAATGCTGAATAATTCAACTTTTTCTTCCTGCAGGGATGCAAAATAATTAATCGTTTGTGACAAAACGAGATTCGGAAGATTTGATGATATAGATTTTACTCATTTTTTAAAGCTACAAAAAAAGATAAATCGGTCCTAGAAGGCTAGAACATAGATCAATTTACCCAAAACAATTTGTTTATCCTTACAGGGTTCAGATCCAATGTGGTACCCTACCGTGTAAAATAAAATTTGCATCATTTGTTTTAACCTAACACGAATCACAAAACAGGCTCCTATAATATAAATAGGCACTGGAATGATTTTAGTTCGGCCAAGAAGTACTCTTATCCCTGCTCATCCGTAGAAACTTCCGTGTGGGCTGTAACTCCATGCCTTCTGGTCAGAGGCACATGTTATTTCTCCATGTTATGATCATGCCAAACATATATCTGTTAAATATTTGAAAACCTCGATCGCAGAGGCCTCAAAAAGAAATAACTTTTTAGCATCATAGTCTAGGACATCCTACAATCAGTTGTTAACTTGTAACTGACCTAACAATCGAAAATACAGGACATATTAAATGCCAGTACCAATTAGAATTATGCTTCATATAAAGCGTGATGGTATAATGACCGCCGATGATTAAAACAATCCGATGTTCTCTAACATAGATGCTATGTCTAAACAAAAAGAAACTTAATATCAAGGCAAAACTTTTAACTTATCATGACAAGAGATGTAACTGTCTTAGCACCAAAAATCTTCATAAAAACAGATACTAGTGTATCAAATCTCAAAAGATTCCACCTAATTCAAAACCACAAGTACTGAATTACCAGAGAAACGACTAAAATGTCACAGAAAAACAAAAAAATAAACAAAAAGGACTTAATCTTCCTCCTCTCCCTCGTTTTCAGCAATGTTGAAGTACCGCAGCTCATACACGCTCCTGTCCTTGTTTGAGGAAATTACACGCAGCCAGTCACGCACATTGTGCTTTTTCAGATACTTCTTTGTCAAGTACTTCAAGTACCTGTTAGTTACATTTAACATCATATATTCAGTCAGCAAATAATCAAACAAAGCTATTTTGAACCAATGAAATTTTAGAACTTTCAGTCTGAGTCGCAAGAGAAAATACAATTTCAAAATCAGAAAACATGAAATGTGTAAAAAAAGTCATATGCATTCATATGACATTATACTAAACAATTAACAATTACAAAACATGATTAGTTAGTACTTTCAGACTAAACATTAGACTAGATGGGTATAAACTAGTATCTTCAGTACACAATCACATTAAAATCAACATCTTGAACTCAATTAGAAGGAACCATACCTGACCAAAATTCAACATAATAAAATGAATATTAGGAAAAAATTGTCACCACATCAGTATAGGGAACGCAAAACTAATTACACTACTAACAGAGCAGACGAATTACTCTGTCAGTAGGACTGAAATGACATTATACTAAACAATCACAAAACATGATTAGTTAGTACTTTCAGACTAAACATTAGACTAGATGGGTATAAACTAGTATCTTCAGTACACAATCACATTAAAATCAACATCTTGAACTGAATTAGAAGGAACCATGCCTGACCAAAATTCAACATAATAAAATGAATATTAGGACAAAATTGTCACCACATCAGTAAAGGGAAAGCAAAACTAATTAAACTACTAACAGAGCAGTTGAATTACTCTATCAGTAGGACTGAAATGAAATCCAACCACTACTTCACAGAGGTTAATTAAATAGAAGAGGCAAAGAATATTTGGAAGGGACCGTAAGGATACATCAAATATTTATGTATGAACACTAAGACCTAAATTGGATAAACTCATATATCAAAGCTTAAAATCACTACATCTCCATATAACAACAACAACAGCATGGCCATCTGTCACCACGGCATGGAATATCAGCTAACAAGCCACTAGTCACTAAACGCACAAAATAAACAGTAACAAAAACAAAGAAAAACAGAACGAGGATAGATCTAAACCTCTTGGAGAAAGGGCCCTCGGAGGTGACGGTGATCTTATTCTTGTCACGGCTGACAGTGACGGCGTCTCCGAGCGCACCGGCCTTCCCTCCAGCGACCTTAATGCGCTCCTGTAGGAACTTCTCGAGCGAGGCGATGTCCATGATCTTGTCCTCGACCGGCTTGGCACAGTCGATCACGAACGTGCTCGACCCCTTCTTCTTGGCGCCTCCTTTCGCCGCCGCCGCGCCTGACTTCACCGCCGGTGCCATTTCTTTTCTCTTTCTCGCACGTGGCTTAGGGTTTTCTCTCGCGAACGGAAGGGGCGGCGCTAGAGTTAGGGTTTTGAAGAGGCTCGGTTTTATATATAGGAAGGAGCATTGGGGCTTGTCTCAGGTTTTGCACTGATCGTCTACAGCGGAGACATCCTTTGCCCAAAAACCAGCCACCAGATCACAATCGAACGGCTCCAATTGACCATAATTACTGCTAAATTGGGCCAGCTTGAAATGCAGTTGTAATTTGGAGATTCAATGGGCTCTTCTTAAAAGGCCTGTTTAATAAGCCCAAGTAGATTCCCACGTTTGGGTATTTCTTCTTGCTGCTTGGTTAAGACCAACCAGTTTGCAAACTCGGGTTTGCAAGCTCAATCCGCGCATTTTCAGACCGCATAGCTATAATTCTGATTGTGCGGATTCATTCTGCAAGAGTGGTTTTTTTGCTAAATTTCAGGACACAGTGGTATTCTTTTTATTCTGATTTTATAGGATGATAAGAAAAAAAAATTCGGCTGGATGTCTCAATGCATCTCACAAAAAAAAAAAAAAAAAAAAAAAACTGAATGTCTGGCTGTGATTCGTCAGTTTTAATCAGACATAAATTTTAAAGAAACATCAAAATGATTTTAAGGTATTTTTTTTTTTTCTTCTACGAATCAATATCTGCATCTATTTGGACATGCAAGACGGTAACAAAACAATATAATCCACTCAAGTTACAATGGCAGATATAATCAGTTCTATAACATAAAATATATATAGAATATAGGGGGATTTCATGTATATCCCTAAAAAGTTTCAATATTACGTATTTATCTCTCTAAAATCAATAATTACATATTTATCCTTAAAAATTGTAGAAACTCACATATTCGTCCAATCCATTATATTTAATATTAATTTTTTTTTATGTATTCTCATTTTCCCCTTCTTCTATTTTTCTTTCTAAGGTCAGTGTGTTAGAAACCAGTATTAAAACGTACCAGTATCAGTACATAGCCGTACCAGTATTGAACCGTACCGTACCAATACCACCAATGAACAGTACCTGTACCAGAACTGAACCGTACAGTAACAAATTGCACTGAACAGATTAAAGGGCGACTCAACAGATTAAAGAGAGAGATGAAGGGTATAATGGTAATTATAATATTAATTAATATTTAAAATAAATTTTAATGTTTAAAAAATATTATTTAATTATTTTTAGAGATATTTGATATATAATAGAGTTAGATTGGACAAATATGTGAGTTTCTATAATTTTTAAGGATAAATATGTAATTATTGATTTTGGAGGGATAAATACGTAATATTGGAACTTTTGAGGGATATACATGAAATTTCCCCTAGAATATATAGAGAGAGACAAAAACTCGTGCTACCATATTAAGTCCGCGCCTTTAAATTTTTTTATTAGATGTTTCCTCCAGCTTCTCCAAAAAACAACAAGTGCTACTGTTTATTTTATTAGAACAAATTTCAAATAAAATTGCTACTATGTTTTTCTTTATTCGTATGTTTGGATAGTGTAAGAATAGCTAGAATAATAAGCTATTCAAGAATAGCTGCTATTCGGAATAACAATGTGCATCCAAACGACATTTTCGCTATTCCGAATAGCAAGAATAACTGTTATTCTCTATTCCTTGGAAATATTAGAAATCTACTATTCGAAAGTGTGAATAGAGAAAAAAAATATTTATTACCGTCAACACAGTTCCGAAATGATAAAATTGACACCGCTTATTATATCTCTATGTCGTGACAATTCATTTGAGACCCCATTTGTCTATCTTTTCTCTTAATAAACACCTTGTTAATACTATTATTTATCAATTACAGCTATTCACTATTCCAAATGCACAATCCAAATAACATTTTTACTATTCCGAATAGCACCATTTTCATACTATTCTGAAAATCACTATTTGTTTTCACTATTTTTATCTATTATTCTAAACAGTAGCTATTTTAGAGTGCATCCAAACGTACCCTTTACGTTGTTCTTAATGCGAAGAAAATATTTATACTAGAAATCCATAATCGAAAAATGGACATAAATATTCTTGATGAATTGACTACCCTTTACAAGAAAGTTCCTACAAACAAAATTCTTAAAAAAAAATTCTGCAAAAATAGTCATTATCTGTACAACGGAAAATAATAATTGTTGTGACATCAAGATAAATTTTATTTTGTTTGATTGAACTGTTTTAAGAGAGATTAAATTTTAAAAGAGCAAAACTCACTACATACACAAATATATTTAATGATCATAAAAATAAATATCAAGACATGTATCAATCAAACCGAAATAAGATACATAAACCGAATTAAAGATAAAAAAAAATCAAATCAAAAATCAAGTAAACATAAAAAAAAAATTAAGTTTGTTTGATTGAATCAAAATAAGAGTGATTAAACATAATCTGATACGCCCCTTTCCTGGTGCAGGCGGGCCGTATGTCTAAACCTCTTATCTACCGGGTTTGACCCGTGTCGCGTCCGGAGGCCGAGATGTGTAGGGTGGAGTGCTGTGGGCGTGGTGTGTGTTTTTGAGGTGTTTAACTCTTCCCTATCATACCTCAGTAAGTGTGTAAAAAGTCCAACCCGCAATAAATAAAGCTCAGTGCCTTAAATAGGCCTGGTTGTCCGTACGGGCGGTGATGACACCGCACTTACCGTCGTCAAGGACGGCTGCGGTGAGAGTGAGCTGAAGCCGAACCGGGCCCTTTGGGGCTGGCACCAAGCGAGGTCCAGTTCGGATATGTGATTGGCCAGGCCTTGTAAGGCCGGTGTTCGGCCGGTTACCACTTGTCTTGTTCGGTCCGGAGGCTATTCACAGTGTTGTACGAAGGAAGCTCGGCCTGGACTTTCTTTGTGGTTTCGGCCTGGCCCGGGGTTAGGGGTCCGAGGCCAAACCTGTTCATCTGTCCGAGGCCTGCTTCGTTATGGGCCGTGGGCACAAGGCCCTATCATAATCAAATTATAAAAAAATCAAAATAATTCAAAATTTAATCGATGTTTAAACCGAAAATCCAAACTATTTAATACAAATTAAAATTTATCAGTTCGGCAAACAAATTGGATCCACATCCCCAGTGCACAGACTTGTACATACTGCATGAAGCCCAAAACGGCTCAATTGAAATATTTAGCAGATGCTAAAGTTGGGCCCATTGGAATGCGGTCATTAATGGTAGATTTAATACGCCAGTCTGGATCAAAATAAAAATCTCCTTCTAAATTAATAAACCAATTACGTGATCGAAAGAGAAGGTGAGGAGTTCAATCGAAGTGAATAAAAGAGACCATTTGAGTTCTGGACAAAAGGGTGTCGGATTTGACGAGAAAATAATTCGCTGAGGTTAAGAGACAAAACTACCCTTCTTATCTTCTTCTTCCTTTCTGTTCTGCTAATCGTTCTAACTTCTAATCTTGTTTAGTCTTGTTAAAACCAAAGGAGCTGTTCTTTAACTCTTTAAAATTTAATCCGTTTTCTTTAGTCCTGCCGAATACTAATTCCTTACTGTGAATTAAGAACACTTCCTTTAGTCTCATTTTATCTGAATCATAATTTCATGCCCGGATCTTATGACACCTATACCTTCCTCTTTAAACGCTTAATTCTTCATCCACAGATTAAGATAACCGAACATCGGTTCCTTAGCGCTCCTTATTAAACGCTAATTCTTCACTCATTAATTCTTTGCTTTGTTGTCAACGGCCCCAGAAACATTAACGGGCTAACCGACTCTCCTCTCTTTCCGATCCGAAGCCCAAATAAAAAAAGGGACCCAGCAACAGCGAATCAGCCCTCATCTCTCTCTGACTCTCGCTGCCCAAAAAAAAAAACAAATGAAATCGGACTCTCTCAACTTCTCTTCTCTGACTCACATCTATCTAACAGCTTAATTTTGGACGGAGGAGTGAACAGTACTCCGCATTACACAGCCATACGGGTCCCTCTATCAGCGAAACATTAGTCAGTCGGTCACCGCTCTTTTCCCAGATTTTTTTTCCGCTCTCCAGAACTTTCTTCCACCGTCTTTCCTCTTTTTTTTTTCTTCTCCTCTTTCCACCTTCTGAGACCCTCCCTCTCCTCCCTATTCCCACTCGGTTTTTTTTAAAGTTACCCCACGCTCTTCTATTGACCTGAAATCGCAGCACTAAAGGGAAAGGAAAGGATTCTAACGGCGCTGCTGACAGTGGGCCCGTACACGAGTCAGAGAATTGCGAAAGAACAACCGACGGTGTGTCTCTCTCTCAACCGACGATCGGCGCAGCTGACAGTGGGCCCGGACACGAGTCAGAGAACTGAGAAAGCACAGCCGACAGTGTGCCTCTCTCTCAACCAACAATCGGAACCTTCAGACCTGATTCTCCAAGCTTTACCGGTAATTTTTGGTTTTGTTGCTTACATACACAGCTTTCTAGAAGACTGGTTCTCAAATTGGAACTAGAAAATAAGCTGATTTTGATACTGTTCCTGTTTTGAGAGAAACCTTTCTTCAAATCCCTATCAGCCAAGATCAAATACAAACTCTAAACAGTTTGTATTGATTCGTCTCTTATTAATTCCTTTTCTCTCTCCTATACTTGCACTGAGTTGAACTTAAAACCAAGATCAAATACAAGAAATTCATCATGAGCCTGGAATCTAATTGGAAACATTACCGTCAAACATCAAATCTATTAGGGATGCAGTTCTTGAAGAAATTAAGAACTAATATAGGTACGACTTAGGATAAATTCATTTTCTGCATTGAGCACGGATTTTTTGAAGAAATTCATTATTTCCTATGCTTCTTTTTAAGTATTTAAAAACTGGTACAACGGGGGTCTGATACACATAGCTGTACCAGTTCGATCGATTCTGGTATAATTTAAGGTTAAAATTGCAAAATTTCGGTTCAACCGAACAAACCAAAATTTATTTCAGTTTGTTCAGTTCGGTTGTAGTTCGGTTGGGAAGTTTAATTCGGTCGGTTCTGTTCTATTTTGAAAACCGAATAAAATTTCCATTTGCATATTTTAATTAGGTTTTGACCGAACTGACCGTTTGAACACCCCTATATACAGGTATAATGCAAGAATGATTTTACACTTTAATAGGATTTTAATATTTCTTCCATTAGTAATAGTACTGAAAACAAAACAAAAATTATAGGTGACTAGAGGCTGATACCTTTGGAAGTTTAACCATATCCACAACTGCTTAATCAGTAACCAGGTAAATTTTTGTTTCTCCTTATTTACAGTATTTACTTCTTCTTCTACGATTATTAATGAGCATACTTCTTTTGTGATTATATAAAAATGATATAATAGTATATTTTTTAAATGAATGAGCATACATTTTTTGTGACTATGTAAAGATTATAGAATAACATGTTCTTTGAATGAGTGAGCATACTTTTTTGTGATTATAGTGCCATAACATTTATAAATTGGGCGTATTTAATTTTTATATACTTCACAACATATTGAAAAAAAAATCCAAGTCCTTAGTTCTCACTAGATAAGAAAAATTAAGGAAACTAAATATAGTTAATTGAATAAATTATTGGAGGAAACTAAATATTGAGGGTATCTTGACAAGGTGATATAATGCAACCACCAAAATAAAATAGAGAAGAAAATAAAAAAATTATTTTATTTTTCTCAAAATTGTTTTGATTTTCTAACGGGATTAGAAAGAAGATTATGACAGGTGGGCTCACTTCTTTAATCCTCAGAACAAAATGAATTCTTTCATTTAACTGACAAGTGATCCCATGTTCAGCTACTCTAGTTGCTGCCTAAAAGAAATCCGCTCAGCTCTCATCCACCTCTGGTCTCAGCGCTCAAGTCCTATCGTCGACGCCCCAGGCAGTGAGCCAGTGAGTCACTCTCCTCAATCGAGACATAGTTAAATTGGTACAATGGTATTCAATTGAGACCTAGTCGAATTTTTACAGAGATGTTTGAACTACTGCTATAGACTATATCAAAAATAAATTGATTCTAGGATAATAATTTAATGGGTGATGTTAGCCATATGGTACAACTTCATTTAATTTCTTTGCTGGCATGCTCCTTTTAAGCTTAGTATATATAATTGATTTGGTTAGTTTCTGATGTGATGATAGTAACTTATATTTCTATTAATAGTAAGTAACTGTCTAGAATTTGTTTTAATCGGTCAATTAAATTCTGATATATCCTTTAGGAGATTGTTTTTTTTATCTAGTACCCGGTTAACCAATGGGTTTGAACCCAATAAGCCATTTGAACCCTATTCCTGCCCCCTCCCCTGACAGAAATCCTGCATCTTCCCCTGAAACGAAGAGTTATTGAGTTGAAAGGTGGTCATTTCTAATTAGACTGAGCTTGATGGAGAGAATTATTTATTTATTTTACAGGGTATAATAGTTCTTGCAAATGCAGAAATTGGGCGAATTCAAGCTGCCCCCATTCTTCAACTATCCACCCTATTTCACGTAATCAATTTATTATCCTTATCTATTTCTGATTGTTCAATTTAAAGGGGTATTTAGTGCTGTTTACATTTTTCAGTAGCATTGGTCAATCCTTTAAAGGAATAATTGAAAAGCCTTTTTTGTTTTCAGTCTGCAGCCTGTAAAAGAAACACGTGAAAAGCAAGTGCAGCTCTGGAAGGATTTGATCCTCGATTTCTGTAAAAATCAAAAGATTTTCGTAATATCTCTAGAAGAAGATTTCTCTCTATTTTCCAATCCTGCCATTGAAAGTATGTATTCTGTTTCAATACTTGTTTAAGCAAGCATCAATAGTACAGACCAGGCAGTCAAATTTTGTACCAGTATATCACTATTCTACCAGAATCTGTATGTCAGTTTTCCTTGTGTCTTTAAGTATTTCAAATTTGGGATCTATACCTAATTATACTATGTACCTGTACCTAATTGTACTGGTGCATTTGCAATATGTTAAAATTATGAAATTTATTGGTTTAATTTGTAGGATCTCTGTCTCATGAAGCTAAGGTGGTTTTTCTTTTTGCTTTGGTTAATGATGGTTAGAACTTCCTACATAAATGTTTCTCTCAATTTTAGAAAATTTATAAAAAATTTTAGCATATTACTGATGTCAATTAATATATTGCTTACAGGGCGTGCGGAGTGGATGGACAAAGGCCATAAGAAATGCCTAATTCTTTGGTTGAGAATTCAAGATTGGGCTGATTATATTCTCAGATTTGTACGTATTATGCTATTTTTTTAGTTTAATTCTGATTTATTATCTGTCAAAGAAGTTGTATCAGGAGGTACTGGTGCACATGGCCTGTAGACACCGCTACTGGCTTTGTTCTAGTGAATTTTTTTTTTGGTCTTGCTTTGATTTATGGATTTTTGGGTGTTTCCAATGAATCAGGGACTAAGTGGAAACTGAAATGGTTTGTAATTGGCTTACTTACATATAGGGATGTAAAAAAGTCATGCCGTCACCGGTCCTGCCACGGCACGGTTCCATTACGGCACGTGAACCATTTGTGTGATGTGACCATCCTTCAGAAAATTGGCACGACATGGCACAACACACGAATGGGTATGGTCATAGCGCGGCACGTGGTCCCGTGAGTCATGTGTGATGAGGACTGTTAGATCTTTGATCTAATTGTGAATTTTGAATAAACTAACTTAAATCACGAAAAAAATATTTAAACGTATTTACATCCCTAATTACAAATTGTTCCCTGAACTTTCACTCCCAAACCTTGGAGCTTCGATATTGTTCCAATCAATTCATTCCGTCAGCTATCCATCCAAGAACCAACAGTGACATCACTGTCCACACAGGCAGAAATTACGTCCACATCAGCAAAAGTATGGCCATATCGAGAAAAAAGTTGTCCACATCAGAAAAGAATGTATCGGTACAGGTGTCAATGTTCTCGCACTATTAGTTTATTTAGATGAAGACCTAAATGGGACCAAATAGCTTGTCATAAAAGGCGAAGTTATGTGATCTCCAACGAAATTTGTCCAATTCGTTAGCATTAATTTTGTTTAGTGAATAACTTCTGTATGCTTTCAATTAGGTTAGAGATAATGGGCTTGAAGATGGTGTCATGACTGTTGAAGACATTCGCTCGGGATTTGAAACCCGTGGAACTGGTAAACCCTAATATTGTCATGTATTTATTTGAATTGTGCTTAGTTTAGGTCTTATGACTCAATTTAAGGTAATTATTGGATTTATGCTTCATCTCGGTTGAAATGTCTATAAGAAAAGAAGTGGATGCTTATTCCCACATAGGAGATAGAACTGTTATGTTAGCTATTCCAAAATGTAATTCCTTTGTTTCAATGCATTGCTTAATTTTATTATTTTTTAAACATTTTCAGAACTTGCGGGAATTGATAGAGGTGTATTAATTCGTGCACTTAAGTTGCTTGAGCAGAAGGGCAAAGCAGTAATATTCAAGGGAAGTTCAGCGGATGACGAAGGAGTCAAATTCTCTGTCTAATTTTGTGCGTGGTTTTTTTGTTATGTTCGGGCCGGGATTTGTGCCGGTCTAATTTTATACTCAAAAGGTCTGGGCTGGTTTTTATTGGACTGACACAAACCCTGTTTATTTAAGGGTTTCAGTATTTTTTTTTTCCTTATGCTTTATACGTAATTTGAGTATTTTGAGTATCTCACTGCCGACTAGATACATCAGGACTTGTCAGATACTGGCAGTCCCTGTATTTCACAGTTATTGAATATACATGTACTCTGTTTTTGTGATTTTGGCTCTGTATAAATCAAAACTAGATGTATTTGCATATTGCCTATTGCTCTATATAACGTGTTTAGTTCCGTTTGGGAGGTCTGTGAGTCGTAACTGATTATTTCATCATGTTTTATCTCAAAACTTATTTCTTTCATACCTGATGAACAAGATTTTATTCCATTTTCTGATATTACAATTCAATATTCTATACGATTGTTGAGGGAGAGTAGGGGACAAGTGATGAAATAGAAATAACAGTTTGAAGTTATACTTATGCCATTGTAGCATTATTGCAGCACTGATTGAAGTCAGACGGAATAAATATAAAAGCTAACTATAAGAACCTTGCTCAAACAAAGAACTGTTTACTTTTCTTTTAGGAAAAAAAAAAACACAAAGTATCAGTAACTAGTGCGAGGTTTCAATTTCTGATTTCCAAATAAACCTAATATATTCCCTGAAAACCTCTTTTGCTAATTAAACAACAATCAGTTGTTAACCCACTTCTCTAACCCAAAAATAGATATGCAAGCTCTCAGACGGGACTAAACATTGCGACATTCGAGAGAAGTGAAGTATCAGTTCAAGTCACCAAGCCATCCAATCTCTCAAATATAGTACATCAATAGACTCATTCGCCATGGCGGTTTTTACTATTGATGCCAATATTGATGCCGTTGTCAGAATAAATTATGAATAAAGCAGGCGTAGCAGATAAGAAACTGCAGGTTATTACTCCAAATGGGTTGTTTAATATTTACATATGCTCATTTTTGTTAAAAACAAACTAACAAAAAATATCAAACCACAATGGCAACAAAAGAAAACTTTGATCGTGATTCAATCTACCTGCTCGGAAGGATTGTTGACAATGATTCAATCAGTCACTTGCTTCACAAGTCTTATCACATTTACCTCAAGAGAACCGAATGCGCCCCGAGTTAAAAGCATTCACCTCCCTAAGGGGTATGTTATTCCAGGATTGATCGAGTAAACTGTAACTTACCTTGCGCTACTGATTCGCACAACTTGCAGGGCATAGATTCATTTCATAATATGATATTTGATTTGCATACTAGAAGGATACCCCCATTATATATAATCAACCAGCTTGTTATGATTAACATGTGATGTTACAGCTACCGGAGCAAGCATCGCCTGAACTGAAGACGAATTACAAAGAACTATGTTTGGTTATTCAAAAATTAGTTAGTACAAAGGAAGACACAGCCCCGTTTCAATCAGAGCAAATTGTAGCCAATGAAACCAGCTAGATAAAGGGCATATACTGCTATCAATTGACTGCAGCTATGTTTCGAATGTTGTTGAGGATTTTATAAAACAATCGCAAGAAAAGACGACTTTGCGGACTTCAGTACTCGAGTTTATATTTGTTTTCTTGTGATATTGTTGCTTTTTGTGAGAACTGTCTGCTAGTTTCTCAGGAAATTATGTTATTTCTAGTTTATTTCAATTGTAACGAGCTCTGTTTCTGTATAGTGATATTTAATGTATAAATGATATATAACTGTGCCAATACGTGGTTTGTGTTGAGATCTTTTGTTAGTTCATAGTGATTGATTTAAAAAGGTGCTGAGATCGTAGATGAAAAATATAATTCAGACTAGACATATATATAAAATAAACTGTGAAGAGCAACAAGGTAACAAACTCTGTTGCTGAGAGAAATTTACAATGTTTCCTGGGCCGGGTTGGACATGGGCCATTAAATAGAGTTTAAGAGAGAACGGAGGAGGTCTGATGGACATCAAACCTACCTTAGGGTCCAATGAGCTCCAACACCGTTCGATCAGTGCGCATGAAATTGAAACAGACACACACGGATTTTAAAGTGGAGCGTACTCATCTTAATACAGAACGGGTGGTCGTTATGCCCATCGGACCTACTCTGAATTCAGTTTAGGAACTTATATATATTTCAATGGAATTATATATGTTGACTATAATTCAATCATTCACTTGCCACACTTCACATCTCACATTCACCTCAAGAGAATCGAATGTGCCAAAAGCAATCACCTCCTAATGGGTATATTATTCCAGGATTGAATCAAGTAAACTGTAGCATACATACCTTGCACAACTGATTTGCAGAACTTGCAGAGCACAGATTCCTGACTTAATATGAGATTTGATTTTGCATACAAGGATAATCGCATTATAAACAACCAGCTCCTAATGATTTACAGGTGAATTCACAGACCTGGAACAGGCATTGCCTTGAAGCCAAAATACAAAGAACCATATATGTTTGGTTAATGAAAAATCTTGTTAGCAAAAAGGAAGACACAGCTCCATTTCAATCAGTGCAAATCGTCGCGGAAATATATAAAGGACATCCTTGTACCAATCGACCGTAGCTGTTTATAATGTTGTCCAAGGATTTTATAAAACAATCGCCAGGAAAGACGGCTGTGGGAACTTTAGTACTTGCATTTATATGTGTGTTTGTGATATTGTTGCTTGTCAGAACTGTCTGCTAGTTTCTCAGGAAATGTATGTTATATTTAGTTATGTGAATAAAAAAAAACCTATTTTTTTCAATTGTAATAAGCTCTGTTGAGTATAGTGATATTAATTTAATGTAAAACTGTGCCAAAACGCTGATTGTGCAGAGATATTTTGCTAATGCATAGTGATTGATTTAGAATAGGTGCTTAGGTCGTAGATGAAAAGGAGAATTCAGATATATATACATGTGAGTAGAACTAGGGTGCTCCTAAGTTCACCAAATCTCTTGTGAACTTGATTCTAAAATATATCAAATCGACTTTAAACGATGAATCCAAACCGTTTGAAACACTTCTACCTAATGAGTGATGCGTCTACATGTGAAAATTTTAAAGTTTCGAATTAATTTAATATAGAGTCAAGTGATCAAAAGTTTAAGGTTTATAAATTAATTTTAATGCATTTATTTTTTTGGACTCCTTTGACCACTTGACTCTATATTAAATTAATTCGAAACTTTAAAATTGTCACATGTAAATGCATCAATCATTAGATAGAAGGTTTCAACGGTTTAGATTCATCGTCTAAAGTCGATTCGATATATTTTAGAGTCAAGTTCACAAGAGGTTTGGTGAACTTAGGAGCACCCTAGTTCTACTCTACACACACACACACATATAAAGAGGAGGGCAAATGCATCATGATTTCGTGCTCCAATTATGCTCCACGTCTTTATCTCCGTTTTTAAAATCCGATCAGTCTATCCGAACCGCTCAAAATAATTATTACAATAAAATATGCTTGGAGACCAAATTTTACATTTTTTTAGAATTTGTTTACTATTTTTTTGGTAGGTACAAAATCTCAGTTTTCAAGAGATCCTGGATCATCCAAAAAAGCGATATTGTACCTACAAAAAAAATAGTAAACAAATTCTAAAAAATATAAATTTTGGTCTCCAAGCATATTTTACTGTAATAATAATTTTGAGCAGTTCGGATTAATTGTTCAGATTTTGGAAACGAAGATAAAGAAGTGGTGCATAATTGAAGTACAAAACCATGGTGCGATTTGAACTCTCCTCATATATAATATAAAAAGTTTTTATGGTGAACAGCAACAGGGCAACATGCTCTGTTGAAGAGAGAAATTTACAATGTTTCTTGGGCCAGGTTAGAAATGGGCCTAAATAAAGTTCAGGAACATATATAAAAATACTTCAAGATAAATAAGCGAAGTTTTCTCATTGAATGTTACCATCTTAACAACTTTGTATTATGAGCATTTCAAAAATAATATCAATTTTTCCAGCTTTCATCACATAATAAAACTGAACAACAGATATTATACCCTCCTCCAAACAACTGATATTAAAAACACAAAAATAAGTAACAAAAAAATAACATTTATAAAAATCACGACAACAAAAAAAAGAAAAAGAAAAACATTTTACTACCACAAAAAGGGCAATAACAGTAACTAGTAGCTCCTCAGAAATTAATTTCCCTTAACAACTAGCCACTAGTAGCTATCCAGCACCTACAGATTTATAAAACCTACATTTTCCTTCAACATTTAATTTCCTTTTCCTCTTAATTCAGTATTCAACCAACCAAATTTACGTACCATCTATGAGGAACCTGCTGTACCGGCCTTCCCTGATTCTGACGAGCCATGGTCACCAAAAATACGAGTGCGGAAATCGGTGACCATGAGGGGGAGACCTTGGCGAAGGGAGACCTTGGGCTCCCATCCAAGCTGCTCCTTGGCACGTGTGATGTCGGGCTTGCGCTTGTGTGGGTCATCCTCTGTGTTCTGCCTGAATTCAATTTTCGCATTTGGGTCGATTGTGTCTTGCACAACCTTGGCCAACTCGAGCATTGTGAATTCACCGGGGTTGCCCAAGTTGAACGGTCCCACATGCTCGCCTTCCATTAGCCTCATCAATCCTTCCACCTGTTTATTGAATTGAAAAATATGTTAATGCTGTGAATCACAGGTTATTTATTATCTGTATAAGGTTATATGGGTTTCTACATTTTTTCTGTTCAAATTTGCTGAGGTAATGTTATCTGTGTTCCAAAAGTAAAATTTCCCTGGCATGTTATAAGCAATCTGTATAATTATCTTCATTAGATTATATGGCTACATGCGATATTTTCAGGTTATAACGAACCCTAAAAATAATAACGGATTTACTATACGGATCTCTTTCAAGCGATAATAACCAAATGATGGACATGAGTACGAATATTAAATGATGACACGTGGTTATAACTAAATTGAGGAACATGCTATTTTTCAAAGCGTTAGGTGGGACCAATGAGGTTTTATGGTAATACATTTAATTGATGTACGAATAGATGGTACCAACCTAGTGTGGCTCAACAGCAGCATTTATTAGGAAAATCATGTTTGGTACGGACCAAACTTACAACAAGAAAGAGATGTTTGGTACCAAACTGGAGTGAAAATATTAATCTCTGCTCAAGCAAAGTGTGGCCCAATTTGAACAAACTAATAGAAGTTCCACTCTTTGAAATTTATTTGTTTTATGTTTTATGTATTTAGTATTATGTTGAATCAACCTCGTATTAGAACATGCATGATAATTATCATGCCTGAACCAGGTTCACAACACCAACATTTAGGCAATAATTGGACTAAAAGATAGTGGGCCTGCATCTGACCTTATATTATGATAATGGGTCCCATGCACATGACATGGGAATTGTACCTAACAAATGTAAGACTATATACTACAGAAAATAGACATACTCCCAAATTCCATGTGAAAAATTAGTTTATACCAAAAGGCGACACTGCTAACTAATTTAGAAACTTAGATGGGACGGCACACAGATGCACATGGTCCACACAAGCATATGTTAGCAACTACACGAATCTTTCTATATACAAACTTAGTACTGTACTAAAGTGTTAAGATACGCGGGTTGAAATCCTCTGCAATTATAACGAAACAGTTCTATAGAATTGAAAGAGTTTTGGGATTTGGGAAGATCAACAATCATTTTGTTAGATCACATGGTTGACACATGCAAGTGGTAGTACTAGTAATGCAATGTTGTTGATCTTGAGTCTTGATAATACCATGTGCAACCTTTGTACAATTTTTTTGCCATGCAATTGTTAACTTAATTAATTGTCAATGGTCACCAACTCGAGAGATTATTAATGAACTAAGCAAGCACAGCAACGGTATTATACAGTACAATAATGAAAATAATTGGTTTCACACCCCTACCGACTCACTACAAGACAAAGAACAAAAAAAAATAAAGAAAGAAAGAAAAGAAGAGGGAGATAATTAGAGACAGGGAATGAGAGCCTACCAGATCAGAGACGTACTGGAAACTCCTTGTTTGCTTTCCGTCTCCATACACTGTCAGGGGCTCCTTCCTCAACGCCTATTTTATATTAAAAGATAGAAAGAAAATTAGTTTGATTGGTGGTTTTATACAGATTAATAATTACTTCAATTCAATTATTTCAATTAAAATTACATGAGTTGACCACAACATGTGTTGATATCAACAATAATAATTATTATCATCGTTAAACAATTCTCCATTGTTGATATCAAAGCAGATATGAGAAATAAAAAGTCAAAAAAGAAAAATTACCTGTGCGACGAAGTTGCTAACAACGCGGCCATCGTCTATGCACATGCGCGGTCCATATGTGTTGAAAATCCTTGCAATTCTCACCTATTTTTACGAGGCACTAATTAATTAGCTCTTGGATTAAATAAAGATGACGATTGGCCACATATACAGCTAATTAATAGCGGATACGCTGATTAAATACATGAATTAAATTGAGTACCTCTAAGTTGGCGCCACGGTGGTAGTCCATGGTCAACGTCTCCGCAGTACGCTTACCCTCGTCATAGCAACTTCTCACACCTGCATGCACATTTTTTTGCGATTGCCATTAATTAATTTTTTGTTTTCTTATGTCCTCGGAAATTAACCATTTCTACACTGATTTCTATGCAAGGTTACAACGGTCCGCATTTCTCGGGAAGATAGTTTAATTAACTGTTTCCGTAAATTTTACTCATATCCCCAAAAATAGTTTCTTATTACAGATCACACATAAGTACATTTTTTTTGTCTGTTTATGGACATTTCCGTTATTTTTTATTGTTCATTTAATTTAATTTTAGGTAGTAGCCGTAAGCATGTTTACCGCCTTATTCGGCTTTACTTTTTATCCTTTCCTTGAAATTCTACCGAGCCCAAAGCTTAATTTGATTTACACGAAAAGTAAAAGCTAAACTTAAAAATATGCAGAAATTAAATATTCTTTTGTGTGTATAATTGAAGCGTACCAATAGGATTGACGTTGCCCCAGTAGGTTTCGACCTGAGGATGCTGTAACGGGTCACCATAGACCTCACTGGTGCTGGTCAAAAGAAACCTCGCACCGATCCGCTTCGCCAAACCAAGCATGTTAAGTGTTCCAACCACATTTGTCTTGTGCGCACGCCAACTGTTCGAGTTAAGGCCCCACAGAGAAAAAAAAAGATCCGCAACCAATTCATTACAAAAATTAAAACTAAATAAGAGTTATTAATTCTCTAAAAAGCAGCATTATATCTGGTTAGTGTATAAACTAATAGCAACTTGAAAAGCTAGTGGAAATGGACCAAATCTTTATCCCAAAAATCAGCAAAAATCACGAATAAAATTTGCAATTAAAAAGGATATGATTGTCTTGACGGGATTGAATTTGTAATGCACCGGCGATGCAGGGCATGCAAGGTGATAGATCTGATCAACCTCCAACAAGATCGGCTCAACGACATCGTGTCGAATCATTTCAAAATTGGGATTCCCGTAATGGTGCATCACATTCTCCTTCCTTCCGGTGAAGAAGTTGTCAACCACAATCACACTGTCTCCTCTCTCGATCAAACGATCCACCAAATGGCTTCCAACAAAACCAGCTCCACCTGTTACAAGAATCCTCAACCCCTTTCTCTTCAACCCCAGCGGGATCTTGCCCCCCACAAAGGTTCGTTGGTACACAGAGCGGTGGACCAGGTCCATGGAGGAACTGCGCGTTGATAGATCAGTGATAACATTGCGGGCAAGCGGGTCGGCATGATCTGCTATGGGTGCACCTGATTTAGGGGCGAAGAGGAAGACCAGTGTGGTGAGGAACATACCGACAAGAGCAAAGAGGAGTCTCTGCTCGGAGAGGAGATATCGGACTGGACGGGACAGCCATGGGAGGCGCTTCTGGGATTTGGGGGAGTAACTGGAGGCTCCCTGTGGTTGCGAACTCAGGCCACGGTAGATTAGCTCGGAACCCATGGCGGGATCTCGAGAGAAGAATGGCGGATATGAGGAGAAAAAAAAAACCCCGGAGAAAATGGACTGGGATGCGAAAATTCAATTTGTTCGGGGGTTATGTCAATATAACCCGGTCAGAGAAATTTGAGGCCGCTACGAGAAAATTGTGGTGGCCTGGTGGGGTGGAGGAGGTCTATATTAAGGAGAAAGAGAATCGCGGTCTGCTGACCCGCGGGAACAGGAAGACATATCACCTTTAGTAACCCAAATTTTAAGTTCAGATCCTACCGTCTGATCTGCTTTGGCAATGGGCACGATATTATAGGATCTCTATACATTCATCTTCGAATCGGATTGGCAATTCTGATTAGACGGTCCGGATCAAACCTTAAAATTTGAGGTACTGCATAGGATATGGCCTCTGGGAACAGGTTGTTACCCTTGATCCGCCACAATTAACCGTGTGATTGGTCCATTTGGCATCGGTTGACTTTTTGTAAAACGGACAATTACGGATTTACCCCAGTTATAAGGGGATCTCGAAGATAACGGAGGGTGTTTGTGGAATTTCTAATCATTGATTCAAAGAAGCGCAAAAGTGAAATTCCACATGCAGCAGATGTATTTCATGTTTGAATATGTCTTTCCTAAAAAACCAAAAAAAAAAAATGTTTGAATTGGTAAAATACAAACCAAAATTCATATAAATTAAAATAAAAATTTCAAAAAAAGTTATTCCCCGCAATTTTTATTTATACATATTACAAAAATAAACAACTTTGCCACTTTTTCGAAAAATTTCCAAACTTACTACGTCCGACAATTGAATTGGAGGACCCAAAGATTGAGGTACGCTAATTGAATTGACAGATCCTGTTTGATCCACTAATTGAATCGGCGGACCTATTTTTTTTCTTTCCCTGAACCCAATATTTAGTCCATCAATTATAATGGGGAATTCGAATTAATTAAAAGAGTTTTGACTTGTATCATTTCGACTTATTAAATTAAAAACTACTAAATAGTAATTGCATAATGGATGAGATGGAGCAGATATTATCCTCTCGAATCCTAGTCAATAAGTCAATATACAGACAATAATCTGTGAACAATTATCCCTGTTTATATCTCCCCTGTTCGAATTTATCTTCGAAATTGCACAATTATTTATATAAAATTATGGCTGAACAATATGTATATGGAGTACGGACACAGCGAGAGTTGCTACTTTTATCTAATTATCCGGATCTGATTCGGATCCGATTAATAAGATATATAACTGGTTAAATTATGGATACGATTACAAAATTAATAATTTAACATTCGATCCGAATCAGAACCGGAACCGATATTGTAATGGATATGATATGAATTTGATTTAATTATCTGATCCATAACCGAACCTGATCCGATATATGTATAAATACCCGAAAAAATGATAATACCATTATTTATAATTATTTTAATATAAAAGCATATATTAATAACTATGAAACAATCATTTACAGTATTTTTTAAGAAACAAATCATAATTTATATCATATCTAGATTAATAATTAATTCTTTCATTTGTTTTAAATCAAATGTCATATGCCACTCACAATTTTTCTATTAATTTTTTGAATGAATTTTATTGCTCTCTTCACAAATGTTACATTCATTTTTTGCCAATAAATTTTCAAAGCTAATTAATTTGTTGATCTATGTCTACCATATATCTGTCTTTCTGCACAAATCATTGAAATTTATTGTTTGCTGATTGAAACAAATTGGTACTTATATTTCATTCATGGATTTTTGGAACCATGAAAAGAAAATCAAAACCCTAAACCCTAAACTATGGTAATATCCATAGTTTATATTAATCCGTGTTATAGATTTATATTTTTAGTTTTAAAGTCCACACAGTACATTGAAACCGTTTGATATGATCTTAATATGAAAATACACATGCAAATCAAAATTTACATATTTCAGAAGCTTTTTGTGGTGGATAAGCATAAAAGCACTTGATCCAAGAATCCCAAGTCCGACCACCAACTCCGGACTACTATTTCCCGAATTCAGATTCAGTGAAGTAACTCAATTTTTGGATTTTAAATCGGAATCGTCTGATTCGAATCCGAGACAATCTATCCGGATCTGAAGCGCACGTATTCCGAGAACGAATTTGAATCCCGAGACGATTATGAGCGACGAATTCCAATCGGACAGTCTTAATCCAAAACCCAAAGATTGGGTTACTTTAGGGGATCCGGACTCCTATTTCTCTATCTTCCCTTTCTAAGGTTCTATTCGGCCGCTCCACTGTTTCCGCGAGAAAAGAAAAATTCAGTTCAACTGAATTTTTTTTTCCCATGTGAACAGTAATTTTTAGTTCAATTCCCACGCCCATGCCCATTCCCAATGGTTCGCCAAACAGACCCTAAAAATTCCAAACCATTCAAGAGCAGTGATTTTCTATCTATTTAAAACATAGTTAAAAAATTTTAAAGACTATAAAATTTAGTATGCAATTACATTTTTATATTTAAATCACGTTGAATTGGTTCAATCAAGTACTTAGATTTCAAAAATAAAAATATTTATCCATATTATTTTGAGTTTAATAGACCTCGACCATCTTATCAGAATCGAAGCCAATCTGACCCACACTTACGATGCACGGGTCTCTTTAATATGAGTGCAGATCTCAAATGGACAATCCGGATCTATTAATGCACGTTTGTTAATGCAGAGGACACGAATTCAAGTATCGTAGCCTCACTTTTGTTATTATGTACATCACTAATCCACTATTCGACTAATTTGCAACGATAAATATTAAGTCTATTCTACCATCATTTCAAATTGCGTTGGACAACCGTTTTTATAGGAAAAGGCATGTTATTGTACTAGTTTGCTATCCATCAATCATCAAATGACACTTAAAATCTCTACGGAGAACTCTTTAGATAACATAATTTAACGTGAAAAATCATACAATAATATTTGAAAGTTGATAGATAGTAATTTCAAAAAATTAACGCCTATTTTATAACTAGTAACTAAAGAGTTTAGCTTAAGAGTAGAATTAGGGTATTCTTAAATTCACTCAGTTTTTTGTGTTAATTTCGAAAATAATTAGATTGACTTCTAACGAATAATTCAAACAATTGAATCCAATCCACTTCCCATGTGATGCTTTTGGTCTCAATTTTTTTAACTTTATAATTAATTTAGTATAAAATCAAGCAATAAACAAATAATAAAAAATAAGTGAGTGAAAATTAAGTTATGAATTTTATTTACCGCTTGATTTACAACGAATTAAGTCTAAATTTTTTAAATTTAAAACGCAAACACATTACTAATAGAATAAATCTGTTCTAACGATTTGAATTTGTTATTTACATAGTATAATATTAGATAACGTGATATTATGAATATGAAAATTCAACTTTGAAATTTCTAACACAAAAAATGTTTATGGTAATATTTCATCTTTATGTTCCATTGGGTTAAAATTTGGGCTTCTCTGATTGATTTCTCTTTATAATAGTTAGTGCACTTGGAATTTTTTGGGGAATAATAAAATTGAGCTAGTCAAAAAACAGGACTGTATGTGACAGAGCACTAATTGACACTTTCTAAGAAGGTTCAGATAGGAATAACACCTGTTTGGTTACAATACACACCGGATGCGACCTTCAGTAAATTAATTACTGATCAATTTATATATTTCATTATAATAATCATTATTACTGATCCGAGGTATCGCGCGGTGTGTGTGTGTGTGTTGGGGGGGGCATGTGGTTGATAATATGGCAGAATTTTTTTTTTATCTGTTTTGTATTACATTATTTTTATTACTAAAATAATTTCTTTTTAGTAAAACTACGTACAAATAAAAACAGACGAAATATGTATAATCAATAAATATTATACAAATAAGAACAACGTTTAAAAAGTATTTTATTAAAATGTGCAATACTTTTAGATAAAAAATTATTCTAGATAAAGCAATAAGAAAAAACATGGTTAAGGACGAATTTCGTTAATTTTATATCATGTTTAAAAGATACAAATAACAATAATAATAACACATAGCATTAATGTAACACAATGCATAATTTCAAATTGCTTAAAAATAATATGATACAACAGAGCAGAGTGTAAAATTAAAACGATACGACAATTGAAACAAATAGAGAAATTTGTAGATAATTAAACTAATACAGTAATTTTATTTTAATAAACTTAGAACATATGGGAAGTAATTAAATATACAAACTTTGACCTGGAGGAAGAATTCGAAATAACATTTTTCTAATATTTTCTAGAGTCTACTTGATACAATAATCAAATTCTGTATTTCAACAAAAAAAAATATTCTATAAAATATTAATATATACAATATTTCTAATTTAAAATCAGAAAGAAACTGAAAAAAATGAAATACGTAATTTAAAAATGATGTAAAGAAATATTCAGCATTATGAAAATTAAGACAATGAAAGGAGGAAAAAACCTATTATATTTCTAACTGAACTTAATTGTGTATAATTTTTAGGATCAAATACCGATAAAAATTAAACGGTTATGGAAACGGCGAATAAATATTTTCATCATTTTATTCCAAACAAAATAAGACGGATATTTTGAGAAAGAAAATAAAATACCTGAGACCAATAAATACAAATAGAGATATGCACGTCTAAATTATAAACATGCTAATCTCATACCATTTTTTTGCAATTTATACAACTTCAAGAGCAACGATGAAACGAGTCATTCTAACTGCTATGGTACTATGGTAGTACGGACCATGGTCATAGTTGTTACCCGTTAGACCTTTGGCTGCAGAGTTTTTGCCACAAAAATTACTATGTTACCAAAAAGGGCGAAATCAGAGAGGATAGAAATTGGTGCTTTGATTACAACAGCACTGTTTTATGCTAACGATAAAAAATTATGCAGGCTTTCAACTTACCAATCTGAGTACGAGCACAGAAAATTCTACAAGCTCACTATCTACTAATCTGAGCGTAGCAACTTTTGGTTTTGCTATTTTTTTTTTCTGATTTTTCTTGTCTACTTTTGTTAAGGGGTTCAGTTGTAATATTTTAAGTATTGGTACAGATGTGTATATACTAGTACGAATTAATGTGTAACTGGTTTACTCTTGATTAATGAAATACCGCCTACGGGCTTTCAACCAAAAAAAAACAGAGAGAGAAATTGGTCCCACCGTATTAGGGAAAATAGTATACATAGGTAATCACTACGCTGATACAATTTATTATCACTAATGTCTGTTTAAATTATAGTCTTAAAGATCATCTTAGTTTCCCTTTAATTAATCAACAAAATATCAATGCATGTTGATATTTTTAAACGGCTTACTATTCTTTTCTAGGTGCGTGAATACTATACTCATTTAGTTTAAACAGGACCTTTTCTAAATCTTCAATGATAGAAAATTGATCTCTGAGATTTGAACTCAAAATAGTCTATTGACATCTGGAAAAACATTTTTAGATGAAAGAAAAAGACAGGATCATTCATGGGGGTACATGTTGAATTCTGCACTATATTTTTATCTTGAAATTTCTAAGTTCCAAGGCTGATAGCAATCACTAAAATTAATTGATAAATATCCAAATAAAAATTGTCAAACGCCACTTAAATAGCCTGCTGGGTCGGCAAAGACAAACATTATAAAAATCAATCAAATGCGAGACATAATTAAATTTATTTATTTTTTCCTTGAGAAATTTGACGAGGTTGTCTCAACGTGAGATCCACGGTTAAGTGGACCAATCAATTTATATTATTAATAACATCAACTCATCAAGTTTTATTTACCTAATTACATTTTAAACTTGTCTAAATAGATTATACAGATGAAGTTCCTAATTAAATTATGTTTATATATAAAAACGTAATGATTTTTCTACTTCAAGGCCATTTCGTCGTAGACTCGTCGACTAATAGTGTTATCATCTGTTCAAATCATGTACAAAATCTCTAAAAAAAGTGTGAATCCTACTTCAAATTTTCTATATATTTTGTACGAAATTCATACACATGACGACACTCTACAGGTGACTCTATGTTTACATCTTTTAACGTTCTTTTTCTTAAACAATGAAAGAAGGTTCGATCAAAGTACTTCAAATATATTTCAACAGTGTTTGGATAGTTAAAAGAAACATTGATCAGCGCACATAAATAAACATTAATTGTTTTGTTTATTTCTCCAATGCAAAATTAGTCATGTGGTTATCAGTTTCGTCACAATGTTGTGTTACATTTGTTTATCCCGTTATACGACTCACGTGTTGCGTGATGTGACCGACCTTCGCTATTTTAGTCACATCACGTCATGCAAACTGATACGGTCACATTACGTCATGTGACTAATTCTTTTAGCATTATTTCTTAACTATAGTTTATATTGTAATAGATTCTTATTTCTTATATATTTTGTTATTATTTTCCATAAACTAATTTAAAATTTTGAAAAGAAAATTTTATCACGTACCTTAACGTAATGTGACAAGCCATGGTGTGTTAAGAACGTCCTTCACTCACTACGGTCACTCCAAAACTATTTAATCATCGATCATTTCCTCTTGTTCCCTTTAATAACTTATCTTAAATATGCGGAAAATAAAAGAAAATTAGTAAAATTACATAGGTCGCTACCACATCGGATCCGTGTAATTTTTTAACTCTACATTGTCAGAGTTGGGTCTTTACGTCATTGAAAGCAAACATAAAAATCGTTACAATAAATGAGCCATGTGAACGCAATTTAAAATACCCGTTCAAAGATAGTTTCTATTTGCATGCACCGGAATAAATATAAACAGGATCAGTAATTCTGGATCACAGTCTGTCAAAATAAAAAAATTAAGGATAACTAAAAAAAGTAGTATCATGGGAACTTTCGAAAGCAAGAAAATTAATTTTTAGAATATTGTTATAGGGATCCTAACATCAGAACATTTTTTTTTTATTATATAACTTTGTTCTGAACTAGCTCTGAATGAAAAGAGCTATCAACAAATTTATTTCACCAGAATTCTCTTGTAAAATTTATCTCTTTAGAGCTAGAGATACATAATTAATTGCATGCTTTTAAATACGATTTCATTTAATTCTCTCGGAGCAAACACTTTAGTTTGCCATTATTTGAGACAATCATAATAAAATTAACAATTAATGACATGGTTGAATACTAAACTTGAACCGAATTAATTAAGAATGCAAGTAGTGGAGAAAAAACGTGACACAGTCGTTAGTAGGTTGTCTCTTGTAAAATTTATTCTAGTAACGTGACTAAAATAGTAGAGAGTGGTCACGTATGTCATGTGTGATTCTAACATGATCACGCGTGACGTAATCAAATATGATTGGTCAATATTAACTTCTTCTTTTTTATCAAAAGTGAGCACATCATATGAATGAACATGTCACGCAACACACGAGTCATGTCGTGAAATCAGTACACGTGATGTAACGTGAGGTATTGTACTGCATCAATGATGTGTCATAATAAAACCGGTAATAACGTAACTAATTTTCTTCTTTATAGAGGTGAAAAATATTGTAATGAGCCCAATCGATAAAATTAATACGCTCGTAGAAGAAAGAAAAGAACTCTAATGAAATATTTTTTTAATCAAAATTAACTTTGATTCTAAACTCTAATAAAACTTAATTTATATATTTTCAGAAACACAAAGAGTTCGACAAGCCAGATGTTTTAAGAAAAATTAACCTCAGATTATGTGATAAAAAAAATGCCATGGCACACAGTGGCGGAACATTGTAGAGAGCAAAGGGGGCTAAGTCACCTCTATAAATTGAAATTTTATACTTTAGTCCCTTAAATTTTATAATTCTCATATGTATTAATACCTTTTATCCCCCCTTATAAAATGAAATTGCACTATATTTGATTTTCCAGTTTCCTCAATCTCTATTTTTTAGTTCCGTCACTTGATGGCACATAATTGATAATTTCCAGTTACATTTTATGAGCTAAGTACAAGTTTTCCAATCAATGATCATGATTGGAAAACCTGTCCCTAGATCATGGAATGTGACTGGAAATTTCAATTTTAAGGGCAGTGATTTGTAAATTTCTGATTTATGTAACGAACAGAGCAGAGACTAAATAAAAAAAATTGAAATTGAAAGAGTTACGTAAATAAGTATTATGTAATTTTATTTTAAGAAAATCAAGTGGTGATATTTTTTTAATAAAATTAAAAATTTTGAAGACTATTTTTGAAATGCACGTAGAGGCTACAGCTCGGAAAATTTGAATATTAAAAAAGTTTCGGAACTTTAGTCCCTTTCTCCGATACCTACTTTCGCATCAAAGAGAAATCCAATCTGAATAAAAAAGACAAACAAACAGAGAAATACAATCCAGCCAATGTATCGTGACCTTTCATGTTAAAAGAGAACTCGTTTTTCTTTCACTTTTCATGTTCAAAGAAAACGGTCGGAGATAGAAAAAAAAAAGAATAATGGTCAGAACGTGTCTATATTTTTTTTTTATTTCTTTTTAATTATAAAAACAGATACAAACAAATCTGAATATGAATGTAGATCAAATAATTAATAGATACGAACCAAAATTAAATAGTTTTTTTTTTAATATAATTCATACTTTTAATAAAACTTACACAGATAGTCAGATCTCATATGATGCATGGTAAGTACTTCTTATTAATATTTACAAATAAATATAAATATTATAATGTGAGAGTTTTTTAAGTTAATTTTAATACATTTA
Organism: Carex cristatella; assembly: GCA_024447775.1. Classification (NCBI taxonomy): domain Eukaryota; kingdom Viridiplantae; phylum Streptophyta; class Magnoliopsida; order Poales; family Cyperaceae; genus Carex; species Carex cristatella. The sequence goes on along the minus strand of JAJHPF010000024.1, from coordinate 537,537 downwards.
TTTTTTATTATTTTTTTGTACTAAAATAATCAAAATTTTATAAATTTTGCAAGTAAACGCGTTGCTAACTTGCTCATGAAGTATATCGGTTGGAACGATTTGAATTCCTTGTCTGAAGCATATTCGATAAATTTTAAAGTTAGTGGCAAATATTAACTATGTTATTGATAAGGACGGATGTGAATAATTATCCATCATTACAAATAATTATTCATTTTTTATATTTTATCTGCTTTTAAAATTAAAATTATATCCACATCCACTTAAATCTTTTCTATATTCTTATTCCTAACTGTAAATATTGGAACAGAGGATATTTAAAATATACAAATATTTTAATTTTGAATATTAGCACCCGCAAAATATAGATCCAGTATCCGATTTATTTTTTGCTCATAGGTGGGAACAGATTCATCAAGTCCAACAATTTTGTTTGTCAAAACATTTCATTGGATTTTTCACAGATTTAATTTTTATTAAACAAAAAAAAATCAGGAGTATATATTGCGAGTAGGAACAAAACATTTGTCTATTGACAGGATATATATATATATATTTCACTATTAAAGTATGAACTGGGAAGAGCGTCGGTCAGATTTGATGAATAAATCTAAAACAGCAGTTACGCGGTTGATTCTCAAGTATTTGAAAATTTTGTGTATTCAAACTGCGCATGGTTGTCTATGATCGTAACCATATATGAAATTATTAATTGTCTGAATTAATCTGATGTGTGCCTTCATCTATATATTGCACACTTGAAATAATATCTTTATTAAATTCAAAACAATATTTATAAGAAAACATTTTTTTGAACAAAAAACATTAATCCAATTCCTTGTAATTGATCATTTTTGAGAACTAACATTTGATTTAGTGACAAAAGCAGTGCTCTCTGCCTTTCTGTATAAAAAGTCAAAGATTTGATATCCAGCAGAAATAATTTTTTGTAAATATTAAATAATTGAGCAACTTGACCTTCAACTTTACTGGAAAAAAGAACCGATTATTTTTAACGTTTCTGTCAATACATTGGGTAATGTTCGATCAGGGAGAAAATTGGAAAATAAATTAGAGAAACTGATTGTCAAAAAAAAAAAGTTGTTCATTTATTGATACATCTTCAGCCGATTAAAATAGTGCGAAATATAAGCCTATACTAAATTATATTTTTCCTCTATTCACAATGACTGTCTCGCAAGCGACAATCACGGATATTCTGAGGGATTTGCATTGATCTTTAGAGCAATTATCGGCCTCTATCACACAATCGGACGGTGCACATCCACCTCCTTTCTCTCCTTTACCTATCCCATCAGTTTCTCTTCCCCAGAAGGAGCAGGCACTTTCTTCATTACACTCCAGTATTCCACCGCTCAATCCAATTCCCATTAGACCAAACCAGCTCCCTTCTACGGGTTTTTCTGTGACTCCAATCCGACCATCCTTCATCGATGTCATCCGTGCTCACATACTCTCTCAACCCGCTATACGCCCTCCGCAACCCGCTACACGTCACCCACCATTATCATCCACCAAGGCTTTCCAGAAACCTCCTCGTCTCCCTGTTGCAAAATCAAGACCTCTCAAGAATCAGGTCACATCCACTCTGGCGAGATTACGCTCCCGGATTGAGAAAGGACTCCTTGCGTGCTTCAAATGTGGGGAAACTGATCACTCTACCAAGGATTGCCGGAACCTTTTGATCTGTTTCAAATGCAAGAAAACAGGTCATCGTGCCTTCGGCTGCTCATCTTCTCCTCTCCTTAAGACTAACCCTCCAACAGCCCCCACTCCTTCTCTTCTCTCATTTCCAATCTCTCCGCAACCGACCGCATCTCTCCAACCTCCACCCTTTAACCCAGACAAACTTCCCTGCATTACCATGTTCCCTCGTCCGCTCCCCACCTCATATCGCCTGCAGGAAGCCAACATTCTCCCACCCATGCGCTTCTAAGCTACTCCGGCTACTTCAAGCTTTCGCACCTCACTTTCCCAGGGGGTGGTGTTGACAGACAATCGGTGATTGGGTGCTTAATAGATCCAAGCTCACCTCAATCGTCTTTTTCCCACTCCTAAGTGGACTTGGATTGCGCGTGAGCTGCCATCCAACCAATACCTCATTGCATCACCGGATCTGAACTGGCGCAATGCGATCCTGCGAGAACAGAAAGTGATTCTAGGGGATATCTCCTTCCCGGCACAGCCTTACGATTTTGCTAAGTTCAACAATGGCCGCCGTCTTCAACACTTTTGGGTCCAGGTCTTCGACTTTCCTCATGACTTATGGAGGGAACCAGAGCTGTCTCAGCTGGCCCGGGAGCTCGGTGGCACCCTGGTAGACACGGATCCGCGCATTGCTGAACACACTAATCTCCCTCTTACCAGAATCAAGATAGCTGTTCCCGATAAGGAAGTGATCCTGGCTTGCCGCAACCTTATCTTTGCTGACAAAAATGGAGAGCTATCAACCTACCTTATCCAGACAATAGTTGAAGATGAGGATGCCCTACAGCCTTGGGGTCATCTTCGTAGTCAATTGTTCTCTTACTCCAGAAAGAGAACCAGGTCCCCTTCGCCTATCCCTAGATCTTTCTCCCAACATACAACCCTCCAGATCAATGACGGCCCAAGCTCCTCCCTGCCTCCTCCAACCCCTCCAAGTGTTCAACCGGCTGTGCAGCTACCTCCATCTGCCGTCATCATACCCCAACCTGAGCCCCTTAATACAATGCCTCCTGCCATTCTACCTGCCCTAGCAAATTTACCTACCATTACCCCTGCTGAGAACTCCATTAAAGATACTCAGTCAACTGCCCCAGTCCAGGACCAAACCTCTGACACTCTAGCTGCCTTACCAAGCAATGTCCTCTCAGCACCACCGGCTGATCCAACCAAGAATGATAGGGCTCCAAACACTTCAGAGATGGCCAGGAATATCTCCAACAAGCAAGGGACTGGCAAGAAGGGAGGAGGCATCTCAGGCCCAAGTACAGGTGCAATTGTGTCTTTCTTCCCCTATTTACACTTATCTGATTCTGAATTAATTCAATTATTTGATTTTAGTGGCTTTTCTTTAGGTTCCTCGGATGACGAAAAGTTAGATGCGGTCCATAAATTAAGGACTTTATCTTATTCTTGTTTCCATTCCTCCCTCTCTGATATCCTTTCTATTAATCCCTCTACTTTAGCAACTACTCCTGTTGACCTGCGCCCATACCTAGTAGATGATTCCTCAGATGACCAATTAGATTTTAATGATTAATGTTCTCAGTTGGAATGCCCAAGGTTTAGGTTCCTCAACCAAACATAGAGCTCTGAGAGATTATTTAACTCATCAACATATAGATTTAGTAGGTATACAGGAGACAAAGAAAGAAAATTTTAAGACAAGAACCCTACATGCCCTTGTTAGTTTGTAATAATCTAGAAGTCAATAATACGATAAATTATCATAAAGCTTTGTTCATGAATTGAGTGATTAATAAACTGTCATTTTGTTCCTTGAGTATTATTGAATTTATGAATCATTTCGGGTTCATGATTTGAAATTGTAGAGCTTCATAATATAGATGATAAATACTCTTAAAAGTCTCTAACCGAGGTAATTAGCAGGAACACTAATTTATCGTTACAAGGTTAGAATGTGGATTAAAAGATGGTCAAGTTTTACAGACTATTGACATGAGATGTCATTTTAATCACATAGATACATGTTCTAGGAACATGGTATTTGACATACCTCGAATGAAACATTAAATGGAATTGTGTACGTGTCATTAATGTTTTCATTCAGTGTTAAGTTCTAAAGTATGAGGTATTCATCTTTCCTACTGAGAGATGTGTATGTGTGATTGTTACCTAACGCCGTCGGAAAACGCAAATCATAACGGTAGCTTTTCGGTATACATAGCTTAGCTGAGGTAGTGATGGTTTACCAAAAGTACTATTGTCCCTTGTATCTCTATACGAGTTACGGTATCACTGGGCCCCTTGATAGAGTAGGATTATCTGCATGCAGTATAATTACAAGAGTAATTATATTTGATAATCTGCTCAAGATCGGGAAAAGATTAAGTTTGCAAGGATGACACACACCCACCTTGAAACTGATTTGATACTGCGAGACATAAGAATTAACACGACTAAAATAGTTTACTGGATCGTGGTATTGTATAGTACAGCATCATCTGTGTAATTGGATGGTCATAGTGCAGATGTCGGATGCCTCCTATGATTATAGAAGTTAAAATGGTTTTAATTCTATTTACCAACATAACACAGATCCTATTGGGTCACACCGTATAGGAGCTAGTCGGAGAATCTTACTGATTAATTATAAATTGATTATAATTAATATTAAGATGGTTATAATTAATTATACGTGATATAATTAAATTATAAATGTCATATAAGATGACAAGCAGAAACAACGGTTAATTTATAAGCGTACTCGATGCGTTGTATAAAATCGTACTGAAACCGGACCCCGAGAAATATAATTGTTTAAAACAATTATATATATTTGATTTAGATTTTAAATATTAATTATGGTTTTGAATATTGGCAAAATTAAAACCTTAATTAAATAAATTAAAAATCCAAATATATATATATGATATATATATTAATCAAATGGTATTCTCAAATGGTATTGTCAAATGGTATTCTCAAATGGTATTCTCAAATGGTATTTGATTTTACCATGGTATTTGATTTTACCATTTTACCAAACCACCATTAAGAATGGCATAATTGTAAATATGCCAAACTTTAAGGGTATTTTGGTAATCGGGCGAACCTCCTCATTTGCCTATAAATAGAGGAGTAGGGGTAGAGAGAAAATAACCAATTCACTCATATCTGATCTGATCAGTCTGATCGAATCGATAAATCTATTTTCTCTCTTTCTCGGTTACGGTTGTTTACGGGATTCAGAAATAATATATTTTTGCGAAAGTTGCGGTATTTCTATTTGAATAACTGCGAGTCGTAAATATATTTATTTTGTCTTTTTCTCGGTGAATAGTGTTTTTGCGACTGCGGTTTACGTATTTCCGGCAAAAGAAATAAACCGCTCTCCCGGTTAGTCCCGGTGGATAACCAATAGAGGTATCGACGTCCGATACTGCGGGCGAGACGTTCCTCGATTCGGTTTTCTGGCCTCGCCGCAATCCAATTGGAATTTGGATCAAGGTATAAATATGTTATATTAATCTATTTAATTTGTAGATAGATTAAAGTTTTAGAAATCAATTATGGAGTAGATCTGTAAAAGGATTAAATCGGGTTTTGATGCCAAAGAATACTGAAGGTGGATCTCCTTGGAAAGTATTCTGACATACCTCGTTTAATCCTTGGCTTAATATAGAAGTAAAACTTTTGTTTTACGTTCTTTCCGCATATTAAGCTAATCAACGGTTTGGACGGTCCGTAACCCAACAGCCCTAAGTTCCCATATCACTCATTGGATTACTAAAAGTTCTCAAGGTGCTTTAGGGGGAATTTTACTTGGAATTAATGACTCCAAATTTGCAATAATCAATTCTTGGGTTAGATTTGAACAAGCATGCATTTCCCAAGAAGGTTTCAATGACTTACTCAACTCCTGGTGGACATCTTTTCCTTTAGATTCAGATTTGGGAAATTCATGGAAATTCAAACTCCAGTATCTAAGGCAAAAACTAAGAGGGTGGAATGCAAATTTCCAGGGAGATTCTAAAAGAAGGAAATCTCTTCTATTACAACAAATAACACATTTTGAATTCCTCCAGGAAACTAACTCTCTCACACAAACTGACCTTGACTCTTGGAGAGATTGTCAAATGGCTCTTTACAAATTATACCATGATAAAGAATTGTATTGGCAACAAAGGGCTAGGCTAAAATGGTTTTTAGAAGGGGACAATAATACTAAATTCTTCCATTTAACAGCCTCCATTAGGAAAAAGAGAAATATCATTTTCTCTTTGAATATAGATGGTACCAGGGAAACTGATCCTGTTGTTCTGCAATCCTATATTACTGACCACTTTCGTAACCTGTTAGGTACCACAACCACCAGATTTTTGTCTTTGCAACAGGATCTTTGGTCTGATAATGAAAAACTGACTGCTCTCCAACAATCCACTCTTGAACAACCTATTACCTTAGAAGAAATTAAAACTACCATATTCTCTTGTAACCCTTCCAAAGCTCCCGGGCCTGATGGCATCCCTTTTTTGTTTTATCAAACATACTGGGGCCTCATCCAACATGACATTTTTCGTTTAGTCCAGGCTTTTTATAATAGGCAATTAGACTTGTCTAAACTTAACTTAGCCTCTATAGTGTTAATTCCTAAAATTACTGATGCATTCTCTATTACCAATTATAGACCAATTAGCCTCATTAATTGTAGTTTTAAGATTCTCACAAAACTATTAACAAACAGACTAGCTCAAGTTATGGATCCTTTAATAGATGATTCCCAATCAGCATTCATTAAAGGCAGATTAATAGGGGATAATATCATTTGTGTCCATGAAATTCTCCACCAGGTCAAGAATTAGCAAACAACCAGGAATTCTTCTCAAACTTGATTTTGAGAAGGCCTTTGATAAAGTTAATTGGGAATTTCTATTGGAAATTCTCAAAGCAAGAGGTTTTGGTTCTTTATTTATTAATTGGATTCATGATATTTTAGTTAGTGGTAGAACTTCTATATCCTTCAATGGGTCTCAGGGAACTTACTTCCCTTGTAAACAGGGATTGAGACAGGGTGATCCTTTGTCACCACTTCTTTTTGATCTAGTAGCTGATGCCTTAAACAAGATCATATCTAAAGCACAAAGAGCAGGTTTTATCTCAGGTTTAGGAAGTACCCCCAACTCAGAAATGTTCTAAATCTCCACTTTGCTGATGATACATTACTATTCTTAGAGGCTACACCTTTAATGATGGAACATCTCAAATTTCTCCTCTTAGGTTTTGAATCTTTATCTGGCCTGAAAATAAACTTTAGCAAAAGTGCTTTGGTACCCCTAAACATATTAGCCACACTAGCTTCTAATTTGGCTCATCAATTAGGATGTAAGATTTCCTCTTTACCAATCACATATCTAGGTGTCCCCCTTCATTGGAAAAAATTGAATCAATCTGACTGGCAACCTCTTATCTCCAAAATTGAAAATAGGCTTCAAACATGGAAAGGGTCTTTATTATCATTAGGTGGTAGGGTAACTCTCCTTAACTCTGTCTTATCTTCTATACCTTTATATTGGTTGTCCATTTACAAACTCCCTGTTAATATTAGAAAGAAAATAGATAAGATTAGAAAGAAATTCTTATGGGCCGGTTCAGATTCAAGGAAGAAAAAATATCATTTAATTTCTTGGGATCAAATCTGCTTAAGTAAAGGGCAAGGAGGTTTAGGTATTTTACACTTCATAATGAATGAACATTTCTTTATTAGCCAAATTGTGGTTTAGGTTCAAAGATCCCACATCTACTGGTAAATGGAAGGATATTCTGATAGCAAAGTATAGCTCCTCAGGATTACACATACTCAAACTCTCACATTTCTGGGGTAGTATATTATCCATTAGACATATAGTTGAGCTAGGAATTAATAGAAATATTGATAATGGGACTGATACTCTGTTCTGGCTTGACAGATGGATGGGTGATTGTGCTCTGTACTGTAAATTTCCAAATCTTTTCAGTATTTTATCAGACCCACATGTTACTGTTTCAAATGCTTTAATTCATACCAATCTCTCATTTCAAACCATTGTCCAACCTACTGGTATATCCCTCACAGAATGGCACCAATTACATGCTCTTTTAAACTCTTCTATTATTTTTCTTGATTGTACTAAACCTGACACTATATTTTGGAGATGGAACACTACTGGTTTGTTTGCAGTAAACTCTTTGTATCAATGGTTAGACTTTGGAGGAATCAAGGACCAACAATATTCAACACTTTGGAAGACAAAAATATCCCTCAAAATTAAAAATTAAAAATTTTATGTGGTTAGCAAAGGAAGGGAAGATTCTGACCAAAGATAACTTAGTTAAAAGAGGTTGGACTGGTGACCAAAAATATCATTTTTGTGATTCTTTAGAAACTATAGACCATCTATTTGTTACATGTTCTTTCATTGCAACCATATGGTCCTGGATAGCATCACATAATAATTTTGTATTTAATTGTACCAGTCTTTCTTGATCTCTGGATCCTTGATGCCCAAATACCTCTCAAGGATACTTTACTGATATAATTGATTAGGGCAGCAACAATTTGGGTAATTTGGTTAACCAGAAACCAGGTTTGCTTTAATAATACTACTGTCCCTCCACTGTATACCATAGGATCTAGGATTATCTCTCTTACCTCATACTGGTGCCAATCAAATTCTGATGATTCCTATTTTAAACTAAGCATGATTTTACTTATGGATGTGATTGGTTTGCCTGATTGGCCTCAGGCAGGTCCTCTTATAATCCTCTCGGAGACCGATACATCACTGGAGGAAGACAGTACCTGGGATTCCGAGGAAGATCCCTTTCTTGGGTTAGAGGGTTCCAACCTGGCTGATTATCTCCGAGACAAAGCAGAATATGATGCTGTGGATGCTGCTTTTTTTGCTGCCCATAACCCTACTGCAACTAGCTCATCCACTGCCTCTCAAACTACCTAGCTAATTGGATATTAGTGTTTTGTACTCTCCAGTCTATGGCTTTTGTTACCGGTGCCATTTTAGTACCCACCTTGTATTTGCATTTTTTACCTTTTCTATGCTTTAGGGGTATTGATGGTAGCAAGTAAAACTAATTAGGATTTAATTCCTGCTACTGTATGAACTCTATTTGTTTCTAATGAAACAGGTGGTACATCCACTTTCTTCAAAAAAATATATATATTTTTCCTCTATTCCATCTATAACTTATTCTAAATTACTTATAAGCTTCTAAATTCTGTTTTTCCTCTATTCTATCTGTAACCTATTTCAAATTACATTTTTTTTTTTTAAAAAAAAAAATCTTTCTTGTCGTAAGTAAATCATTACTTGATATTATTTGAAAGGGGAATTTCATGTATACCCCTCAAAAAGTTCAAAATTATATATTTCTCCTTCTAAATTTTAAAATTACATATTTTCCCCTCTAAACTTCAAAAACTCACATAGTTATCTATTTTATTATATTTTATATTAAAAAACATTTTAAATTCACAAAATATCTATTTTGTTCTTTTATTAAAAAGCATAAAACATCCATCTCACTCCAATTTAAATCTGAAAGATTTCTCTACAGTTCAAATTACTTTAAAATCCGTGCGTGCTAGGTCAGCACGAATCTTGAAGCGAACACACACGAATATTGAAGCAACGTGCACAGATCTTAATGCGATGCACGCTGATCAAATTGCTTTAAAATCCGTGTGCGCTAGATCGGCACGAGTCTTGAAGTGGATACGCACAGATCTTATTGCGATGCGTGCAGATTGGACGGTAGAGGAACCCTTCAGATTCTAATTTGAGTTCGATGGGGTGTTTTATACTTTTAATAAAGGGTAAAATGGGTATTTTATAAATTTAGAATGTGTTTTATTACAAAACACAATAAAATGGATAAATATGTGAGTTATATAAGTTTAGAGGGGGAAATATGTAATTTTAAAATTTAGAGGGGTAAATACGTAATTTTGAAGTTTTTGAGGGGTATACATGAAATTCCCCCTTATTTGAAAAACGAAAAGATTTTAAGTATCGTTAGAACATGTTGTCAAACTGGACCAGGTGAAGGTAGGTGGAATGAGTCAAAAAAGGAGAGAAAGAAAGAGCGGTGACCAGGTACATGTAGGGAAGGAAGCTTAAGAAGGTGAGAAGCTTCGTGTATTATTTTTTTAATATTTTGTATTGCAGTGATGCTAGCAAATAGCAAGGTGACCCAAATGGAATGGAATGCGGGGGTTGGTTGAATTGTCTGTGTTCAATCAGGGGACCAGTACCAGTTGTAATCTCGATTTGGATGGGATGAATTCAGCTCTTTCTATAACGGAATTTGTGCTCTCTCTCCTAAATCCTAATGTTTACTATTTAAATTTAAATAGGACTAAATTGCTTATTTTAGTTTATTTTGTAAGATTTATATTTTGTTCGACATATATTTTAAATTGCAACTTGAATTAGTATATCTATGACCTTGGGTTCTACCAGCAAAAATAAGAAAGAAATAAGTTAATATGTCGATAGAGATAATTTAACTTAATTATTATATTGTAACTCCATCTTTTCTTTTTACTCTTCCTATGGCAGTTTATCTGTGAAATAAAAAATATACTTCAATTCTTACTTTACGATCAAACATGTCCTTAAATCAGACTGCAATTCAATCAGACTACAATTTAATGCTCTGCAATAATTTTGCATGTGTTTTCTGATACCTTTTTCGTTTTCCTTTTTTACTTCTTTAGTAAAAGTTCTTAGGCACACTTAGGGTTGCCAACAAAAATCCGTAGTTCGTGATTCGATTGACATCGATTTGAAAATAACTCGTTCGATTGAAGTTCATTCTGAAACAAATCAAACCAGTTCAATTTGAATCTTATTCAAACTCAAACTCAAACTGAGTATAATTCGTTCGAAATTGATTCACTAACTAGAGGAGGGATCAAGTTACAACAAATTTGAGTTACAACAAAGTTACAACAACGGTTTTTTTTTTTCAAAGTCCAAATCGTCGATCCAAACCGTTCAACATGATTATCTAAATAAAATGTGGTTTCAGATCAAATTTTACATTTTATTGAACTTTTTTACTATTTATTAAGATTTGTACAAAATTCAATGGTCTGAATTTGACTAGTTTTTGTAAAATACTTGATAATAGTAAAAAAAATAAAAAAATTGTAAAATTTGATCTGAAAGCACATTTTATTTAGATAATCATGTTGAACAGTTTGGATCGACGATTTGGACTTTGAAAATGAAAAAATCATTGTTGTAACTCAAATTTGTTGTAACTTGATCCCTCTTCCACGAACTATTTAGGTTTGAATCTCAAATAATTCAGCTAATGGCTTCAACCATCAGTCTTTAATAATGTAGGAACCAAACTTATATCATAGCTCAAAATTATTACTATAATGGTAACTTATAATAGGAAAATATTTCGGCAGTGTAACAAATAAACGATGTAATGAGTTCCATTTGACTAGGTCCATGCCGTGATTTTTATCAATCCAGCAGCGTAAAAGGTAAGAGAATTTGGGTTGACCCATAATTTTATCAGTGTGAATTTGTAAAAGGTAAAAGGTAAAAGAAAACTGTATAAATTTTGATCTATGCGAAAAAACTAATGCATAAACTACTAATATAAGTAGGGATGTAAAAAAAATTAGTAGTTTGTGATTCGATTAACTTCGATTCGAAAAAATTTGTAGTTCACAATTAACTCATTTGATTGAAGTTTGTTTTGAAACAAATCAAATCAATTCGGTTCGAATTTTTATTCTAATTCAAATTGAAGTAAGTATGATTTGGTTTGATTCATTTGCAGGCCGAGGCACACTCAATCTCAAATTATAAATCTAATTTTGCACCTGCTAAATTCTGATAAGTGCCTACTTGTGTACAAAATGTAGCGGAGGCAGAAATTTTAGTTAATTTTAAATTTTAATACCTTATTTTCCTATTTTTTTAATAATATATATATATATATATATATATATATATATATAGACAAAGACTTCTATGGACATAAGGATCTATTTGTAAAATGAACATATTTTTATTTTCAAAGTTCAAACAGTCGATCCAAACCGTTCATCTTGTTCTCCATATTAATATGAGCTTGGAGACCAAATTTTACGTTTTTCTAAATTTTTTTACTATTTATTAAGATGGATACAAAAAATATCAAATTCAGACCATTGAATTTTGTACCCATCTTAATAAATAGTAAACAAATTTAGAAAAATGTAAAATTTGGTCTCCAAGCACATATTAATATGGAGAACAAGATGAATGGTTTGGATCGACTGTTTGAACTTTGAAAATAAAAATATGTTCATTTTACAAATAGGTCCTTATGTCCATAGAAGACACTCGCAGCAGACTATTTTCTCGTATGAAACAAGAAAATGGTTGAAACATTGCTAACGCTAATACACACTTTTTGTGACTTTTATTGGTAGTGTTTATTTGTTGTTTTAATATTTATTAAATTAAGTAGCATTTATATTCTGAGAATAATTTTCTTTTAACTTATAAATGTTTTATCTGTAAGGATAATATATATATAGAATATGAAGTGAGTCATGACTCATGTGTGCATTGCCTATGAAATTTTATGAAAAAAAAATAACAATGCAAAATCACAGCAAAAGAATATGAAGTATAATTAATAACCCAATTACTGATCTTTTGAAATATAAATTATAGAATACAAAACCAGGGTTACAAAAATTACATTTTGATGGAAATAATAAGAGAATCTCATGCGGCAATTGTACCGTTGTACAATTTAAATTATGACCCCATGCTCCTTTACATGATAAGAGATGGCGGACATCATGAAGTTTTTGTTTATTTTACAATTTTCCTAATTTTTTTTGTGTCTGTGTCCGGAATCAATAACGCAGCTGTTTGCGGTGACTTGCCTACTTTAATTTAGAAATGTGATAAAATTAATTAAGTTTTTATACTAATCGATAAAATCCAAAACATAATAAAGCAAGTGCAAAGCATGAACCGGTACATATTATGTATTAATATTTTTTTTAAAGTTAGTTGATCTTTTCGGTATAAGTTTCATATAAAAGTGTACTTGCAGAATGCAGACTATATTTTACATTATTTTACGTTATTGTAGAAAATCAATACTACTAAACGATCTAAAATCTTTAGACATATAATTTTGTATCCATCTAAAACAAATATTTTTTTGGAGAAAATTGGTTATTTTCCACTCCAAAACCTTCAAATCTGAAAAATACCACTCTAGACTTAGTTAATTCTTAAATTTGCTACAAATATACAATTTTTATACTTTTTTTTATTAAAAATTAACTGAAAAATACAGTTTTGAGATACATATTTCTGTATTTCTCTATATATCCTTCAGGCCCCTCATTATACGTATCTCAAAACTGTATTTTTCAGTTAATTTTTAATAAAAAATAGTGTCAAATTATGTATTTGTGTCAAATTTAAGAATTAACTAAGTTTAGTGATATTTTTTCAAATTTATAGTTTCGTAATAGTATTTTTCAGATTTAAAGATTTTGGAGTGACAAATAACTAATTTTCTCAACCTTTTTTTCTCTAAAAAATGTAAGATTTGATGTTGTCGGTATATATTTGTTATTTTTCAAGTTTAATAAAGGGTCATACTTTTTTTCTCTAAAAAATGTAAGATTTGATCTTGTCGGTATATATTTGTTATTTTTCAAGTTTAATAAAGGGTCATATAGGGTTGGTACGAGTTGGTCGACTAGCAAAGCGAGACAATTTGCATGTCATTTTCAATCTCTCCACATGCCTATAAGGCAACTAACATGTGGCTTGCATGAATCAATCAAGCATTGAACATATTAATTTTCCTTAATTTCTGTTTATAATGTCTTATATGGCATCACCAATGATCAAAACTTAGTATAGACAAAAAAAAAAAAAAAGTCAAAATCTTGAGCAGTTGTTACTATTTCAAGAAGTTACAAAACAGAGAGGTACCCCTATGCATTTTACTCATAGTCTATATCAAGGTTGTTAATATGTCATAATCTAGTAAACAAGTTGAAGAAAAATATGTCATATTATTTTGACTAATTATTGGATCCGGCTTTTCCGACCAAGCCAAAGAGGTCAATTGGGTCATTTTTACATCTCATTTTCAAAAAGTGGACATACATTACCAAATTCAAAAATTAATTAAGGGAGGTGATATTACCACAACAAAATATGTTATTAATAAAACATTTTATATGTGTGTATACATAATAGTTGAAATGTCTATTTATTTTCATGTCCTAATCTACTGTACATTTTTATTTTTGTTAATGGAGTTAATTTTACATTATACATAGTATTTTACTCTAAATTATATTGAAAATAAAACACCAAGTATATATAAAAATATTGAAAAAAAAATAGAGTCAATTAAGTCTCATTTCTTGACTGTGACTATGCCACTGCTTGCTTGCAGTGGTGACCAAATTATATTTGTTTTTGAAAATTTTTATGTATGTTTTAAGACATGTACAAATTATTGTCTCTGGATAGTCCATATATGAAAAAAAAAACAATGATTTTGTATCTATCTAAAAAGAGTAGAACTAAGATGTTCTTAAGTTAAGTTCTTTTGTGAACTTTAAAATTTCTTGGATTGGCATCAAACGACGAATTCAAACCATTGAAATTCATCTACCTTACAAGTGATGCATCTACATGCAAAAAAAAATTAAAATTTCAATTAATTTTGTATAGAGTCAAGTGGCCAAAAAACATACCAAAATTAAATGTATTAAAATTAATTTATAAACCTTCTAAATTTGACCACTTAACTTTATACTAAATTAATTCAAAAGTTCAATTTTTTTGACGCATCACTCGTAAGGTAGATGAGCTTTAACGGTTTGGATTCGTCATTTGAAACCAAACAGATAAATATCATAGTTGAGTTTACAAAGAGACTTAATAAACTTAAAAACACCTCTAAAAATAATAATACAAAATTTCAAAAAAAATAATAATATATGGTCCACAAGCACATTTTAATATGGAGATAATGTTGAGGAGTTCAGATCCACCATTTGAATATCAAAATCAGACATAAAGAATATGAGGTATGAGTGATTAAAAAAATAATAAGACATTTTAATCCTTACTTATGTGTATATATATTATGAGGAAAATTCAAATGCACTATCATTTTGTGCTTCAATATGCTTCACATTATTTATCTTTGTTTTCAATGTCCGAACAATCGATCCGAACCGTTCAACATAATCTTTATAATAAAATATGTTTGGAGACCAAATTTTATATTTTTTTTTAGAATTTGTTTACATAGGTACAATATCACTTTATCGGATTGTCCAGAATCTCCTTAAAATAATAATTTTGTACCTATCTAAAAAAATAATAGAAAAATTCTAAAACATGTAAAATTTGGTCTCCAAGCATATTTTATGATGAAGATCGTGTTGAGCTGTTTAGATCGACTATCTAGACTTTGAAAACGGAGATAAAATTATATGTGAATCATATTACAGCACCAAAAAAATAGTACATTTCAACCATCCTAATATATGAACCCTCCTCATATAATGTATTATATGGTAGACAAATTTGTTCCTGTTTAGTTTTCGTCACCTGAAGCATGTTGTTTTCTTTCAAATTGTGTCCCCTTTATTTATCTTAATGATATTTTATTGGTCCTCGATCAATAATCTATTTTAAAAAATTAATTCCTTTTGGAAGAGAAAAAGGAAAGTCAATAATTGTCAAGAGCATATAAAGGCACGCGTCGACCTGTACTTTTTTTTTATATATTTTTTTTATTAAAAATAGAGATCAGTGAAGATATATAAAGATATTTCAAAATCAGTTTACTTAAAGTAAAAAATATTTTATTATTTATTAATGTGAAAATTTATTTGGTGATTTTTTTTTTTTTTAGTGTAATGGAGCAAAATTGTCGTTTCAATACAATATACATGTACTTTTCAAGAGAGAACTTATAATTTTTAATTTCTATGTAGATCAAAATTCATCTTTTTAAGCAAGGGACTGTTTGTTATTTTGTTTTATTCAAGCATATTGTTGGATTTTTTTTTAAAATAAGAACTGTTCCATAAATAATATAGTGTTTATTCCATTTCATTTATGCATATCATTTTTATATCCATTTTAGCAGCTTTGAAATATACAAATATTAAATTTGAATAAATATGTTTATTTTATTGAATTGAATATGCAAGGAAGTGAATTAAAACATTATAAATGAAGGAAAATGATTAATTAAAGAAGTAATTACAGGAGTATGAATACTGTGCATATTTAAAAAATATTAAATATTCTGTTAATAACATAAATCGTGGTATAAATCAATGGAGACGAGAAGAAATATGACTACCTGATGTCATTGTCTGTCCATTGAAATAAATCACATTTGCAATTTGGTCCCACTTTGCGTTACCTACTAAAATACCTAATTTAGTGTTTCATTGATCTCTCACCGTCACTAAAAGATCTGGTTTGGTTAACTAAAAGAGCAAAGCTAGGGTGTAATTTGCCCACCAAAAAGTTTGGTGAGCACAACTCTATAAATATATCGGATTGATTTCAAACGACGAATCCAAACTGTTGAAATCTATGTACTTCATAAGTGATACATGTACATGCAAAATTTTGAAAGTTTCAAAATTTATTGCTACAAGGTCAAGTGATCAAAGAAATTAACATTTTATAAGTTATTTTATAAATTGTTTTATATATATATATATTTTTTATAATTTCTTTTACCGCTTGATCTTGTAGCAAATGAATTCAAAACTTTCAAAATTTTGCATGTATATGCATCATTCATGAAGTACATAGATTTCAACAGTTTGAATTTGTCGTTTAAAATCGATCTGATATACTTTTGAAATTGTACTTACCAAACCATCTTGATTAGCACATCACACACCCTAAATTTGCTCTAACTAAAATTGCTTCTTTCCATTTTTGTTAAAGAATGGATACCTATGCAAGCTATGTGAGTAATGATTTGCCTTATTGCAAAATGTAAATGATTAATAAAAAAAAATACGCACATTTCTTAATTGGGGATCGAGGTTTCATTCTGAAACGAAAGGGGCACTCGTTTAAATTTCAAAATTTCAATTATAACAATACAATTCAAAAAGAGGAAGGCTCGAATACCCCAATCACGTTGCACATCTTTATCTTAACTTTCAAAATTCAAACAGTCGATTTGAACTAGTCAACATGATTTCCATACTAAAATGTGTTGAAGATCAAATTTTATATTTTAAATTATAAATGGTCCGAAATCTTTACAAGTAATGCATATACGTCAAAAAATTATAATTATTTTTCTCTCTTTACAAAATCAAAAGATCGAAAAATAAACATATTGAATTATCGCAAAGCGTGTTTACCTTTCGCCCTCATGATCATGAAAATAATGAACTTAAAAGCACGTAAAATTGTACATCCATTCAGTATGAAAGAGATGCAAATAAACATTTCAGATCCGTTATGTTGATTTTTATTTTTTGAAATACCTTTACAAAAATAAAAACGGAGAAACTATCCCAAGTTGTATTACCAAATTCTTCATTAAAAAAAAAAAACTATTTTTTGCCCCCATCACAATCAATTTAGCTGTCTCAAAAAAAAAATTTAAAAGAAAATGTCAGATACCAAAAGTTACATATTATTGAAAATGTGAAGAATCGTTGCATCAATTTTTTAAGATGAAAAATAGGGGGAAATAAAGTTGACACATCTTCATTAAAGAACGACAGCAAAAATGGGAGCGTTTTGAAGAGTAGTAGGATTTCTGCAATTTAGTCGATAGCGTATAATTTATTAAGGATAGATCCATTTTTGCTAAATAAAGGAGAACCGAAATATCGCTTGGAATCTTGTGAAATTCAACAGTGTAGCGTTGGAAATTGCGAAACATTGGGAATAGATGCAAGGAATCCTGCTGCCGGTTATGAAAAGCTTTTAAACTCGAGGGTACAGTTGAAATAAATGAGAATAGCTTATTTTTGATGTCAGATTACTCGGAATAGTTTATATAGAATAGTATTTGGTTGAGTTAGAATAACTACAATGATAAATTTTTTATTTTATTTTATTATAATAGATTATTTTTAAAGATATTAAGATTTGATTATTCTAATAAGACAAACAATAGTTTTTCTTGATTTGATTATTCTAACTATCCTTGTTTTACAATCAAACATATCCCAATTGATTTGAGAAGATTTCAGTATGTTTTGTATGAAAAAATTTGACTTAACATGATACGCCAAAAAATAAATTGTTTTTAAGTAATGTGTTATCTTGTTAATGACTACATTACGTAAATGATCATATTATGTGTGATCATATTGCGATTAATTGTGATGTAATTAAATATGATACGACTCACTGTTAATATATTTTTGAATTTTAAGTTAGTTCATTGGAAAAAATATATATAATCAGAAAAAAATAGTGATAATTAAGTTTGAAAAAATAGTAAAATAAACAAAAATAAAGAAATAAAGTTGAAAAAGTTAGTCACTTGACGTAATCTGGTCAATTTACGTGACATGATGTTGTGCTATGTCATTTTCTATTGAAAATAGATACATATTGTGAATGAACACAAGTACACAGCTCATGACATTTTTGTGTGTCATGTCACGTAACTAGAAACAATGTAATTAACGTGGCGAACCGTGCTGGATCATGACGAAATCGATAACAGCATGATTAATTTTCTTCAATACATCTTGTTAACTGCTAGATTAAACCGATCTATTTCTCAGATTGTCTGTTCATATAATAATTCGAAAAGGTCTCCTTAACAGCAAAATATTGCATGCGGTTGCAAAGTAATATTCTCTTGTTTTTGGTACATTGCCATGTATACATCCATGTGCTTTTTAATTATTATTGATGACTACTATGAACTAGAAAGTGTAACAACCAATTTAGTATTATAAATTATAATTTATAATAGATGGATGCACTGTGAGAGAAATGTTTAATTAAGTTGCATCATGTGTGTTACAACCAAGCAAGCATCACTTTAATTTCTTTTCTTATTGTAATCTCTCAAGTAGACAGTGGTAGTTGTTGTTTGTTGTTCAAAGTGTCGGTGCTTCTCAATTTGCATCTCAAATTCTCAATACAAGATGCTTGACAAGTTTGAATGCCAGGTGTTGAATCTGTACATTATATTTTATGTAGTTGTGTTGTATTTGTATTGTCAAACTCTGCCAAATTTTTAGGACCACTGGTTAGAACTAATTATAGCAATAATATTATATTAATTATAGGTGAATGAGTTCCATGCATATCGTAACTTTAGATGCAATAATTGACAAAAAAAATTTGGTTTTCTTAAATGTCAAATGTATCCACCTAAATGTTGACAATTTTTTAAACTCAATTTGGAAAGTAATGAAGTCTTAATTGAATTAATAAAATGGTATGGCAACCGAATTCCATTAGTTGATAATTGAATTAATTAATCGTGAACCTTACTAGCGCTCTAAACAATAAGATATTATTGGTTCGTTTTGTTATTTGGTTGAATTTGTATGTAATTAAATACAATGGCCACAAGAAGTGTTATATATATTTGACCGGCACTTGTCGCCTTCTAATCCAAATTACTATAAATTTTTAGATATTTTTTTTGTAAAAAAAATATGTTCAAAATAATAATTAAATTATGTCCCATTCTAAAAAAATTGTTTTATTAACAAAAAAATTTAGATTGCGAGAGTGACGTAAAATAGTCATTAAAATAATATCTAGTAGTTAAGATTTGAATTCAAGTTTTTGCAAGTACAAAGTGAATTTTTAACCATTAAATTACATGCATACATTTTTAACATTTTATGAGTAATGTTGAAACATAAAAATATATTAAAAATAATAATTCAATTTTAACATATATGATTAATATTTTTTAAAATTAGAAGAGACTAATTATAATCTGCCCCCGCATCTACGTTGAACGCATATCCTCTGCATTAAGTTCTCTTTTGAGTTTAATGCATGTTGCCATCTGATCAAGATCGGAGCCAATCCGGCTCCCGCTTATGACACACAGAGCCCTTTATATTAGTGTGGATCTCAATCGGATGGGACAGATCTATTAATGCAGAGGATACGAATTCGTTTGCGTTTGAGTTTGCTTGCACATGGGTAAAATAAAAGGAGAAGAAAACTAGTCTACTCGTCTTACTACTTACCAGGCTAGTTAAACCCTTTATAAATATAAAATATCTCTTGCAAACTTTAGGGCCCAACGCTCACCCAAAAGCCTCATAAATTTATCAAATATGGCCCAATATGATAAAACCACATAAACAACCTTAACCATATGGTGTGATAGCCCAATAACCTATAGATAACTCAGTTCCCTCTGGAATTGCTAGAGAAATATCTTTCAAAAAGCTTACCTGAAATGCGTTGCGAAACACGTGAATGATTTCGATTCACGGTGAGATTGAGATTAGTACATATTAAAATCCGCTTAATGTACAGCTTAAACCAAACATCGAACTATTTTTGGTCCGATGCCCGTTGAAATCTCTCCCCTCCTACAAGATAGTTCCTTCTATACATCAGACAAGGCTTATTTTTCTCCACATATAGACCGATTAACACAGCACTAGTAGCAGAAATGAACAAAAAATAAAGGGGAAAAAACACAAAAATTAACAAAAGAATATTTTTTTTATGAAGAACAACCAAGTTCTCTGTTCTTTTCTTTTTTCGTAGTACTGTTACCAGAATCACTCAAATAAAAAATAAAAAACTATTTTTGTAAACCACTACACACATGATTCTCTCCGTACTCCAAATAGTATAATCATTGTGAGGTGGAACACCCACGGAGAAACACTAATTGGCGTACTGTTTTGCTGACGAGTTGGACCCGCTGTGATGATGCTCGTAGTATTCCACTGCGGCAGCTCCTGCCAAGGCAGCCAGCGTAAAAGCTTGTGCATGCAACCTTTAATTTCACAGAAAAAGCATCATATTAGTTTAAATTAATTTTAGTCGAAATTTTTTCATGACCAGTGATCATACTTAGGGCAAGGTGTAATGATGAATTTCGAAAGATCGTGAGCTGTTTCAATAGTTCTATTTCTTAAGAGCACTTTCTTTCTTCATTTCATTTTTAAGTTTAACAAATTAATACATAACTTGTTTTGTGAAGTAAAATAAATGTCAAACAAATTACTATGAATTCCCAAAGAGTTTAGATATTGGTTCTTAATTAGGATGAAATTGAAAGATTATATGCAATTAGGTATAACTAAATTACAGGCAGATATCCTAATCTGGTAAAATTAGGTCGTTTCTCAGCTGAGGCAAACTCAAGCGAATACATTTACCACTTCCGTACCATGCATAACCACAATTTCTAAGAATATTTAAATCGGAACCCTGATTAGTTGAAACGAACAAAAGAACAGTAACAAATTGACGGATGAAAGGGAAATCAAACCTAGCATGGATAATCTTCACACTGGGTTTCATGTTTGTGCGAGACCAGTTGTAAGCAATCGACGATCCAATTCCACTTAGCCACAGTGTACCTTCCCAAATTAAGCAAACCAATCAAAAGGTTAGTCAGAGCCCCCAAATCCTGCTTGGAAATGAAATCACACAAACAAGAAAGGATCAATATTAAGAAATCTTTAGAGAAGCATCTTACCAACAGCGCGGAGTTTGTGGTCAACAACCCATTTCCTCATCGATTCCAAGGTACTCTGATCATTACTTTGCGCCATTTCTTTTTTTTTTTTTTTCAACTGCTATTGTTGTTTTTCTCTCTCAGAAACAAAGCGGAATTCAATTTGGAAGGTTTAGCTGAAAAATGTAAAGAAAGAAATTGTACTGAGAAAAAGAGAGACGGAAATGGGATTTATATAGCGTCCAGCGGCAAGCAGACAATGGGAAAGGAATCGGGGTTGTGAGTTGCTGTTTCTTCATTAATGTTTTGCACCGAATAGTATAAAATGGAGAGGCAGCAGAATGCGAAGTCAAGAAGTTCAACTTTGGGTCTAAGAATGAATTATACACTGTGTCCAGATAATAAAAGAAAAACACAGAATAATCAGAAATGAAACAAAAAAAATAAAAAACAGAAGGATGCGGCGTCCGGCGTGTAGTGAATTCGCATCCTCTGAGATATCTCAAACTTTGCGTGACCTTTTTGGAATATCTCAATCGTTCAAATACGTTTTCCACGAATCTCAAAGCTCAAATAATACTGCCCCCTTACGTTCCCCCGAATAGACACCGGACACGTTGGTCACGCAAAAATTGAGAGATCTCAGAGGATACGTACTCGCGTGTGGTCTGTGGTGCCAGCTGATGTCAGTGAATTTTTTTTAACTCCAGCTTTTACACGCCGGTGCACACGTCACAAAAAAGATCACACGAACAACGGGTCTGATCCCCTAAAGCAACCCCAATATTTTCTTTTAGATCAGGATCGTCCGATCATAATTCGGGTCAATCCGGTCCTAGTGCAATGCATGGAGTCCCTTGAATATTCCTGCGAAATCAGATCGAACGGCCAAGATCTATACTCAGATTTGAGTTACTTTAGGGGATAATAATTTGCGAAGGTCTGGGTTGTAGGAACGCATCCTGCGACATGCACATCTGCCTGACACGTGTCGTGATGACAAGATCAGAAAGAGATGCTTTGATGTACTGTGACCAGAACCACTACGGTATAATATGTACTGCTGTTAGTTTGGTCGAGTTGTGTAACTTGTAAGCAATGTGATGAATTTAGAATTTGAAAATAGCTCTGCAAAATCTAAAAATAATTTCAAAATAATTGATTATTTTTATGAATACAAATAAGATATCAAAATACTAATATTTCTACAAATAACATAATCTTTTCAATTTCTGCGAATTATATGGGATTAACAGTGTAGTGTTTGTACAATTTGCAAATTTAAGAATGATATAAGAAGATACTGAAAAATAATAACATAAATATTATTTGGAACGTTATCACTATGTTTATAATCAATGTTTTAAAATATTATTGTTTCTATGCAGTTGCACACTGCATAAACCAACAACAATATACGGATGCATATGCGGTAAGATATGCGGATAGTGTGTATAGATGTGTATCATGAAAAATTCAAGACCTACATATTAAATAGGATTCTTTAGAAAAAAAAATAGTAATAAATAAATAAAATAAGTTTCTAGCATAATCTTAAATTTTAAAAAAATTCGTGCCATATCTCAATTTATTAAATAAGATACTAATATTTTAATGGATATAAGATATAAAATAATGATTATAAGATATCTAATGTAAAATAATATAATTTTATTTATTACTCACTTAACATTGTTAAGTCGTGACAGCTGTCTTATGTAAAATTTGAATCCAAGTATTTTAAATTTGTACTTGGGAACACTAATCAACAAAAAAACTGATTAACAACTGTATTCATTCATGTAACCAAATGTTAATCTAAAAATGTCTTAAATTTGACGACTAATCACTTATAAGATTAAATAAAAAAAAAACAATGTTTGTGCTTCCATACAAATATATTTCATTTAACTTTATACTAGTTTATCTAGATATATCTCTGAATATAAGCTATGATAATTTGAATCAAGAATTGATAATTATAAAAAAAAGTATAGTCTGTCAATTATGTTACCATTATCCAAAAACCGAGGATAGAATCTAAGATTTAGAAAATAATTGTCCTTGCGTGATTTCTTTTGTTCAAATTTGGTGCAGAACACAAGCGTATGTAAGACCGCATATATAGATCGCTCACACATAATCCTCATACATAAAAACCGCAGCCGTGCCGCTGTTTTCTCCTGAGTCCCGAGGAAAGAACCAAGTGGGTCCATACACATGCAGGCACTAACTAATAGATCACGTGCCAGAGAAAGAAAATTTCTTTGGGAGATTTATGTAGACAATTTTCCACAATACATAAAATTGTTCAGCACCTCCTCTTGACTTTCAACGCTCAAAAGTCAAAACGCATAAAACAACTGGTTAGAAGGTTTGACTCGGTTCTTTGCGTGCTTTGGCTCTCCGCTCTGGGCAGAAGACAAGGCTGTTATAGTAGCAGCCAGTAGTACGCGTTAAAGCCTTAAAAGGTAACAGTAGCAGTCCAGTAGTCACGCTGTTAGTGGTAACAATCGGTTCCGTTTGAGCCAAATTAAAAAGCTGGTTCCGTTGTGTTACATTGTATTTGTGAATCGGACTGAAAGCAGAATTCTGCTTTTTCGATCTCAACCATTCAAATTTGTGGAGACTTGTATATGAAAAAGTTTTTTTTATCGAGATATGGAATTGAAAATTTTGGATGGTTGGGATTAGAAAAGCAGAATCCTGCTTTTCTCTCAGAAAAGCAACAGAGTTGGATCCTATATTTGTCGATCGCATTGCATAACGTGATTAGTGTATCGTATAATGTCTTTCTTTAATAAAAAAAAAAAACACGTCACGGTTTCAGTTTGATCATCTTTTTCAACTTTATTATTTTATTTTAATTTATTTGACAATATTTTCTTACTTTTTGCATTTTTTACAAACAAACATAAAATTTGAAAATAAAATTAAAAATAACTAGTTATATCACACAAATAACCACGCATAAATATTCACATGATATAATTATTCTTTATTAGTTTAATTACTTGATGTGACTAAGTCATGATGTTTCAGGAAAACTTGTCTTTGATCTAGTGGCAAAGACACATGACTCTCATATAAGAGGTCATGGGTTCGAAACCCACAAAGTAAGAAAATCTTCTATAATATACATATGAGTTTGAAAATGTGTTGGATGGCTTGATCTCCAACCCGTGATTTCAAAAAAAAAAAAGTCATGATGTTTTAGACTATTATGTTTTTTTGTGAATCTGTAGTGAGAAAAATAGCATGCCGGAACCGACTCTGTCATAAAACGACATAGTTACGGTACAGAACGGCACGACACGCATGTCGATACACCGTGACTAATTGTGGACTAAAAAATTATCTTGGTCACAGCACGTTTTTTTTTATAACATTAGTTTTCGTTTTAATATTTAAAAAAATCATTTTATATTTTTTTGGAAACTTTTAAGAATTTTTTACATAAACAAATTATGTTTAATCACAGCATATTTGAGCACAATACAACTAGACTATTTGCGTACCGTGACCGGCCTGTGTCAGGTAAAAATGAACATGATTACGCGACGATTCTGACACTATGAATACCCGAGGTTTTGTTTAGCCCAAATGTAAGTCACTGAAAGCCCAATTGTGAATACTCAATACAATAATATTCCACCAGGCACCAGCAATCATAAAAGAAAACTAGTATATACCCGACCCGTTAACACCAGGGGTTCTTCCCTCCGGCCTCCGCTCTACTAGATCAATACAAAAACCCTAACAGAATATTTACAAAGCACCCAAAAGCCAAAACCCTAACCCCGCGCGTGGCCCTCTCTCTCTCGTCTCCATCTTCGTTCAATGGCTCGCTGGCGCGATGTAAGTTCTCCCACCTCTTTTCATGCTGGAGGCCCTCTATTTCTTCAATTTCATTTATAATTCCGGAGGCCCTCTCTTTTCTTCAATTTCATTTCTATTTCTCTGTTTGTTTAATTAATGGTTAAAGAAGAGGAGGAATAAAGCCAATATGAAGGCACAAGTAGTGAAGAATAAGAAACAACCAAACGTGGATCAGGTCACCGGCGGTAAGATACCCAAGAGCTTTGTTTTCGCTAGAGGGAAGCTTTCGGCCCCATTGAAGCAGCTTGAATTAGACCTCCGCAAGCTCATGCTTCCTTATACTGCTCTCAAATTAAAGGTGCTGAGCCTTTTGCATTTTTCCTTTAATATTTTATTTTCCCAATTCTGGCAACCAAGTACAGTAAAATTGTACGTCAGTTGCTAAATTTTATACTGGTTTACTGATTTGAGATTAATTTTGATTCATCATTAAAGCAACAAACTCAGCATAATTTTGTACAAAGTAACACATGGCTGTATAAAAGTAGTACATAGCCTTCCTACTTTTACATAAAAATGAAATGTAATTTAAATTAAGCCATGCAAAAAACAGTGGATTACCGTACTGATTTGCATGTGTAACTGCCACAGGTAAGGTACTGAAATATAGTACTTAATCCTTTCTTCTAATTACATGAAGGCAATGAACCAGCATAATTTTGTACAAAAGTAGTACATAGCTGAATAAAAAAAAAGTACTTAGCTTTCCTACTTTTTACACAAATACAAAATGTAAATAAATTAAGCCAGGCAAAAAGTTAAATTCGGATCACCACCGGTACCCCACGCCCAATTACTAAATCCAGACCGTTCATTAATTGTGGCACAATCTCAAAAACGGACCCCTATGTCAAAATAGGCACCGAATTCCAATCGCTCAGCGGGGAGTTAATCTCAGTTCATTGGACTGAGTGCGGTACCGTAGAGGATATAGACTAAAAACAAGTGTGGATATCATACTGATTTGCATGTCTAACTGTCACAGGTAAGGTATTGAAATGCAGTACTTGATCCTTTATTATGATTACATGAAAGTCATAAGTTTTTTTTGTTGCAATTATTTTTCAGGAGAAGAAAAGGAACAATCTAAAGGATTTCTTAAATGTGGCTGGGCCCATGGGCGTGACCCACTTTTTAATGATATCAAACCCCAAAAGTGTCCCACATTTGCGTGTTGCTAGAACTCCACAAGGTCCCACCTTGACCTTTCAAATAAACGAGTATGCCTTAGCAGCTGATATTGCAAAATCTCAGCCAAGATACAGGTGTACTCCCGAGCTTTTTAAGAACTCGCCCTTGGTAAGTTTAGTCAAAAACTCAAAGCTGTTATTTCTTGCGTATATTTACTTGATGTGCTGTGAACATTATCATTGTCGGTTTTTTAAGTAAACTATTAGTAATTTTTCTTATCTAGATGAATGTGCACGGTCTCTGATGGTAAATGCCTGATTCTATCTGGTTTTCTTGTCTTATTTAATTGTATTTAAGTCTTCTGTTTGAATTTTGTTTTTCCAGAGACAATGATCTTATGTAATTATTACAGAAACTTACTTTTGTTGATTGATTTTTTTATTAATTTATTTAGTAACATTGAGTTCATTTATTTCAGATTGTGTTATCTGGTTTTGGTGGTGGCAGCCAGCATCTGAAGCTCACAACTATAATGTTTCAGAACATTTTTCCTGCTATTGATATAAATACTGTTAGTACTCTGTTTATTTTTCTAATATTAAGTGAGAAATTTTTATACCGGCACTTAGGTACGATTGTGTTATTTGCTTGATGAAGAACCAAAAGGATAAATAAGTCGGAGTGAGGCTGTGGTAATATGCATATTACCGATCGACCCGTGCTATGGATCCATATCTTTATTCTTTATGTTCAAAATTCAAACAATTGGTCTGAAACATTAAACATGATCTCCATGTGAAAATGTACTTGCAACCAACTTTTACATTTTTTAGAATTTTTTTTACTATTTTTTTAGATGAAAGTGTTTTTCTACCTATCTAAAAAAATAGCAAAAATTATAAAAAATGTCAATTTGGTTGCAAGTATATATATATTTTTTATGAAGATCATGTTGAACGGTTCAGATCTGACTGTTTGGACATTAAAATGGAGATACGAGTCCATTCTTAGGGGTGGTGAAAAAGCACGTGACTTGCTCAAGCTCGGTTCGAAAATGAGCAAGTTATGAACCATTATTTTAGCTCAAACTCTAATGTTGGCTCGCTCGTGGCTCCCTCGATTTGGAAACGAGCGAGCTATGTCTAGCTCGGCTTATTGCCAGACGGGTGGTAAAAAAGCTCTCTTGTTTTTTGCTTGGTCCGAAAACGAGCCACCCATGAACCACTATTTTAGCTCGAACTCTAATGTGGGCTCGCTCATTTTGCTAGCTCAGCTCGGCTCGGCTCATTGCCAGCCCTAGTCCATAGCACGGGCTACTTTGTAATAGGCATGTTACCATGGCCTCACTCAATAAGTTGATGCATAAGTTCAGTTTCAATATATGGAACCCTAAAAGACAAACGCAATAGTTTTTGAAAATCGTGGTTTGCTCCCACTAAATGCTAGTTAGTACTGAATTGAGGGGTTAAACACAAACTAGACCTTATCATACCTATTTTCATGTTGTATTACTATTGAATATTATACTCTTCATGCTTGTTTATAGGTGAAACTGTCCATCTTGTCAAAGGATCGTCTTATTAAATTACAATGCCGAGGAAAAGCTAATCGATTTTCGGCACTATTCTATCAGACTACAACCTGTTGGTGTGTCAAAGAGAATTAGAAGAATTGTGCAAAATCATCAAGTACCCGATTTAAGAAATCTTCAGGACGTCAGTGAATTTCTTACCAAGTATGACAACTTATTTACTTTTCTTTTCACTATATAACATAAGAGTCGGATGAAAATGCCCCATTGTTTATGTGCCCCAGTCATGCCTCACATCCTTCTCTGTTTTCAAGGTCCAAACAGTCGATCTGAACTGCTCAATATGATCCCATATTAAAATGTGCCTGTGAACCAAATTTTGTATTTTTTGAAAAAAAAAAATTACTATTTTTTTACGTAGGTACAAAATCCCTGTTTTTGAGAAGCAACCGGACAATCCAAAAACGTGATTTTGTATCTATCTAAAAAATAGTAAAAAAAAATTCAAAAATTACAAAATTTGATCTCCAAGCACAATTTAATTTGGAGATCATGTTGAGTGGTTTGGATCGACTATTTGAACTTTGAAAAGGGAGATGAGAATGTGAGGTATGATTGGTGCATGAAAACGATGGGGCATATTAACCCTACTCATAACATAATTACATTACCGGGTCGTCATTAACCTGATATATAGATATTACATTTATCTTGTTTGAAGACCATTTTTGAGATATCTGTTTGTTTGTATTGCGTCTATTATTGACTTGGGCCATAAGTCCTTATTTGCACTTTATATTATTTATTATATGGTAGTTGGCGAGCATGGTATTACAGGAAAAAATCAATATTGTACCAGGACTGACATTTAGTTTTGTCCATTTATTCTGTGTTTCAGATGCTAGTTTGTTTGCATATCGTAACTTATGTTTGGCCATTATTATATTTTGCTAAAAACGAATTGAGTGAGGCTATGATTCTATGCATAGTGCAGATTGGTCTGTACTAGGGATTGATAAATTTGTTTCCAAAGCCCAACTAGTCTATCTGAACCGTTCAACATGATTTCCATATGAAAATGTACTTGCAGACTAAAATTTACATTTTTTAGGCTTTTTTTACTACATTTTAGATTGGTAGAAAATCACTATATATTAATGCTCTAGAATCTTTTAGATCAAGTGATTTTCTACCTTTCTAAAAAAAATAGTAAAAAATGTAAAATTTGATCTACAAGTATATTTTCATATGGAGATCATGTTGAACGGTTCAGATTGATATTGTTTGGACTTGGAAAATAGAGATATTGATCCATAGTACGGAGTACGGACCAATATGTGCTATGCATAGTACCGTAGCCTCACTCAAAAGGAATTTATCAAAAACATCGGCACCATTTAAGTGCATTGTTTCTTCCCAATTGTCTACTAATTACCTCTACCGTTCGATTGAAGAGCTGGATATGGATCAGAAAGTGAAGTAGATGAAGAGGCAGCCACTGTTAGTCTTTCGACCGACTTAGACAGAGTCAATAAGGCGTCAAATAAAAGTGCCGTCAGACTTCAAGAGATCGGGCCTCGTCTGACTCTCCGGTTGGTCAAAGTGGAAGAAGGCCTCTGCTCTGGCAATGTCATCTTTGATGAGTTTGGTAAGATTTTGTTTTTTTGCGGGTATATCAATTCAGGGAGTTTGAATTAGTAATTGTAAATGAAAGCTCATTGGATTAGTGATTTTTACGAAGAAGTCCCATAGCTAAAATAAGTAACTGGATCTTTGAGAGCAATAAAAAAGACAACTAGGCAACTTTTCTTCCCTTAATTCAATTATCTCAGTAAAATATTAACTCGTTGGACAATATATCAAGGGCAAATATTTATTTTTCCTCTGAATTAACTGTCCTTGTTATTGCTCATTCAAGATCAAATACCAGTTATTATTGCCTCTTATTATTGTCTCTTATTTTTCCCTCAAGTCAATTGTATTGTTTTACTGAAATTCTAATACCAGTTATTATTTTAATGGAAAGAAAACCAAATAACACATTACTTCTTGCAAAAATTCTAGATATCCAAAAGAAGTGATTTTCTACCTATCTAATTAATTTGTAGAAGAATTCTAAAAAATATAAAATTTAGTCTGCAGGTACATTTTCATATGTTGAGTGGTTTAGATTGATTATTTGAACTTTGAAAATAAAGAGATTGATCCATAGTACGGACCAATCCTCACTATGCATAGTACCATAGCCTCACTCTAATTCAATTATCTCAGTAAAATGTGAACACTTCGCACCACATATCGAGGGCAAAAGGTTTATTTTTTTCTTTGAATTAATTTTCTCTGATTATTGGTCTACTGTATTGTTTCGCTGCAATTCTAATACCCGCTATCATTTTAATGAAAAGAAAATGGGATAATACATTGCTTCTTGCAAAGATAGTCGAGAGGAGAGAACTTTTTGTAGTAAACATACCTTGTGGGTCAAGGTATGCTTGTCATAAAGACAAAAGAGTGCTTTTGCAAATAATCAGTCTTGTATGAATAAGAATTTGGTAGATACACTTCTTTTATTCTTGAATGAGCAAACATACTTTATATTTATGGCCTTTAGATGGTTTTTATGTCCCGTATTAAAAATTACTATTTCTGGTTTTTTTGTAGAAAACGAAACATATAAAAAAGCCAATAAAGAAGCCAGTGAAGACGAACCAGCTGATGCAACTGAAGATTAAAAATCTCTGATGTGCATTTATTAAATGTATCACTAATGAATTCAAGGTACAGATGGCATAGTGAAGAAGAATCGGCGTGATTCAGTGTGAACTGTTTAATGAGGACAAGTTACAGGTGGCCTAGTGAAGAATTGATGCGGTTCATTTATTTTCTTTAATGTAGCTTTTTTTTCCTCGTGTACTCCAATCAAACGAAAAAGATTGATAGCCATTTTTGTTTCATCACAATGTGCTGTCTACTTGCCTTTTTGTACTCATATGATATCCAATTTTGTTTGTTTTTGTCAAGTGAATAGGCCCATGGCACTCTGGAACTAATGGGATCAAGTTTAACACTTTGATTTTGTTGTTTGGTTCGTGTAAACAGTATTTTTGTTTAGTGTAGTTTTTAATTATAGTATTGAAAATCTTTGCATGCATATTTCTAAATTTTATTAGTGTAACAATCTCGGTACTGTTCGTTATTTGAAGGTTGGTACCAACTGAGCAACCTATTTTTAGTTAACTCTTTGACTTTATTAATTGTAAGGTTGTAACAACTAGTTTTTCTCCCTTCTTTCTCTCATCCAACCAGTCTCTCACTTCAGTCTCCTTTCGGGGAATGATTGTGAAGGTTGCAGTTGAGGCCATCCGATCCGTCGGTACTAATGCTGCTATCATGACTTTCTCCTACATCATCAAACCACCTTTCTCGGTGATTTTAAAATCAAGCACCAAATCATTTTTTTATGATCCATATAGTGAGAGAAGATGTCTAAGAGAGATCCCCAGATAAAGGAAATCCTATAAGAAAAAAGTTGTTATCCTTCTTGTATTTTATTCTGGATGTGATTTGAGATGAGCTTAAAGCTCAAAATTAGTATTTATGTTATTATTAATTTGTGCACTTTCCAAATTGTTCTATTATCTTTGGATTGCATGAGACTTATTTAAACCCAAATTATTAGTTTTTTTTTTTTTTTGCATGTTATTGTCTTTTTTCAATTTTGAGTTACTGGTACCGTTTCCCCCTTCTTTTGGTTGGTCTTATCTATTTTTCTTTTTAGATTCTTCTCTCAATGTGCTCTGTTTCGGAGGTTTTGAGGTGGCAAGCAGGGTGCGTCTGATGGGCTCCGCTTCCTTTCGTCCAATTCACTTCATGATGTGTGCATGCTTGATCCGTATTAAGCAACCACACGAATATTGAAGCTACGTGCCTACGTGCACGCATGATGAAGTGAATCGGACTAAAGTGGGCAGGCATTTGACTGGTTTGGGTTCGATGCCTATTGGACGCACCCCGTTCCCTTTGAGGTGGTACAACTGCATGCAAATTGGTACTGGTACTTGTCCACATTACTTGTAAAGTTGTAATTTTTATTTTCAAAAACTTATAGAAAATTTGAAACACGCAGAATTTTTTCTTCTAGGGAAAATAAGCAGTATGATACCAGTACAAAGTTTCGATAACACCCATAAAAAAAAGACTAATTGAACATATCTCTTTATAATCTAATGTTTCTAAAATTGTACTTATCCTCAAAATGGTTTATTGGCTGACAGTTGATGTGATATCTCTTTCAACAATACCTTGACCTAATTAACAAGCAAATGCTCTGTTCTGTTGCTTTCTGACCTAATTTATGCAAATGTCTTATTTTAACTCATCTTAGTTAATAGTTGATGCGATTGCTCCAACACACTAAATTGTTATTGGCCGGTTGGTGTTAACTTCATCTTATTTTTGTTATTAAGACCCTTTAAAATTTGAATTGACAAGAAAATACAATTTTCTTCTGACATTATGTATTTAAGGTCTGTTTTTCCTTTTAAAAACCGAAAATATTTTGCTTCAATGGAAAAGGAATCTTTGTAGCACTCTCACTCCTTTCCTTCGCAAGGAAATTTTCACGGACAGGTTTTTATAACAAATTGTCAAAATAAAATTGGAGAAAACTGCATGATCCTAGATATGTTATTGCTACAATATAAGTAAAAGATAGACTAGCTAAATTGGATCTACGGTGCCAGAATTTTTTAGTTTTAGAAATATATTAAATATTTTGTTGGAAACCAGAATGATGTAATTTTTTTCCAATGGTTTACTTGGACATTTTTTAAGGAATCTAATTATTGATTCGGTTCCTTAAACTTTATATGTATATCAAACATATTTGGTTGCTAAGATTGAGATATGTATATAAAAATGAATCGAATTAATAACTTAATTCCTTAAAAAATATTAAAAAAAAAACAAGAATCACTAGTGCTTCAGAAATAAATTTTCATCTCTTTTCTGACAAAATATCTAAAAATAAAAAAATTCTGCTCCGGTGCTCCTAACAGGTGGAACCGGTAGAATAAATCTCAATAATTCCCTTCCAAAATTTGGTGGGTGGTGGTATAGTTGCTAATACTTACTCCAAATTTAAAACAAAATTGTCTTCTTCTTTTATACATTTATAACAATGGATCAGGTTCTTTTTTTTTTTTATTAAGAAGATTTGTTGAGACTTCACCATAAGCCGACTACTAAAGACATCACTTTCGTCTCGTAGTGCTTTTGTGTGGATACTAAATAAAAATATACATATATTTTTTATTAAGAAGTCTCCGAGACTCAATCTAACAATTATTTTGTGAAAGTAACCTATAATCACTACTATAGAATTTATATTAAGCACCGATCAAACAACACCGGTTTTGATGCATACAGGTGGTGTTTACAATCCAGCGTTGAAAATAAAAAAAATCCTGACCTTGAATAAAATAAAAAAATAAATCCTTTTATTACCACCGGTTTTGTTTTATGTCACACATTCAGTGCTTGTTTTTGTAATAAATCAGTTGTGTGTAGACATACAGCACCGTTTTTTTTTTATAAAGAAAAACGGTGTCAGACATGTAGCATTGGTTTTTATAATATTTGGAAGCTGAGGTTCTGTTCGGAGGACTTACTGTTTACGTCAAAAAAAAAAAAATTCAATTTGAAAATTGAGGCTCTGTTTGGAAGACTCACTGTTCAAGTGGGAAAAAAAAAAAAAATTCTGTTAAGTTTAAATTCCCACATAAACAATAAAATTATATTCAAAACTCAACCCCATACTCATTCTTCTTAGTTGGCCGAACAGAAACATGAAAGTAACAATTTTTATTATCTATGCTGTGAATCTTGGTTTTAAAGTTTTAAGTATAATTTAAAACTTGAAATATAATGTAATGTGTTTTATTTTGGATATGCTTGGTCAGAAATAACAATTATCATTCCAAGTAGCTAAGCACCTCTCTGACCGAAATTTTTATTAATATACAAAACAACAAATTAATTTAACGATCTATATAATTTTCACAAATAATTTGAAAAGTACCTATACCGATGACAGTGTCATCGGTTTCAGAAAATCAAACCGATCACAAACTCATCGGTCCTAGAAAAGTGAAACCGCTCACAAAGTCATCCATTACAGAACCGATGACAAAGCCATCGGTTTCACTGTCTGAAACCGATGACAAAGCCATCGGTTTCACTGTCTGAAACCGATGACAAAGCCATCGGTCTCAGACCATATGCTGTAAAACTAATTAATTTGAAAATGGAAATAAATCTGCTGTTATTTTCGGCCGTTAAGTTTTGTCAAGATTCACACATGAAAATTTTTTTTTGAGTTTCGTGTGTGGAAAACTTTGAATATGGGATCAAGTAAAGTCTGGGACCGTGTAATACATAAGAATATGGAAATAAATCTACTGTTATTTTCGGCCGTTAATTTTTGTTGATATTCGTACATGAAAAAATAATTTCTTTAAATTTTGTGAATAAAAAACTTTGAATGGTTGCGATATGAATAACAGGTGCTGTAATCCTTTACTAACAGTAGATTTATTTCCATGTGACCGATCAGATGGCAGCTTTATGACAGAGTAGAATTTTGAAATTGGTTTGACCGATCATCAAATGGTTGAGATAGGAATAATGAAATGCATTTGATAATTATATATGAATATAGCCTAGGACCGATAATATTGTTATCGATTTTGGAATGAATGACTTTGTGAATGGTTTCAATTTTTTTGGGCCGATGAGTTTGTGATCGGTTTGATTTTTTGAAACCAATGACAGTCGTACTTTTCAATTTTTTTTTAAAAATTGCATAGATTGTTAAATTAATTTGTTGTTTTGTATATTAATAAAAATTTCGGCCTCTCTGAGTTAGATTAGTTAGAGTTTTCAGGTCACTTGAAATATTAAAATTTCAAATTACCATCTTTTACATGAAAAATATAACCGATTGTATTTGTATGATTCTGAATTATCAAATTTAGATGGATTAATTCATATTATACTAATGAAATAGTCACTCATATGATCATATCTAAGATGTCATACATGGTACTATAATCGCTCTGAGTTCAGCATAAAACCTATCATCATTTGTCTTAGTTTGTCATAGTTGGACAAATTATGTCCCTCCTTACTTGATTTACAGTCTATTATATCATGCCATGAAAGATGCTGGAATTGGATGCAAATTTTATCACTTGTCAAATAACTTAGTACTTGCAACAAAATATATTTTGACGATCTTTGATTAAATTTCAAATAAATCTTGCATGAAATTTTTGAAGGTTTGGTAATCTTGCATGATATTTAATATACAATCAATTCATATGGATATTTGAGAATTTGTCAAATATCCATGGTTAAGGGATCCCAATCCTTAGTTAAATGCCACTGTGAAAATGTTCGTTTGCATGTTTACCACATAAGATGATGGCCGGGCTGATTGAAGGACTCAAAGTGGCGCCACCGGCCCCGGCAATGGCTTGCTCCATGTTTGCCGACGACCTAATCCTAATGGGAAGGCTCACTGATCGGGAGGTGCAGGAGATCCATTTAACTCTAACAGATTTTTCTTTGTTGTCAGGTTTGAAGATCAATCAAAGTAAATCGAAGGTGTGGTTCACTCAGAACGTGGATCAAGCTGACAAGGCGGCACACATAGAGAGATTGCAATACTCGATTTTGTTACTGCTACGATTTGAAAAGGGAGAGATAAAAGAAGAAGAGGATGGGATCAAGTCGGTCAAGGAGACGGTAAGAAAAGATTAAAAAGGGAAAGCGCTTCAATTGGGCCTCTCGTTTTAATCCTCTGCCCTGAGACGAAGTGACGCTAGCTGTTGATGAATATGTTGGCCATAGCAGTGCAATCGTCGACGTAGACGTAGATGTCGATATAACACACATAGAATCATTCAAGAGATTTAATTAGTGAAATTAGAAAATTCCTTTTTTATAGGTTTTGTTTATTAAAGACAGATGAGTGTATGTTGCATATTAGACGATTACTAATTAGTAATTTTATCAGCAGTTAATAAAGAAATTTGTTTGATTCTTGTGTCTTTGAGTTGCGTTCTTATCAGTTCAGTGAACGTAGTAGTCACAACTAGGCTTCAGCTAAGAAAGGAAGAAATACAGTAATCTCTACCCTCTTTATTGGCTCTCCATCCAAATGAGCTTTAATCAAACAAAATTGTATTTTTCCAATTTCAAAGAATATAAAGTAAGGATCAATGATGCTTCTTAATGAGTCCCTAAAATGGATAAAGTGACCTGGATGAAGAGGGTGTCGCTTAAGATTCAAGGGTTTCCAAATAAAGGGAGAACAAAGGCTTTTATAAAAGAAATCTGAAGTTTATGTTTGCACAAAGGAGGAAGAGAAAGAGGAAGGAGAAGGGGGGACCAGTATCCTCTGCGGAGTTTCTCCCTGCGGAGCTGATTGGACGGTCCAGATTTAATCTCAGCCGGTGAGTGCTCGGATGATGGAGGGGGCACTATTAATTTTGCTTTAAAATTTGTGCCAAAATTTTATTTCGTTCGTCCGATCAAAAACGAACGGACCAGATTAAAAGAATCGCACAGCTTCGCAGCTAAAAACTCGATGCGATTTCAGAGAAGGGGAGGGGAAAGGGAAGGGAGTGGTTAATTATATTTTGTATAAGATTAACTTAATTTTTATAATTAATTGGGTAAATATGTGAGTAATTAGAATTTTGGATGGTAAATATGTAATTATAGAATTTGGAAGGGGAAATATGTAATTTCAAAAATTTTGAGTGATATATATGAAATTCTCCATTGATAAATTTATTATAAAAAGTTCTTGTTCGTACAATGAGCTCTAATTTCAATTCGCGTGGCAAAGACTAAAAATTAAAGTTTCGGATTCTTGAAGCTGGTAACTCTTGAGTTTAAATCCAGACCGTCCAATCAGAATCCACGTAAATAAAAGAAATTCGTGAATTTCTAATTTAAACAGAATTAATTTGAATTTTGATCCACTAGTCCGAACTCAAACTCAAAATTTTGAATTAATTTTAAAAAAATGAATACAAATCCAAAATTTGAATTAATTTAGAAATATGGATCCAAGAACTAAGGTGTATGTTTAGGAAGCGGGGACATCAGACTCAAATTGATCCAATATTTATTAGAACTGTCTGATCCACTTCATAATTCATACGCTCTTAATCTGCATAAATTTTATTACAATGTACAAAATTATGAAATGAATGAAAAGGTTACGAACTAACATGAGATCAATTTGGATCGGATTACAGCACAAGTACCTCTCTCATGTGACATTATACAGTTTGTCACATGCTCACCAACTCTCACCGCATATCCGCATGTGCTTTACTCGATTTAAAATTTTAAATCCTCGCTCTACTCGGTAGTCAAATTTTTGCATTTTCTAACCTGCTTCCTTTCAGCGTGCCAGCCTTTTTATCAAAATATATACCAATAAAAACAAATAAGAAGCATCTATTCTATTGAGCAAGACAAATGCTTTACTTGCGTACAAAATGAATCGAGGATTAAAAAAATTAAATATATTCTTCTTCCACAACCGTAAGAAGATGAGTTCATAGATTATATTGAAAGAACAAATTCATTTTATAACTGTGAGAACCCAACCGAATAATTATAAATCTATAGCTTAGATATGGTGTACATTAATTTGGGGCGATTTAATTGATTGATAATTTATCAATTGTCTAGTTTGTTTAATTGGCATTTTGTTGCTTACCAAACAATGTTTATATTGCATCAAATTTGGTACACGACCTATTTAAACTATAGAAATTGTTTTACACTTTTACTTTTTAAAATTTTAATATTATTTTAATATGTTAATTATGATCATTTTATATACGTGTTCGTAAAAGACCCCTGACAACTCGGACAGATATATTGTGATGAAGGGAGCCAAAATTTACTTCTTTATTAATTAAAATTTATTGCGTATAAAGTTTGGCACAACTTTAAAATAATGCCCTATCAATAATATATTAAATGTTAATTTCTAGAACGCTCAATTAGTATTAAATTTATTTGTAAATTATGCAGTTTGCAATATACGACTTATATAAATCATAAATACATATTATTAATTTTAACTTTCTTTTATAATCTAAATATGAGTTATGACAGATTTTTTTTTTTTTTGAGTAAAATTGGAGGTCAAGCCATCCAACTATTTAATACCTTTTTATTATAACAAGATTCTTAAATTTTAATGAAAAGTTTTGTTAACTCCTACATACATTTTTTTAGATACTTTATGTAAAATTCAAATCTACATCTCCCACAAAAAAAGGAGATATATCATCATTAGTATCGGATCTATATAGTTTCCAAATAAATTTACTATCAACTTAAATCTATTCATCCACGATCCTGATTTCAGGGGCCGATTTATATTATGCTTAGTAATTATGTATTTTTCCCAATAATTATGTATTCTTGGGAGGTGATGAGTTCAATTTCCAATAGTTACAAATCTGTAAGTTTAAATAATGGTTCTGTTAATAAAATATTCAGAAGAATTGTACATTAGGAGAACTAGACATGCACTGATGCCCGGCCTCACAGAACTCAAACTAATCATTCTTTTTAAAAATAAAATTGAGGTCAGTCCTCTCCTCTCAACTTTGAAAACCAATCTTATTAACTCGCCCTACTTGATATTATCTTACAGATGCCCCAGAGAAAAAATATATTATTTATAGAATTATAGATGGATTGTATGAAAATTTTAATCAAATAAATTCCATTAAAATTCAGCGCACCACGCACCTAACGTCACAAAAAAAGTTAATTTCTGAATTAAATGAAGCTGAAAAAAAAAATTAGGTTCCTTTAAATTTAACTGTAGAAACTTTTAAAATTCAACTATTGTCACGACAATTCATCTTTTGAAATAGTTCCCATAAATAAAAAAAATTCTGGCCACAGCGCCTCTTCAGTCCAAGTCATTACTCATCTGCTCTCTGCCTCTTTCTCGACTGAGTCCACTCAGGTTGTGAGGTGAGGTCAGTGTCAAACTACTACAATACAACACCTACCGAGAAAGCTCCTGTGGCCTTTCCCAGTCATTTCGTTATCACTGACAATCCGGCCCCACCCCACCACATAGCTTTCGCTATTTTGGGGTCGCTCAGCGTCTGAGTGACTTACTGACTTGTAGTAAAGCGGCAAAGGTTTGGATTCTGTGTTGCCTCTTCAAAGAAGGGGCAAAATAGTAAATTCTTCTAAGACTGAAGAGTAAAGTAAACTAAAATTTGCAGGGGTGCATGTCAAAAAACATATATATTTAAGTTTGCTTTTAGCGTTTTACACAAGGAAAAACAAAAACCTCGAGGCTTTATATATACACAAAGTAGTCCCTCAAGATTCTGATAATATTGACCAACCGTAATTTCACAAGAGAAAAACAGGGGAGGAACAAAGTAGCCTTGCCCTTACATGATCACGTCTCCCCTCGACAAAAATAATAATAATAACAATCCAGATAGCTACTGAAATCTAACAACACGTCAACACTTACCTAATGCAGCTGAATCTTGCAGGGGTATATATGCAAAAGAACCCTAATTAATAATTTACAGTAGCACCCAACTAAATAAAATAAACTCAAAAAAAAAATTCAAGGGCATAACGGTAAAACTTCAGTCGTCGTCTTCATCACCGCCACCAAACAGCTTGAAATACAGCAAAAGCATGATGAGCAAGAGTATCAAAGCGACTCCGACTGGAGATCCACCAACCCGGTGGAACGAATCAGGAGATCCGCCGATGTTGAATATATCTGACATGGCAACCCCACGATCTGACGAGAGGAAGCGAATGATAATGATTAGGGTTACAGGGAGGAGGAGGAGCCCAACGGGGCTGAGAAGCTCGGCAATTGCATCAGTAATGGCTTCTCCGGCGCTCTCTCCGATGAGGAACGGAACCGCAACAATTGCACCTACAACCACCGCCAGAATGGCTCCGTGAGGCGGTGGCGCTGGCGCACCTACTCCTCGGTCCATTGGTGAATGCGCGCTGGTTTTGTTTTTGCAGTGGGCTTTGGTTTTGGTTTTGGTTTTGCACCTCTGATTCGAAGGTAGCAGAGGTGGAGATTTATTTCAGTGGCTGGTGAGATCAGATGGAGGCACGGAGGGAGGGTGATTTGGGAAATAGATCTTTTTAAATTGGATGTAGCTTTGCTATGTGTACCCATGGTGTACCCCGTTGAGATGTTTAATAATTGCTAAACTAGTAGACCTTTTCAGCTTTTCTAGATCAAAATAGCGGATCAAGATTTTTATCTTTAATATTAAAAAAAATAAAAAAATTTAACCAAGTTTGAACTCGCGAATCTTTTGTAGCAAAAATATTAAAATAAATCTAATTAATATATTTATTTCGTTTTGCAATCAAAGTGCTTGCGAGGATACTGAGGTAGAGAAAAGACTTGGGTCCGATGGCTATTGGAATCAAACTTAGGTCTGATGGACTTGGTATATGTCCAATTTGTTTTAAAATTTGTGCTTAGGAATATTAGAGCGGAGCGTGCACGAATTTTAAAGCAATTTTATTAAAGTGCATCAAATATATACCAAGCCAATCGGACCCAAATTGTTTTTTAAGGGTCTGTTCAGCTACAGTCCGGAAACGGAAATGGATATAGGAACCGGTGAATAGTAAACAGCGGATTACTGTTCACGTGGGCAACTAAATTTTTTTTTTGCCGCGTGAACAGTAACACGCGGGATGGCAGCCGAACAGACCCTAAGAGTACAACTTGCAAAAACTACAAATATTATAGATTATGTTAATATTTAATGATTCCTTAATATTAACAGTTTCTGTTTAATTCACAGTAGAATTTACAAAAGTGATGTATGGAAAACAAAATACATTCTAGAAAGTCATGGTTCAAACGGAGTTCATTTAGCTTATTAGCCACATTGAGAATTATTTAAATACCGTCCTACAAATCTTATACTACTAAGTACCGACTCTCTAATTATTTACTATCCCGTCATTCTCTGATAAAGAGCAGATGACAAGATTATGTAATTTCAATAAATGTCCTTCCAAAGGGCAAAATACATATGTTGAAATTCCAGTAAATATCCTTCCAAAAGGTTCAATTTATTCTCTGCATCAACAGTTCCAGGCAGAAATCAATGGGGATTATGACAAGGGAGGAAGGTTCTGATGTATTTTTTTTTCTAATTTTGCTGGCAAGGTTGCATCCCTGTTTTTGTTCTTGTTTTAGGAGAACATAGAGGGCAACTTTCAGGACTGTTGTAAAACTTTATATTTCAATGTTCACTTGGAGTACGTTTGGATGCACTCTAGAATAGTTATAATAGCTACTGTTTAGAATAGTAAATAAGAATAGCTATTGTTTAAGAACAGTGCTATTCAGAAGAGTGAAAAAGTTATTTGGATTGCATATTTGGAATAAAATTTGGAGGAAATAGCTACTATTTAATAATTTATGTGTAAGATTAAATATAATACAATATAATATTAATTCAAATATTAAATATAATATAATATTATTTTAAATATTAGATTAGTATTAAATAAAATATTATATTAAATATAATATAATATTAGTTTAAATATTAAATATAATATAATATTAGTTTAAATATTAAATGTAATATAATATTATGACAAATTCTGGAATGGACCAAAAAAAACTTGGACCGTTCATTTATTCAGAATCATATGGTTCAGATAATTTTAAGATAAAAAATCATCCATTAAATTTAACAGAAAATTTTTAGCGAAAGGGTAAAATAGTCAGGTAAAATTTCGGCCTCTCTTTTGCTCTCTCGCCTTCTTTTCGCTCTCTCGCCCTCTCCTTGCCATGCGTCATCACCAGCCAGCCCCTTCTCCCGTCCTTCCCAAGCCGTGCCCATGCTAGCAGTCGACCCCGTTGCTCTGGTCCTTCCCCAGGTGCGACGCTACCACTCTGTCATGTAAATATTATGACATTTTCTGATCAAATGTTGATTATTCTTTTCATGCTTGTGGTGGGGTGCCAGGGTATTACTAGAAAAACCTAGATCAAGATTTTGCGATTCATTTGGGTTCTAATTTAATATTCATTTTTCCAAATTTCGACTTTCAATTTCTCTTGCCTTTTGTCTTTCCTTAAATTCTTTATATGGAATTCTGGATTTAAAAAAAATTGTAATAATGTTAAACCTGTGATTAAAAATGGCTTGAAAAAATTGCATAGCAAAAAACAGATGTCACCTCTTTAGATATGCAATACAAGAATAAAATCAATAAATATGCATTATCAGTACAGATTTTGTCTTTGTAGAGGAAGGAAAGAGGGACCAGAACGATTACAAGTAGATTT
The DNA here is from genome assembly GCA_024447775.1 of Carex cristatella. Lineage (NCBI taxonomy): Eukaryota > Viridiplantae > Streptophyta > Magnoliopsida > Poales > Cyperaceae > Carex > Carex cristatella. Next base: position 495,139 of record JAJHPF010000024.1, on the reverse strand, counting down.
TAAAGAAAAATGGTCAAAAATGAAAGGGCCAGTGTGCTTGAGAGTTGCATGATGCTCTCCATTCCGTTAAGAAAGATCGTCTGCATAATTTCATGTGAAATCCTTGTTTTTCCTGGGCACTATATCTGTTAACCTGGTATTGGTACGAACTCTTACTGTGTACTCATACCTTGAGCAGTTTAGCTGCTAACTACCACCTGAGACTAGCTTTCTGACTTCAATTAAGTTATGTTGTATTGAATATAAAACAATGAATAATTATAATTACTAGTTTGAAATTTTAAAATAATTAATAGAAATTGAAGAAAAGACAGAAAATTAAAGAGGGCACTTACTGCACAAGGGACCTCAGTTATATGACAAGGCTAAAGAAGAGATCAAAGGACACCTTTTTCCGAAGAATGGTAACTTCATTTGCCAAAAAAATAATTTCATTTTTGTCTTTCATTTTGGCAATATATGATATCAAGTCATTATTTCGCTGAAAATGTTTGAATGCTTAAAAATTTTTTTGTATAACATTTCCAAGAGAATTTGATTGGAAAAAGTTTTTTGTGTGGATGAAGTGAGGTGTAGAGGAATTATTTTCTTTTCTTTTGAATGAACACGAAAACAACAATATTCCTCGCGACGTTCTTGAAATATATTGTTCTAAATAATTTAGCGAAGGCAATGGCTAATTATGGATCGAACTGAACTTCTATTAGTCTCTTTAGCTGTTGAAGCCTGTAAACTTTGTATTTTTTTTCCTTGAGATGAAAGATTCCTTAAGGAGTCGCGTTTCATTGAAACAAAAATTCAATAAAACACTATGGGGGGTGTTTGGTTCGTGCTTTTGGAAGGCAATTCCCAAGCATCCTAATGCCATTCTTTTGCATTACTATTCTCTTTAGTGATTAATGTTAGAAGTTAGAGCACAGCACACCTAAAACTTCAATGTCTATGTATGTTGCATAATTTTGCTTAGTATTGTTGTTTGTTCTGTAATGAAGGCACCGAAACAAAAGTAGGAAGTGCTAGCTAGAGAACCCCCCCCCAGTCCCCCACCAGATCTAAGTCAATTGATTCTTTCTCTGGGTTTGAAGCCTAAGTTAACTGATTCTTTCTCTGGGTTTGAAGCATCAGTTTCTGGTACATCCTTTCATTACCATGTGAAGTTTTGTTTTACAAATTGGTTTTCCTTATTAAATTCTAAATTTAAATTATGTCTCAACTGAGAATTAAAGCTGTAAACAAAGCTGATGGCAATCACTTTAATTTTGGCACTTCAGATCTCCCTTTTGGGGCCCTTACTTTGTTCCTTGACATGAAATCGACATCAGTTCAAATTCTAGCATTGTTGCAGAAAGTCACTATTTTGGTACCAGTATATCGAAATCCTTGATCAAATGTGAAAAATGTGGGCTACAAGTTGGTTTGTAAATGTCGGTGGAAGTTCCAGACCCAAAATTGTGCATATATATTAGGACCAAACGTTGATTGTTTTTTTTTGATAAAATTTATTATAGTTATCTTTCAAGTTCTTTTTTTGACACACACCCCTTTTTTCATTTTCTGAGTAAGAACTATGAACCAATTAATGTGTGCCTCAATGGCTTATTTTGTAGATTGTAAAATGCAAATTATGCCCAAATTAACCCTACTAACTCTGGATAGTTTAATAATGTGGTACTTGGAGATTTTTTATTTGTTTATTGAAAAGGATCAGACCACTTGGTACTTATCTTTATCTGTTTCCGTTTCAAAAGCTTGTTTTTTTTTTCTTACTACAAGTTACTACTATCTTTGTGATGCCGGTTCGACACTGATCTGCAACTTGAAAGAGGCTTGATAAGAAAATAGGCCTAGTAAAGGATTTGGAAACATTCTAAGCATTGGTAATGGTAGTAATACTGATACCAGCACTGTTATTGGTACTGTTACTATTTGTTTCCATATAAATGAGGAAGATAAGAAGGTTCGTGGATATTAAGTTATGTTGTATTGAATATAAATATTGAATGTTATATAATATTATTTTAAATATTAGATTAGTATTTATAAAATATTAGATTAAATATAATATAATATTATTTTAAATATTAAATATAATATAATATTATTTTAAATATTAAATATAATATAATATTATTTTAAATATTAAATATAATATAATATTATTTTAAATATTAAATATAATATAATATAATATTAGTTTAAATGTTAATGTAATATAATATTAATATAAAAATTAGATTAGTATTAAATAAAATATTATATTAAATATAATATAATATTAGATTAAATATAACATAATATTAGTTTAAATATTAAATGTAATATAATATTAGTTTAAATATTAATGTAATATAATATTAATCTAAAAATTAGATCAATATTAAATAAAATATTAGATTAAATATCATATAATATTATTTTAAATATTAAATTAGTATTGAATAAAATATTAGGTTAAATATAATACAATGTAATATTAATTTAATTATTAAATTTAATATAATATTATTTTATATATTAGATTAGTATTAAATAAAATATTAGATTAAATATAATATATTATTAGATTAAATATAATACAATATAATATTAATTTAAATATTAAATGCAATATAATATTAGTTTAAATATTATATTAGTATTAATATTGAAATCAACAAATGTTATTTCATGTTTTTATAAGAATAGCGAATAGCAATGCTATTCTAAAAATAGTAGTTATTCCGAATAGCTCTAAAAGTCGTTTGGATGCACCTTGTTCCGAATAGCAATGCTATTCTAAGAACAATAGCTATTCTTGTGCATCCAAACATACCCTTGGTAGCTTCTACCAATAATTTTCAAAAAAAAAAAAAAAAAAAACAGTTCCAGGCAAAAATCGACGCTAATTTTCCCTTCAATTCAATTTAGTTTGGAATTTGATGAATATATTAGCCATTTAGTGCAAACGTGCCATTCACGGACTTTGAGATGGATGGTACATTTTGAGTGAGATTATGCTATTATGCATAACTCATATTGATATGTACCATGAATTAATATTTTTGTTTTAAAATTTATACAGTAAATTATTTAACACTATCTCCGTATAAAAATGCACTGGTAAATGAACTTTTATAAAAAAAAATTAAATTCTTTTACTATATTTTAGATAGGTGAAAAAATCACTTGATTTATTTAAAAGTAGTATTTTTACTTTTATAAAATATAGTCTTCTAAACAATTTATCAAATTTGAGCTCCAGATACATCTTCATATGTAGACTATATTGAATTATTTAGATGAATTGAGAAAACAAAAATATTAACTCATAATATGAACTAAACAGTGCTACACATATAACCATAGTAACTCGAACTTTAAAATTATGTCATTTTATCTTTGTTTTTCTTTACTTGAAGAATTTCTAAAAATGTACTTGCATTGAGAATTTTTTAGCGTTTATTTTCAATTTATGGTCAAAATAAAGTCAAATAATGTAATTTTTACCATGTAGCATTATAAACACTTGAATCCTCCTAATTTCTCCCTCTTTCGTGTGTTGTCTGCACGTGGTTACTTGTATTTTTGTATTTCTGTGTATATCTTTGATTCAATTTTCTATATTTACAAAATTAATAATTAAATTGTCAAAAAACATATTAATTAATTTTTTATTAAAAAAATAACAAGGATCAAAACTTTTGTCTCGATTCAGTATGATTTGATCAAAACTTTAGCTGATTATCTTTTAGTCACACCTTTAGGTCTTGTTCGGCCGCTCCATTGTTTCTGCGGAGAAAAGAAAAATTCAGTTGAACTGAATTTTTATTGTTTCTACGTAAATAGTAATTTAATTCAATTTCTGTATTCATGCTAATTTTCAATAGGCTGTTGAACAGACTCTTTGGCACTGAGAGCTCAAAGGCGACACGGAAAAATTTAATTGTTGACCGAATGAATATTTGGAACACCTCCCTCCTCCCACGTTTTTAAAAATTCAGGCGAGAGAGTGATGGAAGCAAAATTTCAATTATCTTCTTTTATCAAAATATTTAGGAGCTGACTTGACCGAGTCAAAGATTCAACCCCCTCTCCCTCTCCCTCTTTTTTTTTTTTTTTTTTCTTTCAAAATTCCAGAAAAGTGACCAAATTAAAGTTTCAATCACTTTATTTTTTTCGCAATCTTTGTTGTCAGTGGTGTGCATGTGCGACTGAGGGATGACCAAATAAAAGTTTCGGTCAACCTATACCTTCACCGAAATTTTGGTTTAATTCTTAGTATTTTTGAAAAAAAAAACAATTAAATTGTTTCCTGACAGTTTGGTTTTTTTATTTCTAATTTATAAAATAAATTGCATATAATGTCCTGTCAGCAGGATACACGATGACTGTTTTTTTTGAGGAAATTCATTATGACTTGTAGTGATGTCCATGACCTCACATTTATTGAAGTACTCCGCTGAACTGGACAAAATCCGAATCGTTCGGCTGAAATCTCAAAGCTGTCTATTCTATAATAAATTATCCTTTAATGCAATTAAGCAGTTCATCCTATATATTATTATACGATGATTACTCTAGGGGATTGAAATCCAATGTCATAAGAGCCAGGGTGGGACAGTGAGCTCCATTTAAAAAATCAACATCCGCTGCTTTTTTTCAAGTGAAAAGCAATATGATCTTTGTATCAAAATATATATATAGAAATAAAAATTTTCATTTTTTTTTATTATTTTTGAACTATTTGTTTAGATAGATAGAAAATCACTACTTTTGTATAGCTCGTAATCTTTAAATCAAATGGTTTTTTTTTTTTTTTTTACTTTTTTACTTATCTTAAAAGGATTATATAAAAGCTAGTATATTTTTATCTGAAAATAAGACTAAACAGTTCAGATTGAATATTTAAATTAGTCATAGCGTTGCCAGGATAACAATATATATAATAGACGGATTGAATTCGGGATTGAGTTTGAATTCGAATCAATTCAATTCAATTCCCAGCTACTATGCACGACGCCTTTTACGATTGAATTCAGTTTCAATGGGTAAGGTGCCTGGTGCTTAGATGATATGAATTCTCCGTGATAACAGACAGGCGTGCCAGTTTGTTGTTATATGTGCCCCTGTTGTTAAGAGAAGAACTGGTGATGCATTTACTTTTCAGGGATACTGTACAGTACTACAGTGCAATTATTACACTCCTCCGTTACTGGCAAGCTTTCATTGCAGAGGCACAAGACAAGACAGCCTTAATTAAATGTTTGATATTTTTCAATGATGGTCCCCTCCTTGAAAGCTATTTTCTTAGGTTTTGTGTTTGGAGAACCAAACTTGATAATTGATTTGTTGACAATGGTGGTCAGATATTCAACCTGGATAGTATTTTCATTAACATTTATCATACTAATATCTTCAACCTTAACAGTATTTTAATTGAGCGAGGCTATGATGCTTTGCAATGCGTACGCAAAATTTGTAATATGAATACGTATTTTCATTTTTAAAATTCAAACGATAGATCATAACTTTTCAATATAATTTTCATGTGAAAATATACTTTAATAACAAACTATATTTTTTTTATTATCTTTTTACATACGTGAAAGATCACTATTTTTAGATAACCCGTAACTTGTATCCGGTGATTTTTTATCTATCTAAAAATGTTGTATTTTTTGTTCAAAAAAATATAAATTTAATTCGTAAGTCTATTTTTATTTGTAGATCATGTTAATCGGTGCCAAGTCGACTATTAAACTTTGAAAACAACAATATCAACACTTATCACACATGTATGTGTGCATTATAAAGTATCATAATCTCACTCATTTTATTATCTTAATATAAATTTTGAAAAATATTTTTCATGTCATTCCATTTAGGTTTCTTTTGCCCAATGAAAATAGAATAAATACTAATTTTATCACTCATTTTATTTAAATAACTTGCAAGCGATATAACAAAAAAAAATTAACAGCAAAGAAATTAAAAACCATAATATTTAATAATAAACGAAGGACCTTGAATCATTCCCACTGAACTAAACAATTTAAGTACTTTATAATTGAAAATGGTTAAAACCCTAAACCCTAAACCGCGTTTATGGGTCATCTTAGTTTAGTGAAAATAATAATTAAATTTGGATTTAAATTAAATTGGATAAATGAAATGCTGTATGCCAGTATTGAAGGATTGAGTAAATGTCCGTGGCAACTTCTTAGGCCGGATCCAGCATTGTGTTGGGCCTTTTGAAGTTTCTAAAGGCCCATTTAAGGACGCAGGTTGATCAAAGGCACGAATCTTAAAGCAAACCATCCGCATTTATTTGCAAATGTTCGTCTCTTATATCCACCCCTAGGTCACTCATCCCATTCCCAGGTTATCTCATCCGCACGAGTTCCCCAATTCGCGAAACCCTAATTCGAGGTTAGTAAAATCCTTGCCCCGTTCTCTCTCTCAACCAAGATCTTGCCTCTCGTCCTTCCTACCTTGTTTTTGAAAGGTTAGGTGGAAACCCTAGTTCCTGCTTTACGAGTTCTGACGAGGTGATATATCGATTGAGATTATCTATATACAGTGTACTTTGTTACTGCTTTATACAGCGTGCCGTACCAGGGTCTGTTGATACCGTTTAGGCCCTTTTCTTTCTTTTTTATTGATGAAATTTGAGGCCTAATTAGGCCTTGAACACAACCAAAGAAAATTATAGTAGTACGAAGTCTGTCAGTACCCAGTACTGTTATGCACCTATATACAGCAAAAAGAAACTTTGTATTAATCTTGTATTGTATTTTGACTGTGTAGAAAAATGAGTAGGAGATTGAGTAGAACAATTTATGTGGGCAACCTCCCTGGAGACATTAGGGAGAGAGAGGTTGAGGATCTCTTCTACAAGGTCTGTTTTCTTATGCACTCATTAGTATTGTTATAGATACCTTTAAATCGTTGTATTTTTTTATTTGATTTTTGATTTGGGTTATGCAACACATTTTCCAAAAGACATCCAACACTTTTTAAGCAATGAGATTTTTATCTAATGCTTTGGGTTATAATGTACAAGTTATAACATACTGTGTAATTCGAGTGACGAATACTCTTAAATAAAGATGACTAAACTGCACTGACCTTTATTATTTTTACTCGGTCAAATGACTCTGTGGCTAGTACGTGTGACCCCTTGTGCATCTTCTTTGTCAAATTTCTCCTCAAGTTAGATATGGAAAGAGGTCATTTATTACTAATCAGGGAAGGTTGACAATATGTTTAAAAAGCATACAAGCTGATATTAATCTTTTGACTGTTTGCAGTTTGGACCAATTGTTGTTATTGATTTGAAAATTCCTCCAAGGCCACCTGGCTATGCTTTTGTTGAGGTCAGTATGAAAGGAAGATTTTTTTTTTATTATTTAAAATTTGACTGTATTACAACATGTGGCATCTTAAACTCCCAGATGTTTGCAACGGCCTGGTTGTTATGAATATTTCTCTGTTGAGTTACAGAAATAATAAGCTTGGTCAATTTGCATAAATTGAACACTTCATGCGAAATTGAGACTTGCACATCCAATTCTAGCTAACAGAAAATGCTGATGAAATAAAAATGAAATATATATATTTGCTATCCTAATCTCAAAATAAGATAGAATGAATTTCAGCTAATATAATTATCAGATAAAATAAGATGTGCTCTATATGAACTTCTTTCTTTTCTGAACTTTCTTCCCATCTTTTTGCAGATAAAATTACAACAATAATGGCAAACACATATACACTATTAAGCTCTATTTTTCTGGACCTATAGCTTAACAATTTACTATTATTAAGTTAATAATTTGAATACTTTACAAAGGCCTCTTTTAATAATTACGCGTTAAAACGAATTGTAGTACCATATGATAATTAATCACAGTGAGTACAAGAGATTGCACTGTACAGACAATAGGTTGATCAGGGATATTATTATATCATAAATTCCACTTGTCTAATGTGCATGTCTATATTTACTATAGTTTGAAGATGAGCGCGATGCTGAGGATGCTGTGCAAGGTCGAGATGGCTACAATTTTGATGGTGTAAGATTAAGGGTATGTAAACAATATTGACTGCTTTTAGCAGGTCCACAGTTATTCCTTTTTCCTGTTAGAGTGAGGCTATGTTACTATGCATAGCGCGGATTGGTCCGTACTATGGATCTGAACTGTTCAACACGCTCCATATGAAAATGTACTTGTAGATCAAATTTTTCATTTTTTGCAATTTTTTTACTATTCTTTTAGATAGGTACAAAATCACTAGTTCTTAAAATTCTAGACCATTCAAAAGTAGTGATTTTGTACTTAGAAAATAGTAAAAAAATTCTTAAAAATGTAAAATTTAGTTTGCAAGTACATTTTCGTATGGGGATCATGTTTAATGGTTTAGATCAACTATTTGAACTTTGAAAATGAAGATATTGATCCATAGTACGGACCACTGCGTGCTATGTATATTTACCATAGCCTTACTCTTGCTGTTAAATATTAAATTTTATTGGCTAAATTTCAGGTTGAAATGGCACATGGTGGGAGGGCCCATCCTTCATCTCGTGGTGGCGACCGTGGTGACCGTGGCGATCGTGGCGGTGGCCGACCGAGCAGTTATAATAGTACCCGAGGCCGTCCTTTCATCTCAAAGCACTCAGAATTTCGCGGTATGCACTCTGTTGCAGTTATTACTAGATGTATCATATTGGATGTTAGTTTGTTTGAAAGATTTATAGATTTTTTTTTAATAATTTGTGCAGTTATGGTGACTGGCTTGCCTTCTTCGGCATCGTGGCAAGACCTCAAGGTCTGTGCTGTTGTGCAATAGTAGAGCTGTATTTTTGTATGCTTGTTATAGAGCAGTTCTGATAAGTAGCTTTGTTGTTCTGATAAGTACTTTGTTATTCTTAGGACCATATGCGAAAAGCTGGTGATGTTGCTTTCTCTGACGTGTTTCGCGAGAGCGGAGGTGAGTTTTTGTTTATTAAGAGATAATTTGCCTACTCAATGCACATTTGACATCTATTCTTTGCATTGAACAACTTTGTTTCCCTGATTCCAGTTTGTGCTTGTGTTTTATTTGTTAGATTTTGTCAAAAGATAAGTTATTTTGTAGAACAATTGGCTTACCATTCTCTATGTCGTCTGTGGTTGACGGGCAGTTGCTTTGTTGTCATGTGCTTTTGAAATACTTTTGATTTCTCGATTCACTTGGGCTAGTTTAATCTTACTATTTTGTAGGTACAGTTGGAATAGTGGACTATACAAACTACGATGACATGAAGTATGCGGTATGCTATTTACTCTTTGTTTTTGATTTTTTAATCTTCGGTCATGTTTGGTTGTGGAGTAAAGTTACTCCGGATTAAATTTCTTACTCCAAGCTAAGGTGGATTAAAATAATCATGTTTGGTTGGAGTTTGGTTAGAATTTGGTGGAGTAAGTTAATGAAGAGAGAGAAATTATAAAATGATGTTACTATAATTGCGGGACCCACAGGTGGAGCTCTAGGTGGAGTAACTTAATCCGGATTAACTCAAATGCTACTCCACCTTCAAATTTACTCCTTGTTTGTCTCCTTAAAGGTGGATTAAAGGGTTTACTCCACTACTACTCCACAACCAAACATGACCCATGTAGAATTAACCTTTTTTCAATGTTGCACTTTGGATTTCTTTTAACATTTTCTTTTCCTTGGATTATTTCCAGATAAAGAAGCTCGATGACTCTGAATTTAAGAATGCATTTTCACGTGGCTACATAAGGGTAACTGTTATCTCCCGTTCTATTTTTTAACGAATGATTTTTATTATCTGGTTTGTGAATACATTTAATCAGCACCTTACTACGAGAGAAATTTGCTTATTCTTCTGCCATCAGGCTCGGGAGCCTTCTGAAATTCATTAGATGAGTAACATAGAATCCCCATCCCCTGGGATATCTCAAAATTTGAGTTTATCTGTTGAAAATCTGGACCGTTCAAATCCTTTCTGCGTGATTCTCAAAGCACAATAATACTGCCTCCCCCGGCATTCCAAATAGGCACCGAAAAAAATTAGACCTTAGCTTTAGATAAACTGAAAATTTGAGATATCTCAGAGAATACAGACTCAGTAATATAGCCATATCATTTTCCTGTTCCTATGGGTTCTTTAACTGTTAACAAAAGTTTGCCTGATATTATTATTGAAATGGATGTTATTACGGAAATAGGTGAAGGAGTATGCGAAAAGGGGAAGAAGCCGTAGCCGCTCCTACTCTAGGAGCAGAAGCCGTAGCTACAGCCGCAGCAGGAGCCACAGGTACTGTGTTTTTTCTTTTTCTTTTTATCTCTCTGTAAAGTAGGTGCACAAATATTCATTATAGCTATTCTTTTATGAGCAGCAAGTCTCCAAAAGGGAAGTCTACGCGCCGTTCCGTTTCTCGATCAAGATCTCCTTACTCCCGTTCTCCATCCAGGTAAATATTTTCTTTTCATGGTAAATGGTACTCTTAGCTTGGTGTCGGGTTCAGGGGAGATAAAAAAGAACAGATAAATGCTTTCATTGAAAGTGGCAACAAAGAAAAAAGACAAAATAAAGAAAGTTCCTTTGGTAATCAATCATTTTGGTTTATCAAGGTTCTCTTACTTATTGTTTCTTTTTAGATCAATCTCATAAGCGGCAATCTGGGAATTGCATAGTAGGATCTCTTGATGGTTGCAATTTTGGACTTATTGGGCTTTATGGGCCTTCTCTGATTGGTTTGGTTTATTGAGAGCTCAAAATTGGCATGATTTGGATGGGATTGGATCATACAAAGCTGGATTCTTGGGCTTACTGGTCATAAGGAGTCAATTTTGCTTAGTGGGACCTGGATTGCATGGTGGGACCCAAACTGGTACAATCAAATTGAAATTCTCTTGCCCTCATCATATGCTGCACAAATACTACCCTGTATCTGTACCAGATAACATATTGCCTTTGGTTTCAATATAAAACATATTGTGCAAATCATTATTTGTGTACCATCTGTACCCTGTACGGTATCTGTGCAACACAGTTCCCAAGTTCTTGTTTTATACGAAGTAAAGAGAAATGGATGCCACTGAGTGGATTTCTTGTGTTGTTTATTTATTTACATATATATGGCTAATCTGCTTGGAGGAGCATAAAGGCTCTCAGTTGGAACAGATCTCGTTCATGAAATTTTGGAGCTGGACATTGAAATTCATATTCTTTCATGAAATTTTGCAGATCTCGTTCTCGATCCAAATCCCCTGTTGCTTCTGTAAGTGTTCGTTTCTCTTTCATTAAATAATTATGCATGTTTAAAATGGTCGTACACTGACATTAATTCTGGAAATATTGTTCTGGTGCATCTTATGCAGTTCAGTGTACTTGTATTTTTTTCGTATATTTAGTATTACATATATTTTCAGTTGACACGTACACAGTAACCTTTAGGCATATGGTGTGTGTCACAAGTAAGAAAACAAACCATTTGCTCGCAAAACCAGTCAATTAGCAGACTAAATATTTCTCTTAAACATGCTACTCTTTTTTTTAATAAAGGGTAAAATGAGTTTTAATAGGAAAGTTAATATATTGAATAAATTTGTGAGTTTTTGAAATTTAGAAGGGTAACTATGAACATTATGAATTTAAGAGGGGGAAATACATAATTTTGAAATTTGGCCCTATATATTCTTAGAACTAGGAATTTTTTGTTTTTTTCCTTGATAATTTCTGTCGGAGTGCCCTAATCTACTGTTATGCAGCCTCCTAATGGAAAACCTACAAGCCGAAGCCCTCCCAAGATGCGAAGCCCTAGCAAGAGCCCTGCTCCTGAGGTAGCTACACTATTTTTTTATAGCCTTCTGTTGTGAAGGATTAATTTTCTTTTGTTCTCTTGGTATAATTTGTGTTCTTTCTCCAGGAAAAACAGGAGTGAAGTACTTAAATTTCTAAATGATGGCGGCGATGCAGGGGCATATTAATTTCATGATCAGGTTTACTTTGTATCGTACTAAAATGGAGCTAGACTATATGTTTGTGTTATTGTTGTATAAGTCATCAGCTGTTGGATTTGAATTTAGAATGTTGAATCTAAGTTTATTTGTATTGGTACGTGCTTTTTATATGGGGGCAACGACCAGTGCTATGCTGCTATTGTTTGCTGTTTTATCTGCTAGGATGTCAGGCATATTATTTTTTTAGATTTCGAATATCGAGTATGATAGAATAATTAGACAAATTACTTGTGGAGGTTTGATTGCGCTTTCTTGATTTCACAAGTAATTTTATCGTGCCATAATGTTTACTAGATTTTATAGTGAAGTATTTATTTTTACTGGATATTTTAACAAGAACATGCAATGAATTATTGTAAGATTAAGATTTTTTTCAAGTGATAGTCAATTAATTGCTGAACATTGTCTCACATTTATTTAAAATTTGTCGCACTTCATCTGTTTTCTGTACATTGATTTTCCGATCGACTCCTTTCATTTAAATAGGAGACCTGAGCTGTCTTGGGATTAAGATATTAACAACGTTCAGAGTTAAAATGAAAGAAAATATATAACTTAAAGCACTGTTTACTAATATTATCACCTTTCTTCAGTATTCAAGATTATTAAATCCTGAACCCGCGATGCCTCTGTGAAGGATCTCCTATCAGCCTTCAAATAATTGGAACCTGTCTCACCAAAAAGCACCACTTGAATCGATCACCAGAAGGATCTTCTATCTGCTATTGCTATACCAATAGTATCATTAAAGGGAAATTTAGCATGAAAGACCTTCAATTTTTTTGGCATTGTGGAATTTTTAAATAGCTTTTCAAAATTTTGATGATTACAAAACTAGAGGGCCGTTGCAAAATCTCCAGCCAGCCCAAATTTGACTTGAGAATAAATACCCCAATTCCCAGGTAAACAATTTAACAGAGCAGTTTTCAATTCACGCGTTGCAAGACTAGAGTCAAAAGAAGAAGAATGGCGAGCCACCTACAAAGGTACATTCACACGTCATAAAAAGTGAAATTAAGTAAAAGAAGTCCGCCTAAAATAATCACTGCTTTTCCTTTCTCCTAGCTAAGAAGTAAGAACTCCTGAGCAAGACCCCTCTCTGTTTTTCCAAGAATCAAAGAAAATCGATGGCTCCCAAGTTATTGCTTCGCCTCCCTACTCTATTCTTTTCTCTTGTACTCCTCATTGTCCCCTGCATCGTGGACCCCACCTCTACCACACTGGCAATCAGCCAGGCAACCGGCTCTGTCTGTGGCATCATGGTCGGTTCGCAAAACCGTAGCATCCAATGCACAACATTTCAAGAATCGGCTAAATTAAATGCTTCCTTTCTGATAAATTCTACACTCTCATTCAATTCTATTTCGGGCGGCCACAACTTCATTTGTAGTCTCAGGTCGGGTGGCACCTCCTTCTGCTGGGATGGGATCCACCAACGAATCAAGCGCGTCTACTCTGGGCCCATGGCATTGAGGTCTGACTATGACATAGGTACAACGTACTCTTGCCCTTCTGCAATAATTAAAAACCCGCACGCTCCTTCAAAGACATTATGGGAAAGGCTCGGCAAATGGTGGCGTGTCTTTGCCATTTTTAGCATAGTATTTGCCATCGTCAGTATCAGTATCACCACCTCTATGAAAATGAATTGGTTCAAGTTAAGCTGGTGTGGAGTACCAGAGATTGGTGCATTGCCTCAACATAGAATTGTCTTGCTTGCTCCCAGAAACCCCCCTGGGCCCTCCTTCCAAGTCATGGACAATGTGCAGGTATTCAGCTTCAACGAGCTCAAGAATGCAACCAATAATTTCTCCCCTGCTGCTCAGATTGGTATCGGGGGCTTTGGTAGAGTGTACCTTGGCCAGCTTTCTGATGGCCGCCTGGTGGCAGTGAAGCACTGTGACACCACAGTTGCAGATTCGGAGGCAGTGTTCACAGCTGAGGTGAACACACAAGCCAAGGCCCGCCATGAGAATGTGGTGAGCCTCATCGGTTACTGCACATAAAACAATGCGTGATTTTGTGTCTTTGAATACATGGAAAACAGAGATCTGGAAGGGCAACTTCACCCAGGAAGGTTGTGATCAAATGCCCTGCTTCTCCGGGGTTGGAAACTGAGAATTATGGTCCTGCTTGATGCAGCAAGAGGAATTGAATACCTGCACAGGTATTGCGAACAACCAATCATACACAGTGATATCAAGTCAGCAAACATACTGATAGATGAAAATTGGGTTGCCAAAATCTCAGATTTTGGGCTTGCTGTGTTTGGGCCTGAACAAGGGCATGACCGTGTTGATGTCGCCGTAGCACCTGGGACAACCGGATACTTGGACCTAGAATGCTATGGTCCTGCCCCATTTGTAAGTCAACGAACCGATGTGTATAGCTTTGGGGTGGTAATGTTGGAGGTGATTACTGGCCAAAGGGCGTATGATGCAGATAATAACACGTACTTGGCCACTTCTGTAGCTCTGAGAATTTCTGCAGGAAATTTAATAGACGTGTTGGATAGAAGGCTGAATGTTCCGAGGTCCCTCAGCAAGTTGCGTGTTATAGTGATGGTGGCGCTGCTCGCAGTAAGATGTGTGTCACCTGGTGAAGAAAGACCAAATATGAGCGTCGTTGTAAGACGGCTTGAACTTGCAGTTGCACAGTTTGACCAGCAAGAGGCTAACGTCAATTAGAAATAACAAATGATTTATACCATTAATTTCATCATTTTTGAATTATTTATTTTTATGGTTTAAATAAGAATCTGTTCAGAGAACTTCCTTCATACCTGTGTTCTGTTGTTTATGAGATTGAGGATTTTAATTTTTTCTTCAATTTTTTTCCGCTATTCCTCGGTGTCCTGTTGCTTATGAGATTGATTTTTTTTTTTTTGTAAGATGGACTTTTAGTTTTCGACAATTGAGGTGCTTTGATTAATGAGAAACTTTTAGTTTTCGACAAGTCTCAACATGATTTAGTATACCAAATGCATCCCACACCCCGAATCACACACACTCACACACTATAAAGATCATTCAATTATAGAATCCTGTGGAGGTCGCATGTCAAGGTTTTGCATCACAAATTAGTACTGTAAATAGCTTTCTGACAGGATTCTATTGACCTTATAATTCGAGCTTTCATACGTCATCAGCAATCTATTTTTATTTATAAATTGAGCAAATTACAAATGTTTGAAAGTACACACCAATCTGTGAACAAGTGAAATTGAATGTAATTGGAAACAACCACTTGATCAATTTTAAAAGTTGTCTAATATCCACATATTAACTTTGCATGGAACAACTAAATATTTTCCTCCTTTTTGTCTTAATTCTTCTTTCAAATTATCATCTTAAAATTGAAATAGATTTTCAGTACATGCTGAAATTGCAAGCTGAGGTGATTAGTGCGGATTACAAAACTACCCTTAAGCTTGCACTAAAAAATCTTGAAGAATAGATGAAGAGATCATAGGTTTTAAGTTAGAGGAGTAACTGTAAGATAAATGCAAGGTTCCTAAAGAGAAGCAGCAGCTCCTCACAACTAAATTAGACAAGTTGGATGAGGTGATCTTTTCTTTTTTCATGGAATCAGGAGGGAGTATTTCTCAGGTAATTTCTCCTAGTATTCTACTTTAAATGTAGTTTGATGTCCAAAGATATAGAAATAGTTCTTACTGAAGTAGTTCCTCAGTCAGAGGTAAATTTGAGAATATTCTAATCTGATTTCTTTTTAGGGGTAAATTTGAGAATGATGTTAATCTGATATTAAAATTGGTTTTTATGAAAATTACTTTGGTTTATTTTCCAAATTAATAAAAAAAAGAAAATAAGATTTTAAATTAGAACAATTTTATGAAAGCGGCTTATTACATGTGTGCTTCACTGTTTTGTTATAATATATGTGGTGTGCATGCTTTGATATTTTTAAAACTTGATGTGATTTGTGTGGTAACTTTCCACATTTAAACCAAAAAAAGCTTGCTGCTAGAGCTGGACAAATTTCTGCAATATGTTTGAAGTCTTTTGTAATGTCCTTTATTATAAATATTGGTACAATGTGTTGTTAGAAAAAGCCTTCTTAGCTTATAGTCATATTACAGATATATTGGTACCATTGTGGTACCAATATCATAGATGCATGCTTTGTTGAAAATGTCATATCTGATATGTGAAAGGATGGTTACTATAAAGTTAAACATACAAGAAAACAGGTGCCATAAGACCCTATATATGAAAATATATATATGTGATGTTATTTACAGGTAACTTAGTGTACCATAATTGAGATAAGATTAATGATATACGATGTAGCGCATGATATTAATACCATTTTTCTTTTTGGGAAATTAGTCTCCCCCCACCTGTGTCATCACGAAACTGAGTTCACTACATCCTAAAAGAAAAAGAAAGAGAAAAAAAAAAAAAACTAAGTTCTGAATATCCCTTATCAGAATTGGTACCACACGTACCACTAAATCAGAACTATCTTGTAACCTCTCAAAACAGCTCAAAATGCACTTATAGCAGAGAACAAACACCAAAGACAGGTATCAAAACGACAGTAAACAGAATTCAAAAGACGAGTATCAAGCTTCCAATTGCAACAACCTTTCTTCAGTATTTGAGCTTATTGGATCCAAAACCTGCGATGGCTCTCTGACCAACCTTGAATGACCAGAAGGATCTCCATCAGCCGTCAAATAATTGGAACCTGTCTCACTATCCACATTTCACCAAAAAACACCACTTGAATCACCAGAAGGATCTTCTATCTGCTATCGCTATACCAATAGTAGCATTAAATGAAAATTTAGCATGAAAGACCATAAATTTTTTTGGTATTGTGGAATTTTCAAATAGCTATTTAAATTTTGATAGTTACAAAACTAGTTGGCCAGAGCAGAAATTTGATTTGAAAATCAATACCCCAACTCCTGGGTGTACAGTTTACCAGAGCAGCTTTCAATTCACGCATTGCATGACTATAGAGTCAAAACAACGCTACATATGACTTGAGCGCTGCATGAAGCAAAAACTACTCTGTCAAAATGTCGACCCCAACTCCCCTTTGACTCCATTCTATTAGCTAGCTCTCTTTAATCACTTATTTCCTAAAGTGAGAAGCATTAATTGATTCAGAAATTGAACTTGATCAACACTTCACACTATCATTGGAACCTAGAAATTTGAATTATTTACAAAAGGGAAAGTTCTGTCATTAGAGGGCACCAAAAACATGTGCCTTGTAGTGCAGTAAGAATAGTCCAAAGATTATGCACATACTGACAAGTTTTGTAACAACTGTACATTTAGCATTTATATAGTTTAAGTCTTATTTCAACAATTGCTTATACTTGCATACATGCTGCATAATAACTAGTAACTAACCGAAATCATAGCAAACAACTAAGAATTTATGAAAACAATGAAAATAATAGCACAATAATAATGAAAAAATAATTAAAACACCAATGAGTATCAATTTAATTAATAATATCAACAGCAACAATAATTACTTTTGACTATTAAAAAACAACTATAACATCAACACAAAGGAACAGAGAAAAAAGCAATAAGAAAATGAAAAAAAAAGCCTCTATCTCATAAACAACAGAACACAGGGAATGAATGAAGTTCTTTAAACAGATTCCTATTCAAACCATAAAGATAAGTCATTGAAAAAATGATGAAATTAATGGTATAAATCATTTATTATATCTAATTGGCAATAGCCTCTGGCTGATCAAACCGTGCAACAGCAATTTCAAGCTCTGTTACAACGGCGTTTATATTCGGTCTTTGTAAACCAGATGCCACACATTGTCGTGCGAGCCGTGCCACCATCTCTACGGCCTCCCTCTCGCGTCCCACTGGCAAATCCAGCCTTTTATCCAACACTTCAGTTAAGCTTCCTGTGGCAATTCTCTCTGCTGCAAAAGTTGCCAACAGTGTGTCATCACTTGAATTATATGCCTTTTGACCAGTAATCACCTCCAACATTACCACCCCAAAACTATACACGTCATTTTGTTGAGTTACAAACGGGACATCAACATTGAGATCTGGGTCCATGTACCCGGTTGTCCCAGTTATCGTGGCAACATCAGCACGGTCATGCCCTAGCTTGGGCCCAAACACAGCAAGCCCGAAATCTGAGATTTTGGCAACCCAATTTTCATCTAGCAGTATGTTTGATGACTTGATATCACGGTGTATGATTGGTGGTTCGCAATACCGGTGCAGGCACTCGATTCCTCTTGCCGCATCAAGCAGGACCTTCGTTCTCAGTTTCCAAGAAGAGAAAAGCGGGCTCCTTTTAAACCAGGTTCTTGGGTGAATATACCTGAGCAGATCTTTGTTTTGCATGAATTCAAAGACACAAAGCCGCGCATTGTTTTCTGTGCAGTAGCCAATGAGACTCACCACATTGACATGGCGGGCCTTGGCTTGTGTTTCCACCTCAGCTTTGAACCCTGTCTCCAAATTTGAACCTGTGGTGATACATCGCTTCACTGCCACCGGGCGTCCATCAGAAAGCTGGCCGCGGTACACTCTACCAAAGCCCCCGACACCAATCTGAAAACCCCAGAAGAAATTATTGGTTGCAGTCATGAGCTCATTGAAGCTGAATACCTGCACATTGTCCATAACTGGGAAGGTAGGCCCAGTGGGAATGCTGCCACTGATCTCTCGTACTTCACACCATTTCATTTTCATACAGACATTGATACTGATACCGACTATGGCAAATACAATACCAAAAATGGCATAAACAAACCACCATTTTCCGAGCATTTCCCATATTGTCTTTGAAGTAGCGTGTGGCATTTCAATTGTTGCAGAAAATGGGCAAGAGTCTGTTGTACTACCTGTGTCAGACCTTGTGCAAATAACACCTGACCCACCACACAGATCCCCTGAGTCGGGATAAACCCCACAAGAACAAACGGTCTCATCTGCCACGCAAACACTGGGTAGGATTTTTGGCATAGATAGGGTAACGGCCGACCGGTTTCTTCCATTCAAACCCCAACATGCTATATCAAAAGCATCTGTGGTTAAGCCGCATGTCAGATTGCCTCCTGCAACCAAGAACTCAAATCCTGTACTGCCCATGGGTAAGTACGAACCATGTCGGCCCCAACAAACAACCGTCCCATTTCTTCTCCTAATTGCACAGGTTTGACTTCCCCCTATGGCAAGTTTTGTGAATTCAAAAGAACCACCAGACGGCACATTCAATTGGTTCCCAGTACATATAAGATGGCCAGTCATGTTCAGACCACACATGCGGCCCCCACCTGCAGTCAAACTTCTCATTTGCACCCCGGCAAAACTCCTCTGAATCGACTTTGCACGGGGTCCCCAGCAGTGGACACTGTGGGCCCCACTTATCGCACAAGTGAAAACATCTCCTGATGTGAGGGAGTGGTACTTACCATAAATGGATTTAGGGAACTGGGGACACTGTGGATCATGACGATTGCAGCCGTATTTCCACCACCGGATCTTTGTTCTATTTCTATCTATCGCTGCCACGTGTCGTGCTCCAACTGAGAGTACGCTCAGTGCCGTGGGTCCAGAGTAGACGCGATTGATTTGTTGGCGGATCCCATCCCAGCAGAAGAAGGAGGCACCACCCGACCTGAGACTACAAATGAAGTTGTGGCCGCCCGAAATAGAATCAAACGATAATGTAGAATTTATTGGAAAGGAAGCATTCAATTCAGCCGAATCTTGAGGTGTTGTGCATTGGATGCTATGGTTTTGCGAACCGGCAGTGATGCCACAGACAGTGCCGGTTGCCTGGCTGATTGCCAGTGTGGTAGAGGTGGGGTCCACGATGCAGTAATAGGGAACCATGAGGAATACAAGAAAGAATAATAGAGCAGGGAGGAGAAGCAATAACTTAGGAGCCATCGATTTTCTTTGATTCTTGGAAAAACAGAGGGGGTCTTGCTCTTGCAGTTCTTTGAAGATCAAAATTGCCAAATTAATTAGGGGAGTGGCGGGGAGAAATGAAATATAGTAATTATTTTAGGCGTGCTACTTTTACTTAATTTCACTTCTATGACGTGTGAATAATGAACCTTTGTAGGTGACTCGCCATTCTTCGTTTTCTCTTGCTTTTTTTTTTGTAAACTTAAGTACACAAGTACATTAAATGTTAATTTCTTTTGACTTAACACAACGAATATAACCATTTACGTAGCCTGTTAGAAAAAGCTTAATTATTTCAAAAATCAGAGTTCTTCTATGTCATTTATCTTAACTAATTTGTGACGCAAAATCCCGACATATCACCTTCACATGATTCTATAATTGAATAATCCTTCTCAAATATTCTGTTAAGATAAATATTCCACATAAGCATTAAGTTAAGAGTTGTAAACTTGCAACGCACATTTATATATTCTTTTGCTTCTTTTATAGTATATAATTTTGCTTGGGTGCGTCAGTATACTTGAACTCCATTCTAGCTTAATTTGTACATTACCTGATAGATCAGCTCAGAAACAATTAGTTATTTCTGTTACATAACTTTTTTTTTTTTTTTAAAATAAATAAATAAATGGGGTAATCATTTTTTTTATTAAAATTAATGGGGTGATCTATTTGTGCGTAATGATAACTGAAAATAAAGAATTGCTCGGATACATGATTATTAGTTGCTTGTATATTATATATTCATTGTTTGATGCACAACTATGACTTCATTCTCTCTTTGCATTGTAGCCTATATAGCTCAGCTGAAGAGCAAAGTAGTGAATTATTTCTCTTAAATTAATTTGTAATTGTTGTCATAATGGGAAGATCTATATATGTGAACAATGATGATAATTGGACAAATACATATACCATTTCAATTGAAATCGCTTCTAATGATTTGAATATATATATATATATATATATTATTGCTCAGTATAATCAACATGTGTACATGAAATAATAATTGACCATTTTTTTTTTTTGACAACATAGGCTAAAAGCCCTTCCATTGCATAAAAGAGTTGTATTACTTCTTTGTCAAAAAAAAAAGAGTTGTATTACAAGGAAAAACAAATGAACAGAAAAATAAAAACATCAAAAGTGCTACCCAATTAAAAAACCCATATGCCACACACCGGCATCCTTAATCAGATACTGAACACTCTACTGACCCATCAGGGCAGTATCAAGATTTCAGCACTCAAAACACATCATAGACCCTGGCATATGAAACACAATTATCCCAACCTACTAACACTAGAAAAATGCACCTGACAACAAAACTGTGTCAAATAAAAGTGCTGGTAACCAACCTTTTTACATCCAAATCATGGGACCTATGCCCATATTTATTACAAAACAACAATTAACAACTACTAAAACCAGTACTGTGCAAAGGAGACATAGTGGTACACATACCGTGACCCTCTTCCATCTCAATCTCTGGTACTGGCAAAGGAGACAGACTAAATGGGCACCATGTCCAAATCTGCAGGAATCCAAGTTCTGATGTGTTGATCCGTACATCTCTTTTTCTCCCCCGACAAATAATCCAAAAGAGAGCAAGTCAGTAATATAATATATCTAATACTAGGAACACACTGAAATGTCTGGTCTTCCAAATACTCCAAAAAACAACACAAATTACCATAAGCATTGCCTTTTCATTCTCAGGCAAGCTCATGGCCAATTGTATAACATCCTCTAAAGAGTAAAGACTGCCAATTTTGATAATAGATTTGAAAGTCTTCTGTCCAAAACCAAATTTGGAACAAATAGTGGTATTTTAGGAAAAATGCAAAACTGTTTCATCTGCTCCCTCATGGGAACAGAACATACAACAATAATCACCTTGCCAGCTTTTACTTGTAACACAACATTAGTGAGAATTTTATTCTTAAAATGCAACTACATAAACACTTGAACTTTACAAGGAACTGGCAATTAATTGACCGAGTACACAATGTACTTAATCCATCCCACAATTTCGAACTTGGCATTATATTATATACAAGCTTGTCTAGTTTGAGAAGACCTGTAAATTAAGCACTTGTACTATATGTATACGTCTAAATTAAGATTTCTATTTTCTTTGAGTACGGCTATAATTGAATGTGGCTCCGTTCTTTGTTATCAAATTATGAGTAAAGTTAACATGTGCATGTGCTCACTAAGAGAACTTTGTAAGCATCCAAAAACTACTGACATTGTGCTCCGTGAAGAACCGGATCGCATGGTTTGGAAATGGGACTCAAGTGGTGTCTACTCAGCCAAATCATTATACCATATTCTGATAATTAACATCCGGTAAAATGGATTGGCACTATAAGTCCACTTGGTCTATTAAGATGCCCCCAATGGTCAGGATTTTTGCATACTTATTGCTCAAGGGCAAAATCCTTACCCATAAAGTGATGCAGAGAAGGGGACTGAAGTCACTGAACTGTGAACTGACGTGTTCATTGTGCAATCACTGCATACTAAAGACTGCTATGCATCTTTTCTTCCAATGTTCCTATGCAGTAACTTTTAAATGGAATCACAAGGCTCACAGGAGTTCACCTAACGAGTACCAGTGATACGGTACAGAACACATATGAATACTCAGGCATAAACAAAGGTAGAATAAGTAGGAAAACATGGGGTGTTCTGTTTTGGGCAGCAAGCTGGATATTATGGAAGGAACGCAACAACAGGATCTTTGAGGGCAAAGACAAACCGCCGGTGCTGGTGGCAAAAAGAGTGGTACAGGAAGGCTTCCTTTGGCTGAAACACTGCTAGTGGAGAATTCTAGATGTCTGAGAAGTATATTTGATGCTGTTGTAACTTTATTTTTTCGCTACTGTTGTAACAATCTGATAGCCTCTATCAGAATTTAAAAAAAAAAAAAATATTGAAATGGTTTTAAACGACGAATCTAACCGTTGAAACCGATTTACTTTACAAGTAATGCATGCATATACATATAAAATTTTGAATTTATTTAGGTTAAAGTCAAGAAGTAAAAAAATATGAAGTTTTATAAGTTATTTTAATGAATTTATTTTTCATCATTGTTTGACTGCTTGACTTTATACTAAATACATTCAAAATTTTCAAAATAGACACATCACTCGTGAAGTAATCAGTTTCAACCGTTTGAATTCATCGTTTGAAACCAATTTGATAGATTTTAGAGTTATGTTTACCAAAAAGACTTGATGAGCACATCATACACTAGATTTGTTCTCAAATTATTATTTAGATGCACAACACAAGAGAAGATATATATATATATATATATATATATATATAGAGTAGTGCTACTGTACATTGTGAATTAAAAGCCTGGTTTTAATTCGTGTTTTAAATCCTTGGATGTGCGTCAAGATTTGTGCAAAATACTAGATGGATTGAAACTAAATTTTTCGGAGATTTGAACACTGGACAAATCCAGTTTTATTAATTCATCCGCTCCGCTCTTTCTCTGTCTCACGCGAGACGCGACCCCGGCGACCCCAGGCGAAACCCTAGCCTCCGTCGCCGACTTCCTCCGGGGTGTCTCTGCCTCCTCCCTCTGCACACGAGAACAGCGCACCACCCCGACTGGACTTTATCTTCCTCCTAGTGCACAGGTACGGAGTCTTTATCTTCCGGTCATAACTCAATCTGAAATCAACGATTGAAATTTTAATCTCATTTAATTTTGATTTGCGACTCCTCTCTTTCTCTTGAGATCTATGATTGGCCTGGGCTTCGTGGTCCGATTCCTTCATGCATTAGTGAACTTGTCAATCTTAGATTCCTCCTTATAACAGGGACATCTCTCTCTGGTTCCTTCATGCATCAGTGTTTTAATTAGTGCAATATGCATTCGTTGATCATACAGTAATAAGCCAAACTTCAGTGTTTTAATTTTGTGGATACTTTTTATGTCCAATTCCTACTTGAACTCGACAATAATTAAATAGGCTCATGGGATCCACACAATCTGAAATTAATTTGGTATTTTTTTTTCACACTTACTCTCACCGGACTCTAAATCTGGCGCAGGTAGCTTCACTTCACTTGAGCACAATAATGAAGTAAAAGGGAAGAGTTTGGATTTGATCAAGAGAAAGTAAGCAATCACATTCTGACCTGGTTTAGTTTATATCTTGATTTTTTTTTTTTAAAACAAAAATAAGGGTGATCACAAGCCCTTCGAAGATTCGGAATTTGCGATCGCATAAGCGCATGACGGCAAATCATAAGGAGAACTAGAAGGGTGGAATAGCAAGCTTTAAATCTGAAACCACTACTACTGTACCTATGTACCAGTAAAAGACTATACTGTACCTATATAAGTTCTAATGAAAAAAATGAATCTGACCATGACAAGTGGGCTCAATTGTTATGATGGTGTTTAGTATTTTGGCTTAAGTTTTCAAACTGTATTGTTATGTGGATTTGGATGTAATAGAAGAAGATTTTTTTATTCTTTCATGTAATTAACTAAAGCGAGGATGAATGTTTCTTTGAACTTTTTTATTAATTTATTTATGGATTTGATGCTTTCTTCATTTAGATGCACAATTCTACAAACTAGACAGCTTGTATGAGATGTGGATTTTCAATTTTTGATCTAATGAAAAATTGCCCTATTGCAGCAACCAAAACACCAGCACAAAAACTTGGTTATGCAACAATTGATCAATATTATTAAACTTAGCAAAACAAAATATGATGTTAAAGGAGCTGCTGCAAAGTTAAAACTTCTTTTTCTTTCAATATTGTTACTTTTTTGCTGGTAGCATCCATTGCCATATGGGGCTCAAATGGTACAGAATAGTAATCTTTTCTTTCACTGCACATCTGCACCTATCAAGGATCTATTCGACAAAAGTAAGTCGGAACAAGTAAAATCTAAATAAAGAAAATAAGTTAGAATAATAATCACACGCCATCACAAATTTACACAAAAACTGGCACTGTACCGTAAAATAAGTAGTAAATTTGAATAGTCTTGGATTTACGCAAAAACTGCACCAGAGAGGGTATTACAAATTTTACAAAATGAACCCTATTGTTTCTTAAAATAACATAAAAGTAAATTTGAATGCTATGCCCCACAAATTAAGTCTTCTTCATTTCCTGTATTGAACTGGTACTGTACCCTAACATCAAATTGTACATAAATAGATACTATAACAACTCAAATTTGTAAAACATGATAATATGTTTAATTTAAATTTCACATAAAGTACATAGGTTACAACACTAATAAAATGAAGCTCAATTACAAGACTAAATAACAACAAATAATTGTGTAAAGCATAACATCTTTTTACATAGCAATGTTCTAATTTGTCTAATATACATTTTGCATACAATACATAGCAATGTTCCTTTTCTTCAAGCACATTTTCTTCTAGTACATAGGTTTTTTTCTTCCAGTACATAGGTTCCTTTTCTTCTAGTGGAGTGAAATTCAAACCCAATCTTCTTGCTCTTTTCTTAAAGACCTGGTATACTGTCTCAAATGGTTTATCATCAGTGCACCTGATAAAAGATATCCAATAAATATATTAACTTATTTTGGCAAAGGACTTTGTGAAAAAAACAAGCAACATCCATGAATTTCATAAATCAAGCACTCTAAAAGAGCACATGAATTAATACTCTTTTAGAGTATATGCACAGAAACAAATTATTGCTCAAATACACTGATTTTTGGGTACATTTCGAGAAGTTTATTATATATGCACAGAAACAAACAGTATGTCTCTCTACATTGGTAGCCTTGAGTTCTTTACACCAGTACTAATAAACTTTTTATTATGTCCAGTGGCAGTGACCTAGTATTTGTAAGTTTGGTTACTTAAATGCTGTTGCTTTAATTTTTCTGTTTAAAGTCTAACATCATGAAAGGGGAGAAACCACAACCACTTGCCAAATGCTTATAGATCAGTGGGATACATGTTGAAACAGGAAAAGCAAAATAATAGGCACAAAAAGCTGGACAGCAAAGACTTAATTTCAACATACAACTATTGAAAAGATACTCATCATGGCCGATTGAAATAAAGGAAAGGTAATGAACGAAAGACCACCTCCAAAAGAGAAAGCAGTCAAAAGGAAACGAGAAAAAATCATGGTCTTTTTGTTTCCTGATTAGTTAATTCCCCAGCAACAAAAAATAAATAAATAGAGAGATAATTAATTGCACTTGTTAATAGAGAAACAAACAAACAAATCAAATCCTAAAGACTCCGTACCTGTGCACTAGGAGGGAGATAAAGACCAGTCGGGGTGGTGCGCTGTTCTCGCGTGCAGAGGGAGGAGGCAGAGACACCCCGGAGCAAGTCGGCGACGGAGGCTAGGGTTTCGCCTGGGGTCGCCTGGGGTCGCCTGGGGCCGCGTCTCGCGTGAGACAGAGAAAGAGAAAGAGGAGCGGGATTAATAAAACTGGAGCGGTCCAGTGTTCAAATCTCCGAAAATTTCAGTTTCAATCCATCTAGTTTTTGCACGAATCTTGACGCACATCCAAGGATTTAAAACACGAATTAAAACTAGACTTTTAATTCGCACCGCACCGTAGCACTACTCACACTCTCTCTCTCTCTCTCTCTATAGTAAATCTAGAGTGTGACGTGCTCACCAAGAGAGTTTGGTGAGTACAACTCCAAAAATACATCGGACCGGCTTCAAATGACGAATTCAAACTGTTGAAATCCATGTATTTCGTGAGTGATGCATGTACATGCAAAATTTTGGAAGTTTCGAATTCATTTGCTATGAGGTCAAGCGGTCAAAGTAATGAATATTTTAATAAGTTATTATATTACTTGTTTTATATATTCATTTTTCATCATTAATTTGACTTCGGAAATTGAAAAATGAATTGGTTGTATTTCGACCGAAATACAACCGAAAGCATATTAGCCATACTATATATATATATATATATATATATATATACATACATATGTATAGATACATATGTATACATATGTATAGATACATATGTATACATATGTATAGATACATATGTATACATATGTATACATACATATGTATACATATGTATACATACATATGTATACATATATATGTATACATACATATCTATGTATACATATATATGTATATATATAGAGTATTGCTAATATGCTTTCGGTTGTATTTCGGCCGAAATACAACCAATGTATTTTTCAATTTTTGAAGTCCAAGAAGTCGATCCAAACCGTTAGATATGTTATCCATATTGAAATGTGCTTGGAGACCAAATTTAACATTTTTTGGAATTTTTTTACTATTTATTAACCACTTTGAAAATCGCTGATCCAACGGTGGCTCAACCAAACAGTGAAACCATTGGATCATCGATTTTCAAAGTGGCTTAATAAATAGTAAAAAAATTCCAAAAAATGTAAAATTTGGTCTCCAAGCACATTTCAATATGGAGAACACATCTAACTATTTGGATCGACTTTTTGGACTTCGAAAATTGAAAAATACATTGGTTGTATTTCGGCCGAAATACAACCGAAAGCATATTAGCCATACTCTATATATATATATATAGAGAGAGAGAGAGAGAGAGAGATGAGCTATGATGAGTTGCAAAGTAAGGATCTTATTTTAGTTCACGCTCATATTTTCGTTTTCAAAGACCAAACAGTTGATCCGAACAGCTCAACAAGATTGCCATATTGAAATGTGCTTGGAGACTAAATTATATTTTTTTTGAAATTTTTTTTCTATTTTTTAAGATAGGTAGAAAACTGTTGTTTTTGAATGGTTCCGGATCATAAAAAATAGTGATTTTGAGATTTCAAAAAAATTTAAATTGGTTGTTCCTGAGTTTCCGTGCAACTAAGTGATTTTTTAATTTTCAAAGTCTAAAAAGTCAATCCAAATCGTTAGATGATCTCTATATTAAAATCTATTTGGAGATCAAATTTTATATTTTTTGAAATTTTTTTACAATTTATTAAGACACTTTGAAAATTGCTAATCCTAGTAAATAAAAAAGAGCCTAGTAAAAAAAGTGTCGAACAGCGTGTTTAATAAATTCGAAAGATGTACAAAAGAAAATTAAGATACAAGAACTATTATTTATGAACTTGTTATGATGATTTTAACACAATACAATGGTGCGGAATAGATAAATAGTAATGACTATGATTGAAGTGCATTAAAATTAGAAGGAAAGCGAGTTATATATATATTGGTATGGCAAAATTATTACAACATTGATAAGGTGCAAACCAGAATTGTATAATTACGTATATTAAAAAAAAACATAAGAGATAATACCCACGCTTTTGGTGTTCTATAATGGCCAAAATTTATTAATAATTTAATAATCAAGTTTCAAAAAAAGAAATATGAACCGTTGATTTTGTTTTACTTCTTAAGTAATAAATTCATATTATAAATAAAAAAATACAAGACCTTATTCGAGTGAGAAATCAACGGTTTATATCAAGTGATTCAGTCACACGGTTAGTTTTCTCACCCTTTGATCTTATTCATTTACACAGTTTTTTCACCCTTTGATCTTTATGCAAAAGGAATCCAAATTTAATGATTTTTTGAGTGTATTGTTCCGAAATTGAACAATATTAACACTTCATATTTTTCATTTGGACCTTTGAACCATTTACAAAAAAGGAAGTTCTGTCAATTAGAGGGCATAAAAAATATGTGCGTGTGGATCTCTCAATTAGAGAACTATGATTGTGATTTGAGTCGCGTATTGTATTGTGTTATGATTAACATAGATAGTCATAACATGTTAGTTATATATGTCATGACGTGTTCTTGTCAAACATAATTTGTCACATTTGTTAAATTTAACTATATTGTTAAATTTTAAAATTATCAAGAAAGAAAAATCAGAAAAAAAATATAAAAAAATATATAAAAAAAATATAATATTAAACGTGGTCACATAACCATGCACGTGTTGTGTTGTGTCTCGTGTCATCTCGTTCTATGACTAGACCGATTTGCATGTTGTGCTGTGCTAATTTTTTTAAAAGGTGATCTCAGCATGCAAAGAAACACAGTAAAGAATACCTAAGTCACAATATGTATGGTATGTCATGCCGTAACAGAACTATGTTGTGACATATCGTTCACGAGACATGACTTTTAATTGGTTATAATTGGATAGATGTTGCATAATAACTAGTAATTAACTAACAAAAAGTCATAGCTAACAACTTAAAACTTTATGACTTCATGAAAATGAACGATAATATATAATAGCACAATAATAACGGAAACAACGATAACACCAATCAGTAGCAACTTAATTAATGGAAGCTTCCCAGACATCAATTTTCGAATTATTTCTGAATTTAACTTAAAAGTGTCTGCAAACTTTTTCACAAGATTCTATAAACTTCAATACTAAATTCTGTAAACTGATTCAACGAATTATGCAGACATAACAACTTTTCATTACCGTGTGGTCTCCAATAAACCTCCAGTTTAACTTCCAGTTAACAACTTTAACTGCTTTAATCATGACCACTTATAAACTTTTGACCAAGACCACTGAAATTGCATCTAAAAGATCTCTAACAAAATTTCAAAATAAATAACTATCAGAGTTTAAAACCTAAGATAATCTCAAAGTGTTTAAAACCTACAATAACAGATCAAGAATTCAGTAAATCTAAGTCATGAATTCAGTTACCTAATGCATGACTTATGTAAACCTAAGATGGGGCAAAAGTAGTTGTAATATAAACACTAATGTTTTCGTCAAAAAATGACCATTCAAAATAAAACAAGCAATATATCGTGAGCTTTAATAGATTCATGAATGGACAATGTGTAGTTCCACGAATGTTCAATGAATAAAAAGTGTTAGTTTGTTTGGAAGGGGAAAAGGAAGGATTAGCTTAAAAAAATAAAGCATGAGTTAGGCCTAACTAAAGAATTAATTGTTCGGGCTTATCAGAACAACCTCATTTATTTTTTCTCGAAAGTACCCATTAGCAAAACAACACAAGCTGATGTGTAACCAAAGTTGTAGGACACACCAATTGTACCAATTAGGTCATAAAATTGACATGTTAGTTGTGGCCTTGAGGATAGAAAATGACGCCACACCTGTATTTCAATTGGAAAATTTTCAGGATCATATTTGAATAAAAGGAATTGAAGAGATCAGCCGAGCTTTTTAACCATGGATAAAATCAGTACCGAAGATGACTACTCCAAATGACCATTTTTACAAAATTAACAGATGGAACGCCTCTTGCATAGTATTTAATTATGAGCTGTGAATTAAAAACAAAGGAAAAGATGAAATCTGCACATACAGTACTAATTTCCAACCTAGCCGAGGTCTTCTATATCAAATCTTTCTGTATTAAATGAAATTAACTTGAAGCTAGCTATTTTTTCTTAATTTACTTTGCTTTATTCTATTTTATTTTCTGCTCGGGTGCTAAGAATCCATTTCAATTCATGATCAGTAGCAAGTTCGGGAGCAAAACTGATAATTTTTGGCGGAGAGTTCAGAAGTCCATAAGATGCTTACATCTAAAAACAAACATGATAAATATTTTGTGATGTTTGCAAAAAAAAAAAAAAAAAATAGGCCCTTGTTATTTTTTTGGAATTTCCCATTAACAAGAAATAACAGTGCTCGGGACCTCGGGTGAATAATTTAACAAACCAACATATATTTAAATAGCAGTCCCTGATTGTGTCATTATGATTCTAATTGGTCAACTTAATCCATACTGGCTTCTTTTTTTTTTTTAAAAAAAAAAGACAAAAAACCCATTTCATTGTCTCTGGTGGCTGATAGAGAACTATATCCATGGGCATGTAGTGATCCAAGGGAATGGTGTCTTCATCAATCGGCGTCCAATCTTCAATCTACTGCTGGACTCCATTTGTGACATTACCTGCTTAATTTTTGTACATAACATTAGCCTAAATATTTTGTGTAAACTTTTTTCTTATTTAAATAGAAATTCATTTTTTTAAAAAAATAAATCATAATTTCTCATAATTAATCATACAGTACAACCGAACACTCATCTCAGCATATTCCCATAATCAATTCTGTACGTACGTATCCATATTCATGAGTTCTCATTTATTTAAAAATGAATTCTCATTTCCGTCAAATCTCATCCCATGTAATCCCATGACAAATAAATAGACTCTTAGAGAATCACTCTCATTACAATATCTGTTGTAATGGTCCGAATCCTCCTAAAGTAACTCAATTTTTGAGTTTTGGATCGCACCATCTTATTTGAATTTATCGTTCGAAATTGTCTCGGAATTCAAATCTGCCTTTCAGAATGTGTGCACTCCACTTCCGGATAGATGGTCTTGAATTCAAATCGGACTATCCAGATCTAAAACCCAATTTTATCTGAATTCTCCCATTAATTTGGACCACACATAAACAAGGTAGACATTTATGGTGTTCATATATAAAGGAATGTGTTTTTTTTCTTTTTTATTTTTATTTGACCACACAAACAGCTGAGATGTGTCTAGGTCCCAATAATAAATTCTTTCAATAGGAGACGACCAATTCTAAATTTCTCATGAAATAAACAGCTCAGGAAGTCCATATCAGAATTTTTTATTTTTAAAAATTATATAAAAATAATATAGGATATTAAATGGATTGCAGATACATATTTTGATTAAAAAAAAAGAAACCGATTTTTTTAGTTCCTTTATGAAATCTGAAAGAAGCTGGAAAAAAATTCGAATCTTTTAGATACCATACCGTAATAAACGCATGTGTCATAAATAATTTCTAAAGAACCAATTTTCTTCCTTCTATAAAATTAAAATATTATTATATAAATACAATTCATCTAATAGTGTAATATTATTTTTATATAATTGATATAAATAAAAACTTTTGTCCACATATCATCTCATGAGTCATGAGTCCTCTCACTTGGATTCAAGATTTTTTGAGGCAGCCACACATATGGTTACAATGTACCACGCATATGTTTTTCATAGAGAGATGCTTCGCTGGTTGAGCATTTGCCAGAGAATCCCCTACTAATAGTATCGAATAATGTCATGCATAATCATGTAATAAGACGACGTTTAGTGACTTCAGTTCAAAGACGCTGAAGAAAAATAAAATAAAAAAATGCTTTCAGGTGCAGTTAATACCGACAATTGAATCCTTGATAGAACTATAAAAAAAAGGGTCAAACACTCTTTATAATTCTGGGGTTGTCAATGTCAAATTGTCAATGCCTTTTTATCTCTTTGTTCGATCTGTACTGTATTTAATTAAAAAAGTATAATTTTTTTCTATTAACTTATCAGATATAAATATAGATAATTTTGTGGATATTAAATATGTAAGAGTACAGAGATGAAGATGTACCCATTACCTTATAGATAATTTTACAAGGAAATTGCTAATATGCTACGCGTAGCATAGAGGACTTCCGTGCAACGGCTTAAAATTTGAGTTTTCAAAATTCTAATGGTCGATCCGGACCGTTTAACATATAAAATTATATACTAAAATGTACTTGCAAACTAAATTTTATATTTTTTAGAATTTTTTTACTATTTATTAAGTATTTTACAAAACTGTTGTTTTTGAATAATTCTAGATCATTGAAAAACAACAGTTTTGTTAAGTACTTAATAAATAGTAAAATAATTTTTGGGTTATGAACAATTTACAAATAGAAAGGAGAATTACTGGGGCCTCCCACTTACTCTATATTCCCACAAAACTGTTGTTTTTGTGTCCGATCCTACAATTTGAGAAGTTCATTACTTTAATTTACTGTCTTGGTTCCATTGTCCAGGTTAATGAGGTCTGAGGCTTTATTCGGACTTAACTAATAGTTAGCCCAAAAACATAACTGTCAAACTCAATTAAAATAATAAGATTAATGGTAGAGTCTAAGCAGATTTTAAATGATATTCAAGGCATAAGCTATCAAGAATAAATTTCTTTTGACGGTCAAGAAAATGACGAAAATACAATTCCAACCCATGCTGGCGACGATACAGAGGGGAATAGAAGATAAGCACTTTATGCTAGTATTGAAGTTGTCGGTGGGTGTAATTAATTAAGCACTTGGACAAGATAAGGAAATTCAGCAAGCAAAGGTACGGTATCAACTACTTAGTTAATTGGGTAAAAGTTTGCGCAATTGAGATTAATGGGAGGCTCGAGATTATTGATCTTTGTTGCCAAAATGATGTGTTCCTTACCAAATGGATATGTGCACTTGGGGATAACCAGGGCAACATTTGGCGGACCACTGTTAGAAGATTCCACGGTATAACCATGGTTTCACATATTAATTCAATCGAATACAAAGGTCTCCTTTTTCTTCAAAGATCTAACCGGTTTAATTCCTATTTAATTTTGATGTATCGGTACGCTTGGATAATGGTATCAAATGGCATTGGTGCACCTCAGGACATTTACCTGTGCATCTGCTTACCGCTTTGGAAGTTATCGGCACCTATAAAATTCAAAATTTTCCTCTGATTAATGCTAGAGAATAAAATCTTCACATAGGAGGTCCTTTTACGAGGATGTTCAGTACACTCGGGGTGCCAACTTTGCCTGTCAAGTATCACAAAAACAAGAAATCACATTATGTGGGACTGTTTTTACACAAAAACAAGAAATTACATTATGTGAGACTGTTTTTACACGTTCAACTTCATGCGAGGAATCTGCTCACATTAATATCAACTGGCCATGAGCGGGATAATAGCCGAGGCTTGGACTTGGCCCCAATCCAATCTATTGTTGTTCTTAACGACATCTAGAGAGAGGTTGAATATGGGGTTGTTTAAGAATTAAACTCTACCTACAAAGTATTGATGTATAAAATTAAATCTAAGTCTACGTGTGTAACATCCCGAAAATTCCGAATCATTATTATTATTATTATGCTAATAATGTTTTTTTGTAGTAAATAAAAATTATATATTTTGCATAAAAGTTTGTTTATAAAAATAAAATTCATAGCGTCTTTTAAAATAAAGTTTTCTCAAAAATATAATTGTTAATATAAATAAATAAAATATTAGAAATACTAATCTCAAAATTTTATGATGTGTAACAGTAATTATTTCCATTCATAATAAAAACTTTCTTAATTTTCATTTGATGCTAGTAACGTCCCTGTTTATTATTTCTATTTATTGTCAAGCATTAATTATTCATAACCGATATTTTAAATTTTATTAAATAGATTCGTAAAAAAAAAATATGAAACGACGCCATTATGACTGAACCGCTGCCATAATCCCTTACCCTTATTTAATCTATTTTTTCTCTTCCTATCTCATTACCACTTCGGATAAGAAAACAAAACCAAAGAGGAAAAAAAATGTAAATAAAGGAGAACTTTGTAGTCCATCCGATAGAAATTTGATCCTACGTTGCAAATAATTATGTATAATTAACTGCAATTTGATTACAGTTCAACATTATCTCGCTATCAAGTAACCGGACTTCTCTATAATTTGTGTTTTCGTTTTGTATGGTTGATTTGAATATGGGTATTGCATATTTAATTATGATGGCATATTTAACGGGATAGCGGGTCTGAGGTTGGAATTTGAAATGTGATTGTAGTCTCTTGTTGTTGGATGGATTTCCCAGCGAGTTGGCGGCCTTCCAGTGTTGGATGGATTTCCCACTGGATTGACAGTTTTGTGGAATTGTGTTATGTGGAAGTTGGAAATCGCCTGTGTGATGGGATTTCAACTGTGTGAATATGATGTGACTTGTTTTACGGACAACCTAGACTGACGTGCTATCCCGGTTAAATATGCGTGCATAATTTTATGTGTATTTGTGTTGATTAATCTGGCATGTTTGAATGGTTGTTAAATTAAGCCAATTATAGAGAAGCGCGTCGTTAAATAACCGGTTACTGAACTTTGTAGCTGACTCCGTTTTGTTATTTTGGTTTCCTTTCTGTTGGCGACGTAGGTTGACGGGCCAAGGAAAGATGTGAAGATGCTGATATAATCATTCTCCGGATGGTCAAAATCTGAAGTGTGACAACGTGTGTTTTAATGTATAGTTCTTGGCAAAATCAAGAACTTGTAAGTAAAATAAATAAATAAGGGAGAATTTCAGTGTACCCCTCAAAAACTTCAAAATTATGTATTTTTCCCTCTAAAGTTTGATATTACGTATTACCCTTTATAAATTTCAAAAACTCACAAATTTATCAATTTTATTGTAAAACTCATTCTAAATTTATAAAATACTCATTTTACCCTTTACTAAAAACATATAAATTCCATCGGACTCTAATTTGAATATGAACAGTTCCTCTACCGTCTGAACTGCTTTTAGATTTGTGCACACAAGATCAGCACGAATCTTGATGCAAAAGTGCACACATATTGAAGCGACATGCATATGCGCTGATCATAATTGCTTTAAGATCTGTGCATATTAGATCAACATGAATATTGAAGCGATGCACACAAATTTTAATACGATGCGCGTGGATCGGACAGTAGAGGAACCTTTCAAATTCAAATTCGAATCCTATGAACTTTATATGCTTTTAATAAAGGGTAAAATGGGTATTTTAAAAATTTAGAATGAGTTAGGATAAATTTGTGAGTTTTTGAAGTTTAGAGGGGAAAATACGTAATTCCAAACTTTAGAGGGAAAAATACATAATTTTGAAGTTTTGAGGGGTATACGTGAAATCCTCCCAATAAATAAAGTATTATAAAGTAAACAGGTAGTTAGAGAGTGTGACATAGGAGCTGGTAACAAAGTTCGGTATGTCTTCGAGACAACGCAACTTAAACTGGCGCACCTTTTTATTACCCAATTCAAGAAATGAATACAAGTTGTGATCGACGATACAACACTCCTACGGTCCAAAAATACAGACATATAAGCACAACAAGTCAAAGAGAGAAGCAAGCTTTATGGCTTGGAACAGGCGTCTAATAATGGCTCTAAGTCCAGACAATCACTACTTTCAATCTAATCTCACTTTAATCAATTTAGGTGAAGTATATATGAGGTTGCTGGAAATGATATAGATGGTTTAAGCACAAACAACAATGGCCTGGCTAAACCTCAAAAGACTTCTAAAATGGAGGCTCAAAGACTAAATATTTTTAGTGTTATCTTAGAGGACGAACTGATCCTCTATTTATAGTGGTAGTTTTGAATCTCTCAAAGGGAGAAACAAATACAAGGTTTTTTGTCACACCCATAGTGATATCATTTTCACTACGGCTGAAACAAATCTCAAGATTTGCAAAATTAGGATTTGCCAAGTTTTCTTGTGCTTAGATATCACTATTAACTTGCATGGTTAATTTATATTTTGAATTCGAATTTCTAGCTATGCAACGACTAGACTCATACAGTCACAACCTCATAACTTTACCATATTTTTTGGATATAAATAAAAAATAAACAAAATAGTAAACTGTAATCTTCATAATCTTCATTATCTCGCTCTCTATGATCTTCTGTAATATTCATGATTCAATATCACATCAATATCCGACATTCTAAATGACCCTTGTGAATCTTCCATCAAAACATTTGTATCAAATCATTCCTTATGGCTCGAGGAGATCATGTATTAGATTATCATGTACAACTTGTCACGATATGTATCTTGACTTGCTTTAACCTTCAGACGTAATTTGTCACATCAACTTCTTATGATATGTATCTTGACTTACTTTGACCTTCGGACGTAACTGTTAAACTTGCATACATCTCAAACAAATAAACTATAAAGTTCATTATTTATATGCTTGCAAATTAGTCAAACATCATATAAGATTGCTTACAATAACATTTATCTTTAAGGGAAATAATACTTATGCACATGGCTTGGGTAGCATACGCATGGGCAATACAAGAGAGAGAAGTTAGACTTTCAAACATGAATAAGAATCAGTTTTACACTACTCATAATATTTTATTCGAAACTATATAAAAAATAAAATATTAGTATCAAAATTTTAAAACAAAAATTTTATTTGGTCAATTAACCTCTTTTTAGAGATCCAACTCCATTGCTCTCCATTGCTCTCCAAATAGGAGAGCATGATCTTGCTATTCAAATTTAAACTATTTATCTGTGTTGAAATTTGTGCACAAAAAAATTTAACGGCTCAAATTGAAATAACTCTCCAAATTGAAGAGCAACGGAGTCAGTTCTTTTTTAGAATGACTACACAATTGGATCTCAAAGGGGATCTCCTTTAATTCAAATAAGTATCAAAATTATTTTCGATTTGACCGAAACTTATTCTGTTTTGAACCTGATGGAATAGAATATTTATAGCCATTTTAAAATTAATTCAGTATCTATTTAAAATATATATGAGAATCTGCTTAAAGAGCGATTAAACCATACGACTCGCATCTCATTTTACACGGTCATATATTGCATTGTTTGAATTCACGTTTCTTGGTATGGGAATTCGAATCATCTCTCAATAAATTTAGACCGTTGTTTTAACCTGGCAGAGTTTGACACGGCTGAGAGTAAAGTTGTGGATCCCATTTATTAGTGGCGGGACTCAAGCCGAATGAAAAATAATTAAGTAATCTCTATAAGTTAAATTTTTTCACTTTTAACCTGCCACTTGTGCGGTAGCTGAAACGATAGAAACTCTTGGAAAGATGGGAGCCACTTCTACTTGTCTGCCTCAAATGTCAATGGCCATTTTTTCTTTTGAAAGAGGATCATATCAATTACAGTTACACCTGTCTGTATCAATGGCTTTCTTTGTTTTTGTTTTTACTGAGAGTGAGAGAGAAGCCCGTAGACATATTAATGGCTTATATACAGCTCAGTCCCCTACTCAATTGCATTTCCACCACACCTGCCTTGTCAAATTTTTTTTTTCCTGCCGTTTCTCAACACTAATCAGAAGGCAAAAGGCCGGCTAGTTGTCCCACCTTTCTCTCTCTCTCTCTCTCTCTCTCTCTCTCTCTAGAGTTTCTCTAAAGATGGAAGACGCAAGAGCGCGCTTGTTCATCGGAGTATTGTGCTGTTTGGTTATACTGGAAAGAGCGGTTGGCTTGGAGTTCACTAGGTCTGATTTCCCTTCTGATTTCGTCTTTGGCTCTGCCACTTCCGCTTATCAGGTTTTCATAATTTCTCTATTCTTTTTCCCGAATTTTGTGTGTGAATTTTTAAGATACTTTTTCTTACCTGTGTTTGTGTTTTTTTTTTTTGGGGGAATTTCATGTATATCCCTCAAAAGTTTCAATATTACGTATTTATCCCTCCAAAATCAATAATTACATATTTATCTTTAAAAATTATAGAAACTCACATATTTGTCCAATCTAACTCTATTATATATCAAATATCTCTATTATATATCCTTAATTGCTTACGAGTAAAACTACGGTAATACGAATGTTACGGATTCATCCGTGATTTGGATTCATATCTCTATTTCTTATGAGTGAAACTACGATAATATGCATGTTATGGATCAATATGTGATTTTTCATTCACATCTCTAATTTTTTACTATGAAAAATTTACCTGGAGATCAAAATTTACACACATATTTCTTTTTTACCATCCAAAGACAGTGATTTACACACATTTTTTATTTTATCATCTTAATACATTTTCATAGGAAAATCATATTTAATAGTTCGAATCAATCCGACTATTTGAACTTTAAATATAGAGATATCAATCCAGAGCATAGATTGATGCGCAATATGCATATTAGATATTCGCTTTTTGTTGCCTCAAGTGGTAATTCCACGAAGGAATCGGGGGTGGTCCGCGGGGCATATGACCAAATTCGCTGCAATGTCCAGCTGGAGCCGTTCAATTTGTATCAAAATTTGTGTGACCAACTTTAAGATTTGTGTAGATCAAGTGCACATGAATCTTGATGCAGATCGAACTGTTCTAATTAGATATCAAATTGAATTTGGTCGGATGCCCATGGCACTACTTTTTTTATTAATTGAAAATAAATAAAAGAAATATCGCAAAAGGGGATCATTTTTCTGGAAAATCAAAATATAGGAAAAATGGGATTGATTATCCCGTCTAGATTAATGCCCCGCTAAGTAGGAAAAAAAATCTTGGACGGGATAAATTATACCGTCCAGCACTGTAGCAATTTTTTTTATTTGGTTTCATATCAGAGAATGAAAAAAAAAAACCGAAAAAAAATTGTTACAATTTTGGACGAGATGGTCTATCCCGTCCAGGTTTTTTTTTTTAGTTAGATTGCTAATTAGGGTCAAAATTAATGGGACATGATGGTTTATCTCATCCAGTAGTATCTGGATGGAATAAACCATCCTATTTTTCTTATATTTCGATTTTCCAGCAAAACTATCCTCTTTCGCGATATGTTTATTTTTATTTTCGATTAATAAAAATAATCAGCCCATGACCCCCCTCCCAATTACTTCCATAAATACTTTGGGCCCATGCTCACTAATTTTGTAAAAAGGTCTAGTAGGAAATGATTTTGAACATTTCAAACGGCAGTGAGGAAAGTTGTTGAGCTGAAAATTGAACATTTCCAAACTTTCCGGATTTAGTAACTTTTTTCTTGGCTTAGCATACAATTATTTAGGCATACCTTCTTGATTTGTTACAATATCTTATTTCCAAATTGACATTTCTTGATATTAGTTTAACTTTGTTATTTTTTTCTGATTGACCCTCGATCTTTTTTTATTGTGTAGGTGGAGGGAGCTGCAGCTGAGGATGGGCGAAGTCCCTCCATCTGGGATACTCATGTTCATTCTGGTCTCTCTTTCTCTCTCTCTATTTACTACTATCTCTATCTAATAGTCAAGTACCATATCAAAAGTATATATCAATACAAATCACATCCATTGAACATAAATAAAATTATGAGGGTGATCAATGAATTTATTTTAATATTTTTGTGGGGTTCAGATATAAGTTCTCTTAAGAAAAATATCTGTGTAATACTAAAGTTACCATATATACTGATGAATAAAATATCTCATGGACTATGCATATATGCTACTTCATTTAGCAGTTACAATTAGGGATGCATGCTGATCGAATATATCCGTTTGAATTCAGATTCGTTTCTGAATATTTGACAGATATTTGCTCACATATAAGGTTTACAATTCGGAAGTGACTATGGATGCAGAGAAATACTGATAAATACTTATGTTTTTTATTTTATATCTTGATATTCATTTTAGAGATCGATGCATTACCTTAATTTGAGCTTTTGAATCTAATATAAAAATTTGTTGTCAATCAAATTAATAATTCTTAGATCTAATAACTCAACATTTACTCACATTTTGTCTTCTTTTAAGATTTCTTATTTATTTGTATATTTTGACTAATAGAACAATAATAATTGTTAATTAATTTTTGTTAGATAATATTAAATTTTTACTAGCAAATTTGTTGTGGAAATATTATATTGTCAACCTTTTAAACGCATATATATTGAATGTATATTTTTGTGAAATGTGTGATAGTTCCATTTTAATATCCGAGTTGTATCTGTATTAGGGGTGTAAACGGAGCGGATTCGGAGTGGATAATGCTAATACCATATCCGCATCCGTTTCTCAACAAGCGGATACAGATACGGATACGGATAGTAAACAGATATCAAAATTGAAAACCATATCCGCCTTAAACGGATACGGATAATCCATGGATACAAATTCGAATACGAATACGGAGAGGATAATTGTCAGATATTGAGTAATTCTACTAAATTTCATAATTTTAAATTATCTAATTTGATTACCTAAATTGACAAAAATTTAATTGACTTTTTAAGTTTGCACAGTGATGATTATGCATGACTAATTGCTTATTGGTTCAGAGAACCAATTAATTATGCTAATAGATTATATGATTTTTCTACCAAGATTCTTGAATTTAAACGAATATGTATGTTTTTTGGGAATTTTGCAATAGTGAAATGAATTGAAAGCTGCTGAAAGATTAAATTTTGGATCCGGATATATACGGATATCCGCTCCGTTTATATCCTCGCGGAATTATCCGTATCCGTATCCGTATTACTTTTCCATATACTAAAATTATCCGTATCCGTATCCGTTTAATCCGGATACGGATAATAAGCGGATTCGGAGCGGATTATCTGCAGATAATCCGTATCCGTTTACACCCCTGATCTGTATTCTTTTAATGTATGTATTTGCATTTGTTTAATATCCGAATTGTATCCTAATCGTTGCATATATGCCTCTTATCCATATCTGTATACATCCTGGAGAAAAAACAGATATGGATATGGTTTGCCATTATCTGTCCGTATTAAATCCGTTTATTCCCTAATTACAGTGGTAGTATCTTTTGCAATACAGGAAAGATGCTAGACAACAGTACTGGTGATGTGGCTTCAGACGGATATCACAAATATAAG
Source organism: Carex cristatella (assembly GCA_024447775.1). NCBI lineage: Eukaryota > Viridiplantae > Streptophyta > Magnoliopsida > Poales > Cyperaceae > Carex > Carex cristatella. The sequence goes on along the minus strand of JAJHPF010000024.1, from coordinate 453,728 downwards.
GTACAATGGTATTATCATGCTATCATACCGTTGCATGCTGGTAAAGGCTAAAATTTAATGTTTGTTACCAAATGGTTCATGGTTGTATCAATTATAGTATTATACATTGATGTTATCTATCTCGATGTTACTGCTTGACTGGCCTAAACTTGGTAAACCATAATTAAGTCTAAAAAATACTACAAAATAGATTTTGAAATCAAATTGAGAGATGGTATGTTAATATTTTGGGTACTACATAGAGCTTTTAATTGACTGGCATGAAGTAAATTTTAAAAAAATTTAAAAAATTTCCTAATAAATTTCAGGAAGATGTGAAGTTAATGGCAGATACTGGTCTGGAGGCATATAGATTCTCCATTTCTTGGTCAAGGCTTATCCCAGGTGCCTCTTTGTGTGTGTGTTTGCGGAAATGTGTTGAGAGTTTACTGAAATTGCAGTAACCTCTTGCTAAATATTGCAGCCACATTTTTGTGGAGGCATTGTTTTGTGTTTATTTTGACTTTGTTAATTTGATCGTGCAGATGGGAGAGGAGAGGTCAATCCTAAGGGTTTGGAATACTACAATAGCCTCATAGACGAGCTTGTCAAACATGGTTAGTATTGGGGAAAAGGATGAACAATTAAAGCAAACAATTGGCATCTAATATCTTTGTGCTTTGAAATGCAGGAATTCAAATTCATGTAATGATTTATCAACTGGATCTACCCCAAGTACTTGAAGATGAGTACCAAGGCTGGTTGAGCCCTAAAATCATGTAATTTCTTGGCTTTGTATTTATTTACAAAACTATTTTTTAATTATGTGACCAATTAATAGCCCTTTTGGTTATATAACTTCTGTAACCTTTTTGTTTATTACACTAGGGAATTAATATATGCCCAACTCCACCCTAAGTTGCAAAATTTACCTTTCTAATATAACGTCTAACAAGTACTAAATCATCGTATGAACAGAGAGGATTTCACAGCATACGCAGATGTCTGTTTCAGAGAGTTCGGTGACCGAGTCAAGTACTGGACCACCATAGCCGAGCCTAACATTATAGGCATAGGCAGTTATGACTCGGGCATATGGCCTCCACAACACTGTTCAAATCCATTTGGGGTCATAAATTGCACCATTGGGAATTCTACGGTGGAGCCCTATATTGTTGTTCACAACCTTCTCTTGGCGCATGCCTCTGTTTATAATCTTTACCATACTAAATATCATGTAATTCTTTATTTCAGACCTCTGATTTAACCATACATTGATTGTTGGTTTAGAACACTGTTTGGTACCAATTTTGTATATAATCTGTATTGCTCAACACCTACCGTAGATGTCATAGAATAATTTACCTCTGTATACTAATCCGTAAGTACCCATAGAGGCAGTTTCCTTCTGTACCAGTACATCTCTGGTCTGGTTTTTGCTGAAAGCATCTGCATGCAGGAGTTGCAAGGTGGAATGGTTGGGATAAATGTATATTCCTTTGGGATGTATCCATTTTCAGACTCAAATGCTGACAAAGAAGCTGCGCAAAGATACTGCGATTTCTTCGTTGGTTGGTTAGTAATCCCTTTTGTTCCGAATTCATTTCTTAGGTTTTTTTTTTTTTACTGCATTTTCTTCGTTGGTTGGTAGGTAATCCCTTTTCTTCCGGTTTCATTTATTAGGTACTCGTGACTGCCTATACATGCTACTTTTTTTCTTTTGTTTTACTAGGTCCTGTTCTTATTCGAAAAAAATCCATTCTCCGACCCATTGAAATACCACTATTCACATTTTTGGTATCATTTTTCTGTGTTTTTGGGTTGTCTCTGCATTCCCCAACAAATTTGGGTGATTTATAATTCGACGGTCAACTGATGAAGTTTCGTTTCACAATTGAGGAAAAATATCTCAATATATCCTAGCCTGTATGCCTATTGCACTGCCTCATTATGTAGTAATTCATTCATAGAATCACAATATTTCTATGTAAAAATTATAAACATGGCAGTCTTTGCTATCAAGGATGATAGTTGTCCTAACAAGTTTTGACATTTCATATAACAAAAGTTCTCTTTTCATGGAGATGAAACTTTCTCGTGTCCAATTTGTTATTTTTTATTATGCAAGTCTTTCAGGAAAGTTCTTAATAACTCATGCTAACAGACTATCTAACCTTAGGATCGTAGATCCCCTAACTTACGGAGACTACCCTCCAATAATGAAGAAAATAGTGGGTCCCAGACTCCCAGTTTTTATGAGGTATCAATCTGAAATGTTGAGGGGTGCTTTTGATTTTATCGGCTTGAATCACTATACTTCTCTCTATATCATGGATGACTCCAATAATACAAACTCGGGCCCACGTGACTTTGGCGCCGATACTTTTGCTCAAACTTCAAGTTAGTTCTTTTTCTCCTATATTTCAATTGAATTTCTTTTTTTCTTGAGAATGCCTAATTGGAATGACACGTCTTATGTTGATATCTTTTTTATGCAGCTAGCAGGAATATAACGCCAGATGGCCAGGTAATGTTCTTAGAAAATACTTTTTTTTTTTTTTTTTCATAATTTTAAGTTTCAATAAATTTTATGTTGTATGCTATTTTATTATTTTAATTACCATTTCCAAGTTGTAATTGGATGAATTTGATTCCAGTACATCCCCAATCCAAGTGATTTTGTGCCTGATCCAGATGGTTTGGAGCATATGCTTGAGTACTTAAAAGCAACTTATGATAATCCTCCTTTATATGTACAGGAAAATGGTTAGTTTTATTAAATTAAATACACCAGTATCCATTTATTAAGTTGTGGTTTATAGAAATAAATAAATCTCGGTTCCTCAATTAAATTCCAACTTTTGATTCACATTTTTAACCTTTTCAAGTTGCAAGTTATACTGCCTTGATATATATTATCCATAATTTTTTGTTATTAGGATTGGGAATGAAAACTAACAGCAGTTCAGAGGATAAAAGGCGGATCGACTTTTTCAGAGGTTTTATTGGAAGCACTCTTACTGCTATCAGGTAATGACCCATTTACTTTTTCTTGTGTTGCCATTTGTGCCACAACTAGACATCAAAAATATGATTCATATCCACGGGCAGATCTAAGATTTTTGTCTGGGGGAGGGGGGAGATAGTAATTTTCCTTTTTTATTTTTAATTTTATAAAAAGAGTAATTTCGTCATTCTACATATTAGGAGATGGAAAGAAATTACTATCATTAAACACAAAGATTTAGACTAATGAATGAGATTATGGTACAAAATTTCTTGGGCCCTCCATTAACAATGGATTAGTTTGACAATCTTGACAACCGTAAAAAATAACTAATAAATCCAAAATCTGGCAAGTGAAATGTAATCTATATTTTATATACATCATATGCATCTTAAAATGTGGATGTACATTCAGATTATCATTATTATTTATTAAAACCATAACAATGAGGATATTTCTCTCCCTCAAAAAATTGAAAAAAAAATATGGTGAAATACAAATTAGGAGAACAAGATCGAGGGGATAAAAAATGCTTTCTAGAAATATTTGGGAATCAATCTATAGAGAAAGCACTTTGTATCATTCTCATACTTTCTCTCACTTTCTAACAAATTAGATGGAAGCGTAACTACAATCGTGTAGGACAGTAGTTTAATCAGCTTGAGATAGTTCAATCGGGGCAACAGTACTTGAAATATCGTTCATGTTTTATAGAGGTATACATGTGATATTTCCAGCATTTGACATGGGTGAATTTGAAATCTTCCCCTTTGATACTCAAATGGTCCTTTCCAATCTACTACTTGCTAATACTGTTAGCCTTAATTAATTCAGGGAAACCATAGATTATCTTAATAATTAAATATTCCTTGATTTACAGGAATGGTGCAAATGTAAGAGGATACTTCGCATGGTCTTTCATAGACGTTTTTGAATTTCTTGCGGGGTATGAAACGACTTTTGGGTTATACTCGGTTGATTTCGAGTCTGAAGAGAAGGCCAGAAATCCGAGGCTCTCTGCTCATTGGTACTCAAATTTCTTAAAAAATAATGGCACTATTTTAACACCTGATTTGTCAGATGAAGGTTACCATGCTGAACAATAATCTCTGGTGTTTTTTCTTGCCTTTTTTTTTTTTTTTTTCTGTTTCATATTATTAGGTTTTCTAGAAAAATTGGTCATTATAGATTCTGTAATTTTAGCATGTACAAGGACTTCTCTCTCAATAACCAGCTTGGCAACTACTGCCGAGTTGTATATATATATGAATTTTGTCCCAAGTTACTAATTAAAAAATAATACAAAATGTTCCCGATTTTTTTATTAATAGAAAAATAAATAAATAAATATCGAAATAGGAGTAGGAAGTCTTGAATCTCGAAATATAAGAAAAACGTGATGGTTATTGTGATGGGTTAATAACATCTGCTGGACGTTATAAACCATCATGTCTAGCTTATCTCAATCATAGACACTGCACTTGCTAATTAACTAATAAAGGAAGAAAAAAAATTACTGGACGTGATTGGTAATTTTTTTTTTTTGCATTTTTAATTGATTCACAAGTGCAAGTGCAGTGGTTACAATTTAGATTAACTAGACATGATGGTTTATAACGTCAACGGACGTGATAAACGATTTCGTTTTTCTTATATATCAAAATTCAGCGAATTCCTTCTTGATATTTTATTTATTTATTTTTCTATTAATAAATTTTTGCCAAAATGTTCTATATATAAATTGTGATAAACTATTTTGTTTTTCTTATATATCAAAATTCAGCGAATTCCTTCTTGATATTTTATTTATTTATTTTTCTATTAATAAATTTTTGCCAAAATGTTCTATATATAAATTTTGTCATAAAGTACAAGAAAAAATATGAAAGGTTCATGTTGTTGTTACTTAATATGAAGTACCAGAAGCAGTACTTAATATATATATATATATATATATATAGGTTGGCTAATATCAAATCAGTTGTTCTTGAGGTCTTGTGCAACCAAGTCGTTTTTTAAATTTTGAAGTCCAAATCGTCGATCCAAGCCGTTAGATGTATTCTTTATATTAAAATGTACTTAGAGACCAAATTTTACATTTTTTAGAATTTTTTTACTATTTATTAAGTCATTTTGAAAAATGCTGATCCAACGGTGGCTTAACAAAAAAGTAAAATTAGAAGCCACCGTTGGATCAGCGATTTTCAAAGTGGCTTAATAAATAGTAAAAAAAATTCAAAAAAATGTAAAATTTGGTCTCCAAGCACATTTTAACATAGAGAACACATCTAATGGTTTGGATCGACGATTTGGACTTCGAAAATTGAAAAACGACTTGGTTGTACGGGACCTCAGGAACAACTGATTTGATATTAGCCATCCTCTCTCTCTCTCTCTCTCTCTATATATATATATATATATATATTTGTAAAAATTAAAATTTTGAAAGTGTTGAGAAATAGAGATTAAGGAAATTGATTGTATTATGAGCTAAAAACTTTTACAGTGGGCTGTAAAGAGTCTTTTATACAAGAGGAAAAAAATAACGTTTGCCTACTGTACAAGTATTTATTGCCTATTGCCTAACTGTTACCTAAGGTTTTCTAACGGTAAAAAAAGATTAGAAAATAAAGGTGGAGGTATTAGTTGCTCCCTTTATTTCTAACTCTTAGCCAATGATGTAATTACCCTTAACGGGTCTAACTGAGGCTTATCGGATCCTTTTATTTTTCAACACTCCTCCTCAAGCTAGGATTGTAAATATCGATCAATCCTAGCTTGCCTATGATTTCTTCAAAGGGTCTCGGTTCAAGTCCTTTGGTGAACACATCCGCTAATTGTTCTTCGCTTCTTACATAAGGTGTTTCTATTTCCTTGTTTTGGATTTTTTCTCGGATAAAATGACAATCAACTTCAATGTGTTTTGTCCGTTCATGAAACACGGGGTTCGATGCAATGTGTCGAGCCGCTTGATTGTCACAAAACATTTCCATTGGTTCTTGAATTTTTATTCCCAAATCTTCAAGAAGTTGTTTAATCCATGTTAATTCGCTAGCGGTGGATGCCATTGCGCGATATTCCGCTTCGGTGCTTGACCGTGCCACCACACTTTGTTTCTTGTTTTTCCATGTGACTATATTTCCGCCTACAAATGTACAAAAGCCGGTTGTTGATTTTCGATCGAAGCTTCCGGCCCAATCTGCATCGGAATAGCCACACACTTTGTTAGAATTATTGCATCTCATGAAAATTCCTTTTCCGTTCCCTTTAAATATTTTAATATTCTATTGATGGCCTCTAAGTGTGGAGTTCTTGGATTATGCATAAATTTACTAATTAGACTTACCGAATACGAAATATCCGAACGAGTTACCGTGAGATAAATTAATTTTCCTACAAGTCTTTGGAAAAAATTTATATCCTCTAAAGGTTTGCCATCCTCAGTATTTAGCTTATACTTGGTATCTATTGGTGTGGAGGCCGGTTTCCATCCTAATTTACCGATCTCCTTTAAAAAATCTAATGTATATTTTCTTTGAGACATAAATAACTCTTGGTTTGAATATGCCACTTCTATCCCCAAAAAATATTTTAGATGTCCTAAATCTTTAATGTCAAATTTTTCTTTTAGTTGGAATTTTTTTTTTTGATGTGTTCTTGATTATTTCCCGTAATAATGAGATCATCTACATAGACTAAAATAATTGTAGTATTTATTCTTCGTTTTTAACAAATAATGAATGATCGGCATTGCTAATTTTAAAATTACACGAAACAAGATAAGAACTTAACTTTTCATACCATGCCCTCGGTGATTGTTTCAACCCGTAGATTGACTTCTTTAATTTGCAAGCTAGGGTAGAACTTTGATTATTTTTAAGACCGGGTGGCAAGGACATATATACCTCTTCTTCAAGTGTTCCTTGAAAAAAGGCATTTTTAACATCTATTTGGTATAGGTTCCAACCTTGGTTTACCGCAATAGAGAATAATATCTTAATAGTATTCATTTTTGCAACCGGTGCAAATGTTTCTTAATAATCTATACCATACGTTTGTGTATAACCTTTGGCAACAAAACGAGCCTTGTACCGTTCCTCGGTACCATCACTATTGTACTTAATTTTATACACCCATTTACAACCTACAATTTTCTTATTAGATGGTAATTGAACTATTACCCAAGTATCATTTCTTTTTAGAGCATTCAATTCTTCTTTCATAGCTTGGATCCATACGGGGTTTTTAATGGCTTCCTCATAAGTATTTGGTTCTTGTTCTTTTTCAATTGAGGTTAAAAAAACTCTATGGTTGGAAGAGACATTACCATAAGAAATAAAATTTTGTATAGGATATTGTACCTTGTAAACTTCATAATCTCTAAGCCTTGTTGAAGGTTGTATTTGTCGGTTTGACCTTCTTAATTGAGTTTCTTCCAAATTTTGGTCTCCTTCAATTTGTACATTTTCTACTACTTCCTCCTCATTCTCAATTTCGGGTTGTACCTCAATTTCAATTGGATTTACCTCATCGTTTGGTGGTGTTAATTGGGGTAGTGTAATTTCCTTGGAGGGTTCAAAAATAAATTCCTCAAGATTGTTTTTCTTATAATATGGCTCATATTCTAGAAATGTACCATTTTCTATTTTTCGGATCATAACACTTATACCCTTTTTTTTGTGAGGAGTAACAAAAAAAAATAGCCTTAATAGAGGTATAATCAAATTTGTCTTGTCTATTTTTATGCACATAACAAGTGCAACCAAAAATTTTTAGGTGCTCAATATTTATTTTTCTTTGATAAATAATTTCTAAAGGACTCTTGAAGTTTAAATTTGCACTTGGCAATCTATTTATCAAGTATGTAGCGGTAAGAATAACATCCGATCAATAAAATTTTGGTACATTATTTTGAAATAAAAGCACACGTGTCATTTCAAGTAAATGTCTATTTTTTCTTTCGGCAACTCCATTTTGTTCGGGTGTATATACACAAGTCATTTGGTGTAGAATCCCTTTTTCTTTAAAAAAATTTGAAAAATTTTGATTTACAAATTCCGTTCCATTATCGGATCTAAAGATTTTAATCTTTTTTTCATATTGAGTCTCTACAAAGTTGTAAAAATAAAAAAATTGTGAAAAAACTTCACTTCTGTTTTTTAGTAAATATACCCAAGTTGCTCTAGAAAAATCATCAATAAATGTAACAAAATATTTGAAACCATTTAACGAGCGATTGGGGCCGGTCCCCATACATCCGAATGAACTAAATCAAATGGTTTGTTACTCTTACAAAATGATAATTTAAAGGGTAGTCTCGTATGCTTTCCTAGCTTATAAGTTTCACAATTGCTATTATCTAAATTTGAAAAATTAAATAGACTCTTTAAAATCTTGTCGGAAGGATGCCCAATTCTTCTATGCCAAGTTACGCTTAAATCTTCATTTTCGATAGTGACAAGGTTCAATTTTCTTCATTCAAAAAATAGAGTCCATTTTCTAAAATTCCTTCACCAATCATATTCTTGGTTATCCGATTCTGAAAAATCACATTTTTTGTCAAAAAAATAAGTTCACAATTTAATTCCTTTGTGATTTTACTAATAGATAATAAATTTGAAGAGCACTCTTTTATATACAAGACATTTTTAATTTCTTTTGAGAAAATTATTATTGAACTCTCTCCAAGAATTTCCATCTTATCACCATTAGCCACGGTGACAAATTTGTTTGTCTCATATTTTTTAAATGAGGTTAACAAATTTATATTTCCGGTCATATATGGTCAGTTGCACCCGAGTCTAAAATCCATTTAGAATTATTTGAAAAATATGAAAAATTTGAGATACAACCCATACCAGAGGTCTTCTTATTTTCATGTTTTTGATTTAACAGCACGGTTAGCTGTTGGAGCAGCAGCCACATAGGATCCGAAGAGGGGTCAGTAGGATTTTCTTTGGACCCATTTTTGGATCCGCACCCTTCACCCCTTTCATTTCCTTCTTTTGTTTCCACTGTGTAACACTTCTTCTTCTCAAAGCCGCCATTGTACCTCCGATTTTGATCTCCCCTTTCTTATGCCACTTGGGTCGGAGGTGAGGATGGAGAAACCAGCACTCCTCCTTGCGGTGACCCTCTCTTCTACAATGGTCACATTTTTCAGGAGCTTGGTCTCCTCTTGTCTCCGCCCTTGGTGCTAGGGTTTGGTTTCGCCATGGCTGTAAAGCCTTTCTGCTCAAGATTTTCTAGCTGCTGTGTTCCCATAACAGCCCTTCTAGTTTCTTCTCTTTGCACCATGGCTGCCACCTCATCAGATGAGGGTAATTCGGCCAGCAGCAAAATCTGAGACCTCACGGCTTCATAAGTGGAATCAAGGCTTGCAAGAAACTGAAAGATCTCATCTTGCTCTTCTCTCTTTTGAATTTCAGCAAGATCAGTGGTTGGGGGTCTATAAATTCTTAGTTCATCCTTTTTTCGTTGGAGGTACCCGAATAACTCCATAGTTGATTGACCTTACTGTTTTGTTTGTTGAATTTCTCTTTGAATTTGGTAAATGTGAGCATAATTTTTTCTGTGGCCGTATAATTTTTCTGCCCTTTGCCAAATTTCTAAAGCGGTGTTTTGGTAAGAAAGCAAATCAGCAACCTGAGGTTCCATTGTTGCAAGGAGCCAAGTAATTACCTGGTGATCACTTGCTTTCCACTTGGCTACTACCTTTTTTTCTTGTTCTGTTGATGTCGTGGTTAATTCTGGAGCTTTGAACTCCGGATTGATGTGGTTACTTTTTTCTCTTCTGCTCAAGGCGAAAGTAACCTGCCTTGCCCACAAATGGTAGTTCTTGCCATTTAAAGTTACTCCTGTGAGCTTTTCGTTGTTTTGAGCCATGTTGAGGATTGTTGCCGAATTCAATTTTCTCAGCTACTGGTGCTGTGTTGTTTCTGATTTGAATTCGACCTTTTGAATCACAGTTCTTGTCTGTGGAGTTGTTGATTTTTGAGTCGGATCTTAGTCCCGCTCTGATACCATGTTGAGAAATAGAGATTAACAGAGATGAAGGAAATTGATTGTATTATGAGCTAAAAATTTTTACAGTGAGCTGTAGAGAGTCTTTTATACAAGAGGAAAAAAATAACGTTTGCCTACTGTACAAGTATTTATTGCCTATTGCCTAACTGTTACTAAGGTTTTCTAACGGTAAAAAAAAATTAGAAAATAAAAGTGGAGGTATTAGTTGCTCCCTTTATTTCTAGCTCTTAGCCAATAATGTAATTACTCTTAACGGGTCTAACTGAGGCTTATCGGATCCTTTTATTTTTCAACAGAAAGGACAACTAAAAGATTGTTCAAGCTGTTGTGATGACGCATTAAATCTAGAATTAATTTTGGTTGATCGGTATTACGGTATACCAACCTCTTGCATAAAGCATGCATGGATATGACATAGGACCAGAGTGAAATGTCCTCGTCGTATAATCGCCACCACCATAATATTGGGGTAAGGTACCCAAGGCATGAAATTAATAAGACTACATATTGGTCGAGCCCAGCAACTACAGTTAGTCATTCATATAAAGCGGCCTATAACTGATTGCAAACTGAATAATAAGCAATCAGTTACTTAATTTCTTGAAGTATGCATGGGCTGTGCTAATAATGGAATCGGTGGCGGCTGGAATCTGGATGGGTATCATTTGATTATTATTAAGGTTCGTTGGAACAATTTGTAAATTTGTGAGGATCAAGTATCTATAAATCTTTATACTGATCAAAGAGCTTCAACGAGTTTAGTCTCATAAATCTTTATAAATCTTTATACCGACCGAATTTACTCTGATGTTAAACCAAAAAAAGTGTCACGTCGTCGGCACTTCAAGTTCATCCATTGGTTTCTAGTACAGACTAGGTAACAGAAATTTTTTAGTTAGCGTTAGAAATATAAAAATACAAAGTTGGCATAAAATTAGAAAAAAAAATATATATATATATATAATGTTAGCCGGGTACCAATCAAGGATGGTACATATTTTTGAGTGATGGACATCCGGCTAGTATGACATTATTGTCATTTCAGCCTATATAACACCAACTCAAAAATCTATCGAATCGACTTCCAACGGTGAATCCAAACCGTTCAAACCGATCTACTTCATTAGTTGTACGTTACATGCAAATTTTATAATTTTTCAAATTTATTCATTATCAAGTCAAGCAGTCAAAAGTGTGAGTTTTTAAGTTAATTTTAACGCATTCATTTCTCAACATTTTTGACTGCATGATTTGATACTAAAATAATTCAAAATTATAAAAAAAAATTACATGTAAATGCATCACTCATAAAATAAATCAGTTTGAACGGTTTGAATTAGTCATTTGAACTATATCTAATTAATTTTGAAGTTGGTGTCATATGATATCAATGTCATACTAACAGGACTCGATATAATATTTGTGTGCCAGCTTTGGATGGCACTCGGAACATTGGAACTTTAAAATAAGGTATGCCATCTCTTTAATTCCTTTTTTTTTAATGCCGACTTAAACGAATTCGGACTATATAGGTATTGTTTCAGCCTTTTATTTAATTATTTTGTATTTATATAATTTTTTTTACATTTGTAGAATTGAAGTATCTAATATCAAACATAAATGAACAGTATTTTCGGCTTAATAAATACTACATCCTATAAATTTGTTAAATAAATATCAGGCGTTGTAGTTTTATCACCTATAGTATACAGACCTTTTTCTTTAAATTAAATTGTTGGTGAGCAACATGCTCACTGACTTTCCAAAACAATTTTATTTACAAGGTTTGCAATGGACTAAATAAACTTTTACATGGTTCGTCCTTGATACAAACTATTGTGAGCAGCTTATACAAAGTTGACAAATGAAAAGCGTGAACCAAAAACAAAGTTGACTAAATAATTCTGTGTATATATGGTTCACACTTGACAAATGAAAATACATCCAAAGTTCACCCTTTAGTCAATTCAGAAGTATGAACCATGCACAAAGTTGACTAAATAAGTTCATCTATAGTTCGACAAAAGATTTTTTTTTTTATATATGATTTACCTTCGAGAGAAGCCCTGACCATGTCCATAAATAAACTTGTTCAGTCAAGTAAAACTATTTACAAATATAACATTTAAAAAAAAAATTCAATCATCCCTTATATGCTATTTTTGGTAAGAAATAAATGTAATATTGGGGGGACAAATATTAAATGATCCAGTCCATTTTATCTCATGTCGAATTAACTCGGATTTTGATTTGGCTCATATCCAGATTCATAACTCAAAAATTGAGTTACCCAATTAGAGGATCCGGACTCAGGAGAAGAGGGATGTTTGATAATCATCGGTTCGATATTCAGTCAGAACCATTTGTAAATACTTTTTTTTTTATTGATCAATATTAGGGCTGCACAAAAAATTCGTAGTTCGTGATTTGATTCAAGTTTGATTCGAAATAGTTCGTAAAAAAATCGATTTGAAATAGTTCGTAATTAATTCAAATTAAAATCAAATTGGACCTGGTTCGTGAACTATTCTAGTTTGAATCTCAAAGTAATGTGAACTGTTGATTTCTGCTGATGACTTAAAAGTTAAAACATAAAGCTGCCTAGCCATAAATCATATATAACTATCAGATTTGAGTACAACATAATTTTAAAATAATTTTAAAATAAAGATCATCTACAACAAATATAAACTATGAACTACAAACAACATATTAACAAAACTTCATGCTTCTTCGGTAGCTTTCTCTGCTACAATTTTTGGATCGCCTTCAAAAATTAGACTGTTTCTATCCTTCCACAAGGTCCAACAGACTGATAAAAAGAAAATGCCCCACTTCTGTTTGAGAGTCTGTCCCCAACGTCTTTTAAATGAGTTGTTGCAGAAAGTGTTTTCCACTGTATCTCTTACACAAACCATTCAATATCCCACTAATTGAGAAAAAAAAAGGGTGCTTGGTTCCCTGTTTGTCAGAAGTCAGGACATTGAACTAGGAATTAGCATCCTCTGAGATAATCTCAAATTTTGCGTGACTTTCTGGAAAATTTCAACCGTTCAAATACGTTTTGTACGTATCTAAAAGCTCCAATAATACTGGACCCCTGCGATATCACCGAATAAGCACCGGACACGTCTGTCACGCAAAATATGAGATATCTCAAGGATACGCACTCTTGAACTAAGGGGCTAGTTCTATGGTACCTAGGGTGAAACTTATACAAACAGACGGTTCAGATTAATTTCAGACATATCAAATTCAATCCAGTACCTATAAAATCTATAGGGCTCTGTTTTGAGATTTGTGTCAAATTAAAAGAACGGTTCGAATTTACTTATTGCACCTCAGGTACCTGGGGATCCGATTTCAGTTCTATGACCGGGACCAATGATCCTTTTCAAAATGAGCATTGAGCACCTTAATTAGATCATAGAATTCTACTTAAATCCTTGTCGTTTATTTCAGATCCTACAGTTGTCATCTTCTGTTGGTATTTTTTTTTGTTTTTTGAAAGAATATAGTTATGAATCTTGAAATAAATTTTAATAAAATCATTGTACTATTTATAATATCACAAATATGATCTATGGTGATTATAAGTTATATTATTTGATAAACAGCGATAACAATAATAATGATATAATAATAATAATAATAATATTATTATTATTATTATTTCAAAATTATTAGCATTTTAATTGCCAAAACATTTTGTATTAATTTTTCAAAATTTTAAATCTAAAGCATTATGTTTTCTAGACGGAGCGAGAGTGGAGGGGGACTAGTTTCTATGGAAGAGCAAATCTCAATTCTAATTAATTATTCTTGTGTCTTCTTACAAACAGAAATATATAAGACATACAATAATTAAATTATTTTTGCATCTAATTATTGATCTTGTTATCTTTTTAGGTGGATGCATCCATATAAATTTTGATAATTTTAATTAGAAGCCAAAAAAATAAAAGCACTAAAATTAATATACAATATTCAACTAGATTAATTCATTTTGCGGGGATATATTTCTAGCAAGAAAAACAAGAACATTTTAAATTTGATATTTAATTTCAATTTTTAAATTAAATAAAATGAAAGAAATTGCAATTTGTAAATATTTGGATGGTAGAAGAACTTGTGGCACCACTCCGGAATCGTCTTTCTTTCCAGATAAAAAAAATTGAAGTCCGAAGAGTGTTTCCAAGAAAGAAAGAAACACGGAACAACTGCAAACCTAACAAAAAATTATCTATAATTAGATTTTATTAAAAAAAAAATAAAGTCAAATTTTAGTTGAAGTCGGATTAAAATCATCCGTATCAACTTTAATTTTTTTCTTTAAAAGTTACCCACCCATTGTGTGTTGTCTTTCTTTATTTTAAAGTAACCCACTCATTGCTCATGTTTGATCGTGGATTAAAGTTATGATGGAATTAAGTTGCTTATTTCAAGTTATGACCGTATAAGATTTTGTTTTGTTTTGGTTGTGACTTAAAATAAGTCACGGGAGAGATTTTAAAAGCCGTGTCATATATAACTTTATGCAACTTATATAGATGGGTTAATTTATGACGGTACAAATGGTTAATTTCTTATGTTATACTATTCTATCTGACTTCATTTTTAATTTGGCTCTTTAAGTATGGAATAAAAAAGGACTTATGAAGTTAGTTATGCCACAATTAATCAAAACACGGGCATTGTGTGTTGGCCTAGGTGCGAATTTTTATGTTTGCGTTCTAATCACGGTGGTGCAAAAAGACGAAAACAACATCTACCTGGTTCGCTAGATTTGCTGACATGTATAGTGTGTGAATTTTCTCTCTCTTTTTATTTTATTGATGTGTGATGCTTTCTATATATGCTTTTGATCTCTACTGCCTCAGCTCTTTTGTGTCTATATATATTTGCTGTTATAATCCTACGACCTTACAAAAAAATAAGGGAAAGAAATTAATGGAACTTAAAAGGAGATTGTGTTCCTTAGTTGGTGTGCTTTGCTGCTTGTTTGTACTGGTAAAATCCACTGGCTTGGAATTTACGCGGTCTGATTTCCCTTCCAGTTTTGTTTTTGGTTCTGCCACCTCCGCTTATCAGGTATATATATTTAATTTGCGAATATATTTTTCCACTTTAAGCTATATATAATAATTTTCTAATATATTATTTTCTGTAAGATGTTGGTGTTAGTTCTTGAATATTATAAAAATTTCATGTTCAATACATGTGTCAAATGCTAACTCTAACAGACTAACAGACTAACAGTAAGAGTATCATTAAGCTAGCAACTGCGTACGTAACGTACCCATGTATAATTATGTGCATGCAAGAGTATCATTAAGCAACTACGTACGTACCGCCTTTGTTGATATATTGTTGGTACCATATCCATTTTATACATTTTTAAATAGGAATTTAATTTATTGGTCTGGCTTTTATATATAGGTAGAGGGAGCTGCATATGAAGATGGGAGGACTCCCAGCATTTGGGATATGTTTACCCACCAAGGTGTATATATATATAGACCTCTCCAATCTCAATCTCTCTTTCACTCACCAAACCCACCCACCCACGCACACACACTTTACAAACTCAAGCGGAAATATATATACTTTAGCTCATGTATTATATATATAATTAACTAAATCCGTTTGTAACTCAGGAATGATGCCGGACAAAAGTACAGGTGATGTTGCTGCAGATGGATACCACAAATACAAGGTATTTTGCTTATCAACAACTATCACGCCATATATATACTCAATTTTTCTTAGGCTTAACTTTGTTGATAGTGGTCTTATTGTGGACATTGTTGGTTCATATAATAATATGCAGTTATTTAATTATTATTTTATAAATCATAAAGTTTAAGTACTCAGCTAAGGATGATAAAGTTAGAAAAAAAAAATAAGTACATTGATAACTTGATTGAAAATTTTAGTTTTAAAAAAAAACGATAACTTAATTGAAAACCATGACAACCGACTCAAAGATTATCGAAATAAGAAATTAAAATTTTCAATGATTTAAACATGTTATGTCTAAATTTTAGTTCAATTTGATGAAAACCATTGATGGTATACGCAAGCGATAAAAATATATTAATGGCAGAGGTTCTCAATATTACACTAAAAAAATATTGCGCGATTACTTAAATCTTAGAAAATATATAATTACAATTTTTGGTATTGATAATAATTGAGCAGATTATTATTTTGTCAAAAAGTATATATGGTTGTCTATATATTATTATCATTTTTTTAATAATTTGATTACACCACACTACCAGACATCGTAATTAATTTCATGTTGATGAAGAATTTTTTTGTATATTTATTTGTTTAATAAAACATCATACTTTCTCAATGATGAACTAAGAAAATAGATGAACCCAATAAAACAATTCAATCAATTTCTTAAATATATAACTGTAAAATATAACAATAATTATGCCTTAAATCTCATAACGTTTTCTAATTTAGAATGTTATGACTGATATTTTGTTCTTTATTGTACAAGACATTAAATTACTAAAAAAAATTGATATCACCATAGTATTTATCATTCTAAAACTGTACAGGTGGTCGTTATGAATGCTACTTAAACCTTTGGACTTACGGCCCAAAAATAGCCCACCTAGTTTATTACTGACAAAATGTGGGATCTCTTATATCATTCTAATTTAGACACAAGAGAGAGGGAGAGGGTGATAATTTGTTTCTTGATTGTGCCTGTTTTCATGCTTTTTCTTTATAATTTCTCTGAACTGGTGGTGTCTTGAATGCTTTGTGTTATTCAGTTGTGTTAGTATTAATTGTACACGTATAGTTGGGTTGAATATGTATGTTTATGGTGGGTCGTCGTCTTGAATGCACACGTAGTGCTTGATGAATTGACTCTGAGAGTTGACCACAAGGTATTCGATGAATTATTTCATATACATCTAGTGTGTGATCACCCATGTTATATATGAAGCCAGATTAGTACTGATATGGCCAAGGTCTTTTACTCTTTATCTTACTTTATTTACCACCCACAACTCATGGGAAAAATTGGGAGACATTATAATAAATTTTTTTGGTTATTATTTAGATTATTACATTCTTACAAATTTCAGGATGATGTGAAGCTGATGGCTGATATGGGTCTAGAGGCATATCGGTTCTCCATATCCTGGTCTAGACTCATTCCTGGTACTAATTAAAAAAATTGAAAAAAAATGTTTGCATAACAACCATAAAATATTTTGAAAGCATTATTGATATCACCTTCAAAGTTCATTTACAAAAAAAAAAATGGTACTCTCCTATGAGATCTTAAAGTACTTTCTTATTTATTTTTCCTGCATAGATGGAACAGGAGACCCTAATCCTGCAGGATTGGAATACTACAACAATCTCATAGACGAACTCGTGAAACATGGTAATTTAAAAAGGAAACATAACTAAGAAAATGAAAATTTCATTGATATTTCTCATGCATAGAGTCCTTTGAAAAATAAGCAGGAATTCAACTTCATGTAATGCTTTACCAACTAGATCTCCCCGAAATACTACAAGATGAGTACGGAGGCTGGCTGAGCCCCGAAATCATGTAAGATATCTAATTTTTAAATGGTTTTATGTTTTCTCAGTACAATTAAGGAAGACAAGGCTATAGTAGGATAATTTCAGATGTGATAGAGTAAAAGCAACCGAGTGGATAAAATTAAATACAAAATAGAAGAAAATTTTGTGTGTGATTCTTTACCCCCTTTGTGGATATTATTTTGGCTACCATTCTTGTACCTTGACTTCATTTCATCTCCTGATAGTTCTTCTTCACTTATCTCTTCTATCCAGTCAAAATTAATGGAACCTCCTGGATTGGATCTACTTGTGTCTCTTTTCTCTTCTTTTTTTTTTTTGAGTGAAACTCTTTTCTCTTCTTGTTGTGTTTCTTTTTCATATCTTTGCTTGTACTTGGATCACCCATTGGTCCGATAATTATACCCTTTCGCTTCCCTTCTTCTCTGCACCTCTTATTTTTCTTGTCTGTGAACTTTACCACGAGAGTTGGTTACCAGAAAACACATCACTATGCCAATCAATGCCAAAAAAAATTAAATTAACCATTGTTTTTTTTATTAAATATGATACTTACAGAGACGACTTCACAGCTTATGCAGACGTTTGTTTCCGCGAATTTGGCAACCGGGTCAAGTACTGGACTACCTTAGCCGAACCCAACATCATAAGCCTTGCCGGTTATGACCAAGGCAGCTGGCCACCATCGCATTGTTCAAAGCCGTTTGGTGTCGTAAATTGCACGAGTGGGAATTCTACTGTGGAGCCCTATGTTGTCATGCACAACCTCCTCTTGTCTCATGCTTCCGTGTACAATCTCTACCGCAATAACTATTATGTGAGTTTCTCTCTCATTTTTTCTTTTATTTTTTTTAGTTGGATTGCATGAGCAACTTTATATTGAGAATGTAATTGGGTCAGACCCAAACTGATCTATGCCCAACTTGGACCAAATTTATATCACCTAAAGTAACAGAATATATCTGTTTCAATCCGGACCGTTCGATCATAATAAGCACAACTATTAAAGGGATCCCGTGCATTCCACCTCGTACTGAATTGGCCCAGATTTTGATCGGACGGTCCTAATCTAAGAAGAAATATACAGTTACCTCGGAGGATATGGATTAACTTGGACCAGCTAATATCTCTCACATCAATTTTTTAATAGAGCAGGTTAAGAAAAACATACCAAATTGTAGAAATGCCATTTGTGTATGGGGTTTAATACCTATTGGATGCATGTTCATTCCTTTTGTGCGTGTGTGTGCTTTGATGTACATATTAGAGATTGAATGGACAATTAGTTCTTCTTTTAAATTAAGAAAATTTAATATTAAATTATTTGCCTGAGAATTGGTTGTTACAAGATAATATGGATCTAACAAGAACCATGTTTACTTGTGGAGTTAGGTTTGATTTCCTCTCAAATTTTTTCAACATTTTTTTGACCTACCTCTAATCCCTTAATCCAAGACTCTCTGGTCCCATTATCGTATCAGTTTGTTTCAGTACCTGTGTGATCCTGCTTGGAAAAGACCTGCATTGCAGTCCGTACAAGCCAGTTATTCCTAGTACATCTCTGGTATAGTACATCTCTGGTACCTGTTATGCTAATTATCTCTAAATGCAGGAAGCGCAAAAGGGAATGGTAGGAATTAATGTTTACTCCTTTGGGCTTCTCCCATTTTCAGACTCAGCTGCTGACCTAAAAGCTGCCCAAAGATTTCGTGATTTCTTTATTGGTTGGTATGTGACCCCTGTATTTTGGTTTATGGAAATGTTTGTAAAATATTTTAATCTTGCTTATTTATGTGATTATATAGACCCTTTTTGTATAATCCACAGAAACTTGGTGCCAAATTGGAAAATTCTTATGTTCCGATTTCCTTTTGTAGTTGTTCTTCACTTGTATATTTCTTGATTAACATGTTAGGCCAACTTGAGACTAACATTGATCAAACTAATGTTAATTATTAGTAAAATATATTCACTGATAAGTATGAATTCTAATAAAATTACTTGTATCAGCATCATTTGATTTGAGGAAATCTCAACAACATAGCATAACCATCCAACAAAAAATTAAGTGTACTGGAGTAATTTTCACTTTTAATGCAATAAGAGGAACATTCTATTAGTTTGCTCTACTATATACTGTAATTTAGCCTATTCATGTCCATTAAATAAAAAAAAAACTTCTTTGCATTATTTCCTATTTTATCAATCTGCATAATATAATTTTATTGTGACATCAGGATTTTAGATCCTTTAGCTTTCGGACGTTATCCTTCGGTAATGAAAGAAGCAGTGGGTTCCAGGCTACCAACATTTACCAAACAACAATCTCAAATATTGAACGGTTCCTTTGATTTTATCGGCTTAAATCACTATATGACTCTGTATGTCATGGATTACTCCAACAAAACAAACTCTGGCCCACATGACTACATTGCTGATACCTTGGTGCGAATCACTGGTTAGTCCCTTTTTCTTTTCATTTCCCTTTTATCAGAATGCTTACTGGGAAAGATATATGCTATTTTGATACTTTTTTTACAGGTAACAGGAATGCAACGCCGGGTAGTCAGGTACTTTTCGTTGTTTTTAGTGTCTTTTGTAGTTTCAATAAAATTTGCTTTAATCCCGACTTCTTCTTTTTTATCTTTTTGGGTTATAGAGTTTGTAATTTTTAGAATTTGGTTGCAGTTCACTCCGGATATAAGGAATGTTGAACCAGATCCTGATGGCTTGCAGCATATGCTCAAGTATCTAAAAAAAGTATATGGCAATCCTCCTATATATATCCAAGAAAATGGTAAGTTCTACATAATACAGAAGTGTATATCTATCTATATAAGTTATAACATATAAGGTGAATCATACTTAACCAGTCATCTATTAACCTTGAAATTCTGATTCACATTAATAACTATGTAACAGTACCTTGTTATGCAGATTTAATTTGATTTCATGACTTTTCATTATATCTACAATTAGGTCGTGGATTGGCATCGAACAGCAGTTTAGAAGATACGGAGAGGACAGAGTATGTCAGGAGTTATATCAGTGGCACCCTAAATGCTATCAGGTAAAAAAAAATTAAAACCTACTTCTTTATGCGAGAATACAGCACCTAATAATAAAATCAATAAAAATATAAGATTGAGTCTTGTCATTTGGTATAGTGGTCTGTGGTACATATGACTAACTTTCCTCCTTTTAACTTTCAAAATTAAGTTTTAATTCTCTTGTTGATGCTTCTTGATAATTATCAATTTCATGTTTCATTGGAACACACATATATCTCATATGTCTAATTATAGTATACATGATATTTTTTGTTTTGAATTACTATACATGAGTCATGACCCTTTCCATTTTTGCATAGGTATATATGGAATTACCCATTTCATTTTAGCATTTAATTATCACTCATAATTAATCTGAATACAAACACCAAAACAGAAAGAAAAGAACAGAGAAGAGCAGAAAAAAAAACATAACAAAACAGCTGCTCAAAAACTAAAGAACACCTATTTACCTTTGATTAAAACCAAAATGCTAACAATGTATTCATCCAATTTTGTTCAAATTAAGGAACGGTGTTGACGTAAGAGGATACTTTGTATGGTCATTCATCGATCTTTTTGAATACATGACGGGGTATGAAACAACTTTCGGTCTATTCTCAGTAGATTTCAACTCTGATGATCTAACAAGAAGGCCGAAGCATTCAGCTCATTGGTATTCCCACTTCATAAAAAACAACAGCACGAATACAACCTTTGTTTTGCCAGGTGTAAAGCATCGATATGAACAATAACTTTCATTTATAGTTTACTCTTTTACAGTTCTCTTATTTACTCAAAATGCTATAAATTCAATCGTTTCTATATTAATCAAAGGAAAATATGTAATATAAACTGATTGATAAATAAAATGAGAATGTTATTTGAAATGTCCCATGTTAAAGCTCCGGCGAGACCAACTTAGTAATTTTGTAATCAATAATATACCTTTGTTTTGGGGAAGTTTGCATTTTCCAATCTATGTTGGAGATGCTATCCAATCAGGTATAGAGGCACAGTCTTCCCCCTTAGGAATATTCAATGTTGATAGTCACGAATAATATACATTTCTACTCACATCAATTTGCAGTTAAGGTTGTTGGTGTAAGAGGATACATTCATTTTAGAACTTCTGTAGACATAAGATTCTTTTTTTTTCTGGTACCGCTTTAGAACATTTTTTTAGGATATTCTACAATTTAAGTACTACATTAGAATCAATCATATATACCTAAACTATATAAAAAAATAATGTATAAGCATAGAAAATTTGAAAATAAACGAGGGTAAATTGACTCCATTAATTCACTCCATGTCTATCCGCACCTTCAGAGGTTGATTTCACAAGTTGTATATACTTAATTACTGGGGTTTAAACTTCAATTTAAACTGCCCACATGCGTCTTTCAGTGTTCATGCAAACAAAAAATGTCTTACAAAATACCTCTGCAAGTTCTAAACCGCATAAAAAGGATCAAGACATATCATTATAATCTCCATCCGAACACACCCCCACACACATCTTTCTGCGGTCTAAAGTACATTTCGAACAAAACTTGAGCGGAGAAAATAATGTAATGCAATATAAAGTACCAACACATTAATTTCATACATGTTTTAACACCATGCATTATGCCTTCTGTGGCTGTTTCTTGGCATCTTTTTGTTTCGGCTTCTTCACGATCATAACTGAGCATTGAGCATGGTGCGCCATGTGATCACTCACACTGCCCATAAAAGCTCTGCAAACAATAATTTCAAATTGTTATAAATCAATATGTTTTCTTTATTTCTGAGTTTGCATTCCTTGTTTTGTTATCACATTACTGTCTGCTTGTATGGTGGTATTGTGGCAAGCCGTCTTGGTACCAGCAAAATACTTGACTGACTTGATCAGTCTTTTCAAAATACAATAAAAGGTATCTTTTTAAGTAAAAAGATACAATAAATGATGAGGTTATCACTTAATTACATCCATAAATGATGAGGTTGTTTGGTTTGAGCATCAAATTTATCAAACTATTTGAGATGCATGACTGAAATTACAAAATGCCAAAGAAACACCTACTAATAAAGTTTAAAAAGATTATAAAGTGGTAAAAAAAAATATTAATAAAGGAAACCTTTGAACATTGTTATAACCATGGCTTCCTAAAATTAGTATATCAGCATGGTGTTTTGCAACCGCATCCATGAGCACATGCTTTGCATCGCCTTCCATGATTTCCACCACAGCTGCTACCTATTGAAATATATTTTTGTCATTATTTATTGCTATTGAGCTAAATTTAAATAAAATCAGACTTAATTGTATATGGAAAAGTACTGAATGAGCAGCACAGATCACTCTCGCTTTCTCAACTGTCTTTGCAGCAAGCTTCCTCTGATCCATCTCCGCATCTTGTAACACCTCCTCAGCACCTATGTACATATTCCCGGGAAAAAATGCCATGAATTGTACATCTTTAGTTTTATAAAAATAACAACTAACATGCAAATAACCAATTTGTTATTGTTTTATTTTCCCTAACACGAGCTCACTTTGGCAATTTGTCGAACACCTCCTGTGTGGTCAAAGCTACCATATATTACAATCAGCTAAAATGATATTCAATCCACTATGTAGAAAACGACAACTAACACCCAATACTGCATTCTGTGTTCAATAAAGAGATTGAAACAAATTTTAGATGGATGGTTGTTTCCATCATTGTATTGTAAAATGATCATTTGATCTGACGGTTGGAAAGGTATGTAGACATTAAATTTTCTCCACGGGGTGTATTTACTCGAGTGAATATATTTTGAGATAACTGAAATTTTGAGTTTGTTCAAAACTTGGGTCTTTTTATATTTTCACTCAATCCAGACCTATTCAAAATTCACGGTATACTTTAAAATTTGTAATTAAATCTAGATGGTTAATTCGAATTATCTATAGACAAACTTAAAATTTAAGATATTTTAGGATGTGAGTGAGACGTATCTCCAATATGATTAAGATTTATCAGGTATTTTTATCAGGTATATTTATCAAGATATACTTAAGCATATCTTGAATGAGGCACCTTATCATAAAAATTCTTCTTTATCAGGTATATTTACATGATTTTTTTTCAACAAACAAAGATTGATTAAGATTTAAGAACTTTTCTAAAATGGTTTCTCCAATATGGGCCTGTATCAGAGCTATTGGGATGCTAGACCAATTTGGGCTTAAAATCCTAACAGAAAATATAGGATGATAATCTAAGAATTACCCCTCTTAGATGTAAAACAGTTTTCCAGGATGATAATGTATAATTTTACATCAAGAGTGAGGCCATGGTACATATTGGTTCATATTATGGATTGATCATATCTTCATTTCATTTTAAAGTTTAAACAGAACTGCTCAACAGGATTTTCATATGAAATTATGCTTGTAGATCAAAATTTTACATTTTTTTTACAATTTTTTTAAAATGTAGAAAATCATTTGATCCAAAGATTGTAGACCATCCAAAAATAGTGATATTCTATCTATCTAAAAGATAAACAAATATGAAATATAAAAGTTAGTTCGTAAGAACATTTTCATCTAGAGATAATGTTAAACGGTTCAGATCGACTATTTAGACTTCAAAAATGAAAATATATATTTATAGTATGGATCAATATGTTCTATACATAATACCATAGCCTCATTCTTACCTCAAAATACCCTTGTCCTTGGTGCATAATTAACATGTCACAGACATAGAGTTATATATCTAGAACTAACAAAAATATTTGCAAGAGAAAAAAAGAATCAGGAAATACAATTACCTCCAAGAGGGGCTTAATTCATGAGTACCTCCACCCTCAAAACAATAAACATATGTAAAGAAAAATAAATAAGAGAATTTGAAGGACTCGGAGATAAAGAAGCTCACTCGTGCCAGGCCCACTGACATTGACCGCCGACATCACTCTCTTTGCGTGCACAATCACAAGCTGGAACCCCATTCCGCCTCCGGTGGCAGGTGAGTAAAAATGGTTGAGAGTCCATTCAAGCGCATAGAAGCTATGTTCACTGTCGTCAAATGCCAGAACCATAGTTATCTTCCCTTGTTTTGCCTGGTGGAATAATCCCTTCTCCACCTTACTCGCATCTAGTTCGGGAGCGATGTGTTCGCCTCGAGATGATCCTGATGACGACATTGTTTCGCTTTGTCTAATTGGTCAAGTTTGGTTTGTTTGAAATGAGATAATGAGAGAGAGAAGACTTGGAAAAGAACAGCTGGGTTTTAATTAAGAGAAGAAGACTTCTTTTTGGTTTGGTTTGGTTTGGTTTGTATTATTAGAATAAGAGAGGGGAGTGCAGGTCCAGTTAGGTCAACTCGGCTCCTAAATTTCTTATTGGGTACAGTAAGGTTTGACCGCATTGCAAGCTGAATGGCTGGTCCCACACAAACACAGTTGTGGCCCACAACTCAGAGAGTCATTTTAATGGCCAATGGAGTAAATGTCTTTGCATCCAATTTTTGTTGCTGTAGATCGATATGCTCTGTTGGTTGAATCAGGTCTCTATATTTTGGAGTATGCATGCGTGCTATTAAATTAATTAATTAAGATGTCTCTCGTTGACACAATATAATAATTAATTAACCTATTATTAAAGAATAATTAAAGAATAACTTATAGTTTAAATAGTTTATGTATTAAGTTTGTACAATTTGAAATTTGATTGATATATATTCGTCGAGCAATTTTTTTTAAAATAAATGTTTAATTTTGTCTGCCCCAATAATTTTAATTAATTAATTACATCGAATTTAATATGCAACCTATCTATAACGTAGAGAAAATATTTATATTTTTTATTTGATTAGATGGATAGTAATAGTTATGAAATAAATTTGATTGTGAATGTATAATTTCTTTTAGATTTTACTAAAAATTAGATATATTAATTGGAAAAATTAATACCAACGAATAATTAAATATGTTGAATTAGTGGGAGGAATGACATCATAACAGTCTGAGGTCCAAAGCTTACATTTTTCTCTTCAATAACAAATGAATAGATGGAAATACACTAATAGTACGGTTTTACCATGTGTAGATTTTTATGACTGCATGCACCAATAGTGTAGCTCTATTATTAATTTTTCATACATGAAACCCATTTTGACTATAAATTTGCTTAAAAGTTGTTGGATCCGCACCATTGGTCAATGACTGTCTTGGCCCAATTATAACGCGCTGTTTTGATTTCATACAGCAAACAATATATGATCCGTGAGGCGTATCTTTATCCCAATTTTAGTCATCTACTAGGCCCATTCATTTTCCAAAATAGGCGGGATTCGACTTAATTAGTTAGTTAGAGGTTGGGTGTAATTAGTTAGTGGAGATGTGAATCAGACCCGCGACCGTCGGATCGGATTGGACCTCAAAACATAGTAAACAACAAAACCAAAGAACTAAAAATAACAGCAATGTGAAGATTAAACTCCGTTTCAGCCAGCGGCCGAAGTACCAGTAGGTGGTGTACCAATAGCAATCCACATCTCAACCTCATGACAGATTCGGTGAACCACCGTAGTAACACGCTGGTTAGTTCCTCTGAACACTCGTTCGTTTCGACTTCGCTATATCCACCAAGCAGTACACATCAAGACTAACGGACCAACCTTCTTAAATACTCGGTCTCCTTGCCAAAGCTAAAGATCTGTCCCATGTTTGCTCAACAGAATCTCGGAGAATTAAGGCTCTGTAACCCAATCTTTCCTTAATCCCCTTCCACACTTGTCTCGCCCATCTACATGTAAAAATTAAGTGCATGGCTGTTTCTTCCTGCCCTGAGTGACACATAACGCACCCGACCTGGCATTGTATATTCCTTGTTCGCAACACATCCTAAGTTAAAATTCTGCTCCGCAACAGTAAATATCCAAAAATTCGAACCGTTGGTGGGAGCCTATATTTCCAAATCTTGGCATATGCACTCAATTCTTTACCACCTCCCATCACTACTTGATAAAGAGATTTTGCACTGTATTGTCCATTTGCTTCCCATCTCCACATCAAACAATCTTCCGCATCTGTTAAGTGCACCGGTGAAAGAATGAATGTTTGCAAACTATTGACCCCATCACTCAGTGAAATTTTAGGATTTGAAGGCCTGTTGTTCCTGCCTACACAAATTGGTGAACCCTGCAAAGAATCAAACCAAAAGGAAATACTATTTCCATTCCCTATTTCCCAAGAAGTACTCCAATGAAATAACGGCTTCAATCCTATCAATTGGTTCCAAAAAAACGAACCACTTAATATCCACAACAGAGGTCCATTTGTTTGAATTTGCTTCAAGCTTCTGATAATGTTAGCCCAAAGAGAATCTTGAACCGCATAAGCTCTCCACCACCACCGGAGTAGCAAGGCCTTGTTGTGCCAGCTCAAATCTGAAACCCCCAAACCACCCCAAATTCTCGGAGTACACACAGTCTGCCAGTTAACAAGAGACATTCCTCTAGTTGTAGTATCATTTCTTCCCCATAAAAATTGCCTCCTTATGCGATCCATTCTTTGTATAACCCACTTTGGCAAAAGAAAGCAAGTCATATAATAAATTGGAAGCGCCGATAGAACCGATCGTACCAATTGTAACCGACCCCCTCGCAAAAGTAATTTCCGCTGCCACCCTTGCAATCGCCCCTCAAATTTTTCTATTAGCGGAATGAACATATGTTTTTCTGGTGTCCGTATAGTTAATGGCATTCCTAAATAGCTCACAGGAAGCTCAGTTTCTTGACAACCTAGCACGCTTCTCATCATTTCCCGTTGCTCATAGTTCATATTAAAAGGCACAACACAGCTCTTCTGGAAGTTTATAGTTAGGCCCGAAATCTTAGCAAAAATTCTGAGAACTAGCCTCAAGACCACCAGTGTTTGCACCGACCCATTAGCAACCAATGCGGTGTCGTCCGCATATTGCAATGCAATTATTGAGTCGGTTAGTTTGCGAGTTAATGAATTAACCAGAGTCTCATTTGTTGCCATGACCATGCGTTGAAGAACATCTACTGCCATAATGAAAAGCATAGGTGACAACAGGTCACCTTGCCGTAACCCACGCTTATGAAAAAAATATTGCGTATGATCTCCATTAACAATGATACGGGAAGAAGATGTGTTCAGTAGGGTCTGTATCCAAGCAATCCATCTATCCGGGAACCCCCGAGCTTGCATAATCTTTGTGAGAAATGACCAATGTACCGAGTCAAAGGCTTTTGAAAAATCAATTTTTGCAAACACAGCCGGATGTTTGGAGTTATCAATAGTGTGCAAAATTTCCCTAGTCGCAATGAACGACTCTGCTATATGTCTATCCTTCACAAAAGCGGTTTGGTTAGCCGAAATAAGCTCAAATAGCCACATACGGAGTCTATTCGATAATACCTTGGAAATAAGTTTTGGAAGCAAATTGATAATACTAATTGGTCTGTAGTCATTAGCATTTTCAACCAACTCCTTTTTAGGAATCATCACAATATTAGCCCTATTCAGCGGCCTCATTTCAAAGTTTCCATTGTAAAATTGATGAAAGCACTGCATGATTTGAGGTTGCAGCACATTCCAATACCTTTGCAAAAATTCATTGGTGAGTCCATCTGGTCCGGAAGATTTATTGGAGGCCAACTGTTTTACTACTGCTGTGATTTCGGCCTTTGTAAATTCCTCCTGCAGACTTGATAATTCAATAGGTTCACCATATAGGCATGAAGGATCAAAGTCTAAAATTTCTCCTTCCTGGCCCAAAGCGGTTTTCATGTGATCATAAAAAATTTGTTTAATTCCTTCTATATCAGTGTGAATTTCCCCATTAAGCGAAATAGAGTGCACCATATTCTTTCTCATGCGTGCTGATGCATATGCATGGAAAAAATGGGCATTTTTATCTCCAAGCTGAAGCCATTTGTATCTTGACCGCTGCCTCCACCTATCCTCCAATATATTTGCCAATAAATACGCTTTCTCCTTTATTTTCTGCCTCAATTTGTATTCTCTTGCATCCAAAGATCTCCTTTCTTCAATTCTATCAAAAAATATAATCCCCTCCTTGCAAGCTTTGAGTTGCATCTGCACCCCTCCAAAATTTTCCTATGCCATTTTCTCAGTTCCAAGTGCAACCTATTTGTATTTTTTTGGAAAGCAATATGGGGTTGCATGGAGCTGGTACTCCAAATTTCTTGTACTAGCTCTCTA
Organism: Carex cristatella; assembly: GCA_024447775.1. Taxonomy (NCBI): domain Eukaryota; kingdom Viridiplantae; phylum Streptophyta; class Magnoliopsida; order Poales; family Cyperaceae; genus Carex; species Carex cristatella. The sequence goes on along the minus strand of JAJHPF010000024.1, from coordinate 424,853 downwards.
ACCTTTGGATACTGCAACCAAAAGTTCTCTAATCTATGATGGGCCGGCCTAGTTGCATGCGCACTACAGCTCAATAGTAACAGAACATGATCTGAAACAATCATTTCCATTGCCTTGAGATTGATATTCGGAAATAGAAGATTCCAATTAGTTGAGATAAAGACCCGGTCTAGCTTTGAGAAAACCGGTACCGGCCTTTTACTGCTCCACGTGTAATCTCTGTTCTCCAAATTTACATCAATGACCCCAAGGTCTCGTATTAAATCATTAAACGCACACATGAGACCATAACCTCTTAAATCCGATGACCGGTCTATGTACCATCTCACCAAATTAAAATCACCAACTAGCAACCAAGGGAACCTTATCAGTGCAACCAATCTCCTCAGCTCTAGAATAAAATTCAACTTATATCTATCAATACTTGGGCCATATACATTGGTTACTACAAATATATATCCAGTTGCCTCTTGTTTAAGGACTGCCGATATTGTATGTGTAGTTGACCATGTATTCAACAGAGAATATTCTCTCTTCCATCCAATAACACATCCACCCGCTGTGCCTATGGCCGAAATGCCAACAACCTGCCTCTCATAATAAGATGGAAACACTGAAGAGTAAAACTGAAAATCCATTGTATTTATTTTCGTTTCTTGCAAACAGCAGACATCACAACATGATTGCCTAATGCAATTTCGTACCACATTACATTTTGAGCTGTCCTCTAGTCCCCTCACATTCCAAGACATCAACTTTAATTTTTTAATACTCATTTAAAACTTTATAACAACAACAACATTTTAAAAAAGTAAAAAATTCAGACATCCATGTCTGAGTCATCTAGCTCATCACCCGGAGACAAATCAAACTGGAAAGGGATACGATCATCTTCGTCATCTTCCATGTGTGATTTGGAAGTGCTTGCACCAGTGCTTTCATGATCTTTTCTTCTCTGTTGATTATCTTCATTTATTGTCTTCAACACATCTTCTGGGTTAACCCCCAAACCTCTGAGCCAAATCGTTGCATTGAGCGTACTGCACGTGAACTTCAAAAAAACCCTCTGGATTTAACTCCCCACTTGCCTGAGGTCCTTGCGCCATTTTTCTTTTTGAAGCCCCTGTTTTTTTAAAAACAAAAGGCCGCTTGGATCTTGTGCTAGGCCTTAATTCTCTTATTGGCCTTTAGGATTGGGCCTCCTTCATTTCTTTAGGGCCCGTTCTACTTTTTTGGGGAGCTATTTGATTTCCAGAATTAAATCGCCTTTCCTGATTTTTTGGAGCCATCTGTGGAGTTGACACCTGCCCCCTTTCCAAAATTATAGGTGTATCCAGCATGATTGGACCCTTATTTGGAAGTTTCGGCGCTGAATGCGATTTGGCTGCCTTTGATTTATCTGCAGCGGACGGATCCCGGATTCTGCTGGGTGTCATGAAAGTTGTTTGTTTTTCTGTAACAGTATTCTCGTGTGCAATATGTGTTGCTGCACAAGTTAAACCGGCCTCAGCCGCCTTGTGCCGCATTGGATCAACACTCTCTGCTATCCGTATTATGGCAGGAGACCGTTGCAGGATTTGGTGGGCGGGATCTGCTGTGACTAATCCTTGTGTAACTTGATCGGCCACCAGCTCTGTTTCTGTCGTTCTATCCAGAAACTGCCGGAGCTCCAGCGGAATGGTGGAGATGTCTATCCCTTGGCATATTTCTTGTAACACTCGTAGACTAACATGAATCTCCTCCTCCATTGGTGGGTGTGGCTCCTCATCAGATGAGTTGCCAGAGGTGGTAGAGCCATTGGGCCTAGTATATATCTTCGGTGTTGCCGGCAAATCGGAGTGCTTGTATATGAGTCCCGGCATTACTTGAGTACCCTAACCGCCAACGGGTACTCCAACCCTCAAGAGAAAATTGTCACGTACTCCGGAACCCGTATGAGATCATCTGTTGCTACCACCACCATCCATTCCCTGAAGTCGGCCTTTTTTTGGAGATTCACCGTCCCTAGGTAGGTGCCTATAGATGAAACAGCCCGCATTACTGCTTTCTCCTTCCACAGGAATAGCGGTATGCCTCGCAATCCCAACAACAGCCTATATGATGGTATAGTGATAGAAGCATCTTCTAGCGGTGACCATGGTCGGAATGAAAAGCCAAATCCCAGAGATCCGATGGTGTTGCCTTAATGAAACTGTCTATAGGTATCCTTTTGGGCAGATGAATGAGATATCTCCCTCTCGGTAATATAGCAATCATGACCTCCTGGGCCGTCACCAACTTGGTGCGAGCTGCATATCTCGCCACCGTGTCCTCCGATAACTCCAGATCATGGTCATGAGTATCTAGAATAACAGCCTGCTTCAGTCGCTCTATCTCTTGAAAATCTTCATCATCTCTGTTAATGAAACAAGCTACATTGAAAGGCCTATCTTTAGGTAATACCGGTGGAACCAGTGGAAAGGCCCCGGCCAGAATATCATCAAAACCCGGCTCCTCCTTGCTGGGTTCATTTGTACGTGACTTTTGCAAAAGCTTCACTGGACCAACATCCTGGTTCTGGGAATGAGCATATCTACACCGGGTAGAAACATGACCTAGCTGCCAGCACTTACCACATCTCAATTTGTTACGACATAAACTCTTGGTGTGACCCTTCATACAGCACTTAAAGCATCTTCCCTTCCACTCTGCATATGATGCCGAAGGGGGAAACTGTAGGTTAGTGGGGCTGTGAGGGGAGACAAAGGATGTAGGTGAAGAAGGCGGTGTTGGGGATGGTGGTTGGGAGGTTTTCATGGAGTTTGAGGATTTAGGAGAGATTGGGTTAGATGATGGAGGTGGGTTTGAGGGGTGTGAGAGGACCTGCGCATACGTGGGTTTGGCAAGGGGGACATACGGCTTGGCAGAGGCATCTTTGGTGGGGTGCGCATGCGTCCAGTGTGAAGGAAAAAAATGGCGGCGGCTTTGCACCACCTTCCAATCACCGGAGGTCGCCATCTCAGCCCAAGAGCCTTTATCGAATTGTCTCGGATTTCCAATGAAGTGGATTCAATCGGATTGAGTCCGGTTTTAGATTTTTAGACTTAATTAGGTCAGGTCAACAATTTTGAGTCATCCGACTTTCCAACTTTTTTTTTGTTTTGTTTTTGTTTTTGAGTTGTCCGTATCAGATCGAGTCAGATTTCAGTCAAAAATAACTTTACAAATAAATTTGGATTATGAACAAGTCAAGTCTCAACTTCAAAACTAATGGATAATTTGAATATAGACAAGCTATATATGTTAAAAATAATATATCAGAATACTATATATTACCATTTTTTTTAGTTCCTCAAAATTATTTTGATCAAATTCAACAAAATTTACAGTTTGTGCATGGTTTATTCCATATTATTCACAAAATATAGGATAATTGTATTTACTTTTTAATAATATTAGTATTCTCATATATTTATTGTCTTCATTTATAAAAACGATTGTTATCGAATTATATTTGTATTATATCTTAATCACGAACTTGAAATTATAATTTTCCAAATTAATTAGCGAGCTTGTTATCATGCATAGAATGAAATTTGAAAGAATTAAGAATGATAAATTAATGTTCAGACAATTTCGTACATTATTGAAAAAGAGAGAAAATGATAGATATTACCACATCAGTAACATTATTGTTCAGGCAGTATCCAAAACCCAAGAGGCATCACGAAAAGCAAGCATTGCTTGTTTATTATCATTCAAGCCCTGTTGCTATGGATTATTGGGTCAAATTTGTTAAGAGTATTGGGCTAACTGCTGAAAATTAGTCCATTTATCTTGTTATTACATAGCAATTGAAGCTTAATTTAGATACTTATCAATAAGTCCGGCTTGGCCTGGACCTGTTATGGTGTCGTACCGAGCGGGTAAAGGATCGGGTCGGGTGGGAATGGGCGGACTGCTGAGCCCATGGGCTAAATTGTCATCTCTACTTACCGAAGATGAATTATTATCATTAGAATGGAAAAAAAAGAATTATCATATCGAGGGAGGATATGATAATGTGCATGTTCGACTCGATTATCTCATTTTTTTTTTTTTTTAAGTTCAAACAATTAATATCAACTATTAAACATGAATTATATATGAAAATGTACTAAGAGATCAAATTTTACATGTTTTTCATAATTGTATTATTTTTAAATAGTTAGAAAATCACTACTTTTGGATAATTAAGAAGTTTTAGATCAACAAAATTTTCACTACTTTCTTCAAATACAATTGAAAAGTATAAAATTGGTCTTCAAATACATCTTAATATAAATATTATATTTAATTGTTCAAATCAATTATTTGAAATTTAAAAATATAAATATAAATTCATAATACAAGTAGATCCGTAATATGCACGGTAGCCTCACACTTATCATATCAATTTCTTCGTTACTTTGAACGGGATATTAGCTAAGATCTTATTCTATATAAAACCAATGGTGTTATTATGCTTTTACAAAAATATTATTTCTTTTTTAATCTAACACGGTCTTCTTTTAAAAATATACAATCGGCCATTCGAAGATGTAAAAAAAAGGAAAAAAAAGAGTTAGCTTAATGTCGTAAAGAAAAGGGTTGAGATAAATTGATAACTGATCAAGTTAATAATTTTGCCAACCGTAAGAAAAAGTAATATATAAATTCAAAATATGGCATTGGAATGTCATCTAATACACGAAATATTAATTAAAAAAGATGAAATTTACTGCATGTTTAAAAAATTATAAAGCATTTAGAACGTTTTATGCAAATCAAGAATAATAAAAAGAGTTTTAGTATGAATTTTGAAGAATATTTAGATATGCTTTAATGCTTTAATTTGTGTGTATAGTTGCCTTGCTTTCTTTATTTATATGGTTGTAATCTAATTAATAAGAACTAATTTCTTAATAATATCTTACAAGATTAGTAATATTTTGTGAGATTTAGATAAATGAAAAATCTAGACATCAGTATAACATGAGGGATCCACTAACAACATTCTATAGTTACAACATCTTACAATACGGTTTTTCAAACTCCGAACAGTTGTTTCAAACCGTTTAACATGATCTCTATATTAAAATGTGCTTGGATATCAAATTTAGATTTTTTTTTTAATTTATTATTATTTATTAAGTCTTATAACATATATATAAAGGAAACTTTGCTCTATTATGATGCATAATAATTTGAACATTTACAATAAGATTTGTTTTATTTTACGAGATATGAGTCTCTCATCTCTTATCTCATTATCGAGTATGTCTGGCTAGTATGACATCAGTGTCATTTCAGCCTATATAACACCAACTCTAAAATCTATTGAATTGATTTCAAACGATGAATCCAAACTGATCAAACTTATCAACTTCATTAGTTGTGTGTTTACATGTAAAATTTATAATTTTTCGAATTTATTTAGTATTAAGTCAATTAGTCAAATGTGTGAGTTTTTAAATTAATTTTAATGCATTCATTTTTTTTTAACTATTTTTGCATGTAAACGCATCACTCATAAAGTAAATCGGTTTGAATAGTTTAGATTAGTCGTTTGAAATATATTCAATTTATTTTGGAGTTGGTGTCATATAACACCGATGTCATACTAGTTGGATTCCTCATTATCATATCTACTTTTATTTTTGTCGTCATATTTATTGAGATCATTTTGTATTGAATATATAAAATAAATTATATCAATGTTTTTATATGAGTGTGAAAGCGTTACTGATTTGATTATTTGAAAATAGTAAGGTCATTCCGAGAATTTCTCAGAGTCCTACTTTTTCCAAAGTTTTCCACACACTTGTCTAATGAGATAGCAATAGTAAATTTAAGATACATTGTATTATGGAGACGGAATTAACCACAATTATATATAATCAAGTCATTCTATTGGGTTGCCTAGTCATTTGTAATAATTAATCAACCCATCATTATTAAAATAATGAAATTACATTTAAGGTTTACACATTAAAAGATAAAGGCCCATACTCTATGATAGTGTACGAATTTTAAAGGTTATGTGCATTAATATCAATCATTTTGTAAACAAAAAAATATTCTAATAATTTTAAACATACAACCCAACAAGTACTTCCACACATTTCAATAATCATTATTGTTATTTTATGAGTATAAGTTTTAGTAATTTAATTTTCATATCCTGTAATTTTATTCCCTACAATTCCGTAAATTTTAAATTTGAAGTCAACTAATCAATACAGTATTGATGTATCACGTCTAGACCCAATTAAATTTTTGTATGTAATATTTCTTAAAAAAAAAATATGTTGTCGGTATTACATTCTTTATTGGGGGAATTTCATGTATCTCCCTCAAAAATTTTAATATTACGTATTTCCCCCTCAAAAGTTCATAATAACGTATTTACCCTTCAAAATAATAGAAACTCACATATTTACCCAAAAATAATTAAATAATAAAATTTAACACTAATAATATACTAAAAAATATCAATTAAAAAAACAGGACCATTGTATCCCTCTTTCTTTCTCTCATTTCTCTTTGTACGCTAGCTCCCATGTACTGGCGTCTAACCATTTTCCCCACAATAAACTGCGCCAAATCTGACTCTTTGATACCGCTAGCCATAAATTCTTCTCCAAAGAAAACCTGCCCTCTCGCCCCAATCTCACAGATGGCATCATCGAATATGATTTGACTTGTTTTGGGTTTGGGTTAATTTCAGGTTTGGTAGATCTAATAAGATCATTTCTGGATTTGGTTTACAGGTGGTTCGGTATAATTTGGATTTCTTTATTATCCCAGCAAATTTGATTAGAGTTATGACTGAATTATTTCAAGTTACATCAAATCGTTGTCCCTATAATTTGTAAGGCTTTATCTAATTCTTTAAGCCAACAATTTTGCATGCTAGTTTAACGTTGTCTTTGGTTATTTTTAGGCAAATTTCATCAAAGTATAAATTAAAATTGAAATATGGAGGTTTCTTTCGATAAATTAAGAACTATATATTGTAGAAAAAGATATTGTTCAATTTGGCTCTCAAAAAAGCATATATATGGATGCCCTTATAGTTTTTAAATTAGAGTACAAGGAAAGAATTCACAAGCACATAGGAGTAAGAAGTTGAAGACGTGTGATGCCATGAGTTGATGATGTTTAATTATCTAATAGTTGTGATGTCTACTAATTTTTGGTTGTGATTATGATTGTCTATACTTGCCTTTTGTATGTTTAAAGTTTGTTGCTACTGCATGGTGTTTTTGGAACATAGTAGTAGACTTTTATAGGTTATTTTCCTTTTTGCTACTTTGAAATATGTTATTTTCCCTTTTGCTACATGTTGATTGGTTGGTTATATGAAAAGTTAAAATGAAATCTATTAAAATATTGTTTATATGAAATTGGTTGTTTTGTATATTGTTTACTGGTACGGTTTGAATGGTTTGAAAGATGTCTTCACTGGTATGATTTGGAAAATATCTTTACAGGTGCTTCATTTGTAAGTTTGATGATCTAATAGTGTAATGTGTACACACTGGTACGGGGTGGAGCAGAGAACAAAATTATTTGCCTACTATATTGCATATTGGGTTAGGGTAGAACTCATACCAGTGGTATGCAAGCGCAGAGAGAGAAAGGAGAGAAAGAGGGAGGGTAAAATGGTTATGTTTTTTTAATTGATATTGTTTAGTATATTATTATTATTTTATTATTTTTGAATAAATATGTGAGTTTCTATCATTTTGAAGGGCAAATACATTATTATGAACTTTTGAGAAAAAAATATGTAATATTGAAGTTTTTGAGGGGGATACATGAAATTCCCCCTTCTTTATTCGCTCGCCTATATCATATCTTTATTGTGTGATATCCTCCATTCTTTCTATGGGGATTGGGGAATATTCATCATTACCAATTTACCACTAGTTTACTACCCCTTTGCAAATATTTTATAAGAATCCACCCAAACCTATTTCCATCTATCGTTCGTTCTTTCTTTTTCTTTTTGTTTGGTTGGTTAGTTGAGTGGTTGACAGATTAGTGGCAGACAGAAGCTTATGGTTAACAGATTAGTGTCAGAAATACAAAAACAGGGGCTAGACCCTTGTTCTTACTCAAAAAATTAAAATAAAAAGATTAGTGTCAAAGACCAGAGCCCATTTTCAACTTGTGCTGTGTAGTGCAAATTAATATTTGCAAATATTTAACATTTCTCTTCAGTAGAGAAATTGGAACCAAATGTTAGAAGGGGTTAATTAGCAAATATTTCTAATTTAATAATTATCGAGAGAATAACTAATATCAAAATGTTTGTTCTGGAGCCATGGTGTAATCAATTGGTTTTCTGATTTTCAAAGTTCAAACGGTTGATCCAAACAGTTAGATTTGACCTCTATATAAAAATGTGCTTGGAGACCAAACATTACATTTTTTAGATTTATTAAATAGTGAAAAACTAACGGTTTGGATCAACCGTTTGAACTTTGAAAAACAGTGTTTTTTAAATCGCAAATTTTAATAAACAGTGAAAAACTTCTGGATCATTGAAAACGAAAATTTTAAAACTAGCTTTATAAATAGTAAACAAATTAAAAAAAAAAATTGGTCTCCAAACACAATTTAATATTGTTTGAATGTTGAACGATTTGGATTGATTGTCTGGAGTTTCAAAATGTAGAAACCGAACCGTTTTTTTTTCAAGATTCTGAAACAAACATTTTGATATTATTCATTCTCTAATTATCGATTATAAAATAATAAACTATTATATATAATATATTCTAAGTATCTGACTCTTTAGTGAAAAATATATATTAAAAGAGTGAGACTATGGTAATATGGATATTACGGATCAAATCATATTATAATTCATTTTTTTATTTTCAAAATTCAACAAATCTGAACTGTTAAAAAGTAATATTCATATGAAAATATACTTAGAGACTAAATTTTATATGTTTTTAAAAAACTTTTTATTATTAGTTTAATTTTTTTTTATTTTGTATATTTATTAGATTAAATCAAACAAATAGTCTTTAAAGTATCATTCGGTCACCAAAGTTTTAAAATATCCTTTTGGTCCTTATAGTATCAATTATTTAACATTTGGCCCTTAAAAGTTTCAAAAATATACTTTTAGTTCTCAAAGTTTTTAATTCATATCAAATTTGTCCTACCTTAAACATCTAATTTAGCATCATATTTTAGCAATGAAGCTAGTGGGATTGTAATCAACGGACAATACAAATGACTTCAAAATAATATAATTATTCATGACTTCAAAAATTAATAATATTGATACTAGCATTAATGTTTGTGCTATCATAATTAGTTAATTAAAATTAATATTTACATTAATCTTACCAAAATATTATTATGAAATGGATGTGAACATTGATCATCATTTAGATTTTCATCGATGATATTGGTATGACTAATTTGTTACAAATATAAAATTTTAAGGACTAAAATGGTCAATAGTGGTATTTTAATAACTAAATGATACTTATAGAACTTTAAGTATCAAATGGTAATTCAGTGACACTTTTTAAGGATCAAATAAAAAATGAGTGATGCTATAAGGACCATTTGTGTAATTTAATTACTACAATTTTGTGTGTAGTTCATGTTGTCTTGAAAATTATTTTACATGAGATAATATTGTTAAATAAGCAGGACGTGAAATAAGTTTATGCTTACTGCTCATGATTGAATCATATGGGAAATAAATTACAAGCAGCAAATCATTATTTATAATGAAAATCAATAAAAACAATAAAATCGGGAAATTAGTAGCATATACACACCTTGCAATTGTAAAAACATCTATGATAAAAATAAGATTATGAAGATTGGACAGATTGGATGGTGAGGCTAAAAAGATTTTCAAAAGATGATGCCATTAACTTTAGGATATTATCTCTTTATTCAGCAAATTAAGTATCAGTAAAATTGCTAATTACCTATCTTCTTTTCTGACTCCGCTTCTAATTTTGTGTGCAGTTCAACTTAATTACTTACTTTAATGGATATAGTATTTTTTATTTTTAGTTGAGCAAGTAATATAGTAAACCTTCTGAATTATTAATTTTTTTTTTTTTTGAAATTCTGATAGTGGCTATCAAGTGTTACAACTGTTATAATTAAAAAAAATACAACTTCAACACATCAAAATGGGAATTAACAAAAACGACATAAAGCCAAAGTTTTGCCTCCAATTTGCTCCCCTTCTTGGATCAGTGCTTTTCCCTATACAAAATTTTGCTGCTTCAATTCCTCCATATGTACCAGTAAGCAGCAAAGAAAAATTCCCCATTCACGCCTCATTATGTGATTTTCAAAATTTGTCCACTGTATTCTATACCATGTTTTGCATCACAGTAACTTTTGATTACAACATAAACAATACATCAGCAGTGTTGCAGCCATAGTTTCCCTTCCATAGAAACCAGCCATAGTTTTGCAGCCATAGAAACCAGCATGCAGATAAGAAGAAGACTCCTCATGTTTACTTATAAATTAACATTTTTCTTTGACAGCGCTTAAAAGATATATATGCGACACCCAAATATCGTCGAAGTATATACACATAAAGAAATGTAAATAAAAAAAATATAAGAATGACGTACATGGAACTCACACTAATTTGAAATGAAATTAGATGACGTAATTTCAATCTGACCCGACTTTACTCGGATCCGGTAATAGTCTGATCCGATAATAAGTTTTGGGATTTGTTTGGAACTTGGAAGCATAGATATTATTAGATAAGAAAATTTAGCGTGAAGTAAAATATCCTGAAAAAAATGAAGATTGTCGGTTTTTATCCAGTTTTGTCCATGCCTCAACTAGACGGGATCCTTTGTAGCTGATACTTTCTTTCTTATGATGTAGCGAATTTGAGATGAGGTAACTTTTTTATATTAATTATTTGACTGCACCCGCTATATTCAAATTATATAATCGAATTGCAGTTGACAATTTTAAAGTAAAATACCAGTTTCAATTGCTTCTTAATAGTACAAAGAGAGCGGATGAAACTTAATATATACATAAGAGATGCTTTTAATTATGCACAAATATTCTGTTATTACTTTTTTTTTTTTTTTTCTTGTGTTGTGGTCCGTCTATTACACGTCGCCTACGCAGCTGACACGCTTGACGATAAACGGATATGCACATAATAAGATATTGGTTCAAAATTTGCTCCGTCCTCTGTTCCTATCGGCCTATCCTATTCCTATTCCTATTCCTATTCCTGTTTCTTTTGCTTGGAGTTGGTGATGACTGGTGACTTGATTTGGTGGTTATCCCTGACAAGACGCACCCTTCTATGTTCCATTCAACGAACCGATAAATTAGTTTCAGTTCTGTACCGTTGAATTATGGCGGCTTTTACTTCCCGTCCATTTTTGGCAAAGCTTGAATTTCAACTATTTTGCAGTGTAAGATTCATATTTCTATTTGCGAGTACAGGAATATTTTTTTTTATCTCGTAGTCAACAAATAAAGTTCTAAATCCTAGTTATTTATTTAAATAATTTTTCTCTTTGCAACTGCTACAATAATTCGACCAGGTTCAAAATTTATGATTCAAATACATGAATATTATTTTTTCGTGACAAAGAATATAATTTATGTAGTACACTCCGACAAAATTTATTCTTGATAAAATGCTTTCATCCAATGAGAATTTAATATCAAGTAAAACAGAAACAAATATATTTTTTTTTTATTAAAAAAAATATGCGTTAATTTGCTTTTAAAATAATTGCCAACATAAAAGGAGAGAAAACCGATGCGTGTAGCTAAACAAAGAAAATATTTTGAGTGGATGACATTATATATATATATTTTTTTTTCAATTTGCTATTTTGAATGCAAACGGATTTAGTGTTAAAAATCCGACCCAATTAACAGAGATGTTGAATCTCATCTAGGGGTGTTAACCGGTACAATAAGAGTTGGGTGAAAGTATTTTAATACTTGTATCCGTTACAAATTATTTTTTAAAAAAAATTCTGATCATGCTATTACAAGTAAATTAATTAAATTATCTTTTTTAATACTAATTAATATATATAATATACATATATATTTTTTTATAACTATTCAATTAGATAAGGAATACAAAATATATTTTATAAATTATATATTTTTATCCGTTTAAATAACAAAACAAAAAATCTTTATCCATACTCAATCCTTATCAGATAACTTTACAAAAAATAATTCATACTCAGTAGTCAGTACACATCCCCTAATATCGTCATTTACTATTTATTTATTATTTTATTTCTATATTTTGAGGGGAAGGGAACAGACGTAATGACATCTATGATCTATCACGCGTGGCGCGCCTCAGTCATAGGTCTGGATCTTCTGTTCCTTTTATGAATCTAAATCGTGTAGCAGGTCACATAAAGTTAACACTATCTGATATAATTAATGTTAGAAACATTTTAAACCAAAAAAAATGGTAGAAACAATTTGTTGCTATTTTTTTTTCTGTGCTCGCCACTATTTCTGGACTTCTAACCTGGAACAAAATACAGCGAATTATTTATTTATTCTTACTATTCTTTAAACCATAAACTGATATTAAATAGGGATAAAAGTATTAACAAAACTAGTTTAATTTTATACAGCACACAATTAATAAAAATAAATTAAAAAAATATATGATTAAAAATATTGACAAAACTGGTTTAACTTCATAAAGCGCACAATTAATAAAAATAAAATAGAAAATATACGATTAATGCACCACACAAAATCAAATATGCTCCGTGGTTTACCTTTAAATACCAACCTCAGATGTAAATGGAAATAACGTGTTGCTTAATTCATCGTTCCAGTCTTCAAGATATCCAGTCCGATTCATCGTCAAAATTCAGAATCTTTGTTGTTGTTGTTGTTTTTCTTATATTCCCAATCCCAAGTCAATAAAAGATTGTTTTTTAAAGGGATTACAATCTCTCCGTCTTATATGATCTCAGCCGCTCTCTCATTTTCAATTCCGAAGGAAAATGTGCAAAACCCTGCCATTCAATTGAATTCTCAAGGAAACAATTGAATTCTCAAGGAAAGAGAGAGATTAGAAACTAAAGATGAAATTTACGAAGAAGTACGAGGTATACATGCAAGGCGATAGAGAGAAGGGTTTGCCTCTTGTGGGATTGAAGAAGCTTAAAAAGATGCTTAAAGCTTGTAAAATGGAGATAAAAGCGCCGCAAAATATTGAAGACGAAGGGGAAATTGGAGAGAGCTCGGATTCCGTTGCTATAGAGAATAAATGCGACAGCAAATGCTCGGGTTATTGCCCTGGTATGAATTTTTGTTTTGTTTTAAATTTGCATTTTTTTTTTCTTTCTGGTTATTTGGTAAATTCGTTGGTTATCGCTGCAACTGAAATTGGCGTGAGGTAATAGAATTTTTGACGTTTTGAATTATTGTTAGATTATGCATTTTGACAAAATTGGGTTAAAAGAAAGCGATTGTTTGGCATCTCATATAGAGAGGCGTTTCATATTTTAGCACTTTTTTTTTTTTTTTTTTGAGAATAGTTGCTATGCGACCAATTTCTATTTAATAGAATAGGTCAATTACATAAAGAATGAAAAATAACATAATTTCATCCTACATTTTAAACTAGTACTCTATTGCAATACCTCGTAGTATCGTATCAGAAGCTATTGCCATACAGTCTCATTTATACTATATTAGCATTCTTAAAGGAAATTACTGAACCAATTAACCACAAATCCTCAATATTCTGACAGTTGAAAATATTGTAATTATATTGAAGCTATCCAAGATAAAAGAGTATAGTACACATTATAAATAAATGGTCTACTGATTTCTAAGAAGTACAAAATATATAAACAACTTGATGGGTGTTGCCAATTCTGTAAATATGAGATATTTATGTTATTAATTATTCATTATCAGGCTTAAAAAAACTGAGGTTCAGTAAAAAATTAAGGTGGTACCTAATCTATAGCTGTATGTATTCCAATCCATGTAATGAAGGGAAATTTTTGTTGGTTATATGCTAATTATTTCTGTTATGTATATAACAATCCGGCTTGTCTATAAAATTCTTTTTGTATTTTGTTCAAGTTATAAAAACATAGATATATTATTTACTAGGTTATTGCACAAAAAAAAAGGAGCTATGTGAATGACGCAAAGAAAACCGATAGCCTATTAAGCAAGCAAGTTTGTCATTCTTTATGAGCTTTTCATTATTAAGTGCAAAAAAATTCATATATTGTCATTTAGAATCACTTTAGGATAATATAATGTAATCTTGATTTCTATTGTTTCCATTGAGTAATGAAGTTTGACTTAGCTAATTAACTTTTTCTTTGGTAAGTTAATGAGCTTCTCATATTTCAAATTTATGCAAGTACTCATGAATCATGGGTTGTGATTAGTATGGCATTAAAGCACTACTTTTATTGTTAAAATTACCAAATCGGAAAGGTGATGTGACGTGACATAACACATGCAATTCTTAACAGTAGCTAAGCAAAGAATATTGCACATATATAGTATCACGTTCTTTTGTATAATATGCAAATTTGCAGATCATCTCACTCTGTTTTTTCTTTTCTTTTTTCCTTCAAGAGCAAATCCCAAAAGAGTCGGAATTAATCACATCTATAAAAAAATTGACTGAATGTAAAAACAAACATAAAGAAAACAAACAAAAACAAATTTGATATTGAACTATTCATGTGAATAATTTGGCAAACAATAAATGCATTCAACTTCGAACTTTTTCATGACTCGTGATTTTTTCTCTCTATCATCGTATCTTTATCTTCCTAATAGTTTTAATGAATTCACATGCAGTGTGTGATGGCACCTTCTTTCCATCTCTCCTCCAAGAGATGTCGGCTGTGGTTGGCTGCTTCAATAAGCGTGCCAAGAAACTTCTTGAAATGCACCTGGCATCAGGTTTCAGAAAGTATTTGCTGTGGTTTGCTAACAAGTCACACCGGAGTCATGGTTCTCTGATCCAAGAGGGAAAAGACTTGGTGACATACGCAATTATTAATTCCATTGCCATGCGAAAGATTTTGAAGAAGTATGATAAGGCAAGTGTTGTTTCCTTTGAATATTTTGCATGCATCACCTTGGGATAGTTTGTATTTGCAACTATCGAATCGGGTAATTCATAACCAAAGGGTATATGTTGGCCTCTCTGTTGAGCTCTAAGACCTTCAATTAACACGAGTATGCTCAAATTAACTCAAAACATTCTACAAATGCAAAGAATGAAGAAGAAAATAAAATGTTTGTAAATAAAATCATATCAATTTCTTAAACAATGAAAATATGAACAGATGCATCATTCAACGCAAGGTCGAGCTTTTAAGGTGAAGGCACAGAGTCTCCACATAGAGATACTTCAGTCTCCATGGCTGTGTGAATTGATGGCATTTTACATAAATTTGAGAAAAAGCAAGGTTAACAACCAGGCCCCAATGGGGCTGTTTGGTGATTGCTCTCTCACATGTGACGATGATAGACCCACTCTGTCCTGTTGCCTATTTGAGTCAATGCGGGTTGATATTAATTTGACATGCTCGATTTGCTTGGTGAGTTTCTTTTGTTTTCTTCTTTGTTTTTCAATATTTACATTCCTAAAGTCATTGTTGGTTACATTTTTTTGTGGGGCCGGAAGCTGAGAGTTGACTGGTAGAAGTTAAAATTTAAATATTAGTATTAAATATAAGTGAATGATGAAATACAAGTCCATACATAAAATTAACCACTTAAGGAGGAGTTGACAGTACAACTCTTGATTTCCTGTTTCTCCGATAGTCCATGAATAAAATTAAACAACTTAAGGAGGAGTTGACAGTGCAACTGTTGATGTCCTGTTTCTCTGATAGTCCATAAATGGCAGTTTCTCGTTTTTCTTGGTTGTGAATATTATAGGATATGGTATTTGATCCTGTCTCGTTATCATGTGGACATATATTCTGTTACATGTGCTGTTGCTCTGCCGCCTCAGTGAGTATAGTAGACGGGTTAAAGGTTGCCGCACTCAAAGAAAAATGCCCCCTGTGCCGAACGGTACGCTTCTTTCGTCTCTCTTTTGGGAGCATTTCCTTCAATTATTCTTGTTACTGTCAGTTCATGTTTTCTTGAATTGTGTTGCGTTCTTTTTAACTATTTTTTTTTTTTTAATTATTATCAGGAAGGAGTCTACCCAAAGGCTGTGCATTTGGATGAGCTGAACATCCTCCTAAGCGAAAGGTTTCTTTGCATAAAAAAATGAGCATTGTCAAATAAATGAATTTCATGCATATATATGTTTTATTTTCTTTAATTTTGTTTGTTAAAAAAAAACAGTTGTCCCGAGGAGTGGGAGAAACGACGCGAATTTGAAAGGCTTGAACGCATCCGTCAGGTGAAGGAGCACTGGAGGCTTCAGCACAGAGCTTTTGTGGGCATTTGAGTTTGAGAAAATAAATATCCCCGAGTTTTATTCGGTGCTTGAAAAATGATATTCAAATAAAAAAACATTGCTTTTCTTTTCCAAAAGTAGCATATTGCAAATGTTTTTTTTTTATATGGAAAGGTGAAAGTTCTAGTCTACCAACTTCTATTGAATGTTTATTCGGATTTTGAATTCATAACCTCTCATATTAGAGGACATGTGCCTTTGTCATCAGACCAAAGGCTAGTTGTTAGCATATTGCATATGTAATTTGATATTAGGCAGATTGGTTGTATTGGATTTGTTCATTACTTCCTGTTTAGTTAATAATAGCGTACCGGGTATAACTAACTTGTGATTTATTATTGACTGTTAACTTTTTCTACATGAGGAGGTTCTAATACCTCATCAAATCTCATATTTTATATCTTCATTTTCAAAATCCAAATTGTCGATCCAAACCGTTTAACATGATATCCATATTAAAATATGATTGGGAAGAAATTTATAATTTTTAGAATTTTTTTAACTATTTTTCAAGATAGATACAAAATTAGTTTTTGGATCGTTTAAATACAATGATCTTCTATCTATCTTAAAAAATAGTAAAAAAATTATAAAAATTATAAAATTTGATCATCAAGCATATTTTAGTATGGATATTACGTTGAGAGGTTATATTTTGAATTTTGAAAACTAAAATATAAAATATGAGATATGATGAGATATGAAAAATATGAGGTTTTGAAACCCTCCTCTTTGTACATATCGTTTATTTTCCATCTAGAAATGGTGCCTATTTGAATGATTCTGACGTAATAATTTATTATTCTTAATGATGCTTATATTGGATGTTTTAATGATGCTACGGACTCTGTTTTTTATTTTTTATTTTTGGCAATCAATTTTAAAAGATATCGTTGACATATGATTTGGTTGATTAATTTGCACAGATAGTTTCTCTCTGCTTGATGAAAGACTGTTTAGTTGAATTTGCAGAAATAAATGCATCACTTTGCAAAATATAAAACAAGTATTGTTTAATTCATGAATAATATGTAATCAGTTATGGGTATGGGAAGCTTCCATTTTTCATTGGAAACGGAGAGCATTGGACTTGTCAACGTTAGTTAGACAATGTCAATTAATATTCCATCATTTATTTTAATAAGCCTTACTGCTCCTCCTATAAGCTTGCACTCACTCAGACATTATCATTGTCACCTCACAAATATTTTAAAAAGAAGGAACTGAGTTTTGTCGAAACAGCTTTTGGACAAATTTTATTGCAATTAAGTCGGGCCTAAATCGTATATATGTCGAGATTTGTGCATCCGTGTGAATGTTGACCATCCGTGCGAAATTTGACGCGAATCAAACAGTTTAGGTCCGGCTTATTAAAGGTTTTGTCCTAAGCCCATTGGATGAAAACTCCACACTTAAAAGAAAACAGAAACCTCCAAAGAAAAATAAAACCCAAGGAAATGTTCACACAAATATCCTAATTAATTCAACTCTTCATCTTTGTCCCCATTGAGCAAAAAGAAAATCACCATCTCACAATCTGGTCTATTTCAGTTGGAAAAACAGTGGAAATTACGTTGGTGCGTGCTTCTGTTCATCAGAGGAATTGCCTTCAGGAGGTTAAAATGAAATTTCGTAGCAATTCAACGAACTCATCATCGACAGCTCATCAGGGTGATGATGAGGTTGACGGAGTAACTGTCAAGTGGTTACAATATGCCGGCTTGCAACACCTGGCCTCGCCTGTTGCTTCACTGGATCAACGACAACTCCTCCATGATCTACTTCTCCAAGTATGTGTGTAGAGTGCATATGTTTTGATCTATGTTTGGGATCTGATATAAATCACATAACCATTAAAATATTTTGGTTATGTTGTGTCTTGTTACTCTTGTACCCAGATATTAAATTAGATAAGTGTGAATATGAGTCAATGATGGAAACTTTGAATTTATGAATTAATGAATATTTACGCACAATATCACATCATAAAACAGAATGGTATTAGTTGATAGCTACAAATATAAACTTTACACAATTTGAAACACAAAGGTAAGCCAATAACTTGTCACTTCTTACAATTTAAGACAACATATCTGAACTTAGTTAAATACAATTCTCATTTTTACCAACATATAGAGGATTTTGTACGAGAAAGTTTTGACAAAATAATATCTTCAACTTTATGTTAGGTCTAACTTTTTAAAAACAAAATTATGTTATGTTAGCTACATCAATTCTTAGATCTGTAAGTAGCAAAGAAGCAAAGCGAATAATACAACATTAAAAATCAACCTGAAGTGTAGCAGTACTATATATCTTGCACACAAATGCATTTTTAAAATTTTCTGAAACAATTACATAATCAGTATGTTGCAAGGTTATAACATTATTTTATATTTGTCTGATACTTGCTCAAAATAAGTTCTTATAAAATATATCACTGATGTTATATTTGTCTGATACTAGCATTGCTCAAAATAAGTTCATGTAAAATGTATCACTGATGTAATACTTTTTTAGAGGTATGGAGGGCAAGCTATCCCCAGGAGTGAAAATTATGAATACAGTACTGCTCAGTGTGAGCCACTTAACAGTTCCGGAAAAAGTTCAAAACAGGGCTCGAAATGGGTTGGAATTGGACTTTTAGACCTTAGATCGACTCATGATGATACAAACTTTCTATCTGAGGTATATTCTCACCAATGCAAGAGGTCTTTGCATTCTCAATTTGCATGGAAAAAATATTATATTTTCCTTTTCAAATTTCTTTGTTTTCCCAAAGTACATTCCACAAAGGTGTAGCAATGAATAGCAATCTCGGGTATTTGCACAGTACCAGTCTACTGTCTACCAGCTGGTACCACATTGTACTTTTGGTTGGTTTCAGTTCATTTGGTTTGATTTGGGTTTAATTGCTGATAGCAGAAAAGCACATCTTAGACATTTATGTCTTTTTTTTTTTCCTTTTCTGTTCAGGATTTAACTACTGAACCACTTGATCTTTTACCAAGTTCACCTCCTAAGGTAGTCAACCGCGATGTCAGTTCTATTGTCAGTGGAAAATCTCAAGTTAAATCAAATAAAACTATCAGGGCAGCAATTGATCAAAAGAAATCTGAGAAGAATGCCAAGGGGAAGGAAGTGTACAAGGTTTGAGCCAGTGGAACAAATAAAAAAAATGAAGAGCTAATTTCTATTTCTGAGAAGCATTATTACTATCTCATTTATCAAACTTTGGTATTTTGTTTGATGATATTTTTCTCTTGGCAAATAAACAGAGCAAAGAAAAAGCTACTGACATTGCTCTGGCACTTGACAAGGAGATAGGAATATATAACAAAGATGAAGATATGATAGTTACTGAAGACGTGGTAAGACATACAACAAATTAGATAAAGAAAATAAAAATATTTTTTTAGAATCAAATTAAGCTTGAATCATTTCATGCAGGAAGTAGTAGCACTACAATTTGGTTCTCCAGTGTGGTCCCCTACAAGGGGACTTTATAGTGAAATAAGTCTAATCAAAGGGGCAGAATGTAAAAGATCAACAGGCAAACATGATGATGACTTTGCTTTTATAAGAGATGAAGAAACCTTAAGGAATCCAGAAAACAATGCTAACAATCAAAGGTCATTCTGCAAAATGGAGAACAACTCCAAGAAATCAACTCTCTCGATGGACAATATAACTTTGGTAAGACATAGGAAAAGAAGTTTACTAATATATACATAGATATCGGGAGGTACTTTTCCAAATTGATAAAATTTCCCCTTCATATTTTATGTTATTATTCATTGTATAGAAGATCTTAAAAGTTTCAAACCCTCATTATAGATTTAAGTTAAATGAGTACAATTCTATAATGAAACATGCAAAAACAGAGATGCATTGCTGGGTTTTTGTAAGCCTTGGTGTGGATATCTCATAATTTAATAGGAGATCGTAGAAATTTTCTTCTAACAAACTCTTAGTAAAATTAAAATTATCAGTCAATTTTGAGTAATTATTTTCTTTTGGGATTCCTTTTATTTTCCCTTGAAGGACAATGCTACACGAGAGTCACCTATGACCGGACTGGATTTTAAATTTAACTCTTTATTGGAGGATATGAACAAATTGCATTCGTTTAGAACTGATAGAGCATCCAAGGAAAATAATGCTGATAAAACTACAGATAAGGTATGCAAGTTAATTATATCAAAGCTAGGATAGCCCATACTTAGTTTCAGGATATGTATTTAGTCGTAAGCTGATTACCTTGGCAGTATTTGAAAAAAAATTAGGGTGTAGTTGCCGAAATACTCAACTTCTCAGCGGCTTTATCCCCAAATGAAATTTACAAATAGTTCAATTCTGCAATAGAGGAGCTTTCCAAATGCCAAAAGGTCAAATCATCATCTGCCCTTAGAAAAAAAAAATATTTCCAAGGATCCAAATCCTGCTAAACTCAGAGTTTCGGTAAGGAAATCACAAATGTAAACCAAATATCATCCACAAATAATATTGTTTTACTACAGAATGATTATCAATGGGAGCAAACCAAAAGTATTTTCTTTGCTTTCATAATTTGATTTAAAATAATCTTTACTTGCTGTTATAGGAAATAGAAACAAAGGAACTTGATCTGCAGCAATTGTCATTCTGTCATGGCTCAGATAGTAATGCAATAAAGTCAGATATAGAAGAGAAGTCTAAAAGGATATCCAGCAAATCCAGACCACCGTCCGTCACGAGAGGCGAGATCAATTCAAAAGGAATCAACCCAACAAAGAACAGAATTGTAGTATGCTCGATGTTTTTATTCAAATTTTATGTACTCTGCATATAGCACCTTATAATTGGATTTCTTATCTCAGATCCTGAAAGGCAATTAACAGCTTTTAATTGACAGGAAATCAAATCAGAGCCACATGATTCCACATACATGTCTTCACCTAGGAGGTCTGAAAGCAGAATTATGGCATCTTCAGTCCGCCAAAAGGAAACTAATTCCGATAAAATTAGAGTTGCGGTATGGCATTTACAAGTAGATTTTGAAAAATAATGTAGTGGCTAGTTCGTATTAACACAAATCCTGAGCGGCTCGATCGTATAGGGCTGGCTCGACATGTAACTTGGGACTTTACACAGTAAAAGTACTATGGACATGAGACAAACATTAAGTTACCTTTGTATTTCTTTCAGGGTGATGAAAATAAATCAATTCGTACCAAGAAGGAATCTGTTCTTTCAAGCAAGTCCCAAGAGCGCAACTCAAAGAGAGCATCAACCCAGCGAACAGAGATCAACACAAAGGATAACAAGATTACCAACATTGAACCTGATGTACTAATGTCTAAAGTACACTAACAATTATTGTACCATTTGTTTAATTGTCATCATAATTTATTTTTCTTATTTATTTTTAATATTACAGAAAAGAGCCAATGAACAAATTCATAATCCTAATCCAATCCCTAGAGAGGAAGCATCATCAACTAGTGGAACCGATGCGAAATCAAAGGAGAAAAATGCAGCGAAGTTTAGAGTTGTGGTAAGCCCTTTAAAATATTGCAACTTAACATCTTGTATGACTAGATTCAAAATGTATCTGGGTGTTGAGCATTTTTAATTTTATCAAAATTAAGCGTGTTATGGATAGGTTCGCAAAAGGCCTCTTAACAAGAAGGAGATGCTTAAGAAGGAGAAAGATATTCTCTCTGTCGAAGACAACGGACGCTTAGTTATAAATGCACCTAAAGTAAAGGTTCGTACACTATCCTTCCCATTTACTCTCCTCGAGTAAAAGTAATATACTGTTCTGGCATGGAAGGAAAGGTGATACTGTCATCTTTTCCGAACCCAAGATATACAGATTCGTACCTTGGAAGGAAATGCCCACCACTCTAGCTTTGTTCTATTTTGTTCATTTTCTTTGTCTTCAGTGTTTTCTTCTAATCAAGCTTATACGGGAAAAAAAAACCCCAAACCCAATCAAGTATTATTAAAAAAGAAGATGATAGTTAACCTACTTGAAAGCATAATAACTGATGATAAATGTTAATTGTTTCTTATACATTGCCCATAGCTTAGGAAATATCTGATTTAATGTTTTTGAATTGTAAGGTAGATTTGACTGCTTATATAGACAAACACGAATTCAGTTTTGATGCTGTCCTCCATGACCATGTCACAAATGATGAGGTAACCAGCCATACTTTTAACATAATACCATTTAAATTTCAACCAAATTATTTTTTTGTTAGATTGCAACTCACAACAGTCTGTTTGTCAGGTTTACAATGTTACAGTGGGGCCGTTAATACCAACAATCCTTGAGCAAGCCAAATTAACATGTTTTGCCTTCGGCTATACAGGTTAGTGTTATACAGCATTCTAATTTGCAACCAGAAAGCTTCCATTTACCAGAACCCAATGTTTGTAACCAAGACATGATTCATATGCTTTGTTATGTTGACCCCTCAATATTACAATAGCCACTTGCTAACATACCACTGTCATTTTCTGACTTGATCTTTCCAGGGAGTGGCAAAACCTTTACAATGGGAAATTTATCCCTAAGAGCATCAAAAGATGTACTTCAAATGTTACATAAGACCCCTCATGCCAACCGCAATCTTACTCTATGGGTCAGTTATTTTGAGATCCATGGCAAGACAATTTTCGACCTTCTCAATCAAAGGAGGTTAACTTTTTTTTTCTTTTTACTTGTATGCTTTGTTGTAAACTCCAATCTCACATGATAATATCATGACCTTGCCTTACACCGGCTAAATCTCAGCTTTAGTCAATATCTGGTTACTCTATTCATTTTGTTACTTTGTGGTGGAAGTTTTGACATTTTTTATCTCTATCAGGAAATTGTGCATAAGAGAAGACAGAGATCAGCAAGTACGCATAGTCGGTTTACAAGAGTATGAAACTTCTGACATAGATACAGTTGAAAAGGTTATCAACAAAGGAAATACTGCAAGAAGTAAGGGTAGTACAGGGGTCAACGAAGAATCGTCAAGGTCACATTCAATTCTACAACTGGCAATTAAGCAAAATTCAATGTTTCCCACAAATGGCACGGGAAAAAAGAGTACTGAAAGTGGAGAACTAAAAGCCAAAGCCAAAGGTAGCAAAGTAATTGGGAAGATTTCATTTATCGATCTTGCAGGGAGTGAGCGTGGAGCTGATTACACTCACAATGATGATATAAGGTTTGCAATAGATATAGACTGAATCTAGAAGTAACATTGCAATTTCCTGTAAGGTTGCATTAGCAAAAATATTAGAATCTGATTTATATCACATAGAACTATAGAAAGATTACCAATAGGAGGGCAGAAGTCAAGGAAGAGAATTGAGGGAACCAAGTTCTGAAGCAAGTAACTATATTTTGATAGAGAAATTGAGGATATAACTACTTGGACCCTCTTTTTAGGAGGATCTGTCCAATATAGTTACTTGCTAAGAAGGAGAGAGAAGGTTTCACATTCTCCGTCCAACGAATTCCTTCTGATCCCTCCCTCCCCCCCCCCCCCCCCCCACCCCCACACACCTTTTTTTTATGGAGTACAGCCAAAAAGAAGGGCAAGGCAAATAAGAGATAAAAAATATCAAAGCACTAAACTATTACGTTCTAAATGTGCAGGAAAGGAGTTGAGATCAATAAAAGCTTGTTGGCCCTGAAGGAGTGCATCCGTGCCCTTGATAATGAGCAAAATCACATCCCATTTCGTGGAAGCAAACTGACAGAAGTGTTGCGTGATTCGTTCATCGGTGATTCAAGGACGGTTATGATATGTTGTGTCTCTCCCAGTGCTTCTTCATGCGAACAGACCCTCAATTCTCTGAGATATGCTGAAAGGTGAGGCATCAAGATCTATTTCTCAAGTTTCTAAGAGAAGAAGAATACGTTTGGCCATGATATTCCTAATGTTTTGTGCATAAAAATCAGAAATAAATGAGAATGGATAAATGGCAGAATGGTTCTAATGTCTATTCCAGAGAAATGTATTAGCACTAAACTATTTACAAAACCATGCCAAAGATATAATTAGGGCTGCTCGATAGCAATTATCTGCTTTTCCGGGTAACCACCTAAACTGATCCCAGACCAATATCAGAAAAAAAGACTTTTTTAGGTTTCCTATTTTACAATAATAACTGAATTGTGTAATAGAAACCCAAGTTTTTGGGGTCAACAATAAGGAGAAATAATCAATACTTATTAAACTAAGCAGGGTCAAAAATCTATGTAAAGATGACTACTCACAGAAGGATCAAGGTGCTTCTGAAAATTTGACAGATCCAAATAAGCTGGATTTTGAGAAAATCACAAGAATAGAAGGTTACAAAAACAGCAAACTTTACAATCCAACACCTGAGATAGCAGATAATTTGTCAATGAGAGACATTTACAACTTTACATCAACAATTGGTGAGAGCTCATTTCGGTTCATGTCAGGTTGCGACTTCACTGGAAGCAAAGATTTACAAACACACGTGGAATACAAAATTCAAAACGACATCAGCAATAGCTATAGTACTGATTATGTTTCAAACCTAGATTTTGGTACTCAAAAGTTGCCACAAATCCACGGCAAAGAAGAACAAATTGTTCAGTGCACAGATCAAGCAGGTCTTAACATAGAAAAGGATATACAAGCAATACTTGAGGTACTCAGAGAGCTTACATGTTAATCTTACATTTACTGAAAATACACTTCATATCAAGAAATATCTTCCTTTTAGAACGCAGTGATAAAAAACTATGCACATATCCACCATTTGTAATCATTATCAATTGATAACCACAACAATTGAAAAAAAAGGTTGCAAAAATCCAAAAATTAAATTTACATGTGATGGCTATAGTCCTACTTGTTTTCTTCAAGTGCTAGTACGATGTCCTTCTTAAGTGTACATTTTATTTGAAGTAGTGCAAGATAGATTTGCATAGAATGATAAAACAAATTCAATCTTTTGATAAATGTTTGTACATGTAGAATGAAAGCAACCATTCATTTACTTTCTCTCGAGGAAAGGAACATTCAAATGATATAGAAATTGTGGAAAAAATTCCAAGTTTCTATGAATCAAGTGATAGTCACGAGCAACAAAAATTCAGTATGATGCATGCTGGTCCTTCAAATTCACTGGATGTACACCAAGAAGAGCAAGTGGACACTGAACCCATGATTGACGAAATTTATGAGAAGGAAAGTGATTCGGATTTGGTAAGCACAAGTTTGCCTCTACAAAGCAATGAAGAGACTTCTTGGAATCATCAAAATCAAGAGGGAGTTCCAAGTGAGACTGGTGATATCAAAACTGTATTTGAAGTAGAAAACTCGAGCATTTCAGACATTGATAAGGTACAGAACCAAGAACTCAAATCCCTGATGTTGCATGGCAAGATAAAATTGATACATGTTTTGACCACATTACTTGCTATATTGTTTTTCTATCATAAAATTAGGAAAATGAGTGCAATTTGTTTGCCGTAAACAAAGAGATGTTAGGTACCATGAGTGTCAGTGAAAAAAATATAAATAGAAGACCTGACGAAAGACCCAGTTTATATGAGAGAGAAAAGGATGGGCATCCATGAACTAGATTTCAAATATTCTTCACTCTCTGTTGAAGAAATATTTGAGAACCAAATGGTAGAGCAATGCATACTCATCATCATTTTTTTTTATTAAAGGACCCCGGTACACCCAACATCTTTTAGATGCTATCCTCAAGGATTGAACCTGCATCTCTCCATAGAGAGACGAGAGCTCGTGCCACTGCATTAGGGTGCGTTTGGATTGGGAGTGGGGTTAGCAATGTTGGCAGCTAACCCCAAGAGTTCCGGACAGCCGCTAACCCAACCTTTCATTTGAATAGCAAAATAGCAGGGGTTAGCGGCTATTCCAAACAGCTAGCTTACCACCCATCCAAACACTGAATAGAGTTAAGAATTGCTCGCTAACTTAGGTTAGCACTATTCCTCTATGATCCAAACACACCCTAAGCCCACGGTTCACACTCATCATCATTTGTTAAAAATCAATTTTCAATGCTCTTAAAGATTTCTCAATATTTGGACCTTTATTTATGCCTAAATCCAAGACTAAATGCTAAACTAAACACCAGAAAAGGCCCACAAGAATATCTCCAATCGCAATAAAAAATACAGTAAATATATGGATCTTATTGATATCATATAGTACCATGACCACATAGTATAAGGATCAGTTACAGGAGTCTTCATATCAAATTTGGTTATAATGCATAATGAAAAAATTGGTGGTTCTTTAATCCCTAGGATGAGTGTAATATCTGCTTGCAGAAGAGACGCAACATAAAATACTGCATCAAAATATCAAAACAAGTGACCCTATAGAAATCTGTTGGGGTCAGATTATATCTAAATTAGAACAGAGATTTAGATACAGTATACAACAATTATAATGCCAACACTAAATTATACATTCATCATAGCATATTTGGAAGAACAGAAGAATGGAAGCAAAATTTACAACTATTCAACTCACATATATGATTAGTCAAGTGGAAGAGAGAAATCTCAAAAAAAAAAAATTAAGGGGGAATGTATTGATATGCTTGTTATAAATTGGTACATTGTGTAACGAAAACTGTGTTGTTGTTGTGTTCCTCACAGGAAGAGAAGTCTGTAAAGGAGATAGGAGAATACAAAAATGTAGTGGATGTATCTCTTATGGCTCGAGCCAAATCTACTGAAAGGGAACTGTTGCTTCCATTGCATATGGAAAGCAAAGATTTACAAGTCATCTTGAGTAATAATTCAACTAAACCAAGATCAGATGTTTCTACACAGAATTCATTAAAAAACTCTGAAAATAAGAAATCACCAAACAGAAGAATACCTAGAGAAGAAAGAAACAACAAAAACACCAAAAATTTGAGCAAGGAAGAATTGGAGTCACCTTCAATAATCCATGAAGAACAACACATATCAGGTGCAAAAGCAAGTGAAGGGCTGGCAATAGAAAAAAAAGCAATCAACTTACTTGAGGTAACACAAGTATTATTGTACCTTTAAAACAGTTCTTTTGTTTTATGGGGAGCATAAACATGTTTATTCATGTCTTTCTATAGGAAGAAGAGGCTTTACTAGCTGCTCATAGGAAAGTTATCCAGAACACAATGAATATACTGTGTGAAGTAAGTGGAAGACAAACTTATTTAGCACATCTTCAAATTATAAGAAATTAATGTCTCATATGTGCTGATAATTTTTTTTTGAACTAGTACCATTCTTTTTCTTCTTTAATTGTTCTAACAGGAAATGAATCTACTTGAACAAGTAGATCAACAAGGAAGCGTGCCTAGTAGATACCTAGCAAAACTAAGCTCTGTTTTATCTCACAAGGCTGCTGACTTGGCAAGATTACAGGAACATGTCATGAGATTCCAACAATGTCTTCAAGAATAAGTAAGGTCGAATAAGAAATGCTAATTAGGAAGAGCCTCCATTGATAATTCATGCAGCTTATATGATTACATTAATCTTTATGTAGCGTGTACATTATCATAGAACCCTATTTGACATTTAGTAAGATTGGGTCGTCTTTATTCTAGTTATATTGTCAGTGCTTTGTCTCAGGACTAGAAGCAGTTTGTGTTTGTAATGCCTGTATATTTGATTCTCCGCTTGCAGTAATCTGAACATTTCTAACTGAACTGATATAGCCTTGTCATTGTCTGAATTACTTCTGATCTATTTTTTTTTTATAGTATATATAATTTCATGACTTTGTGACTCCGGTTGGGTTTTATTTCTAGCCTACCCCAACTTGTTTGGGACTAAAAGGCTTGGTGGTTGTTGTAATATGAAATAGAAAATGCCGTCCAGCACTCGAGCATCCAGAGAAAAAGCTTTTACTTTGTATAATTGTGGAACATGAAATTTCAGAAAGTTGAAAGACACATCCATATATAAAGAACTGTCAATTACTCATTTTGTCAGTTCAAAGATGAACCTATAAAATTCTTTATTTTACATCCAGATAAAATGGGTGACTGATTGTTGAAAATAAAATAATTTGCAACCAAGGATCACAGTACACAATTTCATTTACCAAGCAGCCTAATTATAACAACACCCATGGGAATCGACATCATTTTTCAGTACTGCTCTCATCTATGAGTTAACACAGGCAAAAAAATCCTACAAAATTCACAAGCTAATTCCCTAGAAACAGATAGAAATCCAAGAATCATGCAAAATCAAAATGTACATACAATCACAACTTACAATTATTCAGCTCTTAATCTAAGAATCTCCTTTACAGTTTGCTTTCTGAAGTATTCCATATTCTCCTGTCAATGACAATAATTTTCAGTTCACTACTATGAAATTCTAATTAAAGAAGAAACTGTAGCATGATAAAAGTAAGTCACCTGGCTGAAAGAGAGACTAGTTCCCCTACTTAAGAAATCAATGTACTTGAGCATAAACATGCCACAATCATACCTGTTAATATAAAAAAAAAAAATAGTCTAAAGAACTCCAGAATCAGGGGAAATTTTATGTGAACACTGACAAAACAAATAAATATAGTAAGATAAAATGGCAAAGAATCCAAACCCTCTTTCCTCTTCTTCCATTTTTTTTCTTTCCCTATTTTTAAGAAAGGAAAACCAAAATCCAAAATTCCACTCTTGTCTCATTCATGGAGCAAGGGAGGAGAGTATTTTGTACCTTTTGAACAGAATTCGAAAACATCTCTTTTTTATTTTCTCCACACTTAAAAATAAATATTTGAAAGTTTGGAAGGTGTACATAGGAAATTGCACCTTTAACTATAAGGTAATATGAATGCTCAAAAAGCTCTAAAAGGATCCCATATAAGGGCGTAGCACTGAAGACCACCTGGAAATTCAGAAACAAAGTGAAATTGTATACCCATTTTTTTGCATAGGGAAGCTGATGATTTCTTGCTTCCATGAATGAGCATCCATCTCTATATTACTCTTATCCTTGGCTTCGTCCACTATGTACCTGGTCTAATATATGCAAACAAAAAGTGTTGATTCCCAATTCTTTTGTTTTATACATTTTAAGTTTTATGACAGAACACCACACTCAATTCTCATGTTTGCATTTAACACCCACCATTTTTTGGGTTATTCTCAAATATAATGCCCTTACCAATAAATAGTTAGATCGAGCAAGAAACAAAAAAGAATCTAAATTAGCAAACTAACTTTCTCATATAAACTTACTTCATTAACAAGGTATTCAACACTTGAATTAATTGATTTCTTTTATTTGCAGTTCACATTCTGTCTACTTGAAAAAAGATACTACAGTTGTGGGAAAAAAATGTTGCATTTTCAAGGAACAAAATAGTAAGATAACAGATGGCTGCTGGTTGCAAATCTATCAAAAAAAAATTGAGGCACTAGATGCAAACACAAGAATGTTCAGCTTTATTTATTTCTGTAATAGAAGTTAAATGTCTTCTTTGTTTCTGAGAACTTAGAAAGTACAAATCAGCATACCAGTACTCCTAGAACGAAACAATCCGTGCCCCCGAGGGAATCAAGATATTGGAGGGATTTTTGTTTCACATTTATGACAGCCAAGCACCAGTGTATACCTTTATGGACAGGAACAAATATCTGCATGAGAAAATCTGAACATAAGTTGAAAATGAGTTAAAAGAAATGCTACAACGATATAATAGTGGAATCTAGGGGTTAATAGTAAATATATTTACCTTGTCACAATCAATCAGAGAGTATCCTAATTTTTTTTGGGTTGTCCACCTTTTAACAGCCTTGTAATCATAATCACCATTCCCACCAATCAGCTAAAAAACATCACATAAGCAATGATTTTCGATCCCATTACATAATAAAAAGGAAAATCAAATACTAACCTTTTTATAAAAAAAGGTATTGAAGAAATGGCACTTGAGAAACCTCTCAGGTTGTCTTCTTTCCCTCTCCTTCAACAATTCCAGGTACAAATTAATTACCTGAAATAATTATGGATGGATGGGATGAAAAGTAGAGTGATATAGCAACATGAAAATTATATAACTAAGAAAACTAACAAACAAAATTACCTCATCATTCAACCAGCCACCAGGTCTCAAGCACCTTATGATCTCTTTTGTTATTTCAATGTTAGAACTCTCATGTGTTACTAAAATGGTATGGCTGCACATGAACGGATGTATAATTCATAATCAACTTTCTAACAAAAGAAACAGTACATGAATGCACAAACATGTAAGGGGTTTGACAAGATAAAATTACCTATCTCTGCCATATAAAGCATTGTCAACCTCCTCTTCATCCTCGCCAGTAAGAGGGCAAAATAAATCACACAGATTCTGTAAAAAAAAATATTAGAGCATATATTTTAAACAGTACCTTATGATAGTCTAGTAAGGAAGTCCGGATCCTCTGAGGTAATGCACCATTTGAGTTTCAATCCGGACCGTCCAATCAGAATCCGGGCCAATCTGGCCCAAGCCTGTAATACACAGGGTCCCTTTAAGATGCTAGTATATAACGAATGGATTCCGGATTCAAACAAAAAAATGAGGTACCTTAGATGATATGAATTCCATGTAATGGACCAGCGATACCAGAACGGGGACCAGCCTTCAACCAATCATAATTTATCTTCAGATACATTCTCTTTATTTATTTTTATCCGGTGCCTTTTACAACATAAGTGACTAAATTGTGGATTGAACAATCAACACAATTAACCTAATTTTGGTACAACAGGTACCATCTTCTGAACCAGTCAAAATTGGTAACATACTAACATTCAGTGTTTGAGTGCTAAAAAGAAATTTAGAAAGGAAGAAAGAATTGTTACCTCCTGTTCTTCTTCCACCTTAATTATATGAGCTTCCTTGCGCAGTCTCATTTCATTAAATTTCACCTCAGCGTCCAAGCTACTCAATCTCTCATCCCTCTGTCTGGTTTCCTTGTACAATCTCTTATAAACGGGAATCTTATCCACTATACTTCTCGCATCTGACCCCTTTCTTGTAACCAGTCCCGGATCAGGTTTAGAGGTCTCCCCCACCAAGCTCTTGTACTGTTGAAATCCCAATGTCTTCTCCCTCGAATCATGGCTAGTGGAAGCCTTACTTTTCCCGAAAATGAGCGAAAGAATGTTTCCCATTGAAACGATCCGATCTCTGGCGTGAGAAGAGGAAGAAGTGAAGGATTTGACGAGGTCAAAGGGACGAAATTGAGATTTTTGCTTTTTCAACGGGGGAGCGGAGAAGGGAAGCGCGAAATTGATGCAAGAGCGTTTGCCTTTGCTTCGGTGCTTTGAGAAGGCATTCATGGCCTTACGCTTAGCATTTGGACTCTGGAGAAAACCTAAGAAAGCAAAAAGGAGGAAAGAAAATCGGAAAGATGAAAGTAAAATGAGGTCGGGAACTCGGAAAGCCGGAAGCAATGGCGACTTTACAAAATTGTCCCTTAATTCAATAAGGTAGTATGTGCCCCTGTGTTGCATGGATACCGGTACGCGTATCGTATCGGATACGATACGGATACAGCGATACGGTAATTTTTAAAAATCTAGAATACGATACGTCTATTATATATATTATTTTTAATTATTTTGTATATTATATTTAGATAATTATAATTTAAATCAAATTTGTATAAATAATTAAAAACTTAACTTAAGAATATATTAAATATAATAATTACATCAATATAACTCAAACAAAACTTTAGTGGAGTAGTAAAGCATTTTGGCGTTGAAGTGAGGATTCCGGGTTCGAGTCCCGCTACAAGCAGAAAAAAGAGAAATTTATGCATGGTCTACAAGCACGGTTCATGGTCACGGTGCACAGGTGCGGGCGTGGCTCATGGGAGCTGACTACCATATCCGCACGTATCCAGCCGTATCGGGCTGTTTCAACAGAGTATCGTTGACCGTATCGGCTGGGTAAGAATACGCCACATAAGCGGATACGTATCGGTGCCGTATCGGACGCGTATCAGTATCGGACACAGGTACGAAGCCTAATTTAGAGTATCCGAGTAACATAGATGTGTGCCTTAATTAGAGCGGTAAAAAAAAAGTGCAATGCCGTAATTTTGATGCCGGGCTGTGTGTTATGACGTGATTAAAATATCGAAGGTGAATGTGGTCACGGCACGTAAATAGTCACGTCATGCGAGTTATGTTGTGTCCAAACGAGTTGTATTTAAATGTAACTTGTCACTTTTGTCACTTTTAATTTTGCTTTTTCATATTTAAGTTAGTTTATTCAAAATTCATTATTGAATCAAGATCTAACGGTCCTAATTACATATGATTCGCATTACTATGTGTCGTGCTGTGTCGTGACCAGACTTTTCGCATGACATACCGTGTTGTTCCAAATTTTCAAAAGATAGTAAACGACACTCGAATTATCACAGCATGCAACATGTGAGTCACGACACGTAACAGTCACATGTACCGTGTCATTCCGTACTTTAACTGTACCGTTCCATAACAAAACCAGTTCTACCGTTCCATTTTTCCCACTAGCCACAATGGGTCGGAATGTAACCCATGTCTCCCCGAAATTTTATTCAAGAGTAAACAGAAAAAAAAAAAATTAAAAATAGAAAAGGATGTACGCTTATTTTAAAAATAGATAGGAACTATCTCCGTATGGCGTCCCTGCACCTGCAGTTAGTCAGTGCCGAAATTTCTATTTGTATTAAATAGAAGAAAAATAAAAAATAGAAAACGATATATGCTATTTTTTAAAATGAGAAGACACTATTTCTGTATTACAGTATGACATCCTGCAGGGACATCATATCAAACCAGTGTTCTAGTTATAGGTTTTTCGGACTATAAAAGCTATGCTATGAGATAAAATTATATTATTTCAGCTATGATTGCTATAGCTGTTATAGCTAACCGCTATTACCGTTTCGCACTAAAAGCTATTGCTACCGCTATGCTACGTACATTAGTTTTTTTTTTTTTTTTTTTTTTTGCAATTTGCATGGGCTTATGTACTTTTGTTTCTATTTGTAATGCTACAATAAGTATGCTAAACCGAACTATGTGTTTTTTTTTTCTTA
The DNA here is from genome assembly GCA_024447775.1 of Carex cristatella. Classification (NCBI taxonomy): domain Eukaryota; kingdom Viridiplantae; phylum Streptophyta; class Magnoliopsida; order Poales; family Cyperaceae; genus Carex; species Carex cristatella. Next base: position 391,264 of record JAJHPF010000024.1, on the reverse strand, counting down.
TTTGTGATTTAATCTCTCATTCTATATTGAAATATATTCAAATATTAATTCTTCCTTTTGTTTGCTCTTTGTCTAGTATTCTTAAAATTATCATTATTCATTTCATTGAAAGCTGATTTTGATTATTATAATATATAAAATATTTAAATAGGTATACTAACTTCATTTCAATTATAAAATTAATTGGTTTTCATCTATTATAATATGCAATACTAGAGTATGAACTATTAAATAATGTTACCTAGTATATCTTTTTTTTTCTTCTTATTTGCATGATTAAAAAATGTATAGATTTAGATTTTTTTTTTTTTTTGAGGAGAGTATAAATTTAGATTAGTTGTCATTTTAGTTGTTACTTCAATTCTCCAATATTGATCATGTTGATAATTAGTAGAAATATATATTATAAATTTTGAAGAAAAAAAAATGCTATGTATGATAACTAGTTTCCGCTATAGCTGCGCTATTCACAATAGCTTTTTTTTTTTGTCTCCCCACTATGCCGCTATAATCACTATTTAGAACCTTGTATCAAACATAAGTCTCAATCTGAAAAAAAATAAAAAAATTAAAAAACTAGAACGTCATACTAAAATAAACAACTATATTAGAAAAAACAAGTGAGACATCATAGGAAACCTAGATTAATAGAACTATTGTAATAACTGAAAGTACATTTCATAAAACTAGGATTTTGTAAATACTCATTTCGGAATATATATACGTATTGACTCAGATTGAAGAGATAAGTTAATTTAAGAAATTGGTCCAAAATACTGAATTATTTTGTGTTTTGATATAAATATAATATTTGAACAATATAATAGAAATTTTTTTGATATAAAACTCAAAGTACACAATATAATATTTGAACAACTAAATTATAATTTATTCCATAATACTAGAGTTCTATTATGACTTGGGTCACGTGTCATGTCATGATTAAGTCAGATTTATACGTACGTATTGTGACATGATTAAATTTGAAAGAATAATTACAATACGTTAGTCATACTATGACTATATATGACTATACATGTCCATGTTGACTTATAAATAGAGAAATACAGAGGGAGAGAGACAATGAGAGAGATTTGACAGTCGTTGCTACGATTTTAAGAAATAAAAGAGCTAGCCAAATGAGATAAAGATAACCGGATAAAACTGCAACTATAGTCCCACATTAATTTTTTTAAAATAAAAAGTTCGGAGAAATAGTCCATATAAAGATCAAACATAATTCATTTTTGGGGAGTGCTATTTTACCCTTTCTCTCTGCTTTCCAAATAATTAGAAACCGAAGCAGACATAATTAATAAAACATGCGGACCTGATTTTATCTTTTCACCTTTCCTTTTCTAACCCAATTAATAAAAGAATCAAGAAACTAATAAAAAAATTCTTCAATGGAGAAGTTCCTTCCGCTTCGTACATCGTACATCGTACAGCTTTTCCCGACTTCATCATCTCCTCTATCGTTTTCTCCATTACGAAGGCTTGGTGCTCCATCATCCTCTCATCTAACACGACAAGTATTTATCTACCCATCCTCTTTGCTTCTTGCGTTATAATTTAGTGATTTTGTCTGAATTCAATCCCTCTATCAGAAAAATATTAAAATAATCTTATTCAATCAAGACCCATGCTTGACAACTCACTCTCTCTCTCTCTCTCTCTCTTTCTCTCTCCCATGGAGCTGCTGGCACTTGAGCAAATTAGTTGAATAGAAATTTTAGATGTAACACTTGCTCTAGAAGCCGCGTTTAAAAATATAAGGCCCAAAGTTTATTGTGTTAATTATCCAATTGTTTACAAGTTTCGATTGGATGTTGAAAACCTTTTCTATTCTTTAATACTTGGTAAGAGATGACTGCTCCAGAGTTGGAAAAGATGTAGGAGCCTTAATTCGGATACAAAGACTGATAATGAGAGATAAAATTTGTATTGATTTTCATTGTATTACATTTGATATAGAGACCTGCTTATATAGACACAAGGTACAGAAATGTAAAAAGTCTAACTAACTTCAGATCCAGACCCGGTAAGGATGTGTCTGACAAGATTTGCATCCAAGACTGGTTCTCCAAAAGCCGTCAATTGATCAGCAAAGCTACGCATTTTTTCAAAGAATTCATTGCAAGATTTGCTGCCTTGAGAAGTTGTTCGTATCAGCCGGCAAAACTCCCTAATTTTGGCTTTAGACACGGTCAAATAAACCTGATGCAGAGATCACAAGCAGTTCAACATGCGACGTATTGTGCAAGGACAGGACCACTGATCAAAGACCTCAACCATCCAAACAAGAATTGATATTTCTTTTACCAAGACAGGAAGAAAGAATTGGCGGTTGATACACCATTGATCTCCACAAATGCGGCTGGAGTGGAAGAGGAATCATCTAGATGGTGAAATAACCCGAAAGCGTTGATGATTGGTTCAAATTCTTAGTTCCTTTCCTTTTCTTTATTGGTTATTTTATTAATTGGGTGAAAGAAAAGGTAGAAGGACAATGGGCCCGCTTGGTTTATTAGCTTTGCCTTATCCATTTTTTAATTAAATTGGAAAGAAAGAATAAGGATAAAATGAAAATTTAAAGACCTCAGCGCTCAAAACTTCAAATTGTGCGTGTAGAATAGCACTCCCCTTCATTTTTTGAAGTCGTTAGAAGAAAAAAAAATTAAGCATGTATGTCTTACCATCTCATAAATAGTAAGTTTTTTATATTTAATTTATTATTTTCATTTTTTCTTATTATATTTTAGGAAAAGTTCAATACGAGTTCTATGTATAAAAAAAATCAATATGGATACTTGAGTTGATCAAGCAACTTTTTATTATGGTTCACCCACCGGTGGTGTTGTACAACGTGTCATTTATTTCCAATAGTAGTCAAATGTATTATAATTTGATATTTTTTAATCTTAATCTAGATCAATTGTGTTAGTCAAGTTAAAATTAATTGTCAATTGAGACATATATTAAGTGCACATTTGATGTTAAGTGCAAGTAAATAAAATTCCTACATACAAGATGTGGTGAATCTAAAATTTATGGAAATGTTAACCAAGTCAGTCAAACAGGTAATTAATTGGAGCATTAGATTCAAATTAACATAGTACAAAATTAAAATAGTACACATATTTGCAGAGAAGCCACATAAAATAGTACACATATACTTATATTTTTGCCTTAATTGATTGAGAATATTTTTATTGTTTTTAGGTGGATTTCTATAAGTTGATGGACTTCAAGTTAGTCACACTATAAATTACAATATGGTACGTTCTACTTTTTTTTTCTATGATGGATTAATCAATTTATTGGTTTAATAAAATTTAATAGTGAAACAACGAGCTTAATGTAGGGAACATAGAGCCTTCTATAATAATTTAATTATATTATACATTTGACGATGGGTCCGGATCTCCTAAAATAACCAAATTTTTGGGTTTTGAATCAGGACTGTCTGATTTGTATCTGTTGCTCGGGATTGTCTCGGAATTCAAATCTGTCTCTTGAAATGTGTGTGCTTCATTTCCAGATAAATTGTCGTGGATTCGAATCGACGGTTCTGATCTAAAACTCAAAAATAAATTGAGTTACTTAACTGGATCTGAATTCCAGAGCTACGTAGTATAGTGATAACTTTGTGAGAATAGAAATAGGGTTTTAATTAAATCAGTTCACAGAGCCTACTTTCGGATAGTAAAAGAAAAGGACTGAAATAATTCAACATTTTTTAAATCTGTAAATCAAATATAATTAATAAGTAATATACTTATATGTTGATAGTATATAAAATGATTTTTTTTTTATAATTTTATTAGTAATATTAAATAAAAATATAGGTTGTAGTTACATGCAAATTGGAGGAAGAAATTCAATTCATTTTGATATAAAACTTTGTGATAACTTTGGTCATAGTTACACACTTACATGCACATATATAGGTTCTCTTGATTTAGTCATAACTTTGTGAACTAGAAATAATATAGTGATAACTTTGTGAGACTTGAAATAATAAGATTTGAGTATGACTCAAAAACCCATCATATTGGTTTTAAGCGACACATCTAACCGTTAAAACCGATCTACATCACGAGTGATGAGTTTACATGTCAAATTATTTTCTAACTAATTTAATATAAGATCAAGCTGTCAAAAAATAATTAAAAATAAACACATTAAATTATTTTATGAACCATATTTTTTTAACGCTTTACTTTATACTAAATTAGTTCAAAAATTTATAAATTTGACATATAAACCCATCACTCATGAAGTACATTGGTTTCAACGGTTCGGATATATCGTTTAAAATTAATTCAATAAAAATTTTAATTAAGCTCACAAAGGGACTTGGTGAGCTTAAGAATACCCTAGTTCTACTCATAAGATTTTAAGCCATTATACAGAGCTACTACAAGAATCCGAAAAAATTCGACAAAATCTAAAAATTTGTAATTGATATATGATATAAATATTTTTTAAATAAATAATATAAATATAATTGAAAAAAATGTTCATTATTTTATAATATGAATAATTTAGTAAAATTTCGATGTTTTTAATGAAATAAATCTTTTTTTTTTATAATTTTATTAATAATATTAAATAATAAAGCTAGTATAATTCGAATAGATGATGAAAATTAATTACACAGTATTATTTTAAAATTAATTTGCTCAAATTGAGAGACAGCAACATTGTTAGGATACGTGACAGCGAAAGCTTCAGTATCAATTGTTAATTTGTTATGGCACACAAAGTTAGCGGAATCCCTGATACCAATTGTTGCGAGTAACGCAAGACAACACAAGACAAGCACGACAAACAAGCATACAAGATATATGGTGAAAAGCCCTTATCATGAATAAAAGACCACCACTCACCAATTATACTTTTCATTAATTACAATCAAAGAGATGCATGTTTTAACGACCCCTCAACTAACTAAACTCCCCGACCGAGATTAAATCTAGAGTTGTAACTATGAGCTCCTAAGCTGCTATTAAGAGCATCCACATTTTTGAAACTATTAGAATTTCAAATCTGATGTGGTAGTTTCTAATTCATGTGGGAGAGTTTCTTATTTATAAATTATGCAGTCAGGAATGTGAAAATTAGAAACTTTAAAAACTATAATTTCTAAAAAAGAAGTTAACAAATATTTAGAAACTCATTTAAGTTGCGAGAGATGTAGATGCAATGCTCTAAGTAGCCTCCAAGGATCCCTTTTTGCACAATGGTCCCACTAACTATCTTAAAATAACATAAAATGTGGTCCACTATATTGTCTAAAACAATTATCTAAAAATAACATTAGACCTTAAAATAGTTACAATAATATTGTTCTGGAAAAGATAGACTAAAAAGTAAAAACAAAACCAAAATAATTTAAAAAAAATAATGTAGTAAAAACAATACCAAAAAAATATAAAAATAAATAATGTAGTAAAAACGATACCAAAAAAAAATGTGTTATGATCGATACTATCTGAAGCATCTAATCTTACTATTACCTGCAATGACAGTGTTAAGTTAAATGCAAAAGCAAGATCTCATACTCACCAAGGCGATTGCAAAGTCTTGCCGGATTTGCATCATTGGAGCTGGGCGGAGATTTCAAAAATGAGAGCACAACCATATTACTTGAAGGATGATTTTGACTTTCCCTCCTTTCTTCAGTTGAGGAGCGGTGGTGGTGACACAGAGCAAACTAATTATAAAGTAGATAATAACATAAAGAGAGGAACAACAGCGTAGAGAGTTTAAAAAGAGTGTTGAAAGTGCCACGTGCTTCATGCAGTTGTACGATATATAGCTCCTGCAGTTGTAAAATTAGCGTAAAATGTTATGGTATTGTAAAATTTAGTGAGAGCAAATGATGTATTTATATATGAATTTTAATATAATTTAATGTAAAATGTCATAATTAGTGATTGGTAAATGGGCCGAGCCGGGCGGTCCGGGCAAAACCCGAGCACGGGCACGGGTAGCCACGGTTACGGGCGTCACGGGCGTCACGGGCACACGGGCACAACGGGCCGGGCATTACGGGTTTTTTTTTTCAAAAATCCTGCCCTACCCGTTTAATACTCGTGCCCGTCACGGGTTCGGAGGCAGGACGGTCCGGACCGGTTTTTTTTTTCTGTTTTTTTGTTTCTGTCTTTTTTTGGTTTTTTGTTTCTGTTTTTTTTGTTCTTTTTTCGGTTTTTTTGTTCTTTTTTTTTTGTTCTTTTTTTTCTTTTTTTTTTTTTCTTTTTTTTCTTTGAAAACCAATAAATTATAAATCCAAATTCATACCAATTTAAATTCATTTGACATGGTTGTATATTTGAACTCAATAATTTTTGTTATAATAAAATATAAATCAAAAATTTCTTAAATCAATTACTTTAAAAATAATTAAGCTCTTATTTTAAAACAATATATTAAAAAATAAAAGTTACCCTCCTCTTTTATTCCGGGCTTGGGACCGGCTATGTAAAATAACATAGGCAGAGTTCTAACTTTTTTTTTGTTAGTAATTTTTCGTTAAAATAAATAATTTAAAAACTAATTGAAATGTTTACAAATTTATAATTTAAAAAATAACCATAAAGATTAAAAGAGATTATTGGTGGGTTCTGGTACTATTCGGGTTCACAAGGTTTTGGATCAATCACGGGTCATCATTTTCTTGTGGAACCTCATTTCTTGTTTGATAAGTTTTGACATATTTCTGAAAGCTAGACATACCATTTGATTTTGCATACTCAAAATACCATTTTTTGCAACCTTTTACCTTACATCGTAAAGTATGCATAGTACCGTTCGGCAGGTAGGTCACTTCATACCAGGAGGGCAACCAATTAGGAGTTGTCATTTTTTAACCTATTTAAAAAAATAAATTTGAATTTCAAAAATAAAATCTAACCTATTCAAAAACAAATCTAATTACTTCACATATTCAAAAACAGAAATCTAACATTTTTTATTAACCTATTAAAAATAAATCTGAATTTCAAAAATAAAATCTAACATATTCAAAACAAATCTAATTACTTCACATATTCAAAAAAATAAATCTAACATCTTTTATTAACCTATTAAAAATAAATCTGAATTTCAAAAATAAAATCTAACATATTCAAAACAAATCTAATTACTTCACATATTCAAAAAAATAAATCTAACATATTTTATTAACCTATTAAAATAAATCCGAATTTCAAAAATAAAATCTAACATATTCAAAACAAATCAAATTACTCCACATATTAAAAAAAAAAAATCTAACATCTTTCATTAACCTATTAAAAATAAATTTGAATTTCAAAAATAAAATCTAACATATTCAAAACAAATCTAATTACTACACATCTAACAAATCTAACATAAACAAAATCAATCTAACAAATCTAACATAAAATAAATCTTACAAATCTAATTACTTAACAAATTTAATAAATCTAACATTCAATAAATATAACAAATCTAATTACTTAACATTCAATAAATCTAACATAAACTAAATCTAACATTCAATTTAAATTCTAAATTTCTCTACAAAAATAAATCTAACATCAAATTTAATTTTAAATTACTCTACAGAAATAAATCTAACATTCAATATTTCAATCTAACAAAATTTAATCTAGCAAAATGTAATCTAACAAAAATTAATGTTACCTTTTTAATTTTGCGAGAAATCTTCGAGAATACCTTCGTAATTCCGTTTGTGTGTTTGCGTTTGCGTATTTGTTAAATTAACAACTATATTTTTTTTAACAATAAAATTAAAATTGGAGAATAATAAAAATATTGAGATTGAGATTGAGAGAATGAGAGATGAAAATATTGAGAGAGATGTGAAAATTTGTAAGGAATGGGTGTATATTTATAGAATTTTGTTTGGAGGGATTAAAATTTGAATTTAAAAAAAAAATGGGTAGGGGTCCGGGTAGAAAGTGGAGTTGTGGGGCATAGGGGGGATGGGGGGGGATTTGAGTTTAAATTTTGAATTTTAGATCAAAAGTAAAAAAAAAAATCTGCCACGGGCTCACGGGCAGGGACATGTTCACGGGCACAGGTTACGGGTACGGGGGTCCGGGTTCTCACGGATATTTTTCCAAAAAATCGGATCCGGCCCGTTTAATACCCGTACCCGTGTGCCCGTGTACCCATGCATACCCGTGGCACGGGCACGGTCCGGGCCCGGGCACGGGCACGGGCACGGGCGGACCGGTCCGGGTTGGGTCCCCGGGGGCATTTACCAAACACTAATCATAATACTGTAAAACTAACTTTCATTCTGTGCAAGAAAATTTTATATGATTGATTTTTTTTTTTTTAAAGACAGAGCCCATTTTCATTGATATGAAAATATAATTACATGCAAGAAATGGTAGCAAGTATCTCTCTCAAAACCAAAAACCCACTTCTGAACCAGGAGATAACAAAAATATGCAAACTAAGTTTAGTAAGCAAAGTTCTCTAAACAATCAAGCCTTAGATGTTGCTAAGTTTAAAAAAACATCAAGGTAGCAAGAACTTTGCCAGAAGCTAAACGGTTAACTCTGTATTCTAGATACAAAAAGATGTTATATGATTGATTCTTATAGTTTGAAAGTTAGACTCTGTCTTTGTATGTTCTATAGTATTGTAAAACCAATTTCTAGAATAAAGAATTCCACAGACATGTAGACAAAGGTCGTGCTCGACTCCGTCTTTGTGTGTTCTATAGTATTGTAAAACCAATTTCCAAAATAAAGGATTTCACAGACATGTAGACAAAGGTCGTGCTCGCCAAGAAATTGAGACTGTGCGGGGTCTCAATTGGACTAACTAATCGAGGGGGTTCCCCAAGCATAAGAACTAATGCATAAGGAGATTGATGTCACAAAATAATGCCACCATCAGTCTCAAAGTGGAAGATTATTGAAAGTAGAGAAATTAAGATGTTGAACTAAAATACATGTAAGAATCATACACAGATATTTATATAAAAATTATGTACCAAATAGGATTTTTCCGATTCTCAAAATACATGTAAGAATCCTACATAGATATTAATTAAATAATCAGTGTAGAATATTTGGTTCGCGTTGAAGAGTTTTTATAATTTGTTGAGAGTTATAGAGTGGAGAAAAGGAATGCCAATATTTTGTGTCCTTGTAGGTATTGTAAAAATTGTAGAGGATTTGGAGACTCGGAAGTAATTATAGCTCATTTGATTTGTCGGAGATTTAAGGAAAGATATACATGTTGGTTTATACATGGCGAGAAAATTGGAGAAAGTGGTGGTACCAATAAAAATTATGAAGAAAATAATGAGAATGTAGAAATTTTTGATAATTTTGAACTTGATTGCAATGATGATAATGATGATTATGAGAATCTCGAAAATTTTAATAATGTTGAACTCGAATGCAGGGACGATGATGAGCTTACAGTGAATATTGATGAAAATATAGAACACGAGTACGATGAAAATCTAGAGGACCTGTTGCGTGATGTGGGAGATGAAATTGGTGATAAAAATTATGATAAATTTTAGTATTTGAAGGATGAATCCAAAAAGCCGTTGTATTATGGGTGTACCAAATTTACAAAACTGTAAGCTGTGTTGAAATTATTGAACTTAAAAACAGACCATAGTTAGAGCGATAAGAGTTTCACGTCTTTATTACAGCTTTTACGAGAAATGCTCCCGGATAACAACGAGTTATCCTGTACAATTTATCAGACGAAGAAGTTGATATGTCCAGTGGGTTTGAAGATCGAAAGAATACATGCATGTCCGAATGACTGTGTATTGTATCGTAAAGAGTACGCGGCCATGCATGCATGTCCTAAATGAGATATTTCACGGTATAAACGTAAGGTTCCATCCAAAGATGTTAAAGATATCATGAACACCGATGATCCAAAGGCTAGAGAAGTGTTTGAGGATATGTTTCCCGATATCGACCCTCCACCTGAACGGAAAATATGCACCGCATGTCATATTTGTGGCATAAGAATTCACCCCAAATATCTTGATAAGGATGCAGATCTGGCAAATGACTATCGTTTCAAAGAGTGGGAGTGTGTTATGTGTATCAGTCGACCTATGAAGACAAAGGGAGAGAGTTCAAGAAGTCCCAATCCATAGTCTGGGTTTTAGTTTTTTGTTTTAGGGTATGTGTTTGAAGTATTTTGTGTTAGAAGACTGAGTTGGGAGTATTTTTATGTTCTGTTGTATTGTTCGACTTTATGTTGCAGACTGTGTTATTGCTTGGATATTGTAGAATGTATTATTGTTTGGATGTTGTAAATTGTATTATTATTTTATCTGTTGTTTATGATTTTTGCTTTCTCTTTTAGGCGAAAATGATGAACAAAAACAAACCAAATGGATCGTCCGGTGGTGGATCGTCCAATGGTGGAGGGGCACATACTGAGAAAAACTCATACGCCTTAAAAGGGAAATGTAACATAACCGGTAAGGATAGAAATGACTATCCAATATGTATAAAGCAGTCTTCATATTGTATTCCGTATGAAATCTCAAGATGATGATTTTGTGAAAAATTCTTACGGTTATGGTTTGAAAAAAAAAGAAGGTCAATCAAGATCCGCCTGCTGCGACTCGTATAGGCAAGGTCAATCCAAAGCTACCAAGTAGTATTATTTCAAGGCTTGTAATAATTATTTAGCGATTGTGATGTACTTTTCATTGCCAGCAATTTATACAGTAGTTGTGTTTATTTTATCATGCTTTGTAATCGGATCCAACTAAATTTAGATATTCATCTAAGGAAAAAGTTCACAACATAAGTTAATGAAATAAGTTTACAACATTGACTAAACAAATAAGTATGGAAGGTTATTAAGCAAACGAACAAGGGCAAATGAGGTTCTAAAACACAAGAACAAATGTAAATGAGGTTCATAAGCACAAGATCAAGGGCAACATCGGTTGTTAAGCACACGAACAATGCCAATTGAGGTAGTTAAGTACACAAACAAGGGCAAATGAGGTTCCTAAGCACAAGAACAAATGCAAATGAGGTTCATAAGCACAAGATCAATGGCAAATTATGTTGCAAAGCGCAAGAACAACGCCAATTGAGGTTGGTAAGCACACGAACAAGGGCAAATGAGGTTTCTAAGCATAAGAACAAATGCAAATGAGGTTCATAAGCACAATATCAAGGGCAAATTATGTTGGAAAACACAAGAACAACGACAAATGAGGTTGTTAAGCACACGAACAACGCCAATTGAGATTGTTAAGCACACAAACAAGGGCAGATAAGGCTCCTAAGCACAAGAACAAATGCAAATGATGTTCATAAGCACAAGATCAACGACAAAAGAGGTTGTTAAACACACGAACAACGCCAATTGAAGTTGTTAACCACACAAACAAGGGCAATTGAGATTCTTAAGCACAAGAACAAATGCAAATGAGCTTCATATGCACAAGATCAAGGGCAAATTATGTTGCAAAGCGCAAGAACAACGACAAATGAGGTTGTTAAGCACAAGAACAGGTGTAAATGATGTTGCTAAGAACAAGAACAAGGGTAAAAGATGTTAAGAAACCTATGAACAACGACAATTGAGGTTGTTAACAACACGAACAAGTCCAAATAAGGATCCTAAGCACAAGAACAAATACAAATGAGGTTCGTAAGCACAAGATCAACGGCAAAACAGGTTGTTAAGCACACGAACAAAGCCAACTGAGGTAGTTCAGCACACAAATAAGGGAAAATGAGGTTTCATAAGCACAAGACCAAATGTAAAGGAGCTTCATATGCAAAAGATCAAGGGTAAATTATGTTGGAAAACGCAATAACAATGACAACACGAACAAGTCCAAATAAGGATCCTAAGCACAAGAACAAATACAAATGAGGTTCGTAAGCACAAGATCAACCAAAAAAGGTTGTTAAGCACACGAACAAAGCCAACTGAGGTAGTTCAGCACACAGACAAGGGAAAATGAGGTTTCATAAGCACAAGACCAAATGTAAAGGAGCTTCATATGCAAAAGATCAAGGGTAAATTATGTTGGAAAGCGCAATAACAATGACAAATGAGGTTGTTAAACACAAGAACAAGGGCAGATGAGATTTCTACGCAGAAGAACAAATGCAAATGAGGTTCATAAACATAAGATCAAGGGCAAATTATGTTGGAAACCATAAGAACAACGGCAAATGAGGTTGATAAGCACAAGAACAAGTGTAAATGATGTCGCTAAGCACAAGAACAAGGGAAAAAGAGGTTAAAAAGCATATAAACAACGACAATTGAGGTTGTTAAGCACACGAACAAGGGCAAATGAGGTTCCTAAGCACAAGAACAAATGCAAATGAGGTTCATAAACACAATATCAAGAACAAAAGAGGTTGTCAAGCACACGAACAACGCAAATTGAATTTGTTAAGCACAAAAACAAGGGCAAATGAGGTTAAGGACAAGAACAAATGCAAATGAGGTTCATAAGCACAAGATCAAGGGCAAATTATGTTGTAAAGTGCAAGAACAACGACAAATGTAGTTGTTAAGCACAAGAACAAATGTAATTGATGTTGCTAAGCACAATAACAAGAGCAAAAGATGTTAAGAAGCATATGAACAACAAAAATTGAGGTTCCTAAGCGCAAGAACAAATTCAAATGAGGTTCATAACCACAAGATCAAGGACAAAAGTGGTTGTTAAGCACACAAGTAACGCCAATCGATCTTGTTAAGCACACAAACAAGGGAAAATGATGTTCCTAAGTACAAGAACAAATGCAAATGAGGTTGATAAGCACAAGATCAAGGGCAAATTATGTTGGAAAGTGCAAGAACAACGACAAATGAGGTTGTTCAGCACAAGAAGTGTAAATGATGTTGCTAAGCACAAGAAAAAGAGCAAAAGATGTTAAGAGGCATATGAACAACAAAAATTGAGGTTGTTAAGCAAACAAATAAGGGCAAATGAGGTTCCTAAGCACAAGAACAAATTGAAATGAGATTCGTAACCACAAGATAAAGGGCAAAAGAGGTTGTGAAACACACGAACAACGCCAATTGAATTTGTTAAGCACACAAACAAGGGCAAATGAGGTTCCTAACGACAAGAACAAATGCAAATGAGGTTCGTAAGCACAAGATCAATGGCAAATTATGTTGCAAAGCGCAAGAACAACGACAAATGAGGTTGTCCAGCACAAGAACAAGTGTAAATGATGTTGCTAAGAAGAAACAAGGGCAAAAGAGGTTAAGAAGCATATGAACAATCACAATTTGAGTTGTTAAGCACACGAACAAGGGCAAACGAGGAACCTAAGCACAAGAACAAATGTGAATGAGGTTCATAAGCACAATATCAAGGGCAAAAGAGGTTGTGAAGCAGACGAACAACGCCAATTGAATTTGTTAAGCGCACAAACAAGGGAAGGTTCCTCAGGACAAGAACAAATGCAAATGAGGTTTATAAGTACAAGATCAAGGGCAAATTAGGTTGCAAAGTGCAAGAACAACGACAAATGAGGTTGTTAAGCACAAGAACAAGTGTAAATGATGTTGCTAAGCACAATAACAAGAGCAAAAAATGTTAAGAAGCATATGAACAACAAAAATTGAGGTTTTTAAGCAAACAAACAAGGGTAAATGAGATTCCTAAGCACAAGAACAAATTCAAATGAGGTTCATAACCACAAGATCAAGGACAAAAGTGGTTGTTAAGCACACAAGTAACGCCAATTGAGTTTGTTAAGTACACAAACAAGGGAAAATGATGTTCCAAAGTACAAGAACAAATGCAAATGAGATTCATAAGCACAAGATCAAGGGCAAATTAGGTTGCAAAGTGCAAGAACAACGACAAATGAGGTTGTTAAGCACAAGAACAAGTGTAAATGATGTTGCTAAGCACAAGAACAAGCGCAAAAGATGTTAAGAGGCATATGAACAACAAAAATTGAGGTTGTTAAGCAAACAAACAAGGGCAAATGAGGTTCCTAAGCACAAGAACAAATTGAAATGAGGTTCGTAACCACAAGATCAAGCGCAAAAGAGGTTGTGAAACACACGAACAACGCCAATTGAATTTGTTAAGCACACAAACAAGGGCAAATGAGGTTCCTAACGACAAGAACAAATGCAAATGAGGTTCGTAAGCACAAGATCAATGGCAAATTATGTTGCAAAGCGCAAGAACAACGACAAATGAGGTTGTCAAGCACAAGAACAAGTGTAAATGATGTTGCTAAGCACAATAACAAGAGCAAAAAATGTTAAGAAGCATATGGACAACAAAAATTGAGGTTTTTAAGCAAACAAACAAGGGTAAATGAGATTCCTAAGCACAAGAACAAATTCAAATGAGGTTCATAACCACAAGATCAAGGACAAAAGTGGTTGTTAAGCACACAAGTAACGCCGATTGAGTTTGTTAAGTACACAAACAAGGGAAAATGATGTTCCTAAGTACAAGAACAAATGCAAATGATATTCATAAGCACAAGATCAAGGGCAAATTAGGTTGCAAAGTGCAAGAACAACGACAAATGAGGTTGTTAAGCACAAGAACAAGTGTAAATGATGTTGCTAAGCACAAGAACAAGCACAAAAGATGTTAAGAGGCATATGAACAACAAAAATTGAGGTTGTTAAGCAAACAAACAAGGGCAAATGAGGTTCCTAAGCACAAGAACAAATTGAAATGAGGTTCGTAACCACAAGATCAAGCGCAAAAGAGGTTGTGAAACACACGAACAACGCCAATTGAATTTGTTAAGCACACAAACAAGGGCAAATGAGGTTCCTAACGACAAGAACAAATGCAAATGAGGTTCGTAAGCACAAGATCAATGGCAAATTATGTTGCAAAGCGCAAGAACAACGACAAATGAGGTTGTCCAGCACAAGAACAAGTGTAAATGATGTTGCTAAGAAGAAACAAGGGCAAAAGAGGTTAAGAAGCATATGAACAATCACAATTTGAGGTTGTTAAGCACACGAACAAACAAGGGCAAACGAGGAACCTAAGCACAAGAACAAATGTGAATGAGGTTCATAAGCACAATATCAAGGGCAAAAGAGGTTGTGAAGCGCACGAACAACGCCAATTGAATTTGTTAAGCGCACAAACAAGGGAAGGTTCCTCAGGACAAGAACAAATGCAAATGAGGTTTATAAGTACAAGATCAAGGGCAAATTAGGTTGCAAAGTGCAAGAACAACGACAAATGAGGTTGTTAAGCACAAGAACAAGTGTAAATGATGTTGCTAAGCACAATAACAAGAGCAAAAAATGTTAAGAAGCATATGAACAACAAAAATTGAGGTTTTTAAGCAAACAAACAAGGGTAAATGAGATTCCTAAGCACAAGAACAAATTCAAATGAGGTTCATAACCACAAGATCAAGGACAAAAGTGGTTGTTAAGCACACAAGTAATGCCAATTGAGTTTGTTAAGTACACAAACAAGGGAAAATGATGTTCCAAAGTACAAGAACAAATGCAAATGAGATTCATAAGCACAAGATCAAGGGCAAATTAGGTTGCAAAGTGCAAGAACAACGACAAATGAGGTTGTTAAGCACAAGAACAAGTGTAAATGATGTTGCTAAGCACAAGAACAAGCGCAAAAGATGTTAAGAGGCATATGAACAACAAAAATTGAGGTTGTTAAGCAAACAAACAAGGGCAAATGAGGTTCCTAAGCACAAGAACAAATTGAAATGAGGTTCGTAACCACAAGATCAAGCGCAAAAGAGGTTGTGAAACACACGAACAACGCCAATTGAATTTGTTAAGCACACAAACAAGGGCAAATGAGGTTCCTAACGACAAGAACAAATGCAAATGAGGTTCGTAAGCACAAGATCAATGGCAAATTATGTTGCAAAGCGCAAGAACAACGACAAATGAGGTTGTCAAGCACAAGAACAAGTGTAAATGATGTTGCTAAGCACAATAACAAGAGCAAAAAATGTTAAGAAGCATATGGACAACAAAAATTGAGGTTTTTAAGCAAACAAACAAGGGTAAATGAGATTCCTAAGCACAAGAACAAATTCAAATGAGGTTCATAACCACAAGATCAAGGACAAAAGTGGTTGTTAAGCACACAAACAACGCCGATTGAGTTTGTTAAGTACACAAACAAGGGAAAATGATGTTCCTAAGTACAAGAACAAATGCAAATGATATTCATAAGCACAAGATCAAGGGCAAATTAGGTTGCAAAGTGCAAGAACAACGACAAATGAGGTTGTTAAGCACAAGAACAAGTGTAAATGATGTTGCTAAGCACAAGAACAAGCACAAAAGATGTTAAGAGGCATATGAACAACAAAAATTGAGGTTGTTAAGCAAACAAACAAGGGCAAATGAGGTTCCTAAGCACAAGAACAAATTGAAATGAGGTTCGTAACCACAAGATCAAGCGCAAAAGAGGTTGTGAAACACACGAACAACGCCAATTGAATTTGTTAAGCACACAAACAAGGGCAAATGAGGTTCCTAACGACAAGAACAAATGCAAATGAGGTTCGTAAGCACAAGATCAATGGCAAATTATGTTGCAAAGCGCAAGAACAACGACAAATGAGGTTGTCCAGCACAAGAACAAGTGTAAATGATGTTGTTAAGCACAAGAACAAGATCAAAAGATGTTAATAAGCATATGAACAACAAAAATTGAGGTTGTTAAGCAAACAAACAAGGGCAAATGAGGTTCCTAAGCACAATAACAAATTCAAATGAGGTTCATAAGCACAATATAATAGGCAAAAGAGGATGTTAAGCACACGAACAATGCCAATAGAGGTTGTTAAGCACACAAACAAGGGCAAATTAGGTTCCTTAGGACAAGAACAAATGCAAATGAGGTTCATAACCACAAGATCAAGGGCAAAAGAGGTTGTTAAGCACATGAACAACGACAAATGAGGTTGTTAAGCACACAAACAAGGGCAAATGAAGTTTCTAGGCACAAGAACAGATGTAAATGAGGTTGTTAAGCACAAGATCAAGGGCAAATAATGTTGCAAAGCGCAAGAACAACGACAACTGAGGTTGTTAAGCACCAGAACAGGTGTAAAAGATGTTGCTAAGCACAATAACAAGAGCAAAAGATGTTAAGAGGCATATGAACAACAAAAATTGAGGTTGTTAAGCAAACAAACAAGGGCAAATGAGGTTCATAAGCACAAGAACAAATTGAAATGAGGTTCGTAACGACAAGATCAAGGGCAAAAGAGGTTGTTAAGTACACGAACAATGCCAATTGAGGTTGTTAAGCACACAAATAGGGGAAAATGAGGTTTGTAGGCACAAGAACAAATGCAAATGAGGTTGTGAAGCACACGAACAACGCGAAATTAATTTGTTAAGCACACAAACAAGGGCAAATGAGGTTGCTAAGGACAAGACCAAATGCAACTGAGGTTCATAAGTACAAGATCAATGACAAATTATGTTGCAAAGCGCAAGATCAACGACAAATGAGGTTGTTAAGCACAACAACAGGTGTAAATGGTGTTGCTAAGAACAACAAACAAGGGCAAAAGAGGTTAAGAAGCGCATGAACAACGACAATTGAGGTTGTTAAGTACACGAACAAGGGCAAATGAGGTTTCTAAGCACAATATTAAGAGCAAAAGTGGTTGTTAAGCACAGAAACAACGCCAATTGAGCTTGTTAATCTCACAAAAAAATGAGGTTCCTAAGCTCAAGAACAAATGCCAATGAGGTTCATAAGCACAATATCAAGGGCAAAAGAGGTTGTGAAGCACACGAACAACGCCAATTGAATTTGTTAAGCACACCAACAAGGGCAAATGAGGTTCCTAACGACAAGAACAAATGCAAATGAGGTTCGTAAGCACAAGATCAATGGCAAATTATGTTGCAAAGCGCAAGAACAACGACAAATGAGGTTGTCAAGCACAAGAACAAGTGTAAATGATGTTGTTAAGCACAAGAACAAGAGCAAAAGATGTTAAGAAGCATATGAACAACAAAAATTTAGGTTGTTAAGCAAACAAACAAGGGCAAATGAGGTTCCTAAGCACAATAACAAATTCAAATGAGGTTCATAAGCACAATATAATGGGCAAAAGAGGTTGTTAAGCACACGAACAATGCCAATAGAGGTTGTTAAGCACACAAACAAGGGCAAATTAGGTTCCTAAGGACAAGAACAAATGCAAATGAGGTTGATAAGCACAAGATCAAGGGCAAATTATGTTAGAAAGTGCAAGAACAACGACAAATGAGATTGTTAAGCACAAGAAGTGTAAATGATGTTGCTAAGCACAAGAAAAAGAGCAAAAGATGTTAAGAGGCATATGAACAACAAAAATTGAGGTTGTTAAGCAAACAAACAAGGGCAAATGAGGTTCCTAAGCACAAGAACAAATTGAAATGAGATTCGTAACCACAAGATCAAGGGCAAAAGAGGTTGTGAAACACACGAACAACGCCAATTGAATTTGTTTAGCACACAAACAAGGGCAAATGAGGTTCCTAACGACAAGAACAAATGCAAATGAGGTTCGTAAGCACAAGATCAATGGCAAATTATGTTGCAAAGCGCAAGAACAACGACAAATGAGGTTGTTAAGCACAAGAACAAGTGTAAATGATGTTGCTAAGCACAAGAACAAGAGCAAAAGATGTTAAGAGGCATATGAACAACAAAAATTGAGGTTGTTAAGCAAACAAACAAGGGCAAATGAGGTTCCTAAGCACAAGAACAAATTGAAATGAGGTTCGTAACCACAAGATCAAGGGCAAAAGAGGTTGTGAAACACACGAACAACGCCAATTGAATTTGTTAAGCACACAAACAAGGGCAAATGAGGTTCCTAACGACAAGAACAAATGCAAATGAGGTTCGTAAGCACAAGATCAATGGCAAATTATGTTGCAAAGCGCAAGAACAACGACAAATGAGGTTGTCAAGCACAAGAACAAGTGTAAATGATGTTGTTAAGCACAAGAACAAGAGCAAAAGATGTTAAGAAGCATATGAACAACAAAAATTTAGGTTGTTAAGCAAACAAACAAGGGCAAATGAGGTTCCTAAGCACAATAACAAATTCAAATGAGGTTCATAAGCACAATATAATGGGCAAAAGAGGTTGTTAAGCACACGAACAATGCCAATAGAGGTTGTTAAGCACACAAACAAGGGCAAATTAGGTTCCTAAGGACAAGAACAAATGCAAATGAGGTTCATAACCACAAGATCAAGGGCAAAAGAGGTTTGTAAGCACATGAACAACGCCAATTGAAGTTGTTAAGCACACAAATAAGGGCAAATAAAGTTTCTAGGCACAAGAACAGATGTAAATGAGGTTGTTAAGCACAAGATCAAGGGCAAATAATGTTGCAAAGCGCAAGAACAACGACAACTGAGGTTGTTAAGCACCAGAACAGGTGTAAATGATGTTGCTTAGAACAAGAACAAGGGCAAAAGAGGTTAAGAAGCCGATGAAAAACGACAATTGAGGTTGAGCAGACGAACAAGTGCTAATAAGGATCCTAAGCACAGAAACAAATGTAAATGAGGTCCATAAGCACAAGATCAACATCAAAACAGGTTGTTAAGCAGACGAAGAACGCCAATTGAGTTTGTTAACAACACAAACAAGAGAAAATGAGGCTCCTCAGCACAAGAACAAATGTAAATGAGGTTCATATGCAAAAGATCAAGGACAAATTATGTTGCAAAGCGCAAGAACAACGATAAATGAGATTGTTAAACACAAGAACAAGTGTAAATGATGCTACTAAAAACAAGAACATGGGAAAAAGAGGTTAGAAAGAATATAAACAATGATAATTGAGGTTGTTAAGCACACGAACAAGGCCAAATGAGGTTCCTAAGCACAAGTACAATTGTAAATGAGGTTCATAAGCACAATATTAAGGGCAAAAGTGGTTGTTCAGCAAACAAACAACGCCAATTGAGCTTGTTAATCCCACAAAAAAATGAGGTTCCTAAGCTCAAGAACAAATGCCAATGAGGTTCATAAGCACATTATGAAGGGTAAATTATGTTGGAAAGCGCAAGAACAAAAACAAATGAGGTTGTTAAGCACAAGAACAAGTGTAAATGAGGTTGCTAACAACAAGAACACGGGCAAAAGAGGTTAAGAAGCATATGAACGACGACAATTGAGGTTATTAAGCACACGAACAAGGGCAATTGAGGTTCCTAAGCACAAGAACAAATTCAATGAGGTTCATAACCACAAGATCAAGGGCAAAAGAGGTTGTTAAGAACATGAACAACGCCAATTGAGGTTGTTAAGCACACAAACAAGGGCGAATGAAGTTTCTAGGCACAAGGACAAATGCAAATGAGGTTCATAAGCAAAAGATCAAGGGAAATTATATTGCCAAGCGCATGAACAACGACAAATGAGGTTGCTAAGCTCAAGAAGAAGTGTAAATGATGTTGCTAAACACAAGAACAAGGGGAAAAGAGGATAAGAAGCATATGAACAACGACAATTGAGGTTGTTAAGCACATGAACAAGGGCAAATGAGATTCCTAAGCACAAGAACAAATTCAAATGAGGTTCATAAGCACAATATCACTAGCAAAACATGTTGTTAAGCACACGAACAATGCCAATAGAGGTTGTTAAGCACACAAACAAGGGAAAATGAGGTTCCAAAGCACAACAACAATTGCAAATGAGATTCATAAGCGCAAGACCAAGGGCAAATTATGATACAAAGCGCACGGACAACGACAAATGATGTTGTTAAACACAAGAACAAGTGTGAATGATGTTGCTAAGCACAAGAGCAAGGAAAAAAGAGATTTACAAGCATAGAAACAACGACAATTGAGGTTATTAAGCAAACGAACAACAGCAAATGAGGTTCCATAACACAAGAACAGATGCAAATGAGGTTGATAAGCACAAGATCAAGGGCAACATTGGTTGTTAAGCACACGAACAATGCCAATTGAATTTGTTAAGTACACAAACAAGGGCAAATGAGGTTCCTAAGCACAAGAACAAATGCAAATGAGGTTCATAAGCACAAGATCAAGGGCAAATTATGTTGGAAAGCACAAGAACAACGCCAATTGAGGTTGGTAAGCACACAAACAAAGGCAAATGAGGTTTCTAAGCATAAGATCAAATGCAAATGAGGATCAAAAGCACAAGATGAAGGGCAAATTATGTTGGAAAGCACAAGAACAACGACAAATGAGGTTGTTAAGCACAAGAACAAGGGTGAATGATGTCGTTAAGAACAAGAACAAGGGTAAAACAGGTTAAGAAGCGCATGAACAACGACAATTGAGGTTGTCTAGTACATGAACAAGGGCAAATGAGGTTCCTAAGCACAAGATCAAGGGCAAAAGAGGTTGTTAAGCACACGAACAACGCGAATTGAGGTTGTTAACCACACAAACAAGGGCAATTGAGGTTCTTAAGCACAAGAACAAATGCAAATGAGCTTCATATGCACAAGATCAAGGGGAAATAATGTTGAAAAACGCAAGAACAACGACAACTGAGGTTGTTAAGCACAAGAACAAGTGTAAATGCTGTTGCTTAGAACAAGAACATGGGCAAAAGAGGTTAAGAAGCTGATGAACAACGACAATTGAGGTTGTTAAGCACACGAACAAGTGCAAATAAGGATCCTAAGCACAAGAACAAATGCAAATGAGGTTCGTAAGCACAAGATCAACGGTAAATTAGGTTGTTAAGCACACGAACAACGCCAATTGAGTTTGTTAACAACACAAACAAGAGAAAATTAGGTTCCTAAGCACAAGAACAATTGCAAATGAGGTTCATATACACAAGATCAAGGACAAATTATGTTGCAAAGTGCAAGAACAACGCTAAATGGGGTTGTTAAGCACAAGAACAAGTGTAAATGATGTTGCTAAGTACAATAACAAGGGCAAAATAGATTAAGAAGAATATAAACAACGACAATTGAGGTTGTTAAGCACACGAACAAGGCCAAATGAGGTTCCTAAGCACAAGAATAATTGTAAATGAGGTTCATAAGCACAATACTAAGGGCAAAAGTGGTTGTTAAGCACACAAACAACGCCAATTGAGCTTGTTAATCCCACAAAAAAATGAGGTTCCTAAACTGAAGAACAAATGCAAATGAGGTTCATAAGCACAAGATCAAGGGTAAATTATGTTAGAAAGCGCAAGAACAATGACAAATGAGGTTGTTAAGCACAAGAACAAGTGTAAATGATGTTGCTAAGAACAAGAACAAGGGCAAAAGATGTTAAGAAGCATATGAACAACGACAATTGAGGTTGCTAAGCACACGAACAAGGGCAAATGAGGTTCCTAAGCACAAGAACAATTACAAATGAGGTTCATAAGCACAAGAACAACGACAAATGAGGTTGTCAAACACAAGAACAAGGGCAAATGATGTTTCTAAGCAGAAAAACTAATGCAATTGAGGTTCATAACCACAAGATCAAGGGCAAATTATGTTGGCAAGCGTAAGAACAATGACAAATGAGGTTGTGAAGCACAAGAACAAGTGTAAATAATGTTGATAAGCACAAGAACAAGGGCAACAGAGGTTAAGAAGCATATGAACCAAGACAATTGAGGTTGTTAAGCACACAAACAAGTGCAAATAAGGATCCTAAGCACAAGAACAAATGCAAACGAGGTTCATAAGCACAATATCAAGGGCAAAAGTTGTTGTCAAGCACATGAACAACGCCAATTGAATTTGTTAAGCAGACAAACAAGGGCAAATGAGGTCCCTAAGGACAAGAACAAATGCAAATGAAGTTTGTAATTACAAGATCAAGGGCAAATTATGTTGCGAAGCATAAGAACAACGACAATTGAGGTTGTTAAGCACAACAACAAGTGTAAATGATGTTGCTATGCACAATAACAAGGTCAAAAGAGGTTAAGAAGCATATAAACATCGACAATTGAGGTTGTTAACCACACGAACAAGGGCTAATGAGGTTCCTAACCACAATATCAAATGCAAATGAGGTTCATAAGCACAATATCAAGGGCAAAAGTGGTTGTTAAGAACACGAACAACGCTAATTGAGCTTGTTAAGCCCACAAACAAGAGAAAATGAGGTTCCTTAGTTTAAGAACAATTAAAAATGAGGTTCATAAGCACAAGATCAAGGGTAAATTATGTTGGAAAGCGCAAGAACAATGACAAATGAGATTGTTAAGCACAAGAACAAGTGTAAATGATGTTGCTAAGAACAAGAACAAGGGCAAAAGAGGTTAAGAAGCATATGAACAACGACAATTGAGGTTGTTAATTACACGAACAAGGGCAAATAAGGTTCCTAAGCACAAGAACAATTGTAAATGAGGTTCATAAGCACAAGATCAAGGGCAAATTATGTTGCAAAGTACAAAAACAACGACAAATGAGGTTGTTAAGCACAAGAACAAGTGTAAATGATGTTGCTAAGAAAAAGAACAATGGAAAAACCGGTTAAGAAGCACTTGAACAACGACAATTGAGGTTGTTAAGCAAGCAAACAAGGGCAAATGAGGTTCCTAAGCACAAGAACAAATGCAAATGAGGTTCATAAGCACAAGATCAAGGGCAAAAGAGGTGGTTAAGCACACGAACAATGCCAATTGAGGTTGCTAAACACAAGAACAAGGGCAAATTAGGTTTCTAAGCAGAAAAACAAATGCAATTGAGGTTCGTAAAGACAAGATCAAGGGCAAATTGTTAGAAAGCGTAAGAACAAACAAATGAGGTTGTTAAGCACAAGAACAAGTGCAAATAATGTTGCTTAGCACAAGAACAAAGGTAAAAGAGGTGAAGAAGCACATGAACAACGACAATTAAGGTTGTTAAGCACACGAACAAGGGCAATGAGTTTCGTAAGCACAAGAACAAATGCAAATGAGGTTCATAAGCACATGATCAAGAGCAAAAGATGTTGTCAAGCACACGAACAACGCCAATTGAATTTGTTAAGCGCACAAACAAGGGCAAATGAGGTTCCTAAGGACAAGAACAAATGCAAATGAGGTTCGTAAGTACAAGATGAAGGGCAAATTATGTTGCAAAGCGCAAGAACAACGACAAATGAAGTTGTTAAGCACAAGAACAAGTGTAAATGGTGTTGCTAAGCACAATAACATGGGCAAAAGAGGTTAAGAAGCATATAAACAACGACAATTGAGGTTGTTAAGCACACGAACAGGGGCAAATGAGGTTCCTAAGCACAAGAACAAATGCAAATGACGTTCATAAGCACAATATCAAGGGCAAAAGTGGTTGTTAAGCACACAAATAACGCCAATTGAATTTGTTAAGCACACAAACAAGGGCAAATGAGGTTCCTAAGGACAATAACAAATGCAAATGAGGTTCATAAGTACAAGATCAAGGGCAAATTATGTTGCATAGCGCAAGAACAACGACAAATGAGGTTGTTAAGCACAAAAACAAGTGTAAATGATGTTGCTAAGCACAGTAAAAAGGGCAAAAGAGGTTAAGAAACATATAAACAACGACAATTGAGGTTGTTAAGCACACGAACATGGGCAAATGAGGTTCCTAAGCTCAAGAACAAATGCAAACGAGGTTCATAAGCTCAATATCAAGGGCAAAAGAGGTTGTGAAACACATGAACAACGCCAATTGAATTTGTTAAGCACACCAACAAGGGCAAATGAGGTTCCTAACGACAAGAACAAATGCAAATAAGGTTCATAAGCATAATATCAATGGCAAATTATGTTGCAAAGCGCAAGAACAACGACAAATGAGGTTGTTAAGCACAAAAACAAGTGTAAATGATGTTGCTAAGCACAAAAACAAGAGCAAAAGATGTTAAGAAGCATATGAACAACAAAAATTGAGGTTGTTAGGCAAACATACAATGGCAAATGAGGTTCCTAAGCACAAGAACAAATTCAAATGAGGTTCATAACCACAAGATCAAGGGCAAAAGATGTTGTTAAGCACACGAACAACGCCAATTGAGGTTGTTAAGCACACAAAGAAGTGAAAATGAGGTTTATTGGCACAATAACAAATACAAATGAGGTTCATACGTGCAAGATCAAGGGAAAATTATATTGCCAAGCGCATCAACAATGACAAATGAGGTTGTTAAGCACAAGTAGGGATGCTAATTGAACAGGGTTGTTCATGAACAAAGCGGGCTGAACAACAATTGAACAAAAATTGAACATATTTTTATATGAACCAGGCCCGAAGTTCAGTTCGGTTCAGTTGATATCAAACCAACCGGGCCGAGTTTGAACGGGCTTTGAACAACTTGTTGAAGAGTTTGGATTTGTGTTCAATCGATTACTGTTCAAACTTAACCCTATCGAACCGAACATAACCCTATTGAACTAACCTATCGAAAGATTCGAAACGACGAAATCCCTTCTCACTTTCTCTCCCTCTCACGCGGGCACGCGGCGCCTGAGCGCCTTTGGTCTTCCCACTCCGACTCTCTGTCGCGCCTCTGGTCTTCTCTCTCCGTCGCACCAACCCTATCCATCTCTCCTCTTTGCCTCTCTCCTCTCTCCCAGACAACTTTGGCGACGAGTCGACGACCCCTCTTCCCGACCTCCCCTCTTCCCAACCTCTTTTCTCTCCATTCTTGGTAAGTGCTCCCTTCCTTCCTCTCCCGCATTCTCTTTGATGGGTTAACGGGTTGTGGGTCTGAGTTAATTGAACTGAACTGACCTGACCTCTCCTCTCCCTTCCATTCTTGGTAAGGCACTGCTTTTGTATTTTCCTGACTGGTATATTAACATATAATGTTGACTGAACTGACCTGACCGACTGATTAGTGAAATTATTAGATAGTTGGACTTATAAGAGAACTAACAATTAGTTTTTTTGTGTTGGATTGCAAATAGGTTTTTGGACATGCTTCATTACAAAATGTGACCGAGTTTGCTATAATGAAGTTTGGAATATTTGCAAGGTAAATCTGAACTAAAATTGAAAAGAATGCATTTTTGTAGAACAAATGTAAATGAGGTTCATGAAGCACGGGATCAAGGGAAAAAGAGATTGTCAAGCACACGAACAACGTCAATTGAATTTGTTAAGCACACAAACAAGGGCAAATGAGGTTCCTAAGGACAACAACAAATGCAAATGAGGTTCATAAGTACAAGATCAAGGGCAAATTATGTTGCAAAGCGAAAAAACAACGACAAATGAGGTTGTTAAGCACAAGAACAAGTGTAAATGATGTTGCTCAGCATAGTAACAAGGGCAAAGGAGGTTAAGAAGCATATAAACAACCACAATTGAGGTTGTTAAGCACATGAACAAGAGCAAATGAGGTTCCTAAGCTCAAGAACAAATGCAAATGAGGTTCATAAGCACAATATCAAGGGCAAAAAGAGGTTGTCAAGCACACGAACAATGCCAATTGAATTTGTTAAGCACACAAACAAGGGCAAATTAGGTTTCTAAGGACAAGAACAAATGCAAATGAGGTTCATAAGCACAAGATCAAGGGCAAATTATGTTACAAAGCGCAAGATCAACGACAAATGAGGTTGTTAAGCACAAGAACAAGTGTAATTGATGTTGCTAAGCACAATAACAAGGGCAAAAGAAGTTAAGAAGCATATGAACAATGAAAATTGAGGTTATTAAGCACACGAACTAGGGCAAATGAGGATCCTAAACACAATAACAAATGCAAATGAGGTTCATAAGCACAATATCAACGGCAAAAGAGGTTGTTAAGCACACGAACAACGCCAATTGAGATTGTTAACCACACCAACAAGGAAAAATTAGGTTCCTAAGCACAAAAACAAATGCAAATGAGGTTCATAAGCATAAGATCAATGGCAAATTATGTTGCAAAGCGCAAGAACAACGATAAATGAGGTTGTTAAGCACAAGAACAAGTGTAAATGATGTTGCTAAGAACAAAAACAAGGGCAAAAGAGGTTATGAAGCATATGAATAAGGACAATTTGGGTTGTTAAGCACACAAACAAGGGCAAATGAGGTTCCTAAGCACAAGAACAAATGCAAATGAGGTTCATAAGCACAATATCAAGGGCAAAAGAGGTTGTGAAGCACACGAACAACGCCAATTGAATTTGTTAAGCACACAAACAAGGGCAAATGAGGTTCCTAAGGACAAGAACAAATGCAAATGAGGTTCATAAGCACAAGATCAATGGCAAATTATATTAGAAAGTGCAAGAACAACGACAAATGAGGTTGTTAAGCACAAGAATAAGTGTAAATACGATAAATGAGGTTGTTAAGCACAAGAACAAGTGTAAATGATGTTGCTAAGAACAAAAACAAGGGCAAAAGAGGTTATGAAGCATATGAATAAGGACAATTTGGGTTGTTAAGCACACAAACAAGGCCAAATGAGGTTCCTAAGCACAAGAACAAATGCAAATGAGGTTCATAAGCACAATATCAAGGGCAAAAGAGGTTGTGAAGCACACGAACAACGCCAATTGAATTTGTTAAGCACACAAACAAGGGCAAATGAGGTTCCTAAGGACAAGAACAAATGCAAATGAGGTTCATAAGCACAAGATCAATGGCAAATTATATTAGAAAGTGCAAGAACAACGACAAATGAGGTTGTTAAGCACAAGAATAAGTGTAAATGATGTTGCTAAGCACAAGAACAAGAGCAAAAGATGTTAAGAAGCATATGAACAATAAAAATTGAGGTTGTTAAGCAAACAAACACGGGCAAATGAGGTTCCTAAGCACAAGAACAAATTCAAATGAGGTTCATAACCACAAGATCAAGGGCAAAAGAGGTTGTTAAGCACACGAACAACGCCAATTGAGGTTGTTAAGCACACAAACAAGGAAAAATGAGGTTTCTAGGCACAAGAACAAATGCAAATGAGATTCATAAGCACAACATCAAGGGCAAATTATATTGCCAAGCGCATGAACAACGACAAATGAGGTTGTTAAGCACAAAAAGAAGTGTAAATGATGTTGCTAAATACAAGAACAAGGGGAAAAACGGATAAGAAGCATATGAACAACGACAATTGAGGTTGCTAAGCACAAGAACAAGGGCAAATGAGGTAGTTAAGCACAGACAATAATGCAAATGATGTTGCTTAGCACAAGAACAAAAGCAAATTTGGTTGCTAAGCACATGAACTCCTGCAAATGATGTTGATAATTACAACAAATGAGGATTTTAAGCACAAGAACAAACACAAATGAGGTTCCTAAGCACAAGAATAAGGACAAATGAGGTTGAGAATCAAAAGATCAATGACAAATGATGTTGCTAAGCACAAGAAGAACTGGAAATGAGGTTGCTAAGTACAAGAACTAATGCAAATATTGTTGATAATAACAAGAACAATGACAAATGAGGTTGATAAGCACAAGATCATGGGCAAATGATGTTGCTAAGTACAAGAACAACCGCAAATGAGGTTGCCAAGCACCTAACAAGGACAACTGAGCTTTCTTTGCACCAGAACATTTGGAAATGCGCTCGCTAAACACCTGAAAATGACCAAAACTGGTGGATAACCACATCAAGAACAACAAATGAGCTTGCTAAGCACAAAAACGATGACAGATGGAGTTGTTAAGCACAACAACTAATGCAAATGATATTGCTAATCAGAAGAACAACGACTAATTAGGTTGCTAAGTACAAGAGAAAGGGCATTAGGTTGCTAATTAGGTTGCTAAACCGAGATAGAACCTTAATTTGCAAAGAGGTAATGATACCAGAATATTGTTGTCGATATATTCTTCATTAAAGATGAGAGCTTTAGTGGATTCTTCCCCTCCCAACTGTATGTTTCCTCTCGGCACGTTTTCAGCAGGACTACAGTGGTCCACATTGTAACTGCATTCTGCTGCCTGGAAATAGGTTATCAGCAGATAGTGCATTATCATAATTATGTTATGTTTTTTTTTCTAATTATCTACAAAAGATTAAAAAAAATATAGTAGAAAATACCGTTATTAAGATTTAACGATACCTGTTTGTTGGGAACAAACATATCACTACACATAAGAACTCCCAACTTCAGACCCTTCTCCACTCAAAGGTATGTTTTCTCTCATTGAGTTTCCAGCAAGATTCAGAAGGTCCTGACAAAAACTGAGTTCCTCCTCTAACAAGAGATATTAGTTCTTAGTGTTTAACAGTTTGATAACAGCTGATATTATGTAATTATATGATTGTTTGTAATTGTTTAAAAGAAGAATAAAATAGGAAAAAAATTGAACTTTTGGGGAGATGATGCATAACATATACCTGAATGTTGCCAAAACACATTCTACATATATGGTTTTGCAGCAATGTATTTGGTTGCGTTCTTTTTTATTATATTTTTCTCTTCTCTGTGGTCCAGTGATTTTTCACATCATTGTCCGTGCAACCAAGATGTTTGGCAATTGTTGTCCACTTATTTCCCAACCTGAAATAGGCATCTATGGGCATATTTCTTCTTCTTAATTATAAATTTGCATATATAAAAACCATGATATATAGAGGACTAACTTACCAACTAGAAACTGCGAAGCAACGTGTGTCTATTTAACTAGCTTTTCTCCATGCAATTACATATGTTCAAACATTAATTAATCTAGTTAGATATAATATTTCTTGATCCATTGAACTAAATCAATAATAGTAATTTGCACTCTTGAATTGTTATTGTTCAATGCACTTATGAAAATAATTTGTGATTATTCTTTTTACATACAAATGAACTAATTGATGATTCCATGATTTAAAACATTTAGATTAAAAAAAAAGTTATTGTAGCAAACTACTCCATGGGGGGCGGTTTTGTCTCCATAGAGGAACGCCCCACAGGGGAGGGGGGGTGGGAGTTTGGTGTGAAGGATGGACCGCCCCTCAGTGGGACGGTTTGGTTATTTTTCAAATTAAATTGGGGATCTGGTTACTTATATTAATTTTGTTTATGGCTATGAAAAAAAATCTTGGGGGTTAATGAGAGGATTAAATTTTATTTAGTAATAGTAGAGTATGTAGAAAGTTCCTATGAGTCTATATAATGTGTAAGAAGTATTTTGCATGTAAGAGAGTAAGAGAATATTGATAATACAAGTTAAATTTCTGTCATTGAGTATTCTATCTTCAACCATTAAAATATAGGGAAAATTAGTTTTTTGCCACTCCAAAATTTCAAAATTAGAAAATTGCCACCCCAAAAAAGAAAATTAGTTTTTTGCCACCCTAAAATCATGAAATTAGTGAATTTGCCCTCATTATACATTTATTATACAAATTTGATTAAAATTAGACTGAAATCTATTGTATAAAAACTATATTTTCGTATTTTCTAAAATACCCCTCAATTCAACCCTAGAACCAGGACCATTCCCTTCTTCTTCTCCTGCGCCAAACTAAATCTCCTGCGCAACTTCTTCTCCTGCGCTAAAGCAGTCCTCAAAGAACAGCCAGATCACCTACTGTCTTGGAGAGCACAGGAAACTGTTGCACATTGTATCCTTCAACACAAAGCAATAGAGCATGTGCCAAGAACAAAGCTTAAGGTACCACACCACATTTGCAACAAAGCAAGGAAGGATGGAATCAATTTTAGTGGCAGGCCACCTGATGGGGAAACTGAGTTCATGCAGGTCTCAATGATACTGAACACAAACTACTTTGTCTTTGTGAACAGTGCAGGGATATGAGTCACACAGCCCAACCAGCAAGTTTGGTCATAAATAAAGGCCATGGGTGGGCGGCAGTTCACTTTATAGGTAGCAAGGGTACTCAATTTATGGAGACTCATATGGCAGCTACCTATAAAGTTCGGTCATCTTCTCAACAAGATTTTTATGGAGAACTTCGAAAAACATTGTGTTACTCTCTATTTATTTTGGTTTTGGGCAAATGACGGGAATTGAACCCGGAAGAGAACTTCGATTCGCCTGGCCAGCAGGCGGGCTAGTGCTTATGTAACTCCATCAACATTAGCACTATGCACGCATGGTTGTATGAGTTTCAGTACAAAACATAGTGCTAGTTGAAGAAATCGGAACACAACACTAGCATGGTCACATGTCTGATGCTTAGATTAGTCCTTTAGTGATAATTTTCCTTTAAAGAATGTAGTGTTATTTTTTTTTCTCTTTACATTTTCTCATAGTCTTTAAAACTGGTAAAATAGTCATAGTATCTTTTTTTTTTTTTTTTCATAGTCTTTAGATACTAAAGACCAGGTAGTATTATGTTTTTCGATTCTAATTTATGAAAGTAAAATTTTTTTCAGTCATAGCTTCATAATTACTTTTTCTGTGATGCAGTTTTTTTCCTAATTTCGAGAGTCTATTATTGTGAAAAAGTTGAAGCCTGTTTTTGTTGCATTTGTTGCATTTTTATCTAAGGAAAACTTTACCATTTTTTAAAATGCATTTGTTGCATTTGTTAAGATGTAGTCAATTGTCATGATGCGCTGCTTTTGTTTAATTTATATAAAAGGAAATTACCGTGTCACTTGTGTGAAAGGTGCCAAAGGCAGGATGTAGCCTATTTATTAGTCTGTTGGCTGGCGGTGTTGGTTTGCGGAGAAGGGATTCAAAGAAATATTAGGATATAACGCAGGAGAAAGATGGAAGAGAAGAAGAAGGGAATACGAATAGATTTTTGGCCAGAAAATTTTTTTTTTTTTAATTTAGGGGTTTTTTAAAATAAAAAATACATTTTTTATACAATCGATTTTAGTCTAATTTTAATGAAATTGTATAATCAATGCCTAACGAGGACAATTCACTAATTTAGATTTAGGGTAAAAATCTTTCATTTGGAGTGGCAATTTTTATTTGAAGTTTGGAGTGTCATAAAAAAAATTTTCCTAAAATATATTAAGTTTATATCAAATACTAACAGGATGCAAGCCTGGTGGAAAAGGGGAAAAGTTTTTCCTAATTGGTTGAATGCATGCAGGTTTGCTCATCCCTTTCTTTTTGAGATTTAAGTTTAAAAAACTATTGAGAAGATGACCTTCCTTCAAACTAAAGAAATTTTTTTTGAGAGTAAAACAATAGCGTTGTTAAGTTTAAAGCTCCAATAAGTTTAAGAATCAATTTACTTTACTTTACTAGTACGTAGTATTACATTTTATATATAAAATTTATAAATTTATGAATTAATTTAGTATAAAGTCAAATGGTAAAAAAAATGATGAAAATTTAATGTATTAAATTAACTTACAAATTCTTATTTTTAAACCCTCGTTTATGCTAAATTAATTGAAAAATTATAAATTTTGTATACATACTTGTAAAGTAGAAAGGTGTCAAGAGTAGGGGAGAGGGGGGGTGTCCGACGCCCATCGGGCCAAACTTAGTTCGATGGGCTATTTAGACCGTCGGATGCATAATCAGATTTGGCTATTAATTGAAGAAGCGGCTCAATTATATTGATTGGATTTCTCCCACTTAAACCCGAATCCATCATATAAACCCGATTTCTTACTTCTCCGTCTTCTCAATTGGTATCGATTTTCTTTCTTTCGCTCGGCTATCTCTTGCGCACGCGCTCTAGCAAGCCAACTCTCCTCCCTCTCGCTCTCTCACGAGTCAACTCTCTTCCTTTATCTCGCGAGCTCTTCGTCCTTGCCGCAGAAAACACCGAGTTCGGACAAGATCCATGATTGCTCCTCTTTTCTTTTTAATTTCTTTTAGAATCCAAAAAATATATTTACTTTTCTAATGGTTTAATAAAACAGTTATGATAGTGAATTTAAAAGGACAAATCTCGATTTACTCCAAAGTTTTCAAAATTATAGTATTTCTAAAAAAAAATAAAGGGGAATGCATCATAGGCATTTTGATAAAATATGAAGAGCTAGCATAAAATGGATATATATTAAAAATTCATGTGTTCTGGATATTACAATTAGTGAATTTGGTGGAATAATAATCTTAGCAATTTAGTAGGAAGAGCTGCGTTCATTTTTTAGTGAAAGGATGAGACGAGACTAGGCGAGTAGCAAATTGGCTTCTTCGATATTGGAGACGCAACCGGGTCTTTTACTATCTTCACAATCATCCTTCCAGCTACGGACTTCATTTGATTCGAAAAGCCAACTTCCCTCATTTCTTGAGGTTCTCTCATCCCTTCTGCCACTATAGATTCCAACTTCTTTTGGACTCTAAATTACTGGTAAAATCCTGCAAAAAGAATACATTTTTCGAATAACTTACTTGACTTACCCAACGAGAGAAGGAGCGAGCTTATGGAATTGTCTGAAGCGAATGTCAGAATGAAACGAGTTGCTTTCTTTTGAAAGGGGAAGAAAATTGAAATATGATGGTCTTATCATAGCTAGGGGAAGAAGAGTTGCAGGGACTTTGGGAGTAGAAAAGTAAGAGAGAGGGGAAGAGACACTTGAATCACGATAACTGGAGATATTTGAGAGAGCGAGCGAGAGAAAGATTTAGTGGAGGAGATGGAGAAGAAGGGTTTACTTAGTAGATCCGAATTTGAAGTGAGAGAAAAGTCTAAAATTGAACCACTCCGTTAATCAAAACATCTAATTTGATTATACATCCAACGGTTTACACAGGCCATCGAACCAATTTTTGTCCGATGGGCGTCGGACACCCTCCTTTCCCCAAGAGTAGAATTAGGGTGCTCCTAGGAGTACCAAGCTCTTTGAACTCTTAACTCTAAAACCTATCGAATTAACTTCGAATGACGAATCCAAACTGTTGAAATCCTTCTACCTTACAAGTGATGCGTCTATGTGTAAAATTTTTAAAGTTTCGAATTAATTTAGTTTAAAGTCGGTGGTCAAAAGTCTTTCAAAAAAAGAATGCATTAAAATTAATTTAGAAATCTTCTAATTTTGACCACTTGATTTTATATTAAATTAATTCGAAACTTTAAAATTTTCACATGTAGACGCATCACTTGTAAGGTAGAAAGATTTCAACGGTTTGGATTCGTCATTCGAAATTAATTTAATATATTTTAGAGTTAAGAATACAAAGGAACTTGGGTTGCTCCGCATCCTAGTTCTACTCGGGTGTCAATAGTTTTTAAATTAATTTGATTGAAACAAAATCGGTTCAGAAACACCTGACGCTGATGGTAAGAACGGATAATATTTGTTCTTGTTTGTGGGACCAGTATTTTCTGCGGAGTTTTTCTCTGCGGAGCAGTGCAGAGTTGATCAGACGGTCCATATTTAATCTCAGCCGGTGAGTGGTCTCGGATAATAGAGGGGCAGTATTAATTTTGCTTTAAAATTCGTGTCAAAATCTTATTTCATCCGTTCGATCAAAAACGAACGCACCAGATTAAAAGAACCGCACAGCTACGCTGGTAAAAACTCCGCAGGAGGATGCGATTTCCTTGTTTGTGAGGGCCATATGGATGATCCACCGTCCGATCAAATCTGACGGTTGTAAGGACGAATGACCTCTCGAATTCCTTATCAATGGAGAGGATTCTAACGATCTTCTCTCTTCCTCGTTTGTTCCCATCCCTTCCCTCTTTTTGTCGCAGCGTTGCAAAGCTCTCGATTTGCCCTGCTAATGGCGGATTGCGGCGAGGAGGTGGATGAGGCGGGGGCACAGGCGGAGCTGAGCGATAAGGAGAAGAAGGATATCGCCGTTTGGTTCCTTTCCAATGCTCCTGTTGGCGAGATCTCGTATGTTGCTAGAGGTCTCTCTTTCTCATCTTTATATCTAACTGGAAGTTTGACGATTAATGGAATCTCAATTGAAAATAAAATAAAATAAGAGTAATGTAGTAGATGTGGAACAGGCGGTATTCCAGCTCCATTCTGACAGAAGGGAATAGAATTATGGAAATAGAGCTTCTATTGCTATTTTGGTCAAATTTACACTACCCAGGAACTATTTTTCGATATTTTTTGGATGTGAGCTTACTTCCTGATTTATGAGAATAATTTACATTTGATATGTATCCTAACCGGACTGAGACTTGTTTCTGCTTAGAGGCTGCACTTACAATTCTAGTCAAGTTCTAATTATTAAGAAAAAAAATATGGTTATAAAATAATTCAAATTCTAAAGAACTCCAATTATGCACTGTTCAAGCACTATTCCCACGATGTATGAATTTTGGTTATGCATGCAGATATACGCACACTTATAGGAGATGATAGATTATATGATATGGCAGCTTCTGAATCCTTTCCTAGACATAACAAGGCACATCTTCTCACTCTTGAATTGCCTGACAGAAGTGGAGATGTGAGTTTCATTTTCAATACCAAACACTGTACCAATCTGGCCACTACTGGTACCTTTAGGTATTAAAGTGTATCAGTACTGATATGTTCTATCAGACCAGTATAGCTTTGTAGTAATTCTGACAGAGCTAGATGCTCACTGGTGTATGAGTGTATCGCAGAACCAGTTGGCCTATGAGGAATTTTTTAGGATGTATTGAGGTTATATAATACATTGTCATTTACAATTACAGGTAATAATTACAGGATACGGAGAGATTGACAAGAGCCAATATCTTGAGCCAAGAAGCGCTCAGGTTGCTACTGTTGACCATATCAAACAAGTATACTCTCTCTCTCTCTCTCCGTGCTGTTGATGCATGACTGTTGGCCTTTTGATAATTAATCAATTAATCAATTAATCAATTAATCAATTAATTAATTAATTAAACTGATATTTAATTGAGTTGCTGCATACTTTATCCTTATTAAGATATCTTGCAACACTTTACTATATTTAATTATCATTTGTTTATCTTTGCATAAACATAAATTTAGGTTTGCACCGGGTTGAGACCTGCTACGGATGATGAGCTTCCCTCTCCCTATATTGAGGAGTTCAGGTACGATACACTTGTGTATAAAGGTACCATCTTTGAGTATTGATACAAATTATTAACCATACATTACTTACCTGTATCAGGCAGGTAACTGCTCTTTTTTTAGAACATTATTTTCATTTGAGCTTTTAATTGAGTTTATACTAAAAGGCATTTTTTTTCCCTACACTACCAAAATATTTCTGCTACTTTAATTATTGTCAGTTTTCTTTCCTTGAAGTCATACAAAAATTAAAACAATGCAATGTATGAACAAAGGTACGCACTAGATGTTGAACTTTGCAAGTATGTTGCTGAGGCGTACCCAAAAGGTATATCTGCTGTTTATTGCACTAAAGGGAAAGACATCGATGGACCCGGAAACGATTTTGATCTTGTTGCCATTATTTCGGCATCCAAAAAGAGCCCTCAGAATTTCTGGTATGTTTTTGTTTTTCAATATAAGACAATCCTTGTATGATCAACATGATGTTAAGGTGTAATATTTCTTTCTGAGTGAGGCTATGGTACTGTGCATAGCACAGATTGGTCCGTACTATGGATTAATCTTCATTTTCAAAGTTCAAAAGTCACGTTCAACATAATCTCCATATGAAAATGTGTTTGCTGACAAAATTTTACATTTTTTATTTTTTATTTACTATTGTTTTAGGAAGATAAAAAAATCACTACTTTTGGATGGTCTAGAATTTTTAGTTCAAGTGATTTTCTACCTATCTAAAAAATTGTAAAAATATAAAATTTGATCTACAGGTACATTTTCATATGAAGATCATGTTGATCGGCTCAGATCGACTGTTTAGACTTTGAAAACAGAGATATCGATCCATAGTATGGACCAATATGTGGTATGCATAGTACCATAGCCTCGCTCTTTCTTAATTAGGGAGTCAGAGTTGTGTTCAAGAGTAGGGAAAACCTGCTTTTTTTTTATTTACATCTTTTTTGTGGTAGTATTTGGCTTATAAAAAAATACTAATATTTCGTTTTTGTGTTTAAATCAGCAATGGTAGCTGGAGATCAATATGGACCTTTGAGTTTAAGGATGATACACAACTTGTGGATATAAAAGGAAAGATCCAGGTCTTACTGTTGTGATAATTTCCTTTACTATTTCTGATTGAAATCAATCTTTCAAATTATTATCTAGTCAACGGCAACTCTGGTACCAAGCATGGTTACAAGTACCCTTACCTTCGCTACAAAAGACCCCCACTTTAAGCATAACTACATAATAAATCTTGCCAGATTGCTGCGCATTATTTTGAAGAAGGAAATGTACAGCTAAATACAAAGAACGAGTTCAATGACTCCACTGTTTTTCAGGTGAATACATTTTTGCGCTCTTCTCATTGAATGTCTGTTTTCAATGAGAAGATATGCTGCACAGTGACAAATTAATACTATCATGAAAGATATGGACAAAATATCCACAGTATTATTTTTATTTTCTCTCATTTTTTTTATTATTTCTGTAACTAAAAGTGGATGTTTTTTTTTCGCAGTCTCCCGAGGATTGTGCTGTTCAATTAACCAACATAGTTCGCCATCACGAATCGGAATATTTGCAATCACTTGAGGTTGTGCCTTGTTATGTATTTCTGAAAACAATATGTTTGATTTATGTAATAAAATATAATTAAGTGTACTTGTTTTGCAATATGCAGGCATCGTACCTGCATTTACCTGACAGCATGTTCAAGGTACCTGTGCTAATATTTTACTGTACTTCTTTGTCTTGCAAACTTTACTGTGTATTAATTTATTTGTAATACCAGTAGGTACTGATATTGAGTTACATGAGTTATATATGCTGCACTATTTAGATAAACACTTTGTATAGGAGGGTCAATGGGTAGGAATCAAATCTGCTGCGATTCTTTCGAATCACAGGGTCCCTGCTTGTCCAAATCAAACCATTCATTTGTTTCGAGATTTGTACAAAAAAATCAACTGCTTTGAGATTCGTGCAATTTAAAAAATGAATGGTTTGATCTGGAAAAGCAGGGACCCTGCGATTCCAAAGAATTGCAGCAGATTTATTTCCCAATGGGTATGGTATGGGTAAGTGGATGTGTTTTCATACATGTCTAACATTAGTCCTACCTGTATCCTGCCCTTACCTATCAAGTATTACCCGTACCCCACGCTTTTCCGTTAAGATTAATTAAAAATTTTAAAATTGAACCAATAATGGGTAATTACTGAATAAATTGATTAGTTATATAATCTAACCCAAAAATATAGCAAACAAATACTTATATATACTTTAGAGAAGTGTACATAATATCATAAAACACATTAAAAATTATAACTTTTGATCCTATTATTTATAAATTTCTAACTAAATAAAACTATATAAATTATTGTATGAATCAATCTCATCATTAATTACTAATTAAATAAAACTATATAAAATGTTGTATAAAAATTAATCTCATCATAAATAATATATAATGAATGAGGCTATGGTACTATGCATAGCATGGATTGGTCCGTACTATGGATCAATATCTTTGTTTTCAAAGTTCTAATTGTCAATTTGAACCGTTCAACATGATCTCCATATGAAAATGCTCTCGCAGACTAAATTTTACATTGTTTAGAATTATTTTTATTACTTTTTTAGAAAGGTAGAAAATCACTACTTTTGAATGGTCTAGAATTTTTAGATCAAGTGATATTCTACCTATCTAAAAACAATAGTAAAAAAATTGTAAAAAATGTAAATTTTGATTTAGAAGTACATTTTCATATGAGATCATGTTGAATGGTTCAAACCGACATAGATGCATAGTACGGGCCAACCCGCGCTATGTATAGTACCATAGCCTCACTTAATATGTAATATAATTAAATGTATACATAAAAAAATTGTCATATATTATTATTGTATTATCAATTACTCTATTGGGGAATGAGTACGAGATAGCTCTTACTTGTACCTTTACCCAATAAGCTAACAAAATTGTTTTCTTATCCATACCCTCCCTCGATAAGATATTGAAAAGTTCCTTGCAAATACTTGCCTTACCAAATATGACATTGGTAGGATAAACAGGTAAAAAGTTTTCATTGACACTCCTAACTTTGTACCATACCCTTTATGTACCCAATTACAACATACCTATGCCATTCTTGTCTTGGTCTTCTTGTGTTGAGTTTAACTGTTGTTGTAGAGACTAAAGCTTAGTTTTATATTAGACATCTTAAATTGCATATCAACCAATCACTGCCTTAACTGTCAGTATTCCTTGATTTATATTC
Source organism: Carex cristatella (assembly GCA_024447775.1). Lineage (NCBI taxonomy): Eukaryota > Viridiplantae > Streptophyta > Magnoliopsida > Poales > Cyperaceae > Carex > Carex cristatella. The sequence continues at coordinate 352,188 of JAJHPF010000024.1, read as the reverse complement.
CATAACATATGTATGCTCTTTCTCTGATATCTACATGGCATATTTTTGTTCATCTAAAGTTATTGAGCTTCCTTGTGAAATAGGACCTAAGGAGGAAGCTTCCAGTTACACGAACATTGTTTCCATGGCACAACACTTTGCAGTTCAGCATCAACCGAGACCTCAGCAAAGAACTTGGAATTGGAAAATAATTTATATGTATTTAGGAAATCTCAAGCCTTTTCGTTTTTCTTTCTCTTCATCGAGCATGTTTCATCTGAGGCAATTCATGTCAAATGGTTTCCCTTGTATATTATTTTGCCTCTGTATGTCGAAAATAGTATGGATTCATTTTCAGAAATGAAATTTCATGAGAGATTTAGAGTTAATTTTAGAGACCTTTGGCATTATAGCAAAGCACTTAAAACTGCACAATCTTTGGAACTTTTATTCCCTCATAATAGTCATAGCAGAGTGCACGAAAATTTGAATAAGTTAATGACACATAAGGATTCCAAACGCCAGTCAAAATTTTGCGAGGGTATTAAATGGAAGTCAAAATTTTGCGAGGGCATCAAATTCCATTTACTTTATTTACTATTGTAGAAAATTTATCAGGTGCAAGTTGGGACACTGGATAAAAGTTGACGGAAGTATTGCTGTGCTTCTATCGGAATCAAACTTTAAAAGAGTTTATTGGATATGATTTGTAATCGACTTGTATATCGAAAATGAAGGTAGAAAAAATGTTGAATTCTTGATGAGCTCTTCATTAGAAAACAAGCATTTAAGTTAATATGAAATGACAATATAATCCTTTTTTTTTTTAATAAAAGTGGGTATTAAACAAGCATTTTATTCTATCAAAAGCATTATTTTCATATGTTGTTGTTCTATCTCTATCAAAACTATCAAAAGCATTTTGTTTCAATTTGATCCAGAAAAAAAGCATTCAACATCAAGGGTAATTATTTAATACCACAAAATAATGACATTTTGTTTCAATTTACTATAATTATTTGTACTGAGTTAATTTTTCCAGCCTATACTAGCAATAAAAATTACCAAGGACAGTTTTGTCAGGACATAATTATAGGAGTTGGCTAAGGTGCCACGCATAGCATAGAGATCCTCCGTGCAACGACTCAATATTTGAGTTTTCAAAATCCTAACAATCAATCCAAACCGTTTAACATGATCTCAATATGAATATGTACTTGCAAACCAAATTTTACATTTTTTAGAATTTTTTTAGATTGGTAAAAAATCATTTGATTTTCTACCTATCTAAAAAATAAATAAATAAAATCTAAAAAAATGTAAAATTTGGTTTGCAAGTACATATTCATATGGAGACCATGTTGAACGGTTCGGATCAACCATTAGAATTTTGAAAACTCAAATATTGAGCCGTTGCACAGAAGCCCTCTATGCTACGCGTAGCATATTAGCATTTTCCCATTATAATCATATATCACTGTAAGTATACATCATAATATATTACAAGTAAACACTCATAAGATAGGGTTGAAAAGCATCAAATTAGGAAAAAAAATTGGAATTCAGTAATGTATAGACATCAAACAACACGTCTTTGTGTATATTTGATTTGTTTTCCTCAGTCAAACAACACACTCACTCACCAGATTCGTCTTTCTCAAGAGAATGAATATTTGAGCCGCTGACACCATCTCTCTTTCAAATCTTCGGTTTTCTCATCCTACATTTAATGATGGAGAATGTGCGAGAGAGCAGGAGAGAGAATGAAGAAGAATTTGATCAAAATTTAGATGATTTTTCATTATTTTTTCACTCTAAAGAACTTGGCAAAATAGCTCTGTAACTTCGGGAGAAGGGGTGCAAATAATATATGAATCTCTTGAATATATATGTCAGACATCTTTTTTTTTAATCCATTATGTCTTACTCTATCAAAAAAGCCTTTCAATCTATGTATCGAATAGAATCTGTGTATCAAATAGAAGAAAAAGGAATGAAGGCAAGAAATCATGGATTTTCACGTTTGCTTATTCAAGTGAATAAAAAATATAAAAAAGGATTTTTTAATATTGACACGTTTTTATGACTATACTATAAAATAAAAGTCACAAAGATATAAAAAAAGAATTTTTTACTTTTCGAAGCTTAAGTCAGAATATTGTACTAAAGTGCTGCTAAATTTTACGAAGATATGAAATACAAAAAATTTCAACAGTAATGGTGAGATCATTCAGAAGTGCTAGAGGGAGATGAGAGAGAGTACCACAACAGTCTCCAGAGCGCAAGCAGAAGGGGATTCAAAGCTATTCTTGGCTTCTCTTGTCATTTTTACTGGATCGATGAATTTGACTTGAGGCTCTTTCATTGTGCCAAGTTTTACATTTGGAGACAAATCAATCGGAGAAACTCCAGTAATATTTTACTCTGGCAAACTGCACTTTGAGAAGTTCAGTCATTACCTGACTTTGATTTGCGTCGGGTCTCCATCTCTTCTCCAAAAGAAATGACCATAGTATCAGTTTGATTTTTAGCTTCTAAATCATCTCCTTCAATACGTGAGAAACAACTATATCAGCTTGAATTGGTACACAGTCAATCGAAATGACCTGTAAATGGGCTCTACTTTGTTATCAACAGGAGTTGATTAACACTCAGACCTCATCCCTTCTACCAAAAAACCAATTGTAGCTTCAAATCTTTGATTCATGGCTCTCGAATATTTTCTTCCTAAACCACTTCACTGAACAACACTTGGCACCACTTCCTTTCCTGTCATCTATCACGTGGTCAGATTGAATGGGTACAAAATTAACTAGAGTGGTCTCATCATTTGTCTTACTGCTAATTTTAACTAACTCTTCAATTCTAGTATCATTTGTGATTTAAGATACTTTTGACTTATTAGGTTACAATTTGCCAAAAAAAGTAATCAATTAAGAATGATTTTGCTAACCTAGGGTTGCTGATGCAGCTGTGGTCGGAGAAGTAGGAGTGGACTTAGTGGCTGCCTAGGTTGGTGGAGTCGAGAAGAGAGCACGAAGAGGGATCCGTGGACATCGGAGGTGAAGCCGAACTGAGGAGAAGATATCATTTTTGAGCTGATAGTAATCAGATTAAGGTGGAGGGAGAGCACGAAGAAGGTGCCCCGATGGCATCGTGGCATTGCCGGTTCGAGGCGAGGCGCGGCTGTGGTGGGCACTGGGCCGTGGCGTGTTGACCGGGGTCGAGAGAGGCGGAACGCGGAAGGGATAGTTCCGTTCCGTAGTGGAGAGACGGATGGTAATTGGTAGCTGATTTATTTCGATTTTGATGACGGAATCCGTTAATCAAGCGAACATTATTAGATTCTGATCGAACGGTAAAAACCACCATCCCATATTCCCATTCCCATCGACAACGACGACAAGAATCCGTATCATATCTCAAATTTTGCATGAGTTAATCTCTAGCGTTCATTTAATCAACGGGCAAGAATCACAACCCAATTTACTAACCTAAACGATTCTCACCTCACCCCTCCTCTCCCTCTCTTTCTTTTCCTCCATACTCTCTCTCTCAGCAGTAATCCTAGTTTCCGACAAACACCGCTACATCGATCAGTGCCATGGTATAATCTCTCTCTCTCTCCACACACACATCCTAGTCTCCATTTGTGAAGCTTGATTGTTTGGCATCTATGTCGTTATATTTTGTTAGGCCCAAGGGGATTACATTCAGCTTCACGAGAAGCGCTATGGAAAGCGCCTCGACCATGACGAGCGCCAACGCAAGAGGAAGGCTCGTGAGGTCAAAAAGCGAAGCCGCGTTGCACAGCAGGTTAGAGTTTGTTTTGTTCTTGACAACTCAAATTTCACCTTCTCTTTTGTTCTGGTAAAGGATGAGATAGGAGTTCCAGTACAGTTGCCTAGAGTAATTAGTTCACTTTTTGCGAAAAAGAGTAGGGCTATGTTGAATTGCTAATATCTGTTTGAGATTGTTGGAGGCTTGAAGCATTGCTTATGTCTGATCTTAAGTTGTTAATTTACGAGAAAAATTACTGCTGATCAATAAATCAAACAAGAAAAGAATGAAAGAGATCAATGCCAGCTTTTAAGATGTAATTTTCTGATCAATAAATCAATCTGGTCATAGGATATTTTATTTTCCGCCAATTATGAAGTTGGTAGGAATCAGGAAGGAGTAGGTCTAATTCCTACATCAAACTTACAAAATAGAAGTTGTAAAATGTTAGTCCAACCATGAACTTATTTTTGGTTAAAAATTGTCCTTTTTTTTAAAAATTATTTGGAATGGCTCTAATTCTCAACTTGATATTTGTCCTAAACATGTGCAAATTGGAAATGTTATTTTCTTTCCTATAGGCAATTGGTCTCAAAGGAAAGAGGATTGCAAAACAAAACTACAAAGATAAGGTCCAGATGAAGAGAACGTAAGATTCTTTGCTTTGCTTTACATTTTTATTCGTACCATCTCCTTACTATTTTTAGAAGCATTTTGAGTTTATAATTGCATTACCTAGGATGTTTTATGCGACTGCTTATGAACTCTCTTTGATTCCTAAAATTAAGGATTGCTATGCATGAAGAATCGTCTACAAGGCGTAAAGTTGATGACAACGTTCAAGATGGAGCAATGCCAGCATATTTGCTAGATCGTGACCCCACAACTCGTGCGAAAGTAAATGTTTTGTTGTGCTTTTTGTGCTATAAATTATATTTTTTTATTTATTCGGTCTCTATGTTTATCAGACGAGTGAGCTGATACTCTAATTGTATGTATAGGTTCTCAGCAATACAATTAAGCAAAAGAGGAAGGAAAAGGCTGGGAAGTGGGATGTGCCTCTTCCCAAAGTAAGTATATTTTAATAGAAGTTTTCATTTGTACTACTGCAAATTTTAAGGTCATCATGTATAACCAAAGGAGAAATATCATATGTATCCACAAAATATAGGAAACACCACTATATGGAAACAGAGATTTTGTATCTTCTTAACTCTCTTATTACTCTACCATGCATATATGTGAGATATGTTTCATTTAAGAGATGTTGATGCGTTTAGTTTTTGAATTTCTTCTATTAAGTCAAGTTATTGAAATTATGATATACTAGTAGTAATTCAGTATTGATGGGGTCTGAATCTTGGCATCAATTACCAACAGTTGTTCATTCTTTTACCATTCCTATGGATTCTCGGTGGATAAAACTGTATTTGATCTGAACTGGTATTTTTTTTATCAACTATCATCAACTAGAATTTTTTATCTGGACTTTCTTCTGTAGGTACGACCAGTAGCCGAAGAAGAAATGTTTAAAGTTATCCGCACTGGGAAGAGAAAAAGTGAGTAGATGTTGGTTTAATATCGTCATGGTTTTCATACAAGCCCAGTACAATTAACTAGCTCTATGATTTTTAATTAACAAGACAAATAAAAGAAAGGTTGCAAAAAAAGAGATCTTAAAAATTAATATTTGTCATAAAGATCACTTATTGGACTAGTCTGTACATTCACAGAACAATATCAAAGATGAATTGAAACTAAGAGCATCTCCATCTCACATGCAAAGGATTTGCAAATGCTGATGTGGCAATTACAATTTTGCACTAAAAGTGCCATAACATTTGCAATTTCTTTTAAGTGCCAATTTCAGGGATGCTAAAGATAAATTTCAAAGATTTAAAAAATATATATATTAAAATATTCAATATGTTTCTCAAATTGAAATTATAATTGCTAAAATTGTTAATGTGGCAAAAAAATTGTAATTGCAAGGATGGAGATGTTCTAATGTTCTAAGGCACTAAGCATTATTAACTTTGGTTGTCCTAATTTATTTTTAATTACAGCCAAGCAGTGGAAGCGAATGGTAACTAAAGTCTCTTTTGTGGGGCCCAGTTTCACCAGAAAACCACCGAAGTATGAGCGTTTCATCAGGCCCACGGGTCTTAGGTTCACCAAGGCCCACGTGACCCATCCTGAACTGAAGTGCACTTTTAATCTCGACATAATTGGGGTAAAGAAAAACCCCAATGGCCAGATGTATACTTCTCTCGGTGTTATAACCAAGGGTACCATCATAGAGGTAAATAATAAAAAAATGCTTCCTATGTCTGAGATGTTGCTGTTGTTTATTTCATTTTATCTGTTTTCATGCTAAACCCAATATTTGCAAATTAACACTCAACAGATAAGGCCTACTTGAGATACCAGTAGGGTTGGTTTTGTTCAATTAAATCATATCATACTTAGAAATACAAGAAACCAATCAATGTTTTTATTGGATAGAAGTGGGATGAATCACTGACTCTATTGCTGAAATCGTCAAGTTTTGCATCAGTCTTTTAGACTAACCAAAATAATCAGATAAAGCACACGACCCAGCCAGATCTAGAGCTATAGATCTTTCATTACTATACACCCAATATTAGGAGAAAGAAACAAAAACAGTGTCTGAAACACAGCAAGAAAAACCAGTAAAAGCACAAATACACTGGATAGACTATAGATAGAACAAAATGATGCTAGTACAAAGAGCCAAATCTAGGTTGAAACCTCTCCTGGTGCATGTTTGGTTGTGTGAAGTAAAGTTAAGAAGGATTAAATTAAGTTAAAAGTGGATTAAGTTAATCATGATTGGTGGAGTAACTGTGAAGAGAGTAAAATTAAAAGATGAATGTTACAGTGACTGTGGGATCCATAGGCGGAGTATCTGTTCAGTAAGCATAGAGGTGGAGTAACTTATTCGGATTAAGGGGTTTACTCCTCAACCAAACATGCACCATATGCCTAGCCAGACTATTTCACTTAGTATGATGTGCTTTAGTTGCTGATATTATGAATTTCTACACACACCTTGTAAGTAGCAACTGAAGCTTATATTTGAAGTTATAAAACTTGACACTTCTTTTTTTTCCTTTATCTTGAAGGTCAATGTAAGTGAGCTTGGCCTTGTTACTCCTGCTGGAAAAGTTGTTTGGGGTGAGTTTTTTTTATTTATTTTTTTAGTTTCAACTTTTGCACATTGTGGGAGAGTTCTGAGGATATGTACTAGTTTTATAACTGCCAATGAGACCAATCTCACAACTTGAACTTTGTGGTTTTCTGATATTTTGCAGGGAAATATGCTCAAGTAACAAATAACCCAGAGAATGATGGATGCATAAATGGCGTGCTGCTTGTATGAGATCAGTTTTGTGAGGTGTAGTATGTTTATTTTAACTTTCAGCTGCGTTAAGAAAAAAAAAACAAGATAAAAAATAGAACAGAACAGCACTTTTAACATTTATGGATATTTCGGGGGTTACCACTGTGCTGTGACTGTCCTAGGAAGTAGGAACGCTTGTATTTGTGTGTTATTCAAATGGCAATTTTTGGTGCATAAATTAGAGTAGGTGCCTTGTTACCTGAAATGCTAATCAATTTTTAAAGTTAAGAAGCCTGCTTAAACAGGAGAGAATATCAAAATCCTTCTTTTAGTGAAAGTGGGTTACACCGGTGGAACAAATTAAACAGCCTACATCTTAGGACTTTCTGACAATTGAAGTGAGGACTAAACTCTTTATGCTTTGGTTTAGCCATCAATAAAACATGAGCAAATAGTTTACTGTTTTAGACATATTACAACTATGATTGTGGGAGATGTTTGAAATGGAACTTGGGTGTGTTTTAAGTCAAGAAAAATAAAATATTCTTAAGCAAGCTTAAAAAAATGGGTAAAATGAGGTTTAAGAAAGTTTTTTTAACTTTGAAAATAATAAATAATTGTTTAACAAGCTTAAGACTTATCTAACAAGGGTTAAGGAGGGTGTGCCGAATGGTCTAAGTTGGTCTAGTGAGTTAAATCATCATCGATTGATTGGCTTATAACGCCTGGTTTCTGACTATAACTTGTTGAGAAATTGCATCAAGTATTAATTAAATAGATTGAAAGTTCTAACTATTTTACTATAACGCATTTCTGAACAAGTTCTCTACTGACAAAAAATGAAGTCATGAGAGTATATTAGCTTGCACGAGCGTCAACTATGTCTCAAAGCAATGTGTTCGGAGATTCGAAATATTTACTTGAATACGTTTATTGACGTTTATTATCTTAGTCTTGTTTTGCTATTTTCTCGACTACGGAAATTTATTTTAATGCTCTAAAAAAGCGGGATGAAAATATACAATGATAATAATTTGCGGAGTTTCAGCTCATTCAAAAAGCAACACATGTTGTTGCAGCCACCAAATCTGAAGAATTTTTTTTTTATTGAGCGTAGTTGAGATCAAACCATTCATTTAATTAATATTCACATAGAATCTTCCATCTGAATTTAAAAAAAAAAAAAAAAAACCATTGTTATTTGTAATTAGACCAAAGCAGGTTCTTCCACATCCGAACAATACTACAGATTAGATTCATGAATCATGACCGAACAACCAATTTCAGAACTGAAATTCTCAGTAGGATAGTTTTGTTCAAGTAATTGGAGTAGCAGTTTTCACTTGCAAAAGTAACTTACAGAAAAGGAAAATAATAGAAGAAAAAAAATGAATTAGCCCACAGATTCATCAATTATAAATAGCAATACTTCAATAGTAGTTTATCTCACAAGTTTGATTAGCTAAAATCAAAATGGCTATTTCTTTTCAGGTTTAAACTATGCCATCAACACATCAGGTAGGATAAAGCAACTAATACTAATTCAGACTTTATCAATATGTACCCTATTGATACGGCCGGCCTTGAAAATAAAGGATCCCTTGAAAAGATCCCGTAGCAAAGTAATTGAATTGAATTGAATCAATTGACAGAGAAAAGAAGATAATTATTCCCATCAGAAAGTTTCTCCAAAGAATTGAATTTCAGCAAATGAAAATCTTTTTAGAAGATGCTATATTTTCAATATTCAAATAATTGACATCAACAACAACCTGCCCAAAATCACCTGCAAATCAGGAAAAAAAAAAAGTATGAATATCACAACAATTCCATGATAATAAAGAAAAGAAAAATAAAATGATGCTTGAGAAACATTTGACCTTCATAAATTGTCCTGACAGCATCAAGATAATCAGGCACGAGTCTCTGATAAATGATTCCATCGGGGTGAGCATCCAAAACTACCAACACTCCTAATATTTTATAAAAATCATTGATATGATCATATACATACCCAGTACTTAACAAATGATGTTAAATATATGCTTTAAGAAAGAGAGAACCTGGTACAAGCCAAGCTTCTGTGACATTAGAAGGCAGTGGGGCGAGCCACAGGATATTTCGTAAGTTCATGGATTCATCATAAGCAACATTAGATCCTAAAAGAATTTGTATTAGATATTTGCATTATGGCCAATTATCTTACCAACAAATTGTAAAATAATTAATCCTTATTTTTTTTCTGAGATTTTTTTTATCCAAGCACCGGGCAGCAGCTTTTTTATTCAAAAAAGAGATTATTTTATCCAAGAAACTCCTTACTACAACTTTACTGAAGATCAATGATTTGATAACAAGATATCAAATCAATGACTCCAATCTCAGTCCTCAGAACTGAGGCGTACCATGAATTTTCAATTGAAACTAAACAGAGTTTCAGTTGCATTTTAATGGAGAAAGTCAGGACTGGTACCAGTACAAACAAACCAATGTTGTAACAGCTTTGTTAATTAAGTACTGTGTTGTGTACCTGAATCAGGTATCAATCATATTACAAAAAAAAAAAAACAAATTAAACTTGACACAGATAAATTAAGACATTCTACCTGACTGACAATACCCCAAAGGGTAAGGAAATTCCTCTTTATCATATGCTGGATATTCCCTTGCATGAAATCTCCATTATTTGACAACCAACAGAAGGTGCAAAAAAAGAATTAATTAACTAAATCAAACAGAAAAAATGAGCACAAATAATTTGAAAAAAATTCCATTTTGTTAATCTCTCTCAACATTAAACCTAACACAAGATATCACAAGGTTGTTTCTGTACCAGATTTTACAACATGTTATTGGGTTAGATCCCATACTGCGGCAATTTCCTGGTACTAATAATATGTGCTGCTATCAACTTAATTTATTTTGTCATATTAAATGGAGAAATGAAACCTACACACTTACAAAATACCCAGCCTTCCGGTATCTGTTGCAATAAACATATGCCCATGAAAGAGGTCATAACGGCTGAGAGAAAGATTCAATCCAACAGTGGGCCCTCGCGTTACAATCAGTTCAAACAAGGATGCAAAGTATGAATTAATCTCCTGTTCACAATCTCATATATTACAGTATCACAAGCACACACAAAAAGATGAGTATTTCTTTTATATAGTGACAATGTGACGTTAATAGTACCTCACTAGCAAAGCGCCTGCCATATGGAGTTCTTGTAAGCTGACATTTATCCTCATTTATTCTATCCACGTCTGGTACCTAACAAGTTATGGTAATTTAGACCAAGCAAGATAAACAGAAAAAGATATAAACCTCATTTGAATTTGGTACAGAATACTGAAAAGATAAGCCTGACAAGTTTAATTTAGTTCTGGTATTAGGGGTGTTCAAATGGTTCGGTTTATTTGGTTTTTAACCGAACCGGAAATTTTCGGTTTAAATGGTTCGGTTCAGTTTATTTTTTTGAATTAGATCGGTTTAAATAGATAGGTTCGGTTTAGATTTCTCAAAATGGGTTTGAACCGAACCGACCAGTTTTATAATAGTTCGAGCCGACTTTGGTTCTGGTCCTAGAGTCGAGTCATTACCTGATCACTCTGCTCCCTTTCTATTTCCTAATCCTTCCTGTCTCCTGCGCAGTATGCACTACCTAGTACGATCGCTCCCTTTCCTTTTCCCTCACGCACGCTAACTCTTATCAAATTGCCGAACCACCTCTCTAACCTTTGCACGATGTCATCGCGCATGCACTTCATAAATCACCATCTCTCCTTGACTGTCTCTCTCTCTACCCCTGGCACTGGTTTCCCTCTTTCCCTCTTTCCTCTGAACCCTAAATCCCAACCTGCGGCTACACTTCTCCCTTTCCTCAAGTCAATACAAATTGAGTATTTCCCTTGTTTGATTTGAGTAATTAGTGTCTCTATTGGTTTGTTGAGCAGATTTCAAGTAAAGTTAGCAATCCCTTTTTATTTATTTGTATTCAAATTCGATGAAACAAATCTAATGTCTGAACAGTACATATCTTACTATCTTACTGCTTTTCTAAAATTTTCTTACTGTTTTGTTTTTATTCAAGAAATAGACAATATTTTTCTGAACTTCGAAAAACAAATCTTGATTGTCATGATTCATGTATTCGGTTCAACCGAACAAACCAAAGTTTAATTCGGTTTAGTCGGTACGGTTTTTGTTCAGTTTGGCATTTTAATTCAGTAGGCTCGGTTGGATTTTTAAAAACCGAAAAAAAGTTTGGTTTGACAATTTTAGTTTGGTTTGACCTGAACCGACCGTTTAAACACCCCTATCTGGTATGAAATAGCCCATTTCAGCCTATGTTGGATTCCCACTGAATCTATTTCCTTCTCATCCTGAGTTAATTTATCAGTATTTCAACAAATTGCATTTATAGATTATACGCACTGTAAAAAAAAAAAATAATAAATAAAAGAAAGGGGTACCAGTCCAGTGTTGTAGCAATATATGTAGCAACACTAAGCATGACAAGGTTGAAACCAGGATTGAAAACGCTAATTTTATTTTGGGTAAAAGCTTGTCATGTTGAGTGCTGCATTGACAAATATTTTGAGGTACCAGGACATGAGAGCAAGAAGAAAAAAAGAAAGAAAGAAAAAATTAAAAGAACACTGACGGGTAGGACAGTCGGATCCAAAGCCCGCTGGATAGCTGCCGGGTCGCTGCCTGAATCCAGCGCAAGCCTGGCAAGCTCCATAACGGGTTCTGGCGGCCACCACACCATCTCATTTCCCGCCTTCTCCTCATCTCCTCCCCTTGTAGAATCTTCTAGAATCACCCTCCTAGAATAAGAAGAGTTTTCAGGCGTGAAGGGGACGAGAAATTTAAGACAAGAGGAAAGCTGTTGGATCTCGTCGGAAGGGATGTTAGGCTTGCGATAGGAGGGAGTGGCGAGGAAGGAGAGGAGGTCGGAGGCGAAGGATTGGGAAGAGGAAGGAGAAGAACTAAAAAGGGAAGAGAAGGTATGGGGTCTGGATTTGGGTTTGGAGAGAGAAAAGGGGAGGTGAAGAGAGCCAGAGGAGGTGGAGAGGGAGAAGGAGAGCGTGAAAGAGACAGCGAACGCCAGCCTCAGAGGAACAGAGGATCCCAGCGGCTTCATTTGGGGGGGGGAGAGAGAGGTCACTGGTCAACTCAAAATTAAAGAAGGCTCTCATTTCATTGGTTGAGTTGAGTTCCGTAATTGTTTCTTTCTAACGCAACACCACACCATTGACGGGTAATTAGTTTAACAGATTACTTTTGGCTCCATGCAGTGCACGTACTATAAAATTTAAACAGCGTTTTTTATGATTTGTCGCTGCATCACGCCTAAACTACTCTGTTAAAATCATTACCCCACCGTTGACCTCGATATATACTCCATTATGTGCCTCCCTGGACCAGTATGCTTTGTGGGCCTAAGAACATAACAGGCCCGGACCAGTCAAGTTTCGTGACATGGCAACACGCCCCCCCCACACACACACAAACCACACAAAAAAAAAAAAAAAAAAAATTTTTTGATGAGACTATGGTAAATTAGTAACATGCATATTATGGAAGAAAAAAAAAACTTGTGACATAAATTCATATATCCATTTTCAAATTTTAAATTTCATCTTATTCATGTTACATATCTTGTTTGATAGCTTTAGGTTATGATTTAAATTAATGTGTGGAGTAAGATTTTGAAAAATAAATTCAATAAGTGTAGTAAATGTAGAGTAAGTTAATTTGTCGAGAGATGTGAAATAAGTCAACAATTTATTTCAAATTAATTCACATCTTAGTTCATTGCATTCTTATTTAACTCCTTATTTAACAGCTTAAGTGTGAAGTGATAGGTTTACATTATCTTTTACTCTACAATCAAACATGGCAAAAAAACATAATTGACGAGCACATGAATACAAGCAAGTTAGTAATGGAATTCAAACATGAATTCATGTAGAAGATTGCATGATTGAAACCCGAGTATGAGATTTCTTGTGAATATTAGACATCTGGATTGCTAAACCTCTAATTTCATTTCAAAGGAAAAAAAAAATCTCTCTCTAAACATGTCCCTTTAGATTGAATCAATTGTGACCATAATAGATAACATGCTAAAAATAGCAACGTTCAAAAATCTGCTCATGAAAATCAGAGGCGGTCCGATGGACATAGGACCAACTAGACCACATCACGAATCTTAATACGTATAGATCAGTTAGACCTAAACTATCTGATATCCATCGAACTACCCCCACTTTCTGCTCATGATATAATTGAAAGTTATATAAAAAGAAGTTTTGTATACCCTTTTTTGTTGATTCTTAAATAAAAAAATAATATTGATGACCGGTTGCTACAAGTCTCAACATTTACAAATAATAAAAGTTGATAATTATTCTAAATAATAATTAGGCTTAGACCTACTTCAAAAAAAAAAAAAAAATTAAATATATATTTCTGATCTTCGGTTACAAAACGTGAATCACAAAATAATTAAATAATTTAGCTGAAATAGATCGAGGCGTCCAACCTACTATAAGTCTATAACACATTTTTATTCTCTTTTTCCAACTTTTCCATGGTTGTTAAATAATTTTATATTATGATTATAATTACAATTTGCCACCAAATTAAATACATATATATAACGTTGAAGTATTAAACTATGTTCCATCTGTATATCTTTCTATTTGTATCCGCAACTTGTCTTATCAACAAGCTGTATATCTTTAATTAGTGATAAATATAATGTCATTTTTGTGAGAAGTGAAAGATTCAAAATCAGAATAATATTTTATTTTTACTATTTAGAGGATATGTCTTATTAGTAGTCGTGGATTTGAAATTCCAATAAAATATATCTTTAAATATTAAATAGTTAGAAGACTTGGCCCGTATCTCATTTCGTAGTCCAACAACTAATTTAATCAGCGGGCTTCATGGGCCCAACTGCAGATTTTTCCAGCGGTTTCTCTCTCAATCATGGAGATGAAGCCTGTGCCGCTGGGCTAGGGATCGTAACAGCCGGCCTTCATCTTTAATTTCAACTGTTGAGTATTGTTTTGGTTCACTGTATTTTTGTTATTATTATTGTTGTTATACGGAATTTTTTTTGTTTATCCGCCATGTTATTCTCAAATATCAACCTTATTTGTTATATGTGAGACACAAAAGCATAATTATACTAACAAACAACATACACGTTATTTGGAAATCCATATTAGTTCTCCAGGAGGAAGAATAGTTCCAATGTTTATTTAGCATATTAGAGGGTAGGAGATCCCATTTATAAGTTCCATGTCAGACTGAAATATATCCACAACTCAAATCTCATTCTACATGGTCCGATATTGCATTGGACCTGTTTCTTTTTTCTTGAGAAAGAGGCGTTTACTTGAGAAAACCTCGTCTTATCTCCTCTCAAGTAAACGCCTCTTTCCGGGATGGAATAAGAGAGGAGGCCAGGATGGAGAGGAGAGGCCACCATAGACATGAGAAACAGTGAAGAGGGAAGGGTATTTTTGGAATTAATAAGATACAATTTTATACAACACTTTTTAGTATAATTTTAATAAAATCTATATATAAGTTGTATAAATAGGGCAATTTTATGAATTTGGTGATTTTAGAGTGGCAATTTTCTAATTTTTAAGTTTTGAAGTGGCCAAAAAAAATTTCCCTAAAAAAAATACCCGCTCCTTAACCGTTTATGATACCACTCAAGATGTGTCAACGCGAAGGGCAGGCTCCATCTGTGATAATATAATTCTCCAAACCGCCATTGTTTGACAAACTTTTGTGTTTTGATTATAATTTCTTCATACAATTTTCAATTAACGTGATTCAAAATTATGTGCAAAGCTTTCATGTTTTGAGTTTTTATTCAGGATCATAGCACAACATATATAGTCAAAATACCTGGTAAGGAAGTATCATCTGTTTGAAGCTATGTTGCATTATGTTGCATGAATATAGGTATGAGTATCATATCGGATACAAAACGGAATACGACGATATGACAATTTTCAACACAATACGAGGGGCGATACGATACAGGTATTGATACAACAATACGATATGTATCAAGATACCAGTACAGAACCATATATGAAGTAAGGGGTAACATAGGTTTGGAGATTTTTTATATTAATTAGTTAGGTGTGAGTTTTAAATGCTATTATTAGGTTAGGGTCAGAATGTAAATTAATATTTTGATGTTTTCGGTTGTATTTGCTGAATTTTTAAGAGTTTTTTAGAGCTTCTAGGAGATTATATATTATTAAGTGTGTTTTGGTTATAGAAAAAATAGTTGAGAGTTGTAATAATTGTTAGATAGATTTTAGAGGAAGAATATTGCTATATAACAGTTCAAAATCAGTTTGTATTATATCCATTGAAATATTACGAATTTATTTGTTTGAGTTGAGTTTATCTTTTCATCTTTGAGTTGAGCATATTCCTCTAGTGATTTTTTAGTTAGAACTTGTTAGTATCTTTATGAATCTCATTGGTGGAGCCTTGTCAATATAGCTCATTCCAATCATTTTTCATGTGTTGTCAATTAAGAAAGTTAAGTTTGATAAAGGTGGATAATCTGCCGCACTATATGTCAAACGTGTATATATATATATGCAGCGGCGAAGCTAGAATTTGAGTCAGGAGTAAGCAAAAATTGAATTCGAATTCAAATAAAATGACGGGTTCGAATCAAGACAAAATTCAAATAAATAGCAAGCATTTCAAATTTAGTAAAAATAAAAATAGTACTTTTGGCAGACATATTGTGGATTTTGTGAAGAAAATGCCAGAAATAATCATAGAAAAATTATACATCTCTATTACAACATCCAAATCCTGACATGAAGGGGTGAAAAGAAAAGATACTCAAAACCATATAAGTTTATGAATTAAATTAACATTAATAGACCTTAATTTTGTCTCGCTTTTGTTTATTTTGTAGCATTAAATTTTCATAAAACCATAGACATTAGAATATTTGAATTGCCTTAGTTAAACACAAAACAAATCTACTATGAAAATTAAAATCGGAAGAGAAATCGGTCAGTTGACCATGAAATCAAAATTTGAATTAGTAGTAATCGGACGAGTTAACTCGAAAAGTCAGATTTTTCTCAAAAAAAGAAAAAAAATGTAAAACAATAATAAGTCCAAAAATAATGTTAAGACAAGTTCTAACATTTAAATAATCTATTACTATAATATAACGTCGGATTATTTGTTTCAGTCTTTCTAATAAACTAAATTTTATATTTTTTCTATCTAATTTCAAAGAAACATATCAAAAATTTCTAAAACTCTAATAAAAAAAAATAAAAAAATCACAACTTTTCCCAAAAAAAGAAAAGAAAGAAAGATAGGGACCGGCCATTTAATAGCCGGTTCCTAATAAAAATTAGGAATCGGCTATTAAATAGCCGGTTTGGATAGTTTTGATAGAATTCAGGATTAGTGGGCAGAGTTGGCGAAATATATTGAACGGTGGGCATGAATAAAAATCACGGTCCCCTTTCGGGCTCACACATCTCTCTCCCAAATTCCTTCGACTCCCCCAAATTCTTTCGATTCACCATGAAATTAGAAATATTAAACTATAAAATACATAATATGTGAAAAGTAAAAAATCATTTAGTTGTTGAATATTGAACCCAAGATTTCACAAACATTAAGTGGAAATCTAATTACTAGACTACAAGTACACATTTGTCATTTTATGAGATGGGTTGAATTATGTACAAAACTTTCAAAAAAACCAAAAATTTAATTAAGTTTTAATGTACATGATTAAGATTTTTAAAATTATGGAATGGCTTACTACACTGGCATACACATAGGTCCGTCCCCTAATTTTCTTGTATTATTTGAAAGAACTTTTTTTTTTGTTTGAAAACCTTCGCAATCTTCGCAGAGGCTGTGAAGTCGTGAGGAAAATCAAACTCTTAATTTTTGAATAACCAACAATTTCAAAAAAAAAAAACCCCTCGCTAATTGTGCTCTCTCTTCTTTCTAGAAAGAAAAGTTTTGTGCAAGCTTTTTTTTGTTGATTCTAAAATAAACGAATATTGATGGCCAGTTGGTATAAGTCTCAACATTTACAAATAATAAAAATTGCAAATAATTATTCTAAATAATAAGTAGGCTTGACCTACTCTTAAAAATGATTAAAACATATATTTCAGATCTTCGGTTACAAAATGTGAATCACGAAATAATAAATTAGGCTAAAACAGATTGAGGTGTCCGACCTACTATAACAAATTTATTATTCTCTTTTTCCAGCTTTCTATATATGGTTGTTCGATAATTTCTTTGTTCAAAATTATATAAATACAATTAGCCATCAAATTAAATACATATTGTGTTTATCTTTTTACTTGTATTCGCAACTTGCCTGACAAGAAGCTGTAATTTTAAATCGGCCTTTAATTTAATGGGCAAAGATAATATTTCGGGATAAAAAATTACATATTCAAATTTGAATAAAAGACAACTCATAATAAATACTAATTCTTTGTTTCTTATAAAGAGTATCTGCGTAGAAGCTACAAATTGGGGTCTCCGTAGTACTGTGCAAATCAAATTAATTATTTGCATTGCCAACCTGCTCACTTTAATATTTATTTATCTTCACTTTTTTTAGATTCGCCTGTATCAAATTGATATATTATAGCAAAAAGTGCTAACCCTATATATAAATTATTGTATGACGTACGTACTATAGAAATATTTGAACATTCTTTTATTTATTTTTCTTTGATCTACAGACATGTCAGCATGTACCTCCTTTTTGTAAGGCAATACAGTATATATACCAGATGTTATTAATTAAATACACCATGAATTGATCTGAAATCAGAACAGAGAAGTTTAGCACTTCTTGTTTAAAAAAAAAAGGTTCATTAATTATGTATATTTTTATGTATATATATTTTCTTATGTACTTTAAGATAGTTTATTACAAGGCATTCCATTTTCATTTTTTTTGCATGCCTTTCCAAGCATTTTTTTATACATATACTTATTGATAACCATTTTTTAATCAATATACCTAATTCTCAAATTACTTTAATTCCCAATATATTCCTTCATATAATAATAATTTCCGTTTTCTGAGTGCAAACTAAACAAATACGTACCAAGATCACTATACAGAGGCAAACAGAGACTTCTTTTCCTCATGACAACTACCGCCGTATAAACCAAGTATGTTTTTTGGCATATAAACCATGCGTCATATTGTCTAATATTTTATTTCTGAACACATCTTTATTTGTTGTATAAATTAATAACTTCTGACTACCCCTAATTTGGTGGAGGTTGGCATGATGAAGCACATTGGGCCATTAGCCATTAGCCATTAGGTCCTTCCATTAATATACCATTATCAGTTATATGTGGATACCATCATTTAGTTAATATTTTTATAGAAGCAGATATATATAACTTTATTTATATACATATTTGGTCTTTGTTCTTATCCTAAACCAATGGAGAGAGTACAAAAAGTGACATAAGATGTCCTTAAAATGAGAAATATGTGTTGATAAACATCTCTGAAAAGGAAACTTTAACACACATCACTACATCTGGAAATCCTATTTTTTTTAGAAGAAGGCTTACGGTCAAGCATCCGACAGTTTAAGAAATTAAGAAATCGAAATTTATTCAAACAGTTTTAGACAAACTTTATTCCAAATTGAACATATATCGTAGATCTATGTTGAATTTTGTGTGAACAATTTAAAACTTAATAAATAATATTCATGTGAATTTAAATCGTCCGCATAAATTTAGGTCTGGTTTTAAATAAAAAAATATTTATTATTCTTTGGACAAAAATCAGACCCCCACATTTTAATATCCACAAAAGATCATGCTACCTTCGAGATGGAAATCATTGTCTTTTGTCACTAAAAAAAAGTCGATTATCAGAAACACCTGGTTGAATAATAGTTTTATTTTTCATAATTATAATTTACAATTGTTGTTACCGGATTTCTGTTCAAGCTTTGTCTTTTGATATGTACGCAAAGTTTGATTTAGTCCATTCCCTGAAGTATCCGCAAATTAAAAGAGAAACAAAAGAAAAAAAAAAAAACTACTTAATGGTTTTCAGGGTTGCAAATTTATGCATGCTTCATTTTTTGGGGGCGGGAATTTCATGCCGAAAATTTTATCTATAACATGAAAAAAAATGGAAATTCAAAACCTACCATCTTTTTAGAATTTTTGGGTTCCAAAAATACCTGACTGCCAATTTCCCACAAAGTGATCCACTGGATTAAATCAATATATGCAGCAAATAAATATTTTGTATTAAGATAATATGAGGAATTAATGATGAAATCTTAGCTATATATATTTTGAATAGCAGAACTTGTATTTATTGCCCCATGAGTTAAAAGTTCTTATACATATTTCTAATAGGGAAAATTTCCAGTGTACCCATTCAAAATTTTAAAATAGCCAATTTTTCCATGAAACTATCATAATATCTCATATCTCCATATAAACTTAACTTTTTTTTCTTTTATCCTCTTACAATTATTTTATCTTTTATTTAATTAATTTAAAAATTGTATTGACTAATTTGCCCTTCTTAAAATGGAGATGTCCATTAAGTATCAAACATTTTCACTAATCAAACCAATTCACTCCGTCTGTTTCTCTCATCTCCATCCTGTACTCTTTTATGCTCCGTTGGAGAGGCAACTCATGGTAAACATCTCACTTTGTAGCACCACACATCACAGTACTCCCAATCTCCTTCTAAATTCTAATATTCTCATCCCTGTGAGAGATCGCAATGAGAAATGATCTGTTTTCTATTCCCTTTCTTCTCTATCTTCCTCAGTTCTATTCACTATCACCTCTCTCTCTCTCTCTCTCTACGACTATATGGTGGAGCCTCTTAACTTTAGTTCTTACCTAATTTGTTTAAATTTGGAACATAATCTAAAATTGCTTGAGATTTGCACCTTTTTTTTTTTTTGAGAAAAATGAGTGCCATGCTTACATTTGATTTCATTGAATGAGTTACAAAGGTTTTGCAACTACAAGTTGAAAAGGAAAACTTTTTTTTTCCTCTTTTTTTTCCTCCAATAGCAGCGCTATCCATTGACGCCGCTGTTAGTCACGCAAGTAGTGTTGCCAGTTTGGTTTCATTTGAGAAACACACTTGTTTCTCTCGCACCATAAGGCTCATGCCCCTGCTGCCAAAGGGTTTCCTGAGGCCGTCTGACATCCACTGAAACCATTGTTTGATGCAAGTACCAGGCAGTGATGTCTGATACTGTATCAACTTGCAGTACCGGTACGCTGAGTTTTCCATGCAGCTTCCTCCAAAAGGTTTGGGCATATTTGCATGACCCAAGTATATAGTTCCGTGTCTCCACATTAAGTCCAACAAAGTTGCCTACATGTTTACTGTAGCAATTAGTTACCGGGCTATCCATATTCCATAACAGTAACAAATTTTTTGTTTTTTTTAAATCCCATAACAGTAACAAAATTCAAGGGGCCAAATTGTACATAACAAGACCCCAAGAAACTTATTAGATCATTAATAGAAAGTGTCGCAAATTATAAATGATACAGTCACATTACAAAGAACATCAAATAATTTTATCATGTCTGTATTTACCACCCTAAAGTAAAAAAGGGCTAATTTTTTTTATCTCTTTAATCGTACTGTAAGATGACATGCAACAAATATGTTCAAATTCTCATAAATTAAAAATTGTGGGACATTACAGTTAAAGATTCGTATCAAAGCAAATGATATAAGGTACTTTTCTTTTGTATAGTATTTCAAAGAGAGAGAGAGAGACACCAATGAGGCAGTGATAGTGAAGAGAACTGAGGATGCTCTGACAAGGTGTCTCTTGAGAGCAAGGGAATAGAAATGAAAGGGAACCACGAAACAGATCCTGTTACTTTGTGATCTCTGTCGCAGAGAAGAAATATTAGAATTTAGAAGGGCATCAAGAGTGTATTGTCGTGCTAACAGGTGAGTTGTCTTACCATGATCGCCTCTCCAATGGAGCAGAAGAGAGAATAAGATGGAGATGAGAGAAACAGGACGGAGTGAATTTGTTTGATTGATGAAAATGTCAGATACCTAATGGAGAACTCCATTTTCAGAAGGGTAAATTGGTCAATATAATTTTTAAATTAATTAAATAAAAGATAAAATAATTATAAGGGGATAAAACAAAGAAAATTAAGTTTATATGGGGATATTGGATATTATGATAGATTCATGGGGAAATTGTCTATTTTAAAAGTTTGGATGGGTACACTGGAAATTTTCCCTTTCTAATATTTCAAAGCTTGGCATCACATTATATCACGTTTAATGTAGAAGACATTAGAAATAATAGGCGTGCAATTGACGCAACCAAAATATTTATTTTGCTTGATTATTGCCTGGTACATATTTAATGCAAGAACGATGGCGCGCACTTTTTGTTCTAATTTGTGCTCACAGACGTTTTGATTTGGACTACAACAATATTGTATCATTATTTTAAAACAGATTGGACCCCACAAACTAGAGTTTTTTTTTTTTAAACCATAAATAAATAAAAAATTTAAAGTTTCAGCATGATTACTTAGTTTTTTATAAAAACCATAAGAAACGAGTTGGCAGTCCGTTCTCTACAGTATTTTATTCCTCCAGAACGGACTACCAATACGTTCTTGATTTTTTTTCTAGTTTTAACTGAAAAAACAGACTGCCAATCCGTTCTCTACAGTAATTTTTTTTTTAGAGTTTGCTTATAAAATAAATCAAATATTTTGTTTGATTTTGTATATTAACAATAAGATTAATGGAACAATTTGAATATATTTTTTTTGTGTATTTTGACTATTTTATCATTTTATCAAATCAATGGATTTGTTTTCTACATAAAAAAAATCAATAAATATTTCCGTGAAGAAAATGTAAAAGTGAAATACAATAACAATACTAAAAATTTGTATCTCTGTATACTTTTTTCTAGAAAATAATGTCTCTGAATGATTAATGGACATATTTTCCATAATCTAATAATTTTTATGGCAAAAATTGACTCTATTTTAATATATTTTTTTTCAAAAGTTATAGTTACAGGAATTTCTAAATCCTCCATGTAGTAGACCAATGTATCATTATTTTAAAAAATCGACCAATTAGAATACTAACAATTAAATGATTAAATGTGTTAGTTTTTAAAATATAAAAAAAATAAATTTTAGAAAAATAATACGTACATTTGAAAACCAATCTATTGATTTTTATATATTTATTGATTTTTTATATATAGAAAATCAATCCATTGATTTGATAAAGTGATAAAATAGTCAAAATACACAAAAAAATATATTCAAATTGTTCCATTAATCTTATTGTTAATATACAAAATCAAACAAAATATCTGATTTATTTTATAAGTAAACTCTAAAAAAAAAAAGTTACTGTAGAGAACGGATTGGCAGTCCGTTTTTCCGGTTAAAACCGGAAAAAAATCAAGAACGTGTTGGCAGTCCGTTATGGGGGATAAAATACTGTAGAGAACAGACTGCCAACTCGTTTCTTATGGTTTTTATAAAAAAACCAAGTAATCATGTTGAAACGTTAATTTTTTTTTTTTATGGTTTAAAAAAATAAAAAACTCCACAAACTAACCTGACCCGACCCGCATTGACCTATTAAGCCATGAATTTGATCCAATCAGGTCGACTCGTTAAACTTAAGTTTCATGCATGCTTGTTCAGTTTGACCAGGTTGACTCGTTAAACTTAAGTTTCATGCATGCTTGTTCAGTTTGTCCGAACTAATTAAAGTTCGGCTCTTTTTGTTTGATTTGTAGTTCGATTAAACCAGTAAACATACACAGTTTAAAAAGCTAATGACATACAGTTACACGATCGTATCAGCGAACGTTGTGTATGAATAGGTGGGTACGTTGTACATATAGTACTAACATACATGGTTAATATAAATGAACCGTGTCAAGTCTAAAAAAGAGACGCTAAAAATAGTGATTTTACATCGTGTACAATAACTAGGAGTTATATATATACACGGTTTCTATATGGCATTCATGTATTATTTTGGTAACCATACACATTTGTTATTTAGAACCGTGTATGTTGTTTTTTTATATATATGATTTATAATTGGCTAGCATCCGTATTTGCTAGCTATTAAACATTCGATTAATATTACACATTCATAATTCAATAACTATTCAACATCACATAATACAAAAAACAATAATATTCATTCAACATTCAGCAAACAGAACAATTAATATACATATACTGATATACATATATACCTTATATGGAATGAGTTTGTATGAAATGAGTTACAAATTGATCTTGAACTGATAAAACATTTTCTAAAATTTAAATTATGATTTAAAACCAAGCTTCTGCTTATGTGTGAATTGTTATGTGATAGTGTACTTATGTTGTTATTTAAACATTTTCGCAAAACACAGCTTACTTCAAAAGAAGTTTGTATAAGAGATTAAACAACAATATTAGTTACGTGAAAGAAAAAAAAAACTTGTCACTTCAGAAAATATTAGTCAAGTCGATTTACATTTTTTTTCACTGTAACTAGTCAAAGGAAGTGTCAATAGTGTCAACACAACTTGGAATGTGTCATGTTGGCGGAAGAAAGCGTTGCATGTGACGTGTCGTGTCAATGAGGCATAGTGATACACGATTCAATTTATTACACAGAAGATAGTGGAGAAATTAATAGGATTTATTTCATGCAAAACCATACCGCAATTCGTAAACCCTAAATTTCCTATGATCCTCTAGTGAACCCTAATATGAAATTTAAAGTTACCTTGGTCCATAGTAATCACCGTTGATTACCGGAAGCCTTTAGATTTCCAAGAAATCCCTCTCAAATCCGATAGAGAGATCGAGAGAGGCGGCAATGACAACACTCCGTTCTTCATAAGAAGAATACCCGAATCACAAGTTCTTTACCAACAAACCCTTTTCTTTTAATCTCTCAATCTCTCTTTTCTTTATTTTTATTTTTATTTTTTTTTGGTAGAGAGAGAATCGGAGATTGTTCGCTCGAAAGCGTGTAGGCTTTTAATACCTAGAATACCTGTTTCTATTGCAAGCGCACAATGGAAGTTGGGTATAGCTGGGTGTTGAATTCCATAGGGACGGTAAGAAAATAACCATACTTTACTTAAATCTACTAAGAATTCTAGAAGTGAAGAAAGGTTGATTTGGTGGTTGTTTTAACAATTCTACTGAGAAATAACAATATTAAAAGAAGTAAATGAAGATTAAAAGTTGTTTTGAATTAATAAAAAATGTTTCCAGGGTTTCAGATTTCATTTCTGTTTTAGCCTTGAGGTATACGGCCCATATAGAACCCTATACGGTCCATATGGACCATCGAGTTAATGCTGCAGTCATTGTTTCTGTGTTGATACTAATGTCTAGGGTTTCCATCGACCAAATCTAAGTTCATTACCTCAGCTGTCGCAATTTTGGCTTAAAACCCGATTACCGGACTCAACTACTCCCCTCTTAGATGCGTTAACCCTCAACTTTTGCTTTTTGGACTAATTTATCTAAGTTACTTGTTGGTTTACTAAAAGTATCCAAAGACTTTCGCCTCAAGAAAAGTTTCACCTTTCGAGTACTCCTTGGTTTCATCTTTCGGGTCACAAACCTACTTCATATACTTTATTCGGTTGGATTGAATATCATAGACTTGGCTCCTAACAATTAGACGTGCGCATTTATCTAACGGGATGACTAATCAAATTCAAGCAAGCACAAACAAAGCAATCGAAATACCACTCAACAAAGTAAAAACACAATATTCAACACATAATCCAAGTAACATGCAAGCAAAACTAAATTAGAAACTACATCTTAACCCTAGAAACTAAAAGTTTAGCCAATCATATTTATACAATAACAGAAAACACAAGAAATAAAGGAGTTCATGATAAAACAATCAAAGATCTGAAGAATCAGCGTCAAAATCGAGTTTCTCGTCCCCTTCTTCTTCTCCAAAGTGTGTCTTTCTCTCCAAGTTACCTCTTGTCCAAAGGATAGCCAGAGATCCCCTTTTCTATCTCAGGATACCCCTTTTAATGCCTGAAATCCCGAATTAAAAAGGTGTCTTTTCGGGCTCCCAGCTGTCTCTGTTTCCAAATCCAGTCTGGGTTTCCGTAACTGCTTGTACGGTCCGTACAAAATCCTATACGGACTGTATACCTGTGCTTTGCCTTGGAGAATTGTTGCCTCTAATATGGAACCTTCTGTGGTTTTGGGCTGATCTTGTACGGGCCGTATGGAGAGGAATTTCGCCCGTTTCCTGCAAAACAACAAACAAAACATAGCAGTACCACATTCTAATGATAATTAAGTAAAAAGGCTCATATTTGCAGGCTTTAAAGCACAAGTTTTGGTACAAATCGGAGTCGTAATCTAGGCAAAATAAGGAGGTATCAAATTCCCCCAAGCTTGAACTTTGCTTGTCCTCAAGCAAAAATTCTAAATTAGGTGTGGTTCTGGTTCTTGGACTTACCTAAATGCAAGTTAAACTACTAAGAAAAATTTGTATGATCTTGCGTTCACTAGAAACCTATAAGAGTCATTTTGGATAGTGAATTGGTTTTTCTTTGGTCAATTTTGATTCACCCCACAATTCAATTAATTAAACCTTATACTCAAGAATGTATTTTTATTTGTAAGAACTAAATAACCAAACGTATTAATAATTCACTTTTCCACTAAACCCATGCTCTCATTTGTGGTGATTTGTTTTCCTTGGAGTCCCCCCCCCCAAGCTTCGAACAAGCTTAGGTTAGAAAGTTGTAGACCTCGTGTGTTGGTGTCATGCAAAATTTACTTTTGATTGTTGTTATTTGTGACACTTTTATTCTTTATCCTTAGTACAAATTCAGCTAGTTATAAATGTTGAACCATATCCAACCGATTTAATTCAAAAGCGCATTTGCGTGCTCTTGGTTCGACCTTTCCATGACACGAGCTCACACTTTTGATGTAAACTCGGCCACTATATCAAGTGAACTAGCGGAAGGAGAGTGTCAAAGACTCATTACCATAAGTACGTCATGACACCGTAACATAGGTAACCGGAGTCCTATTTTATTTCAAAATTTTCAATTTTATCCATTTTTCAACTGTTTTTGCTAAGATACTATGACTACACACATTCAAAGGTATTCATTCATACCAGTGAATATCTCAATCTTTTTTTTTTTTTTTCAAATCTCATTTCCCTATTTAAAAAGGTACAGTTCAGTCCCATACGTCCCGTATAGGGTTCGCCACGGTCCGTACAAGGTTCAAAATGCTTTTCTTGGTACAATACAATTTTTTAGTTTCACAAAGTCCAAAAACAATATATCATATGTGGTTCTTTCAATCAAATATGGGGTTATTTTCAATTTTACAAATTCGTCCAAAACACAACCAAAAATCAAATTGGTCCCTAATTCTCGCAATCACACAAATTTATCTACAAAACACAAGAAATAAAAAAACAAACATGCAAAACAACTAAATGCAAACAACTAATCACCTCCTCCCCCCAAGCTTAGTCTGAGCATTGTCCTCAATGCTTCAAGACGTGCAAGTAAAGAAACTAAAGTAAAAGATAAAAGCTGGGGTAGTGAAAACAAACCTGATCAGTAGTCGGTAGACGGGTCGATGTGGTCTGTGGGGTGAGTCTTTTAAAAGAGAGAGGGCTGACTGAAGGGACGCGACCCTTCAAATCACGCATGTTGGTTTTTGTACGGTCCGTATGCCAATGTGTGCGGACCGTATGCCCCAAGGATTTTTTTCAAAAATGTTCTCTGGATAGAGAATGAGGTAAGATGCGGCCCGTATAGAATGTGTACGGACCGTACGATCTCCAGAAACCTGTATTCCTCCTATCTAATCAAAACTAAAATGCAAAATGAAAATTGAAAAACTTAGATTAACTAAAATAAAACCTAAATATGCAAAATAAATGATTTTTTTTTAAATTGAAAAAGAAAAATTAAAAAGTGCTTGGGTTGCCTCCCAAGAAGCGCTCGTTTTAGCTCTTGAGCTCGACCACCTTTTGTCTACGTCTCGAAGATCCCACCTTTGTTGCCAGTGTCGAATGTGCCGAAGGGATACACCATTCTTTCCTTATAAGGGTCCGACCATCTTTTCTTTTCATTGCACCAAATGACAAAATGCACAGACCGGGCTGCTTGCGTACGGCCCGTATGCTGGTTTGCACGAGCCGTGTACTTGTGGCCATCTGCTGGTAAGGTCCTGTGCATGCATGTGGCTGGGTTCGTGCCAGTCAACTTCTCGATCAAGTCCTCGATCATAGTTTGCTGAGTTTTCAAATCCTCCAAGAGTCTAGCAGTGCGATTCGGGTCGAGGTTGGTTGTGAGAGGTTTGAGTTCGTGTTTGGCCTGCTCTGGCTGGGCTTGCGTACGGACTGTGTGCATGGGTGCACGGGCCGCACACATGGGTGTATGGGCCGTGTGCTGGTTCCACTGGGCTGTTTGCCAACACTTCTGCTGCACACGCCTTCTCTTGAGCATCTTTCTTCTCCTGCAATTCAAACAAATAATCAGGAGAATTTTTAAACGACCTACCGTATTGGTCACGGAGTTGTCCTTTAGCCAATTGATCAACCACATCGACCGCGCAGCATGTTTCTAGTTCAGATGGGTACTTCATAGCTTTGTTGAGATTAAATTGAACTTTCTCATCTCCAATCAACAGGGTCAGAATCCCCTCCTTCACATCCATCAGTGCCCCTGCTATTCTAAGGAATGGTCATCCCAGTATGATTAGTACTTCCTTGTCCTCTTTCATTTCCATCACCACAAAGTCTACTGGAACAAAGAATTTACTGACTTGAATTGGCACATCTTCGATCACTCCGAGCGGCAAATGAACAGAGGAATCTGCAAGTTGCAAGGTCATGCGTGTGGGTTTAAGCTCACCAATACCGATGTGGTCATAGACTGTACATGGCATAAGACTCACGCTAGCGCCCAAATCACATAAGGCTTTCTTGATGCTAGTTTTTTCAATTGTGCAAGATATGGAGAACTTGCCAGGATCATCCAACTTTGGTGGAAACTCATTCTTCAATATGGCACTGCACTGCTTGGTGAGCATCACTGTCTCCTTTCCCCCCAAGCTTCGCTTGTTTGAGAGGATGTCTTTGAGAAACTTAGCATAAGTCGGCATTTGGGTCAAGGCTTCGGTAAACGGAATGGTGATGTGCAACTGCTTGAGGACTTGAGTGAACTTGGCATATTGCTTATTGACTTTGTGTTCAGCTAGTCTCTCTGGAAATGGCACAGGTGGTCGGTAAGGCGATGGTTTCTCAATCACCTTTCTTTTCTGTTTCTCAGCTTCTTTTTGTACGAGCCGTATGGTCAATATTCTCAGTCACAATTTCAGGTTGTACAGGCTCAGGTTGCTCAGAATTCAAAATTGGTGGGATCTGTACGGGCCGTACGGATTTTGTACAAACCGTATGCTCGATTTCTGGTTCGGCAGGCATGGCTGGTCCTTGGTAATTAGTCCCGCTCCCCAATGTTATTGATTTGACCTCTCCTCTGGGATTGATTTCTGGTTGGCTGGGCAGCCTTCCAGGTTGTGGTTGGCTAGAGGTGGCTGGGTTACTCATTTGCATCTCCATCATCTTGTTTTGAGCAGCTAAACCGACCAACTGAGCACTAATCGCTTGCATCTACTCGAACATTATCTGATTCATCTTACCTTGCTCGTGCTTGAAATCGTTCACAGCGGGAGCAATATACTGCTTGGGTGGGGCATGTTGTGGCTCGCGGTTGTTCGAGTTATTGAATGCGGCATTGTTGTAGAAGTTACGATTGTTGTTGTTGCTGCTAGAAGGGTTGTTGTTGAAGGGCGCGGGGTTATTGTTCTTCCACCTCCAAGCCTGATGCTCATTCTGGTCCTTGGAATAGTATCGGTTAAAAGGAGATTTTGGGAAGTAGGATGGCTCATTGTTGGGAGAGTTGACTTGCTCGTGTTCTTCATCCCTTTGTGCGTTTGGAAAATGCTCATACACGTGCCCCTCGTCCCCACACATCACGCAAGATTGCGACTGTTGATTGCCAAGTGCCTTGACACTCATCTTGTCGAAAGCCTTCTGCATAGCATCCAACTTAACAATGAGAGCAGTGATTTGATCGATCTCAAGTCGACCACCTCCAGTTGCTCGAGTGCTTTCTCGGTCGGACCACTGTTGGTTGGTCGCCATGTTGTCTATCAAGTTCATTGCCTCGGTAGTCTCTCGGTCTAGGAAAGCTCCACCTGCAACTGCATCAATAGAAGTACGAGTAGTATCAGTCAAACCAACATAAAAAGACTGAATAAGTAACCAATCGGGAATTCCATGATGTGGACAAGAGTATTGCAATTCCCTAAACCTTTCCCAGGCCTCATTCAAGAGTTCATCAGGCCTTTGTTTGAAACTGGTCAGTTGGGTTCTAACCTTGGCAGTTCTTTTATGAGAGAAAAATCTGG
This sequence comes from Carex cristatella, assembly GCA_024447775.1. Taxonomy (NCBI): domain Eukaryota; kingdom Viridiplantae; phylum Streptophyta; class Magnoliopsida; order Poales; family Cyperaceae; genus Carex; species Carex cristatella. Next base: position 322,466 of record JAJHPF010000024.1, on the reverse strand, counting down.
TCAAAAACAGTTTGGACAGTTCCCTCCAAGTGGTAATTGAATATCTTGGTAATGACCCTAACCATTTCTTTGCCTTATCCCTAAGAGTGAAAGGAAATAAAGCAAGTCTAATATAATCAGCTGTTGCGACATTGATTTTAATGGTGGCACAACACTCAAGAAATGTTTGAACGTGGGCATGTGGATCCTCATGATCCATGCCATAAAAGGTGTTCTGCTGAACGATGTTGACAACGCCCGGATTGAAGTTGGGTTAGTTGCCGGCAATCCTTGGAAGTCTGATTGCCCCTCTAACATCTCCAACTCTAGGGACATTGAATTCTCGCAATATCCTCGGCACAAAGTCTTCATCATCTGAGAATTGTTCATTGGGTGGACCGATAGGTGGATCATCCCCGTTCTGCCTCATGGTGCCTGGCTCTGTTTCAGTCTCTATCTGACCTCTGTTGGCAGTGTATATGGTCCGTATAAATCTTGTACAGGCCGTACGCAGAGGTGACAGATGCGGTGGTGCTGGAACAACTGTGTTGAAAGTCTCTCCCTTGCTTCTGAGATTGTAGTGGTTCTTGGGCTGTGACACTTCCAGTATGTTCCTGAAAAGATGGAAAAAGAAAAGTAAAAATTAAAATCTAGAATTAAGTAAAAATAAGAAAAAGTCTAGCAATTTTAGTTGCCGTCCCCGGGCAACGGCGCCAAAAAGCTTGTTCGCTCGAAAGCGTGTAGGCTTTTAATACCTAGAATACCTGTTTCTATTGCAAGCGCACAATGGAAGTTGGGTATAGCTGGGTGTCGAATTCCACAGGGACGGTAAGAAAATAACCATACTTTACTTAAATCTACTAAGAATTCTAGAAGTGAAGAAATGTTGATTTGGTGGTTGTTTTAACAATTCTACTGAGAAATAACAATATTAAAAGAAGTAAATGAAGATTAAAAGTTGTTTTGAATTAATAAAAAGTATTTCCAGGGTTTCAGATTTCATTTCTGTTTTAGCCTTGAGGTATACGGCCCGTATAGAACCCTATACGGTCCGTATGGACCATCGAGTTAATTGCTGCAGTCATTGTTTCTGTGTTGATACTAATGTCTAGGGTTTCCATCGACCAAATCTAAGTTCATTACCTCAGCTGTCGCAATTTTGGCTTAAAACCCGATTACCGGACTCAACTACTCCCCTTTTAGATGCGTTAACCCTCAACTTTCGCTTTTTGGACTAATTTATCTAAGTTACTTGTTGGTTTACTAAAAGTATCCAAAGACTTTCGCCTCAAGAAAAGTTTCACCTTTCGAGTACTCCTTGGTTTCATTTTTCGGGTCACAAACCTACTTCATATACTTTATTCGGTTGGATTGAATATCATAGACTTGGCTCCTAACAATTAGACGTGCGCATTTATCTAACGGGATGACTAATCAAATTCAAGCAAGCACAAACAAAGCAATCGAAATACCACTTAACAAAGTAAAAACACAATATTCAACACATAATCCAAGTAACATGCAAGCAAAACTAAATTAGAAACTACATCTTAACCCTAGAAACTAAAAGTTTAGCCAATCATATTTATACAATAACAGAAAACACAAGAGATAAAGGAGTTCATGATAAAACAATCAAAGATCTGAAGAATCAGCGTCGAAATCGAGTTTCTCGTCCCCTTCTTCTTCTCCAAAGTGTGTCTTTCTCTCCAAGTTACCTCTTGTCCAAAGGATAGCCAGAGATCCCCTTTTCTGTCTAAGGATACCCCTTTTAATGCCTGAAATCCCGAATTAAAAAGGTGTATTTTCGCCCGTTTCCTGCAAAACAACAAACAAAACATAGCAGTACCACATTCTAATGATAATTAAATAAAAAGGCTCATATTTGCGGGCTTTAAAGCACAGGTTTTGGTGCAAATCGGAGTCGTAATCTAGACAAAATAAGGAGGTATCAGAGATCCAGAGATCTCAAGAACCGTATGTTTCTTATGTTTCTTAATTGATTAATTGGCACCACCAGGAAACATAATAGGCGCACCCCGGCCTTTATCAAATTGAATAGGTGTAACAACAAATTTGATTAATTAATTAATTAATTAATTAATCTTTTCTCTTATTGGATTTATATTCTATTTTCTTATTGGATCCTTAGTGGATCTGAATTTAGAACTTGTCGTATTGGGTATTTTCTTATTTACCGAATATTGCCATTTAATTGTGTTCTCCAGGGACCAATAGTATAATTGTATTATTTATAAACTTTATATAATTTAGACCATCACTAAATCATAAAGTTACTAATACGCATTCTACACATTAAAGGCTCCACTTCTCATGATACATATTGAACCCGATAAATAGTACTTAATTTGATCACTTCATAACGGGTTTAATAGATATTTGACAGTCTAATTTTCAATATATATTTATATCACATATAAGCCCATATATATTGTAATTAATTCCAACAGAAATAGCCACAGATAAACAGTACTAATTAATCTAGCTCACTAATCACTATGTTGTACATTTTGTGTACGGTGCGTTAATCATAAATTAAAACTCTCATATGCACGGATACTATATTTACTAATACAGCGTTTCTTGACACGTGTCAGGATACTAGCATATAGGCGGCATTAAACTAATAGATCAACGATCAAATTCAACACCAATTTGTATTTGAAAACGGAGCGACGCCAACAATTAAACAATTAATTATATACAAGTATAAGAGACTCGGGTGCGCAGTCAGAAAACTGATTGGATGGCACCAAATTTTCATGATAGGTAATAATTGTATAATTATTTTATATACAATCATATATTTGTATTTTTTTTTTTTTTAATAATTATGACAAAAGACGCTTATTATGAAAAAAAAAAAAATTGAATTAGAGACAGACAAGTATATTTTCCTAAACCCTATTGATTTCGCGCATGAAAAGATATTCATGTTAATTAGCATAGTACACATCACTAAACAATACTCATATTAATTTTTACAAATGAATATAGAATCATAGTAAAACCAAATTGATTATGTGATGTAAATTGATGAAATTGAAGTACAATGATTAATTTAAAAAGAAAAAACTTATAATTTTGGTAAAATTTTGATCTCATCAATGTACTAAAATATTCTAAATTGTTCAAAAAATGAATTATTGTTGACTATCAAAATTATACAAAAGAATAGATAACATTTCCAATGTTCTTAAGCAAACAAGTCACCTCCAGTAGAAAAGAACATTGGAGAGGATGTAATTTGATTCCACAAATGGTCAAAATCCAGCCAATTTATTTGTTATAAAATAAACACTCAAACTATGTTTGTTTGTATAAAATAATTAAAAGAAAGAACAGATTCCGGACGAGTTAGTTTGGTTTATAATTGGATGTCTACTCAAAAAGGGCTTTACGTCAGATCCTACGTGGCAATCCCTAGGTGAAATTGATTCTTTGTGACAACTCACACATGATACATAATTACATATCATGATTTTAGATCCGGTGAGGTATGTCATAAGGTCAGATTATACTTGGACGATTTAACTTAAGTTTGCACAAATTTTAAAGCAGACATTTTATATTTTTTAAAAGCCCCGAAAATATTTTGGTTCTATTTTGACTAATCATACCATGTCAGGTACTGTAGATGATATTCAAGAATATCCCTCAAAATCAGTAGAAAGAGAGACGTTTTTCAGAAAATAAATGGGCAGAAAAAACATTTATGGAATAAGATCTGTCCAAATAGAGAAGATGTTTTTTTTATATTCTGAGGTAACCTTTGGGACTAGTATAATTTTTTCATCAAAATTTTTGATGCATTTTCGTTATTTTCTTTAAATAAAATTGGTGCACAGTAATAACATAGGCCACATAATGAAATAAAACTAACAAAACCATCAATTGTTACTATTTTGCAATTTGCATAGTAATAAAGTCTCTACATAATATCTATATTATTTTCCTTGAACATATTCTTGAATTATTCTCAACCCTAAACCTTAATGAATGTTTTGAAATATATTTATTTTACAAAATATCAATTTATGGATATATTATTCAATTATAAAACAACAAAATACTATTCAAAATTCCTTATAACGAATTTTAGATCTTACTAATTATTATTTAACCAATAACTTGCCACCATACTATTTAGAAGAATATAAAGGGCAAGAGCAATTGATTATTTTTATTCAATATGACTTTGTCACTAGACCACTAAACTACTTGGTGATCAATGCTTCTAATTGAAATTTTTTTATTCATAGAAATTACAAAATTGAGATGTACGAACCTCGTTTTCAATAAATATGGTAAGATTGGAAGCATTGATTCAAATTCATGTTTTTTTTAACGTTGAAATTTATAATAAAGGGTGTAATAAACGTTGAAAAAAAATAAAACATGAATCTGAATCAATGTCCCCAATCCATAAACATGGATTGTACTCAATGCCTCTGATCTTACTATATTTGTTGAAAATGAAGTACTCTTTCTGTTTCCGTACATCTCATTTTTATAATTTCTGTGAATAAAAAAATTTCCTTCTAATTGCAAATTGCTCAAAGAAAATAATAACATTTTCACCTCCTCAAACCGAATTGAAAGTGGGTGATGGAAAAAGAGGCTAAATTGTTAGTATGAATTGAAAATTTTCATTTTTATTTGTTAAAGTTATTACCATTAGCTTCTTTTATAAAATGAAATTAAATAGTATATATATTCTTTCATCCCTCCAAAGTCCAATCTAAATTTTCTGCTTCTGTTCCGGACCTCAAAAAAAACACAGAACAAGTAAAGTTAATATCACAAATCACAATTAATAGACTGTAAAGTTAAAGCCATAGAAAAACTTTAACACAACACTTGCGGCGCCAGCTGGCAAGAATTGGGACTTTTTAGAGCAGGAAAGAAGACAAAATTTCCCCTAGATAAGGATCTAGACATCTAGTGCATAGTTAATATATCATTAAGATTATCTGATCATGTGGTATTGTCTCTGATCATACTACAAGATAAAGTTCTTTTAAGTAAACCCCACAGGGGGGGGTGTTGGTTTGTTTAGTGAATTTTTTTTAACGCCTAGCGTCGGCTCAAAGCATTTCATTAAATTGGGAAAATTAGGTTAGGAAAGTCCATTTAAAGAGACGATTACTTGGAAAAAGTGCATACATATATTATTTTTAAAGTTCGCAACCGATAACCACTCTTGTTAACTCAACATCCAAACACATCTAATTTTATAATATATAATTGGTTATCGTATGAGAATGAGGTCATGGAACTAAAGAATTGAGTAATTTTATAATATATAATTGGTTATCGTATAAGAATGAGGTCATGGAACTAAAGAATTGAGTGAAAGTATTTTCATATCCGTATCTGTTACAAATTTTCTTTATCTGTATTATATTTTTATCCGCTACAAATTAACTTACTTCTATCTTACACTTACATATTATAACTGTCGGTAGTGGGTTAATAACGGATAATGATATTATAATAAAAAAATATTATTTACAAAATAATATATTAAAACACATTCATTTTACAAATATACATATATATATATAGAGAGAGAGATCCACTTACAACATTTGAAAGTTACAATATGTTATAACATTCGGTTTTGTGATTTTCAAAATCCAAATAGTCGATCCAAACCGTTCAACATGATCTCTACATTAAAATGTACTTTGAGATCAAATTATATATTTTTATTTTTATTTTTTTTACTATTTATTAAGTATTTTACAAAACTGTTGTTTTTAGACAATTCTGAACCACTGAAAAACAACAGTTTTTAAAATACTTAATAAATAGTAAAAAAATATAAAATTTGATCTCAAAGCACATTTTAATGTAGATATCATGTTGAACGGTTTGGACTTTGAAAAACACTAATCCATTGTAAATGGATCCCTCCTCATATATATATAAGCCCTCCATATATCCATTACAAGTGGTTACGGTGCATTGTAATGTATAAGCCCTTTTGTACATTAGACTATAAACCATTAAATTCGAAGTTCAAACAGTTGATTTAAAGGGCTCAACATGTTCTCCATATTAAAATGTGCTGTAGACCAAATTTTATATTTTTTGGATATTTTTTACTATTTGTTTAAAATTATTGAAAATCACTATTTTTCAGAAATTTCTGGACCATAGAAAAACAGCGATTTTCAAAAATTCTAAAAAAAATAGCAAAAAATTTCCAAAAAATGTAAAATTTGGTCTCCAATCACATTTTAATGTGGATATAAAATTGAACGGTTTGGATCGGTTGTTTGAAAAAAAACCAACGATTTATAGTCCAATGTACAAAAGAACATATACATTGCAATACACCATAGCCCAACTCTCTCTCTCTCTCTCTCTCTCTCTCTCTATATATATATATATATAAATAGAGTAGAACTAGGGTGCTCCTAAGTTCACCAAACCTCTTGTGAACTTGACTCTAAAACATATCGAATCGACTTTAAACGATGAATCCAAACTGTTGAAACCCTTCTACCTAATGAGTGATGCGTCTACATGTGAAAATTTTAAAGTTTTGAATTAATTTAATATAGAGTCAAGTGATCAAAAGTTTAAAGTTTATAAATTAATTTTAATACATTCGAAACTATAAAATTTTCACATGTAGACGCATCAATCATTAGGTAGAAGGATTTCAACAGTTTGGATTCATCGTTTAAAGTCGATTCGATATATTTTAGAGTCAAGTTCACAAGAGGTTGGGTGAACTTAGGAGCACCCTAGTTCTACTCATATAAATATATATATAGAGAGAGAGAGAGACTGACTAATATGCTTTCGGTAGAACTTCGGTCGAAGTGCAACCAAGTCGTTTTTCAATTTTTGAAGTTCAAAAGGTCGATCCAAAATATTAGATATAATCTCTATATTAAAATGTGTTTGGAGACCAAATTTTACATTTTTTGGAATTTTTTTACTATTTATTAAGTCACTTTAAAAATCCCTGATCCAACGGTGGCTTTTAGTTTCACTGTTTGGTTAAGTCACCGTTGTATCAGCGATTTTCAAAGTGGCTTAATAAATAGTAAATAAATTCTAAAAAATGTAAAATTTGGTCTCCAAGCACATTTTAATATAGAGATTACATCTAACGTTTTGGATTGACTTTTGAACTTCAAAAATTGATGTGCACTTCGGCCGTTTGGACTTTGAAATTCAGAAAACGATTTGGTTGCACTTCGGCCGAAGTGCTATCGAAAACATATTAGTGAATCTCTCTAACTCTCTCTCTCTCTCTCTATATAGAGGATAAATTGTAAACCAGATTGATGTGCTATATTGTCTCTGATCATATAATACAAGATAATGTTGTTCAAGTAAAGCACAAAAGGGGATTGAGTTTATTTAGTGAAAACTTTTTAACGCCTAGCGTCGGTTCAAAACATTCATTAAATTGGAACAAGTAGCCGGTTCATGTGTTTGGTAAAAGTCCACTTAGACAAAATTACTTGGAAAAAGTGCGTATAAATATATTCAAATTGCTTTGAAAAAGTGCATACATATATACATTTTCAAGTTCGCGACCGATAACCACCCTCGTTAACCCACCATCCAACCACATCAAATTTTGTATGCACTTTATAATATATAATTGGATGTGTGATAGAATTCAGATCCAGTGCAATACCTAACTGTGTAGAGCCGAAATTTTTATTTATACCATACTCAAAAAATAAATAAACTAAAAGGCTACGTTTTTTTTTTTTTTTTTTGTTTTGGAGAATAACAAATCTACCGGGGTCACCAAGGCACTATGCGCTCTAAAAATGGGGGCCGCCAAATGCCCATGCCGACCCGCCAAAACTAACAAAAACATGCAAATTTGTTTGATTTTTATAATAATTGTTTAAAAAATTTTAAAAATAGAAAGAACACAATAATTCTTATATTTATTAAAATTGACTTTTGAACCGGGATCAATAATTTAGATACAAAGTATTTTTATTTTTTTAGTAACATACCAAGAAATAGTTTAATATTTTTTACAACCAGAAAAAAAAAATCATGCCTGAAAAATGTTTCGGAGTCTTTCCAGTACATCTAAATTATAAGATGTTTTATCTTTTTTATTTAAATTTATTTCTAATATAATTAAATTATTAATTATTCTTTCTATTTATGAAAATTATTAAACAATTATTATTTTCTTTTGATCAAATTCAGGTTTTTTTTGTGTTTTGTCAGGGACTGCAGGGCCATTTGGCGGCCGTATATTGGCTTGACGGTTCTGCTAGATTTTGAATTCTCCATAAAACGTGATACTTTTTTTTTAATATGGTATAAATAAAAATTTCGGTGTGTAGAGCGAGATAAGAATTATCCTGATACAAATCTCAAAGCAGGTTCTCTTATTTCAAATAGGTTCTCAAGGGATTTTAGTTGAACTGCAAGTATTTTACACGGTCACATACATCATATGATACTCTATATAATATACGCCTAATTGTCATGTTTGATTAAAAAGGATTAAGTTGTGCCAACTATTTTACTACTCATATTTTATACTTCATGTGACAATTTAAGTCATGGCTTAATAATTTTCTTTGTCGAATGAAATAAGATGTGGATAAATGAATCTTTATCTATGATAATGAATCCTACGAGCGGAATAAGTGTAGAGTAAATTAATCTAATTAGAAAAGTGGAATAACTTATTACGTACTAACATGTATTTTACTCCATTTTACTTTTATTTTATTTTTTATTTGACAACTTATATGTTGAGTAAGAGGTTTACAAAATGATGAATACACATTTTGACCTAACTTTTTTTTTTTGCAATATGGATTTTAGGGCAAATCTTTTATAAGGTCATTTAAGGTTAAGTTGATAATTATAAGAACAGACCTCAACTCTTAAATTTTTCCATAAATTCCATGTTAGAAATATTAAAGAACTCAGTAGACAAATTAATTAGTGACAGGGCTACTTTACCTTCAAGCAACATATGACTAATAGACAGAAAATAGGAATCATATACAAATGCGCTGCATGCGTGATGCCAAAATAAGCCTCTTACAGCTTTAAACTTATTTATCTTCTTTAGTCGTTTAATCTTTTTGTTTAATCTTTTTTAACACTAATTCTTTACAGAGAATTAAAATTACCTCATTTTGTCTGAATTTTAATTTTATGTTCGAATCTTAAATGAGTTTTTATTAGCTTTTATCCATGAATTATAACAACAGAGCATAATTAGCTTTTATCCATGAACAAATCTCCTTAATTAGCTTTTATCCATGAATTATAACAACAGAGCATAAACTCCTTAGTACAGATTATAATTAATACTATTTGTGTTGCGGAACGACCCTTTTTATCTAGATATATGAACTTGTATTGATAATGAACTGTTACAGTGTTTTTAAATATATTTTAAATATATTTTAAATATGACGACTTTTGTCTCCTGAAATGACTAGAAATTGAACCGTTGTTGTACGCTTGGACCAGAACTATTGTAAAATATAGTTGGTTTTCATTAAATAACCACTATACACTATTAAATAACCATTATACACCTTGAATCAACCGTTATGTGTATTCACTTGGGCATATAATGCATTTTAAATGCTTTAAATGCATTTGTGCTTCGCCTGTGAATATGGAGTCCCTTGTAGGGCTGCAAACTAATCAAATTCAACTTAACCTCAGTTCGAGTTTGAGTTTGAATTAATTTCGAACCAAGCTGGTTTAATTCGAATTTGAGTTTCGAATTGAAAGAAGAGTTTGAGTTTTATTTGAATCAGTTTCGAACCAAACTGGTTCGAAATTGAAGCAGGGTATAGAACTAAAAAGAAGAGTTTAATTCGAATCGAACTTAATCCAGTTCGAGTTCGAACCAATTTTGAACCAATTTTGAACCAAATTAATTACAATTTTTTTTCGAATCGAACTCAATCAAATCACAAGCTACGAGTTTTTTGTGCAGCCCTACCGATCATCCCTTGGCAATAAAAAAGTTTTGTTATTTGAAAAGAAAAAATATATTTTCGTTTCTTTAAAAAATATATGTTTTATTTTTAAACTGTAAATCTTCTTTTTTTTATAAGGAAATTTCGCCATCTGTTTACTTTTCAATGATAAATATTACCGGTTTGAAAGTTTTCTAAATTTTCTTTTCACAGAAACAAAGAAAATTAACCTTTTCGAGGAAATGATGCAAACTCTGTTTCCAATGATACGATTTCAAGGTCAACAAGTTGTACGCAAGAGGCAAAATACTATTTATAAAAAAGTATGAAACCCTTTGACGACTAAATATATAATGTATTTTGACAATCTTTATTAATAAAATTTAAATTTGAAAATCAACATTGTCACATGATTTATATCATACAAATATCATATATATAGAAACTAACATCCTAACATATTTTACTTTTCTTTATCAAATGAAAAACTTTCAAAATCTGATTTATTTATTTTTAATAAATTATTCAACAGTACTCGATTTTTTTTTAATTTTTTTAATTATAATTATGTGACGCCACTAAATTTATATTTAATTTGAACCTATTATTTGAAAAACATTATAAAAATAGCCAAATAATTTTATTATAAAAAATATATAAATTCTTGCCGAAGTTGCAAATAAGAACTAAGAAAAATGGGTAAACAAACTTGCAACTTGGAAAATGTAAAATGTAAAAACCCAAAAAGGCAAACAACGGAGCATTTATCTTTACGCGAACAAATACTCGATATAATGAAGAATACTATGACACCTTAAAAAACATTTAAAAACATCACGCATACTAGTTTTGTAGTTACGCTATTACTTCCACTATTTAAATTTAGCATTTGCTCTCTACTTGACTTTATATATATATTTATTTTATTTTTTTGAGTTGCCCTTTGAAGCGCTCCTTTCCAAATTACAGAGTTCACGAGGGAGAACTTTATACCCATGGATTATTTTTTGTATCTTTCTGAATAAGTGCCGTAAAAGTTATGTATGTATGTACACCGGCGGATTCAAAGAGGATCGGGGATAGGTACTGGATTCCAAAAAAAAAATAATAATAATTCAGTCATAATTTATATTTGTGTTTATTTTTTAATGGAAATAAGACTTATTTCTGAAATTAAATGACAGCTCAGTAGAAAAAAAAATTGTACGGAAAAAAAGTCAGACCAGACTAATTCACATAAAAGAAAATAAGAAAAAAAATACAGTCTAATTCACTACTTCACTGAGAAGAATCACTTATTCGTCAGGAGAAAAAAAAAAGGTTGCTACTAGGTATCTAAATATTATCGTGCTGTGACTTGAATCACATATCGTGTCGTGACCAAGTCAGATTGACACATGTCGTGTCGTGGTCAAATTTGGAAGGATGGTCATGGCACGTGAATGGTCACAACACGTTAGTTACGCCGTGACCACACATGATGTGTCCAAGATCTAACAATCATAATTACATGTGACCATGTGCTGTGACCAAATCTTCCGCATGGTGTACCGTGTCGTGCCTAATTTTTGAAAGATGGTCACGGCACATGACACATGACCGGCACACGTGTCCTGTCGTGCCGTAACATATCCGGTCTCACCGTGACTTTTTTAGATCTCTAGTCACTATTCCACTCCGATTAGGTAGGAGAAAAAAATTATAGTTTTAATTTATCAGAATTTTGTGCCTACCCCTGACCAAAATTCTGAATTTACCCTGTGTATGTATGTATGTAGGGACTATCATGCATTGTCATATATAGACCCTCTTATGCTTAGATTGTAAATCACTAAATTCAATGTTCAAAAATTCAATATGAAGCTCTCAACATGTTCTCCATGTTAAAATACGCCTGAAAACCAAATTTTACATTTTTTTTAAATTTTTTTACTATTTTTTAAAATAGATATAATTCGTTGTTTTAAAAAAATTATGGACCACATAAAAAATAATTTTTAAAAATTCTAAAAAATATATAAAATTTTCCAAGTTCATATATGAAGACTATGTCAATAATTTGGATTGATTGTTTGAACTTTAAATATATTTATTTACAAACTAATGCACAAAAAAGACTCATACATTAGAATGTACATAGTCCATCTCATATAGAGATGAGCATTGTTTTGGCTTCATGCAGAGTAATTAATTAGGATACGTAAAGATGGATCTTTACGGTATTGTTTTGGCTTCATGTAACATGTAAGTCACATTTTTTTTTTCCCTTTTATTTTGATTCTATTGTTTGTACAAGTCATATATTTTCTTTCTCTTTTATTTTGATTCTATTATTTTTGCCGTGTGTGAAACTAAATCAGCATCGTTAATAAACATTTACAGTAAACTTGCATACTTGAATATTATTAAAGAGAGTATGTACTTGGCCACTACCAGTAATAAAAAAAACGACAAAAAGGATTGGGATACATGCTATTGCAAATGGGATATTATATATATATCCATTTTATCTGTAGGTTATTTGATTTTTTGAAATATTACGTGTATTTAAAATAAAAAAAATTAGATTTTTTTTTATTATTTAAATAATATGTATCAAATTTGGTTTGTTTTGAAACCTTTAATCCCTCCGTTATTACTTGAAATTAAAATTTGATATGTATAGTGTTTTGATGCATTACAAAACAAAATCAAGTGAAAAGAAAATTGACATAGAAATATTGAAATAATAAACTTAAAATTTATATATACAAATTTTTTATGATATCACATAAATTTTTGCAATTACTTTGCATGTGATATGAGCAACTTCATCCTTACAATTACAAAAAAAAAATGATCTTTTTGGCACATTAGTGAATCTCATGATTAAAATGGCAGGAATACTAATTAATATATGAAATTAATTGATGAATAACTGTTCAAAATGTTAATGGGTAAAACCAACATTTTTTTTTGCAAGAATAAAAGTGTTTTCAAGTCAATATCTAAGTACAAAATCAATCATGTGTCTAATTACTATTATTGTTGACAGCAGCGAATCTACAACCAAATTATGGATGCTCAGTCGCTCTCATGATTTAAAAAAAAAAAATTATATATATGAAAAATTAATTATTTTTTTATATAATTTAGCTTCTCATAAAATATTAAATGTATGCTTGCTTAGTAGTTAGAATTACAATCTCAATTGTCACACATTATGCGTTTTACGCTTCAGCTTTCTAATCTATTTTTTTTTTAAGCTGTGGCCTGATTGTTGAGAACGAAAATTATTGGTTTCAAGCAGACAATCCAAGCAAACTACACAAATTTATGGCAAAACAAAAAGCAAACATTTCTCCCTCTCCATCCTAGTCTCCCCTTGCACCTCAAGAAAATATAAAAAAAAAATTAAATAAATAATAGCCCATTAAGACCATGCTTCCCTCATGATATAATTACAATTAAGCATCTGACCTCCACTAGATATATATAAATAGTATAACTATAACCTTCCCTTTGAAATAAGGTAACAACCTTCAGTTCTCTTCCTCCAAAAGGAAAAAAAAAAAAAAAAAAAACAAGCACTTGTGCTCTCTTGCACCATGGCAAAAGTCCATTCTACCCTTTCCCCTTCTGTTCAAATTTTACAATTCCCTATTTCTTCTTATTCAAGTTATGTGAGCAAAGAAAGAGAGGTTTTCACGATCTGGATGAAATCTCTTGTTCTAAATAGCAGCGGTTGTGCCGTGTATAATTCAAAAGGAGCGCTTGTATACCGTGTCGATAACTACAACTGCAGGTGGAGTGGGAAGGTGTACCTCATGGATGTAAGGGGAAAGGTCTTGATCGAGATTTTAAAGACAGTAAGAAATTTATGTAATTTTTCTTTGTTATTTTGAGCTGTAGGCTTCTGGTAAATATTTGTACCGTGACAGTACTTACTGAGACAAAAACAAAGACATATTTGAAAACATAATCTTCTTACTTGTACTGTACCGGGACTACCCGTACTGGACCAAAGTCAAGATATCAGGCATGCATGGCCATGTCAAACATAACAAACAAGTGAATTGCACCAATTCTGACAGGTACTCTAAAATCTACTATGCCAATCTCGCTAAAGTTCCATATATTTTTCTTATACATGTGACAGAGCTCGCTGTTCGCAAAATGGGAGGGTTATAGATGGAATGACACAGAGATAGAAGCAAATAGTTGGTTCAAGGTGAAGAAAGCTTGTACAATTTTTAAAAGAGAAACACCATTTTGCAAGTTTTGGAGCGATACCGGTTGCCTTATGAATTACAAAATCGACGGTTTCTACAATAAATCATCCTGCAAGATTTTGGATACTTCCAGTGGACTTGTTGTAGCTGAGGTACGTGTAGTTAAAAATTTTCCACGATTTCATACCGTAGAACAATATTTTCTCTTTTCTGTTTAATACATTAATTTGCCTATGCCACGAATTTGAAAATATTCTGGCATATTTTATTATAGTAATAGATATCATTTATTTCCTTAAAATCCAATATATATAAGTTTCCAATTTCATGATTTCAAGTTCTTAAAGCCTAGTATCTTTGTAACCAGAATAGAACATACTTTTGCATAACCTCGAAAATTAATCATTCACTCATTTGATGATTTGGTTTCCCCATTAGATTGGAACTAATATATATATATATATATTTTCATTATTTTAGGTGAAGAGGAAGGTGACAAAATCAGGGATAATTCTAGGAGATGATGTACTAACTCTGGAAGTAGAACCAAACATAGATCATTCTCTAATTATGGGTCTAGTTCTGGTTTATAGCCTCATGAACCGCAGCATATGAGAAAAACAATAATAAAAAAAAAAAAAATCTAATCTGAGTAAAATTTTGTATGGTTACTGGTTAGGTTAGTTTAAATAGGTGATTATTCTGTCAATACTAGTAGCTAGAAATGTCAATTGATTTGGATACCACCACCTACAAGCATTGTTTCTTACCTGAGTGTACATTAGAGTTCCTTTCTTTCTTTCTTTTCATTTTTTTTTTTCTGGGGCTTCAAATTTTTTGGGGTGTCCACTAGGAAGCACCAATATGTCTATTATTGGCTGAAGAATCCCCTGTATTTTGTTTAATTAACTAGGATAAAATCCTTTTATCTCAAGGCGGACTGTGTAATTAATGTTTTATGCACAGTTGCCAAACTGTGCATTTTCAAGGAAAGAGCAATTTGTTCATGTTGTACATTCACTGTGAAAACAAAAGAACAGTTTTTTTTCCTTTATATTTTTATTAGACTGATTTATTTTTTAATGTGGGTCAAGAATGGTACTCTGTATACAGTTATAAAATAACAAAAAAGAGGGTGTCTGGTGATGTATGAGGTTCTTTTTTTCTTTAAAACAAAAATAAATGAACCTATTTGGAATATGCTTTACCAGTCACATCACAAATGTTAGTCTAGAATCAGTCGATCCAAATATGGAATGTGTTTTTCATTGTTTCCCCATCAGAAGAGTATAGAATATAGGTCAATTCATATATGTAATCATTACCAGTTGACCAAAATCTCAGAAATCAGAAATCAGAAGAGTACCGATCTATACATTGTTGTGATGAGATTTGAAATCAGACATCAGAAGAGTACAAAATTTGTCGAAATTTTTATTAATATGCAAAAGAAATAATAAATTTAACAATTCATACATTGTTCTGATGAGATTCGAAATCTATCGAAACTAATAATAATGTCATCAGTTTCAGAAGCTAGAACCGATAACAATGTAATCTGTTTTAGCCTCAAAATTTAATTCCCGGGAGACTTTGCAATATATCTCAATTTTTATTTAAATATTTTATTTAATTAAAAATATTATTATTTATTTATATATTTTATTAAAATATTAGCAATATTTTTATATTTCTTTGAAATTAGATAGAATACCATATATTTTGATTTATTAGAAAGACTGCAACAAATAACCCGGATCAATATTTTTCAAATCGGATTTTTCGCGACTGTAAGAAAAATTAAAATATTTCTTTGTGTGTTATTAGAAAAAAAAATACTTTGAATCTGAATTATTGATCCCGGTTCAAAATTCACTTCTAGGTAAATACAGAAAATATATGGTATATTTTTGAAAAAATAAAAATTTAAGAAAACTTTTTAAAACATGTAATCATTACTCAAAAATGTTTTAATTTGAGTCGTTTGTTGTTTTAATCTGATATAATTCTCGCATCAAAAAGTGTGCATCATGCATCAAAAATTGTGCATAGGAATTGAATTTTGAGACTGAAACCGATGACATTGTAATCGGTTCTAGTTTATGAAATTGATGACTTTATTATCGGTTCTAGCTTCAGAAACTGAAGACAATGTCATCGGTTTCGATAGATTTCGAATTTCATTAGAACATTGTATAAATTGTTAAATTTATTATTTCTTATGTATGTTAATAAAAATTTCGGCAAATTTGTAGTCTCAACATATAAGATGTGAGGAATAGCAAGTGGTACAGGGATCCAATCATACAGTCTTGAGTCTGTCATTTGCTTTGCTGATATAGTCAATACTATGGGGCCTCAGATGAGTCTAAACAAAACAAAACCTACCACATTAAATAATAGAAAAAATTAAAGAAAGAAATCAAGATGAAGAAAAGTGCAAATAATGAATGAATTCAGACCTTTTCATGTGATAGATTAGGCCCCACAAAAACTGGACCTACCTCTGTGCAGCGTACCCTAGAACTGGAAAAAGTCTTAGTGAGTGCCTCGCTTTTATTTCTAAAGTATCTCTACTTTGTGCATTCAAGTTAGGAAGACATTTCCATGACAACTTCTAAACAAATTTCTTTTTTGTTTCGATTTACATGACGTTATTTAAATGAATAAAAATAGAGAAAAGAGGCTATTCTTTTGAAGGTAAGTGGCTTTAATGTCTACTAACAATTTGATTGATAAAAAAAAAATATTTATAACGAGTCAAGTGACTCTAATTTCAAAATCTATTCTTTTATTCTCACGAAATTCTCTAAATTACTCAAAATTAATCCAATCACCCTCTAAATGCACTCCTAGTCATCCTCTAAATTCTTAGATCTACTTTTTAACTAGATATACTCTTCTAACCCTACTTATATACACTCATAATTAATCACTCTAATACCTTAATCCTCATCTCGATCCACGACCGGATCTGCTCTTTTGACCGCCGTCGCACTCCAATGATTGGATCTACTCACCGTCATGCTTCGATCAAGATGGGAACTCTATGCTCCAAACACCGACGATACTGCACTCTCAGCTGGATTTCCTCTCCTCTCTCTCATTCTCCTCTCCGCTCAAAGAATTAGAGCCGAGCGAGAGAGCGGGGGATGATGTTTCAGAGATAAGACCTAGAAGTAGTGGCAGAGAGAACAGACGGATGAATGCGTAGTGGTAGTGGTTCAAATGAGGGGGGTTTTTGGAGCTGGCGGCTCTAGGGTTTGACCCTTGGCGAATTGCCTCGGGAAGAAAAGAGCGAAAAATTAGCCACCACGATATCAATAACAAATCTGAAAAGATGCTATATTTATCCTTTCTCCCACCCCACTCCCAATACCTGATCGTGCATAATGAGATCTGAGTTGTCCATTTTAATCTGCACTAATCTTAAAGCGGATTAGTTTGCTCTTCCTTATTATCACTCTTCCCGGGATCAAATCACCAAAAAAAATTAGTTTTCTCATCTCCTTCAAAATACACTATACCCTACAATACAAACAGGAGCGTAAGCAAACTTTCAACTTATGAGGGACGTAGGTGAACTTTACAACTTATAAGGATCAGACATGCATTGAAGTCAATCATATAAAATTTTTAAAAAAGTATGGAACCAATTTTACAATACAGATAGTATTTTACTCTTATACAAAAAAATCATTTCTAAGTATCTTATTTTTTAAAATAAATGGGGAATCAACTGATCCCTTCATCAAAGGTGGATCCGCCACTGGATGCAAAACATGAATTATATCACTGACCCCATTTATCTAAGTTGAAACTGCCACTGGATGCAACACATCAAATATATCACGAGAATCGTCTCCTTCATATATGAATTTTTGTTAATGGTCTCCTTCACGAGAATCATTCCACCACCAAGGTTCCACCAAAAAAGAGACTAATAGAACTACACAAATGATGCAGTTTCAGTAATTTTCGGATAAATATGTTTCCGCATATGGTGAAATTATACTATTAGTGTGAATCCATTTAGTTTTCAAAGAAGAAAAACAATCATTCTCATTCTCATTCTCAAAAAAAAAATATTATTTCAAATATTTTATGATATGAAAGTCCAATGCCTATGCAAACCCTTTTGCGTACAAATATTTTATGTTGTAGCTACCAACTCCTATGATTAGTCAGGACAGATTTGAACAATAAAACAAAGCAAAAAAGGGGAAAAAATAATTAACTATTCCACGTTAGAAATAATTTGGTTGGTTAGTGTGATATACCTCCATAAAAGCCAGCCAGAAACACTTCAAGAATACTCAAAATATCTTCAAGATATTTTGATCAATTTTGTGCACCGCCCGCATGTGTATGTGTGCCCATGTTATTCGGATTGCATGTTTGATGTTCGAAGATTGTTGTAATAAATCTTTGATCAGTGAAAAATAATATTTTTTTAGAGAAAATTGGTTATTTGTCATTCCAAAATCTTTAAATCTGAAAAATGCCATCACAAAACTATAAATCTGAAAAATACCACTCTCAATTTAATTAATTCTTAAATTTCCCTCCAAATACACAATTTTTATACTTTTTTATTAAAAATTAACTAAAAAATATATTTTTGAGATACGTATTTCTGTATTTTCCTATATACCCTTCAGATTTCTCATTATATGTATCTCAAAACTGTATTTTTCAGTTAATTTTTAATAAAAAAATATAAAAATTGTGTATTTGGGGCAAATTTAAAAATTAACTAAGTTTAGAGTGGCATTTTTCAGATTTATAGTTTCGTGATAACATTTTTCAGATTTGAAGATTTTAGAGTGACAAATAACCAATTTTCTCTATTTTTTATAAGAGATTGCAGGTTTGAAAGAATCTCGTTTTTTTTTTTTTTTTTTTTAGAGACAATGAGTTAAAAGAATCTCATTGTTTCGTGAACCAGCATCTATATGAAAGGTCGTCTGTTTGAAATTTAAACAGAAGAAAGAAACAAGGACTAATCTAAGTATTAAAATCTTGTCGCTCGACACGGCTATATTGAAATCAAAAGCTTCCCCTTCCATGATGCACCAAACTTGAAACCATGAGCGTAGAGCAACCTCAAAGAAACAAGGACTAATCTAAGTATTGCTTAAGAGATACCCATCCATGTGCGGTACCGCAGCAACGGTTGGAGACTAAGAGCATCTATATCCTTGCAACTCAAATGAGTTTCTAAATATATGTTAACTACTTTTTAAAAATTAAAGTCTTTAAAGTTTCTAATTTGCACATTCCTGAAATTAATTTTGGAGTTTCTATTAAACCATGTCAGCAGCAAATTAAAAAAAAAAATTAATCTGAGCCAATCAATGATTTTGTTACTCTCCACTGCTCCTATAAGCTGTATGCTCCCTTTTCTCTCTTGTTGTCTCTGATTTTGTAAAATTTGAATAATTTATCTTTTAATTTTAACCATCAATAAAATTTATTTTCTCCTATTTCATAATTTATACAATCAATAGACAATAGACAGTACCAACAATTTTGTACTATTTTTTTCTTAATTTTCAGTAGCTTTACCATTTACCAAATACATTAAAATGGTATAAATTGAATTTGCAATTTTACAGCAGCAATTTTGTACCATTTAATTCAATATTGAAATCATTTTCCCTTATTTTAGTTGATATGGGTTTAATTCTGCCATGATTGATGCTAAAGAAATTGCTGAGGAAATGAAAATTGAACCAGTGTTTCAAGTAAAACGTAAGGTTATAAGAAATAAACATTTTGATGAAAATCATGATACAGATAGAGAGCAACAATCTGTGCAAGAAAATTTTAGAACATATTATTTTCTTATTTTAGTTAATATGGCAATTTCTCAATTGAAAATCCGATTTGAACAAATTGAACTTTTTGAATCTATATTTGGTTTCTTGTTCGATGCATCACAGTTAATTTCATTAGATGATGAAGGAATGAAAAGTTCTTGTTTGAAACTTAAAAATGCTTTGACATATGGTGAGAACTGTGATATTGATGCACAACGTCTTTTCAGAATTACAAATATTGTAGGCAATGCTACGAGTTGAAGCATGCCAATATGGAAATGCATGGAACTCTATCAAAATTATAGAGTTTGTAAAAAAAATGGACATGTTTCAAATATTTTGGTTGCTTATTGAATTTTACTAACTATACCTAACTGTGGCATCTGCAGAAATGAGTTTTTCAAAATTAAAACTGATAAAATCTTATTTACGGACAACTATGACTCAAGATAGGTTGAATGGATTAACAATATTAAGTATTGAAAAAAATATGTTGAAAACTATTGATGTTGAACATATAATTGATGATTTTGCTTCTAAAAATGCGAGGATGAGTCATTTTAAATGAGATGTGGCTTATATGTGCTTTTTGTGTAGGTACAACATACAAGAGTTCATAATTGGTTTATCAAGAAGCATGAAGCAAGAAGTAAGGAGCATGATCTGGGTATGTTAATTATTGTATATGTTTTATTTTGAGGGGTTTTTGTTTTGTCCCCTATTTTGTACAAACTATTGGCATATTAATTAATAGAAAAATTATCTTATTTTGTATGATCTGTTGGTATATTAATAAAAAAAATGTGTATACAAGGGCTCAATTTTTTTTTTCGCCCCAGGCCTCAATATTTTCAGGACCGGCCCTGCCAATCATTTGATCTGCATAGAGTTTAAAAACAGTTTCATAATAAGAAACTCTACCACATCCCCGAAATTAAATTAAAAACTGCCACATCAAATTTGAAACTCTAATAATTTCAGAGATGTGGATGCTCTGAGAGAATAGACTATAATCCACTCTACCTTTTCTTCTTTTCTTTTATTGCTTTCTTTTAATATTAACTTGTATTATTGCTCAATACTCTTTGAGCTTCATTGCTTTTGCATTTTGCATTTAAGTTCTTTGTTGTAAAAACTTTTTTTGAATGAAATAGAGACTTGATTCCTGTTCTTTTCTCAAAAAAAAAAAAAAAAAAGTACTGCTTAGGAGGTGACTATAGAGTCCTCTATAAATTAAAAATTTGTAATGTTGTCCTTCATATATTGCAATTTTTATAATTACTTGTACAATTAACTTTCTTTATAAAATAAAATTACACTAAAAACAACATATTCAACTTTTCGATTTCAATTTTCTAATTTCACACCTGCAGAGGAACTTTTTGGTTCCCCTCCAAACATTCGGGAAGGTGACGTGTGTAAAAAAACCAAAAAAAAATTGCTCTTTTTGTATTTCATGTTTGATGAAAAATATATCTTGTCTCATGTGTTGGTCCTTTGGAATTTACTTCTCTAAATTAGATGTGAACAAAAAGGAGATTCTAAGTCTAGTTCTGAGTTGGGCTCAAATTTTTTGATCAAATTTAATTGAACTCAAACGTAGACTTTTTTAGCTAACTCTAGTTCTAGTTAAGAATTGTTTGAGTTCATCACTGAATTCTAAATTTCTAATTCAAAACGGGAATGATATGGATAATTTTATTCATTTTAGACTGTCGAGTTGTGTAACACAAGATATTCACTTTTTTAAGATATAATTTAATTCTTTTTCGATTTTTTATTATAAGAAAAAATATTGATGATTGGAAAAATTCAATATTTATTATTTTAAAATAATACAAAATTAAGTAAAATAAAAAAAATAATTAACAACAAAACTCGTGCAGAGCTCAACGAAATATGTTTGTGCCCTCTTATGTGATGTCACACTCAAGGTTAAATTTTACAGACTATTAGTATTGGGCCTGAAAAAAATCTCATTAGCCCAATTTGATGGATGGGCATAATTTTAGCATAAATAGAAATCACACTATAGATTAATTAAGTAAAACAATTTGTTTGACGAAACAAGAATTCTCACTCATATCAGTATTGTTCATTCTACAGTACCCTTCGTATCAAATATTAGATATATAGATAGATTAGGTTCACTGATGGGAAATAAGTGACGAGGCTTCTCTTGAAAAGAATAAAGAAAGAAAAAACATTAACTAAGGCATATCAAAACAGAAGTCATCTACTCATATCATATATGTTCTCTCAACAACAAAAAAGTAAGAAAAGCAAAATAGTAATACAATAGCGTTTGCTTTATTTATTTATTTTTGAATGAATGAATTTGCTTTATTGACATGCTGATCTTTAATACATATATAACATATTAGATATTTTTGTTTAGACTCATTTGATGTCGCAGCTAACAAATTATTGTTACTAATTATGAATTATATGAACGCTACAAGTCATGAAGACACTTTTAATTATTATGGATTATCTTACTTTATCTCCAACTTAATTTCTTGAACAAGGCTTCACCTGATGTAAACTCTAATTTAATTGGTAAGATGCATTCCTCACTCCTCAAGAGAAACCTTTTAACATCTATTGAGTTGAGAAGATGTCACACCTCATTACTCACTCGGCCATAACAGTTTCTGCCACGAATATACGTGAAATGTATATCCGTAAGGCATTTATCTTTAATTCAATGTAAATTAAATAAATAATAACAGTAAAATCAGAGCAGTAAACAAAACATACATAATTATAAAACAAGATTTTAGTACAATACTACCATACTACTGTCTAGACCACCGAGTAGATCTAAAATCTTACTCGGGTACAAAAGTAGTAAGGCCAACTGTACAAAACAAAAAGTGGTCAAACCCAAAAAGGTCTAAGATCTACCTAACCTGGTGCTATACATATGCACCACATACATACATACATACATACATACATACATACATACATACATATATATATATCTGGCAGGTCTGTGAGGAGCAAGTCTACAAAGGTACCACGACCAGTGGTCTGGTTGACAGCATGTAAAACGAGGTAGTCAACTATCATCGTATGTCTTTCCTGGTGACGTATTGCCTGAGCCCAAGTACTTACCCTCTGGGAAACCGCCTGGAACCCACGTCCAATGTGGCACATACAAAATAAATGTACGGGTGAGAATAATTTCTCAGTGCAAGTTAGTTACATTACATGAATTTATGCTAAATTTAGTTTTTAAAATTAAATAAGAGGAAAAAAGAATTTTGAACAATTTTTTTTTTTAAGTGTCAATGCAAGTATTACCTGAAAAAACAAATCTATCGGAACGTTGAAAGTAGGCATAGTCTGAAACAATTGAGCACAACACTTCGTTAGTACAGAAGAACCACCACATGTAAAATACATGTAAATCTATCAATATCGGTATCACCATCATCTGGCTCAAGTCATCACTCACATACTATCCTTGTCAGAGTCACTATCTCATGATCCGTTGACTAGTCGGATTGTCAGAATGAGTTTTCCTACGTCGGGACGCATGAGGACATTTGATCCTCGTCCAGCGAGGGTCAGAAGGAAAATATTCAGAACGTTTAGCGCTAAAAGACTGGCCGAAATCGGGGATCAACCGTTTTCGGAAGTGACGAGGATAAATGTTTCCATAAAAATTCAGATTCGATCAGAGTTTTATTCATACTATAATTGATATTCAAACGGATTTATACTCAATGGTCAAGTTTGAATCAACAATTTATACGGGTTTAAGTACAGAAAAAGGATATCAAATACTTGGATAAATTGGTTAATTTACCAAGTCAGATTAATCTATAACAAATTTTCAATTCGGATACCAATTCTTAGAAATGCTATTTGATATTTTTGGGGTATTTATTAAGTATGCCGAAACGAACTTGGAATATGCAAGTACGTTAAATTACATAATTCTAAGTTCAAATGAACTATGTAATATTTAATTCTAATTACAAAAATTTAGTAAAATTTCAGGTAAATCGACACCTGAATTTAGCGGAGATTTTTCCAAGTTTCCGACTTGAGTTTTTCCTGTTTCAATTGGTAATTTTATCGTTAATCTCGGTTTGAGAAAAAAAAATATTTAACAAATATATTTAAAGTTTCGTCCTGAGTCTAATGACTTTTATTTGATATTATTTGCGTAGATCAACGACCAGGCCAAGAAACCGGGAGAGGTGGATCACAACGGATACTCTTAAGTACCAAGCCCCGATCTCTATTCTAGACATCGTTAATCCATAATTAATAATTTAGATTGTATTATAACTATAATTGTGATTATTTAAATTTCGAGGCACATATTGTACATATGTTATTTAATATAGTAATTTGTTATTATAATTTAGCTAGTGTACTATATCATGAAAGAGTTATTTTTATAATCGGACTTCTTTTCTTTTCTTTGTCAGAGCTTATTCTCATTTTCATTTTATTTTGATTTGTAATCCATTATTTTCCAGCTTCTTAATTAGACACACATATCTAGAGTGCATATAAAATTATAATATAGCTATCATTACTATTATACTACTACTAAAGGATTTACACTATTATTAAGTTTTATTTAACCAACATGAACATGTCTGATTAGTATACTAACCAAAAATGCTTTCCTAATTACTTCGTACTACATCTATTTTGATAGTTACATACTGTATAAATTAAGTATGAACATAATTGAAGATATTATTTAATGTATCCTATTAATATTTCTCTGTAGTCCCATATAGCTTATACCACTTTGCTTATGAGTTATAATTTAATTACCTAACACATTTGAGTTTGACGTTTATACAATTAAAATTTACTAAAGTATTTACGAATAAACTATTGTTTAGCATCTAATTGAAGAAATTTAATATTCATAGTAATGATTTATTAGCTAGATAATCCTTACTCATTTTCTAATAAAAATTTCAAATATTATTTTTAGTTGTACATAATTAATATTCATATGTACATAGTTATTCCTAATTGATTTATAATTTGAAATTTGGTATATCAGTAAATGATATCATTGAAGGTTTCGAGTTCCCCCTTACCAGTGCATAAATTTTTCCATTCATACAGATGTTCATGAAAGCAGTTCAAGGTTTGCTATGCATATAATTAACTACATGTCGGTAAGGATACTATAATTTCGTACTAGTAGTTGAAACCATGCTATAATAAATTATCAACAACAACACAGTAGCATCGAGGCACAATGATTCAGCACAATAGAGAAACAAGAATTTGAAAATATAATGTACCGAAACGAGTAAGGCAAGGTCGTGCAAAGCAATTCTTGTACCGGCCTTCTCCTTTTCTTTCCTAGCTTCTCTGTATTGCAGGGTATGAAAGGAGAACATACATACTCTATTATACAAGGTTTAGACGGTCTAAGAAGGAGGTGAGTCATAACTCATGAATTTCCTGCCCTCCACGTGGAAGTGTAATGATTTCATTTTATATCGGTAAAGTATGAACAGAGAATTAATTTTGAGAAAAGCCTTAAGGGATGTCTGGGTAGCAAATTGATTTACTTGGATATATAATAGATTTATGAAAGTACCGAAATGAATGGACTAATCGTTGGGCTAAGCAGATCTAATTATGGTCCAGCATATAAGTAGGTTGTATAGTTGGGTTTTAATTCTAATACTACTAACTTATCTCATTAAAATTTTATAAACTAATTTAAAGATGTTACCAATCTCTAATCGTACAACTTGACTTTAGAAATATATTCTAAATCAGCATGTTAAATTTTAATTATATCTAATATATATATATATGCTTCTTTTAAGTTTTTCCTTTTTTTTTCTGTTTGTTAAGTGAATAAATTTGTGCTCATATTTATTTATTATTATTTTTATTTATTTAGAATTACTGCAAGATTAAAGAAGAGAAAGAAAAATAATTCATGCTATTACATTCAGTTGCTTTCTTAGATTCAATTAAATCCTCTTTATTTACATACAAAATTCCTTTAAATTTGCTATACAGCTGAATTTCAAATTATTGGAATACTTCAAATCTTGGAATATTTAGTGAGAAATAAAAAAAAAATAACAAGATAAATTTAACTATTTTGATTAGTATTTTACAAGGTATTACAGAAGAGATGTATTGGATTTATATAAATGTTAACATTTCTTGAACAGCTATCTTATAAATCCAATACATACATACATATACATATACATACATATACATACATATGTATGTATATGTATGTATATGTATATGTGTGTGTGTGTAGTGATGCTATTATGCATTGCAAATTAAAAGGCCCCTTTTAATTCGCGCTCATATTGCGATTCCCAAAGTTCAAATAGCCGATCCGAACCGTTAGATGTGTTTGCCATATTGAAATGTGCTTGGAGACCAAATTTTATATTTTTTGGAATTTTTTTACTATTTATTAAGTCACTTTCAAAATCGTTGATCCAACGGTTTCACTATTCATTATGAGCCACCGTTGGATCAGCGATTTTGAAAGTGGTTTAATAAATAGTAAACAAATTCCAAAAAATGTAAAATTTGGTCTCCAAGCACATTTCAATATGGAGAACACATCTAACGGTTCGGATCGGCTATTTGAACTTTAGAAATCGCGATATGAACACGAATTAAAAGGGGCCTTTTAATTTGCAATGCATAATAGCATCACTATATATATAGGGATGGGCTATGGTGAGTTGCGAAGGAAGAGGTTATTTTTACTTCACGTCCACATTTTCATTTTGAAAATCCAAACAACCGATCTGAACCGCTGAACATGTTCTCCATATTGAAATGTGCTCGGAGACCAAATTTTACATTTTTTGGAATTTTTTTACTATTTATTAAGCCACTTTGAAAATCGCTGATCCAATGGTCCATAAAATTTTACTGTTTTTACTGTTCATCCGGATCTGCCATTTTCAAAGTGGCTTAATAAATTGTAAAAAAATTCCAAAAAATGTAAAATTTGGTCTCCAAGCACATTTCAATATGGAGAAAATGTTGAGCGGTTCGGATCGGTTGTTTGGATTTTCAAGTTGAAATACAAGCGTGAAGTAAAATGTTGTTTTACTTCACAACTCACCATAGCACATCCCTCTATATATATATAAAGTCAACCAAATAGATGTATTGAATTTATAAGATAGCTGTTAAGACTTTCACAAGACTTGATTATTGTTTTCTTAAATTGGATAAATACATGATGGAAGTGACTAGTCAAATATTTAGGCTAAATGTATGTTCTACATTTTGCAAATGATTGTCTAATATTAGGGATTCACTGACCACTCATTAAACACATCTTTACAAATATTATGTTCAGTTTTTTAAGTAAAATTGTTTACTCCAAGTTAAGATAGCTTAAGTTTTTCTTGTTTGGTTTTTTAAGTAAAAGTGTTTACTCCAAGTTAAGATGGTTTAAGTTATTCTTGTTTGATTGAAACTCATTACTTAAATCATGACTTAAATTATTTTTATTTTATTGAAAATTGTTACTTAAGTCGTGACTTTAATTATATCTATAGAAACTTTATTTTAATAAATAACTTGTTAAATTTTTATTTCAACAACATATTTTAGAAGTTAAGAAAATTAATAAATTTGAAGGAGGCCCAAATACAGCTGCTGATGTACTTACTAGTGTAAATCACATAACCACATCACAAAATCAGGATTTGGTAGAAAGCCAGAGAACTAGTTGCATTGTTGTAATACATATGAAAGTGATTCGATTCTTGTCATTTCTACAAAATCTTTATAATAGAAGGAATTTAGTTTTGGTGCATTCGGCACGCATCAAGGCCCTTGATATAATGCCAACCAACTCTCAGTAGTTAGCAACTAACTATTTGAAAACAAAATAACAAGATCACAATTAGAACAGCTTGTACCAAAGGAACTTTCTTTCGTAGCACCAGCAATGGGTTCAGTAAGGTACAGGCAAGGCAACCAATAATTTTAGGCAAAACAGTTTCCAAATAACAACCAAATACGGAAGCAATTTTGATTTGCTGCGTCAAGACTAAATTCAGTAAATTCTAGATAGTTACCTCTAACAACACTAACAACACCGAGTGATGTTAGTACTGGTGTGCAGTACAGGCCACCAACAACCTCGTAATCAACTTGTGTATCCATGCAAGGCTGAAATTCAAAATCTATATACACCGTCTCTTTCCCTAATTAGAAAATATGAAAATTGGGGGAAAAAATTCAAGAAAATTGAAGGGTGGAGACTGGAGAGACAGGAGGGTATAAAGTTGAGAGCGGGATCAAGAGAGAGGAGTCCATAGGGTTTTTTGCTGGGGGTGTATGATGTGATGATGAAGAGAGTAAGGTGATGCTGATGTTGGTGGTTTGTTGCACCGGCTATGGTACTATGCATAGTGCACATGGTCTATACTATATATCACTATCTTTATTTTCAAAATTCAAACAATTAATCTGCAATTATCATTATCTTCATATGAAAATGTAGTACATTTCAAATGAAGATCATGTTAATAAGTTTAAATTGATTATTTGGATTTTAAAAACGAAGATATCAATCTATAGTACAGACCCTCACTCGTGTATATACACAAGACAGGCATTAATTTGACTATGTTATAATTAAGAATGCACATTCCGCACAATACAATAACACATGAATAACCAAAATATCTCCAACTAATAATACAACTCTAAATAAAGATCCATAACTAAGCCAATTAAATTATACCATACATTAATTAATATATTATTAGGCTGGGTTGGAATTGAAATGGTTGGGGGCCACACCAATCCCTACTTTTCTGGGGATGTACAAAAATGAGAGCGCTATTATTTGGTTACATGAAGTAGCTCAGAGCTTTTCTCTTTCTAGACCCGCCTTCACCATACAGATCGTTCCATTGTACTAGCTCATTCATGTTTGTCGAATCTGACGAAACACTAGCTGATACCTGCACATCCAATTAACAGAAATTATTAGTCTGGTAATATTTTTTCTGAGAAAATTTGCAATCGCTGAACCAAAAAGTTGGAATTTTATCCAGTATGTGACTGCATCACGTTGCCATGACCGGTACTTAATAATGATATAAAGTCAAAACCTGTTCATGGGCAAACTTGAAATCGGCCATGGAGAGAGCGCGCACATCACCACTACCATGCAATGGAGGTAGCGGCCTATTTTCTGCCTCAGCTTTGATTCGCTCCTGCACCAAAAATATACATGAGCATAGTGAAATGAAATTTAGAAAAAAAATAAATAAAAAAATAATAACGAAAGACCGGCTTGCGCAGGTTACTTTAAATGTATCATATGATGCGATGATATATTGAGTGTATATTTCAGTTCGTACCTGATCAATTTGTATATTTTTCTTGTATCAGTATCTTTGTCTTTTGCCATTGCTGCTTATTATTAGGTTTAAATTAACAGTTTGACAAACATAACCAAGCAAACAATCTGTTTTGGTGATGACAACCAGTACAATACAGGAACAAATTGAAACACTTGAGATATCAAACACAAAAAGTTTCATGTTAATCCTCTCCACATATACCCGGTGCATGGGCATGAACTGAAACAGTACTTCTATTGCAGTTCTAGTTTAGAGGAGCTGAGATGAAATTCAACTCACCTTCTTTTCTTTCTCTAGAAGTTCTCTGATAGGCCGGTGAGCAGCAGCAACACACAGATTCTGAAAATTTAAGTATGAATACATTAAGATATCACACAAAAAATCGACATAGTTGATAATTACCTAATGTCATTGCCATAATTTTTTTTTTTAATTAAAGACCTTCGTTAGTCATGCCAACCCAGCTGGATCAATAATGGTCTCTTCTTATATACCATGCGGTGGATACAAGTACCAAGGCAACACAGAAGCTCACAAAGATATATTCATTTATGAGTGAGGCTATGGTACTATGCATAGCGCAGACCAGCCCTTACTATGGCTTCATATCTTTGTTTTCAAAGTTCGAACTGTCAATCAGCACCGCTCAACATAATTTTATCATATCAAAATGTAGTTGGTGACTTAATTTTACATTTTTCAGAATTTTTTTTACTAATTTTTTAGATAGGTGAAAATTGCTAATTACGAATGGTCAAGAATTTTTAGGTCTAAGTGATTTTGTACCTATCTACAAAAATAGTAAAAAAGATTCTGAAAAATATAAAATTTGGTCTCCAAACACATTTTCATATAGATATCACGTTGAGCGCTTTGAATTGTTTGAATTTAGAAAACAGAGATATGGAATCATAGTACAGACCAGTGCATGCTATGCATTGTACCGTAGCCTCACTCTTAAATTTATTATTTATAAACAGAAGGACAGGTCTTAATAACCACACAAAAAAGTAAAATAAATAAAAACAACGAAACTGACCTTGAGGTCACTTCCGGAATAACCATCTACCATATTAGCAACTGCCTCAATCTCAACATCATCCGCCAGCTCTTCTTTTGCAAGTATTACTCGCATTATCTTTTCTCTGTTAGCTGCATCTGGTAAGTTCACCATCAATCTGTCAAAAAAAATTGCATTTAAAAGGATCAGTAAGATGAGGTTTTCTATTAATAACAAAAAAATGCATCATCACTTCTTTTTACTTTTTTATAAATGTTGTGCATCAAAGTCCTAAAACCATGAGAAAATTTGAAGAAAAAATAATAATCCCAGCATCTTAAAAATTAAAACAAAAAAGGAAGAAAAAACCCCTCCTCCATTTATTCGCAGGATAAAAGAACATTGAAAAGAAGGGTTGATTTGAGGATCTTTTGCAGAAACAGGAAATTTAGTATAGATCTTAATTAAAAATGTTTTAGACTGACTGTCAAAATCTACCATATTTTAAGAGCTCATGCATGACATCTAACATCTTGCAGAGGGATACATGTATTGAGATATTTTGTAGGCAAAAATTTCTTGTCACAAAAAAAAAATACCTTCGGGGGAGCCTTCTTATTACAGCCTCATCAAGATCAAAGGGTCGATTTGTAGCCGCAAGCACCAAAACACGCTCTCTATCCTTGGTTCTGAGTCCATCCCAATTCACCATAAATTCATTTTTCATCTTCCGCATTGCTTCATGCTCACTGGGATTCTCACGCCTGCCCAAAAAGCCGTCAACCTACAAATTTCATTGATTATAAATTCATGAGATAAGTCTCACTGGGATTCACCATAAATTTATTTTTCTTAATGGATCCAGCTTATTTTTTAATATTTTGATGAGTTTACACTCCATTGATTATTTTGAGTTTTATAAAAAAAGAACGATTAAACAGACCTAGAGCTCAGTTCACATGACAAGAGCACTGATATCTCATATAAAGAAACCAAAATGTAACTCAGAAAAACATGCAGACTAACCTCATCGATAAAAATGACACTAGGCGAAATTTTGCTAGCTAGAGAAAACAGGGCCTTTACATACTTCTCTCCTTCGCCAAACCACTGTACCAATCAGCATTGTTCAAAATCAGAAAAAAGTAAGAGAATGGAGAACAATTATTATGATAGATGATGATTAAAAGAAATATTACCTTAGAGGTGATGCTAGACATGGATATGTTGATAAAATTGGCACCAGCTTCAGTTGCCACAGCCTTAGCAAGCATAGTCTTTCCTGTACCGGGTGGACCAAAGAGCAATATTCCCTTGCATGGCTGAAAGAGACATATGCAGCAGGTCCATTCAAAGTTATTAGTTGTAGAACCATTTACATATTAAAGATAACTGCAATGCTTTTCACTAGCTGGTATTCTAGAAATTATAGGGTTTTCTATTTGGATTTCTATTTGCATACACACCTTTCATCTTACTTTGCAAGAAAATTCATGTGGAGTCCTGCTAAACCTTAAAATACCATGTACACCCCTACAAAAAATAAGAAATATCACACATACACCTCCACAACACCAAAAATTTCCTGTTTTCTCCGAACTATGTGAAACTACCCTTCTACATAAATTATACAAGTAACAACAGAGGTCTAGTTCTTGGAGGAGTATGTGTTACTTTTTTTGGCTTTGTAGCAGTATCCATTAATTCAGTCATTACTTCTCTTTCAGTTCTCATATCACAACAAACAGGCACAAGCAATAAACAGGAAAAAAAAAAAATTATACCATACCTTCATTAATTGTCCTTTTCTGAATAATTCGGGCCTCTGAAGAGGAAGCATGACAAGCTCCTTTAGGGTTTCCTTGACTTTCTCGAGAGCCCCAATGTCATCAAAGCTGACCCCTATTTCATTTGAAGGTATGACCTCCGCTAGAAGCTTTTTCTCAAATTCATTTTCTGTCACCACATCCTGTGAATAAAAGAAAATATATACACGAATTGTGATCAAAAGGAGCAAGATGTCCAATTTCGTTTCCTTTTTTTTTCAAATTACTAACGATGTACATTTATTCTGAGACCACAGCTGAATACCCATCAATTAAATGAAGTGTGACTTACAAATGTATAAATATTCTGGCTGGTACTTGGTGATACCTTTATAGTTACGTTGGTATTTTATTCTTCCAAAATTATGCCAAGAGCCAGACCTTTTAAATTAATTTTAGTTGCAACTAGTCGCATTCAAATCCTATTTTGCATTAGTTAACAACCCCAAATTGCACAGAATATGTAATTATGACTCATTTTATACTCCCCAAAGTCAATATTTTGGCTAATATTACCTCAATCCTACAATGAAACAAGTCGATCAAGAAGAAAAGTAAACTAATGCCCTAATAATGCATACATGATCAAATCGGCCAAGCAAGTTCCCTATCAAAGTCTGGTACAGTATCATTTCGACACAATATAGTTTGGATGCCTTATTTCACTACTTTGCTGTGATTCCACTCACGCCATTCCAATTCCTTATTTTGAGGCATATTGCAAATTTACTAGAGAGCACAAAAAATAATGCATACATGGCAGAATCTGGCCAAACTCCTCCTTATCAAAATCTGGTATAATATCATTCCAGGCTCCAGCACAGTTTTCATGGAAACAAGTGCTAGGTATTTACTAAAACTATGATCCCCGTTTTGAGTTGAGATAGTATAAATAAAACTATGATCTCTCTTTTTGGGGAAACAAGTGCTAGGTATTTACTAAAACTATGATCTCTGTTTTGAGCTGAGGTAGTATAAATGTCTTGAATATATATAAAGGAATGCTACCTTGAGAGATTTCTTTGTACCCTTGGAATCATTCTGAATATTTTGTAACATGCTAAGCCCATGCTGAATACTGCAATATTTAAATCAATAACCTATTAATTTGTAGGTAACAAGTTTCAATTGTACAAGCAAAACAAAAAGAGAAAATTCAGCAAACCTTTCACTAGACAATACAAGCTTAGATTCTGACAACGTTGATGTATCAAAGTTTGCACTCCTTGCGTGATGACTCACAGCAAAGCCAACTATTTTATCGACACCTAAACAACAAGAGATGCACCACATTACGTAATGTGAATCACATCCTTACGAATTTCATGAAAAATTTCTAACAGATCACCTTTTCCTTTATTTCCAACAAATATAATGATAAGGTCTTCTCATACAGTAAAGACAAGTACAAACAACCAACCAAGATTGTAAGAAACAAAGTGTTAGTGTATACTCACAGTCGTTAGTGAGGGTCTGATCTTTGACAGATATTTTCTCGAGATCATCACACTCTAGGCCAACGCGATTCAAGAACTGAAGAGTGACAAAAAAAGAAAATCATTCAAGTGTGGGAATAGTAATATCTAACTTTTAGCTTACAAAAACAGCATTTGTTTGAATATGAGAAAAAGAGAGATAGAGAGAGAGAGAGAGCATACTGCACAAATGCTTTGAATATTAGACTTCGCTTTAAGAGTCTCAACATCCTTTTCTAGTCGCTTCTTCCAATCAGAGAGCTCTGTTTCATCCTACAACAAAATCAAATTTTCAGTTCTTTGTACTTCCCAATATACTAAGACACTTCTATTGATTTGTGTTGTTTTATTTTTATTTGTGTTGTTTTATTTTTACTAAATAAATGTGTACCTGTGGTGGCTGGATGGCGACCTTATTTGGGAATATTTTGGTCAATTGCTTCATCATCTTGCTCGTCTCTTTATTTCTATCATGCGATCGGAAGCTATCCTGAGCACCGAAAAATAAATTTATCAGAAATATGATAGAAAAAAGAGCTGCTACAACCAATCTCAATTCAGACACAACTCAGACCAGGTCAAAAAAGAGAGGACATTGTTCAAAGACATACGCAATAGAAGTACAGGTATGCCTTCTAATAAGCAAAATAAATATTTTTCTCTTCTTTTTAGTGTCAAGGAACAAAACCGAAGCAATTTAGTTAATGTAATTTCCTTTGTCAACAGCAACAAGAACGTTGCATAGTTAAACTTGGAAAAGAAACAAGATACGACCAATAATTAAAAAAAATAAACATCATCAAATAATAGCAAACTGATAAAATTTTCAACTGAAGGCTTTACATAAATTAAAGGAAAACGTACCTGGAGAGCAAAGTCGAATAGAGATTGATTGCATGGAAATTTTGTTAAGAAAAGGCTTCCAGAGTGCGACTGCAAATACAAAATGTTGTTAGTTTCACAACTAGAAGTACAA
This sequence comes from Carex cristatella, assembly GCA_024447775.1. Classification (NCBI taxonomy): domain Eukaryota; kingdom Viridiplantae; phylum Streptophyta; class Magnoliopsida; order Poales; family Cyperaceae; genus Carex; species Carex cristatella. Next base: position 287,826 of record JAJHPF010000024.1, on the reverse strand, counting down.
AAAATGAAACAAAAACAAACACACAAGGTCTTCACATAATGGCAGAGATCTAGACTAATAGAAACTTCAAATTTTTGTTGTCCTTTTGGACTTGAACCATGTATAAACTATGTAATTGCTCATCTTTCGAAAACGCCAAAATAAACCCTTTTGCTACTTTATTCTGAAGAAATTTAGCAATGATGAAGGAGCAAAAAATAGAGGGATATTTGAAATTGTATATAGGATGCTTCTCATTATTTGATAAGGAAAACGTGATTTTTCGTATGCCTTTTGAGAAAGCATGCTTTGTAAATCATTTCTAAGGGCGTATTTGAAAGGGTCCCAGACCTTGAGTAAACACTATACAGCCAAGATAACATAAAAAGCTATACAGTGCTCAATGATATGAAATGTGGCAAGCTGGTCCTCAATGCACGTAAAAAATGAGAATGAGAGGAAACCTTTTCCTTGCGACTGTCAGCCTGGATGTGGGACCCAATAATAAAAACACCAGCAGGGACCGACTCTAGCTTAGTTCTCATCAAATGCGTCTCTACACCTGCTATGAATTTCTCAACATCCTTAAGAAATACCACCAGTGATCCCTTCTTTGTTTCTTCTGTGGCAAACTGTAAAAAAAGCAAAAACAAAGAGGCACCCACTCTTTAGAAAACATTAATATGCCACGCAGTCCCCAAAACAACCTCACGATATATTCTATGGCCCTTCAAGAAAAATAACAAAGAGGATATTCACAGAGAGACCTTCGGTATATCAGAGATTTAACCAAATTACCCTTTCATCCCTCATTCTGACGATAAGAATCATGTATTCCTTGTGCAAGGATGTACATAAAATTGTCCAGAATAAAAAATTACAATATCAAACAAACACATGCTACAGTGATGAAAGATTATTTAACACACCTCAATCAACTCACTCAAGGGATGTTTATCAGAATCTTCCCATCCTGGCATATCAAGGCAAAGAGATTCGGCTGAAACCAAGAGAAGTCTAGAATAAGTTTATTTACATCAGATAGTAAAAGATCTTCAAAATCAAGAAAGGAATGGTATTGTGCTGGTAGATGCAGTACAAAGTAACAAAATAGCATCAATAATATTAAAAAAAATCTTTATTGTATGCTCGAACCATATCTGATACACCATTGGATTGAAAGCACACAAAAATAAAAACATAAATGGTGCATTCTCATCTACAGTTTTAAGTCCTACAAAACTAACACAAATTTGGTAACTCTCACAATCATCAAGTGATTTGAAAACTTAAACAATTTCCTCAAAAAAAAAATCAACAATTCAATGAATATTTATCAGAATATGAAACACCATAACCCTTCTTCCTCAACGTAATATTTGATTCAGGATCCAAAATTTAACTTAACAATGAAAAAACACATACCCTTTCCTATCAATAGAACCTAAAAAAATATCAAATTATTTTGTTCCTTTTTCATTTAATAGAATAAAAGGAAACAAGAAACTTTTGGAGTAAGATAACAAAGGACCAAAGATTTTCTCATGTTTTATACATGTGATATATTTCCTCAATTTAAGATAATGTTATACTTCCTGAATTTTGCAGAGATCTGCATGTAACTTTATTCATGATGCTTTGACATTTTGCATGGTTACGTAAACATGAATTGTCTGTTGCCGTACAAAACCTAAATCATGTTCCGGACTTACGAGTGCAAAAGAAGCCATGATCTTCTTCACAAAGACCACCTAGGTCATTTCCTTCACATACTTTCTTGTCAAATCGAATGCCAACCTTAGAAGACCCGTTATCTTCAAAGGCAAGCATCACCTTTCCCTTCTGCCCATACTCAGGTCCCCTATATAAAGATCACAGGAAAACTGTGCAATAAGATAAAGCCACAGAAATATAATCTCTAAATTGGGTTCCTTTTGCAATTAGCACCCAATATTAGAACATTGTCTAAAATTCTCAAGCAAGCAACTAAAATTTAACAACCATGGATACATGCAGATGACAATAATTATTTGTTGTTGGCTTCCAACTTGAAAGAACCATCAAGTTCATTATAAGCTAATATGAAAACATCAGGGCCACTTCATTTATTTTTAGCTTCACCTTTGCTTCAATTGTTAGGGTTTAGTGTCCAAAGAGGCAACATATTTAACACAAGACGAAAATAGCTGTGAACTTTTTTTTCTGAATGTATTTGGACAGTGATCACAGGTTTGGCCCATATTTCATCTCGCTCCTTTCCATGTAATCAGCAATATAAATTGGGGCTTAGCTGTTGCTAAAATATTCAAATCATAATAAATATCAATACTATTAGCATCACCATGGTACTATATCCGAAGAAGCCTATTGAATGGCTCACCTATGTGTGCGATAAAAACCAGGAGTTGCGGAGTCGATGTACCGTACTCTATCGCCTAAAAGAAGATAGCATGTTAGATGGTTGTTTTAAAAATAAATGTAGGACCCATTTTATCATAATATTATCTTTAGGAGAAGTGCCAGTAGGATATTGTTGACAAAATTTTGTTCATTTCAATTTTAGCCTTACCGAACATACATCTTTTCTTCCATAGGGGAACGAGTGATTATTTCTAGACACAAAATTTACAGTTCCAATTAAAAACATATTATGATACCTTCCTTGTAGGGTTCAAAATCCTTGAACGATTGTCCCTGAAACCATTGCAAAATCATTGTTTAGTCCCAAAACAAGATGCAATATTAGGGGTGAGAAATATCAGATGTCATGAAACCATTTTCATACCCATATTTCTTTCCAAAAATGAATAGAAGCATGGGTATTTACTTAGATATGGTCACAATTCAGATATAAATGGCACATCAGACGCAAACAGTTACAATTATACATGGAGATAATTTCAAATACCAAAGCAGGTGTTGTTAAATACATCTTTGATAGAGTAACATTGTTGCTTGATAAAAGAAAAAAAGTGAATATAATACAAGCAACTTAGGAAGTGTGACCAAATATCATTACTTTCATATGAAATAAAAATGCCATCATTTTAACAGAATCATTTTTTTATATCTTGTAAGAACAGCCCCAATTTGTATAATAACAAGTTTTAAATCAAGTTTAAATAATATCCAAATTTGTTCCCATATCTGCTTGCCAGTGCCAATAATTATCTGAATCCATACTGCCTAGAGAATCAGTATCCTTCTGGAAATTGATATTACAAGTGGATACTATCTGACCCATTTGAATCTACATGTCATGTATTAGTTCGTCTCACATTATATGAAACAACCAAGTTACTACTAGTACCAACAATTGAAACAAATTGACTTACACCAAGTAAAAGCAGACAATCAACCAAAAGAAATCGAGCATCAAATTGCTTAGCTACAGCTTTCCCCATAGTTTCTTGATATATCTCAGTCCCTACATACAAAGAACATCGCATCTGTGATTTAGTTCTTCCTTTTTATTTATCTTATTTTATTTAATTCTACCTTTTGTGTTCACGAATAAATTATCAGACTTATGTACTCGGATACCCAAAACAAATAAGAAAAAAACCTTACATCCTAGCACCTAAAAAGAAAATTTAAATCTATTTTTCCCCGAGTATAAAATCAAGCAGTGATCACTCATAGAAAACATGTTATATAAGATGTCGATAGTTATATATGCAAAAGTAAATTAATACTATTTTTCAAAGGCAAATACCTGCAGGGCCAGTTAATAGCATACGCTGGCTCAAAGATGAGATGTTTTTCGTCAATTTTTGGAAATCCTTGCACTTGAGGTGAACAAATGCATCTGCAACAATTGCATTTTTTGTGTTCTCACTGGAAGATAATGAAAAACAATAATATTAGTAATAAATAAAATAATAACAGCTACAAGTAATACTACAATTGTAACAGAGAGGATTTTAAAGGGTGACCAGGGTTATGGTTTGACAAAAAGACATGGACAGAGCAGCAAATGAGAGAGCACAGGAAACCGCCTCAAAAGAAAAAAAAACACCCAGAGCTTCAAATTCATCATAACTTCTTGATAACAAATTGTGCCGGACCCTTAAAAAGGCTTAACACTACAATCAGGCAAAATGAAAACCAAGTAGAAATAACATTTGTCAAGTTAACTAGTTTGACTCTTTGATCAATTGCCTAAGTTATAGGGCTCATTTTTGGTAACATGTAGGTACCGATCTAGATCAAATATATTGATTACTAACCACAACAGACTTGGTCAGAGTTCCAATAAATTTGAACTCTATTTTGACCTCCTAGTCAATTAACTTGACTAAAGCGGCTAGAATTTCTTTTCTTTCAAAACAAAAAAGCGACTAGCATTGCCATGCAAATTTTAATTCAAATCAGATGATTGGGCTTTTACCGTATCGACATTTTGTTATTCTCAGGTGCACTTCTAATTCTTCACACATTACCGAAATAATATCATCTCCCAACATAACTATAGCACTGTGCATGATTGATTATATGTAAAAAGCACCTGAGGTAATATGGGAAGTCATCAAAGGAGCATTGAATCTCACTGGGTTCCAAAACAGACTGTTTCAGAGTTTCCTTCAATGCCTGAGGCTTTGCTGATGCCGGCATTGCATCTCTCTGATCTGCCAGAAATTTGTAGAGACTACCAACATATGCTGTTTCGCCTGAATTTTGTGAAAAATAGGGTCAGGAGATAACTTAATCCCTATTATAGTCTTTTCTTTAATGGGGAGAGCTACCTCTTATTATCCTAGTTAATTAGCATAATTCATTATTATCAAGGTAAAAAATATTTAATCTGCACTGACTTTTAAATAAACTTGGAAGGGCATAAATATAGGTCATGGCTTGATGAGGGTCAGGGCTGCTAGCTGATGACACCTTCAATTGGATTTGTAAGAGACTGTTCCTTCTGGTATTTTGTGCACAGATGCAGTAACCACGTGTACCAGGAAAAATTAAAATTACAAATTTTACATTCCAAATTGTAAATCTGCCACCTACCATACAGAAAACACAGGTATAAATAAAAGACAGTACCACTACACAACTAGTGCTTTTGCCCAGCAGGGGGGACAAGTTTCACTCAAAACATACAGGCAGATTGCTAGATCCAGTCTGATCAGGGCTAACTCATAATTCAAGTCAAATCAGGACAAACCAACATAAGTAGGCAATTTTTTATTCCAACTGACAAGTCAATCCGACCCAGGTGAGTACTGGTCAATGTTTCTTGACCCACTGGCATGTCAGAACCATCGACCAACCTATTAGAGTTATTGTACCAGTAGTGACTCTAAAAAATTATATTGTTGTTACATGTGTTCATCAACTTAATTTGGAACCTTCAGTCAGTATATAGCACCAATAACTACCTCTTTTAAAAATGACAAACAGGATGGTGCCAGCAAAAGGAAAAAAATGTATATTTCCATTCAAGGTGTCTGATATGCAGTTATTTCACCTTTTCTCGCTATTTCACATACCAGTTGGTACAATGTCTATTACTCCAAATTCACCTGCCCCAATAAAAAAAGAAAATATTAGCCAGATGATCTCACCATGAGGAGCAATAGGAGGAAGGCCAGAGCAGTCCTTCTTGTAGACCCCAAGAGACGCAAGAATTGCAGAGCCTTTGGCTGCAGCAGTTAACTGGTCTTTAGCTTTTGACTCGAATCTTGATGCAATTTTTTGTGCCACCCCGCCACTCATGCACCGTGACGAAGAGAATGTCGGTTTAGCACTTTGTTTCTCCCCTGAAGAAAGTGGTTGAAATATCTATAGATGTGCATTAAGGACAACCGAATTGCCTGACTAATGGTACCTATCTTTGTTTTGTTTTGGTTTGGTTCATTTTGCTTGGTTATGGTTCGACTGGTTTTGCTTCCAAATATGCCTAATTAATGGTACTAATCCTTGTTTTATTTTGGTTTGGTTTGGTTTTGTTCCTTCTGTTTGATTTTGCACTGAATAAATTATCTAGATAGGGATAAATGCCTCATAGAGACAGTACTTATGAACCAGTAATTGGTATATGTTAGAACTGCAGAACTAGTATCAGTCGACATGCCAACATAAAACAAATTAATAGATGAGATATTGGGAGTCGATGGTTCTGTTAACCATTGTTCTCGTTGCAAGCCTATGAAATTAGCACTTCACAGATTGAACCTTTTTTTTCCAAATACACAGATTGAACTTGTTAATCATGATATGAGAACTTAACAGTAGTATAACCATTTTTAGTCTCAATGGCGCTAACCTTTGTCTTAATTGCAAATCTCTGAAACCAACATATTCCCAAAATGAATGTGCTAATCATGACATGAGAACTTAACTATAGTATAACCAATTTTACTACTTGCAAAGATAATAAAAAGGATACATAAGCATGCCTCCCAGTTGAACTGAAAACCACCTCATCTCCACCTGTCAATACAATATCAGAGTCCTTATCTAGGGTTTTTCCATTCACACGCACATGACCCTTTGAGCTCACATTCTCAAGCATCACAACTGGTGTGCCGTCACGCTTAGCCCAAAAAAAAGTGATAAAATCTAGTTAGGAAATGTATCAAAATCATAAAACATGGTTGGCTCTCGCTTCTTTCATAGTTAACTCAGATGTTAATAAACTCTATTTCTTTGATTAGGTCAGTGCTTTTCTATTCTCATGGTATTGATACTTTGATATAAAGATATCAATTCCAATCAACCTTGCATGATCAGGGTATCATAATTCCTCCGGTAACTTCAGACTCAACCCGATTGTTCACAGACTTAATTCAGGACACCTAGATCAGAACAGCATGACGCAACAGTTGCATAACTAGCTTATGGTACCACATTCACTCTTGTGTGAATTTAGCAATCACTTTATGCAACTAAACAATCTTGTAAATCCACAAGAAAACAAAATGTGTGTCCTAGATTTATTTTCCAAAAGAAGGTGAAGTTCTGTAAATTCTGTTCATATTAATTAAAAATCAAATATCATTCTGATATTCTGCTAAAATTAATGAAACTATCTCAATTACAACTTAATATTTAACTTATTGTCTTTGGCCGAACCACAACCTACGGACATCAACTTGACAATGTGTTTGCCTAGATTGACTCCAAATGAATTAGATGACTCTACCCAATAAAAGTAACTGTTTCTTACATCAACTTGTCGCAATTTGCATATAGTAGCACCTCCCGATGAATTGCTAAGCCGCAGATTGCATTTCCTGCCATAGCCAACAGTGAACATAGACCCAGAAATTGGTTGGTGGGGATCCTTCATCAAATTTAGAAAATAGTCAGACAAATGTTTAACTGCTAACAATAACAATCGACAGAAGGTGGTAATAGAAAAGAACATTTTGTATGCACCCGTACAAAGTATCAAAAACATGTTTCATTGAACAAGTAAACTGCATGCCTCACAATCTTATCTAACCCCTTGTTGTTCCCTTTATTCCAAGATAAAACAAAATCCAATGTAACCCTCTCTGCTACTATATCTTGTTAAAAAAAGGAGAACAGAGGAGTATTAAGGAATCTTTCGAAAAGATTCTAAGTTGCAAGGGTATGCATGTATCTTGCGAGGGTATACCTGAGAGCACTGCGAAAGGAGCTTTCCCCATGCCAGTGGGGATGCTGCATTAGGTTGCGGCTTGTTATTTCTCTTCTTAGTCAATTGTAGTGGCTCCGCACTCTTCACCGATGCCTCTGTCTCTACACTCTCTGTATTTATCCCCAAAAATTCTATTCAAAATATAAAGTTACAAAATTTACAATTCTCAGCAAACAGCGCCAATAGGTACTATTTCGAACATGAACCCATTTGGGCTCCGTAATTTTGAAAACAATTCTTAAGTTGCCTGCAATTTGGGCCCCACACAAAATTGACAGGCTAAGGGCAACAAATTCCACGAGTCCGACGCACTACACAAATTACCACCCTATTTTTTATGCAGTTGATATTAATTGATGTTGAGTATTCATATGTTAGAGGAAAACAAAGAATAGAATTATTAAAAGTACAGATCACTGAATAAAAACTCACCATGTGCTTTTGTCACTGGAGGCTGCTCCTCCACTGCATCATCTGGCACTGGTTCACCAGTCCCGGGCCCTTGTCTCTCTACCTGTATTTAAAAAAAAAAAAAAACATTTACATAGGAAAACGAACGCAGAGAATAGCAACTACTGAGCTAACATCTCCTCCAATACGTACAAAACTGGAGAACAGCTGAACAGGTCTCTGCATGTGCAACCCCACTGTACAATATAGTGATCGGAAAAGCCTAATTTCTCAAAGGTTCCCTCCATTCAAAAAGAAACGAGATTACTGCTGAGGGTCGAGGGAAGTCTTGTGCTCCCCACCAAATGGAGAGGGGCAGGAGCGAGAGTCAATCCCCAAAAAAAAGGAAAAGAGAGAACACAGAAAAATAATTCCCATTCGAGAAGAGATCAGGATCTTACTCTTACCTTGATTCTTTTTGTACGGCGTCGGGAGGGAGAAGTAGCAGGAGGTGGCGCCGCCGCTGCCCCCGACGTCCCTGCGGCCGCTGCCGCCGCTGTACTGCGCCTAGTCTCCACCATCTCTCTCCCTGTCTCTCCCTTATTTCGCTCCTTTTTCGCGCTTTCTCTCGACGAGAGATTTCGGATCGGTTGAGAGAGAGGTGAGAGGAGAGACGGGGTATAGAAAGAGAAAAAGAAAGCTGTGAGAGGAATGAAAGGAGTGATTTCTATATGCGCCGCCTGATATTAGTCATCCTCTCCAGTTATAAACCACTTGAGAAGTCCTTTACTGACGTGATTACACGTCATTGGCTGGAACAAAATCGATGGTCTACATGTCAAAGCGGAGCCTCGCCTTTACGTCCACGTGTGGACTGAGTTAATGGGAATACATCTCTCCAGTTTATCTGAACCGGAGGGAAATGAACAGTTTTCCCAATTTTCTTGTTGCTTTGTTTCTTTTTGGGAGAGGAAATTGTTGCTTGGTCCTGGAGCATCAGCAAAGCGTGACTATAAAATAATAAGATGCGTCGATCACTCGATTGATTGGATACAGCCCGGTGTACCGATTCATATACTCGACAGTCGACACCGTATCAACCGTGCAAGTCATATTAAGTGGTGCATTTATTGTTTGGACCAACCAAAGAATAATTTAAAATGCAGCGCTTCCACTTCCCTGTTAATTTAGTTTAGGTAGTGAATGGTTCAAATTTTGAAGTGTTACCATCAAACTTTCAATATTAGCTGACTATTCATGGAGATAATATATGAATAGACAAACAATTACTGTGTTTTCGGATGGTCAATAATTTTTAGATTGAGTGATTTTTATCTTAAAAATAAAAATAAAAATCTAAAAAAATTTAAAATATGATTTACAAGTAGGGGTGCAAACGGATCGGATATTATCTGACCGTATCCAACTCCATATCCTAAAATTAGATACGGATATCCAATATTCGAATATTTATGCGGATACGGATACGGATATGGTTTTTAATTTTAATTATCCGTATCCGAATAGTAGATATATAATATATAGTTTAATATATATTATTGAAAAATTAATGTTATTCACTATTATAAAAAGCGGATATCCGTATCCGTATCCGTTTAATATCCGATCTGTATCCGTATCCGTCTAACATCTGATCCATATCTGTATCCGAAAAATAAAAGTGGATACGGATATGGTTTTACCACTATTCGATCCGTTTGCACCCCTTATTTACAAGTACATTTTCATATGGATGTTTAACAATTCGGATTGATTATTTGAACTTTAAAAATAAAAATTCATAGTACGGATTAATATGTAGAAGAGGGTTCCACTGCATCCAAATATCCCTACTCCCAAATGCTCCCAAAATTTGAACAATCTTCCGTCAAAAATCGTGCATATTAAAAGAAAATTTCAGCAAAAAAATAGTTGTCCAGTACTGGACGACTCCAGTTCACCCTTTATCTCTCAAGAATGAGCTCCTTCCTGACTCTCTTGCGAAAGAAGAAAATAAGCCCTCAAACCTAACCCTCGCCTCTCATATCACCACTTTGATCGGAGGTTTAAAGTTTGTTTTTTTTCTTTTTCTCAACGAAACCTTAAACCTCCGATTAGAGCACTGCCATCTCTTTGTTACTATACTAGGTATGGAAAGGGTTACTTTATGGTGATCTTCCAAAGTTTAGATTCTGAAAGTTATAAAAATTGTTACTATACCAGGCTGGTACTTAAGACTATCAAGATTTTAACTAAGTTAGAGAAACTAGAAAGTCATGAAATAAATTCTGGTTGTATATTAAGTTTTATTGAAGATTTAGAAACCAAAAATGCCTCATTTGAAATTATGGTTTGTTCTATAAGAAAAAGACAAATCAGCTTGTCAGAATACTTTATTATTGTAATTGAGTCAATCTAAGCAAGTCATTAATTAAAATATGTTGTTACAATAACAAGCAAAGATGCGTTGCAACAAGTAAATAAATTCACCCACTCATTTTATTTGTTCTCTGTCAATATCATCTTAGTTAAAAGACTCAAAATATGCATATATATGCTCTGACAATTCAAAATATGGTATCAGAAAATGGTAAATTAAAACACCCAATTTCACATCAATGCCATAAAAAAAACAGCACAACCTCAATGACATAATAAAAAGAGATTGTTTGATTTCAAGCTCTTTAATAAAAATAGAATTGAATAATGACGCTTCCAGGGCTTCAATTGATATGTTCGATTGAATAAGAAGAGAAAAAGACTAGAAAGAGAATATCTAGAAAAAAGAAAATCACGATGTCAAAAGTTATTCAGCTTCAAACGGATCGCATACGCGCGAAAGCTTCAATTCCCAAGCAGATTGGGCCTACTCGTCCGCCATTAATGGCGATCCATCCTGGGCCTCGAAGCTGCAAAGAAATAGTAACTCAACCTACTAAAGCATGGAGAGCAAAGCCTAATCCACAAGCGCCAGTGGCCAGAGACGAATCAGAGTGGTGACATGAGAGGCGAGAGTTAGGTTTGAGGGCTTTTTTCTTCTTTCGCAAGGGAGTTAGGAAGGAAGAGGCTCATTGCTGAGAGAGAGAGGGAGAATTGGAGTCGTCCAGTATTGGACAACTATGTTTTGCGCTGAATTTTTCTTTTGATATGCATGTTTTTTGACGGAGATCAGATCGTTCCAATTTTGAAAGCATTTGAGAGTAGGGATATTTGGGTGCAGTGAAACTCTCATCTAATATGTAATATACATGTTACAATAGTCTCACTTTTCAGTAGTTATTATAAACCATACATCTTTGCATTTTATTAGGTGTGAAATTGTATATTTAAATAGGTAATTTTTGTATAAATTTGTTTTTTTTTTTAATTTCAAATCAACACAATAATGCATATTAGGTGTATATCGATAATTTGAATCGTCAAAGGTCGAAGTGGGTGATTAATACTTCCAAAATTCACAACTTCCCAGCTTCTACAAAGCTTTTATAAAAAATAAAAAATAAAAAATAAAAAATAAAAGATTAATACTTATATTATCAACGAAAACCATGTAATTATTTGTGTTAAAAAGATCTCGAAAATGTTAAATAAGATTAGGCTTAGTAGTTTAGATGTTTACAAAAATAATATTTTTGTTAAGGATGATCATTTTAATATTTTTTTAATAATACACAATCATATTTTTCATAACTATTGCTTGGTGTTTAAGCTAACTATCTAAATGTTAAAAGCAGAGCATATATATCCATATAAAAAAATAGAATTGAATTTATTCAAGAGTAGACGAAAGGTGAACACTTGAGAGGTGCATTATTATCGGACATTTTTTTCCATAACTAAAAAATTAAATAATATAATATTAACAACCAAACTGAGAAAATATTTTCATTCATAACCAGACCGCCCCCCATTGGGCGGTCTGCCCTACCCACCAACCCGCCCCCCCATTGGGCGGTCTTCCCTGGCCATCAGACCGTCCCCCCGAGGGCGGTCTCCTTTTTTTTTTTTTTTTTCTTTCTATAAAAACCCCTCTCCCCTCCCCCCACCCACACCAAACCCTAGCCGTCTGACCCGCCTCCTCCGCCATTTTTTGTGTCAAAATCGCTGGAAACTCCGTTTGTCGTCAACGCGATATTTCGCACCTTCTTTGCATTTTCGACCCCTCTCCGCTTCCGTTTTCGGGTACGAAATTTTTTGCGAATTTTTATAAATTGTTTCGAATCGTTAGAAATTGTTTCAAATCGTTAGAAATTGTTGATTGAAATTGTTATAAATTAGGTAGAAATTGTTTGATTGGAATTGTTATAAATATTAGAATTGTTAGAATTGTTTGATTGGATTTGAATTGTTAGATATTATTTGATTGAAATGGTTAGAAATTATTTGATTGGAATTGTTAGAAATTGTTGATTGGAATTGTTATAAATATTAGAATTGTTACAATTGTTTGATTGGGTTTGAATTGTTAGATATTATTTGATTGAAATGGTTAGAAATTGTTTGATTGGAATTGTTAGAAATTGTTGATTGGAATTGTTATAAATATTAGAATTGTTAGAATTGTTTGATTGGGTTTGAATTGTTAGATATTATTTGATTGAAATGGTTAGAAATTATTTGATTGGAATTGTTAGATATTATTATTATTATTATTATCATTATTATTTTTTTATTGTTATTCTTCTTATTTTAATTATTATAATAGTAATTATTATTATTATTATTATCATTATTATTATTTTTTTAATTATTATTTTTCTTATTTTAATTATTATAATAGTAATTATTATTATTATTATTATTATTCTTCTTCTTCTTCTTCTTCTTCTTTTATTGGATTAATTAAAATTAGGTTTGATTGGATTGTTAGAAATTACTAGAGTTATATTTAGAACACATCTGATAATTTTTTTTTTTTGTAAAACTTAATATTTTGAAATGCAGGATGACTAGATCTGGACGATTACGGGATACCTCAGACACCGCCGAGAGTTTGCATTCTCACGCCGATCCGAGTGGGAGCACAGAGACCATGCATGCGTAGGGTGTCACTGCAGATACATTATGTCCCCTCCTATGGCTCCCCCACAGACGTCACTGTGTCTCACTTGCATCGGTAGAGGTACGCTGAGTAATTCGAAGAAATTGCAAACATTATGTTTCAAAACACATATAGTTATTCAACTAAAACATTAATAAATGCAGGATGAGACCATGTTGACGGTGCGGCACCGCACGCCAGAGGTACCGTACGTGGCACATCCACTGATGGATCGGTACCTAATGAACGTCAGGTTGTACCAGCTAGGCACATTGGAACAACCAAGGAGAATTGACCAGGCACTTATGTGCGGACTCGTGGAGAGATGGAGGCCTGAGACGCATTCATTCCATCTTTCCGTGGGGGAGATGATAGTGACCCTACAGGATGTCGGTGCCTTATGGGGTTTGCGGATCGATGGCAATCCGGTAGGAGGTGTCTCGGATTATAAGAACCTCAAGCAATTGATCCCAGAACTGTTGGGGATGCATGTGAAGGCAATGGCCAAGAAGCTCAAGCTGAGGGGTGAAGTAGGAGTGGAGCGTTTCTCTAGTTACTACATTAGTCTTAGGGCTCTCCGACACTATGCCGCTGAGATTGCCATCACCCCCCAGACGGCTGAGCCGGAGCGCGTCAAGAGGTAAGATCGAAATGCATTAAATTAAAATTATTACTGAAAAATACACAATTTTTTACGTTTTCTTGAAACTGTAGATACGTTAGAGCATTCGTGCTTGACTTATGTGGTAGCACGATGTTCGTCGATTCCAGCGGCGACTCGGTCCCGATCATGTTCCTCCAGCAGTTGGAGGAACTCGATAAGCCGTCGCGATAGAACTGGAGTGAAGCCGTGCTTGCCACTCTGTACAGAGGACTGTGTCACGCATGTCTGGTAAGTTTCCATCAATTAATGTGCTTTACGATTGTTTTTTATTTGATAATAATGAATACACATATAAAATTTTAGAGAGACAGCCAGCAATGCAACGGGCCACTCATGCTACTCCAGCAGTGGTCCTGGTCGCACCTACCAGTCTGCCGACCCATTATTCCTCCACATGTGAGGTGGCACACGGGTGACGACATCGACAAATACCCCCCATATGCTATCATATGGGGTGCTTACCAGCGCTACGAGAATACGCCGAGGGGAGGGACGGCGGGTATCTCGTACGTCCGGAACCAGCTCCAGCTATTGCACCAAGCTAACATCGAGTAGTTCCCGTATCAGGCATGGTATCGGTCTCGCATTTTTTGTCATTTGACGATGGCGCAAAGGGATCTCGGTTTGTACCGGGGTCCACTCGTTTGTTATTGGATAGTTGAGTATCACTATCCTGATCGGGTGCCTCGTCAGTTCGGCTTCGATGCCTTTATTCCGGATGACCCCATACTTGGTGAGGATGACACAGAGAAGCTGCACAAGTAAGTATTAATACACACTCAATAATACTAAAAAACTATTGATATTATTTCACAAATTTTGTATAACTAACTTATAATGCAGGACTATCCACAAGAAGACTGAGGTGGATTGGCGCACCCACCATATGGGCTTGTACAGGATTGCCCGCAGGCCTCAGGTTAATTTGTGGGTCCCGCCTGACCCGACGGACGTCAGTTTGGGAGCGGGACCCTGGACATTGAGGTATATGGTCTGGTACCAGCAGTGGTGCATGACTATCGTATACTTGCAGGGCGACTACAGTGATTCTCTTCGGCGGAGAATGATGGATGATTCGAGTAAGACCCATTTGTCGTGGGGCCCGATCAACACTCGAGCAGTAAGTAATAAAGATTATTTGTAATATTATTTTTTCCCCGTACAACTCATACCCTAAATGTTATTTACAGGTACTGACGGCAATTCAAGGAGTTGCACACAGGTTGGTGTGCACGGCAAGAATTGGTTTCCGGGTGTTCAGGTGTACTATACTGCAACACACTGCTCCAATCGTCGAGGATTCTCATTTCGATGGGCGCCTCGTTGGCATGCTGCACAACGCTGGCGAGACCATCAACTGGCGTGATATCAAGATTGACTCACCAGTTCTGAACCAGCCCAACCGACCCCCGCCTCTCGTACGCGACAGAGACCTACCACCACCCCCCGCAGGTATTATAAGTTAATTTTTTTTTCATTCACATCAATTTTGTTTTGAAATGTGTTATTAAGATGTTTCACTCAAATATTGCAGACGATAACCCGAATTGGGCGTTCCACGATTGGGTGCTGGACACCAAGAGATGACACGCCTATTACAATCAATATGGAGTGCCGGTGCAGTATGACGAGGTCAGTTGGATCGTGTCTGTATAATTAAATTTTTGTTATTTTGTATAAAGAAAACTAACACTACCTAACTGCAGGATAGTCACCTTACATGGAGTACCGAGCCCACTTTCACTCCGGTAGACTTTGGTCTCACCGACAGTGGGGCAGAGGACGACCATGAGGCTAGTGGCAGTGGGGTACAGCAGGCTACCCAGTTTGATTCATGGGCGGATGCTGCGTTTGGGACACAGCCACCGACCATGTATATAGGGAACTGGGACGAGCCCACACTATTGATGCCACCCCCGAGGCGGCACGACCACGAGGCTAGTAGCAGTGGAGCACAACAGGCTACCCAGTTTGATCCATGGCCAGATGCTGCGTTTGGCCTCCAGAGCCCTCTGAGCCTCCACAGCCTTAGAGACGTGTCCAGCTGCGGAGGGCGTGCGGGCCGCCTTCCAGATTGTCATTGTCCGGTCGTCGTCCTCGTCACTAGTTTTTTATAGAGAATATTGTAGCCCTTGACAGTAGTATATTTATATTTCCTTTCTATATTTTATGTTGATCAAACGTTATTTGGTTATTTTATTTACTTATGTTTTCGTTTCTATATTTTATGTTGACCAGACGTTATTTGGTTATTTTGTTCACTCGACCAAATCCGTCATTATTTTGTTCACAAGGAAATACAATCATATAATCACAACGAAATACATAAAATACAATATAAATTACAAGCAAATACGATATAAATTACAAGCAAATACATAAAATACAATATAAAATACAAAAAAAAAGAGACCGCCCCGGGGGGCGGTCGATGGCCGGGAAGACCGCCCAATGGGGGGCGGGTTGGTGGGTAGGGCGAACCACCCAATGGGGGGGGAGGGGGGGGCGGTCTGGTTATGAATGAAAATATTTTTCCAGTTTGATTATTAATATTATATTATTTAATTTTTTGGTTATGGAAAAAAATGTCGGCATTATTATCATGATACTTTAATGATATTTTCTATATATTTATAATTTATTTATTTTAAATTAATTGTTTTTATCAAAATTTTATTCCAATGAACTGCATAGTTAATATCTATTTGAGAGCATCTACATCCCTAAAAAACTCTTAGAGTTATAATCTAGCGTGGCAGTTTCTAAACTAGTTTCAAGAATATAGATAGATTTCTTATTTAGTAATTTTGCTCAATAATTTCTTGATAAAAAATCATTTATAAACTCTGACGTGGCGAAATGATCGGCCCGTATATGCTCAATTAAGAAACTTTAATTTTAATTAAACGCTGATGTGGCAATTAAAAAACTCTAATTTTAATTTCAGGGATGTGAATGTTTAGAAATTCAGAGAGACTAAAATTTCTAAAAAGTAGTTAACAATTAATCTCTAAGAGTTTCAATGATGTAGATGCTCTAAGATTTGAACCGTCCTAAGGGACGTGAATGATTAAATTAATACATCTAATTAAAATCAACTGTTTGTGGAAACCTCCAACCTAAATAGTACAACTCGAGAATTAAATTATGTAAATTTGCAACAAATTTTCCAAATGATCTATCTACGTATATCGATCAAATTAATATATTAGTTATCTTTATCAAACAATATTACCACTATCCGCGAATATGCGGAAATTTATGACAAATTTCTATATAAATACATAATCATATTAGAATATCCATAAAACCTATACACTCGCAAAATCTCTGTGTGATCTGCTGTGATCAGACGATTGTATAAAAGTGGATTGTTTCCACCGGCCGATTTGTATTAAAAATCAGAAAAAGTAGAAAATACGGTACCAATTAGCTCGTACTACACCTATAGAGGATTTTTTTTTTTAAAATAGAACTAAAAAAAAAAAATTAGCCAAAGCAGCCAAGTCGTTGAAGAAGGTACAAAAATAGCCTCCACCGGTTTGGGAGACCGGTGGAGATTTTATGGGCCTTGCTACACCGGTTTCGCAAACCGGTGTAGGCACTTTCTCCTTGGACAGCGGGCACACGGTTTACTACACGAAATTTACCTATACCAGTTTCCCAATCCGGTGGAGCTCCAAAAAATCTAAAATTTACCTACACCGGTTTCCCAATCCGGTGGAGCTCCAAAAAATCTCTCCATTGGTTCTGTGACAAGGCGGAAAAAAAATAAATCCCACCTCCAACGGTTTCCCAAACCGGTGGTGACTTGTTTGTGGATTTTCTGTGGCGGGACCACAGCCTGGTGGAAAAATGGGTCAGCCGGATAAGAAAAATGCTCCACTGGTTTGGGGGTCCGGTGTAGAAAAGTCCTTTTATGCCACACCGGTTTGGAAGACCGGTGGAGGCTATTTTTATAACATCCCAATCTGCTGTGCTGCTTTGGTTAATTTATTTAGAATGAGTTCTATTTAAAAAAAAATCCCTATAGCGGGGTGTATTTGGTTGCAAAATAAAAATAGCTAAAATAGCCAAATCAAGAATAGCTATTATTTGTTTTATTATAATAGTGAAATCTTAAAATTCTTAAGAATAATCTATTATAATAAGATAAAAAAAATTGATTCACTATTCTAGTTATTTTAGTCCGACCAAACACAGAATAAGTTATTCCGAATAGTCTAATTTCAAAAGTAGCCTACTCTTGATTCATCAAAACATACCTCCTACAGCAAGCACACCTTGTACAATTAACTATAAAGTCCCTAGAGCTCCTTCATCATTACATCAATTAGAAACAAGCACAACACATAAGCAAAGAGCCAAAGAGCCAAAGACCCAAAACATTTGCCAAAAATACCTGTAATAACAGCAAAACATGTAATAAAGTGCATTTTTATTAGACAAGGTGGTCCTCACTATTCCATAGGGAGTTAGGGACCATATCATTCTGTTTATTGGTCCTCCTCTGCCATCTCTTCTGCCTCCGTCCCTTAATCATCTGTGGTTAAGACTTAAGGTCACAAAAAAAAGTATGCATCTATTCCATCTCTCTCTATATATATTATCAGAGTATTTTGGAAATTGTGGACAGGAAATATGAAGAACCCACCTGAAAAAAATACGATGAATTCGTTGAATGTCTATGTCATGTATATGTGTGTTGACTGTATGGGCAAACAAAAAATTACCTAATAAAACCATTTATTCAGAGCAGCAAACAAAAAATTTGGTGTGGCGTGATTAACACGTTGTGATTTGATAACGAAGCTGCACATAATTAAAAAAAGTTACTTCATAATTACAAAATAAATTAAAATAAAAAACAATGTTGAAAAAAATTGTCACCTGACATGACATAATATGACGTGACCGAGTCTCAGTTTGCGTGACGTGCCATAACGTGTTATTTTAGATAAAAGACACATTATACAACTGAAAATGTCACTGATAGGGCCATGTTACACAGGCCTTAAATTACATTTGGGTTTAAATAACATATGGGACTCGAACCTCACGTTAGCAGGCCAGTCCAGAATATGAAAGAAAAGCCTAATTAAACACAAGCCGAAATCCATAATCGAGCTTAGCATGCCGACATAAAGGCATATACCGATATGTGCGGGATAACCGCCACACGATCTCCATAACTACGCCATCATTCTCATAACCATACCCACGATCTCATAACTGTTCCCACGTTCTCCGATTAAACCGCGAATGAACAGTTAGAGATGGGGGTATAAAAAGACCCAGACTTCTTGAGGAAGGGTCGAAATTTTTAGCAACAAAGCTTGTATTAAGAGAGATATCAATAGAGAAGAGTCCGAATATCTCATATTCTCTTCTTGATTCCTTCGTTCAGTTGGCTGGTATCCCGCAGTAAGCCAACCCCCTCGCCATCTCGCCTTATCGACCAAGATAAGGAGAGATTCTGTTTTCAGCACCATCTCGACTTATCGACCGAAATAAAGAGAAATTTAGCCCAACCAATTTACTTTCAGCATACAGACTATCCACTCCAAATAGCACGCATCAGTAACGCAACACATATATCATGTCATATAATTCACCGTGATGTGATACATCAGCAGCTAATTATTTCCTCACTAGTAATCGGATTCTAGCAATTAATTTTGCATTAGCATAGTGATCGAGTCACGTTGACGAGACAATGCACAAGAGCTTTAGTCACGTAAAACTCATCACAAAGATCATTGATAAAGGGCTTCTGCATATAATACAAGATTACACCGTCGTTAATTGCGTGCTTGATTGTATAAATATATAATAAGATAATAGAAGTTACATTAAAAAGGAGTGCGTGTAAATCCTGTATTCTATTCAAGAGGTTTGTGTTAAATTAAAAAAAAAAAAAAAAAAAAACATGCCACGTAAGCGGAGAATTTCTTGTCATGCTGTGCACCAGAAATAATACGATGTTCCGCCTCTAGTTGTTAATGAAAGGCATGGCAAAAAAGTAGAGCATGTTTATGATGTGCTCTGTATTTTTGTTTATTTTTTTTGTTGAAATTTACGCTTGTTTCAATTGATCATCTTTTACAGAGATGAGAACAAAAATGAGGAAGAACTAGGGCACCGGGAGTTTGACTGTTATTTACATGCCAAGAGAATGAGCATGGACGTGGAAATTGAACTAAAAATTACTGTTTATGTGGGAAAAAAAAATCAGTTTAACTGAATTTTTTTTTCCCGCGGAAACAGTAGAGCAGCCGAACAGGACCTGATCGACGGAATCGCAACCGTCAACGATGATGTGTTATGTGCTAGTGACTGCGTGTTCAGTTATCAAAAGATAAATGTGTCCTTGCAATTTAAGTTATGCACTCATTTTTGGGCTGAAAACAAAACAAACTAAATCAAACTTATCACAATTTGAGTTTGAGTTTGAATAAGATTCGAACCGAACTGGTTTGATTTGTTTCATAACGAACTTCCATCGAACGAGTTAATTACGAACTATGATTTTTTTTTAATCGAAGTCAATCGAATCATGAACTACCCGTTTTTTTGGCAGCCCTAGTTATACTGGTAGTTTATGCATTAGTTTTATTCACAGGGAACAACATTCACACAGTTTTCTTTTACTGTTTATCTTTCACGAATTTATACTAATGGATTATGGGCCAGCCCAAAATTTCTTACCTTTTACGCTGCTGGATTGATTAAAATCACGGCATTGACCTAGTAAAATGAAACTTATTCCATTGTTAATTTGTTACACTGTTAAAGTATTTTTCAATTATAAGTTATCATTATATTAACAATTTTGAGCTCTGATATAAGTTTGGTTCATGCATTATTAAAGATTGATAGTTGAAGTCATTAGTTGCATTATTTGAAATTCGAATCAAAATAGTTCTCGAATCAATTTCGAACAAATTATACTCAGTTTGAGTTTGAATAAGATTTGAACCAAACTGGTATGATATGTTTCAAAACGAACTTCAATCGAACAAGATAATTGTGATTTTCTTCGAATCGAAATCAATCTAATCATGAACTACGAATTTTTTTGGCAGCCCCACTCATTATTAATGTTCTAAAAAATATACATATATACTTAATATAGAAATTATTTAATATAAAAATACAAGTCTTTATTTTTTTATGCACAACAAGAAATCGTGGTAAAAATTGCTAAAAATAAAAAAAATTATTGTACAATTTTCTGTGATTTTTTTTTTGGTAAAAATTGCTAAAAAGTAAAGAAAACATAACATTATCATGGTTTTTAAGATATTCTTAAAATTATCACAATAATATATAGTATACAATTCCTTCTAGTGCATAAAAAAAAAAATCATGCAAATGCACATGTAATTTTAGTATAAAATTTTCAATTACTAAAAAAAATACTGAAAGTTGATTGGGTAGCGTTGAAACAGTGCCTTATCTTACCCTCTCAAGCACTGGCACTGCGGACCTCAAGAGGCTCAAGTATTTGCAATTGTCAAGTTGCCATTACAAATATCTGAATTTTAAATTAATCTGCACTAATCATCAAACCAAACCTACCATATTAATCAATAAATGATTGGTAGAAATCTAGCAGCATGTGCGGTTCACATCTGCAGATTTCAACTATAACTACAAAAATAATATACATATAGTCCGGATACATGCATTGAAACATCCAGAAAAGGCAAGCAATATCCAATATGGGTCTATTTGAACTGGAGATGACACGGAGCTCTTCAATTAGGTGATAAATACACGCTGCTATTTGACAATTGTACTGTGCCCACTTTAACAATGATTGGGATTGGAACATTGACAGACACCCAACGCCGGGAGTGTACTTCTCCAGGTTCCAGCGTTCATTAATTCTTTTTATTTTGTTCAACCCAAAGCCACCCAGAATTTTTTTATTTATAGAAATTATGTAAACTAATACAGCAGAATAGATGAATTGTGTGATTTTTTTTATCTCATATCAAAAATCTAAAAAAAACATGTCAGTTCTTTAGGCAATTCTAAGAGAACCGCAAAGAAATTCTTCTTCCGTTTAAGATACAGCGTATCAATCACCTGATATCACAGAAAATCGTCTAAAGAAATCGAACAAAAATTCAGCTCCTTCTATGAGATAAAAATATCTCACGACAGTCCATCTATTACCTTATATTATTTTCAAATGATTTCTATAAACAAAATATTACGAAACAACATTAAATACAAAATTCACCAAGATAATATGAAACAGTCATACAAAATTCACCGATTTTTTTTATTAATATCCAACATTAAATACAAAATAACAGAATTGTCCAGGTTTTCTGACTATTTTTAAAAATGCCCAGACCGGCAATTTTTTTACCAATTTGGAGCTTTTTTTTAATATTTGTTATATTACTTCTTTTGATGTATTATTAACATAATTATACTAAAATACGTTAAATTACTTTAAATTATGTTAAATTACATTAAAATACGCTAAAATATGCTAATTATACTAAATTACACTAAATTAGGCCGGTTTTGTGACATCTTTCATAAATCATAAAAAATAGTAAAACAATTCCAAAAATAGTAAAAATTGGTATTCTACAAGTTCATTATTATATAACCAATTTACTGAACTTTTAGATCGAAAAATAGAAATGAAAATCTTAAGTGCAAACTTCAACTCAAGTTTTGAAACTCTTTCTTTTGTTTTTTTGGCAATTCCGAATTTTGAAAAACAGCAAAGTTGTCACCGTTTTATGGCCATTTGAAATTTCATCGTTGTTTTTCGCCTTCTTAGTGAAGATATCATCTCTTAGCGTAATTCAGCGTATTTTAGCATATTTTAGAGTAATTTAACATAATTTCAAGTAATTTAAGCGTATTTTAGTATAATTATGCTAGTTATATATAAAAAAAAAAAAAGTAATCTAACAAATATTTAAAAAAAAAAAAACTCTTGACCAGCCAAAAAATGGCCGGTTTGGGCACTTTTTAAAATAGTCAGCACAGCTGGATACATTTGATATTTGTTTATTTTACGTTGGATATTAATCAAAATCTCGGAAAAATTCAAATCTATTAAAATGTAAGAAGTCTCGCTTTAAAGTTTATACAGACTCATGTTGAACAATAAGAATCTAACTTGACAAAATAAGGTAACTGATTTCATCAGTAGTCTGTGCGGTGCAATAGTGACAAATTATCCCCACCATTTCCAACACATATTTGATCATCACTAACATGATTATGAAAAGAATTGGCCACACAAGTATCTATGAAAATACCACTAAATGACAACTGTGACAAAAAAAAAAAATTTCTGACAATTGAAAATGTGATAATTTATCTCATCAACGTTGATTATAAATTAATGATAATATTTTTACCACGATAAAGGAATATTTGCAGCAATTATTTTTTTCACACTCAGTAATATTATTTGTGAAAATATATGTCATCGCAAATTACAAAAGCAATTAGTGACCATTATTTTATCACAATTGAGAAATTTACAGAGCTGCAGAAGTGGAGGATGGGAACGGGAGAGAGGTGGGAGACAACAGGAAGGGAAGAGAGCTCATGATGTCGACCTTGGATTTAGACAGAATTCGTTGGAGGAAGGGGAAGGAAAAAAAAAGGCTGGCGGCGGAAGGAGGAGAAGAGGCGGTGGAAATCAGATGCGGAGCTAGAATTTCAAACTGTGGGTGTTATGTACTGAAACTTAGTAGTACACTTTTGTGACGAATAAGTTTTTGGCGCCGTTGCCGGAGACGGCAACGAAAATTATTGGATTTTTGCTTATTTTTACTTGATTCTATATTTTAATTTTTACTTTTCTTTTTCCATCTCTTCAGGAACATACTGGAAGATTTACAGCCCAAGAACCACTACAATCTCAGAAGCAAAGGGCAAACTTCCACCACAGTTGTTCTAGCACCACCACATCTGTCACCTCTGTGTACGGCTCGTACAAGATCCATACGGACCGTACAATCCGACAACAGAGGCCGGACAGAGAGAGAAGCAGGCACAATGAATAACAACAATGGAGCTGATCCACCGGCTAATGACCCACCCAATGATCAATTCTCAGATGATGAAGGGGTAGACTTTGTGCCAAGGACATTGCGAGAGTTCAATGTCCCGAGAACTGGAGATGTTAGAGGGGCAATCAGACTGCCAAGGATTGCCGGCAACCAACCCAACTTCAATCCGGGCGTTGTCAACATCGTTCAGCAGAACACTTTCCATGGCATGGATCATGAGGATCCACATGCCCATGTTCAAACCTTTCTTGAGTGTTGTGCCACCATTAAAATCAATGGCACAACAGCTGATTATATTAGACTTGCTTTATTTCCTTTCACTCTTAAGGATAAGGCAAAGAAATGGTTACCAAGGGATTCGATTACCACTTGGAGGGAATTGTCCAAACTGTTTTTAACCAGATTTTTCCCTCATAAAAGAACTGCCAAGGTTAGGACCCAACTGACCAGTTTCAAGCAAAGGCCTAATGAACTCTTGAATGAGGCCTGAGAAAGGTTTAGGGAAGTGCAATACTCTTGTCCACATCATGGTATTCCCGATTGGTTACTTATTCAGTCTTTTTATGGCTGGTTTGACTGATAGTACTCGTACTTCTGTTGATGCAGTTGCAGGTGGAGCTCTCATAGACCGAGAGACTACCGAGGCGATGAACTTGATTGACAACATGGCAACCAACCAACAGTGGTCCGGCCGAGAAAGCACTCGAGCAACTGGAGGTGGCCGACTTGAGGTCGATCAAATCACTGCTCTCACTACCAAGTTGGATGCTATGCAGAAGGCTTTCGATAAGATGAGTGTCAAGGCACTTGGAAATCAGCAACCACAATCTTGTGTCATGTGTGGGGACCAGGGGCATGTGTTTGAGCATTGTCCACACGCGCAAAGGGATGAAGAACCCGAGCAAGTCAACTCTCTCAATAATGAGCCATCATACTTTCCAAAACCTCCTTTCAACCGATTCTATTCTAAGGACCAGAATGAGCAACAAAATTGGAGGTGGAAACAGATTATCCCCGAACCATTCAACAATGCCTCGAGCAGCAACAACAACAACCTAAACTTCTACCGCAATGCTTCTTTCAACAACTCGAACAACCATGCACCTCAATCAGGTCCACCCGAGCCGTATATTGCTCCTGCTGTGAGCGATTTCATGCACGAGCAAGGGAAGATAAATCAGATGATGTTCAAGCAGATGCAAGCGATTAGTGCTCAGTTGACCGGTTTAGCTACTCAAAACAAGATGATGGAGATGCAAATGAGTCGCCTAGCCACCTCTAGCCAACAACAATCTGGAAAGCTGCCAAGCCAACCAGAAATCAACCCCAGAGGAGAGGTCAAAGCAATAACATTGCGGAGCGGAACTCATTACCAAGGACCAGCCATGCCTGTCGAGCCAGAGACCGAGTATACGGTTCGTACAGAATCTGTACGGCCCGTACAAGTTCCACCACCTATGATTCCAGTGCAACCTGAAAATGTTTAGCCTGAGATTGTGTATGAGAAGACTAACCATACGGACTGTACAAAATCCATACGGCCCGTACAAAAGGAAGCTGAGAAGCAGAAAAAGAAGGTGACCGAGAAACCACCACCCTACCGACCATCTGTGCCATTTCCACAGAGACTAGCTGAATACAGACTCAATGAGCAATTTGCCAAGTTCATTCAAGTTCTCAAACAGTTGCACATCACCATTCCGTTTACTGCAGCCTTGACCCAAATGCCAACCTATGCCAAGTTTCTGAAAGACATCCTCTCAAACAAGCGAAGCTTGGAGGGAAATGAGACAGTAAGGCTCACTGAGTAGTGCAGTGCCATATTAAAGAATGAGCTCCCACCAAAGTTGGATGATCCTGGCAAATTCTCCATACCTTGCACGATTGGGAAAGCTAGCATCAAGAAAGCATTGTGTGATTTGGGCACTAGTGTGAGTCTCATGCCATGGACAGTCTATGACCGCATCGGTATTGGCGAGCTTAAACCCACACGCATGAGCTTGCAACTTGCAGATTTCTCTGTTCGTTTGCCGCTCGGAGTGATTGAAGATGAGCCAATTCAAGTCGGTAAATTCTTTGTTCCAGTATGTGGTGATGGAAATGAAAGAGCACAAGGAAGTACCAATCATACTGGGACGGCCATTTCTCAGAACAGCAGTGGCACTGATGGATGTGAAGGAGGGGACTCTGACCGTGCGGATTGGAGATGAGAAAGTTCAGTTTAATCTCAACAAAGCTATGAATTACCCATCTAAACCAGAAACATGCTGTGCGGTCGATGTGGTTGATCAATTGGCTAAAGGACAACTCCGTGAGCAATACGGTAGGTCGTTTAAAAATTCCCCTTGATTATTTGTTTGAATTGCAGGAGAAGAAAGATGCTCAAGAGAAGGCGTGTGCAGCAGAAGTGTTGGCAAACAGCCCAGTGGAACTAGCAGACGGCCCGGATTCAAAGCACACGGCCCGTACACCCATGTGTGCGGCCCGTGCACCCATGCACACAGCCCGTACGCAAGCCAAGCCAGAGCAGGCCAAACACGAACTCAAACCTCTCACAGCCAACCTCGACCCAAATCGCACTACTAGACTCTTGGAGGAATTGAAAACTCAGCAAACTGTGATCGAGGACTTGATCGAGAAGCTGACTGGCACGAACCCAGCCATATTCATGCACAGGACCTTACCAGTAGATGGCCACAAGTACACGGCCCGTGCAAACCAGCATACGGGCCGTACGCAAGCAGCCCGGTTTGTGTATTTTGTCCCTTGGTGCGATGAAAAGAAAAGATGGTCATACCCGTTTGAGAAAAGAATGGTGTATCCCTTCGGCACATTCGACATTGGCAACAGAGAAAGTGGGATCTTCGAGACGTAGACAAAAGGTGGTCGAGCTCAAGACCTAAAACGAGCGCTTCTTGGGAGGCAACCCAAGCACTTTTTAATTTTTCTTTTTCAATAAAAAAAATATTTATTTTGCATATTTAGATTTTATTTTAGTTAGTCTAAGTTTTCAATTTTCAATTTGCATTTTAGTTATGATCAAATAGGAGGAATACAGGTTTCTGGAGGTCGTACGGTCCGCACACATTTGCAAACGGGCCGCATCTTAACTCATTCTCTATTCAGAGAACATTTCCAAAAAATCCTTGGGGAATACGGTCCGCACACATTGGCATACGGACCGTACAAAAACCAACAGGCGTGATTTGAAGGGTCGCGTCCCTTCGGTCAGCCCTCTCCCTTTTAAAAGACTCACCCCACAGACCACACCGACCAGTCTACCGACTACTGATCAGGTTTGTTTTCACTACCCCAGCTTTTATCTTTTACTTTAGTTTCTTTACTTGCACGTTTTGAAGCATTGAGGACAATGCTCAGACTAAGCTTAGGGGGTGATAGTTGTTTGAATGTAGTTTGTTTGCATGTGTTTTTTTGTTTCTTGTGTTTTGTAGATAAATTTGTGTGATTGCAAGAATTAGGGGTCAATTTGAAAATTTTTGGTTGTGTTTTGGATGAATTTGTGAAATTGGAAATAACCCCATGTTTGATTGAAAGAACCACATATGATAGATTGTCTTGGGACTTTGTAGAACTGAAAAATTGAATTGCACCAAAAAAAACATTTGAAAACTAAACTGCGCCTTTTTAGTTAAGGAAATGAGATTTGAAAACAATAGAAAGATTGTGATATTCACTGGTATGAATGAATACTTTTGAATGTGTATAATCATGGTATCTTTGTAAAAACGGTTGAAAATGAGTAAAATTGAAAATTTTGAGAAAAATAGGACTCCGCTTGCCTACGTTATGGCATTATGACGTACTTATAGTAATGAGTCTTTGACACTCTGCTCCGCTAGTTCACCCGATAAAGTGACCGAGTTTATATCAAAAGTGTGAGCTCGTGTCATGGAAGGGTCGAACTAAGAGCACGCAAATGCACTTTTGAATTAAATCGATTGGGTATAGTTCACCACCTATAACTAACCGAACTTGTATTAAGGATAAGGAATAAAAGTGTCACAAAAGCAACAATCAAAAGTGAAATTTTGCATGTTACCAACACACGAGGTCTACAACTTTCTGACCTAAGCTTCTTCCAAACTTGGGGGGTACTCAAAGAGATACAAATCACCATAAATAAGGGCATGAATTTGAAAGATAAATAAACTATTGATGCGTTTGGTTGTTTAGTTCCTACAAATAGCAATACATTCTTGAAAATGAGGTTTAATTGATTGAATTGTGGGGTGAATCAAGATTGACCAAAGGAAAACCAAATCATTATCAAAAAAGATTCTCATAGGTCTCTAACGAATGCAAGATCATGCAAATTTTTCGAAATTAGAAGTTTAACTTGCATTTAGGTAAATCCAAGAACCAAACCATACCTAAGTTGGAGTTTTTGCTTGAGGACAAGCAAAGTTCAAACTTGGGGAATTTGATCGAATTAAAAAGGTGTCTTTTCGGGCTTCCCAGCTGTCTCTGTTTCCAAATCCAGTTTGGGTTTCCGTAACTGCTTGTATGGTCCGTACAAAATCCTATACGGATCGTATACCTGTGCTTTGCCTTGGAGAATTTTTGCCTCTGATATGGAACCTTCTGTGGTTTTGGGCTGATCTTGTACGGGCCGTATGGAGACCTATACGGACCGTATGGAGAGGAATTTCGCTCATTTCCTGCAAAACAACAAACAAAACATAGCAGTACC
Source organism: Carex cristatella (assembly GCA_024447775.1). Classification (NCBI taxonomy): domain Eukaryota; kingdom Viridiplantae; phylum Streptophyta; class Magnoliopsida; order Poales; family Cyperaceae; genus Carex; species Carex cristatella. Next base: position 259,356 of record JAJHPF010000024.1, on the reverse strand, counting down.
ATATTCTAATGATAATTAAGTAAAAAAGTTCATATTTGCAGGCTTTAAAGCACTAATTTTGGTACAAATCGGGATCGTAATCTAGACAAAAATAGAGAGATATCATGTTAAACAAAAAAAATTCTACGCAAAATGGGGGTCAATTTGACTATATTAAATCATTCTACTCAATTTTATATAGAGAATCATATGTATTTCATATGTAAATACAAAAAATTCAAAAAAAATGAGAGTCAGTTGACTCCCATTCTCTGTTCCTCCCTTCGCCACTAGTGGGAATGAGGATCGCAGGGGAGTAGAGAAAGAAGTTTTCGGAAGAGAAAAACTTTGACAATAGCTTGGTTAGGCATTTATTTTGAAAATCAAACAAATATTAAGGAATTTTACTAAATTTCGAGACGCTGAACATTCGAGAGAGAAAAGAAAAATACAGAAAAAGAAGAAAAGAAAAGAAAGAGCCGGTACCACCGAAGAAAGGGATCCATTTGTCAGAGACACTATTCGTTACTGTAGCAACTGATCAAGAATTAGATATATAGTATAGATTTGTTGCTACATATATTTATCACAATTGAATGTTTTTTTTAGACTTTTGTTGCCATAAATGTTCTGCACTAGAGAAAGAAAAACTAAATCCATCTCTTATAAAAAACTAAATCGGACGGTTCAGATCCAAAATAAAAAAATTGAGTCACTTTAGGGATCCAGACCCTATCTATATTATCATTCGGACATCGTCCATTAAGCAAAATCTATGTTATTCGGATACTCTGGATTAGGTTTCGTACCCGTGTCGGACACGTATCCGATACGCTAGCTGGCGTATCGGCTTACGTGGCGTGTCCTCAAATCATTGATACGGTCTCCGATACGGATTGACTCGCTGCGATACGCCTCTGACACGTCTGGATACATTTCTGAAATGGATGGTCCACTGTGCACCGCGTATAAACCTCTCACAGTGCGAGGTCCACCATGCACCGCACCAAAATTGAAATTTTTTTACGCTGCCGAGAACTCTTCTATAGGAGCCATAATACATTACCACTACACCGCTTGAACCTTCATGTTAGATGATAGTATTAGTTATATTTAATGTATATTTGGTTGTAGGTTTGTGTCTTAATATTTAATTTATATAATACAAATGAATAATATAATTAAAATAATAAAAATATATATATGTATAATAGACGTATCTTATTTTTAATTTTTGAAAATTGCCGTATCGCCGTATCCGTATCGTATCCGATACGATACCCGTACCCGTATCCATGCAACATAGAGCAGAATGAATTCAGATCCAGTGCAGTACCGTACCGAGTAGAATGAAATATGAGTTGTTAATTTGACATGAATTTCAAAATAAATCCTCTTTATATTCTAAATATGCACTCTATGTATTTGTAATTCGGCTGAAAGTATTGTACACGGTCTGGTACCGTCTAGATGATACGGATTCGTAAGCGAGAGCTTCTAAACTTCCCCAAACAGCCATCTATGGAAAAAGTGGCAAAGAAACTGACGCAAAAACTAAAAATAAGTTCCATTTCTTTTGGTTGGATTTGAATTTTTTTTTTTTTTTTTTTTTGTTCTTACACGACTCGTAGGCCTACATTCATATCTCAAAAACATCCAGAACAAGGTCAGAACTCGTTCTGATTCCTCCCCTAATCCTACCCAAATTAGCCAATTTGTGAGCAACCTTCAGTTCATTGGTGTCCCTGCTACAGAATTGTGCCTTAAAGGTACCCGCCATCTGACTCTGGATATGCCATGTCTCCCAGATAGTGCTGAAGGCTTGCCAATCATGTACGACTGGTTGCCTATGTCCCAGGAAGTCCACTGTTTCTTTGGAGTCTGATAGGACCCACCCCTGGTTACACTGGAACGATTGTAATAGCTGATACCCCTGAAAGACTGCCAAGGCCTCCACATGCGATGGACTAAGCGCCTGTACCTCTTTAGAGAGATAATGTACGATGAAGCCATCTGCCAACAGGATTACACCAACTCCCGCTCTGCCGTCCCCTGACTAGGAACCATCAATGTAACAGCAGAACCCGTTGCGATCCACCTCCTGTTGTTGGCCTTGCATGCAATTCAGAGTTTGGGGGCCGGTGCAGTGGTGGAGAACATTTTCCTGACAAGCACTTAACGCCTCAACATAGTATCTCCTTGAGGTAGCTACATCCAGGTCCTTGCTTCCCATCACTTTGTCATTCCTTGATCTCCAAATCGCCCATGCCATGCAAACAAATTGTATGAAGACCTGAGCCGGGTTTCTGATAACCTGTTGAACAATCTCTCTGAAAGTACCTTGCAGTTTATCAGAACAGAGGCATAGAGGGGATGACCACCAAGCCGATCTCGCAAATTGGCAACCAAAAAGAGCATGTTCCACCGTTTTCGGGACCATAAGGCAGAGTGGACAAGTTACTGATAAGGACTGTATCCTTGCGCCCAACACCCCTCTAATCGGGATTGCCCGTCGCACGCATCGCCAGACAAACACTTTCAGCTTGGGCAATAGGCCCTTCTCAGTCCACACCTTATCCCAAAACTCTTTGTCAGCGGCCTCAGCAATGTCCTGACGCACTAGTTGGTAAGCCTTTTTAACAGAAAATTGTCCATTCTTAGCATAAGTAAAGAGAAGGGTATCAGGTGCCCCCGTCACTACCTGTGGTATGTGTACCGAGGTTGCAATTTGAAGGGCCTGTCTGAACCCAAAATTGGACAGCAACATCTGAAAATCCCAATTATTTGTAGTCGAATCAATAAGGGATGAGACTGACAGATGTCGCTGAACTGCATTGGTTCCTGTGAAGCATTCCCACCTCTGAAACCATGGTTCCGAAAATACAGAGATGCCCTCTCCCGTACTGACTTTCCAAAATAGATAAGGTATCAGTAGTGTTTTAGAGTGTACCAGATCTTGCCAGAATTTTGTGCAATTATGAGTTCTTGTTGAGGGCAGGAAGGTTGACCTAGGGTAGTACTTCGCCCTAAGCACCTTGATCCATGGAGCATCATCCTTGCTCACAATCTTCCAAACACTCTTCAGCACCAGAGCCGTGTTGGTTTCTGTCAAGCTCCTCAGGCCCAGTCCCCCCATTCCCTTGGGTTTTGTAACTTCGTTCCACGCCACAAGGGAGATGTGGTTGCCTTCTGCTCCGCCACCCCAGTAAAAATTCCGCATTATTGCCGTGAGCTTTTTGAGGACCGCCTTGGGTAATATCACTGTTCTCATCGCATAAACTGGTAGGCATTACAAGACAGACTTGATCAACACAAGGCGACCCGCGTGAGACAGCAGCTTTGACTTCCAGTGGTTTAGTCATTGCTCGAATTTTTCAATCAGATAGTCAAAAGAGCTGCCAGCTGTGACTGAGACTGGGGCCCCCAGATACTTCTCCTCTTCCATTGCTTCCAGGATTGAGAAACAGTTTAAAAAAACCTCCTTATCTGGTGCATGAGAGTTACTGGAAAACTAGACCTTCGACTTGCCGTGGTTTAACTTCAGACCTGACAACAAAGAAAAATTTGTTAGTGTTAAAAACAGCTCCCGCCCCTCTCCCTCCTGGAGGCGGCCCATGAGGATTAGGTCATCGACAAACATCGAGCAAGTCATGGGAGGTGCCGAACAAGCTACTTTGAGGCCCCGAAGCCGGCCAGTTGCCATTTTATGATCCAGCCACCTAGAAAGTGGGTCCATGGCCAAAATGAACAGATAAGGTGACATCGAGCATCCTTGCCGCAATCCTCTAGACGGAGTGAGAAACCCATCCCCTTGGCCATTGAATTGGAATGTGAATTTTGCCGACCTCACGCATTCTTCAATCCATTGGCAGAGCCATGGTGGGAAACCGTAAGCAGGGAGTAAACGGAATAGGTAATCCCATCGAACCGTATCTGTCACACCCCAAACCAGGATTTCCGGATTAGGGCGTGATTGATCCTCGCCTCGTGTTTATTAACTCAATAAACACGCAAGGCTAAACAAATATAAATAGTACATAAATGCGGAAGCGTAATTAATCATAATAAGAGCACAAGTCATACATCAATAAATAAACATACACATATAACATTCATACAACCCACATCACAAAATACAACACGAGCTACAAAAAGGAATACAAGGTCTATCGAATCCGATGTACAAAATAAAACATCGGATCTCGTAAACCTAATCAAAAGTCCCAAAATATACAATCGAATTGCGTGGTCCTCGGGGACAGCTCCTGACAACTCCTGCTGCGGATTGCCAGACTGCCTAAAACCCATGAAACAACTTGGGATCGCCAAATCCCCCGTGTTGTGACCCAGAATTGATTCCCTCAGGGGTCCTCTACGGTCAAAGCACTTTTATTTATAAAATTTTGTACAATTATGCTTGTAAGTAAATATGCGCATGTGTGAACCTATCTCAATATCTAATAAAAAGCAAAAAAAAAAATTTAAATCATTATCATGATGCGATTATCCTAATATGCCAACATGCGAAAGTTTCTCCAAATAAAAATTCAAGTGGAATATATTTTGATAGTTAAATCGAAAAAATCAGTATCGGAATACTGAGTGTAGAATTTATATAATAATAGTATGAATATAAATGAGAACTGAGAACCAAATGATTTTATTAATTTCTTGAGACTCTCAAATTATTCATAAAGTTGACGTCATTACTTTAACATCTCTTGGACGTCACTAATATATATTTGTCAACGTCATCTTCGACGCTACCACCATCTTGTTAACAGTCTCAGTTTGCCTCCCGCATCTTCGAATAAATCACGACTGCAAACTCTAATCAGGCTTTCGATATATCTTTCACATGCACGTAGCTTGTTTCGAGTCATCGGCTATGACGTGTCTTTCCTTCATTATCATATTTAACTATTTTTTAAAAGTGTTCGTATTGACTTATACCTAGCTCTTGAGAAAAACCATTATAAGGTAACAAGACGTCTTTAGAGTGTTTTCAAGGCTCTTTTGCCGTGTGGTAGTATGCTCGAATTTAATTAAAGAAAAGAGGTTAAGTGTAACCATAAACTGTCGATGACGGTTCAGAAAGTAAATAGAATCGTAATTATAGGCTTGACTTAATTGCTCCTTGGAGTGAGGCCCCGGTGATTGAGATGCAGTTCTACGCCGCTGGCGTCTATTCATCGTGCGGCTGGAGGAAACAAAATCACGAAATGAGTTTAACGCCTAGGATAAGACGTAGAATACGTAACAATATTTGGTTATCGATGGCCTCGCGAGGAATTCGTGACAATTTTATAAAGTACCTGACTTATATATATATTATTATTTACCGATGTATGTCTACGCTTTCTATTTGTTTATAGAGTGGCACCCGATTTTCCATATTTTAGGATCATGATAAACCTAGCTCTGATACCACCCTAAGGATGTCACACCCCAAATCAGGATTTCTGGATTAGGGCGTGACTGATCCTCGCCTCATGTTTATTAACTTAATAAACATGCAAGGCTAAACAAATATAAATAGTACATAAATACGGAAGCGTAATTAATCATAATAAGAGCACAAGTCATACATCAATAAATAAACATACACATATAACATTCATACAACCCACATCACAAAATACAACACGAGCTACAAAAAGGAATACAAGGTCTATCGAATCCGATGTACAAAACAAAACATCGGACTCGTAAACCTAATCAAAAGTCCCAAAATATAAAATCGAATTGCGTGGTCCTCGGGGACAGCTCCTGACAACTCCTGCTGCGGATCGCCAGACTCTGTACCTAAAACCCACGAAACAACTTGTGGGTGAGCGATGAATTGCCCAGTATGTGACCCAGAATTTATTCCCTCAGGGGTCCTCTACAGTCAAAGCACTTTTATTTATAAAATTTCGTACAATTATGCTTGTAAGTAAATATGCGCATGTTTGAACCTATCTCAATATCTAATAAAAAGTAAAAAAAAATAATTTTTAATCATTATCATGATGCGATTATCCTAATATGCCAACATGCGAAAGTTTTCCCAAATAAAAATCCAAGTGGAATATAATATGATAGTTAAATCGAAAAAATCAGTATCAGAATACTGAGTGTAGAATTTATATAATAATAGTACGAATAAAAGTCACCCCGTGCTGTGCTAATCGGATCAAAGATCCTCAAGATATGTCTAAGGACTGCGATCAGAGAGTCCAATGATACACGTTGCCTATTGACACCGAGCATTGCCTCATATGATTAGCACGCTAGCCGATTGACATATCTCAATTCGGTGTTTGTTCCTTTCTCTAAAACTATTCATAACCAAATATAAAATAGGAGAAATCATATAAAGCATGTCGTAAAAATAGTTAATCTCATCCCTCATGAGCAGGTGAGAACTCTACCATCTGGCCAGATCAATAGGATTTGGGGCTCGAGTCCGGCCTTATGCACCACACACAATTCCACAAGGGTGGAATTCCGTTCTAGGCAATGTAGCTCCTAATGTAGGTGGAGATCACTCCAGAATTGTTCGTGCCTCAGGGCTCGAGTCCAGCCCGCACATAATGGTAAAATGATCGAATGAATACATAATCAAGTTTATACATATAATATAAGTCCTAGAAGACCATCCGGAAAGTCAAGTGACACCCCGGCTCAATGGCTGCGAGGCCGACTCGTGTCCCATTCCACAAGCCGGAGCGCAGTCATTCAGTCTCTACTCAGCTCTCACCAATGCATGTGTATAATTATGCAATAATATATTGTCTTCTTCTCGAAGAAGGCAATCTAATAACTTAATATTCTAATAATAATAATATATATAATATTATTTATTTACCTTACTCCTAATAAACAGTAAATTCTTTATTTATCAGGGTTTATGCAATTTCTACCTACAGTGCAGAAAAAATAAACATGCTCTACAGTTTTAATGCATCTACTTAAAAATAAAGTGCGGATGTCAGGTCAAGTGGAACGACTTCGTAAGAGTACGCCCACGAAAGAAAATAATTCAGATATCCCACACCTGTAGGGCTGAAGACGCGACGACTAACCCTCAGTGAAAGCGGCGAAATCCTCGTATGCTCCGATTAGCGCGTCAGTCGGTTCAGTCCATGTATCGGACTCGTGCAAGATCTGCGGATCTGAAATTACGTAATTTAAACTAATTAAAATATGCGCTAAATTATACTAACCCTCGTCCCAATTAATATGTTTTCATTAAATTCTCGATAATTTCGATTTATAAAAATTACCGAATCAGTCAGTCGGACTGTACTAATTTAGTCAGATATTGATCATTCATTTTGATTAAATTTAATCTAACTTGATTTAAAAATAGATAGCAGTTTTTTTTAATATGTTAATTTGAAGATAAATCGCTTATTAAAATTCTAATTTCAAAATATCCACAAAAATAATTATTCGTGAGTTACGGTAAATTATACGTGTTCTAACTAATTTAATCTATTCTAATTACTTAGCTACTTTAGTTTCGTTTAAATTAATCATAAGTATTTTAATTGCTCAAAATTCAGTTTCGGAAGATAATTTATAAATTAAAATCCCTAATGCTAATATTTAAATAAAAATATGTAAATTGTATGATTATTACTAAATTTGAATTCAGTTCAATATAGTTTAGTTATTTTATATTTTAGATACATAACTTGGTTATAAAATTTTAAAAACGAAACCTTTCACAAATTTACATGTTTTTATTATTTCTAACTAAGTCGTGCAATTCAATATTTTATTACTACTCTAATTACATCTATTAAATACTTATTTGATAAAAATATGTGTTGCTTAATTACTTATCTATTCTAATACATATAAGAATCATTACATCTATTAAATACTCATTTATTTAATTCAGGTTGTATTTTATTAAGAAAAATGCATTGGAAACTTATATCAGCAAATCTACGGATTCGAATTTAGTTATAGTTCGCTTAAATTTAAATGACGTTCTTATTTGGAAAAAAAATGTACGTCGTTTAAATACTATATATATTTTTAATACGTATATAAGAGAAAAAATGTTTCACTAATTAGTTATACTAACTACTATAGATCAAAAGAAATTATAGATACGAACGAGATATTTTGCTAATTAATTGTTCTCATTAATTAACAATATAATTATACTTAATTTTATCGCATCAATTTTATTAAATTATTAATCCTAATTAACTACATGTGTTGTATTTAATGTGATTTAAATTTTGTGTGTTCTATTGTTATCTTTCTTAGTTCGTAATACAAACCGAAATTTGGACGAAAATTAGATAATGTTCTAACCTATTGCATGTAGGGGTGTATAAAAATTCCAATCTATAAAATTTTCAAAAGCTGACTTACTTTATAAATTTTAGGCTTAAGTCCAGATTACAAAAATTTTCATTTTTCTTTTTGAAAAATAGGCTATAGCCCCATTTAGTTAATCCTCAGCCGAGCCCAAAGGAAAAAGGCTCAAATTCACCATTTAAATTAAAAATTTGCATTTTAGTCCCTTCGATTTCAACAATTTACATAGGGGATGGAATCTTACAAAACCAACTTCAAAATTATAATAATTACAATGAGGTCCCTGTCAATTCAAGGCTGGTATAACAACAGAACCATACACAAAACCGGTACCAGTGGTGTCACTGGGCTGGTACCATGGCACCAGCACACTCCGAGTTTGCAACCCATAAGCATATCAACATCACACACACACAAGCACAGGTCAGAGCCAAGCACACAAACACCACAGAGATCGGGAAAGTAGCACAAGGCCGGTCAAGGCAAACAAAAATCAACAACGGCCAGTACAAGCAGGGAACAACAAGAGCATAACTCCACTCTACGAACAGAAAAGAAAAATCTCACAACCATCGTACCAGAACAAAGCAACACAGCCCACACTCATAAGCAAATCACAAGGTACCAACTGTGGTACCGAACCCAGTAACAAGCAAGCAAGAAAAAGGCACAACCACACGCATACAAAGCATACATAGCATCAAAATAATGAAAGGAGCTCAAGATTTTACCTGGGAGGCAAGACAATCGCAGAGACAAGAAGGGGAAACAAAGGGCCGGGTACCAAGGTTGTGGTGCCTCATCTCCCGGTTGTCAAACGAAATCAGCAAACACCACAAGAAAGAGGCACCTCCAGGCACCAGAACAACATCAAGAGAGCACAAGAAAGCCAAATCGCAAAAAAAATGCACAATAGCGATCACAGAGGCAAACAAAAAAGAGAGAGAGAGAGAGTAAGATTTGTCTCAACACATGAGCGAAGGCAAGGGAGAAAACCAGCAAACCAAAAACGAGAGAGAGACAACATATATACCCGGAAAGGAGAAGAAAGATCACGCAAGGGTCAGGGAGTCAGATATCTGTTCTCTGATGGTCGTACGGCGCAAGACTTTGCGCACAAGGCAAAGTGACAGGAGCAGATAAGGCGCCGACTACTCAGTCGGGCGTGAGCGGGAGACGGGAGAAGGAACCCTAGGGTTCTCTCCAATTCGCGTAAAGAGAGGCAGCAAGGGACGAGAGAGGGGAGCCCAGCGACAGAAGAGAGAAAAAGAGAGAGTAGGGAGAGATTTTAAAACTCAAGGGTCCACTTTAAGATTCGTGCAAGATAGAGATGAATGGTTCAGGTTTGTTTCAAAATTAAAAGAGAAGGAGAGTGCGGATCTCAATTCAAATTTGGATGGAATTTGGAAATTCATTTCCTTCCCCAGGAAGGAGAAAAGAGAGAGAGCGTAATGGGGGTGGGGTGCGCGAATCAGGGACAAAAGAGAGAGGGGAAGAGGAAATAAAAAGGAACGGGTATGGTTTTCCCCATCAAGACTTGTGTAGATTGAAATCGGACGGTTCTAATCAATTCAAGAATTCTTTTATAAGAAACAGTATGCTTTGAGATCCGTGCTGGATAAACTTGAACGATTGAGAATTCTCCAGCAATTAAAAGAGGTTTAATTTGATGATATCTAACGAGTCCATTACATTTAATCAAATCAAATCAAATCAAATCAAATCCACTACACTTACTTACATTTAGAAACTAATACGAATTTTCTAAAGTTCGTTGTTTAATTATAATTTGTTTGTAATTTTTATTAACGAACTTTTTATTAATAACCTTCAGTTAATAATAACCTTCAGTTCATAAATCGGGTCTTTGCTCCCCACTGCCCAGGATTTCACTTCTTTTCTCAGTTGTCTGCAAGTGCTGTCCCAAGAGTCAATTCCTGCTCTTGCTGCCTTATCATAGATATCCCTGAATTCTGGATGCTGGGACCACCACGTTTCCACCCTGAACTTTGGTTGAGGCCTTTTCTGGCGTAGTTCAGTCTGCAGCAGAATCGGGAGATGGTCACTTTGGTAATTCGGAAGGTGGAAAACTTTAGAAATAGAGAATTGGGCTAGCCAGTCAGTGGTCGCAATAGTACGGTCTAGCCTCTCCAAAATCAGCGCTCCGCCTTGTTGGTTGTTTGCCCAAGTGTATGCGGGTCCGGAGTACCCGAGATCCACCAGACCCGTTTGCTGGATGAAGGAACGAAACTTTCTATTTTTTGTTTTGAAGATCGAAGTCCCCCCTTGCTTCTCCTGCTGGTCAGAGATACAGTTGAAATCCCATATTCCGCATACTAGTTGAGTCGGATTCTGAGCATACTGGTTAATTCCAGTCCAGATGTGGTTGTTCAGTCTATCCTCACAATCTCCATACACACAAAAGAGAATCCAAGGCTCCTGTCTAGGGCGAAGCATTATTTTTGCAATGATAAAGTAAAAACTTGTTTCAATAATTTTAACCGAGACATTATCGCTCCAGAGGAGCCATAACCCCCCTCCCCGGCCTCTAGAGGGGACTATCTCGGAATTATTTAGGGGCAATTGTTGTATTCTTCTAATCGCCTTCACTCATGAGCACTTAGTCTCAGATATGAAAGCCAAATCGACCCCTGTGCTATGGAGGTAACGCCGGATGGTCGGAACTGTCGCGAATCCTCTGCTACCGCGACAGTTCTATGACAGGAGACTCATGGATACCGCGGCGGCGATTGACCCGCCGCCTTGGCTCTTTTATTGGTGGAACCAGAGGGAACATTTTCGTGAAAGTGGGATTCTGAGATAGAGGTTTGGGGAAGAAGAAGTGGGGAGCCCTCAGTGTTGACTGGAGATGAGTGAGAGGAGTGGTTGGCAAAAAATTCATTATGGTTCTCTTCTGTCCAGAAAAGGGCTTCGTATTCGGCGAGGGTCAGGGCCCGAAATTTGGGGTGCCTTCTTGAGGCCCAAAAGGCCGCAGTTCTGTTGGTAGCAGGTCATGGTTCGCTCTCCAAGGCCCAAAAACCAGATTGAGAATATTCCTGAGATCGGGCCTGTTTTGGTTATTCAGGCTTGTTCTTGATTCTGGCCAGCCTTGCTCAATGCACATACGAGCTAGTGTCATGGCCCAGAAGCCCACAAAACTGGCATAGGTGGCCCAATTTCTCATAAACCAAGTATGCTACGGTATCCCCAAAGATGGGGTGGTGCACTTTGATGCTGTCTTTAAGCGGGGCAGCGATGAAGATGTTAGTTTGTAATAATCTAGAAGTCAATAATACGATAAATTATCATAAAGTTTTGTTCATAAATTGAGTGATTAATTATCATTTTGTTGCCTTGAGTATTATTGAATTTATGAATCATTCCTTTATCTGACTAGAGTCAATAACTGGAATTGTGAAACTTCATAATATAGATGATATATACTCTTAAAAGTCTCTAACCAAGGTAATTAGCAGGAACACTAATTTACCGTTACAAGGTTAGTATGTGAATTAAAAGATGGTCAAGTTTTACAGACCACTGACAAGAGATGTCATTTTAATCACATAGATACATGTTCTAGGAACATGGTATTTGACAGACCCCGAATGAAATATTAAATGGAATTGTGTACGTGTCATTAATATTTTCATTCAGTGTTAAGTTCTAAAGTATGAGGTATTCATCCTTCCTACTAAGAAATGTATATGTGTGATTGTTATCTAACGCTGTCGATAAAACGCAGTTATAACGGTGGCTTTTCGGTATACATAACTTAGCTGAGGTAGTGATGGTTTACCAAAAGTATTATTGTCCCTCGTATCTCTATGCGAGTTACAGTATCACTGGACCCCTTGATAGAGTAAGATTATCTGCTAGCGGTATAATTACAAAAGTAATTATATTTGATAATTTGCTCAAGATCAAGAAAAGATTAAGTTTGCAAGGATGACACGCACCTACCTTGAAACTAATCTGATACTGTGAGACATAAGAATTAACACGAGTAAAAAGTTTACTGGATCGTGATATTGTACAGTACAGCATCATCTGTGTAATTGGATAGTCATAGTGCAGATGTCAGATGCCTCCTATGATTATAGAAGTTAAGATGGTTTTAATTCTATTTACCAACATAACACAGATCCTATTGGGTCACACCATATAGGAGCTAGCCGGAGAATCTTACTGATTAATTATAAATTGGTTATAATTAATATTAAGATGGTTATAATTAATTATACGTGATATAATTAAATTATATATGTCATATAAGATGACAAGCAGAAACAACGATTAATTTATGAACGTACTCGATGTGTTGTATAAAACTATACCGAAACCGAACCGAAACTAAACCGTCATAAATATAATTGCTTAGAACAATTATATATATATATTTGATTTAGATTTTTTTTTATAAGGTTTTAATTTTAATCAAAAAAAAAAAAAATCAAATACCATCAAATAATTGCGGCACCATCTGACTTTAATGGTTTTAATTAAAATTTGATGGTTTTCATTCAAATTTGATGGCTTTAATCAAATTTTATGGTTTTTAATAAAACCAACCGCCAATGGCATTTTGGTAAATATGCCAAACTTTAGGGATATTTCGGTAATCGACCAACCTACTTGATTTTTTCTATAAATAGAGAGGCAGGGGTAAAGAAAAAATTGCCAATTCACTTGTATCGTATCTGATCTGACTGATCAAATCGATAAGTCTATTTTGTCTCTTTCTCGGTTACGGTTATTTTGAGATTCGGAAATAATATATTTGCGAAAGTTGCGGTATTTCTATTTGAATAACTGTGGGTCGTAAATATACCTATTTTGTCCTTTTCTCGGTTTTTCGTGTTTCTGCATAAATTCCGCGGTTTACGGTATTTCTGACAAAAGAAATAAACCGCTCTCTGATTAGTCCTGGTGGATAACCGATAGAGGTATCAGACGTCTGATACTCAGAAGTAAGACGTTCGTCAAATTCAATCTTCTCGATCTGCTGCATTCTAATTAGAATTTGGAAACAAGGTATAAATATGTTATATTAATCTATTTAATTTGTAAATAGATTAAAGTTTTAGAAATCAATAATGGAGTAGATCTGTAAAAGAATTAAATTGGGTTTTGATGCCAAAGGATTACTGAAGGTGGACCGCCTTGGAAAGTTTCCTGACATACCTTATTTAATTCTTGGCTTAAGTTAGAAGTAAAATTTTTGTTTTACGTTCTTTCCGCATCTTAAGCAAATAAATGGGTTTGAACAGTTAAAACCTCAATAGACCAAGATAAAGGTTTTGAACTGTCGAAACCTAACAGGAGAGAGATAGGCGGACTTTGAAAAACCTTTTGCCATTGCCTGAGACACGCACTGGATCCGACAACGGAGCACCCACCTTTCTGGCAAGGATGAGCAAACCTTCGTCTGTCAGAGAATCCAACCCCGCACGATGGAATTGAGTCCACATCTCCACCGTTTCAATAGGCAGGTGCAAGTGTTGGGGTGAGGCACAGGGGGACACCACGACAATGTCATCTCTGTATATCCAAGGTCCCTATTCTAAGACCCTGTTCCGGTCCTGCTCACAGCTGAAGTCTATGATAAAGGCCCTCTTCTCCGTGGGCCTGAAAGAAGTTTCCGGTTTGACCCGCCAAGCTCTCCTCATAAATTTTTCAAACTGGGAGTCAAAAACCATACGGTCAGTGTACACCTTGACCTTGAGACATAGGTTCCAATTGCGGTTGGCAACGGCGGATGCAGGAATAAGCAGGGTTTCCGAGGCATTGAGTTCGGTAGCCTGGAGGTCTGCAAATTTCCTAATGAGGTCCTCATCTGAACTGGAGAAGGAAGTCATAGGTAAGGGGCGGTGGTTTGGGTTACGGGCTAGGTATTTGATGGAGTCAGGGTGGGGTCCCAAGATAGAAGGTTGAGAAAGATGAGTGGTAAGAGGGTCAGGGCTCCTTGGAATGGTTTGAGGGGAAGATGGAGTGTTAGATGAGGCGGCTTCTTTTGGTTTTAGGCACAGGGAATGGAAGGTTCTAGTGTTGTATCTGATGAATTAGGTTGCCGCGCGTGACTTGGTCGTTATTTTGGAAAGGGGTGATGGGGTGGGTGATAGTGTAGTTTTGCTATGGTGAAATATGCATTGGGTTTTGTAAGACATGGGTCTGTGGTGTGTGGTGGTGTGGGTTGTGAGACATATGTTGCTGAAGGTGCACAAGAGGTGGTTTTGTGTTGCTGAAGCCACATAGGATCCCAACGGTTGGCTGCAAAAGAAAGGAACGCACCTGAGGTATCTGGGGGTACCTTCAGTCCCAGGTATGAGTTCTGGTAGCACGACACTGGCCCCTTTTTGTTTGAAGTCTCTTGTATTGGGTGGTCCTGGCGTATTAGCATCAACTGTGGACCAGACCGGGAGATTCCGTGGTGAGGAGCTCCGCCTTGCATATTGGTGAGAATGGCCATGACTTATCCTCTCTGTCGTCAGTCAAGACATGTGCGCATAATTTAGCATTGCGCTATTGGTTGCATTTTCCTGCTGGTTGAAGGTTCTGTTACCGCTTTCCCAGTTTACATCCTCCTGTTGCCCCCCTGAGGAGGGTCCCCGGTATTTGCTGTTACGGCGTGGGGTGTAGAAGGACCAACCTAGGAGGGAAACCGTGGACTCCCTCCAAGTGGACTCATGATTTAGGAAGATGGTCTAGGGGACAGATGCCGGATCAACACATCTAATTGTGATTCGTAAGGTGGAGCGGTCAGGTCCTCGTGAGTTAGCATCATCAACGTAGAGTGGGTAGCCAAAACCGGCGACCAGGAGGTGGAAGTATTGAGGATGCCACAGGTGATGAGGGTAGTCATGGATTTCTAGGTAAAGCTTGTATGTTACCGGAGTCGGATTCCAGCCTAAGTTTGCATCCCACCGCCATAGGTGAATGTGGTTCGGCACCGACCAAAGGAGGAGGTTCTGGAGTAGAATGCTGTGAATGTGATTCCCAGGCCATTATCGTGTGTTGGCCGTCATTCTGAAGTAGAATGCTGTGAGGTGACTGTGGCATAAAAACATGGGTGTGGGTGATTGGGGTGGGGGAATAAGGGTAGGGTACATCCATGACGAGTAGGACTACTAGGAGGGGGGAGGGGGAACGGTCAGAACGGAGGTGGGGAGGAGAAGAGGGAGGAGAAGAGGAGGTAAGAAGCGGAGAGAGAGGGAGTCGCCATTAGAGAATCGCCATTATCCATAGAGGAGGTAAGAAACGAATAGTCGGATCTAAATTCTGAATTTTGAACTAGTGTTTTTGATGGTTCAGCGTTGAAGAGGATTATTCATCCGGATTCTCTGTACTAAATTTTGTATGGCAATTCGTACAGCAACTTAAGGAAAGAAATGTCTTTTAGAACTATTTATTTCCACCTAGGATGTCATTCGAACAATTTTTTAGTGCTAAAGTTCAATATCTAAAGAATTAGTTTTTGGTCTAACAGTTAAGACAATGTCTTTTGTGTTTGTGTGAAAAGTTTTGAACTCAGACAAATTTGTTTTTTTTTTTTAACTGTAGGTATTTATAATTAAATAAAAGCAGTACAAAAGTTCTAGTGTTACAAAACAATCTAAATTAATTCTTAGGAAATTATCAGTAGCTTGTTTGATCTATGTATGAACTAATATGTAAGTTTAAAAAAAACAAAGGATCAATTTCTCTTGATATTCACAATTGTGGGATGCTACCAGTAGAGCTTAAATTTTTTATTGAATGGCGTCTCTGATTTCCTTAACCAATTTAATAACACATGTATTTTATGTAATGCTTCCTTGGCCTATGTGCGAGTTACAATACAATACTTCATGTTGCGGTAAAGTAAATGAGGAACTTGCTCCTCATTTTTTATTTTAAAAAATAATTTAATGGTTACGCGCAAAGCTCTATCATAGAGGGTGAAGGCTCAACCTCCCAATTTTTTCAAAAATAAATAAATAAATATAAAGTAGTTGCTGCTAGTTTTTTTTTGTATAGAACATTGAACCATAAATTTCTTTTTAGAATGCAATAAAAGTTTGAACATACCGACTTTTAATGTAAAAAGTTACTGAAATTTTCATTAATAGGAAAAACAAAAAAAATCAAGAACAGTGCGACCAATTTTGAAATATAAAAAAACCATAATGTCAAGATTACTGAAATTAATTAAACCACTAATTAATAAAATAATAAAAAAAAAACAAAGGACATTGACTCCATAACGTCCATACTAATTCAAAAAGATTTCCTAAGTTCTAACTGTGTTAAGTTTGAGTTTGGACATTACAAATAATAACGTTCTGGTTTTTTCTGTTTTTGTTTTCGCTAATTTGGACGTTATGGTTTATAGCATCTGGCGGGACGTTATAAACCATAGTTTTCTTATATTTCGAAATATGTCGAATTCATTAACTATTATCGATTTTTTTTTAATATTTTTTCTATTAATAAAAATTTCGGTAAAAATATAAGCCATCTCTATTTTATTATTCGTGTAGACTGTAGAATGGGTCTTCTCTTTCTCCTTTTGTTGCGACATGTTGGCTGCACAGCTCCACCCACAGAATATTTCAGGCAGAAACTTTTTGTTCATCTATTGGTGGTGTCTATCTGGCTTTTTTTTTATTTTAAAGAGACACCTATGAAGTCTATCTATCACCGGCATTTTCTTCCATAACCAAAAAAATAAATAAAGTAATATTAATAACCACGTTTTAAAAAAAAATTCACCCATAACCAAACCGCCCCCCTGTGGGGCGGTTTACCCTCAGACTAAACCGTCCCCCCGTGGGGTGGTCTACCCTCAGACCAACCCGCCCCCTTCGGGGGGCGGTTTACTTTTTTTTTTTGTATTTTTGTATTGTATTTTTTTCTAATGTATTTGTTATTGGATTTTTGTATTTTTTATATTTCGTATTTATTGTATTTTTGTATATATTTGTATGTTGTTATTTTCTAATTATTTATTGTTTATATTTTTACAATATTGTATGTATTTTTGTAATATTTATTGTTTATATTTTGAATACGAGGAATTTTATAATTTGTTATGTCAAGTGAATAGTCAAAAACATAAGTGAACAAAATAATCAAATAACGCCTGATCAGCATAAAATATAGAAACGAAAATAAACTGAATAAAATCACCAAATAACGTTTGATCAACATAAAATATAGAAACAGAAATATAAAAATAGTACCGTCAGGTCTACAATATGAAATATAAAAAACTAGCGACGACGACCGGACATGACAATCTGGGAGGCAGCCCGCACAACCTCGGCGGCTGCACACGTGTCCTCTGTCGCTGCACACGCCTCCTCTGTGGCTCTGCAGGATCCTCGTCATCAGAATGATCCACATGCATGTCCTCCTCGTCATCAAAATGATCCACATGCATGTCCTCCTGCATAGTGCCATGGATCGTCGGTATGAATCGGGCCATGGAACATACTGAGTAGCCTGCGATGGACCCGTCTCCCATGGATCGGTCTCCCAGTCCCCAGTATACGTGCTCGGGGGCTGTGTCCCGAACATAGGAGCCTCCCAAGCATCAGTGGGCTGCTATACCCCACTCCCACTCGTCTCGTGGTCGTGCTGTCTGGGGGGTGGCATCGATGGTGTGCTCCGGTGAGATCCTCTCCACCAGTGGCGGTGAGGCCAAAGTTTGCCGGAGTGAAAGTGGGTTCGGCACACCATATAGGGTGACCATCCTGCAGTTAACTTATAATGTTAGTTTTGTATTTATGAAAATAACTAAAATTTAATTTATACAGAGACGAACCAACTTACCTCGCCAAGCTGCACCGGCACATTATATTTATTGTAGTAGGCGTGCCATTTCTTGTTGTCGAGCACCCAATCGTGGAACGCCCAATTGGGGTTGTCTTCTGCAACATTTGAGTTGAACTTCTTAAGAACACAGTTTCAAAACAAAATTGACATGTATGGAAAAATAATTTAACTTATAATAACTTCGGGTACTGGTGGTAGGTCATCGTCGTATACGAGGACCCGCTCTCGGCTTGACTCGTTCGGAGCTGGTGAGTCTTTATTGATCTCACGCCAGTTGATGTTCTCACTAGCGTCGTGCAGCATTCCAATGAGGCTCCCATCGAACTAGGAATCCTCGACGATCGGAGTAGTGTAATGCAGCATAGTACACTCGAACGCCCAAAAATCTTTTTTCGCCATGCACACCAAGCTGTGTGCAACTCCTCGGATCCCCGATAGTACCTGTGCATAACGATTAGAAAATGAGTTGTACGGAAAAAAAAATAATATTACAAATAATCTTTATTACTTACTGCTCGAGTACTGGTCGGGCCCCACGGCAAATGGGTCTTACTCTCGTCACCCATCATTCTCCGCCGAAGAGCATCACCGTAGTCACCCTGTAAGTACACCGAAGTCATGCACCACCGCTGGTATCAGACAATATACCGCAATGCCCATCGTCCTGCCCCCAAACTGACGTCTGTCGGGTCAGGCGGGGCCCACAAGTGGTTCTCAGGCGCGCGGGCAATCCTGTAGTTCCGTAAATGGTGGGTGCTCCAATCCACCTCTTGCTTTTTATGGAAGGTACTGCATTATAAGTCAGTTAGATACAATTTGTGAAATAATATCAATATTGAACTACAGGCTGCCTCTCTGAAATTTGAGATGTGTATTAGTCATTATCAAATTTAAAACAATCGTAAGAACATTAATTGATGAAGAATTACCAGACAAGCGTGACACAGTCCTCTGTACAAACATGCAAGAACGGCTTCACCCTAGTTCCACCGCGATGGCTTATCGAGTTGCTCCAGCTGTTGGAGAAACATAATCAGAACCGAGTCGCCACTGGAATCGACAAACATGGTGGTACCACATAAGTCAAGCACGAATGTCCTAACGTACCTACAGTTTGAAGAGTGAGTAAATAACTGTTTATTTTTGTCAAAACTAATTTTAATGTAATGTAATGGATTTTGAAATTACCTCTTGAACCTTCTCCACGTCAGTCGTCCATGGAGTAATGGCAATTTCGGTGGCATATTGGCGGAGAGCCTTAAGATTGATGCAGTACTGGGAGAACCGCTCTGCTCCTTCCTCACCCTTCGGCTTGAGCTTCTTTGCCACCCCCTCCACAGGCACCCCCAACAGCTCTGGGATCAATGTCTGGAGTACATGATGATCCGAGACACCCCCTATCGGATCGCCATCGATTCGCAGACCCCATAAGGCACTCACGTCCTGTAGGGTCACTGTCATCTCCCCTACTGGAAGATGGAATGAATGGGTCTCAGGTCGCCATCTCTCCACGAGACCGCGCATGAGTGCCTGGTCAATCCGAAGTGGTTGTTTCATCGTGCCTAGCTGATACAACCCGAGGTTCATGAGGTACCGATCCATCAGTGGATTTTAGACGTACCGTACCTCCGGCGAGCGGTGCCGCACCGTCAACATGGTCTCAGCCTGCATTTATCAATGTTTTAGACCAGTGGGACTGAATAACTATATGTTGTTTGAAACGTAATTTTTGTATTTTCTTCGAATAACACAACGTAGCTCTATTGATGCAAGTGAGACACGGTGACGTCTGTGAGGGACCCACAGGACAGGACTGAACGTATCTGCACGATGTGGTGTGGCATCCCCTGCATCGACACCCTCCGCAGTGGGGCTCTCTGTGCTACCACTAGGATCAACATGAGCCTGCGAACTCTCGCTGGTCTCCGACGTATCTAGTGATCGCCCACGTCGAGGTCTAGTCATGCTGCATTTCAAAATATCAAGTTTAAAAAAATAAACTAATTATCAATTTTAATCTAATCAAACCTAATTTCAATTAATTATTTATAAAACCTAATTTCAATCAATGCAATTTTAATTAATCTAATCAAACCTAATTTCAATCAAACTCGTAATTTCTAACAATTCATGCAATTTTAACACATCCAATCAAACCTAATTTCAATCAAACTCGTAATTTTCTAACAATTCATGCAATTTTAATTAATCCAATCAAACCTAATTTCAATCAAACTCGTATTTCTAACAATTCATGCAATTTTAACGCCATGCAATCAATTTCTAACAACTCCAAACAATTATAACAATTTCTAACAACTCCAAACAAACAATTTCAATCAATTTCTACCTAATTTATAATAATTTCTAACAATTCCAATTAAACAATTCTAATAATTTCAATCAAACAATTCTAACAATTTCAAACAAATAATTTCTACTTAATTTCTAACAACTCCAAACAATTTCAAACAATTTATAAAAATTCCAAATAATTTATAAACAAGTTAAAGAAATAATTTCTAACAATTTCTAACAAATCCCGTAATTCGATCAATTTCTAAAAATTTCTAACAATTTTCAAACATTTCTAACTATTTTTAACAACCCTAAACAATTCCAATCAATTTCTACCAAATTCAATCACAACAATTTCAAACAAATCCCGCGATTTGTAATTTCAAGAAAATTCCGCAATTTCGATCAATTTCTAACAATTCCAAACAATTTATAAAAATTCCAAATAATTTATAAACAAGTTAAAGAAATAATTTCATACCTGAAAATGAAAGCGGCGACGACGAACTCGGGTGGAGAGAGAGAGGGATAGAGGGTGGCGGGTAGAGAGAGAGAGAGAGGGAGAGGGGTTGGGAACACTTGAGAGGTGCGAAATATCGCGTTCGGGGCAAAAAAACGGAATTTTTGGACGGTTTCCGGCGGTGAGAGAGGGGGGTTCGGGTGTGGGGCGGGTAGTGTTTGGGGTTGGGGATGGGAGGGGTTAATATAAAAAAAAAAGAAGAAGTAAACCTCCCCCCGTTGGGCGGGTTGGTCCAAGGGTAGACCGCCCCACGGGCGGGCGGTTTGGTCTGAGGGTAGACTGCCCCACGGAGGAGCGGTTTGATTATGGGTGAAATTTTTTTTTAAAATGCGGTTATTAATATTACTTTATTTATTTTTTTGGTTATGAAAAAAAATGCCGGTATCTATCATTCTATCTGGCTGCACATTAATTACCACCAAGGGAACAGCAATCCAACTCTGGGAAACAAAGTGGATAAACTTGGTCTACGAGTGTTGAATTGTCCCCTGAATCCCTTAAAAAGATTGTTTAAAGGTACAATTAATTATTATCATGTCCAGGCCACATGGCTATTGACCTTTAGAGACGCCTTTTATCTCCCCTAAGTGATTGTTTAAGGTTATAAGGTCAAGGAAGTCTAATTAGATGTCCCCTGAATCCCTTAAAAAGATTGTTTAAAGGTACAATTAATTATTATCATGTCCAGGCCACATGGCTATTGACCTTTAGAGACGCCTTTTATCTCCCCTAAGTGATTGTTTAAGGTTATAAGGTCGAGGAAGTCTAATTAGAAGTGTATATTATTCAAATTTAGTTGAGATCATAATTTAGATTCAATTTCTTATGAGATCATAATTTAGATTCAATTTCTTATGAGATTGGAGTAGGTCTGATGCGCATCGGACCTACTTTTAGGTTCAATTAGCTCTAACACCATAGATAAGCATTAACATTTGTGTGCACGGAAATTGAAACAGATCGGCACGTATTTTAATGTAGTTTGCACGGATCTTGATGCAATCAAATGGTCATTACACCCATCAAACCAAAGTAGGTCCGATGCCCATCGAACCTGCTCTGAATTCATTTCTTATTGGTTAGAATTTGTGATCTAAATCATGCTTAAATTTTCTTTTGTCTCATTTACATGCTGTTCTGATTAGAAATAATTTAAAATAAAATAAAAAATTAAATATAACATTACATAATAAAAACAACAACATTCTGATTAAAAAAATAAAAAATATGAACACATAATTTATAAATAAATTGATAATTAAATTGAAATAAAAAATAGTATATTAAGTCATATCCACATTGATTACCAACAAGAATCATAATTATAAAATTATTACTTACACAGTTACACTCATTGCAGGTAATAGAATGACATTAAGAAAATGAAAATTATATTCCCAAAATTAATTTACAAGATATTATTTAGTTATTCAAAAGGAGGTGATATGAAAAAATAAATTCAGGAGGTACCTAAAACATATGAGAGATCAATTGATCTCTATTATTTTTATTATTTTTTTAATATTTTTGTGTTATATATAATTTTCTATATAATTTAGATTAAAATATTATGATTATTGTAAAATTAATTCTCATTTAGTACTTGTTCGGCAACTCAAATTAAGACTCCTCTTAGTCTTCCTTAGAGGGTCTTAAGTGGGCCGAACAACCGTTCCTTAAGCAGGCTTAAAGGCTTTCTCCTTAGAACAGAAAGTTAAGTCGACCATCTGCCTTCCTTAAGAAAATGGCCTCTTTAGAGCACATTTTAATCCTTTTTCTTACTGTTTTACCCTGCATCTTTCATTTGTTTATATTTTCTATCGTCTCTCTTCTCCTTCCTACACAGTTCCCTTGATGTGCAAAAAACGAAAATCGTTTTCTCCCGGCCTCCGTTGCGATCTCGCCGGCGACGAACCCATTGTTTTGATACAATAGAGAGCTTCACATTGAAATACTCTTCCAATCGAGATCCATTTGTGACGGTTTTCGTTGCACTTTTCTCAATTTCCCTGGACAATTGGGTGTAGGAGGCGCATCGCTTCACCTTCACCAAAAAAAAGTAATTTGAACGACTGATTTGTTGACGAAGTTGGAGACGAAGGGGCACACAAACCCCTAGCTACTCCTTCGTAGCCAATCCACCTTCACCGAAATCTGGAGCAATGACATAAGTTTCTGGTTTTATGTGGTTCAAATTTATATACCTTGGTGCTCCTTATTTATACAAATATTTCTAGGCATATTTCTGTACATTGGTACCAGTGATATCGGTGTTTTCTATTACTGGTACACTTGAGTTTGATGTAGTTTAGTAGTTCCCTTCTTATTTGTTACTCCAAACCAATTGTTGCTGCGAATTTGAATTGGTACAGTGCATTTAGATATTTCTGTTATAGGTTTATTCCTTCAAAAGTGCATATTGGATCTTTTTAATTAAACCTGTTAAAACAATTTATGTTTCTATGGACTGAATCCATACCAACTGGCCAGAATAAAAAAATGTTAATCACTGAATCCATACCAATCCACCTTCAAAATTGCATGTTCTATTGTTCTGTAATAGGCATGGGTACAGTGAAAATGGACATGGTTACGGAATTTGAACTAAAAATTACTGTTTATGTGGAAGAAAAAAAATTCAGTTGAACTGAATTTTTATTTTTCCGCAGAAACAGTGGAGCGGCCAAACACGCTCTAAAGATTATTAAACAAAAAAGAAGAAGTTAACAATGCATGCGTCCATGATGGATACAAATTTTAAACAAAAAATAATATAATAAGAAATAATCAAACAAGCCAGTATAATATGTTGTGCATGCACAGAAAGAAATAGCTTTCACTAGAATGTTGCTTCTTTATTTGGTTCAAATGCTTGTACGGTTATTTTTTTAATTTTATTTTGCATCTTGTCAATTGATAGTAAAATGAATATAACGAAATACGTTAGTATTTAAGTGGGAAGACTTATCAATGTGCAAGGGTATTAAAGAAAAAAAATATAAGCAAGGATATTTAGGTCATTACACATTATAAATTATATTTTATTCATTTTAAGTTTTTGTTCTTAATCTTACCATCAAACAAACAAGTACTCCTTAGTGAGAATTAAATTTTTAATCCTTCACCCTTAAGGAGTACATGCCGAACACCCCCCTTAAAGTATAAAAAAATTATATGATTGACTGCATTCATGTTTGATCTCTACAGTTTAAAAGTTTGACTTTGCCCCCTGAAAAGGTCGACAGAAAAACAAAATTGCGCGAGTCAATGTATTAAAATGCAGTCTATACGGCCGTATATGCGTATTTGATTTCAATCCGCATAGAAAACCTCTATGCAGTTCCGCATATTCGGTCGCATGTTACCACGTACTTGTTTGTATGATACCGCATATTCAGCTGCATATTACAGCATACTTGTTTGTATATACCACATATTACCGCATGCTTATATATATATATAAAGAGAGAGAGAGTAGAACTAGGGTGCTCCTAGGAGTACCGAGCTCCTTTGTACTCAACTCTAAAACCTGTCGGATTAACTTCAAACGACGAATTTAAACCGTTAAAATTCTTCTACCTTACGAGTGATATGTCTACATGTAAAAAATTTAAAGTTTTGAACTAATTTAATATAAAGTCAAGTGGTCAAAAACCTTACAAAAAATAAATGCATTAAAATTAATTTAGAAAGCTTCTAATTTTGATCACTTGACTTTATACTAAATTAATTCGAAACTTAAATTTTCACGTGTAGACACATCACTCGTAAGGTAGAAGAATTTCAATGGTTTGAATTCCTCGTTCGAAGTTAATCTAATAGATTTTAGAGTTAAGAGTACAAAGGAGCTTGGTACTCCTAGGAGCACCTTAGTTCCATTGTATATATATATATATATATATATATATATATATATAGTGATGCTATTATGCATTGCAAATTAAAAAGTCCCTTTTAATTCGCGCTCATATCGCGATTTCCAAAGTTCAAATAGCCGATCCGAACCGTTAGATGTGTTCTCCATATTGAAATGTGCTTGGAGACCAAATTTTACATTTTTTGGAATTTTTTTACTATTTATTAAGCCACTTTGAAAATCGCTGATCCAACGGTTTCACTGTTCATTATGAGCCACTGATCCAGCGATTTTCAAAGTGGCTTAATAAATAGTAAAAAAATTCCAAAAAATATAAAATTTGGTCTCCAAGCACATTTCAATATGGAAAACACATCTAACGGTTCGGATCGGCTATTTGAACTTTGGAAATCGCGATATGAACGCGAATTGAAAGGGGCATTTTAATTTGCAATGCATAATAGCATCACTCTCTCTGTCTCTCTCTCTCTCTCTCTCTCTCTCTATATATATATATATATATATATGAATTCTTATTTTAAAATCCACATATATAAGTTCACATAAAAATTCGCATATGCGGCCACATACTGCACATGAAATATATGGTGACCTTCCGTATACCGTATAAAAAAAATCACATTTTAAAACATTAGTTAAGCCTAGAGATGGACTAAACTCAAACCATCTCTCTAGGTGGCTTAAAGTTTTGTTCTCTCTAGACCTAACTTAACGATCTAACTTTAGAGTTACATCTAATCTAATTAGGCTGGTCTAACTATTTCATGACTTAACTAAGACCCAAATTTCTTAATCAATGGTTTAGGCCTCAACCAAACACCACACTAGAGTCCAAGGGACATTATTTATTTCCATTTTTAAGAACCATTAACCAACTAGCAAAATTAACAAGTGAAAGAATCACAAAAATTGCAAACAAAAGAATTTTAACACATTTCAATTATTCGAAAGTGCAATTCCTTCTTAATGAGACAACAGGCAATGAAACCAATTGAAAAATAAAAATAAGTGTTATGTTATAGTAAAAAGGAATATTCGATGCGCTATAAACTCAGCCTTGTCGTTTTTCAATGATCTTGGCCCGCTTGAGTATTTCCTTCTTAGTCGGCCTATCAGCCCTTATTTTATCGCCACGCACCAGACTCTAAAAATATCGGGTATAGGCATAGCATCCATAATTACAAAAAAGGACCCGTTAATTGAAAATTTCATCTAATTGAAGGATTTCTGTTAAGTGATGATACCTTGTCTACTAAGCCAAACTCCTTTGCCTCCTTGAAGTACATAGAGTAGGGTTGTCGCATCAATTTCTCTACTTTCTCAAATGACTAAAACATCACAGAAATCAAATTAATGTAAAATAGATTAATATAACAAATAAATTCATGATAACTGTAGGCATGAAAGTATTTTAAAGAGAAATACAAACATTTCCGGTGTGCTTCGCTAGAAGTTCTATCAACTTATTTCTTTGGATCAAGGCCTGTATTAAGAAACAAGAATTTTATAAATTTTAAGCTGTAGCAGCGGCATGCACAGTGACGGAACTAGAAAATTTATAGGGTGGGCTGACACGTAAAAATGCATAATATGTGTAAATGCAAAATGTGTTGGCACTGGTATTAGAACCCCAAGTCTCCACAGCCACAAAGTGAAATTTTAACCACTGGACTATAAGCACACATTTGACATTTTATGAAGGGGTTGAACTATCTAAAAACTTAAAAAAAAAAAATGAAATTTCAATTTAACTTATATACACATGATTAAAAAAAAATTAAATCATGGGGGTCACTAAGCACTCCCTGCCCTACCTTAAAATTAACCCCTGGGCATGGAGAAATGCAAGTCATTACTAAGTTCACATCAATTGGTTCCATACCAGTTTTTTAACACTGTAATGCAGAGGCCTATTTTTGCAAATTTTCCTTGCAAAAGACCCAACAAATATAGTCATATAAATTAAACAATAGTAAAGACCTCTCTAGTGCGTCTAACTAAATCAGCAGCCGGCATCTCCCCATACGCTGGCATGCGTGGTTGTTGAAGGAAAGCTGAGACACATTATAGTCAACAAAGAAATTTTAACAAATACAAAAAATAGAAAAAGCTAAATAAGATTCAATTTTTGCCCTTTTAAGTAAAACGTCAGCCAAAAAAATGTTGGTCTTGTTTATGCTCTCACCTCTTACATGGGGCATCATGTAACGTTTTCCCTTAGTTCCTGCTGCAAGAAGGAGAGATGAATGGCCAACTGCTGTACCAAGTAGCACAGTATGCACCTACAATATAAATCATATATCATCATTTAAATATTAAGTTATATGAAGACAAGTCACATTGATATTTGTTGAAAAGGAATGAATAAAATGATTGCATTCTTATTTCATTGTGTTTAACAACATCTCTGACTATACAGCTCCTACCATATCTCTAACACTAGGGGTGTTCATTGGGTCGGTTCGGTTAAAACCGAATTAAAAATAGTCAAACAAAAATTTTATCTGGTTTTCAAAAATATAACCTAACCAACCGAGTAACATCCAAACCAAAATAACCAAAGTAAATTTTGGTTTGGTTTGTTGAACCGGAATAAGAGAGATTTTTAGATATAAAAGGTCAAAACTCAATACATACACAAATACATTTAATAATCACAGAAATAAATATGAATTATATATACAAGTTGTTGACATTACACACTTTGTTCAATTCCATACAAAAAAAAAACCCAAACCAAATATATATAAGTTATTGACATTACACATCGATTCAGTCTTTTCGGTTTTAAAAAATCTAAACCGAGCCAAATATGAAAAATTGAATTCATTCAAAAATTCAACCGAACCGATCCATTTAAACAGAAAAACAGAACCATTTAGTCCAAACTTTTTTGGTTCAGTTGAGTACCAAATAAACCGGACCCAATGAATACCCCTGTGATTAACACACGTAAAAAAAGAGAGTTAAAATTCAGTCATACATCCTCCCCTTGTAGTTATTTGTATAGTCAACAACCAACTGTAAATTCCATATATTATTGGTAAAGTAATGTGCTATACTGGTGAAATAATGAACCATAATAATAAAGCCCGGCTACAATATCTACAAAGAACATTTTTCATTTTGTATTAATAAACAAATACCTCATTAAATACCTCATTTGTTAAGCTCATCATATAATGATTAAACAAATACCTCATTTGTTAAGCTCATCATACAGTCATAAATTGCAAAACCCTCGGACTCTAGTGCAACCTGATATGCCACATATACTTAAGAGCATCAATAAGAGGAAATTTACGTCAGTAAATCAAGAAATAAAAATAATAAATAAAAGAATTTACTCACTGGTTCGTAGTCTTCTCGAAATGTACCAGTTGAATTGATGTACATGTAGATTGGCTCATCTGGGTCCATTGCTTGAAGGTACAGAAGACACGACACTATCAGTTCAGTGACAGCTGGTACTAACTGAGATAGATAGATAGATGGATAGAGAGAGACAGAGAGATTTAACAAATAAATCAAATCACTATAGGCTAAAAGATTTTGGGTTTGATAGCAAATTTTTTTGGTGCAGTAGAGGTATTAGAACCGAACCAATTGATTCATAAGAAAAAAGATGCAACACAAATTTTATTGCTCTCTCTCTCTCTCTCTCTCTCTTACCGGTAAGTTGATGTACACAACACGGCGATAGAGAAGATCAGAATCAAGATCAGGTGGGGGCTCCTTTAAATTCTTATATTCGTCAATACGAGCACGTGCTACTGCCTACAAAAGACAACTGATCAGTTCATAATATAAAAAGAGCAATTTCATAAAAATGCCATACAAAACCTGAAATATACCACATATACACATTTGACAATAAGAAATATCCTGCTCAACCTATAAAACATTATAAGCATCAGAAACATCCTCCTTTCCTTGTGCTGTTCACAAAAAAATTTAAAAACAATAGCGCAATATACATATTTTTCTCTCTACTTAATGAAAGAGAAACAGGACATCTTTTACGGACTAGTTCAGAAACTGAATTTTTTTTAATTTAAAACATCAGATTTAAAATTTAAAGGTTTTTTGATAATTGTCGAAAACATATTAATTAATTAGTAATGAATCCCAACATTTCTTTTTTAAAACAACCTCTTATCTTAAGATTATAACAAAAATAAAAAACTTCCCTGCACAAAGATTCAAGTTTAAAAAGGAGACAAAAATATTATATTTAGCATCTGCTTAATAAAAGAGAAACAATAGTGCGGTATCTCTATTTTTTCTCTCTACTTGATGAAAGAGAAACAAGACATGTTTTACAAAGACTACATAAATAACCAGGCTATGGATATAGGTTTATACTCCTCCTGTATAAAGGGGCATAGATAATAAATCCCAGTTCACACACGAATGTAGGTTTTGAAGGCAAACGTGAAACTTCTACATAAAACCCAATAAAAAAATACCAGCTCCTAGAAGGGAAAATTCTATAAAAAAAAAATAATAATAACCAAGATTTTTGGAACAGATGCGGTAATTTAACCAGGACATTGCCATCAATTTACCTGGAGAGATTTTCTTGAGCGAATCAAACTAGGGGTGAAGGTCGAGCTTGCAACTACGTCAAGAAGAGGCAAATTGTCGGGAGCTTTTCGCGATTTGGGAAAAAGGTCAAACGAATCCTCTGAACTGAGACTTGGCATAAATGGGCTATTGAGTTCAACTGGATTCATGGGTGGTCGCGATTTTGACACCATTAATGAGCTCCGAGGTTGTCTCTTGGATAGAGAATGAGGAGAGAATGAGAGAGAAGGGGAAGGAGAGGTGGAGATGGAGATGGAAGGTGGAAGTGACACATGGCGGAGGGTTAGAGCTGAGCCGGTCGCCATGGCTGGTTTAACCTTCCCTTACAGCAGAGCAGAGTAGCTCAGTGTAGCGCCTCCTTACTTTATAAAGGGTTTTACTTGGGACTTGGGAGGGGTTAGCACTTAGCACTCAAAAGTCGCAAGTCAGACAACTCCGAAGGGATGAGCTTTTTTCGAACAAGACCTCCACAACCTAGAATTTTGTTTTTAATTCATTAGTCGGAACTTATAGATTGGTAATCATAGATGTTATACTTGGTTTTAAGCTAACCAACTTTCTTCGGGAGTTTTAACTTCAAAATTTATTGTATTAACTTAAAATAATAAATTCCAACTGTGAAAACCACTATTTTCTTAGTGATATATTTCCATGCAAAAATTTTATATTTTTTATTTAGTATAAAATTAAATAATAAAAAATTGATGAAAAATATACAAATTAAAATTAATTTATAAATTTTTCATATAAACGTGTCACTCATGAAGTAGGTCTATTTTAACAGTTTTTATTTCTCATTTGACACAAATTCAATATGTTTTGAAGTGTTAAACTCACCAAAAACTTAGTGATCTTAAGAACACCCTAGTTGTACTCATCTTAGCAATATTGTAAAATCAAATTAACAAGTTTTTTATAAATATTTATAAACACGTTGGTGATTTTTATAGGTTACATGTGCATTAAATTTCATATAATTTAGAAGTCGTGTAATATTTGATCAAAGATCATCAATTTTAAACCTTACAAAAAATAAAGAAACTTCTCTACACAAAAATTTAAGTTTAAAAAAGAGGCAAAATAATGAAACAAAAACAAAATTATTCCAGGATCATCTATTCATCTGGATCCATATATTATGTTCACCAATATAATATGTTCCAAGGATAAATTGCAAAGTTGAATGAGACCGAGATAGGTTCTCTGAGGGCCTTTAATGAATATACATCTTACATAGATTTTCAGCCCAGTATAGCCCAGATATCTGGTTGGATTTCATTTCTCATTTTCAAAAAGAAAAGCAAACAGCATGGCTAACTTAAAATTTATCTTTTTTTTTTTTTTTTTTAAATAGCACCAAATTTAAATATTTCAACTAAACAAGTATAATGAATTAATTTTTTATAAAAAAAACAGCTACATCGATAACTTTTGCTCTACCATAAGTATACTAAAATGTCTCCACAGAATTGGTGAAGCTATTTTCCATACAAACCAAATCTAGTGTACTTGTTTTGTTAAAATATTATAATATTATTCTATATATAAAAAATAATCCTTAAAATTTGAGTTTAGAATTGGAATAATATTGGCATTTGGTCATCAAATACTTTCACAGTTGTGACAACTAATGCTAAAAGTTATTATAATTGAACACTAAAATTAGGAACATGTCATCAATATTTTTTTCAGATGTCATCAAGGGATATGCTTTATGTGAAATACCTTCCGTACTTTTTTCATATACACATTTTGTATTTTTATTTATAGATATGCGGGTGTGTTTGGATGAATTAATAATAGTGAGAGGATAGTAGATATTTTAACATTTTGTTGGATTAGTAAAATAGTGAGCTTCCCACAAAAGGCAAACAAATAATAGTGGCTATTCTCTAATCCAAACACATCCAAACGTAGTTTAGTAGTTCGAAATAGTGCTAATTTGGAATAGTAGCTAATCTTCACCCATCCAAACGCACCCGCAGTGACATACCGATTTAATAATTTCTACCGCAGCATTAGTTAGCAATTATGTTTGTTTTATTTAAGTAAGATGGTGTAAACTTTATTATTATCATAAATACTCTGATGCATTTTAAATATTTAATCATAAACAAATTATCATAAAATAACTAACTTTGTTTTAATTGAAATAAAATAACTAACTAAACATGCTCATTGTTAAAGCAACACGAAATTTCGATACTTGTAAAATAGAAAAGTTGCAAATGAAAGGAGTTTGGCTCAACCGACACCGTATTCAATTTTCGATTGAATCTAATTTTGAACCAAACTTTCTTTCTTTGTTAGAAAACTCCGCCCTTTATTTTTTTTTCAAATAATAAAAGTTATTAAAATTTAATTTCATATTAATTTTAATATTTAAAAAAATTCTGTTGAGCCGTATAAAAAATTGTGTATTTGATTACTAGTTAATAATTTTTTGAATAGTACAAGTTCTTAAAATTTTAATTCGAAAATAATTCATTATTTAAAAGAAAATAGTTGAGCCGTTTAAAAAAAATTGTGTATCAACTATGAAGACTAGTTATGATCATGGTTGACGTAACAAATAAAAATGGATAAAATGGATGGAGACAGAGACTAGCTAGGCATGTATTCCGAGCTTTATATATGGCTCAAAAGAAACTTTGAAAGTTTAAGTCGCTTGAATAATTTGATACGTCCTATCTCTAAGAGAGTAGACCGTATGTGAAAAAGTTTACGAATTGGACTCGTTTTGTTTCGGGATGACAGACCGAGGAGTGGCTGGGTTTGGAAATGGAGTGTTGGAGATATTTGAATATAACCTATGCGATATCTTTCTTAGTGTGGGGTAAGTAGAAAGTTCAATCTTTGCTCAATGGATCTTTCTGCATCCCTTAACTGCTATTCTATGTTGGCAGGGAGATCGTGGGAGCAATTATCCAGCATAAGACAGTGTAACTTTTATGGATGTGAGGCATGTTATATTGGACTTGGCTTTTATCAGACCCTGGGTTTTTCATATTAATTCTGGACTGACCCCTTAGAAGTTCGAGTTTTGGTAGTTTCATAGTCCGGAAAGATTTTAAGTTAGAGTCTTAAGTACATGGTCCTATTATTTAATATATTTTTTTTGAGAAAATAATTAATATGCTTGCTCTCTTCATTTTCTCCTTCCTTCATAGAAGCACTTAGTAAATACTGACACATCTGATGTCATTTAATGAAAATGGGAGGCAGAATCTCCATATTTTCTAAAAAAACAAAGAACTAAATAAAAATACTTGTTGATAATCTAAGATTATCAATGGAAATGGTTTCATATCCGTAACTATTAAAAATTATTTTTAATTATTCATATTCTACTCTTACCTGTTATCAATTATTTTACTTGTATTCTATTTTTAGAATAACAAAATAATAGTGAATAAATAACAAATAATGCTAATATAATAATTATTTTTATTATCTATTAAAAACGATATTGAAACATATACATTCATTTTACGCAATACGCATATATAATACTCTGTTGAAAAAGAAAATTCTAATCATATTGACCAAATTAAAGTGATATGACCAACCTTATCTCGTTCACAAAATACAGGATTTTCTGTGGATACAAATAAATTAGCTTCAACGCTTGCATATCATGTACGTGTATGATCATTTGTTCAAATATTAAGTGCATGACATTTCATAACAAATATAAACTATTTTAAAGTTTCATCAAAATAAGATCATGTTTTACGTGCACAATATGAATATAATATGATTTATACTCAAATATAAAGCTTAGTTAAGATTCAAACTTATTTTATATACAAAATACATACAGCAGTGCGTACCGAGCTATCATTTTGACCTTTGCAACAAACTACTCGTGATACTCTTTGGATGCTAACTCGTTTCATAATGTAACAAGTTAGAGAAATAACTTTTTCATCCACGACAAATATACAAAATTAAAAAACATATGAATTGCTAAAAGAGAGCAAGCCTACAAGTACCAAGTAACTTACCTACACAAGCCAATTGAAAAGCCGAAGACAAATTGGCACATAGATTTTACTTTCATTTTCATAAAATGATGGTAAGTGCATACATTATTTACAAACCAGAAGCGCAGAAAATCATAATCCCCATAGGTTCACCTAAACCCTGACACAACAAACTAGTAAGATGTAAACAGAAAACTATTCGGAACTTCTTTTGCTCAGTACCCTGAGCAAAAGCCCCATATTACCTTATCACTCTCCATCTTACTCATCCGAACGGTCAACCTCCTCAGGAGCTGTATGATCCACTTCAACCTCCCGCTCGGCAACGGCTGTGCTTTCGTCAGTGGAATCCTCGGGCTTGGCCACAGCTGTACTCTCTTTCTCCACACTGTTGTCACTAAACACCTTGGCGATTTTCTCAATTGGTATCTCAGGCAAGTATTGCACAACTACAATACCACGTGCACCTGCCGACTCCACAGCATGGTTGTACTTCTCAGCCAAGTGAGCAGCTGTCGGGATCACCAAGTGCGCAGCCTATTATTACCCAGAAAAGATATAACATGTTGATGCAGAATTAAACTTAATTAATTGCTGCAGTTATATTTACACTTAGTAAGGTAGGGGTGTCAATGGCACCCTTTTATGATTTATCCATTTACCCGATTTACCCGACCCGTACCATATTCACTATAAGGGAATGGGTTGAGTTTTTTTTCCGTTAGCTTATTGGGCACATGCAAGGATAAAGTTCTTTTTTTTCGTTAACTTTGCAGGTGCAGATATGAAAATGCTTCTATCTGACCCGTATCGTACCCATTGACACCTCTATAGCAAGGGCTGCAGTTACAGTACTTCTAATTTCCATTCAGAAAACAAGTTCCAAGATTGTACCAGGAAAATAAGTACCTGATGGAAAAGGGGTAGATGATTGAGGTACTGCCAGATGGCAACAGCATATTGCTCAGCAGTTGGTTCATAGTCCTTGTACAGTTCAACAGCAACCGGCTTGTACCGGTCACCTGCAGCCTTCGATGCAGCACGTAGACCTGAGTTGCGTGCATCACTCAAGAATTCACACAGTGCGACAGTGAACCCTTGCAATGCTGTGTAGACATGGAATGTGACAGTCTTAATTGTAGCTGGCACGTGTTGTTCAACCACACCCAGAACAGAATCAACCTACACAATAAAAGATCTCAGTTTAGTTTACGAACTGCTGTGTCATAGAAGAAGCATTGCGGAATTACTTCTTAAAAGCTACAGTTTTATTTGCCAGTGGCCAGGTCCCTTGGAAAAATAACACCACCAAATAATAATATTGGATTATTTGCATCTTAAGATATAAATCATATGTTTGATTTAGTTATAAAAGCATATGTTTTAACTAGTCAAGCAGTGCTTGGTATGTTAGGATATAAAAGCATATGTTTGATTTAGATATAAAAGCTTTCTACAGAGCAAGGCAATCTATTGCTAAGTTTATTGCTAACTGATAAATAAATAGTGTCTACGTACTCCAAGAGTACTAATTAAAATGATGTTGGAGTACTAAGTAAGTAAAATGATGTTGCTTCTTTTGATGTAGTGTTTCATCGAAAAAAAATTATATATAATTTAATTATTGCCAAAAAAGTAAAATAAAGACTATACAAAAGATATCAGACTAGACCGTCCAAGAAGAAATATCGGCGCAAGATAGCAAGTCTGGCTATCGTGCGCCAATAAAATATCCGATGGCCACACAAGCGTGAGGATGCTGAGCAGGGACCTGAGCACGTGAGTGGAGCTATCTACTGTCCCCCCTAACATGGCACCATTCCGATCTATTATAATACTAATATACGCTAAAGTCGATGTTACGATATCTCCACTGTAAAAAGAATATTCAAGTATCGCGCTAAGATGCGCTCAGAGATAAAGACAATTGTACTTACCTTGCGATCAGCCAAGCAGAGGAGATCGAGGGGAAGGTCGTGAAAGCGGTTGTAAACCGGCGCCACGATGGACTTGACGGTGCTCTCCACTGTTTGGACCCCGCCCTTCAGTGGCCCAGATTTCTCCTTAGCCAGCTCGTACAGACTCGCTATGCATAGTATGGCTTGGACCGCGGCCACATGGAGGAAATCGAGATACTTCAGCTCCTGCTTCTTCTACATAAAAAGATAAAATAGGATACGAAAAGTAAATCACTTACCAAGAAGAATTTCCCTCAATAGTCTGGTTAATTAAAACAACAAAAAGTTTCTTTTCTTGTACCTCAAAACCGTTTAAAATAAAGAAAAAAGGTCAAGCTTTGAAAGAATCGAATGGAGAATATATTCAGATGGAGAGAAGCATGCAATTGATTATTAAGATAGAGAAATAAAAACCGTCTATTTTCATGATTTTGAGAAATCAGGATATAGATTTCTTAAACCATAAATAAAACAGCTACTTTTCTCTCTTTCTCTCTCGATCGGAGCTAAACAAGTCACCCAAACCACACTAATAAGCGAATCGACGATAAATAAATCGAGATTAGTGACAAGAACAGAGGAGGAAACAATCCTTACCGTAACGTAAACTGCTTCGGCCATCTGTGAGAAAAAAATCTGCAGTGAGTTTCGTGAAATTGAGAAATAAAGTTTGAAGGAAAGGGATCCTTTAAAGCCTAAAATCTGCAGTGAGTTTCGTGAAATTGGGAAATGAAGTTCGAAAGAAAGGGATCCTTTAAAACCTTGAAATAGGAAAGAAGACAAGAAAGTAACGAATGAGAGAGAAGAATCTAGAAGGAGGGGATCACTATGGAAATTAAAAAGGAATGGGATTTTGGTCCAACGCTACTGGGAAAAGTCTTATCCAAAGACGAATCTAAACCGTCCGATCTGCATCGGAATTTGTACGGACAGTTGAGACTGTCGGAACCGCTTCAATTTATTTTCTAAATCTGTTCGCACAAATGGCAAAGAGCATAGCATATTGGGTACGAATCCTCCGAGATATCTCAATTTTTACGTGACCGACGTGTTCGGTGCCTATTCGGGGGGGACGTAGGGGGTGCTTTGCGATTCGTGTATAACGTATTTGAACGATTGAGATATTCCAAAAAGTCACGCAAAGTTTTAGATATCTCAGAGTATGCGAATTCTAGCATATCAGGGATCCGAATCCTCTCTATTACCAAAGAGGATTCGCATCACTTTACGGTTTGAGATTCGGAGAAATTGGGCAGTATTATTGGGCTTTGAGATTCGTGCCAAGTTAAAATGAATGTTCCAGATTCAATAATTGTAAGAGATTCCTTTGTGCGGTAAGAGAGAGGATATGAATTCGCATATCAGACGGTGTTTAATCGAATTTGAATAAAATTTGTCCAAGCACTTTGCATAAAATCCAATACCAATTAAAGGACGGAGAGACCGAGGAATTCGCATCCTCTGAGATATCTCAAACTTTGCGTGACCTTTTGGAAAATATCAATCGTTCAAATAAGTTCTGCGCGAATCTCAAAGCTCAAATAATACTGGTCCCCTACATTCCGGTGCCTATTCGGGGAACCGTAGTGGGGTATTATTTTTCTTTGAGATTCGTGCAGAATGTATTTGAACGATTGGGATATTCAAAAAATTCACGCAAAGTTTGAGATATCTCAGAGGATGCGAATTCGTACAGCGAGCCGCTGTCTGTAATGAGCGAACCTCTCGACCGATTCGGATCCTCAGCAATAGCCAATAGCCCAATAGCATTACCTTACCATTTTGAATTTGAATCCGGATCAAAACTTTAAAGCCTGGATCTCTTTAAGATTTGTGTCAATATATAATGAACGGATCGGATTCAAACTCGAAAGGTGAGTACTAATTCCTCTCGGATTTGAGCATCTCGTTTCTGGGACGATGGGATCTCAGGAGGGATTTCATGCGACGATTTTCCTCTACTGGGACTGTGGGAGTGTGGGACATCAATGGACTTTTTCTCTGCACACCCCGTAAAATTTTAAATTAGCTATCATTAAAGAACAATAGGAGTCCCTCAATAAATCACGGATTTTCCAGTACTTCTTATCTCCAATCCTCATTATTATAATTTTCATTTCATATAGTTTTTAGTAAATGGAAACTTCTATTTTTATAAACTTTATTAATTTTCTAATAGCAAAAACTTATTACGAATGGATGATTCAGAACTTTTAAATCAATAAATTTTCTCTTTATCTAAGAAGTAAAAAGCTTTAGAAAATTTGAATTTTTAATTTTCATTTAAAATTCCAATAATTGATCATGTTTAGAATCTAGCAGCAGTTATTTTAACTTTAAAAAATAGGTTTGGAGCTAAGACCTTGGATGATCCAAAATATGAGTAGGGTTAAAATACCCCGTTAGTTTTTGTGCTCCATCATGTCCCAACATCGTTATCTCCATTTTCAAAGTTTAAACAAATTGATCCGAACCACTCAATATGATCTTCATATTAAAATGTGTTTGGATACAAAATTTTATATATTTTTATTTATTTATTTTTACTATTTTTCAAAATAGATACAAAATTACTATTTTTAGAAAATTCTAGCTTATTCAAA
Source organism: Carex cristatella (assembly GCA_024447775.1). Taxonomy (NCBI): domain Eukaryota; kingdom Viridiplantae; phylum Streptophyta; class Magnoliopsida; order Poales; family Cyperaceae; genus Carex; species Carex cristatella. Next base: position 221,410 of record JAJHPF010000024.1, on the reverse strand, counting down.
AATAATGATTTGTACCTCTTCAAACAATTAGCAAAAAATCTAAAAATTATAAATTTTTTTATCCAAGCACATTTTAGTATGAATATCACGTTGAACTGTTCGGATTGATTATTTAAACTTTGAAAATAAAGATAATAATGTTGGGAACATAATGGAGCACAAAATCAACAATTCACATCCTCCTAGTTACCTGGCAAGGCAATCTTTTACAATTAATGGATCAAGATAGTTCTTTTTAACTTTCAACGAATATCAAAATCCAATAACACCGCCCTCTGCATTAGTCAGAATATCAAAGCGGCTGAGAGTTAATCTAAATGTTCTACGGTACTTGGGAGTATACAGATCCCAAAATCAATGGAGTATTTTAACACTACTCCCAAAACATTATAGTCTAACTTCCTTCTTTGACCTCTTTATGTATGTATGCACGATAACATACTTATAAGTAAATAAAATCTACAAATTTAAATTTTATAAAATTAAAGTATTGTTTAGTAATGTGGCGAGGGCTGTTAGTTATAAATCAATTGATGGATGATAAAAAAAAAAATCAAATTTTCATCATTCTCAATAAATATGATATATACATATATATATTTCATGTTTACATTGTATGATTTTAAAATTTCAATTTACTCCAGAAATTTGTCAAAGTTATCATGATGGTTTATAGTCAAGTGATTAATTATTATAAAAAATTATTTCAAAAAATAACAAAATTGCTAAATAAAGATATTTTTTTAAATAAGTAGGAGATTGAGCTGTCATCTAAATTTGTGAGTAGTCACCTAACTAGCTAGTTTTCAAGATACAACAATGCTTATCATAATCATTAAAGCTTGATTTTAACTTCCCTACCAATAATATAGGGTTACCTTTCTTCACTAGTATCAGAGATTGCCAAATTTAAAGCCAAGAGGACCAATTAACAGATAAGTGGCATAAAATTGCATTATCAGGCGTTACAAACTCTAGCCACCTGCATCCTCCTCCATCCCTCCATTCTGTCTCTCTTACTCTTTCTAGACCTCACTGACAGAGAATCCTCCATTCTCTCGTCTCTACCTCCACAAATTACTCTTTTATCGATGAAATCAGTAATAGATATTTAAAGTCACTAATTTTAAAAATAAACTATTTTTCAAGATTAAAAATATTTATAAAGGATTTCTTGTTCAAATTCTTAACTTGTGACATTCCACAAAAGAATATTGTTTTCAAAATTTTTAATATTTCAATTTGATATCTCATTGCAAGTTCTTTGCATCTTTGACTAGAAAACGCCATATACAATTAAATAAAAATACAAAAAAACCAGTTGATAGCATAATTATAAATTCATATATCGTTGTCTTCAAAAAAGAAAAACTCCCGAGAAAAGACAGCTAAATCTGTCGGTTTGTTTTTCTCCATTAATTAAAGTACACGAATGCCCTCATTTTAGCCACATGTTTGCATTCAGTTATGCCACACATTTACCGTAATTTTGTTTTCTATCGTCTTATTTAACTAATAATTATATATTTATATTTTAACAAGATAATTCCAATTCGGAGGAGCTCACAACAAATTGTAGAATTTACCTGGAAAATCTGGAAGTTTCGCTCCCGTATACATTGGATTGGAGGCTACATGCTGCAGCCTCATTTCATCCAGTTGAGGATCTCTTTTACACGAGAAGCGAGTGATAAAGAATTAAAGATGCTGCTTTAGGCGATGATTCGGTAATTACGGGCTTGATAAACAGCTGAGAGGGAGAGGCTGACACGTAACAAGAAAGTAAGAACGAAGATTATTCCCCAAGCGATGTACACAATTGCAGATTAAAAAACAAATAAGATTCTTTATGTGGCAGGTGGCGTATGTTGTTATTTGACAACTGGTTGATTATCTACTAACCAGTATCAAGTTAACATTCTCCGACCATTGTGGGATACAGGACAAAACTCTTTAGGTCATTTTTAATTGATAAGCAAACAAAAGTTCTTTATTTAAAAAAAATAAATAAAATTTCGTTCCAAAAGATATACTAATTTTTAATTTTAATATTGAAAAGAAAATGATGTACACATATTTTTACAATGTCTACAAAAATACTCAAATTTACAAAAGAATGAAGAAAAAATCACATGATATATGGAAATAAATTTGAAACTAGTTTATTTGCATTTTACTCGCAGTAGCAATAAAGAAAGTATTATGAAAAAAATTAACTTAATTAAATGTTCTAGAAGGTGTGTTTCTAAATATCTAAATCAACTTATATACAAAAATATTTTTATTTCTTGGAAAAAAAACTAAAATACGCTATTTACATACGATCCTTAATTGAAAGGACAAAGTAAGATGCTTCTCACCTTTTTTTTTTTTTTCATTTAAATTAAGCACCTTTCTATAAGCGGACAAGAACAGGCCACAACAATTCTCGCCTCCAGTTCATCAAAAACTGCAGACACCATTGTCCTTGCATTTACAAACTCATTGCATAGCCAATGGAGATGGACACAACAATCTAGTAGCAAAAGAAAGTGGTATGTATGCCTCACTCTAATTAAACCAACGCTACCATAGAATCATTCCATATCATACCAGTGGTAGTATGAATTGAAGTCTTTAAAGGAAATAATTCTGTTTTAGCAATGAAATGAACTAAATGATTGGATTTCATTTCTAGCCTACCCCACTTATTTGGAACTAAAAACTTGGTTGTTCTTGTTGTAATGAAATGAACTAAATTCAATGAAACCAAATAACAAACACCTACCTAACAATAAATAAATACCAAACATTTTTTTAAAAAACAGTACAAGTGACAAGTTCAATACATAGCGCATAATAAGTTAAAGAGATCTGAGCTGTGTTTTGAAAAGAATCAGACTTAGATCCAGTTTTTTTTTATCACACTACACCACACACAGGGGATAAACTACTGTGTGCTATTGATAAAGTAAAAGACCTTAAAGTTGTTCTAAGCTTAGGGAAGGATCGATCTCATCTTGTAATTGGTGAATATCCTGTTCAAAATAAAATTTTCAAATATTAAAATCAACTTCATCTTTGTTTGCTAGTAAACATAATAGGTGCTTGCTTGCTTCTAACAATTTCCAATACCACAAAAATACCATTCAAAACAAGGTATTTAGTGATGTCACAAAATCAAGAATAGTTATTTAGCAAAACAAATAATTGGTACTTAACGACCAGAAATAGAAACTGTCAATCTTGATATATTTCACGAGACAAGAATTTATGCTCAATTTTTTTTTATTTTTTTCAAGTCTAGTTTTGTTAAAGATCTAGAGGTAAAAAAAATTTCAAAAATGATTCATCTTTCAACCTTTTAATAACTGAATTGAAAAATAAAAATTTAGAACATAAAACTCTTGGCTAGTGAAGTACTCGCAACAGTAATAATATAACAATATACTGGATCAAATTTGTTTATCAGACAAATGGTATATATGCAACAGGGAGCTCAACCTAAGCTTTTGTGAACCTATTTTTGGCTGCCATTGCCATTTCTCATTTATGATAATACTAATCAAGAGCAATTTCTCAAGCAAGCGCCCACAGTATCTATAAAGTTTGCTTTTAAATCTTTAAAATACTTATCAAACTAGTCCTTGGTGCTCATGTCCATGAGCAAATAAGAAAAGACTAAAGAGAAACCATTCGGGTTGCAGTGTTATGGTTTAAATGTAAGGGCAAAAATATGAACAGCATGAAAAGAAAAGTTGATTGCTAAACGATTACCTGTGGCTGGACAACCTGCGGCTGTTGCTGTTGCGGCTGCGAATCTGAGGCAGCATATGCTTGTGGCTGAGACAGTCGGTAGTAAGGCTCTTTAAGCTCAAGTTTACCCGTCGATGTCTGCACTACGCCTCCTTGATCAGCTCCCGGTCCCCATGTTTTTGCTTTTGTCGAAATACAAAGCCAGAAAAAATTTTTTGAAGCTCAATTAGCTTGTAACCGAGTAATAAAAGTCAACATTGGATAACCGAGGTACTTTTTTTTTTCTCTTACAGTGGTGGTACTTTTTTTTGTTTTTCAGTGAAGAGAGCTTTTTTTTTATTTTATTATATTTAGCTTTTATCTCTTACAGTGTAACAAAAGTGTGCATTTTTATTTTATTTTATTTATCTTTATCTCTTACAGTGTAACAAAATTTTTTTTTTTATTATATTTATCTTTTTCTCTTACAGTGTAACAAAAGTGTGCTTTTGGTAACAGCCATTTTTAGTATCATGAAGCTCAACTAAATGCAGATAAAACATAGAAACATAAGCTAAAAATGGCACAGGTTTGCGAGACAGTAATCCTTAACCTGTATGTGAAACTATTTAGGCCTGGGATATAAAACCTAGGTTCATATATATACAGACAAAACATGATAACAAAATTATCAAATTTAATTTTTGGCGCCGCGAGAAATTGAACAAAAAGCTGTCGATTTGGCCTATTTCTTGTGCGTACCAATTGAAGTATTGGTTTGAGTCTAACCAATGCTTCCTCACATCTTATTAAAAAGAAAAGTCAAAGAATTAACAGAAAGGTCGATATGGTGAGAGGGATTGTGCAAAGGCCTATGCTCGACAATTGACCTCAAAAGGAAACAAAAAAGGAAGAACCAAGAAAATTTACTTGATAAGGTAAGGTAGATGGTGTAACTCTGTGCACTGTGCGCAACAAGATGGAGGCGGCCAGTGATCTGCTGTCCGGCCATAACATACAGCGGCTGCTGCAGCACGCACCGAAGCTGGTACCAGTGCGTCGTTGGAGATCCTGGCGATGTCGTTAGCCACCTCTGCACAGTGCTGCATTAAAAAAAAACAAATAACAATACTTTTGTGCTATGTAATTTGTTGTGCATAGTATTTCAGTTTTCCTTGCAAAATACCTTCACCTTTTCTCCACCTTTTGAACATATTCTAAACCGGAAGTTTAAAAGAATATGAGAAACACAAATTAACATCACTAATTGTACCATTTGAGGCTTTTTGTGTAATTAGCATCAGTTGAGCTACATGATTAAAAAAATAAAAGAGATATTTAACTTGGCATTAGTTAACAAGGGAAGAGATTTTATTTGGTATGTGAAAATTCCTTGGGTGGTAAGCACGACAAAGTATATTTTTGTAATAATAACTAACCCACGTGTTCTGATGTTAAATTTACCTGCTCTATTGACTTAATTAAGTTAGACATAATTATATTTGAATCACTGATAAATATTTTTGTAAGATTAAATACATTTAACTTAATTTTCTGAAATAATTGAATATAGTTTTCTATTAAAATTTGATAATGAAAGAAGTTAGTGTTGTTTTCCATATTGTCATTCTACGTTGTTTCATCATTCAAGTGCTATTTTCATACATATTGAATTAGTTATTATTTTATTTGGTTTATTGTTCAATTCAAGTTTTATTTCCTGTTACAATGAATTTTAGAGTTTTGGTGTTTTAATGTATTTCGTTGTCATTATTCGTCCAATTGATACCAATGGAATATCAAAAGTTACCTTCCGTTAAATAATACATCAAACCAACAAGCCAATCCATGCACCCGGGTTCCAACCGAAGCTATGAAATTGAGAGGTATATCAAGCTCATAAAGGTCTTCCTCCTAACAAAAACCAAACAAAGCGTTAAACAAAAATTGTAAGACACATCGTAACAAGTTATAATTGGAATAAAAGATTACCTTCATACGGGTGAAATCCAAATTGTGAAATGTAGGCGGAGAAACCAATAACCTTGGGTCAAAGGCATCCACAACAGGCTGCATGACATGGTTGATAGTTTTAACTATTAATTCAACGAGTATTTTATAGTCTTTTAAAGATGAGACCATTTATAATACTCATATCTAATAGCCAACAACTGCTGGAACATAGACCATCCTCAAACCTTTTTCCTACTACAAAAACACATTCAAAACAATTTTACAAAATATAATTGTAGGGCACTATTTAACATGACAAAGGGAATGTTGAATGTTAAATTCTATAATGAAAATTGTTGGGTGTTTTTCTTTTCTTTTGCAAAATAGGTACTTGTGTAAATGGGAAAAAGAAATGATGAAACAAACTAACAATAAACAATAGAAATAAAGGAAGCAACACACTTGAGAGAAGTATCCCTGAAAAGCGGATCCATGCAATGGGGTGAGGTCAACACCAAAAAAGTTCTGTTGATGCCAAAATAAGGCCTGTATACAAAATTATAGAAACTTAATGTTATCTCAATAGCTAGATTAAACTTTAGCAGGTGCATAGACTTTTCTGGCATGACATGAGAATGATAAGGTGCCAGATTTTGGCCTTTTAAGTTTGTTTGGTTTGTCTTTTTGTATCCTAACACTTTAAGCTGCAAAAGGATGTTTTGAAACCATGCAATAAATAGATGGAAGTTGACTTTATTTGCAATTTCAACAATAATTTTAAGATATGAAGTTTAAGCCGCAAAAAGATGGCATAATAGCAGGCAAATAAAAAAATAAAAAAGGTGACCTTATTTGCAACTTCAACATAAAGATATTCATCAGAGAATGGAGCCATATGTATCCTGTTTAACATGATCGAAAAAAGTTGCTTACAATTCAGTACAAAACAAAAATCCGAAAAGAGGTGCAAACACAGACCCGATGTCCCTATCCTAAAGCATATGTAGAGTTATCAATCAGTGGCTGGACAAATACATGCAGATCAATATCAGTATAAGGTTAAGTATTAACTATTAAAGAGGCAATATGAGATTAGTAGGGTCAAGAAGTCCGATTGTTTTCATGCCCCAATCATGCTTCACATCCTTATCTCCGTTTTCAAAGTTCAAACAGTCGATCCGATCCGCTCAACATTATCTCCCTATTAAAATGTGCTTGGAGACCAAATTTTACATTTTTTGGAAATATTTTACTAATTTTTTAGATAGGTACAAAATCACTGTTTTTGGATGGTCCGCAATCTTCTGAAAAACAGTCTAACGATGTGATGTTGTATACCAGCTTTTTACAGTGCTCGGGTTGTTGTAATCCAAATCCTTGGAAATAACTCAAAATTGTACCTTCCTAGTGTAGGAAACATTTTTCCACTGGGTGTTAGGAATCGATCTCTTGCTATTATATAAGACTCCAACATCCTTTCATTGACTAACAAGGTTCCTATAAAGTTCAATGAATGCATACTTTATAGCAAAGAATAAAAGACTAATCTCACGGGTTTAATTCACATGACCAACATAGCAATCTCACAGGGTCATACCATGAGCTCTTATGGATAGGGGTGTTCATTGGGTCGGTTCGGTTAATACCGAATTAAAATAATCAAACTAAAATTTTATTTGGTTTTCAAAAATATAACTGAACCAACCGTTAAACTTATAAGAATAAGAACCGAACCAAAATAACCAAAGTAAATTTTGGTTTGTTTGGTTAAACCAAATAAGAGAGATTAAATTTTAAAGGTCAAAACTCAATACATATGTATACATTTAATAATCATAGAAATAAATATAAATTATACATATAAGTCATTGACATTGCATACATTTTTCAATTCCATACAAAACATGTAGATGTTCTAAAATATCCAAACCAAAATACACAAGTTGAAATTACATACATTATACATAAAGGCATGGATTTGAACCATATCGAGTTCGGTCGGTTCGGTCTTTTTGGTTTTGAAATATTAAACCAAACCAAATATGAAAAACCAAAGTAATTCCAAAATTCAGCCAAACCGATCCATTGAACCATTTAACCAAACTTTTTTGCTTCAGTTGAAAACCAAATAAACCAGACCCAATGAACACTCCTACTTATGGAAACACAAACCCTAATGTCTGCACGTTTTTTTTTGTCATGTTAAGAGAAATCACTAGAAAGCAAATAAAAGAAAAGAAAAGAGTCAGAGTGTATACCCATAGGCTCAGAGATCAAAATATCAGCTTTCTCAGGCAACTCTACCTCCTCAACTTTCCCCTTAATAACCTTTTGGAAAGTTCATTGTAGACCCACAAATTATCAGCACCAAATAATATCATAACTTAGATCAATTTGATATTTTGTACAATAAATTATTAAACCAGACCGTGATTCGCTGTCCCAAAGAAGGGTTTCCAGAAATTAACTTCTGCGCATATTCGGCCATCTCAGATGCCTCTACAGCATATACATGCTTTGCGCCAGCCTGAACATAAGACATATAAAGTAGTAGAGTTTATAGAATAAAGCATGAAAATAAGGAAACTATTATGACCTGTTCAAATATCCTATCACCCCTGTATACTAGCTTTGTCTTTGGTTTTGGAAAATTGTGAGCCTTCTATTTGGGAAATTTGAAAAATGACTTGCTAATTATCAGAAGAAAAGCCACCCATTCCATTACAATACTTTTAGTTTATTGGAAGTTCGTAAGTTTTTTACTTTCATTTCTAATTTTCATAACATGTACTACCAACACTACACGGGTAGTCAACAAAAATAACAAAAAATAATAAGTAATTTTAATCAAGTATTCTTTATTAGCTATGTGACGTAATGGATGACAAAGCTAAAAAATTTAGTTCTGCAATAATTTTTTTTCTGAACTTCATAAAACACCAGCCATTGATGGTCGATATATATTTCTCAAAATTCATGAAATAAATGTAACCGTCTACCTACCTGAGCAGCAAACAATGAAAGAATACCACTACCAGCTCCAACATCAACCACAACACGGCCTTCAAAATCCGATCTGTTCTCTATTACTGCTGCAAAATAAGTACCTGAAAAATAAAATAAATAAGGATACATTAGAACAATTGACTTTTGAAAGTAATCTTATAGAGAAATATAAAAGTACATTTCTAGACCTGTCCTAACAAAATCTTGCAGCATATTTTGCTGATGCAGTAATTGCCCATAATAATGGAAGTACATCTTGGCTGAGGTGGCCTCTATTTTACTGTCGAATTTGCTTTTAGAGGGAACTATCGACCCATTTTCCAACAATGCCTCTGCAAGAAAGAGTAAACAAATTAACTACTGTATAAGGGAAGAAAGGATAATAACTTGTTGTACAAAAAGCACATACCATCTTTTGAACTCCTGTTCTTCCATTTTTCAAAGGCTATACCAAAGCCTTTGCTTTCATCCTTCGTCTTAAAACCAACCTTAAAGGCTTTTGAAAATGACCTCTGAAACGGGCAAAAGACGAATAAACGCACTTAATTAAGGGAAGATGTTTTTGAGAAACCTTTAATAGTAAAAAGGAAGAACCAATTGATCCAGCAATTATTCTATTAAACAATCGGGAAATGTCTTAGTTCAATCGACTTATCAAATTTCCTTTCTTCTGGGTTTCCAAGAACTTCTGGTTTCATCTAAGTTGAAGGTTTCATCAACTTTGAATTGTTCAAAGCTACTAAATTTATAACTATATGAGAGGTACCGAAATAATAATATGCAGTAGAATTATACCTCATCAGTAGCATTGCCTTCTGACTCTTCGTTAACGCACAACAAGTCAACAGGACCTACTCTAAATACCTACACAATCAAGCACAATCAATTATAACATTATAAAAGCAAACTACTTCACTGTCGTAATTTAACTGCAACTAGAAAAAAGTAAATACCTCTACAAAACACTGGCAATATCAGGCCTAAATTTTTGTACTGTGAATTATACATTTTACCTCTAATGGCTAACAGCATGATTGCATCAGCAAGAATAAATGCAAATTTACATAAAATTCCACAGATTATTTCAGCTGAAAAGGACATTGTAAATTACAGTACAGAGTGAAACCGTCTGAATTCTTCTAACATATGTTGAATTCAATCTTACATATAAGAGATTACAACAATAGCCAGCTAATTGAAGATAGTGTAATTCTCTCAGCTCAATTCCAATCAACAAAGCATCAAAATTTATCACTACCTGAGTCGTTTCTAGATCGAGGTCGACCAAAGGATCGACTGAGACTGAGCCCGTTTGTACGAATCTCAGTCGGGTCTTGCCAGAGCTGTGGAGGACAAAAACAGCATCCACCGGCGCGGCGGAGGATGAAGTCGCGAGATCGGAGAGAGTGACGGAGGGGAACTCGCTCGGAGCCTCCATTTTTCTCCCCAGGGTTTTAGGGTTTTGAGCAAGTAGGAATTAAGTATATATTTGTTTTTAATTTAGAATAAATTATTTGCTCGAAATGAGAAACTGTAGAAGGAGGTGAGAGGAGCAGCCGCCAAAGTACCTCTCTTTAGAAAAGGTTTTCGCGTCTCGCGTTGGTGCATTTTTTTCCTCTTTTTTCTTTTACAGTTTTACTGTTACAGGAGGGGTGCTGGGTGCATTCATGATCTACCACTCTCACTACATCTCTCTGTTTCCCCCGCTCCTTTTGGGTTAATATATCGACAGATCATTCTTTACTTCGTGCAGCGTACGGGCAATGGAACCAAAATAGCGCTGTGTGAAGCAAGAACTCATCTTTCTATAATCTTTACCCCTCTTTTTGGTTTGAGCTTTTAATTGGGGTTTTGGGAAAGGCCACGTCCCACGTCACGTGGCACTGCAAATGGAATCAGGGATATAAAGCCGTTCTCAGGGGTGGGTCCCGCATGTCAGTGACGTTTCCACACAGCCCCGATCGATTCTCATCACAGAGGATTTGGAATTAGATTCGGATTACTGCTACTTTCGTATTTGTGTAGAATTCATATCACCAAAGCGAACAAAATGTTTCTGTTTAGATCTGGACCGTCCGACCGGAATGCGCACGACTATTAAAAAGGTCCCATGCATCCCAATTCGAACCGGGTTGGTGGATGTGGATTCGATGATATGGACCGTTAAAATTAGTATCTTAACTGTGAGCCGTTGGATCAAACTTTTATTAGCTATGGAGAGAATTTGTTAATCTATCTATTTAGAAGAGCTGATATATCGATACCTACAGGTTATCATCATCATCTCTGCGATCTTAAGTTCATCTGAAAAGAGTCGTGATTTAGTTTAAAAGCTCAGATAATTACCTCATTTTAGTAGTTGTTGATTTAGTTTTGAACCAAAAAAATTAATATTCAAAAGGGTCAGAATCGGAAAATTTAATGACAAGAGATTTTGAACGGATTCCAGAGGATTAAATATTAGAATATTTTATCATGAACCAGTTATGTTCAATAATAACAACAAATGAATGCAATGAAGATAGCGTCTGAATTCAAGAATTTGCTTTTTAATACTTAATCCTGTAACTAAAACTAACTATATAAATTCTCTCTCAAAAAAAAAAAGACTATAAAAAAATTGAGTGAGGATGCGGTAAGATGCATATTAATGATCGATATGTAGATCTATATCTCCAAACAAGCAATACGAGTGGTTAAACACGATCTTTGTATAAAAATGTATTTGCAGACCAAAATTTATTTGTTTTAAGATTGTTTTACTACTTTTTAGATAGGTAGAAAATCACATGAACTAAAAATTATGAACTATAAGAAACTAGTTATCTTCTACCTGTCTACAAAAATAGTAAAAAAAAAAAACTTAAAAAATTGTTAAAAATAGTAATCTACATACGATTTCATATGGAGTTCATGTTTAACTGTTCAGATTTATTGTTTGAACTTTAAAAATAGAAAATAGAGATACAGATCCATATCACCTAATATGCATATTACCCTAGTATCATTAAATAAATCTATGATTTTATAAATTTGTATTTACAAGTTATATTTTCTAATTGCGGTAGATTTAGTTATCTTAGCTTTTTATTATGTGGCTTAGTCTTAACAACTCTAGTTTATTTTTGAAGCTTGGATGCTACAAGTATTTGGAATTTATATGTTTTGTTGTTATCTTTTGGGTAGTATGAAATGGACAATAGCTTTTTTTAAAGAAAAAAAAAAATTCTATTTGCGTCGGTTAAAAAAATCTGTGAATGGAAATCCGCACGCGCTGTCAGTTTTAATCGGGAGGATAAACTAAAATAAGATGGCACCTCATACAAAAACCTACTGTGAGTTTTGGGCCAAGACTAGGACTTGTTTTTGAAACTTGATTTTTATGGGCCAATTCACAAATTTTTGAAACTTGAAATGGCCCAAATTCTCCATTTCACCAAAACACAAAAGAAAACATTAAAGAATACAAACGACAAATTCTAGAGTAACGAAGTAATAAAAGATGAAATTAAAATACAATAAATAAAACCCACTCATTAATCCTCTTCTCTGTCAAGTATATCATTAAATCAACATATTTCCAAACTTATAAAACTAATAAGTAATTATTTTCAATTTCTCTTTCTAGATTATATCATATTTTCCTAAGCATGCACTTCTTACGAGATTCATTGGAATTGGGGACTCCGTGCCTATTCGATCCCTGGAATCCAAATGCAAAATGCAAAATATTTTAATTAATATTGCATATCTCGAATTCAGGTGAAACGATGTTTATTTTGCAGTTTAATCCTTCGACTTCTGTGATTTTTCTTTTGGTTTAGGCGTGACTGTTGCGTATATGTTGTGCGAGGGAGGGAGTAAAAGAGAAGAATTCAATTTCTTTTAAGAAATTTAATTAAAATACGGACATAATTCAAAAATAATTTATTATAATACAAATAATATATTAAAATTTTGTTAATGGAAATAATAAATTCATATTTTTTTTGAATAATTTGAATATAATTATGAAATTATTCGTAAAATTCATCAACTCTTGTTATATTCGTCGATCTGTTTGAGAAATGATGAAAGAATATAATATGATATCATTCGAAAATTTTATTATTTTGACATATATAATATTTACAAATTGCACCCGAAAAGTCTTCTATAAGCATACACCCTATACCTTCTCTTGACATGCATATATAATATTTACTATCTTTTTCTCAAAATTAGGTGAAACATAAGTCAAATATGTGGTGCTCTCCATACCTTATCTTGAAATTTATAATTTCTATACCCATACAAATGCACCGCACTAGGACATGAAAATAACATTTCAACTACACATGATGTTGAAAATATTTGTGCTCCATCAATCGGTCAAATGGCAAGAAAACATAATTTCCAAAAATAAAGAGTAATTTTATATATTTATCCGAGCAAAGAAAAGGATACTTTAGACTGAAAATAATAACATAAACATAATTTTACCAAAAACAGATACACTCAGTTCAGCTGGTGCATCAGGAGGAGCAGGGGCAAAATGGGGAAATTTAAGATATACAAGAGAAGAACAGATAAGAGGTCAAATAGAAGCTGGCGCTACAGCTAAAACTCTTCATTCATGTTTACTGCTTTCAATTAATTTAGCTTTTTTCCTACAGTTTTAATTGCATTGCTTAATTTACTCCTATGTTTTCTTACTAGTATAACAGGCTCAACTGTTTTGAGCTGTAGTTAAGTTATTTCTATTCGGATACAAACTTTGTAACCATTTAATTCAATTAAATATGGGCATGACCCTATTTTTTTCCTCAAAAAATAACATAAGCACATCGCATGATATAAGAAACCACTTTAGTTTTAGATACAATAAATTAATTAATACCTGTTGTCATACAACAAAAGAAACTACAACACCAAATACTCAGAACAACAAAAATAAATTCAGCTTATTTCCACAAATATGTAACAGATATTCCTTTTGCATATACACCCTCATAAAACTCTGAATTTGTTAATTTGTCTGTCACAATACACAAACAAGCGATGCCTTTTTCAATCAAATCATCTTTTAAATATCATGCAAACTATAGATTTTAAAGAGGAAATGCACACAAAAAGCAAAAACAATACAGCCCTACAGAAACCTTGTATATATTTTAATGCATGCTTAGTCGCGGCATTGACTGATCGCGTTACAACTACGGCTGTAGGGGTTAGCGGAGGCACCGGGCTGGCAGTTGTAGTAGGAGGCACCACGTTCGGAGCAAGGAACGCTGTCAGCTCGCAATGCGCCATAGCTGATGTAGCCATCCGTGCCATCGAGCGCGCGGCGGGGAATGCCGCCAAACTCCAACTCAACGTCGTCAACTAACCGCCTCGTTTTGACCCAGTCCATGTCGCCGGCAGACACAGAGTACATGGCAAATGCTAGGAGGAGGAGAACACAAATGGTGGTCTGTGTTGTGGTAGTCATTTTTGAAAGAAATTCTTTTTTTTGTGTTATTGTATCAAATTTCTCTCTGCAAAGAAGTATTAATTGGGTGTTGAAAGTTTTAGAGAAGTTTATAGAGAGAGAGAAATCAGTTAGAGGGGGTGGTTTGATTTTAAAATTGAAATGGGTGTTTAGAGGTTGGAGGGGAAATTTTAATTTGGTTTGCTTGTAGAAAGTTTCAAAAGATTGTCGTGTTGACTTTGAAATTTGAATACGTTAGTTAGGAAAAAAAATGCATGTATAACCCTGCATTTTGTGCTATTCTTATCTTTGTAATCAATAAGTTCTCCAATTTTGACAAGAAGTTCTCAAATAAAAGTCTCAATACACCTAATAAATATGAGCGGTCAAGCAACAAACATTAAGCCTTGAATATTTATATCCTATATTTATTTATTAAATTTGTATGAAAGCATGTTAATTTATAGTAAAAAGAGGCGCAGGTTAAGATGCTTTATAAAGCACCACTGACAGGTGTTTTGGCTTCAAGTTTTAATTTGAAATGATCTATCAATTGGAATATTTTAAGAAACTCAAAATTATATTATTTTGTATTTATTTTTATTTGGATAGGAATAAAATCAATAGATTTCAATATTCTGAACCGTTTAATAAAGATGATTTCTATTTCACAAAAATAAAATTTAACTTATAATGAAATATATGTTTAAGATAAAAAAAAAGTTTCATAATATATATGTAATGAAATAATGTGCACTAGTATCTTTTTTCCATGTACATCTAATTCAAATGTATTAAGAACATATGTACTTCAAAATTTTAAAATATTAATTGTTAGTTAACAAAGTTTAAGAGCAGGAAACCTGAGTTCAGATGTTATGAATGAGGTCTTAATTTGTTATAGACAAATAAGCAATAATTGATAATAGCAATGTGTACATAAATTTTTAGAACAAATGATTGGTTAACAAAATGTATTTAAACTACCACAAAATAATGTGTTCATAAACCAACCAATATTGGATAATCTATCATTGAGGATTCTTCTGCAAAACTTTAAAAAAGCGGTTGATTAGGTCCCTTGTGATCATAAATTAAAAGAGATAAAGACAGCTCTTCTTCCTTTGTTGAAGTAGTCTTACTTATACTTAATAATATTTTTCCTACATCTAATACTTACTATTTCATTTCATATATATTTAAGAAAAGGAAAGAAGTATAATATTTTAACCCATATAGACTTGTTTTGCTTGAAACGGGAGCAATGAACGTGTGGACCTCAACCAACAAATGCACTCAACAAAGAGACTAATTAAAACGAGTATAATGCAAGGCATTAATTTCTCCAATTTTAATTTTGGGTAGTCCAGATTGCATTTGATAAACACTTAATATTATTATTAAGTAAACCTCGGATGAAAGCGCAGAACCCAGAGAACTTAATTTTAACTAATTTGTCTATGTCTCATGGATATTGGATCAAATTCATCAGTTGATATTCGATCGGAGTTGTTCGGTCCGCTTAATGATCCGTGCACACTTGATCGTACGAACTTTAAAGTTCAAAGTCCAAAAAACCTTAATTAATTTGTTGATAGAATGAGGTTCCAGCCAAATCATAAAAAATTCAAGCTTATTTGAAATATGCTCACTTTAAAATTCATACAAACTTACATTATTGAACATTGAACGATTTGAATCTAACCTAACACGATCAGATACTTTAATTACCTAATCTGAATTCATATCCGAAAAGTCTTTCAAAATTTTGACACGAGCTTTCAGACAGCATGCTTTTACTGGTCCAGGAAATTGATCTTCTTCATAAATTCTCAAACACCTGCCATAATTTTTTTTTTAAAAGTTCGCAATTTTGAAATTCAATATTAATTGAGATTTTTTATGAAAAAAATATACCTAATTTTTTCTTTCCTAAAGAAGAAGAGATTGTTTGCTCTTTATCACCATTGTAAGATTTAATTAATCATGTAATGCACACCCGATAAATCTTATAACGCCATTCATATACCGAAACGATCATACTTAATTAAGGCATTTATTATATTAGATATTTAAAACTGAAAACTTACATTACTTTGTATATGAAAAAAAAAATTCAATGAAAGCAAAATTAGTATTACAAAAATAACAACAAAAATAAATTATAGCTCAAGCAAAAACATTCTTTATCAACGTACACATCTAATTACTAATTCAAACAAAAAAGGTACACACAAATTAAGAAATACATTTTTCAAACACATATTACATGTACAATCAAGCACCTCTTGACAGTATATACTTGGACGTCGAAAATCCAATCGAATGCCAGAACATAATAATGTAATTTATTTCGCCTTGTACCGTTTAGTCTCGGCATCGTGTGATCGCCGTGCAACTGCGGGTGTAGGGGTTGGCAGTAGCATTAGGTTTGCAGTTGTAATATGAGGCGCCAGTAACTGAGCACGGCACACTATCTGCTATCAGTGCACCATAACTGATGTAACCTGCTGTAGCATTGGTGTCAACTAATCGCCGTTGGTTTCCGGCTGAGGCGACAACGTTAACAATCATGACAAGAAAGAAAAGAACGAAAATGGTGGTTTTGCTTGAGGAAGCCATGGCTTGATCAGTAAGTACAATCAAATTTGTTCTTGTTTTTATATAGGATGGAATGGAGAGAAAGGAATTGAATGCATGTAAATAAATAATTGACAGATTCAGTTTTGGGCAGAGGAAATCAATTATGAAATATAATTAGACTATGTTGATTTGCTTATTGCACGACACTCAAGTATGCTCACCACGTAATTTTGAACACGATCCAGGAAATATTTTAATTAAGTTTCAACTTGTTTATTTCTTTTCTTTTGTAATAATAATTTTAATATTACAAGAAACTCATCATGCATATATATTTGTAACATCAACTCTATCAGCAAATTAGATGGATATTTCTTTACATTGTCATGTTTTAGTTTTTTGTTCTCTTGAAAATGTAATTTTTTTTCCTACTACTTGAAAAGGAAAAGAAATATATTAAATAACATAGTCTTCAATTGAAAAATATATACATGCGATCAATTGCCAAAATAAAGTGCAATAATTCCTTAAATAGTATTGGTCAGGAAAAAGTGTGTAAATATATATATATATATATATATATATATATATATATATATATATATATATATATATATATATATATATATATATATATTTGTTTTTGATAAAAGACATGAAGAAGTATAAAGGTAAGAAAAGATGCAAATGATGAAATACACCTGGGACAAAATCTTGGTTGTCTTTATTTGGGTCAAAGGTATATATTTGTTTTAAACATAACCAGCTGTTAGCTTTTGCTTTAATATAAGAGGATAGAACGTGAGCAGCACAACCGAGAAATTCATCAATAAAAAGTGTTAAATGCAAGGCACTATGTCAGCTTTGATTTTGGATCCAACTAATCTTTAATTTTAGATTAACAAAGGAATAGTTTTTTTTTTTGTAAAGATACACCTAAGTTTGAATCAACCATTTTGATTTGTTCAATGCCAGTACATGCATGCGTGTAAGCTTCAACTTTAGTTATACATGAGTTTTAGATTGTTCGGACATATTATTTGAGCCGTTCGATAGAAAGATAGTTCTCGGGTGTTAACGGGTACGGTAAAGATGGAAGAGGAAGTATTTTCAGTATTTATAAATTGTCTTTATTTATATTCTATTTACAAATTATTTTATTTATATTTTATTTTTATCTGTTATGACTGTCAGACAATAGTAGGTAAATACCAAATTAACAGTGGATAAAACATTGAAATATATACATTTATTTCGCACATGTATAGTGCTTTATTGAAAATAACCTAATTATGCTAAATACAAGTAAATTAATTAAAGTAATATTTTCAATATTTATTAATATGTATAATATAAGGGTAAACTAGGGTGTTCCTAAGTTCACTAATGCTCTTTGTGAATTCAACTCTAAAACCTTTCAGATTAACTTCAAATGATAAATCCGAACCGTTGAAATCCGTTTACCTTATGAGTGATGCATCTACATGCAAAAATTTTAAAATTTTGAATTAATTTGGTATAGAGTCAAGTGGTAAAAAAACGTTCAAAACATGTGTACTAAAATTAATTTATAAATTTTCGGATTTTGACCGCTTGACTTTATACAAAATTAATTCAAAAGTTTAATTTTTTTGCATGTAGATGCATCACTACTCACTCGTAAAGTAGACGGGTCTAAACGGTTCGGATTCGTCATTTAAAGTCAATTCAATATGTTTTAGAGTTGAGTTCACAAAAAGAGTTGGTGAACTTAGGAACACCCTAGTTCTACTCTATAATATATTATATATAATTTTTTTACAATTACCCAATCGAGTAATAGGTACCAAATGGGTTTTACCTGTACCCTTATTCATTTAGATAACAATTTTTTTCTTTACTCGTACACTATAAGTTTACAAAAAAAAATCTTGCCCATACCAATCTTATCGGATACGAGACTGATCGGGTAAATGGATAAAAGAGTGCCGTTGACACCCCTATTCATCGCGTATTTAGTTTATGATATATTTATTAAGAGGAGGATTTAAATATCTTTATCTTGTTGGATTGTGCCATAATTTATTTGTCTGTTTGACTAGATTTGTAAAACATATATACATTAAATTTTACAGTTTTCTTGTCTTGAGATATTGTGTAGGTTCATGACAATAGAAGGTCCAAGCATATCAATGATGAAATAATAAATTGTTATGCACTATCAAGGATGTGGTCATGAAGCACAAGACATTGGACAGCAGAAGAATCATATCAAGATTAAGGATATTAAATATGTAAAATTGGTAAAATAAACTTGAGAATGAACTAAGTGAGACCTACCGTTGTAACGGAATAAATAAATTCCCAATCGGTCGCGTGATGAATTAATTCGATTAGAACCATCACCTGATGGTAGATTTACTAGAGACTATCGTGATGGCTACCATCACAACAGTACGTTTACTGTTAGGGTTAACGATATTCAAACCTGACGTAAGTTGACCAACCGTTATAACGGTATGACCAAATTACTTCTTTTTTATCAGCTCTCTATAAATAAAAGCAATATCAAAGTTCGGATCATTACTCTAGCCACCTCAAACTAATATTTCAAATTCTCAGATCTAGAAAAAACCGTTGTTGCTTGTGCACTTCAACTTCAATATTCAGAATCAATCTCAGACTTATTTAACCAATACACCAACTCTTAGAGTGATCATGTGAGATAAAACTTCTACCTTTGAGCCTTAGTTGCTCGCTTTGTTATTCTTGAGCTGTTGTGCTCATGAGCCGATTCCGTGCTCGGATCATGTGATTTTCCAGAAACTTGTAAGGACTCACCGGTTCCACCTTGTACTTATTTTTCATTGGGTAAAGAAAAGCGCGCCAGCTTGAAGACCACGAGCTCTGAAGATGTAGGCGTTAGTACTGAACTCCGTAAACAACTCTCGTGTTAAGTGTCTCTAAACTCTACTCTTTACTTTACTATATATTTTATATAATGATCAAATTATTTGAATTTCCGCTAAGAATAACTTTAAGACACACTAGGGACTTAAAACTTAGTTTAAAAGTAAATGCCATATTTACACTCTCGTGCATTTAGGCACCAACATATCTATCATATGTTTATTTTTAAAATTTTAATTAAACTGTCAACGGACAATGATACAATGATAGAAAGATTAAATAGTAAAATAAGCTGTAATATATTATTGTGATAGAAAATGCTACATAAAATCAACGAATGAGATTGTGCTAATTAACAAAGCAGGATAAGCTTACGACCGATATAATTTAATTATTCAACCCTTTGTAAATAAAAAAACATCAAAATAGCATGATTCTAATTATTTTTGGTTGTATGTTTGTTGATGCTAGCTCAGTTTCAAATGTTAAAATCCAGTTAAATATGTTTTCAAAATGTTTGTCTCGTATGGACAAACAATTCAAGTTCAATATTTGAATAGATTTGATGAGCATGTTGATAATCTTGCGATTTTTTCTTGGATATAAAATAATTTTATAACCATTAAATATTGATTCAAACTCTGGTCTCCATTACATAATTTATAATTATGTTTCATAAACAAAGCCTAAAAAACAACGCTCTTGATAGAAATTAAAGTTGGAAATATACTGTTCATCTTTTAAACATGGTCTAATTTGAAATTTCTTTATCAATCTAAAACTGCTGAAACTTAAATGTTGAGGTTAAATCATTTTAAATTTTATTCAAGTTTGATACACTTCATATTTTTAAATGATAAAGAATGTATTTGAAATTTTAAGTTTTCATTTCTGAACAAGACGAGAGTTCAAATGTTTTTATTTTTTGTGACTCCATGCTGCTTCCATCTAATAACAAAATTCTAAAACTTATATGTCAAAATAAAAAATTTAGATGTTATTTATATCATTCTCTCTCTATTCACATAAAAATAATCACTTTTTAGTTTTATTTTTGTATGAATAAAAAAGTTGAAAAATCAACATTCAGAAACTATTTACGTTAATGTATTCTTACAAGCTTTTTATTGCAATCCAAACAAAATTTAAATGTCATAATCTTTTTATATATTTGTATTGAGAATGATATTGATCATATCTAACAGTTTTATTTTTATATGTTATTGTAGTATAAAAAACGAAGACAATTGAACATTTCTCCTTTAACAACACTATTTAAAAAATATTAAAATAAAAAGTAAAACTACTAAACTAGCGTGTGCTTTGTTCATCAAAAGAGTATAATGAGCATAAGCTTCAAATTTATTGAATTGATTTCAAACGACAAATCTAAACTGTTGAAACTAATCTACTTCACAAAGATAGTTTTAGCACTCGGCTTTGTACTAAATAAGTTCGAATATTTAAAAAAAATTAATCTGCATGCATTATTCGTAAAGTATGTCGATTTTAACGGTTTGAATTCGTCATTTGAAACCAATCCGATAGAGTTTAAAATTGTGCTCACCAAATCCTTTAATAAGAATAGTACACGTTAGTTTTGCTCCATAATGAATATATCATAAGAGATGATTCTAGAACTTAAAAGGCTGTAGTACACGGACAAAACATGTCTATAATAGACCAATTAAGAATTAAAATAAACATTAGTTTGAGGCTTTGAGGCTTTGAGCTGATCCAGGCCAGGAAGGGTTCTTGGTAAGTTAATCTGGTATGGTATCATCTCATTTTCGCCGACGATTTAGGAGCATCATTTAGACATATAAAGAATATTACAGTTGTGCACCTACCGGTCAATAGCTTAATTAGACTTGGAAAGTTGGAAGCTTGCACCCTACAAATAATATTTTATTCATTTGTAAATGATTATTAATTGCAAAATAAAGTCAACATTAGGGCTCCATCATTTAATTCATTTGGACATATATTTCATGAGGAGGCATCTAAGTTACAATAATTTTGAGTTACAACAAAGTTACAATAATAGTTTTATTTATTTATTTTCAAAGTCCAAATAGTCGATCCAAACCATTCAACATGATTATCTAAATAAAATATGCTTCCAGATCAAATTTTACATTTTTTTGAATTTTTTTTTTACTATTTATTAAGTATTTTACAAAAACTAGTCAAATTCAGACCATTGAATTTTGTACCCATCTTAATAAATAGTAAAAAAATTAAAAAAATATATAAAATTTGATCTAGAAGCATATTTTATTTAGATAATTATGTTGAACAGTTTGGATCGACAATTTGAACTTTGTAAATAAAAAAACCGTTGTTATAACTTTATTGTAACCCAAAATTGTTGTAACTTGATCCCTCCACACATTTCATCCTATAACATAGCAAGAAAACACGAGGTATACATTATCACATGCTGTTGTATTTATTTTTGAGTGTGACTATATTATGGATCTGACGCTGCTATGGATTAATATCTTTAAATTAAAGTTCAAACAACAAATCAGAACCACTAAATATGATTTTCGTATAAAAATATTTATACATACCAAATTTTATATTTTTAGAATCTTTTTACTATGTTTTAGATGGGTTGAAAGATAAATTTTTTCGAATGGTCTAGAACTTTTAGATCAAGTGATTTTCTACCTATTTAAAATAATAATATTTTTTTAAATATAAAACTTGATCCCAAAATACAATTTCATATGAAGATCATATTAAATATTTTGAATTTAAAAAATAGAGATGTATCCGTAGTACAAATATTTACCAGTGTCACTTTTAATTTTTTTTGTATCACCATGTGATTTTTTTTTTAAACACCTTAATATTGTTATTTTTAGCTCAACGTTTAGTTCATAGTGTCTTAATTAAATTGTTTACATTTGTTTTATGGTTAATTTAAACACTATCGAATAATTACAAAAGAAATAGTCACAATATCTAATTCTGCAATTGAGGTGACAGGTATGACCAAAGCCAAAAGATTTTTTAGGATACAAAATCATACTAACTATTAAGTATTAACAATATAATTATTGTTGGATCTTAATCCAACGTTGAGCATATATGTAATATAATTATGAATTGTTTACTGTCAATATGATTGTCATAATTAAAGTAATCTAATATGGAATTAAGATATTAGACAATCTATGTACTCAATAGGATGTGGTCCATAAGTGTGTAGATCAATTTGGGCAAAGATCAAATAATTGATGGACTGATTCTGAAATTTGCAATTGAGAAAACTGCCTTTTCGAAGCCCAGTGCGGGTGGTCCACCCACACTGGATCTGAGTGCGGACGCACTCAGAAAATTCAGAAAAGTCCGAGCATAATGCGGACGCACTGGAACCCCAGTGCGGACGCAGTGGGACCTTTAGTGCAGACGCATTGAACCCCAGCGACGGACGCGCTCAGTACTTAGCCAATATTTTGGGAACTTCGGACAACACAGGAAAAAGTCTGAGCGTAATGCGGACGCACTGGAACTCCAGTGCAGATGCAGTGGGACCTTTAGTGCGGACGCATTGAACCCCAGTGCGAACGCACTCAGGACTTGTAAAAATTCGGGGCTGAGTTTTAAAGAGGTTATTTGGACGCGAATCATCTCAGTGCGGGTGAACCACCCGCACTCGCGCTGCCAGATGTGTAATACTATATATAGATGGGTCCCCAAGGCACAAGATAACCATCTCTTTTCAGAAGTCATTCTTCTACAGAAATTGAGTGCCTTTCTTCTTTCTTCCACCATCAAAGAACTGAGAGGAGAATTTCATTTATAAAATTGGAGAGGAATTCTCAAGAGGCGATCTTGTTGCTTTGGAAGACCTAGTCTACGACTATACAACCAAAAGGTGAGAAGAGAAGGGCTTCTTATCGTAGAAAACTAGTCTCGTGGTCACGGAGACGATTCTTCGCAGTTGAGGATTCCATGGCCAACGTTATGGAATGAGGTATTGTATTCCGCACTTATGATTATGTTTATATGAGTCGGCTTTGGCATAGGGCGGTCCTTAGGTTAAGGTGGGGATTGTTTCTTCTTCCCCGGGGTGTAAGTGTTTGACCCCTAGATGAGATGTAATTGTTTGATCTCTAGATAAGGCATAATTGTTTGGCCTTCATGATTCTCTAACAAGTGGTATCAGAGCCACCCTATGCCGAAGGATTAGGTCTTTGGATCTAGAGAGAATTAGAATTTGAATTGATGATTTTTTCATTGATTTTTGTTGGATTTTCTTAATTGTTTTTTATCTGAAAATTAAGTTTGGAGGGCACAAAATATGTTCCTACTTAAGATTCTAATTGCTCAGTTATCAAGTTCTTAAGTTGGTTAGGGCTTCCTCGAAGATTTCCATTAGAAATCGGAAAATTCCTGATCAAGATTCGGTCTTGTGGCACGCATGAAATTCCTCATGTCATTAATTTGGCAAATTTTCTGGGCAATTTTGGACTTAGGAATTTACAAAGTTGGAAAGAAATTTCTAAATTTGAAAGGCTATTATTAAGGTGCTTCCAAAATTAAAGTCTCTCTAGATCATGCGTTAATTTCAGCATAATAAATGCAGTTATTTATCAGTTTTCAAAACTCAATCAATAAAATGAATTTTCAAAATTTCTAGGATTTTGTGCGGCCCCTCATTCCGCATCTAAGGTCGCACAAAGGCTCTGAAAATTCATAATGAAGTCAATAACTGCAGTTATTATGATACAATTATATTTATTTAATTGCACTTTTATTTTATGGCTAAGGTATAAATTATAGTTCTTATAAAGGCATTAAGGTTTTATATATACATTAAATTGAATTGATTGAGTCATTATCGTACCTTCCGGTGCCTCTTTTGACAAAGTTGATTTATATTCATTGTGTAAAAGGAAATTAAGTGTGCATTTGATGGAAGCGATCATTTATCGGCCCTCCGGAAGATAATGGTTGTTGAAATTAAATGTATAATTTAGTGATAATAAAGTGTAGTGATGATTATTATGTTTTATTACATATGTCAATAAGTCGGCCCTCCGGAAGATATATTGTCGATATGTTACTGAATCATCAATGCTTTATTATTGCGCCAAAGTATCATAAGAAATTAATTTGTTGCCCTCCGGTGACCAATTAATGGAAACTGATGCTTTGTTAATGATGGAAATATTTATCCTTTATTTGAATATAATTTATAAAATTCAGAATTTTTCGCTAAATTGTGGTTGTTTTGTGTGTTTTTTGTTCGTATTTTTTAGCTAACATTACTACTAGCCTTAAAGATATTTCGATGTTGAATGGTTCCAATTTCAAGTATTGGCAGGAGAGTGTTATGATAACTCTCGGTGTCATGGACTTAGACTTAGCATTCAGAGTGAACTATCCCACCATTATTGATACCTCTACCCCTGATGAAAAGAGGGAAAAGGAAAAGTGGGACAGATCAAATAGAGTGAGTCTAATGATTTTGAAAAGGTCTATTCCAGAGGTATTTAGAGGCTTGATTTATGATGAGATTACTAATGCTAAGGAATATTTGGCTGAAATTGAGACAAGGTTTGTCAAGAATGAAAAGGAAGAAATTGGTACACTCTTGACGAAACTTGTTTCAATGAAGTATAAGGAAAAGAGAAGTATTCAGGAGTATATCATGGAGATGTCTAATGTTGTTTCAAAACTAAGGACACTCAAGTTGGACATTTCTGATGATCTCTTGGTGCACTTAGCATTGATATCCCTTCCTTCGCACTTTGGACAGTTTAAGGTGAGCTATAATTGTCAAAAGGAAAAATGGACACCTAATGAACTCATCTCCCATTGTGTGCAAGAAGAGGAAAGACTGAAACAGGATAAGACAGAAAGTGCCCATGTTGCTACTACTTCCAAATCTAAGGCATCGGCTAAGCGTAAGAAATCAAATAAGATTAAGGATAATAAGGATGCTGCAGTGACCACCAATAAGAAACAGGATAAGGGCAAGAAAGTTGCCACATTTGACAATCCCTGTTACTTCTGTAGTGCGGTTGGACACAAGAAGATTCATTGCCAGAATTATCACGCATGGCGTGCTAAGAAAGGTAAATCTCTTGTTATGGTTTGTACGGAAGTTAATTTATCTTTTGTAACTAGATATACTTGGTGGATAGATTTTGGTGAAACTACTCACATAAGTATATTTTTGCAGGGACGCCTAAATTGCCGGAAGCCAAGTGATAATGATAGATTCATCTTTGTGGGCGATGACAATAAAGTTGAGGTGGAGGTTATTGGGACTTATAGATTATTGTTAAAATCAGGATTTTATTTGAATTTGTATGAGACATTTGTTGTACCGTCTTTGAGACGTAATTTAATTTCTATTTCTGCTTTGGATAAGTATGGATTTACTTGTACTTTTGGAAATGGAAAATTCAGTTTGTTTCATGATTCAAAACAAGTTAGTTCTGGTTTTCTTTCAGTTTATGATAATCTGTATTCTTTGGATGTCAATAGTTCTTATATTGA
Organism: Carex cristatella; assembly: GCA_024447775.1. Classification (NCBI taxonomy): domain Eukaryota; kingdom Viridiplantae; phylum Streptophyta; class Magnoliopsida; order Poales; family Cyperaceae; genus Carex; species Carex cristatella. The sequence goes on along the minus strand of JAJHPF010000024.1, from coordinate 195,294 downwards.
AGCCTTGCATGTGGATACAAATAATAAGAAGAAAAAATTACCTAATAAGAATTCGGCTACATTATGGCACAAGCGATTAGGTCACATTTCTCAACGTAGAATTAAACGACTTGTGTCTAATGAAATTCTTGAACCCTTAAATTTTTCAGATCTTAATGATTGTATTAATTGCATAAAAGGGAAACAAACCAATTTCAGAAAATATGAAGCCAAAAGGTGTTCAGAAGTCTTGGAATTAATTCATACCGATATTTATGGTCCATTTCCAACGGCTATAAGAAAAAGTCACCGGTATTTTATTAGTTTTATAGACGACTATTCAAGATATGACTACATATATTTAATTAAAGAAAATGCTCAAGCTCTTGATATGTTCAAAAGTTTCAAAGCGGAAGTTGAGTTACAACTTAACAAACGCATTACGGCCATTAGATCTGACCGTGGTGGTGAATACTACGGCAGATATGATGGATCAGGTGAGCAATGTCGAGGGCCTTTTGCATAGTTCATAGATGAATGCGAAATTGTACCTCAGTATACATTGCCCGGTTCGCAGGCAATGAATGGTGTTTCTGAGAGGCACAATAGAACGCTTAAGGATATTGTAAGAAGTATGATGAGTCGTACTACTTTGTCACAAAATCTATGGGGTGAAGCCTTAAAGACAACAACATATATCCTAAATAGAGTACCCACTAAAGCAACTAACAAAACCCCATATGAAATCTGGAATGGGCGAAAGCCTAATTTGAAACACTTGTGTATATGGGGATGTCCAGCTGAGGCAAGGCCTTATAAGCCGCACGAGAAGAAACTGGATGAAAGGACTGTTAGTTGTTATTTTATTGGGTATCCCGAGCGATCAAGGGGTTTTAAGTTTCATAATCCTACAGAACATTTAGTTTTTGAGACAGGAAATGCAAATTTTTTTGAGGATGTTGAGTTTGTGGGGGGAGATACAATAATGGATTTTGAATTCGAAGAGAAATGTGCAAACATTCCATCAGGTGTTGAGAGTTTTGTGGACATTGAACCCATTTTTACTCAAAATACAATTGTCGAAAACGAAACCATTATTGAAGACCAAACTCAACACGATCAAGCAGTACAAAGAGAAATTCCAGAAATTCTGGATGATGCTGTTGTTGGCCAGATTGTTCAAGACAATGCTGGAAATTCTCAAGAAAATTTAGAAGTGCCAATAAGAAGATCCACTAGAGAGAAAAGGTCTGCAATATTCTCGGATTATGTAGTTTACCTTCAAGAGCATGAGTTTGATGTTGGCATGTTAGAAAATGACCCAATTAATTTCAAACAAGCCATGCAAGACTCTAACTCTCACAAGTGGATCGATGCCATGAATGAGGAAATAAAAATATGGCTGACAATGACGTTTCGGAAATCGTCCCATTACCATCAGGGGTACGAAACCTATTGGTTGCAAATGGATATTTAAAACCAAGAGGGATTCGAAAGGTAATGTGGAGAAATATAAGGCGCGTCTTGTCGCTAAGGGTTTTACACAAAAGGAAGGCATCGATTATAAAGAGACTTTCTCTTCGGTTTCTTTGAAAGACTCTTTAAGGATTATATTGGCATGAGTTGCGCATTTTGATTTAGAGCTTCATCAGATGGATGTTAAGACAGCGTTTCTAAATGGTGACATTGAAGAAACGATCTATATGATGCAACCAGAAAACTATGTATCGGGAGATGCAAAACTATGGTGTGCAAACTTAAGAAATCTATCTATGGACTAAAGCAAGCGTCTCGTCAATGGTACTACAAATTTCACAATGTGATTATGTCATTTGGTTTTGAGCCAAATCTTGTGGATGAGTGTATATACCTTAAGTTCTGTGGGAGTAAGTTCGTATTCCTGGTTTTATATGTGGATGATATTTTGCTTGCCAGCAATGATATAAATATGTTGCATGAGACCAAGAAATTTCTGATGAAGAATTTTGAGATGAAAGATCTTGGTGATGCATCATTTGTCCTAGGGATTGAAATACTGAGGAATAGAACCCAAGGTATATTAGGTTTGTCACAAAGGAATTATATTGAAAAAGTATGGCATGCAAGACAGTAAACCAGGAAATACCCATGTGGCAAAAGGAGACAAATTTAGTCTCATCCAATGCCCAAAGAATTCTTTAGAAAAGGAAGTAATGCAAAAGTATCCATATGCCTCAGTTGTTGGGAGCATCATGTATGTGCAAGTGTGTACGCGTCCAGATATTGCGTTCATCACTGGCATGTTGGGCCGATACTTGTCAAATCCAGGTCTAGATCATTGGAAAGCAGCCAAAAGGGTCTTGAGGTACCTGAAGCGAACAAAAGATCACATGCTCACGTATCGGAAGTCGGATAAGTTAGAGGTCATTGGGTATACCGACTCTGATTTTGGAGGATGTCAAGATAGCATGAAATCGACATCCGGCTACGTTTTCATGTTAGCTGGAGGAGCCATTTCGTGGAAAAGTGATAAACAGTCACTTATAGCATCTTCCACAATGGTCGCAGAATTCATTGCATGTTATGAAGCATCGAATCATGGTGTATGGCTATGCAATTTTGTCACTAGGCTGCGTATAGTGGAATCTATCGAGAAACCACTAAAATTGTTGTGTGACAATAATTCAGTCGTGCTATACGCAAATAACAATCGAAGTTCGTCGAAGTCTAAGCACATTGACATCAAATTTTTGGTTGTAAAAGAGAGAGTGCAGAAAGGCCAGTTGTCAATAGAACATATAGGGACAGACTCCATGTTGACGGATCCACTTACTAAAAGATTACCACCCAATAAGTTTGAAGAGCATGTTGCTCATATGGGTGTAATTCCTATTAGGGAAATTCAGTTTTAGTGGGAGTCTTTTGGTTGTTTATTTATTTTGATGTTCTATTTACTTATTGTTTATTTTGGATATGTGACTTGTGACATGAGAATATTGTTATTTTGCATTCTGTCTCTATTTTAGTTTGACCTCAAATTTTGGATATGTGTTTGTAAATTGTTTATTAAAATTTTGCATTTTACAACAAGTTTATGAAATTCAGTTTCAAGATTTTAGTGGGAGACCTAGTTAGAAATTGGCACGTAAGATTACAATTGCGTGTAATTTCTATGCTACATATCCATATCATGATTCATGTCATTTGGTTATGTTGGTACTGTGATTATTGATGGTTGAGTTACGACTGACATAAATGTGACGAAAGTCGCTTTAGTCCTTTGCTAACATGATTGATGGACGGAATTGGTTTGAAAATACATGAGGATGACATAAAAGTATGTGCGCACATAAGGCTGACAATACATAATTAAAAGAGTATAACATATTGTTCAAGTGGGAGATTGTTGGATCTTAATCCAACGTGGAGCATATATGTAATATAATTATGAATTGTTTATTATCAATATGATTGTCACAATTAAAGTGATCTAATATGGAATTAAGATATTAGACAATTTATGTATTCAATAGGATGTGATCCATAAGTGTGTAGAACAATTTGGGCAAAGATCAAATCATTGATGGACTGATTATGAAGTTTGCAATTGAGAAAACTGCATTTTGGAAGCCTAGTGAGGGTGGTCCACCCGCACTGGATCTGAGTGCGGACGCACTCAGGAAATTCAGAAAAGTCCGAGCGTAATGCGGACGCACTGGAACCCCAGTGCGGACGCAGTGGGACCTTTAGTGCGGACGCACTGAACCCCAGCACGGACGCACTCAGTACTTAGCCAATATTTTGGGAACTTCGGACAACACAGGAAAAAGCCCGAGCATAATGCGGACGCACTGGATCCCCAGTGCGGATGCAGTGGGACCTTTAGTGCGGACGCACTCAGGACTTGTAAAAATTTGGGGCTGAGTTTTAAGGCGGTTATTGGGATGCGAATCATCTCAGTGCGGGTGAACCACCTGCACTCGCGCTGCCAGATGTGTAATACTATATATAGATGGGTCCCCAAGGCACAAGATAACCATCTCTTTTTAGAAGTCATTCTTCTACAGAAATTGAGTGTCTTTCTCCTTTCTTCCACCATCAAAGAACTGAGAGGAGAATTCCATTTAGAAAATTGGAGAGTAATTCTCAAGAGGCGATCTTGTTGCTTTGGAAGACCTAGTCTACGGCTATACAACCAAAAGGCGAGAAGAGAAGGGCTTCTTGCTGTAGAAGACTAGTCTCGTGCTCACGGAGACGATTCTTCGCAGTTGAGGATTCCATGACCAACGTTATGCAATCAGGTATTGTATTCCGCACTTATGATTATGTTTATATGAGTCGGCTTTGGCATAGGGCGGTCCTTAGGTTAAGGTGGGGATTGTTTCTTCTTCTCCGGAGCGTAAGTGTTTGACACCTAGATGAGATGTAATTGTTTGATCTCTAGATAAGGCGTAATTGTTTGACCTTCATGATTCCCCAACAATTATCATATAAAAAAAAAATATAAAGTTATAATTATAGGAGTCACAGTAGAACAATTCTTATATATTTATGGGAATCAAATATAATTTTTCTTAAAACAGTGCTTATGTAATATCAAATTACCACACGTATACATGTACAATTAGAAAAATGGGAGATGTTGCACTCCATTTTCCTAAACTAAGCCCGTCCGCGATATATCGCAAAATCCGATTGATTTTTATTTCATAAATATTTAAAATTAGAAAACTTTACTCTATTTTATCTCGGAAAAAAATGTAAAGTTTTCAATTGTCAAGAATTAGCTAAACTAATGCATTCATGTAAATGAAAAGTTACCACATTAATGTCAAGAAGAGATTCTTAACACTTTATTTTTTTTCTAGTAAAGTTAGATATCAAGCCATCTAACTATTTAATACTTTTGTTATTACAATAAAAAATTTTCTTTATCGGGATTTCAAACTCGGATAATTCTTGACGCTTACCACTTTTTAATGTATAATAAAAGAATAAAGATATATATCATTTATTCTTCATACATCACACAAATTATATTTATTTTTTCTTTATTTTAACTTTATTATCCGTGTATTTTATGAAACCAAAACATCGCTATCATTATCTTTGCCCTAATAAAAGACACGACAAACATTACTTGAAGTCCCAAAATGTCTAAATCACCAACAAATTTTCTGGTGTTGAGTCTGTTTGAAGACCCTAGACCTGATAAACATGCAGATCATATCTCTGAAACAGATAAAGTGTTACCTAAATATTTAATTAGACTTGGTAATGCTTCACTAAAAAAGTTATTAGGAATTGACAGTACATCTTAATATAAAGAACTATATAATTTGGTGGAAATTGTTCCTCTCCAATTTGTACTAAATGAATTTGAAGGTCTTGAGATATGAAGCGGTAGCACAATTGGTTAAAAGAATATTTTCTCAGAACTGTAATTACTCAAAGGTTGAAAATTTGAATCCTGCTGATGACTTCATAATTTTTGCGAAGCTTTTCAAAAAAGGAATTTGAAGGTCTTATATCAAATCTAGCATTTTATCCTGTCAAAGGAATTTAAATGGGGCAGTTGAACCAATTCGAATCAACTTGAACTGGATGGATAGTGTAGCAAATAAATAGTTTATTGGACAGTTGAACCAATTCGAATCAACTCTAATTATGGTTGTATTATCTATGTTTATTTATTTATATTTCCTACTCTATCGTTTGTCATTTGGATCTGTTATGTTTGTCATTTTATGGTTGTATTATCTCTGTTTATTTATTTATATTTCCTACTCTATCATTTGTCATTTGGATCTGTTATGTTTGTCATTTACGTATCGTTTTTCTCGTTAAAGTCATAATAAATTTAGTTGAAATAAATCAATCAACAAAATTTGTTAATTAATCGTCTTAAAAACGAGAATTTCAAACGATTCATAACATATAACATCAAAATTATATTTCAAATATTCAGAGCGAATTTGATACTTACAAATTACTAAAAAATTATATATCAACTGTCCAAATTTCAAGAAAAAAAAAACCTAATTTTTATTAGGAACCGGCGGTGTAATAGCCGATTCCTAATTTTTATTAGAAACCGGCTATTAAACCGCCGGTTTGGACATTTTTGACAGAATTTGAGTTTGGTGGGCAGAGTTGGCGGAATTCAGATAATTTTGGGCATCAATAAAAATGACGGTTAAAATTGATCGGCCCAAATTTTTTGAAACATAAAACACTCTGACGCTTTCTATTTTACTTTTTGAGACGTGTCATAATTTTAATTTGGATTTTTTTAAAATAAATTATTTAAAAAAAATAAGCGCAAAAAAAAGGAAAGATGGAGGGCAAAATTGATATTACAATGAAATCTCCAGGGCAAGTATATTTGCCTTATCATTGGCAGCTAAGGAATCACTAATTATTCTTACGATCTGCAGCCCGGTCCAAAAAAAAAAAAAATAGTGCATCAATTATTAATTTGTGCTTGTGTCTATAATTCTATATCTAATGAACCAATTATTCAATGTTTCTGTTGGAAACACCTAAGCTTTTTAATTTCAATATTTCTGTTGGAAACAACTAATGATATCTTAACCGGTCATAGAGAATTGATTAATGCTTCTGACATAGCCCCACGGTTTGTTTAGACTTTAGAACAGTTAAAGATATAATTTTTTAATATTTTCTAAATATATTTGACACCGGACCTAAATTTTTGGTCCAACTATGATTCGGAACGCACAAGAGGGAAATGCAATAAAATAAACTATTTTTATTGGTTGCGTTCCTGTCACTCTTAACTGTATTTAGTAATAATTGTTGGCTTAGCCGCTAAAAATAATTAAAGTTAACTACACGATTGTAGAAGTTTAGAAATTATAATTAAGTAATTTTTTTGTACTCGACAGTTATTTTTAATTTCCTTCTAATTTTACCAATGTAACTAACGTAGATGCTTAAGCCCATATCCTTTCTTGATTTTAATGGCTTTTCATTCATTTGAAGAAAAAAAAACCAAACACAGAGAGGGAGAAGGAGAAAAATGGGTAATCGGGTTATTAGGTCGATAGAATCATTCCACCTTATCAAGGGATACGTCATCATCAGGGGGGGGGGTCCAGGCGTTGTGATAACCACTCATCTATCATTTTCAAAATTAAAATATACCTAAATCCAACTTGTAGATAACTGCGTAAAGCCTCCAGGTAAATTACTGAGAAAAAAAATGATTAAAGATGCTATGAATAGGTGTAGAAAAGTTGGATAATTGGCATAAAAATCTACAATGTTACACCAAAATTGGTATCAGAGGCGGAACAATTGAGGTTATAATTGGCATAAAAGTGTGGCATCTGAGATTTGAATTCAAGTCTCCACGGCCACAAACTGAAGCTCTAACCACTAAATTACAATCTCACATTTAGTGTTTTTAAATGTTTTATAAGGACACCTTAAAAAATTTAAAGTATAAACAATAAAAATGCTAATTTGTATTTATAAGGTGGCTTAACCACCTTTGAACTCCCTTTAAATCCACCCCTAATTGAAGTAAACCAGTAGAATACACAAAAGGGCTATTTTCAATTAAAGAAGGTAGGTATTTACCAGTGGGCCCTGCTTAAAATTTTGGTGTTGGGAGTTTCACTAAAAGTTATAATAACAGATTTTGATCATCTTAACTGCTAAGTTCAATTAACATGTTGCTACTAGAGAGAAAATTGTTAGTCAAAAACTCGGAGTTGATTGCACGAATAATTCCTCATCGTCTTCATCGTCGTCATCATCCTCGGGCCCCACCCAGTTGCTTGGATGGTGTTGCGAATGATGGTTGCTTCCAAACTCCATAACTAATAGTTTAAATTGAGAGAAAAAATGTAAATAGTGATTTTTAGGAAGTAAACAAAGATGTAGTAAACCTATATTTTAGTTTACTCTGGTTTAGATAAAACCTTCTACAAATAAGAAATAACACAATTTAGACATAGTTGAAAAAATTAAACATTTCTCTTCAGTGCAAATGTCGACCCATTACAAGATTGGTTTATTGGTACAGTACATTTTCTAGATATTGACATTGTTTCCATTGAAATTGTGCCAAGCCAATTTAGACAAACGTCAAGCTTATGCAAACATCATGAAGAGATCTCATAAGCTAATAGAAAACGTCATGGGCAATATGGTCTTATTTTCTTAAACTTAACATTGGTTTGACAGTTGGTTGTTATGTGCTGATAACTGCAAAAATGTTAGTTTAGACACAAACATGAGAAATGTTGAGGTATAGTTTCAAAATTAATGGTATAAATCAAACCTTGCGGCTCAACTGCCGTATCGTTTTCCATTCCTTGTCGTCTGCCAAATTTCAGTGAAGGAATTTCTTTTGGAATTTAAACAAATCCATTCTTTAGAGCAAAAAAATAAATAAAAAAGAGTAGGGTTAAATTGCCCCATTGTTTTGTGCCCCAATCATGCCTCACATCCTTATCTTCGTTTTCAATGCTCAGCATGATCTCCATATTAAAATGTGCTTGGGACCAAATTTATATTTTTTTTGGAAATATTTTTCTATTTTTTAGAAAGATACAAAATCATTGTTTTTGAATGGTCTAGAATCATCTCGAAAACAGTGATTTTGTACCTATCTAAGAAAATAGTAAAAAAATTCCAAAGAAATATAAAATTTGATCTCCAAGCACATTTTAATATGGAGATAATGTTGAGCGGTTCATATCGACTGTTTGGACTTTGAAAACAAAGACAAGGATGTGAGGCACAATTCAGGCATGAAAATAATGGGGCATTTTAACCTACTCTTAAATAAAATACAGTAAGATAGCAACAAGTAGAAGGATACACATTGTCTGCGTTTTGTGGACCCGAAGTCATTGGAAGAGCATTTACATTAATATCTCTAATGATGTGTTGTGAAGTATAAATAGGGTTCCCCTGTTGCTCTTGTTGGACCTGGTTTTCTCTACTAACTTGAGAGTTTCTTGCACCAGTACCTATAATACAAGAGAGAGGAAAAAAAATAACTGCTGATATGAAGAGCCCCGCAAAATTACCATGGCATCGGTACAGTATGGTATGGCAATGACATAATAACTGATCAGTAAATAGTATGATCTCATGGTGCAATATATTAAGTGCCGTATTACCTGACAGATTATGTTCGTAATTATTGCCACTAAACCTGATTGGTAGTATAACACACAGTGGCACTATGGTAATTATTGCAATCTAAACCATCCTTCTGTGCTATTGATTCATATCTCTGTTTTCAAAGTCCAAATAGTCGATCCGAACTGCTCACCATAATCTCTATATGAAAATGTAGTTGGACACCAAATTTTACATTTTTTAGAATTATTTTACTAATTTTTTAAATAGATAGAAATCCACTACTATTGGTGGTTCAGAATACTTAGATCAGGTGATTTTCTACTTACCTAAAAAAAATGTAAAAAAAGTTATAAAAAATGTAAAATTTAGTCTCCAAGTACATTTTGATATGAAGATCATGTTGAGCGGTTTGGATCAATTGTTTGAACTTTGTAAAGGGAGATATAGATCCACAGCCCAGACTGTTCTGCGCTTGGCAAAGTACCGTAGCGTCACTCAAGGAACTGAACTAGGTACAGAGAACAACAGCATACATTAAAGCAACACTGGTAAAACATACATACCAGAAAGATCTGACCAGATCTTAGTATGGGCAGAGGCATTCTCAACTCCAGTCGGTGTATGAGCTGGCTCACCGGTCTCCTTCTGCGGGGCCCGAGCAGCCTCATCTGTTGGTACACTGTGCTGATCTCTGTTGACCCCTTCAGTGAGTTGCGACACTAGCATAGTGGAAAGAACAAGGCTGGCATCAAAATCCGAACTAGACCCATCATCTAGTCCAAATCGAGGTGCCATGAGTACTGGTCTGGCAAGATGGCAAAATTAATGTTTTGGGTAAGTTGGAATATTATTTCAAATACTCCTGCAAAATTTAGAGATTAATACAAGAGAAAAAAGAAACCAATAGCTGATACAAGAAAACTAACTCGCCCGCTTTCTCAAAAAAAAAGTGGATGTCAACCTCACATCCTTCACAAAATGTCAAGAAAGCCTGTTGCAAAAGATAAAAGGAGAATTTTAAATTCAAAATAATTAGAAGTTACATAAATTGATTCCATAGGGACAGTACATATCTTGTGTGGTCCAGAGTTTTGTGGAGTAGCAACTAAACATTGCAATTTGCATTTTCTTTTTGTCAAACAATGCACATATCTTGTGTGGTCCAGAGTTTTGTGGAGTAGCAACTAAACATTGCAATTTGCGTTTTCTTTTTGTCAAACAATGCACAGAAATCCCAGCTAAGGCTGTTTTTGGGATTATTTAAAATTTAAAAAATGAAACAAGGTTTCTCTGAATTAGTGAGTTGTTTAACTAAAATGACAGCAAAGACAGACTTGACAAAAACCGCAATGTTTAACAACCAATTTGAAGGAAAATACAAAAATAAATAAGGACGATGCTTTAGGACACCCAACCCCCCCTCCCCCCCCCAACACACACACTGAAACAAAAATAGAAGATGGAAGGAAAAAAGAAAATCCAGAGCAAAACTAGTATGTAAAGTGTACACAGGAACAGCCTATACCAAAAATATAATAAACAAATAGGATAAATATGTTCTAACTTTGAGTTCTTTGACCCCAAAGGTTACGTCAACTGGGTTGCCTGTATGTAAGTATTGCAAAAACTCCTCTGCAGGGTCTATCCACAGCTGTGTGTGCAACTTAGCATCATTATTATCTGTCATGTAAAAGTTACATTAAAAATGTCACGATTCCTTGAAACAACTTGTGCTAGAAATCTGAATAGAAAATGTGAAAATAGGTTTTTGTTCGCGCGAGGATAAAACTGCAGCACAAGGCCTCAATTGATTTTTAACTGTAGACCATTCAAAAGTAGTGATTTTCTACTGATCTAGAAAAATAGTAAAAAAGTTCTAAAAAAGAATGTAAAATTTAGTTTGCAAGTACATTTTCATATGGATATCATGCTGAACAGTTCAAATAGACTTATTTGGACTTTGAAAATGGAGATATTGATCCATAGTACAGACCGATATGTGCTATGCATAGTACCGTAGCCTCACTCCAAAAGAAATGCTATAACTAATGAGGTTGCATCATGTCACCTTGACGAGTTGAATTTTGCCGGAGTTAGATTAAAATGGAAGGAGAGAGAGAGAACCTTCAGCAGGATCAATATAACTACGGAGCTCCACGGCCTTCCCACCAATATCTCTAGTCACATCTAGGGCCCCAGTTGCAGGCTCAGTGGCAATTATAGTAATCTCATGTAATGAAGACTGAAAATTGGAGAGAAGGCGAGAGAAATCCCTTGGCCGGACCACCAGACTACTGGGAAAGTGGGACCGGTCCAATGACAAATGTTGAACCTCGGGTTCTGAATTGCAAGTGATCCAGTATATCTTCTTCAAACCTGTTTTTTAGGATCCAAATTAAAGGTTTTAATTTTTCCTCTGGGTGCATATGCAAAATTACAAAGTAGCTCCAGTATGTTATCACGTCTCAGATAACATCAGACAAATTTCATGCATGTAACTGATGACCAATGACTGTTTGATCATTTGCAAAATCACTGTTGATATTAAGTCAAAAGATATAACCAATTTGTTCCTGATATTCTGATGATAGCTACACCATAACTCTGAAATAAGGACATCTAAAGGACTTACAAGAAAGAACACCACAATTAATAAACATAAATTGCCAACAGTCAACAATAAGGACAATAATCTTTATCCGAGTGAAACTAGGGTACTATGCATAGTGCATATTGGTCCGTACAACGGATCAATATTTTTGCTTCCAAAGTCCAAATAGCCGGTGTGAACCGTTCATTGTGATTTTTATATGAAAATGTAATTGCGGACTAAATTTTACATTTTTTAGACTTTTTTTTTACTATTTTTAATTTTTTTTTAGATAGGTAGAAAATCACTACTACAAGTAAATTTTCATATGGAGATCATGTTGAACGGTTCAGATCGATTATTTGGACTTTGAAAATGGAGATATTGAGCCACAATACTGACCAATATGCGCTATGCACAGTACCGTAGCTTCCCTCATCTTTATCTGTCACCCATGATCTGGTAGTTATGCCAACCTGTGATCTGGTAATTGAAAATTATACAGCCTACCAGCTCACAAAAAGATGTAGAATAAACTTGAAAATGAAAAAAAGAAAGAGATAATTGATCACCATGGAGACAATGGAGAGAGAATTCAATCTTGGCTGCATCAAAGGATGGCAGGGTGACAGCTAGACTGTCAACCGATGTGGGTGGGGTGCGAAGCACAGATAATACCGCCTTGAGAAGAATACTACATTGCAGAGGATCGGGGGAAGAATCTGATGCACCACTCGAAGAAGAAACTGAGTATGTGTCAAAGAAAGACGGGGTGAAAGAAATAGACTGGTACGCTGATCTCGATGCATTCAATGTGTGGAGCTCCAGCTGTCGGAAGATGAATGTGTATGAGATTCCGGTACGAAACCAGTCTCAAAATGTATTGATGTGCATTTATTTTCTTTTATTTTTTGAGACATTTGTAGTGGTTTGGTTTGTGTTCATCTTAGACTACAATTGAATCCAACCGGAGACCAATTTGTGTCGAGCACTATACAGATACAGTGTACACTGGCCAATATGGTAAATTATGCAGAGTCCAAAAAGTTATTATAACATGAATAATCTATAATCAAGTTGCACATATATAACAGTGGTAAATGGTAATTTCATGTAACGGACCTATCCAAGTTATCACTTATCAGCATTCTAGCAATGAAGTATTATTTTTGCTCTCACTTTGCTAATTCTCACTCAAACATCTTTGAAGACAAATAAAAAATATTTAATCATCATATATCCCTTGAGGACCAAAACTTCGTTTAAAATAAAAAAAAAAATATTGATACAAAGGAAGGGCTCTTTTGCAAATAAAAATTTTTAAATGGGGAAAAAGTCTCAAAGAGGAAGAGAGAGGAGAACCTTGGAAGGGGAGGCCTGGAGAACGAGTTCAGAGCCGACGCGTGCTAGGCACGTGATGCAGCGGTTGAAGGTCTTGAGAGCGCTTCCACTCATGGACAGCTCCATTGCTGCCTTGCTGGAGTGGAGAGAGCGGCACCTGCGACAAGGCGGGCAAGAAGGAGCGCGCCTTTACTATTTCTCAATCACCGGCCCAGTTCGGCCCATTTTAGTTTTCCCAAGCCTTTGCTACGGTCAGTGTTATTAAATGTGATTTTCATGCAGTATGCGAGGACACTAGCACATTCGCACACTGCATACTGCATATATAGTATATGTGACTGCATATGCGGAATTTTATGTGCGTATATTGTATATATATGCAGATTTTAGTAAGAAAAAAAGTATATCTATTATATTATATTTAGTAACGAATTTTTTATCAATGTATCTTGCCTTTTAAGTATTTGATATGCTTTGTTTAATTTTTAAATACATTAGTTCAATAATAATTCTGACTTAATTTCTGTGTTCAAAACAGTGTTATTAAAGAGTGTTAATTTAAAGGACTACTTTTTTTTTTTATGGTCAATGACAATTGTGGTTAATAGATATATTGATAAAAATATATATTTACAAAATATAAGTTTAATTTAGGAAAGTCCTAAATCAGTCGCGAACTATATACAATGAATTGAAATACAAAGAAAAGTTCAAAGGACTACTTAACAAAGCCTAGCATAGCACTGATAAGTATTAATCCGCAGCCCAATCAAGTCCTATAAAGCCCAGCGCTCCAAACCGCATTCTCTGCTGCACTTTTATTTCACAGCATCCTGCTACACTTTCGGACAGCCCAGATTTAATCTCAACCGGTGAGTGCTCGGATGATGGAGGGGGCAGTATTAATTTTGCTCGGACGAACGAACCAGATTAAAAGTGCAACAGGATGCTGTGAAATAAAAGTGCAGTAGAGGATGCGGTTCAAGCCCTCAGTCCGGTTTGTACATTCCCACAATTTCAAATACATAATACCAAAGCACTGGAGCACTATAAAAGAAGCCGGAGAACGCTGAATGTCTTAACAGACCCGGGTTTGGAACTCAAATAATGAGTTCTGGACATTTCAGATCTGAGGACTCAATTAATGGGTCTGTTAATGTGTTATTAATATTTTGAAACCCGTTTTTAGCATATGCGGTCCACATGTATTTTTAATGCAGTTGGAAGATGAATACGCATATGCGCCGCATAAAATTGCATTTTATTACACTGGCTACGGTAATGGAATACGTCAGAAACTCAGATAGTGTGTATCCTCTGAGATATCTCAACTTTTGCGTGACCAACGTGTCCGGTGCCTATTCAGAGATAGCGCATGGGCAGTATTATTTGTGCTTCGTGATTCGTGCAGAATGTATTGAACGGTTGTGATTTTCCATAAAGTCACGCAAAGTTTGAGATATCTCTTTATTTGAACGGTTACGATTTTACAGTATTTATAATATTTTATTCTAAACTAATAACAAAATTATGTATAAGTATAGAATTAAAAAAAGATGGAGAAAATTAACCACCATTCATTCTTACTAGATCCGCTTTTTGTGAGTGACCAACACTAATGCACACTCCACAAATATGCCATCGGCTACATATATCATAAAATATTCGTTATGATGTTGGCAAAAAATTTACTGTATCGTTGATAGTAATAAATTTTCCAGAGATATTTTTGACAGCTCTCAAACGACGCCGCGCAGGAAAAATATCGAGGAGAGATCCTAATACGGTCCCCATAATTGAATATATTTGTGCGAGATGTTTTGTATAGAGTATATAAAATAAAGGGAAAAAACTTCAAATTATTATTATTTTTTTGAAAACTTAATAGTGACTACTAAGACTAAATGTGGTGAGCACAAAGCGAACTATTCTTCCCCCTTTTAACTTCAAATTATAGAATATTCATTACTAATCAGAGTCTAATAATCAAACATTAAGTAGAAGAAAAATAATGTGTAGATTCTTTAAAATACTATGGTATGCATAACCCTCCCAAGAATATTGATACTGAGACAACACAGTAATCATTGCAGAAGCTCACCCAACAACTTTGCGACTCTAATACCTCCCTATTTTGCTTATATTACGATCCTGATTTGTACTAAAACCTGTGCTTTAAAACCTACAAATATGAACATTTTTACTTAATTATCATTAGAATGTGGTACTGCTATGTTTTGTTTGTTGTTTTGCAGGAAACAGACGAAATTCTGGATCTGACACCTCTCCATATAGTCCGTATAGGTATCCATACGGCCTGTACAAGATCAGCCCAACCACACAGAAGGTTCCACATCAGAGGCGACAATTCTCCAAGACAAAGCACAGATATACAGTCCGTATAAGATTTTGTACGGACCGTACAAGATTCTGAAACCCAGCCGGACTTGGAAACAGAGGAAGGCAAAAGGACCTTAAGGATCGGGCATTAAAGAAAAACCATCTTTTATCTTTTGAACACTTGGTTACTTGGAGAGGACATAACTTGGAGAAGAAGAAGAGGAGGAGAAACTTTATTTCGAGGTCGATTCTTCGGATTTTTCACTGTTTTGTCATGAACTCCTTTATCTCTTGTGATTTCTGTTATTGTATGAACATGATTGGCTAAACTTTTAGTTTCTAGAGTTAAGATGTAGTTTCTAATTTAGTTTTGCTTGCATGTTACTTGGATTATGTGTTGAATATTGTGTTTTTACTTTGTTGAGTAGTATTTAGATTGCTTTATTTGTGCTTGCTTGAATTGATTAGTCATCCCATTAGATGATTGCGCACATCTAATTGTTAGGAGCCAAGTCTATGAAGTAGGTTTGTGACCCGAAAGGTGAAACCAAGGAGTACCTGAAAGGTGAAACTTTCTTTGAGGCGAAAGTCCTTGATACTTTTAGTAAACCAACAAGTAACTTAGATAAATTAGGCCAAAAAACGAAAGTTGAGATTTAACGCATCTAGGAGGGGAGTAATTGAGTCCGGTAATCGAGTTCTAAACCAAAATTGCGATAGCTGAGGTTAGGAATTTAGATCTGGTCGATAGAAACCCTAGACATTAGTATCAACACAGAAACAGTAACTACAGCATTAACTCGGTGGTCCATACGGACCGTATAGGGTTCTATACGAGTTGTATACATCGGGACTAAACATAAATGAAATATGAAATCCTGGAAACACTTTTTTATAATTTGAAAACAACTTTAAATCTTCTTTTATTGTCTTTAATATTGTTATTTCTCAGTAGAATTGTTGGAACAAAACCAAATCAACATTTTCTCACTTCTAGAATTTTAGTAGATTTAAGTAGAGTCCGGTCATTTTCTTACCGTCCCTGTGGATACAATACCTTGTTATACCCAACTTTCATTATACGCTTGCAACAGATTTAGGTGTTCTAGGTTATTAAAAGCCTACACGCTCACGAGCGAACAAGCTTTTTGGCGCCAATGCCGGGGACGGTAACGAAAATTTCTAGACTTTTTTTTTTATTTTTGCTTGATTCTAGATTTTAATTTTTACTTTTCTTTTTCCATCTTTTCAGGAACATACTGGAAGGTTTACAGCCCAAGAACCACTACAATCTCAGAAGCAAGGGGCAAACTTCCACCCTAGTTGTTCCAGCACCACCCCATCTGTCACCTCTGCGTACGGCCCGTACAAGATCCATACGGACCATACAAGCCGACAACAGAGAGGCAGATCCAGAAACATGCACCATGAGTCAACAAGGAGATGATCCGCCCAATGATCCACACAATGAACAATTCTCTGATGATGAAGACTTTGTGCCAAGGACATTGCGAGAGTTCAATGTCCCGAGAGCTGGAGATGTTAGAGGAGCAATCAGACTACCAAGGATTGCTGGCAACCAACCCAACTTCAATCCGGGCGTTGTCAACATCGTTCAACAGAACACTTTTCTTGGCATGGATCATGAGGATCCACATGCCCACGTTCAAACCTTTCTTGAGTGTTGTGCCACCATTAAAATCAATGGCGCAACAACTGATTACATTAGACTTGCTTTATTTTCTTTCATTCTTAGGGATAAGGCAAAGAAATGGTTAGGGTCATTACCAAGGGATTCGATTACCACTTGGAGGGAATTGTCCAAACTGTTTTTGACCAGATTTTTCCCTCACAAAAGAACTGCCAAGGTTAGGACTCAACTGACTAGTTTTAAGCAAAGGCTTGATGAACTATTGAATGAGGCCTGGGAAAGGTTTAGGAAATTGCAATACTCTTGTCCACATCATGGTATTCCCGATTGGTTACTTATTCAGTCTTTTTATGCTGGTTTGACTAATACCACTCGTACTTCTATTGATGCAGTTGCAGGCGGAGCTCTTCTAGACCGAGAGACTACCGAGGCATTGAATCTGATTGACAACATAGCAACCAACCAACAGTGGTCAGGCCGAGAAAGCACTCGAGCAACTGGAGGCGGCCGACTTGAGGTCGAACAAATCACTGCTCTCACCGCCAAGTTGGATGCTATGCAGAAGGCTTTCGACAAGATGAGTGTTAAAGCAGACTCATTTCGAAGGTTCTAAGTTTCTTCTCTGAATTATCGGGGCTCACAATAACCCGAGAAAAGAGTACATTTGTCCCTATATCCATTCCCGAGGAGCTAGTTATTTCTATTGAGAATATACTAGCATCACCATCGTCACAACTGCCACTGAAGTACTTGGGACTGCCGCTCACGGTGGCAAAGCCAAGGAAGATACACTTTCAGCCCTTGCTAGAGGCGGTGCAAAACAGACTACAGGGTTGGATGTCAAATTTCTTATCATACAGGGGTCGAGTGACACTAGTTAAGGCAGTAATGTCAGCAATGCCTCTACACTACATACAAGCTCTAAGAATCCCTATTAGGGTTATACAGCACATTGATAAAATAAGACGGAGCTTCCTATGGAAAGGCAACAGCAACTGCAAGGGTATCAACTGCTTAGCAAACTGGGAACTGGTGTGTAATCTAAAGGAAAACGAGAGTCTAGGGATCATTGACCTGAAATGCCAGAATGAGGCCCTACTGACAAAATGGCTTTGGGGGATTGCTCGAAGGCCGAAAAGCCTCTGAACTTCTACACTAAATAGTCTTCATGGGATCTCACAGCCTCAACAGCTCTATGGCCCAACAACAATCTTTCTTCATGAGAGACCTGGCTCCTTTGATTCCATTTTTTGACTGCTCAACCGAGATGAATGGTGAACTCAAATGGTGCTGGTCCAGCACTGGGATATTCTCCTGTGCTTCGGAATATCGATTCATGCACCATACGGGAATCATCTCGCCACACCATAAAACTCCGTGGAATATTAGGGTATCGATGAAGGTCAGAATCTTCATATGGCTAATGATTGATAACAAGATCTTAACCTAGTTGGTATTGACTTTCAGAGGATGCCAAATCCAATTAGGTTGCCACTTGTGTGGGGGCAAACTCAATGGAAACAAGAAATTACCTACTTTGGACCTGTACATACTCTAGGAGATTTTGGTGGGGGCATGTGCGCCCATTTTAATGTGCGCTTTACTAATTGGGACACTAAGGGAATTGTCAAGGCATGGAATTGGGGAAGGGTGAACCTACCCACACATCAGCAGAGGCTTTGGAACGGCATGTGGGCAACGAGAGCATAGGAATTATGGAGGAAAAGGAACCGCAGGTTCTTCTCCAATAAGAGGAGGTTGTTAGTGTTGTGATCTAGAAGCCAATCATAGGATGATTGCTTTCTAAGTTTTGTTTATGTAATTGAATGATTATGTTTATCATTTTGTTCCTTGAGTATTTTATTAATTATAGATCATTCAGGTTGATGACTTGAAATTGTGGAACTTTATACATGTGTTAATAAATACTCTAAAGTGTCTCTAGTCTTGGTAATTAACAAGGGACATTAGTTACCGGTATAAGATTAGCATTTGGATTAGATGATGATCATGTTCTGCAGATCATATGATAAGGAGTTGTCAATTTAATCAAATGGATACCTGATGGAGATCAGGGGATTGGACGTGACCAAAGTAAAACATTTAATATGGATTGTGTTTGTGTCATTAATGTTTTATTTGTGTATGGAATTCTAAGGTATGAGATGATTGTTTCTCTCAAATGGGAATATATATTCGTGAATATTATCCAACGTTGTCCGTAACTGACAATTATACAGATTCTATCTCAGTATGTATCTCTTATGTGGAGGGATAGTAATTATCAAGAATACCAATGTCCTTCATATAATGAGTGATGATATCACTGGACCCCTTGATGAAATAATACAAGTATGTGCACATATGATTAAGGAGTTAATCATAATTACTGAATTATTTCGGAATCAAGAAACGAGTAGATTTGCAAGGATGACACATTCCTACCTTGGATCTATTCATGATATCATGAGACATGGAATTGACACGAGGCAATTATTGCTTAGGGATCGTGATACAGTATGGTACTTATCATTTGTGTCATTTGGGTAATTACAATGCATATTGCGAGGTGCCATTTGTAATTTATGGAATC
Source organism: Carex cristatella (assembly GCA_024447775.1). NCBI lineage: Eukaryota > Viridiplantae > Streptophyta > Magnoliopsida > Poales > Cyperaceae > Carex > Carex cristatella. The sequence continues at coordinate 175,698 of JAJHPF010000024.1, read as the reverse complement.
AAAAAGAGTTTCAGATTATATTGCCGAATGACATAGATCCCACAGGGTCACACCAATAAGGAATTAATTAGAAATGCTCCTTAATTTACTTGACATGTATGACATGACAAATAAATTGGTTTCTTCATTAAAACATGAGAAATATAATTATTTGGATAATTATATATGATACTACAATTAATTAGATTAATTGTATTTGATTAATTGTATTTGATTAAGTCAAATAAGGAAAGTACAATTAATTAGATTAATTGTATTTGATTAAATCAAATAAAGAAAGTGAAACTTGGCCCAATAAACAAAGCCTAATGGCTGTTGTTAATTATAGCTCATGTTTATTTGACGAATCGTTTCCATAATTAAAAGTTAGCCCAAAATAGTTTACCACGTTTTCCAAAAGCTGCTGCGCAATGTTTCTTATTTGGATCATATATTTCTAATACGATATCCGTTTTTAGCGTTCTATATCTTTCTGGAAAGGTAATAGAAAAATCTAGAACTTTGTATTTCTGAAAGAAAACCAAATTAGAAATATATCAGTCTCAAAAACGTGGTGGAACGTGGTGCTAAATTTAGACTACCATGTTCTGGAAACTGCTGCGCATGTTTTGTATTTGGACCATAACACCCTCATACGATGTTTTTTTTCGGCGTACCACATATGGATAGAAAGGTAAAAAAAGATCTATAACTTTTATTCAGGGAGAGCAGAATCTAATCCAAATTAGATCGTGGTCAAAAACGTGGTAGAATACAAAGTTAATTTTGGAAACAAAATTTCATATTCCTTATTTTTGCTATATATGTACTCTCTCTCATTCCTTTTGAGTGCAATTCCTTTTTGAGAGTTGAAGTTCTGCCAAAACTCTCTCTCTTTCTTGTTTTTATCTCATGTGTTGAGAACCCACAAACCCTAGAATCAAGATCTTGTTCTCTTGGAGGATAGGGATTAAGGAGCGACCAAATTACTACTCTCTAGCAAGTGGAAAATTTGGTTTCTAATTAATTTCTTGGTGGATACCGTGGAGGGCTTCTACTTTGGAGTCTCATCTTGGTGCAAGGCGTTCAAGGTCACGCACACATCAACCACCAAGGCGCTGCAAGGCATCAACCACCATTAGCATCGATTAACAAGGAGGTGGAGGCCACAACCCTACATCTCAAGGACATTCCTTTTTTGTTTGGAGACAAGAAACTAAAGGTATGATGCTTATTGATTTGGAAATTGATTTTGGTTTGATTTTAGTCATGCATAATGATCTTTTGGTACTTTTCTTGTCAAAAATTTTGAAATTCCGCTGCCTTAAGTACCATGAAAACTCAACAATTGGTGGGAATTTGGCGGAGAGGATTAAATTGGGCTTTGTTCAAATAATAGAGGAGACAACTAGAGATGTTGTATTATGGTCTTTTATTAGTTCATAGTTGGGGGTGGTGTGGGAATGGTCTCTCCATCTAGCAACTTAGACTCGTTTAACACTCCCAATGTAAATAAATATGCATGAGGTGGTATAGGTTGAAACTTTGTAACTTTTCTTTTATCAATATATTGTTAGCAGTAAAATACTAACTTTAAAAAAAAAAGAATATTGATACTGTTATTTTCTTCAATGACAAAAGTTTCGTTTTTCTCTTTTTCATTATTTTCCTTAAAAATTCAGAACAAATTTAGAAAATTACATGAAGTAACATGTGACTTTTCCTTCAAATCTAAAAATCCATTTTACTGAATTTTTTTTTCTAGCACACTAAAATGTTATACTAAATGCACCACTTAACCTTCTATTTAAAAAATAATTGCAAGTTAAAAAGTAAATAGAAGAGTTTAGAGAAATTTGACACGCGGGATGTTAATGGAGTTCGGCAAAACAACGGCCTACGTCTCCGGAGCGTCGCAACCAACTTCTTGGTACGCTTTTCTATTGCCCAACTTAGAAAGAGTTACAATTTGTGAACCGGTGAGCCCTTACAACAAATGGGAAGTCACACGGCCAACTAGAGTGAAGAACGAAATCTTCGAGAACAATGTTCACAAGAGAAACACTCAAAAGCTCACTCTAATCTAATCTAACTCAAGATTAGTGAAGTGGATTTGAGGTTGTTTGAGGGATTTGAAGTTATAAGCTCTCACAACAATGGTAGAACTCAAGCTCACAGAAAACCAGGTTTTGAATGTTTAGAGGCGGCTAAAAAATTACTTTGGAAAGGAGCCCAAAGTTCTATTTATAGACACAGCTCCAGAAGAAGCTTTTTGATCTAAAACGTTACCAACGTTTTGCTGGATTTTGAATTAGGTCAAGTTTTCTGTGAACTTTTAATCTTAAAACGTTATAACGTTTTCATCGTTTTTGAAATTCTGAGAACAATACTTCTAAATCGTTATAACGTTTTTAAACTGTTACATAACGATCTCCACTGGAAATGAAACGATCAAGATAGCCATTTTGAAATTCTGGAAATAATTAAAACATTTTAACGTTTGATAAATCGTTAGTAACGTTTTCATCTATTTTGGCATTTTGATCAGTTCATTTCACAGGTTTATATATAGGAAAAACGTTATAACATTTTATAAAACGTTGTAACGTTTTGTACCTAAAACAACAACAAAAGCTACTTTATCAAGTTCGTAATTTTACAATCTAATTTCTTGATACTTCTCTTAATGTTTTCTTCAGTTCAATACATGCATATTGCAATTCCTTATATCTTGAACCTAGATAAAATCTCAAATAGAAAGAATCGTAAAATTCAATTTATTGTATGTTTTGCAAATTAGTCAAATAGACTAACATGAGAATTACTTGAAACAACAATCTCCCCCTTTTGACGATTTGCAAAACATACAATGCAAGTAAGTGCATAATTTGATTTTTCCAAAAAAAATTTTGAAATTTTCCCATAATGGAGATTATCGTAATGAGGCAATTAATCAATTTTGCACGTCTTGCAATTCTCCCCCTTTTGGAAATCGACGAAAGGGAGAAAAATAGCACAACATAGGAGTGCTCCCCCTCAAAATATGCACTCCCCCTCAATTTTGTAATATACCACCAAGAATTTAAAATGTAACCACCAAATTTGAGGTAATGATATATCCCACCCTACGCAATTTGCAATTTCAATCTTGGATAACCAATTCGCAAGCATGTCAAGAGAATAATTCTACTCAATCAAAGCAATTCATGCATTCATTTTTCAAGTAAAATCAACTAAGCAATTTTAAATTAAGCATTGTTCAAACTAATAAATCATTCAACATCTAGCAATTAAAGTTAGACAAACATGCAAGCAAAAACAATCAAGTTCAACCATAAGTCAAGCATAGCAAAAAAAATTTGTAAACTTGTAGGTTTTGAAATTTAAGAATTTTAAAGGTGAGAGATCAATTTGGATCAATTCCGTCATTGTCGTCTTCATCCATGCCATCTTCATGATCATCATCTTCATCGTCTTCGTCGTCTTCATTGTCCTCGTCATCTTGTGGGGCTTGACTTGTTGAGGCATTCGATGAACCAAAGAATCGCACACATCACTTCACAAGGTCGGTTTGAACTTCATCAAGAGATTTAATGGCTTCGGTATTTTTCTTGATCCAAACGCTCATTCTTTAAATGCGTTTAGACATAGTACCTTGATTTTCGTTCATTTGTCGCATTTGTTCAACCAAGGCGGCCATTTGTTGAGTGAAAGCTTGGAAGTCACCTTGACCCGCTTGTGGTGGAACTTGGTTTGCATCACCGACTTGTGGAGGTTCAACGGGGATCGGCTCAGGTTCCCTTGGGTTCCAATACTGGTTCGGTAGAGAATTCGGATATATGATCCACCGGTTGATTTGTCTAGCATCGGGTTTGAGGTGAGGTAGGCCTGATTCTGAGATTCCTTGTCGCCACCTGTATTTGGGGAGAAGATCAATCAAGTGAATAGGAGATGTAAGGAGCAATTCGGGTGAGGTTTGAATATCACAGTTGATTCCGCTCATTCGAATGATCCTTTGAATGAGATGGCCGTAAGGTAAACATGCGACCTTGCTCGAGAGAGCACTCTTCATATGATTGAGTATGATGAATGGAAGGTTGAATTTCTTTTCTTGGTCTAAGGTTATGAGATGGCGAAGATAGAACATCGGACCCCTTTCCAAGTTGGTTTTGATTGCAGCCTTGGGAACAAGAATGTTGTTGATGAGAAGGAAAAGTAGTTAAGTGAAGTGAGGGTAGATGGGTCATGTAGAGATAGTCACCGGGTTTATAGCTCAATTTAAACCATCGTTTGTAGTGATCGGCCGATTCGGGCATTCCCCTTGGCCAATTACGGAGGATGTAAATTTCCTCACCCTCATTGGGCAATTGAAGCCATTGAGATAGGTTTTGGAGAGATAGTTCAATTTCTCTTCCACACACATAGCTACGAAACACAAACAGACTCTCACTAACCTTGAGATTCGCATAGAAGGCTTTTGTGATGGTGGCATCATAAGGGTCGTTGATTTTTAGAAACGAGTCCCAATTCCAATGAAGAAGGTATTCCACGATTTTAGGGTCCTCATGCGGAGAGAAGGTTTGGGTAGATTTGTCAAAATAGTAGCAAGGAGTGAGGGTTTTGTGTTCAAATTCCCCGATATACTTGTTGTAGGCTTCTATATCCCGAAAAAGGTATCGGTTGGTACGGGTGATAGTGTGATCAACAATTGTAGAGTTGGTACTAGATTGTCCCGGTTCATTGGTTCTTGCTCTTTTGTTCTTCAATGCAGGTCTTTTGATTCTAGTTTCTCTTTGTGACATGGCTAAGTTGAAATAAAAAGAAAGTTACCGATTGAGAAATCTCACACCAAGTAGTGAAGAGAAGAGGGCTAGAAGGGCAATGGCGAAGATGGATCGTCAATCGAGCGGTCGGATTGTCGGAATTGAAGAAATTTCTTGCTAGATTTTAGTGGAGAATGAGAGGAAAATGAGAGGGAAAGAGAGGAGAGAAAAAGATTTCTAGAGTAGAGTTGAGTAGAGGAGAGGAAAGGGGAGAAGAAATCAAGAAAAATCTTGAGATTCGGTGAAGATTTGGGTGAGAAGTAGAGAAGAGAGGAAAGAGGCGGCGGAGAGAGAGAGAGAGAAAACGAAGAGGGAGAAGGGTTTAAGAGGAAGGAAAGAGAAAAGGTGCGTCTTTTCACTGGCATTGGAGTTTTCTCGCTTAAAACGTTACACGACGGACTCCACTAACTTTTTCACCGAAAGTTGAAATTTTGAAGTTCAGAAATTTTTGCATTTTTTTGTAATAAAACGTTATAACGTTTTACGAACCGTTATAACGTTTTCTGACTTGTTTTACTTATTTTCGAAATTTTTAAAAGATAACATAATTCTTGTGAGAATCGTTATAACGTTTCCAAAACCGTTGTAACGTTTTACAAAAATTTTGCATTCGAATGATCCTTTGAATAACCGTTATAACGTTTACATAAACGTTGTAATGTTTTACAAAAAATTTCAGTTCAAATATGATTGAGAACAGAAAGCGTTGCAACGTTTTATAAAACGTTGTATAACGATCTTCACTGTAAATTTCAGAAAGAAAAAAAAAATGATGTTTGATTGCTATACTTGACAATGAAGTATATAATTACACTATGTTGAATTAGTCCTTGAGTTCAAGCATGCCTAATTTAAACCTTAATTCATTATGTTGGTGAGCATTTAAAGGTTTTGTGAAGATATCGGCCACTTGGTTTGTAGTGTCGATATGTATGAGTTGTATTTCACCATTTTCAATATGATCTCTAATAAAATGATGTCGTATTTCTATGTGCTTAGTTCTAGAATGGAGAACCGGATTTTTGGAAATCATAATGGCACTCGTATTGTCACACATAATTGGGATGTTGCGGAAGCGAATTTCATAATCATTCAGAGATTGGATCATCCACAGAATTTGTGTGCAACAACTACCGGCCGCAACATACTCGGCTTCCGTTATGGAAAGGGCAACCGAGGTTTGTTTGCGACTTGACCAAGAAACAAGTGATCCACCAAGAAATTGGCAAGTACCACTTGTACTCTTTCTATCCATACGGTCTCCGGCAAAATCGACATCGGCATATCCTATCAAGTCTAATTCCGATTGTTTGCCATACCATAATCCCAAATTTAATGTACCCTTAACATACTTGAGAATTCTTTTAACGGTTTTCAAATGCAATTCTTTGAAATTTGCTTGGAATCTAACACATAGACATACCGCATACATTATATTGGGTCTACTAGCGGTTAAATAGAGTATGCTACCTATTATAGCTCGGTATTGAGTGATGTCGACCGGCGTGCCATTTGGGTCCGAGTCGAGATTTGCATTTGTTGCCATAGGTGTAGGACTTGTTTTGCTTTCGGTCATTCCGAACTTCTTGATCAACTCCTTTGCATACTTCGTTTGGCTCACGAATGTGCCATCCGAGAGTTGTTTAATTTGGAGTCCCAAGAAGAATGTCAACTCACCCATCATGCTCATCTCAAATTCACTACTCATAAGAGAAGAAAATTCCTTAGCAAGTGCCGCATTAGATAAACCAAAGATAATGTCGTCTACATAGATTTGTACCACTAAGAGTGAATTGTTCCTTTTCTTAGTGAAAAGAGTAGTATCATTTTTACCCCTTATGAACTCATGATCAATTAGAAAGGAACTAAGTCTACCATACCATGCTTTAGGAGCTTGTGTAAGGCCATAAAGAGCTTTAGTGAGTCTATAAACGTGATTAGGAAATGTCGGATCAACAAAGCCTTGTGATTGATTTACATACACCTCCTCATCTATGAATCCATTCGAGAATGCACTCTTAACATCCATTTGGAATAGAATAAAATTTTTGTTGGTGGCATATGCTAAAAGCATGCGAATGGATTCAAGACGAGCTACTGGTGCAAAGGTTTCTTCGAAATCAATACCTTCTTGTTGTTTATACCCTTGGGCTACTAACCTAGCTTTGTTGCGAATGTCATTACATTTCCATCTTCATTATTTTTGTTTCTAAACACCCATTTTGTTCCAATGATCATACGATCGTTTGGTCTAGGCACTAGTTTCCAAACTTTGTTCCTTTCAAATTGAGCAAGTTCTTCTTGCATGGCACAAATCCAATTTGGATTGACATTTGCATCTTTAAAGTGTTTAGGCTCAATGTTAGATACAAATGCACAATGGCCAATCATTTGGTTCAAACTTGACCTAGTCCTAACACTTTCTCTAGGATCACCAATTACATTAAAGAGAGGATGAGAGGTCACTTCTCTTAGATCTTCGGGAATTTGATATTCGGTTTGTGAAGATTGTATTTCCTCGGATTGAACCGGATCGCTTACTTGATTAACCTCATCATTTATTGGTGAAGGATGTTCCTCTTCGGTTTGCATCGGCTCGTTCACTTGATTCGCGTTATCATTTGTTTCATGTGTTTCAAGTTGAATTGACTCGGATTGGTTTTCAATGTTGTCGGTTGGAGTAGTCGGGCCATCTATCTCTACAAATGGCATCTCGATACCTACAATTTGAATACCTTTCTCGACCTTTTGATTAGCATTTTCATCAAATTTAACATTTACAGATTCAATCACAATCCGATGTAATGTAATGTAAATTCTATAGGCTTTACTTGACGTTGAATAACCAACAAACATCCCTTCAATTGATTTAGAGTCAAATTTGGTTATTTTAGGAGATTCATCAAGCACAAAGCATTTGGACCCAAATACTCTAAAGTGAGATATTTTTGGCTTGTAACCCTTCCATAACTTGTAAGGTGTTTTATTCAATATCGACCTCATGCTAGCGCAATTTACCACATAGCATGTCGTATTAACCGCCTCGACCCAAAGGTGTTTGGGCACCGAGTATTCATTAAGCATGGTTCGGGCAAGTTCAACCAATGTTCGGTTTTTCCTCTCAACAACCCCATTTTGTTGAGGTGTATGAGGAGCCGAATATTCATGTTTATATCCCCTTTTAGAGCAAAGTTCATCAAATTTTGCATTTTCAAATTCCCCCTCATGGTCACTTCGAATTCGAATGATTTTAAACCCTTTTCATTTTCAACTCGATTGCAAAATTAGATGAAATTTTCAATTGCTTCATCTTTGTGTTGGAGAAATAATACCCAAGTAAAACGACTATAGTCATCTACAATTACATATGCATATTTCTTTTTAGCCAAACTAGGTACACTAATTGGTCCAAATAAGTCCATATGCAACAATTGCAAAGGTTGATCGGTTGATACCATGTCCTTGGATTTGAAACTACTTTTGGTTTGCTTACCTTGTACACAAGCATCACAAAGTCCATCAATTTCTAATTTGTGTGTAGGCAAATCCCCTAACAAGATCTAGATTAGCCAATTTACGAATGGTGTCAATGGATACATGACCTAACCTTCTATGCCATAACCATAAACCGGTTGTTACGGCACTTAGACATGTTTCACCGGAATCAAAATGGACAAAGTACAAATAATAAATATTTTTCTTTTTCTTACCCATATATATCAATGCATCGTCCGAAGACCTAACTAAGTGACAAGCATTAACATCAAATTTAGTGTAATATCCGGAATCACATAACTTACTAACACTAAGTAAGTTATAATTTAATCCTTCGACAAGGTATACATTAGATATGGTCAAGTGTTGGTTACCAATTGTGCCTATTCCAATAATAGAGTTTTTTTCTTTGGTTATTACCAAAAGTAACCGTACCACCATCATGAGGTTCTAGAGATTTAAAAATAGATTTATCACCGGTCATGTGGTGTGAGCATCCACTATCAATGATCCAAGCACTTTCTTTTTGAGATATTATCAAACATACCTACAAGAGTATATATTAGTTATTTTTAGTTAGTAACTAACATATATCTTGTTTTAATCTCCCCCTTTGTCTTTGGCAATTTAAATAAATTGGGGAGATTAAGTATGACATCTAAGCTAGTTTAGCTTTAGGAACCCAAACAACATTTGATTTGTTGTCTCCATTCCTAAACCTACACTCTAAGGATGTATGACCTAGTTTGCAACAATAATTACAAAATGTAATAGATTGTTTTGGTGTTGTTGAACCTTGTATAAAAATGGTATTAGTCTTAACTTTTGGTCCTTGAACTTTAGTGTTACTATTGGTACTTGGTTTGTGTATAATTCTAGATGCAACAATTTTATTTTTGTTAGAGTTAAAGCTATTTTGATGTCGGGGAACATCAATTCTCAAACCATTTCTTTGAGTTTGATTTTGCATGGTACTTGTGTTTTTAAATTCATAAAACCATCCATCCGGTCCTTTGAAATATGTTTTGTTTGACCCTTGTGGATTAAATGTGTTATAGTTGCTATGTTGTCTATCTGTAGACACCCAAAATTATGTAATCTTAAAAAAATAAATGATATGCATGCACCAAATGCAAATGGTGGATCAAGAAGGTAATTCTCGAATATCTGCAAAAAAAAGGTATGCTTTGCAACTAAATTTTTTGTTTAAATGTTATTTATTGCTCATTTTCAAGTTACACATGTACCCTGATGTCTCCTTATTTTGCCTAGTTTGCGCCCCAAATTTACATCAGAACTTGTGCCTTAAAGCCTAAAAATGTGGACTTTTCGTTTAAATATCATTAGAATATGGTACTGCTATGTTTTGTTTCTTGTTTTGCAGGAAAAAAGCGAAATTATGGATCTGACAACTCTCCATACGGTCCGTATAGGTTTATATACGGTCCGTATAAGATCGGCCCAACCACACAGAAGGTTCCACAGCAAGAGGCAAGAATTCTCCAAGGCAAGGATGAGTATACGGTCCATATAGATTTTTCATACGGACCGTACGAGCTATTTCGGAAACCCAGGCTGGAATTGGAAACAGAGACAGCTGGGGGAACTGAAAAGGAAGGCTTTCAAGACGCGATTTCGGGCATTAAGGCGGATCATTCCAGATCAGAAGGGATCTTTTCATTCATTCATGGTGCTTGGGAGAGAAGAAAGAACTTGGAGAAGAAGAAGAAGAAGTTTTGCAACGGATCTTCGAATTTTCTATAGTTTTTCTATGAACTCTTCCATAACTTTTATTGTGCTTTCTTTTGAGAACATGAGTAGCTAATTTTACTATTTCTAGGGTTAAGATGTAGTTGACGTTTGGTTTTACTTGTATGCTACTTGATTATGTGTTGAATGATTAGTTTTCATCTTGTTGTGTAGTATTTTAATTGCTTGGTTTTTGCTTGCTTGAGTTTGATTAGTCATCCCGTTAGATGAATGCACACGTCTAATTGTTAGGAGCCAAGTCTATGATACTTAATCCAACTGAACCAAGTATATGAGGTAGATCTACGGATCAAGGAGTACTGAAAGGGAAACTTTCCTCGAGGCGAAAGTCCTTGGATACCTTTAGTAAACCAACAAGTGACTTAGATAACTTAGTCCAAAATTACGAAAGTTGGGGGTTAATGCATCTAAGAGGGGAGTAGTTGAGTCCGGTAAATCGGGTTCTAAGCCAAAATTGCGAACGCTGAGGTGAGGAACTTAGATGTGGTCGATGGAAACCCTAGACAAAAGCACCAACACAGAAACAGTAGCTGCAGTATTCACTCGGGGGCCTATACGGACCGTATAGGATTCTATACGGGCCGTATACCCTGGGGCCAGACAGATACGAAGTTTGAAACCCTGGAAACCCTTTCTATAATTTGAAAACAAACTTTTAATCTTCTTTTTACTGTTTTAATTATTGTTTTAATCAAGTAGAATTTAGAACAAACCCCAATTCAAACTTTCTTCACTTCTAGAATTTTAGTAGGTTTAAGTAGAGTCCGGTTCTTTTACTACCGACCATGTGGATACGATACCCGACTATACCAACGGTAGGACTGTGCACTTGCAGTCTCAACCAGAGGTAAACTCGAGTTTAAAAGGTACAACTTGCTGTACTGAAACTTCGGAGTACTTCTGTGTACGGACATACCCTACGAATTGAACATTATTTAGCATGAAATGTATTTTTCGAGTACGATTCTATCTATGATTACCGATGCATTCTATTTACGGGATTATTTATTTTTGTTGCCTTAGTAATGACATCAGTTATCTACTTATCCATAATCTTAAATCATAGTTGCATATATCACCTCATAAAGATTAGCACGAAATTTAAAAATATGATGAGCAAAATATATCTTCTTCAAATAGGTCATCTCACAAAATTAAGATAGGATATAAAAAAATAACCAATCCAGGCTCTGTAATCTCCTTATTGCGGGCCACAAGAGGTTTGGTTGTGGGCCACAATGAATGAGTCAAAAAGCCATCTGAAGGCTGGAAAAAGTATAATGTCATTGCGGACCGCAAGACGTTAGGTTGCGGACCGCAATGAATGAGCTGGAAAAAATATAATGTCATTGCGGACCGCAAGAGGTTTAGTTGTGGACCGCAATGAATCAGCGGGAAAAAATATAATCTCATTGCGAACCGTAAGAGGATTGGTTGCGGGCCGCAATGAACGAGTCCAAAAGCCAGAGAGCCATATGAAGAAATTATGGATTGGTTGCGGACCGCAAGGAATCTGGTTGCGGGCCGCAATGAAAGTGAAAAATGCTCCAAATTTCCTTTGCATATTCTCTTCTAAATATTAAATTAAAATGGTAGGATAATGATCAACTAATTAATTTGGTCTTGATAATCTCAACGAGTTGGATTTAATGAAATATTATAGATAAAGCTACTATGCATATTAATCGTCACGCATTCAAATTTTAGACAAACATTGGTCATATCATCTACAGCTTCAAAATATCACCATCATTACTCAGTTCATGAATCAAATTTTAATGAGACTAATATCGGTTTGCATCTAGCCATACTAGATAAACCGCGAATGCATCCTTAAGAAGAATATATATCAAAATTATTCTCATAAAAAAACCATGAACCATTAGAATAGTTTTAAAATAAGCAAGGATTAATGTTTTAATTTGCAACAAATTTCAATCATACATTATTTTTACATCCGAATTAAAACTTTTTTTAGGTAAGCATTTCTTTATTCCCAATGGTCTAAACTTAGTAAACATCTTTCCCAATATTACCAAAATTCAGAAAATTATATTTCATGAGCTCTAAGCATGATTATACTCTCTTTTGAGGTCTACAAATTTCAGAAAAAATATATGGACGAATTTAACAATTATATGACATGTTTTTATGATAAAATATATATTCAAACCACCTTTGCAAGTTGTAGAACCAGCAAAGGAACAAGTGGGTGTTCATTTTCAGCTAGAATCTAGCTCTTCATGTCATTTAAAGTAAAAAAGTTGATATACATCTGAAAATTCAGCAAGATTCTTGCTTATTCCACATAATAATGGTCTTAGATATTGGTTAAATTAATTTTTCTTGTAAAAGTGATATATTATTGACTTATATGAGTATAAAACATGCTATCCATCTGCCCAAAAAAAAAAAATTATTCATAAGAAAGAAGTTGTTGATTATATGTTTCTAATAAATTAGATAATATAGTAATAGCTTAACCAAAACACCAAAAACATATATAATTTTTTTTTTCTCATTTGGACCTAAAATTTAAAATTCTAAATTATCTACTTATATTTACATATACTAAGAGTGTTATGTGATTTTATTTCAACTATAGAAAAAATTCCAGCAGCTGGAAAAATCAGCAACAATACCCTTTTTCCAGCAGCAAAATATTAGATTTAAAGCATTATAATCAGCTCATTTATGCACAATAAAAATATATAATATAGTCACATACTAGCTGCAAATTTTTAGCTTTTGTGCTATTGAAATTGAGCTAAGAATGGTGCAAAATTCTGATTTTTCAGAAAAAAAATCAGCAACAGAACAGTTTTTCCAGCAGCAAAATATGCTGCAAAAATTGAGATTTAAAGCAATATAATTAGACCATTTATGCATAATAAAAATATATAATGTAGTCACATCCTAGCTGCAAATTTTCAGCTTTTGCACTATTGAAATTGACCCAAGAATAGTGCAAAATTCTGATTTGAAGCAAAGTGGACAGCAAGAATCCTGCTGCCATGTTTCCACTTGTTCTTTGTATTAAGCATGATTAAAGTGCATAAAATGGTCATTAAAATTAAGAAAAATATGCTAAGTACCTGTACACATTGTTTGGATTTTGTGGCTGCATTATAATCATTATATTTCAGTCCTTTTGACAGCCTTTTTCTAATTATGGTCAAATTTGTTCAAAACATGATTAGCGGTGGGGTAGGCCATTTAACAGTCATTTAAGCATGATTTTGGGTAGCAAAGAGCTTCAAGCTTCACCTATAAATAGCCCCCTACATCCTCACTTCATCTCCATGGTTGGTTAGAGCATCCAAAGCACAAAAGAGAGCAAAAAACGTTGAGAATTCAGCCCACAGAAAAAATCCAGCAAGAAAAAAAAAATAGTTTTCCACCAATATTTCCCTAAAACAACATTAAAATAAGCCTAAAAAATTAGGAGTGACAAGATTGTTATGCTATTACATTAGCCGAGTTCTCTAAATTCTAAAACCATCCATCCAAGCCACCGAAGAGATCATCACGATGATCCATTAGCGAGAATGAAAAATCAACGTGACTTGAAATTTTCGACCAATTTCCACTTTTTTATAGTTGTTTACTTTTTGTTGTTTGCTATGCTTCTTCTTGTTATTATGATTGTTCACCTCATTTGTAACTTTTATTATTAGTGAAATTAATTTTTGAAAGTTAGAATTAGTAGAAACCGACTTTTTCGGGTGAGTGTGGTGCCTAACACCTTCCACATTCATAACCATGACACGAACCTTGTTATTATCCATGGGCATAAATAAATATGTTTTACATTTCCCGTAGCATTGCGGGTGGCGACTTCAAATTTAATTTAATTCAAAATTTGAAAGGTTGAGTCAAGTGTCAGTTTCGTAGCACGATAGCTACACTATCACTTTTCTTTTTATAATTTTTATTGTTGTACTTATACCTAAATGCGTAATTTTGAGAATTTTTATCTTCTTTAGTATTTGAGGTAGGTGTAGACTTCTTTTGCAATGGAGTTTTACCCTTTTTGGTGTAGAATTGAAAGGTTGAGTATGCTTCACAATTCAAATCCTAGTTTATTTAAGTGTTTTTGTTCATCATTTTCATTTGATTTTTTAGTGTGTTCCCCTTTTTCTTTTGGGCCACTTGAACGGTTGGATTTGAATGAGGTTTGACCCTTCTCAAATCCGAGTCCTTTCTTGTCTACTTTGCCATGTCGTAATTCATAGTAATAATAAGGATCCACATTTGTGATATTTGAAAACTCACTAGGTGACCTTAATGCTCTTAGTTCCGTTTTTAAAGTTTGAATTTTTACTTGTAAAATGCAAATTTCACCTATATGCGAAGAGCATGCGTTGTTCCTTTGTTGTGTTTGCAATTCTACAATTTTAGATTCTAAATTCTCAACCTTGAGACCTAAAATTTTAGTGATTGCATTTGAAGCTGTTAAGTTTCTATTTTGACATTCTAACGTATAATTTTCAAATCTCAAATTTTTTATAATACCTTCCTTTTCAAGCAACATTCTATTGGATTCATCGAGAAGAGATTGCAACCTAGGTTCATCATCATACCGTGTTAAAATCTCATTTTCAAAAGTGCTTGATTCATTTATAGCAATTGGATTGGTATTCAAGTCATATTTGGTTTCACCAATTTGAGGAGTGGAATCAATTATTCCACTACACTCTTCACCACCTTCCTCATTATCGGTTTCAAAATCGGAATCAACATCATTTAGGGTTAGAGGTACCTCGTTAGCGGAGCTCGTTGAGGTTTCGTTTTTATTTTCATCCAATGTTATGTTCTTGGATCTTGCAATGTCCAAGAGAATGTCGATGGTAGTTTGGTCGGTGATGTTCTTGCTTGCTATGATAGAGTCCACATCAATTGCTTGTTGCGGTGCACTCTCGTCTAGAATAGCCATCAAAGCAAGGTCGATCTCTTGCTCATTTTCTGACCCCGTGTCGAATTCTTCCACATCACTCCCATCGGAGAACAAGGCTTTCATGGCTTGAGCCTTCTTCTTGTTCTTGTAGCCATCGTATTTTTGTCTTGGCTTTCGATCTTGTTGTCTATCACCATCCGAGTTCTTCATGTGAGGAAATAGTTTGAAGCAAGTTTGGATGGTGTGACCTTCTCGATGGCATGCGAAGCACATCACTCGCTTGTTCTTCTCTTTGCGTTCCTTGTTGTACTTTCTTTCAAAGTCAAGCATGCCTTGGAACATTTTGGACAAGAGAAGGGCATCTTTGGAGGATTCATGATCAATCTTGTTTATAAATTGATCATTTGATAGGCGGTTATTTGAGGAGCTAGGGTGGTTTCGGTTTTGTGCCGGAAAGGCTACGGTTTTGGATTTTGACTCGTGCTTTAGCTCTTCGGATTGTATAAGTTTCTCTTCGAAACTTCTAAAGTGTCCATATAGCTCATCCGGAGTAAATGATGTGTGTGTCCCTTGAATTGCTTCTAGAGCACTCACCAAGCCTTCCCATCTTGGCTTCCGTAGCATAACTCGAAGAAGTTTTCCTACAATTTTTCGTTAGAAATAGGTTCTCCCAATTCAATAAATTCGTTTTGGATAAGCATAAGTCTATTATACATATCTTCGATGGATTCACCATCTTCGACCTTAAAGGTTTCAAGTTTGATTTCTAAACCGGTAATTTTGGTTCTCTTGATTTGGGTATTACCCTCATACCGGTTTATAAGAGCATTCCACATGTCTTTTGCACTAGAGGTATCTCCAAAAATTAATGCAACCGACTCGCTTACCACATTAAATATAGCATTAATTGGAAGGTTGTTGTGTTTCTTGTTGCATTTTGAGTCATAGGTTTCAACCTTATTGTCTTCGGTGGTATATTCCGATGTATACCCTTTTTCTACCACATTCCATACCCCAAGTATGTTTAGGTAGTTAATCATGGTTTTCTTCCAATAACTAAAGTTTTTGGTCGTTGTACCAAAAATTGGAGGTTGCTTTGGTAATCTCATGGGTGACATTTTGATTTAGATCGCTAAGACTCAAATTAAGTGGGTCTTAATTTGAGTAACTTGCTCCGATACCACTTTGTTATACTAAATGCACCACTTAACCTTCTATTTAAAAAATAATTGCAAATTAAAAATTAAATAGAAGAGTTTAGAGAAATTTGACACCCGGGATGTTAACGGAGTTCGGCAAAACAACGGCCTACGTCTCCGGAGCGTCACAACCAACTTCTTGGTGCGCCTTTCTATTGCCCAACTTAGAAAGAGTTACAACTTGTGAACCGGTGAGCCCTTACAACCAATGGAAAGTCACACGGCCAACTAGAGTGAAGAACGAAGTCTTCGAGAACAATGTTCACAAGAGAAACACTCAAAAGCTCACTCTAATCTAATCTAACTCAAGATTAGTGAAGTGGATTTGAGGTTGTTTGAGGGATTTGAAGTTATAAGCTCTCACAACAATGGTAGAACTCAAGCTCACAGAAAATCAGGTTTTGAATGTTTAGAGGCGGCTAAAAAGTTACTTTGGAAAGGAGCCCAAAGTTCTATTTATAGACACAACTCCAGAAGAAGCTTTTTGATCTAAAACGTTACCAATGTTGTGTTGGATTTTGAATTAGGTCAAGTTTTTTGTGAACTTTTAATCTTAAAACGTTATAACGTTTATAAAACGTTCATAACGTTTTCATCATTTTTGAAATTCTGAGAATAATACTCCTAAATCGTTATAACGTTTTTAAACCGTTACATAGCGAAATTCACTGGAAATGAAACGATCAAGATAGTCATTTTGAAATTCTTGAAATAATTAAAACGTTATAACGTTTGATAAATCGTTAGTAACGTTTTCATCTATTTTGGCATTTTGATCAGTTCATTTCACAGGTTTATATATAGGAAAAACGTTATAACGTTTTATAAAACGTTGTAACATTTTGTACCTGAAACAACAACAAAAGCTACTTTACCAAGTTCGTAATTTTACAATCTAATTTCTTAATACTTCTCTTGATGTTTTCTTCAGTTCAATACATGCATATTGCAATTCCTTATATCTTGAACCTACATAAAATCTCAAATAAAAAGAATCGTAAAATTCAATTTATTGTATGTTTTGCAAATTAATCAAATAGACTAACATGAGAATCACTTGAAACAACATAAAATAATTAGAAATACCAAATTCTAAATAATTTATTTAAAATTGAATTTTATATTATGTATTCCTTCTAATGATTTAAATATATCTTCTATTTAATTGACAACAAACTTTCTTTCTCACTCCAAATTTTGTGAACTAAATTTAATACATCATGTCATATCAAAATATTCCGACTAGATAACAGATTAATAACTAGATAAGCAACATTCAACATATTCTGACCGAATATATTGTTCAAAATATTCCAACTGAATATAGTACTGTTTAATATTTTGTCAACATATCCGACTGATTATTAGTACATTCACTGATGTACATATTCTTGTGGACTAATTCACGATAGATTTTTAACTTTAAATTCCTACAAGATTAATTATACCTTAAGAGTTTGACCGAATAAAAATACTAGATTAATTTTATACCTTAAGAGTTTGACCGAATAAAAATACTAGATTAATTATATCTTTGAAAGTTCGCACTTGTAAAAATATTGCATAAAAAACATATGCACTTACTGAGGCAGAGTCATATGTGTGCCAACATGTTTCATAATTATGTTTTTTTTAAGTAATGGTCGTCTTTTCTTCTCCAACTCCAATTAACAGGATCGACAATTAGAAACAGAGGCAGACTTTCAAATTATGAGAATAAAAACATATTGAATGTCAATTATATTAAAAAGTTCATAAAAAGTATGAACATTAATTTTATAGTATCCATATCATTTTATTCTAGACTAATAGTAAAATCATGTGTAAAGTACATTTTTTTTAAAAATAAATTAAGATATACTGACCATTAGTTGCCATTACTGGATATTCTTTTGATCAGCACTAGTGACCACATACTGCTTGAATATGCTCTCGGCTACAGATATCATAAAATATTAATTCGTTTACAAAAAATAGAATTCTGATTTGTTGGCACATTTTTTACTGCATCGCTGATAGCAATAAAATTCCAGAGATATCTTTGACAACTCTCAACTCAAACGATGTCATGCAGATACTCGTGCAGAATAGTATCGAGGTCTGATGCGGTGTCAACTTTTGTTTTCTGTAATTTCATAATTTTTTTTTTAGTAAAGTTGGAAGTCAAGTCATCCAACTATTTAATATATTTATTATTATAACAAAAAAATTCTCTCATCGGAATTTCAAACTCACGACCTCTCATATAGATCATGTGTCTTCACCACTAGACCAAAGTCTAGTTCTATATAATTTCATAATTTTATAATAGCATCTTTCAAATACTACTAAATAGGAAGCCCCAACTTTTGTTCAGCTTGTAAAAAAGAAAAGAAAAGGAACACGTGTTTTCCATTTGTTATGCATTGGTTCGTTTTGATATGCTAAATGAAGATTTTGAGGCATCAAAGCTCAACTTCTAAGAAAAATAAAAGCTAGGTCTATTGAGAATAACAGTATGGCGGTCCCGTTTTTCTTGTCTATTAGTTAATTAGATACGTTTCAAGTTTTCAATACTATTTATATTGAAAATTTGGTCCTTGGTAGTATGAGAAATGCTAGACTTTGTATATATAGGTAAAATTGAATATTTTGGAAATTTTCATTCAAAGCAATTTTCAACACATAGGTCAGATCTACACTTTTTCCTAAAAAAATAAGCACAACTTACAAATATAGAATGTTCATTACTAATCATAGCATAATAATTAATCATTAAGTAGAAAAAAATGTGTAAACGCTTTAGAACTACCATAGTAAGCATAACTCTCCTGAGTATATTGACATCGTTACTTTTCTTTAATTGACAGAAGTTTTTTTTTTCTCTTTTTTATTTATTTTTTAATTCAGGACAAATTTAGAAATACATGAATTAATTAACTAACTTGTGGCTGTCCTTCAAATCTAAAAAAAATCATTTTACTGAAATTTTCTCTACCACATTAAAAGGATTCCTAATACCAAAAAAGAGATTTTTAAAACTGAAAATTTTCCCTTCTAACCATTTAAATATATATTCTATTCAATTAACAACAAACTTTCTAGCTTTCCCTCTCCAAATTTGTGAACTTAATTTAATACATCTTGTCATATCATCTACAATATTAATTTTTAATTTTAATAATATTTTCTAAATATATGCATCATGGATATATGTTAGGATTAATTACTCTTTCGCTGAAGGCTCTATAAAAATAATGATTGTCAGTTGTTTGTTCACTTGTGATAAATTTTAGTGGTCATTTTAGTAATTGCTTGAATTATTAATTGTGAAGAAGGGCATCGTCTGCTACCTAAGCAACCAAAGAGATATTGTGTTGCAAAATATGACATGGCCGTCTCTCTGGCCTCATCCAATGCTTGTTTGCACGTCCTCAAATACGTACCGATAACTGCAAATGCCATCTTGACAGAGGTTGCTTGGTCAACTGTCAGTATGATCAAGCGCATGAAATCTTATATATATATGCTAGTTGTTGAAGGCCATGATGTACAACCTCAAGATATATATTTAGTGTGATGCTGAAAGGAGCTGCAAATATAAGACTCAACAAAAAAAAAAGGACTAGATAAGCAATATTCAACATATTTTGACCAAATCTGTTGTTCAACATATCCCGGTCGAATATGTTGTTTCAATATATATATTTCGACCTAATATGTTGTTTTAACATATATATTGACCTAATATGTTGTTTTAACATATATTGACCGAATAGGTTGAGTGTCGCTTTAACATATTCCAACTGAAATATTGAATGTTTGCTTATCCAGTTTTTATTTTTATTTTTTATTTGGTTGAATCTTAGATTTGTTTAGATTTGTATTATGTTATTACAACAAAGAATTTTGAACTCATCATCACCCACTCATAATTAAAACAATATCTTTTATTACTAAATCAAATGAGTCTCATCAAAGTTGCATATTGGATACATGCTATTTTTGTTTGTTTGTTTGTTTAAAATGACCAGTTCAGACACTTAGTCTATAACTTCGTTAATTTTTTTATTTTTTATTTTTATGAAATGCCAGTAAAATGAAATCATTGAATACAAGCAATACAAGGATCACAAGCTACATGATGCTTGACGAGTGACGAGTTAATGGAGTTATTTTCTTGAGCATGACCCTTCTCACAAAACACACACACACACACACACACACAAACAAAATAATACGGTGACAATTTAAGAGCAACAGAGCAATATAAAAATTGTAACATTTGAGTTCAATGGGGTTTTATTATATTGTAATTTGGCCCAACTTTAATATGTATGACGTATTATCTAAATAATTGATATATAACACATGTAAAATTTTAGGTTTTAGTTTGATAATTCTGTTATACATTCAAACTTTATTGTACATCCTTTTGATATCTTGAAAAATATGATTCAAATTAAAAAAATTAATATTGTAGATAACTAAATATGCATGTTCTCAATTTTAATGTCTTCAATTAACGGCATGCCGACATGGTAAAATACTCATTGTAGGGGTGCAAATGGATCAAATATTATCTGTATTGAAAATTAGATAAGCATATTCGATATTGAATATATGTATCCGTACGGATACATTTATGGTTTTTTATTTTAATTATCCGTATCCGAATAATAAATATATATCATATAGTTTAACATACATTATGAAAAAAAATTATGTTATTCACCACTATAATTAATGGATATCCGTATCTATCCTTCTAATATATGATCTGTATTTGTATCTGTATCCGAAAAATAAAGCAGATACGAATATTGTTTTACCACTATCCGTTTGCACCCCTAACTCATTGCCTAATATTTTTCTGTGTTTAATATATGTTTTAATGCCCTAGTAAACAATTTATTTGGAAAAAATGAGATGTTATGTTGGATTATGTTAACAGTTAAGCTGCATGTCTTGAGATTATGTGACTTAAAATGATTAAATAAAATCAACACACATACTCAAAATGCAGAAATATATTCTAACATAGTTTAATACATATAAGTTGTATTTGTTTAATTTAGTAAATATATAACTCAGATGTAAGACACATAATTTGAAGTTTATCCAGTAAGTTTGATAATTATACGATCACAAACGAGATCTAAATTGATTAAAAACATGAATAGATAATTTTTTTTTATTTAGTATGAAAATTTATACGCATGTAGAAGCACATAACTTAAGAGTTGATCTGTCTGTTTTAATTATTTTAAAATCACTACCGAGACTTTAATTGACTAAAATAGAGTTGATTTGTCTGTTTTAATTATTTTAAATTCACTGATGAGACCTTAATTGATTAAAAAATCAACAACAGATACATCTAACTGCATTATAAATGCATTCTAACCGCACATTAATTATTCATAATATTTATTGTATCTGTTTGATATATCATTAATAATTTTATTCACATGTAAAAGGCATAAATTAAAGTTTTTATCAGTTAAAATGATTTACAATGACATTTATCCTAAATTGATTAAAAGCATAAAACAAATACACCTAAAAAAGTAAGTATTGTTAAGCATGCGACTCTTGATCAGAACAATATATGTTTTAATAAAAAATAAAATAAAATAAAAATAATGGTAAAGATAGAATATTCCCACCTACGTAAAAATGAATTCGTTTAGTGAATGGGATCGATACCTACTTGGTGGCAACACATGCCAAGTGAAAAATTACATACGAGTACTCGACATCTCATTTCTAATTACTCGGAAAAGATGAGCACAAGTGTGAAGTGTCAGCCCATAAAGCTAAAATGCGAATGCAAACAAATAATGCAGTATCATACAATCACATTTTCATATTCTATGCCCCCTGATAAGACAACAAAATGGTAGTTTTCACATAAGAGGAAAACATTTAAGGTCAATACAGAATCAAGTCCGAATTGCGTCTTGTCATGAACTCGAACTCGAATCAAACAACGGCTCGGAAATAAAGCACTAATTTAAGAAATGTCAAAAACTTAATTTATAGTCCGATCTCATTTCCATGGAATGACGGTAAAACGGCAAGTAGGGGATCTCCATAGCCCACAGGTTCTGCAAATATTATAGAAATGTACACATAATTTTAATTTAAGGATTACACAGTTAACATTTATGTTGCATTCATGACCAACAAGAGTTTATATATGGTTCACACTTTACAGAATTTTGGTTGCACTATTCTAGTACCCAATTCATATCTTACAAGCTACTTTTTATGGTTTACTTAGAAAGACTTGAACAATTTAAGGGTTGATAACTAATAGTGACACTTTTTTTTAAGAAAACTACAGCTGTGCATTCTTTGGGGGGTTCTCTCATTTGCACACGTGGCATGCTTCTCTTACCGGGCAATCTTGCAAGTCATATCATTCCTGTTCTTAGTAGGGATTTTATAAGTTGGGATTCTAACATGCTGTACTAATACAAAGTTCAACTTTTGGCACTTGCTTGGCTGTTACTAAGAATCTTTTTAAGGTGTCTTTGGTAACCTAAAAATGCAGTATGCTACGTAATGTACTTAGCACTAAATTATCAAAAATATATTACCTCCATCCTTGCATAGGAAGGTTATTACTTCGCCGGCCACGTTAGACTGCACAAAATGAAAAATGCACAAATTCATATTTATGCCTGATAAACTTTGCTATGCTACACTGAGGTATACAAAAAATTTAGCCTAAAAAGACAGAAACTTACTCTAATTGGCAAACTATTCTGGAATTGAGTTATAAAGCCAATGACCTGTCCTTCCTTGATGACCATTCCCTGATATGTATATATGGAGGGAGAGAGAGAGAGAGGTAAACTTTAAGCTGCCACTTTTTTTTTTTCTAAAGAAGAAAACTACTAAATTGATGCCAAATTGAGGCACTGTTTATTGACAAATCATTAATATTTGTAATTTGGAAGTAAATAAAATTTGTCCAGCTCAAGAGGACAAAAATTAGTGGGAACAGATTCTGTAGACAAGATTTTGTAACAAGTAAAATTCACCTCTTTGCACGCAGGAGGAAGCTGTTGCCCTTTTCTGGTTCTTGCCCTCAAAAATACACCAACCTAAAATAATATGATAACAAAAGAAAATAGCAAATCATCAAATTTTCCAAATAGAATGTTAAAATCAGTCAGTCCCAGTGTTACGGGGGCATGTTTTGTACCTGTACCAGTACCACATCAGTCGGTACCTGTACTGGTATAAACAAGTTGGTGTTTTTAATGTAAAATGTAACTACATACTGTAGGTGCTGAGACTATTTCGAATGAGCTTGCATCATTATCCTGTATAAGAGCGAGTTTTGCTTCATTGCCAGAGGTGTTCTCAAAGGGGTTGCGCTCTTCAGAGTATTTCTGGATTGCCTCTATTTGAGATGACTCGCTCAAGCTTGCACTGGAGACCGGCGGAGCAATGGCAACCGAACGTGGAGGTGGATGCGACTCAACTGACGATGATTCAACTTCCCTTTTCACATACATCTGAAAGTTTCCCACCTGAATATTTATGGAATTTAAACTACGTTAGCATTAGGGGGGGGAATCAGACAAATGGGCATTTTAGCATCTCGAAACATATGCATAGGGTTGGTTATTGGATCCAGTTTATTTGGTTTTCAACTGAACTGACAAACTTTGGATTAAATGGTTCTGTTTGGTTGAATTTTTTAATTGCTTCAGTTTTTTAAATTTGATTTGGTTTAATCTCTCTTATTTCGGGTCAACCAAACAAACTGAGCTTCACTTGACATTTACTTGATTACTTTGGCTTTTTGTATTTGGTTCGGCTTAATCTCTCTTATTTCCAGGGATCAGTACAATAAAAACCAATACCAACGGAGAAATCCTTGACAACAGTGTACCATACAAAATTGAGCAAGTGATAAAGAATTTCTCAAATTCTATACAAAAAACACACCTTGAGCTTGACCTCAGCAACTGTGGTTCCATCACAGATCTCCCGTAACATACCCTGACAGTCAGAGGGAAAAAAATAGGTCAGATAACATTCCAAAAACAATAATCAAATTTCATCAGTATGGTCTGATTCAAATAAACCAATTGGCAACCTATACTTTTAAAGAATGGATTAGACTCAAAATATATCATTTTCTAACGAGATGGCAGAATAACAAACTTATACATGTAAAGATGACAAACCATATCCTCCAAATAAATTAAATATATATATATATATATATATCATTTGTAGTTAAAAAAAAAATCGAAACAAAATTTGATTTTCAAATCAATGCTAAGCTGCCAGATTAATTAAATTCATATAGGAAACTTACTTGTACATACCATAAAGTCTAGAGAAACAGTACTTCTAGAAGACAGAAAAAAAATATTGCAAAGCATATAACGAAAAGTGCAATACATCACCTCGACACCAGCAGGGAAAGTTGCTTTTTGCACATCCTCGGTTTTCTCAGAAGCGGAAACTGCTACATGCAATATAAAACTTATTTTGTTATGAAAAGAACATTTGATTAACTGACAGGATATGTTAGTTTAGTTTATCAAGAAAAGTAGTACTAACTAGGATCAATACTACCAGCAGTATTCACCAGCTGATATAACTTCCCTTCTTTTTTGTATTGGATCATGTAACATTATTAATTTTTATCTTTTCTGTTTATAACAGTTCACATGACTATTCCAAACTCAATTCAAGTTGAAATAATAAGATCTTCCTAATTATTGAGATATAAAGGTACCCATCCCAGTATGTATAAGCTGATGTTTCAAAATTCAAACACAATAGAAGAACAGTAACTAACCATCAGATGTTAACACTGAAGAAGATTCACCTGCTTTCAGGCATGGTAAGATCGATTTCTTTTTTCCAATTGCTACCCGTGAAAACTGGGCTGGTAAAATGAGCTTCTTTGAGAAAGAACTTTTGGCACCCACTATGGTCCCTGTTAAAATGTGGTTTGCTACATTAGCATAATTGTTAACTGGTTCATCTTCATGATTGAATATAGCAAAAATGTTGGATCCAAACTAATTCCCCCTAATAGAAATTGGGATCAACGAGGAGAATTAGAGAAACCTTTACAAATCAAGTGTGTGATTTGGATGATTAGAATGAACTAATGATAAGCTAAAAATTATCACTAATCAGAACAATTCAATCAACAACAAGCTAAAACTAACTAAATACAGCTCAAATCCTCTCCATAGTGAGCAGAGACTGAGATGTGGGCTCACCACACTAACAAAAACAGCGTCTATGTTGTCTGTGGGAAATGGAGAGGATCCGGATCCGAGATCGAGGTTGCTTACCTGGAAAGGAACGAGCGAGCGCTATTGCGTCCATTGGAAGGGGTCTGATCGAGAGAATTCCGGAGAGAGGTAAAAACAGAAATTTTTTTATGTCGAGTGAGAGAGAGTATTCAGACTTCAGAGCGAAGAGAAGGGATTATCATTATGCGCAGGGGCGCCTCTCTCTTTGTTATATCCGCCCGAAAAGGATCCCTACGGTACCTTACTGAATAGAATAACACTCAGCCGAACCAAAATCATCCAGTCCGCTTAGATTCGTGCCAGGTTAAAACGGATAATGTAGAGCTCATAGTATATGGTAAGGTACCGCAAGAGATCCGAACTCAAGCCGTCAAGGGCATTTTCGGCATCGGTTTCTCCGCACACGTGGGTCCCACCGAGTGCGTTTCCTCTGAGATATCTCATATTTTGAATGACCAACGTGTCGGGTGTTTATTCGCGGATAGCACGGGGGCCTGTATTATTTTTGCTTCAAGATTCGTGAATAATATATTTAAACGGTTGAGATATTCCAAAAAGTGAAGCAAAATATGAGATATCTCAGAGGATGCGAATTTGGTTCGATACAGTTCTCCATTCTTAACTCTAAAAAACTGTGGCCAGTACGGAATTAGTAACCGTGTAGCAACTGCTACAGCTGTTCGAAAAAGACTCGCCACATATTTTACGTTATTGAATAATCCGCATAAATCCAAGTGCTCCATCACAATTCCCTGCAGTACAGCAGGCATAGAATGCTCCTCAGCCGAGCTAAAATCAATCCTGTGGCCTGTCAGCCTGTGCCTATTTAAAATAGAGGGATCCGATTTGAGATATTTGCTTGATTAAAACGGACGAGTCAGATGTCATTTTACACTGTCAGGTATTGCATTTGAATTGAATTCATCTCTAGCTTAGTCTTCGCTTCGCTTCGCCTTAAACAATAGACCCAATTTAGGCCCAGGCCTAATTCTGCGGCTACGCTTCTTATATGGGTCGACGGACCCCAAATGGGCCATTTGCTATATTATATATATAAAAAACTCTAGGGCTTTAAAGCGAGGTATATATAAGTCTAGGGTTTAAAAGCAAGTTCTCTCTTACTTCGTAATTCGTATCGGCCGTCGTTGCAGAGAGAACAAGGTTGGAATTCTTTCTTCTGAAATTTATAGCTTTTTTTTTTTTTTTTTTTTTTTTCTAGAGGATGAAGGTTATAATTCTATAATTTGAGAAACAATGTCCGCTCCGTCGTTGTCTCTCCGCTCGAGTCCAGTCTCAGATGTAATGGTTGACTGGTTGACTGCAAAAAGTTCATCCGAAACCCGAAATTTTAGGCAATGATATTCTTCCCTTTGCTTTGCGGGAACCTGGCGTTTTATTGAGTTTCAATTTGTTCCTTTTGATCTCTTAGTTATTTGATGACATTTGGGTAATGAGATACCGCTTCCAAATAGAAAATTAGACCTTTGTTTATTCCATAAATCATGTATGAATGTGATGATATTAGATCCCGTGAGGGGTTTGGTTCATATCATAGCCTCTAATTATAACTTTAGATCGGTATTTTGTATATCGAATTCAATTAGAGTCTCTTCGAGTTTTTTTATTGCAAATTTGTTCAATTTAATGGTTAAATAATACTTATGAGTTGCCTCTTTCATGTCCGTACTGAGGTTGTACCTTGTGCTACTCTAGGATTTGTCTCTTTACACGCTGGCTCTGCAAATAGCTGATGAATTTCATTTATACATTTCATAGGATATCACTTCAATCTAGTTGTCAGATCAGATTTTTTAGACAAGATGCAGAACGAAGAGGGACAAATTGTGGATCTCTACATCCCCAGGAAGTGGTATGTTTAAATGCTCTATCATAGACATTTAAAAAAACATCTACCAAAGTTCTAAATTAGAATAGAAACAAGTGTTCATTTTAAATACTAATATTTTTTTTTATGGTATATAAGCGCCTATAGTTCTGGCATATACCATTCTGTATAAACTGTATTGTCAATATATAGCATGGTAGAGCTGTACTTCTCCATTAGAATCAAATTATTTATTGACTTAAATATTGGGTTCTTAATAAAAATAATTGCTTTTGTGTGTAGCTCAGCAACTAATAGGCTGATTACAGCGAAGGATCATGCATCGGTGCAAATCAACATTGGCCATCTTGATGAGAATGGCATCTACACTGGACAGCACACCACTTATGCTCTCTCTGGTTCCATTCGTTCTCAGGTTTTAATTTTTTCTTCTCTGAAAACATTCAATTTAACCTTTTCGCTGGTCTATCATACCCCACATTTTAATACTGTCACAGTACTTCATGTTATATTAGAGTTTTATGTGCTAGTTCCAAGTTCAAATGGATAATCTTTTCTTGTTCTTATTATACCCCGCATTTTAGTACTGTTACAGTACTGTTTACTGTCATGACCAGTTTCTGAACCTTCTTATATTTGCATTGATTTGCATGCTGAAACTAAACCATGAAGTAAAATGGTTGGTAGTTGAAAATATATTGCTTGTTAACTTTTTATTTTTATTTTTTATATGGTTATATTGCTTGTTAACTTTACAACATATGACAACACAGGGTGATGCTGACAGTGCTCTGGATAGGCTATGGCACGAGAAGAAAACCAAGTTGGGTCAGGAGTAGAGATCTGTGATACGGTTATTTTGTTCATCAAAGCCGTTATGAGTTTTGTACTAGCAATGACTTGAGGTGGGCTTTTTCTTTAGGGGTCAGTATAAATGTTCCTTTTGCAATCATATAGACATCTACTTTCTTCTAGTGTTTCCTGTGCTGTCATGTTTTTGTTGAAATGAAAATTCCAAATTGTTAGACCTTGTTATTTTAATTTTTTTTAATATTTCAAGCCCCATTTACATCATTTATTGAACGTCTAATGCTTAAAGGCTATATACTGGGGAAAAGCAGTAGCTGCTAATTTTGCTTTTTTATTTGAAGTTCTATTGGTGAATATACCGCTCTCTTTGAGGAAGATTGTGAGAGGCAAACTGTTGTTGTTGGGACTTGGGAGTTTTAAATTTAATATGACAGTAATTATGTTGATTATGAAAATGTGTACGCCGTTATGCAACTCTACTGTGTACTTGTCATATTTGATACCGGATGGCGAACTCCATTGCTTTGCCTTTGCCTTTGCTCGTACATTCAATGAGATGAAAATTAAACCAGTTTGTGTCTTGTGTTGAAACTCTTTTGATGATACATGCTATTAAATATTAATAGATCCCAAAATTTGATCCGACCGATAAATCCGACATTCAGCCCTGAATGATTTTAAAAAATAATTAAATGAGCCGGATCTATATATAGATAATCGACAAATATCCGAACCAAAGTCATCTTAAATTATGTAATACTTGAATTGATCTAATCTGAGTTACCTTTGACAAACAATGACTAAATTATTTTTAACCCTACATGTACATCCATGAAGCACTTGACAGTCTCCATGCATTACTAAATTATTACAAAAGGACATACAATATATACAACATAATTTACACGTCGGTTTATCAAACAAGTTGTGAAGTTTTGTTAAATGAAATTGTAAGGGTTTGTGAGGGTTACACCTTGTTTGGAAGATGAATAGACGGAGGGGAGGTGAAGAATAGAAGAATGGAATAGAATAGAAAGAAAAGTTAACATATTTAAATTCTTCTTGTTTGGATGATTAATG
Organism: Carex cristatella; assembly: GCA_024447775.1. Classification (NCBI taxonomy): domain Eukaryota; kingdom Viridiplantae; phylum Streptophyta; class Magnoliopsida; order Poales; family Cyperaceae; genus Carex; species Carex cristatella. Next base: position 146,518 of record JAJHPF010000024.1, on the reverse strand, counting down.
AGGAAAATAATTTTTTTTTCTTTCTATCTTATTTCTTGTTTGGTTAATTAAAATTTAAAATATTAATGAAAATTCGGTATTTTTTTTAAGTTTATGATAAATAAACTTGGATGAAAATTATATAAGTAAGATATATAGAGTTGAATATTTGTGTCATTTTCTTTAAAAATGTTTGCAACATTTTTTTCCCATTCTTTACATCTCAAATCGGAAGAGAAATTAATTTTATTGATTACAATCGTGCAAAGTTAAACATTTTTCCTTATGTACCATTTACCTTCGATATAATTTTGTCAACCAAACACGATTCACGGAGATATTATATTTTCCCTCTACTCTCCATCCAAACAAGTTGTTAGAGAAGAGGGAAGGGAACAAGAGACACAATAGAGACTAAAAGAAATTGTTAGGGTTCGTGATGTGTATTTTGATACTTTATGTAGTGATTTTATGATTACGATAAAAAATATTTAGTGATGTTGTGATTGTTAATATTATGGCTAGCTACATTTATAATCAGATAATATTTTTAAAATAATATCATGAGGGACGGTTGTCACGAGTTTCATAATGTCGTATTTTTTTTACTAGTGTTCTCTCTTATTTTTAAATTTGACAATCTTAGCTCCAACCTTATAACCTTATAGCACGAGTATGATTATACAATTTTCTTGGATTTTTTTTTTTTTTCATTTCTTGTTAGCACTAGCATATGTATATATTAAACTTAGCATGATATGACCCAAAAGAAACAAATGGAGAAGAGGCACTTAATTTAGCTCATCATTCTGCAACATAGTTGTAGTGACAAATGGTACAGGTTTGTTGTTGCCTTTAATTTGGGGGCGAGTTAATTATTTCGTGTTAGTATTAATTTAGCTCTTGTACTAGAAATCTATATAGATGGCAAAATTTTCTATAAAATTTAAATATTTGAAGTTATTGTGTTAATATCTGGAGATTCAGTGAAAAACATGAGTTGAAATCTTACAATTGACAATTGATCAACAAACTTGGAGGGATAATTTTATTTTTTGCATCGACTGATCGACTTCATATATGTTGCAGGAGTATTTAAGTTTATTTTCCGGAACTTCAAATATAGGGGACCAAAATTGAAAGTGGGCTGTGGAGCAACTTTTTTGGGCCGAAAGAGGAATTCATGAAAAACAGGCTCAAGTTACAGTTTAGCCCGAAAAATCATTTGAGGCCTCATGCAAATGGTAAGCTTCAGCTAAAGTAACCAAAATTGAGTTTATATCTGAACCGTCCAATGAGAATTCAGGACAATCCGGCCAGTGGTGGAACGTGGAATGTAGGAGTTCCTTCAATGCGAGAGCAAATCGGACGATATGGATGCAAAGTAAGTTCCAAACTAAAAATTTGGGTTTAAAATTGCCTAGCCCCGCTTTCTACCAAATATATATTATATGTGTGTGTAATTAGGATATAAGAAATCTAATTTCGGCAGACTATCTTGGCCTCCATCGTTCCAACTTCCAATAAGGCAATAACCCTTCTCTCCCCAATCGCCATTGTCAAGAAGAAGATGAACACAGAAACGGGATCTTATCTCACCGAGGAAGAAGAACAAGAAGGAGGAGAAGAAAGCAAGTATTCCGAGTTAGAAAGCCTCCCATCTGCAACGCCCAATTGTGGAGAGGTCACAATATCCTTCCCAATTCAGAACCATCCTGAGGTCGCTTTCTTTCTCAATTCAATTCACCATCTCTTCTTCTCTACATAACTAATTAAGCTGATTGGGATTTGTTATTAATTAGATGATGTGTCTGTCTAATCATCAAAATCATAACTCAAATTAGTCTTCATATACCATAAACAGAATCTTAATTGTTTTGGTAAATTCATATCTCAAAGCACAATTCAAAGTTTAATGCTCTTGTTTCGTGAGCTGCTGTTGCTTGTGTCATACAGTCATACTCATATCGTTGGACGTACAGTATCTGTTTCACAAAGCAACCTAAAGAATGGGTTTAAAATTGCCTGTTTAGGAAAAAAGAATCTTTCCATTTACTTTGCATAGGCAAAAGGGCTTCATCTTAATTAGTCATACTGCCCTTTAAATTGACTGACTAGTTTGTTTTAAGAGTTTGCATTAATTAATGATTTCATTTTCTGCTGCTTAATTTTCAACCTTTTTCATATCCTGTAGGATTATTATTCTGATTCTGAGGGACGAGATACACAACCATCATGGAAACCTCCAATTCCTATAGAAGATGGCATTTGGAAACCAATTCATGTGAAGACAAATGGCGAAGGGAGGAAGAGGCTTGTGTATTCGGATCCATTGGTAGAGATCTATGACTTGAAAGTGGACCTATGTGGGAAAACGTACGGCAATATCCATGGCAAGATCCTCTTCGACTGCACTACCTACAGTACTTACCTCTTTGATCATGACAAAGAAAGTGCACTCATAATTCACAAAAAGGTTACTGACATATATTACACTACTAATTTTTTTTTTTTGAGGGAAAACCCATAGGTTATTACACTACTAATTAATATCCTCCTATCACACACCCCTTACTCTCACTGTCTCTCTCTCTCGACATTTATATCTTTTAGGGTTCCTTGCCGTTTAACGGTCCTGATGTAGCCCCTTTGGGTTATGATCCCATCGCATTCCTAATGGACCTCAACATAGATGACGACAAACTATGTGAAGGTCTTGTGACATGGAATTTTGGTTTCCTTCCCCTCAACGAGTGGTTGTGTGGCAAGGTTAAAGGAAAGAATGGTTCCGTGCAGGTGATCTATGCTGTGATGGAGGGAGCTTGGCTTGGTGAGCTAGATGTGAAGTTAATCCAGTCTTTGACTGAACAAACAATAGGGTGCAAAATTCATGGTGATATTGTCGTTTACATCAATGATATGCCGTATCTGAGAAGTTTCATTTTCAGTAAGAAAAACGGTGACAGCTTCACTATCAAGTCTATGGAGTCCATCCCCTTGTCTAAATCTTTGTTTTGTTGTCGTTATGGATCGTCCCTAGTTGTTAAGATTGATCTATGGAGTTCTGACACAAACTAACCTCTTGTACGTGGTGCGTTGTTTTTTCCGCCTGAGTATTATGGCGACTCTGTGGGGAAACTCAACAGTCTGTATGGTGAGATTCAAGTCAAAGTTAATTGGGTGGAATATTACAACCATTCCAAAACACGCGAGGCCCTTGAGAGCTAGTGTTCCTTGGATAGATAAGTATTAGCAAGAGTTAATTGGTTGTTCCAAGGTCAACCTCTCCTCCAAACTAAAGAAAAACGACTTCTATATGTATTACTATTATGTTAGTACAAGTTGCTACAGATGTTAATTTTGATGCCTGTGCTCTTAGACTTTGATAGAAAATTTTGTATTGTCCTTTGCCATATATTGCAATGCTATATATTTGTAATGGTTAGTCCCTCTGCTTAATTTCTTCTAGTGTTTCCTGTGCTGTCATGTTTTGTTGAAATGAAAATTCCAAATTGTCAGATCTTGTGAGTTTCTTCTTCTTTTTTAATATTCCGAGCCCCATTTACATCATTTATTGAACCTCTAATGCTTCAAGGATAAATATTGGGGGCTTTTTATCTCAAGTTCTCTTTGAGGAAGATTGGGCTCCGGCAAACTGTTGTTTATGGTTTTAAATTTTATATGACATTAATTATGCTAATTATGAAAATGTGTACACAATTATGCAACCCCAGTGTGTACTTGATCATATTTGATACTGGATAAGCCAACTCCATTACATCAATCACACATAGTAGAAGGTTGTCCCAAGACGTCCATCATTATATTATGTGGAAATTTGATCCAACTGATAAATCCCACAGTCACACCTGATTTGGATCTAAAAAAGTTTTAAAAAATAATTAAATGATACGAATCTATATATAGATAATCGTATCTAAAGAAATTCCAACCAAAATATACTTACAAATATCTAAAACTGATCAGCATAATATTATCTAAACTCAACAAAACAACTGAACCAAAGTTATCTTAAATTATGTAATACTTGAATTGATAATTATCTAAACTGAGTTAACTCAAAGTTAATTCAGATTGAACTTTGACCTATAATAACTAAATTCTTTAAAACCATTAATTCATGTACACCCATGAAGCACTTTACATGCATTACTTAATTATTATTACAAAATTTACACAGTTCCATTATATTGTTGTTAGTTTTTTGTAAGGTTGACGGTGAAATACCACCAACATTTGTATTAATAAGAAAAGAGTTATTTACAAAGACTCGGCAGGCCTCTAATTATAGACATTGTAGTTAGTTCAATGATACTGAATTTCAAAGAAAAATGTGACCCCGCAACAAATGAGGTTTGCAGATGGGTTGCTTTCTAACTCGGAATACCTGCTTTCTTCTTCTTCTTCTTCGGTGAGATATAACCCGTTTTTGTCTTCACCATGGGGGATGGATTATTGGAAGTTGGAACAATCGAGGCGGAGATAGGTCAGATTTCTTATTCTCTAATTAGAGTCATAACTCATGGACATGCGATACCTTCAATATAAATATAATTCCTCCACCTGAGGCTTTTCATTTGGTTGAGATAAGCCTCAATTTTTCTGAAATTAGTCTTTTGGCCCAACCAAATTAACTTTTGTTAATAGAATCATAAAAAATTAAATCTATTAACAGATGCACGTATTAATATCTCATAATCAGATTCCTTCTTGGTTTCTCCTCCTGTATTAACAAAACGCGGAAAAAAAATGCGTATGATTTCTTTGGATTTGTCAAGGGATAATAGTTCATGGGATGATGGCATACTGGCCCAAAATATCCAACATTGAAGGAAAATGCATTTTTGATTTTAGGCCCACAGCCAAGCTGAAAACCCAGCCCATGAATTATCATTAGTGAAGACACAGCTTGAAAGTCGGGCCGCAGAGAATAAATTAACACGGGTCAATCATATAAAACTTGTGTGGAGAATATGGATCAATTTTAGAGTACCATGATATTTGAAAAGGATACACAAGTATAAAAATTTTAATAGTTGCAGGATAAAGTCAAGGATGCAACCGGATTGGGTGGACCCGTCTTCAATGCTGGAGCAGTTGACAGTAAACCCGATCTTGATATTTTCACTATGGGCTAGACCACAAAATTAGTCGTGTCATCTATGTATGTGATGTAATTAGTTAGGAAAAAAGCAAGGGGTGTGTGTGAGAGAGAGAGAGGGGAGGGCTGAAATCCCTCGTTGCTTCATGCTCCAATCATATATCAATATTTTTCTCTTCAATTTCAAAGTTCAAACAGACGATTCGAACCGTTTATATGATATCTACGTTAAAATATGATTTAAGACCAAATTTTATATATATATATATATATATTTTTTTTTTTTACTATTTTTTAAGATAGGTATAAAATCATTATTTTTAAGAAAATTTTCTCCCTCTCTATATATACACGTATGCATTTTTTTTTTTTTTTTTAGAAAAAAACAAGATGTATATATGTTGATTATAAAGGAAGTAAGACTGTACTGAGAATGGAATTGAGTACAACCATATTCAGCCCCAAAGTCACAATGTTGGTGGTAAACCCGATCTCGATGTTTCCGGTATATTTATGCAATGTAATTGGTTACAAAGAAAGCTATAGAGGAAGTAAGACTGCTGAGAATGAAATTGGACACAAAGCCCCAAAGGCCAAATCACATTAATTGTTCAGTAAATGAAAATAGGTCATTGAAAACAAATTGAGGAATATGTAAAGGCTTCTTGTTCAAAATTAACAAATAAAACATACAAATTAGAGATGCTATCTTGGATACATAAAGTAAAACTCGAAAGTAAATTATTACAAAAATGCTTCTATTTTTTTTATCTACCCTCAATATATATTTGTCACTTTTGATTATTTACTCGATGGCTCTTTAGCCATTTCTATTTTTATTTATTTTATTAATGACTATATACCTTATATCATTATAAATAGGCTGATAAACCTTTGTAAATGTTATATATGCTCAATCAATGAAATATTTGTTCGCGAAATTGATTTCTCTCTAATTCTAATACTTTCCATTTAAGTAATTATCGCTAGCAATTAGGGTTCACTTTTCATGTTGTTAGTGTTTTTGTCTAATTTGTATGTTAGGTTAATGATTATGTAACCCAAAGTTATAAGACAAATTTTTTAATGCTAATGTAACATCTTGGATAAATAAAGTAAAACTAAAAAATAAAATATTACAAAAATACCCATTTTTTCTTTTTCTCTTCTCAATATTTGTCACTTTTGGTTATTTACTCAAGGGCTCTTGCAAGCAATTAGGATTTACTTTTCATGTTGCTAGTGTTTTTGTCTAATTTGTATGTTAGGTTAATGGTTATGTAAACATCTTTTTAATGTTAATGTAACGCCTACGTACGGGCCTCCCCTAGAAAATACGACTTAGGCCTACGAGCTATTTGGAAAAAATAAAAACGATCGATGTAGGCACTAGTTGTTGCAAAGAGATATATACATATTAAACATATGATATATATATACAGCGTAAAAGTGTGAAGGGCTTAAATGCATCGGTATTCTCGCTAATAATTCTATCGGTAATTACAATATCTTTGTAAATAGTTATTTTTATCGGTTTATTCTCATTAATAGTTATGTTTTACTCTAGTGGATGCTCACATATTCTTCTGGATATAGGAGATGCATCAATGGGTACACTTAGTGGGCTATGTGAATTTTACAGATTTTATCCATTTCTTTTTCTCCACTGACATATATATCTTAGGAATTACATAAACATTGTAAATGAAATTTTAGTTCATAGCTATTTTCGAAACAAAAAAAGACAAAGTGACTTCACAGTACAACTTTAGTTTCATTTCCGAAAGGTCTCGGACAAGAGCTTCAGTTTATAGCAGCTACCTTGACAACAATTCCTTATCCTTTATTTATTTATTTATTTATTACTATTATTATTTTACAAATTGGGATAATAACCACCAATTTCTATTAAAACTAAATTGTGTTTTTGTTGTGTTTTTGTTGTGTTTTTGGCACCAAACATCTGGTACCGTTACCGATTACAAAAATGCATGTCTAGCACCTCAAGTAAAAGCAGCATAGCTAGTTCTACCAATACGTACAGCATCCTGAATTCATTATTACAAGACAAATTCTCATAAAAAAAAAATAACAAGAATTGTTGCTCCATGAGTTGTATGCAAAAAAAAGATTAACGGGTATTATCAGAAACGGGTTCAGACCCAACAATTTCTTATCCTAAGCCATGTATCTATGCATTGTACAAATAATGGATTACATTGGGAACTTCATCAACAAGTCACATATTTGCCTTTAACCTCTACTGCCGGTTCAAAGTATAATATAATAACCATACACACCCATATTTTCTATTTTTTCTTTGGTGGGTGGCATCAATGAAATTGTATGTTACATTTTATTGAATAGTCAAATAGCACTGATTAATACTGATAAATAAAGTTCCCTTTATTCAATTAAAAAGTAAATCGTAATAAATTTCAAGAAAGTAACCAAGAAAAAATGTGTGCCAAGTTTTTAATCACTTTATGCAATTTGTGCATGCATGGAGCCATATTGCACATACGTCCTCCACTTTATCCCCCTTAAAATTGATGATTAATCAAATAAATAATAGTTCTAACCAGACGAGGGATTTGGCTGAAACAGTCCAATTTTGGCATGTAACCCACAAAAGGAACATAACATCATGTAGAACCCTACAAAAAAAAATATATATTAATTGTGCAAACCCAGTGGGTAACTACAAAAGATTTGAAGGTTATTGTAAATTAAGAACTTTCTGCACTTTTGTTGGTTCAATTAAGAAAATTCATCAAAGGAAAAATATAAAAGATTGATATTTTTGAGTCTCTTAATCGGAGGTTCCTGTAAAATTAATACTCAGATTAATTAACTGCAGGAGCTTGCAAAAAAGATTTTGCTTCTTTTATTTATAAGATTGCAACATATTTTTCTACTCTTTTCTTTTATTTTTCTAACAAACAAGATTTTGCTTCTTTTAAGGTTTTGTTCTAGTGATATACGGACCTAAATCAATCTGCAACTCATATTTGTGGGGCTAAAAAAATATCTACATCTGGATTTTTCAGATCATTGATTTTCATAAGACTTGTTGTTTCTATAAATTGTCAGTACATGTAGGTGTAGCATGTAAGGTACATTGAATTGCACTTGAATTGTCCTTGATAGCATTTAAAGGCTGGTGCAAGCTTATCCTAGCCCTTTCCATGTGTCTCTACTGTGTCCCTCTTTTTGTGTCATGCTTTGCTTTGATTCTTTTTATTGGCTAGTGGCTGGTACATCATATGTGCAAATTTTTTTTTTTTAATAAAATTGATGAGAAGCTGTTTTTAACACATGAAACATTATCAGATTTAAAGCTATGTTAATTACCAATAAAAATGTTATTTATTTGCCCATCTGTAGTACAAGAAATTCAGGGTATGCTATTACCCAATCTTTTATTTGCACAGGGACAGGGTGGTGCTTGATATTTCAACATTATTGTAACCAATATATTTATTCATTAGTGAAGATTCTTTTACAAGGATGAATATATAAAACAAGAAAAGGGACGTGGCAGACAGTTCTTATCTCAGCCAACTGTTTTCCCACTTTTTCAATGCTCATAAAAGTGATTGATGCTGACATTTTTTCCCTTTCCTTTTTTTTTTTTTTTTTTTTTCTGAGTGCGACGCTAACTTTTTATTTGTTTGTGTTGTAGTTATTTTTTGTTACATTATTTATTATTTTTAAATATATAGTACGCTAATCGTTTTTAGAATATATATATATATGTTGAACAGTCGTGAAAATACATTTTACAGAGTATAGATTTGATGAAGTTATCATTTTCTTAAGCAGTATTAATTATAATTATAGGAAATAGAAAAATAATTAAAGCCTAATACCATTACGAAATCTGAATATGGCTTTCAAAAACTAATATAGATAACAAATTTATAAATACTAGAAAAATATTATAAATTGTTGCATGGTCGTCACGTCCGCAGAAAGACAGGGGGAGTGGAGACGCATGCGAAAGAGACAATGAAAAAAAAAAAAAAAAGATTTGATCTCTGTTTCAAAATCCATGGTTGCTAGTGTAAATTAAATCTCAAATTCTAAAGTTGTCCATCAAATCCCACGAGGAAGGTGCAAAACACCCCTTAGTGGCTCTCTACATGTACAACGGAAGTCAAACCTCTACTTGCAATCTTTTATACATAAGATATTATCTTTGTTAATAGATTGAAAGTCAATCCAACCGGACGCATGCAATAATCAGATACTTATGTCTTAGTTAATCATTTTCCTTTTTTAATATTCCACAAAGCTATTCCTCAAAAGTGGGCACATGCAGACAAAAAACTAATAATTAATTAGAGAGAGCAGTACCAGTACTATATGATATTGGTATTGGAGATCGATCAGTGATTCAGTATCATATCCGCGATCCGCCGCTTGGAATGTGTCAAGCTCCAACTTGCAAGTTGTAAAGTCACAGCTCTCCGTGCTATCTTTGCTTCTTTGCTTTCAACGGAGGCGTATTCTCGCCGCATCTAATTCCCCGCTTCATTAATAGTTTCTCTGCATGCGCTGCAAAGCCTACCAGGCAATGCATCCACCTGAAAAAACAAACAACAAAAGCCAAACATAATTATATATTCTCCATTTGTACAAAACAGTGGGAGTACGTGGAGCCGGTTTAATGTGAGTTGCCAACGTTTTACTTCACATTCGTATTTCAATTTGAAAATTCAAACAACTAATCCGAACCGCTCAATATTTTCTCCATATTGAAATGTGCTTGGAGACTAAATTTTATATTTTTTGAAATTTTTTTACTATTTATTAAGTCACTTTGAAAATCGCAGATCCGGGTGAACAGTAAAAAAAACAGTAAAATTTTCTGAACTATTGGATCAGCGATTTTCACAGTGGCTTAATAAATAATAAAAAAATCTAAAAAATATAAAATTTGGTCTCCAAGCACATTTCAATATGGAGAACTTGTTGAGCGTTTGAATCGGTTGTTTGGATTTTCAAAATAAAAATATGAGCATGACACTGGACTGTTTGAATCGGTTCGGATCGGTTGTTGAACTGTTTGATTCTTATCAAGATTTATGTGTATTTAATTGACATGAACCTTAAAATTATCTGCACAAATTTTGATACAGATCGTCGAATAACTATGACTTGACACTGGACTAAATTTGATCCAATACTCATCCAACAGCCCAATTCCAAAAGAGAGACCTTTTCAGCTTTGTTGTTGCTCATTCTATAAAGCATTAATATTCAGGAATAAATTTCATGAGGTCAGAAATTAAGTATTTTATATATTTTATCACAGTTTAGGAATATTGCAAATACCAAATAAGCATCCAATATTCTTTACTATTGACGGATCAAAATCTTGTCAAAACTTTTTTTTTGTCCTCCAATTTTGTCTCCCTATTAAATCATGCCCCTTTTCCTATTGACCGTTCTCTCCTTTTGTGTTTTAATTTAAAATATCTGTCGGCATCATTTCTTTCTTTCTTCTTATTAGCATATATTTTAGAGTAGAACTAGGTGTTCTTAACTTCACAAAACTTCTTTATAGGAGAGTGTTTTCTATGGACATAAGGACCTATTTGTAAAATGAACATATTTTTATTTTCAAAGTTCAAACATTCGATCCGAACCGTTCATCTTGTTCTCCATATTAATATGTGCTTGGAGACTATATTTTACATTTTTCTGAATTTTTTTACTATTTATAAAGATGGGTACAAAAAATATCAAATTCAGACCATTGAATTTTGTACCCATCTTAATAAATAGTAAAAAAATTCAGAAAAATATAAAATTTGGTCTCCAAGCACATATTAATATGGAGAACAAAATGAATGGTTCGGATCAACTGTTTGAACTTTGAAAATAAAAATATGTTCATTTTACAAATAGGTCCTTATGTCCGTAGAAGTCTTTGCCTTAAAGTAATTCTAAAATTTTAAATTTTCACATGTAGACATATCACTCTCAAGTTAGATACATTTTAGTGGTTTTGATTTTTCATTTGAATTCAATTCAATAAATTTTATAGTTAAGTTCACAAAAAAAAAATCGATGAACTTAAAATAACGTGTAATTCGCGTTCAGAACATCAAAATGTTCAACAATTCTTCATGTTTAAATTAAGGGAACAATGAAAATCATATATATATATATATATATATATATATATATATATATATATATATATATTTTACTCTTAACATCATAAATGCACATATGGACACTTAATAGATTTGTTTTTAATTAGCATGTAGAGTTTCTGATCTTAATATCCACATTTTTTAAATAATATAAACTGAGATTTCAATTATAAGAAATGGGGCGATAGCACGATTAGCTAGATGAAGTTCTATAACTATTGAATATTCAAAGGTGGAGCGTTCAAGCATCTCTCATTGTTTCGCAGTCTCCGTGAAGATTTAAAAATAGTATATTTCAATTACAAGTACTACATTGTCAAAGCACAAGTACCTAAGAAATTCATTCTCAACATCTAGAGTTTCAAATTCCAAAATTCAATCCATAGAAACTAAAATAACGTGAAATGAACTTCTAACTCTTTGTACTAAACTATATATGCAAATAAAATTTCCACATAATTTAAAATCTAGTGGTAGTGTATGTATAATAAATACTTTGACAATTCAAGTATAAAACACCCATGTACAAAGGTGGGTTGAACTTGTGTGGAGGTGCTGTCGCGTGAGAATGCAGTAGAGCTGGAGTGTTGTTAAATTCTTTTGTGGAGGTGCTGGCGTGAGAATGTAGTAGAATTAGTATGCTCTTAAATTCATCAAGTCTCTTTGTGAATTTAATTTTATAATTTATTTGATTAACTTCATCAAGTCCACACACATGACACACGTACCCCACCCAGTCACCCACCCACTATGGCCCGTACGCATAGTCTATATATAGTCCGTATGACAAAATTAAGGTTGAGGAAAGCACCGCCTAGGTAGCAATAGTAGATTGGGATGACCTTGGCAGAGGCCAGAGGCTGCCAAAGTAATAAGAGATGTGAAGTGGCTCCAGTGTTGTCCATGGTAACGTTGCATCTATCAACTTGACTACACTCACAAATAGAGTCATAGAGAGAATCTCTGATGAATGGTTCAGCACTTAATGGGGACCACCGTACGTGCATCATTCTTCATACTAGATCGAGCTTATCCGATACCAGACATGAATATATGAATATAAATGAGAATATCATCATCTAATGTCATGGGCATAAGTATATTAACACACCACCATCATATTTCCATTTCAGTTTTTTTTCCTCAATGCATGTAACTTTAGCTTTGTGAGTTGAAAGTAAGGTTCGCTTTTTAATTTTAGCATAAATTTTTAACACCTCATATATTCATCCTTGTCAAAGAATTATCAGCAATCTATGGAAAGTTTCTGTATATTATAATTTATACATTGGATTGATGATGATATATATATATAGTTTTATTTACATCAATTTTTTCAGGACACACTTACTGTTACCCTCTGCTTATTTCCGGTAAGTAAAGTATATTTTTTTTTCACCTTAAAGTTTCTGTATATTAATTGTGTTATTTTTCTTAATTTTTCTGTACTTAGCATGTGTGCAGTGTGTTTGATTAATTATAATTAGCATGGTAGTGATTTTATTATTGGATGCACTTGACTTTACCTATTATTGTACTTGCCTTTTTTGTAAATATTCATCTATTGTTATGTACTGTAATCAAGAAAAAGAAAATTGAATCAATAATCCAGTTTGCCTTTATTTTTATTCTTAAGAGTAAGCTGCATGTTTAAGCATTGTCCAGCTATGAATCTGTGTCTTTATTCCCCATATTCGTCCACTAAATTTGGCACAATTGTTGCCAAAACTCCAAACAATTCATTCCAGTTTCCTTAACTTTTTGACTTGTCAATTTGACATCCAAATTTTACAAAAACCCTGCCAAAATTCACTATTAGAAGCTCGCCAGAAGAGTTCCCTGCTCTGTCTACACAGTTCAGTCCACTTCTCTTGTCTGTTTAGCCTCATCTATTTTTCTTCAAAAGTCACCAAATTTCACCATGCCATAGATCTGCCTATCATCTACACTTTCATATAAAATCTCACTCCCAAAAAATTCACTTTAAGATGTGTGCAAATTCACATTGAACGTTCAGATCCAACTTGAAGAGGTCATATACCTTACCTGATCCGAATTCTAAATTCAGTGTGTCCAGAAACATAATTTTTTTTTTTTTTTTTTTTTTGGGAGGAAAGTCCAGAAACATAAGGGTTAATTAATTAAAAGCTTCATCATAACATAGAAAGCTCAAGGAATCAAGGAACCTAATTCTAAAAACAAAAAATCATCTGAAAGCTCTATTGAGCAAGCTGGCATAAGCATTAATTAGAAATGTTGGAAGAGATCCCTCATTTATATAGGTTGGGGGGACAAAAAACTGGATACATACAAATCATTACTATGGTTCAATAAACTATTATAATGATTAGTTATAAACTTATATATGAAACTCTTCATAACAATTTAGTTGACAGCGTTGGCATGTTTATTAACTGTTGTTTTATTAGAAAAAAAATTATTAGATTTTTTATATTTTATGAAAATGCCATTTGAGTTTTAAATATTGATATAATGGTATTACTATAAGTTGTAAAAACTGTTACCAACATGAGGGACCGTTGACATCAGAGACTAAATCATTGGCAAAATGGCCATTATAGTTAATTCTATAGGCTTGTCTCAAACTTTAACTTATTTCATTAAATTAATTTTAAATAAATTATATATTTTTAAAATTTAAAAATTTTAGTTGATTACTTTAAGCCCTCGTATTTAATTTAACGGAAAATATTCCAGCATGTACCTTGATATTAATTATCCTTTTGTCTTCATCATGCCTTGTATTTATATAAGCTTTCATTAAATAAAATCTAAAACTTCAATTATAAAATCACGTAAGCTAAATTTATTGTTTTGTATTGTATTTATATGCATGTGCTGTGTATGTCATTTTCTCAAAGCTTACATAAAAATTATATCATTTCGTTTCAATTTTGATGAAAATTAAGAACATAACAGGTTTCATAAAGAAATTGTCCACACCAACACCAGAAGGTTTTATGAGCTTTTGATACTAATCAAAGTAAATCAAAATGCCTCAAATATATGTGTTAGAGAAATTGATATGCCATCACAGGTAATAACTTAATTGAGACATTATAGGAACACCTAAAATAATAACATTTAAACGCTCCTCAAATAAAATGAAGTTTCAGTAACAAATTTTAAAACCAGAAAAAGAAAAAAAATTAAGAACTTGCATAATACAAACAAAGCGAACTACTAAACTCCATGTCATAAAAGAAAAACAAGGAATTTGGTGCCCTCTCTAATTGCTAAATTCAAAGGCCTAACTGTAGGCTTTCTCTTTTTAGAATAGCAATTAATGCAGCAAGTTCCAAATTTGTGGTGACAAGCTATCATATCACAAAAAGATAGTAATTGTTTCTTCAAAATTCCTGCCCAATTAGCCACAAAATTAGGTGTATCCAGATCAGCCCACTAAGTAAATCCTTCGACAGGCTCTAATTTGAATATAGTAGATAATTAAAGGATGAAAAAATATATATATATGATCCCACTCTGAGGAGTCCGGATCATCTGGGGTAACACAATATTTCTGTTTAGATCCGGTCCGAGGCGAAAATGCATGGTCCCTTTAATATCCATGTAGATTCTGATCGGACGGCCCGGATCTAAGCACAAATATTCTGTTACCTTAGGTGATACGATTCCACTCTATTTTCTGAGGTAACTCAAATTTTGAGTTTGGATCCGGACCAATCAGGTCCGGGCTGGAGAGCACGTCCCCCTTAATATTTGTGCCAAAGCGGATTGAATGGCCAAGCAATAAATTCAAATTTTGAGTTACTTTGAGTTGATGATATGAAGAACCCATCCTGTCCGTTTAAAATCCAAAGTCGATCGGTTTGATTTGGAAATAAAATGATCTAAATTCAACTTGAACTCATCAATCAGTCCATACCACAAGCCCAAATAAATCAGAATCTGATTAATTCAGATCTGATCTGGTTCAAAATCCGAATTAGTCCAGCATGACAGCTCGACCAGCACAATTAATTCGGCTTAGTTTGATTGGAAAAAAAAAAAAAAAAACTTAATCAGTACTTCAAAGTCAATTTATTAGGATGATAATTCAATATAAGCCGATTCTCAAATCCAATTAATTTTTTACATAATCCTGCCCGACTTGAATTAATACGATACCTAATATGAAACTCAAATTACCAATGTCATAAATCCAAAAATCCAAATTTAACACCCAAACCGAGATTGGTAGAACCCCCTTCTGAACTCCTGGTCCCATTGTCACCTCTAGAATAGGAGGAATTAAAATTTTAGTTCCAGAATAAGCTGAAATAATTCCAATGTTGGTCTAAAATTTCATCAATGGATGTCTATTTGTATACCTTTTGTCATTAATTTTAGGAAATGGAATGGAAGGTGGGAAAAGAAAGAGAGAGAGTTGTATGAAAAGAAATAAATAATACTGTTACAGATTTCCCCTTGTCTTAAAAAAAAAAAAAAAAAAAAAAAAAAAGTGGAGAAAAAGAAAATGAAAGAATCCTGAAAATTTGGTAAAATAATCTGCTTCTCAGGAGATTTACTTAGTTGCGGGTTTATTTGCATTACATTTAAATAGCAAAAACATAGGATAAATGTTGATTGTACATAAGAGGATTTTCTGTTGTCTTGTTGGTTTCCATTCATTCTCACAAATTCAGACAGATTCATAAAACTCTTTTGTGGTTTTTGTTCCTTTTTTACTTGATCTTAGATGCGATCTTGGTCAAAGAATAATTTAGAAAGGTTTAGGAAATGAGATTAATCGACAGAATCAGATAATATACTTGAACTTTTGAGATGTATATACTATGCTTGTACATACTGAAATCTCATTAAAAATTTCATCCAAAACAGATTTTAGAAGGTAATTTGGGATTTTGTTATAGATATATTCTATTGAAATCTTGATGCGTGCAAAACATGTAAAAGTCTGTTTTTGCTAATAGAAAACATGTGGTGCATGAAACGGCCTTCTTTTTTAAGGAAAACAACAAAATAGTAAATGGTGAATATGGGAAAGCCTATTTATTAAAATTAGTCTATTCACATGTTCAGATATGACATTATATTTTTGAGCTAGATATGTGCAGGTAACAAGAAGGGTATGACATAAAAAACAACAATTTCAGAGGTTGCATGTGCAACATTGTAAAAGGTGCATATTCCCACCATTCCCCATGACCTATAAAAGGACATATACGAGCCATCACTTGAGTACTTGACATAATATATACCTATTGAAACTTTGTTTTTCTTTTGTTTTCTGGCAATGGATGGTAAGAAGTTGGAGTTCAAAGGAGAAGAAGCTCTGAGAGAACTGGAGAGACTAACAATAAATGCAAGAGAGGTGCAAGAGACGATTTTAAACGATATTCTCTCGAGAAATAGAGAAACCGAGTATTTGAGAAAACACTTGAAGGGTGTAACGGATATTTCTGAATTCAAATCTAGGGTTCCTGTTGTCACCTACAAGCATGTTCTTCCGTACATCGAAAGGATATCCAATGGCGAGGATTCATCGATCATTTCGGGTCACCCCATCATTGAGTTACTAAGAAGGTCCAATTTTCCTAGTTTGCTTTTTTTTTTTTTTTTTTTTTCCAAAGCTTTGTTCTTTTCCACTTAATACAATGATCTTTTAATTATACCATTTATGCACCCAACATATGAAAATCAAGCTGAAAATAGTTGCAATATTCTCCTCAAAATTTTCATTTCTAAGAATTATAGATTAGCGACAAAATAAAGATGCCTAGTTGAGAGACTAGTAAAACAATTAAGATCTTTGTAGAAATTTAAAAGAACGTATAATTATGTTACCTCAGTAGATGAGTACATCAATAGAAACTTATATTTCTTATATCGATATCTTTCCAGCTCTGGGACGACAGGAGGGGAGCCTAGACTGATGCCATCCATTGCAGAGGATCTTGACCGTCGAACATACGTGTACAATCTCCTCATGCCTATCATGAGCAAGTAAGACATCATAATTTTCTTTTTGTTGTATTTAAATGAGGCAAAACATCTCATCATATGACGATATTGAAACAAACAAAAAAAAAAAGTTCTCAGGAGAAGAAAAGAAAAGAAAAAATCAACAAAATTTTTGTCTCTCTATCATAGCAGCACTTCATTTCTATCAAGTAATTGATCTAATCAAAATAGTAACCTTGCGAGTAGTTTTTTTCTTATACTTGACAACAAAGTGTTTGTTGTCCCTGGAATATTATTTTTCTAATTATACCTTTTTAAAAGTACATCTTTCATCTTCATGTAACAGTATAGTTTCGGACCATCACATTTATCACATAATATTTTTTTTTTTTTCACTGTATAGTATCCAGGTGAAGATCGAACTCATAAAAATAGTAATTAGGGAATACCAAATTGTATATTGCTTCTGCTATTTTTTTTATAATTGAGGTGAAATTCTTTAGGCATCTATCCGGTCTCGACAAGGGCAAGGTAATGCACCTCCTTTTCATTAAGGCCGAAACAGTATTGCCATCTGGCTTACCAGCACGCTCTGTTTTAACCAGCTACTACAAGAGTGACCATTTCAGGTGCAGAGGTACCGATCCATATAATGACTTGACCAGTCCTACTGAGGTCATTTTGTGCCCAGATAGTCACCAGAGCATGTATTGCCAACTCTTGTCGGGTTTGATCCACCGCCATAGTGTCCTTCGCTTGGGGGCGGTATTTGCCTCCGCTCTTCTTCGTTCGATCACTTTTTTGGAGCGAAATTGGCACGGATTCACAAATGATATCCGTACGGGTCGATTAAACCCAACCATAACCGACCATGAATGCCGGGCTGTAATGTCAAATATGCTTCTATCTCCTAACCCAACACTTGCAGATGAAATCGAATCAATTTGTAACAGTGATTCCTGGCGGGGCATAGTAGTTCGTCTATGGCCCAAGGTTAAGTGCATAGAAGCGGTTTTGACTGGTACAATGGCACAGTACATACCCATGTTGGAATTCTATAGTGGAGGGGGCATTCCTTTGGTTTGCACCATGTATGCGTCATCTGAATCATACTTTGGTGTGAACTTGAATCCTTTATGTCATCCAAATGATGTGTCGTACACTCTGTTGCCTAACATGGCATATTTTGAGTTTATAGAATTGGAGAATGGACTGAGATGTGGGGACGGAGAGGAGGTTCCACAAGAGAAGGTGGTTGGTTTAGTTGATGTCAAGGTAGGAAGATACTACGAGATTGTCTTAACCACTTTTTCTGGTAAGCTTCTGCTAATTTTTTCTACATAATTAGGAATTTTTTTTTTAACTTCTTTGCATTTGCATCCTTAGCAAGGTAGTTTTGCATTGCTATCTTTGGGAAGGTCTTCTTATTTTTGTAAAGGATGCCACAATTAATGGACAAATATATAATGTTTAAATGGTAAAAAAGATAGAAACTTTTTTAATTGGTACCTACTTAAACCACTCTTGTATTTAAATTTCACAAACATCAGAGAAACATAAATAGTTTTGTTTGTTAGGTCAAATATTTAATAACGTTAAGTTTCCTTTTGATAGTGTACATGGTTCCTTAATGAACCCAGTCTTGTCTATTTGATTGCAAGGATTGGAAAAAAAAAATATATATATATATATATATATATATATCTCTAATTTTTACTTTAGGAGGGGAATCGCAGGACTATCTCTAATTTAAACATCTCTAATTACAAAACTTGTGTATTCTGACCAAATGACATTTTCTGACAAACTATCATTTGGAATCGCAGGACTCTACAGGTATAGAGTCGGTGATGTGCTACAGGTCACAGGGTTCTACAACAACGCCCCACAATTTAAGTTTATTGGCCGCAGAAATGTAATTCTTAGCATCGATTCTGACAAGACGAATGAAGAAGACCTCCACAAGAGTATCACCACAGTAAAAGAAATCTTAGAGAAACAAAACTACCTTCTCATAGAGTATACCAGTTACGCCGACAGCTCCACTGTGCCGGGACACTATGTCCTGTTTTGGGAGATTAAATTAATATCTGAGAAATTAGAACCAGGCAACGAGCAATATTTGGTTCATCCAGAACTTATTGAGAGTTGCTGTATTTCCATTGAGGAATCACTTGATTATGTGTATAGGCGTTGCCGTACACACGACAGGTACGTTGCTGAAACTTTTCAAACACAAAAGTTTTTATTTCATAATTCATACCCTATGTATGCTTATGAAGATTACATATATAACAATAGCCCAATTTATGTCAAATTTGTACACTCTTCCTGCCCTGTTGAGGCTAAATCTCAATTTAAACCCAGGCAACTTTCAACAACAGTCCATTTTAGCACCATTTGAGCAAACCAGCCCATATATTGAACTAACAAAACATTATGACCCTAAACCCTAAAATATAATGTTTAGGGTCCAATCACATATATGCTATAATGATGCAATAAAGGTATATGGGTTGTATAAATGACTATGTATTCACTAATTAATTATGAACAAATTGTAACATGGCAGGTCAGTGGGGCCCTTAGAGATCAGGCTGGTCGAGTGCGGAACCTTTGAGGCATTGATGGATCTATTGATAAGCCAAGGAAGTTCAATTAATCAATACAAAACACCAAGATGCATTGAGCGAGGTCCGGCATTGGGGCTACTCAATTCTAAGGTTAAGAGCTGTTTCTACAGCCCGAAAGATCCTGCTTGGAGTGCCTGATTGTGAAGAGAAAAAACATAAAAAATCTTTTCTTTCTTTTTGTTCATTCCTTCTTCTTTTATCGGAGGTCAGTGGATGAGCAGATATAATTTTTGAAGTGCAGTGAGACTTCAGCTTGTTTTGAGGGTTCTTTTCTTGTTAGAGTTATAACTTATAAGCAACAGTTAAAGCAGGATCACAAATAAATTTATCAGTGATTGAATTTTGAAGTTACGAGGTTTCATTTACTCTTCCTGTGCCGTCAATAAATATTATTAGCATGTCAGATAAGTCAGCTGATGCTTTAGTCGGTTTTTGTTTTCTTTCTTTTGTGATCAGTTGGTCAGCATATCAAATAAAAATTGTTATTTTATCTTATGTTCTTCAATAAATCCTCCAAACTCTATATATTCTCGATTAAAATTTTCCTCAAATGTCTGACAAAAGCAACACAAATCACTCTGACAAAACAAATTAGCCCTAGAGGTCTCCCTGGCACAGTTCCCTAGCATAGTGGCTGAGATGAATTCACATCCCCGGAGATATATCAAATTTTGAGTTGATATGCAGAAAATCATGACCATTCAAATCCTTCTTGCACGAATCTCAAAGCACAATAATACTGGTCCCTGCATTACGAATAGGCACCAAGAAAAATTTGGCCTGGCTTTACATAAACTGAGAATTTGAGATATCTCAGAGGATACAGACTCGACTGAGATGGGGTTCTTGCCAGTATTTAATGCACGCTCCACGAAAAACAAAATTGCGTGGAACCTGCTCGTCAGCGGCAATGTAATTAACAAGGACTGTGCCAGGTCTGGTAACAGGGAACTTTGACCCCTGGCCCTGACAACCAAACTAATAGTTGACATATATGTTAAATGGAATGCTATATATAATAAATCTGATACCTTCTAGGCACAAAATATTTATAATTCGGATCCTCTTGTGTTATCTGCTCACTGTGGCACAATTATGTTCACAATCCATCTCCAACCTTTCAGTCCCGCCTCTAATTCACGGTCAAATGTCTCTCCACCTCTAATTCAACTGCTTTTGCCTCCCCATTCCTCCAAAATGAAATCAATGAAATATCTGGATTTTTTTTTTCTCCTTAGCAAACAATCTTCTCGTGGGTTCTCAAAGCACAAATAATACTGGCCCCCTACGGTTCCCGAATAGAAACCGGACACGTACATCACGCAAAAATTGAGATATCTCAGAGGATACGCATCCGGGGAGAGGCACATGAAGCCTTTCTTCTATTGACAGTTTGACACGAAGTTCGTAATGGGCCTTATACTTTGAGGTCCAGAACCATTCCCCAATCACATAAGTTTCATCTAAAATCCCGAATTTTTTTTCATAACCAAAAAATTAAAATAAAATAATATTAATAACCACGATTTAAAAATTCAAAGATAACCAAAACGGGGGCTGGGGGGGGGGTTGCCTTTCATACCAAACCACCCCACGGTGGGGCGGTTTACTATTCAGAACAAACTGCCACACTGTGGGGCGGTCTACGCTGATTTTTTTTTTTTTTTAGGA